>JAKSZU010000003.1:161198428-162536761 GCA_026018925.1 Tupaia tana | reverse complement strand
GGGAGGACAGGGTGTCTGACCTGTGAGGCAGGATCTGAGAAGGCCAAGGGCCTGTCCATGCACACGTGGCACCATCCCAGAGCCACTCCTGGCCCCGGAGTGGAGCTTTCAGGGTTACACCCAGCTGCAGCTGAGGCACCTGAGGGCCGGCATCTGACTTAAGCTCGCAAGGCCTGCTGCCATCTCTCCCGACCAGCAGGGCCCTGTCCACCTTCTCATTTCCATAATCCCCCAGGGCAGAGCCTGGGAGAAACTAGGTTCTAACACCTTGTCTTACAACTGGGGAAACTGAGGTCTTTGAGGTCAAGACCCAAGGTCATATGGAAAATTGAGGTTAGGGGGCAGAGGGCAGGCCCAGAGGACATGGGATGGCCTCCTGGCCCCAAAGCCACCTAGAGACAGGGCCAAGCCCCAGGTGCCCCCCATGCCCCACTCCTCGCTGGTCCACAGACAAGCCCTACCCTCTTCTGTGGGCACATTTCAACCTCACCAAATCAGCTAATTATTGACAGTTGGTGAAGAGGAGATTTCACTTTTTCCTCCTGTTAAACTGCTCCTAATTAGTTCCCTGTCACCAGGGCTGGCTCGCCCGCCGCCCGCTCGCGCAGTAATCCCGCTGCACAGTGCCTCATTAACCTTGTGCTCCTCTCCTGCCGCCTGCCAACGAGATGACGACAAAAACAGATTGTCGAACAATGGCTGCGGCTCGTTCTGCAGCCCCGTCCCCCAGCCCCGAGCTCCCGGGGGACGAGTGGGGGAGAGCCCGAGAGAAATCAAGGAGCGGAGAAAGAGGCACAAAGAATGAGGCAGAAGCAGACACAGGGACGTGGGAGGGGGCCTGGTCCAGGCTCTGCTTCTCGCTGGGAAGACCAAGGTTCACTCACCGAGGTTGGAAGCGAAGTGCTCCCAGGTAGGGAAGCAGCTGTCAGAGTCAGAGGGTCATGGCCCCACCCAGCCTCTTGCGCAGCGAAGCCCATGGGCCTGAGACTGCGTCCTCGCCTTCTCACTCCTGGGACCTGAGGCACCGGTGTGCATGTGTATGTGGGGCAGGGGGAGGGAGGACAGAGGTGACCACACTTCTGACACCCAGAGCCTCTCTGCCCGCTCCGCAAAGGGCAGACCCAGAGAAACCACCACAAATCAGGCCCTGCCATGCCACAGGGAGGACCCCACACCTATCTGACCTAAGGGGGACCAGGCCAGCTCTAGACAACCCTCTCTATTGTTTTCATTGTGGCCGGCACCATCACCTGACTTTCTGATTTATTCAGTTTTGGTCTCCAATACCTGAATGGAGGCTCCCAAAGGCTATGGGGCTATTACATGGCCCTCATGGTTACAGGAAGAGGAAAAAACCCCAGTCTCTATGAGGTAGGGGACAGATTCTGGGTGCTGATGGGTCATCCATGCCTGCAGAAGCCTGGCTGAGCGGGCCTTGGCCAGTGCCCCACTGTGGCCAGCTTCCAGGTCCTGGGTCCAGTCCACTAGGACAGACCCCTGTCCCCTGCATGGCAACAGGATGGGGGCCCAGAGGGAGGCCTGACCCTGCTCCTCAGTTCTCACGCCTAAGTTCTAAGGAGGTTCCCTGTCCCACCTGTTGGATGGCTCACTAGACTCTGCCCCTACTCTTCCTCAGCTCTGCACTAGAAAGCAGAGACTCACACTCCAGGACGTTCCTGGGGACATGGGCACCGACTCCCGTGAAGGGCAGGAGGGCTGGGAAAGGACACAGGCACGTTCTACTGGTAAATTAGCAACAGGTGGTCTGCGCACTCTGGTGCCCACACTTGGGCCTCTTTCATAACAAGGTAAGGGTGGGGTGGGGGGGCTTGTGGACTCTACCTGGGTACAAAGTCTACTCCCTCACGACGGACTATGGGTCCTGGGCAAAGTACTTAACTAATGTGCCTCAGTTTCCTCATTTACAAACGAGGCACACTGGTACCTACTTCACTGGACTCAAGTTCTGGACCCCCCTTTCTCCACCACAGCTGACAAGGCACTTCTTCTCATGGGACCAGGAACCCCACAGAGCTGTGCCTTCCTGCCTTGAGCTATGAGCACTCCCTCCCCACGACTGCCCTCTCTCCAAGCCCCCAGCCCTCCATCTCCTAGAACACCCCATGAGCAAAACTCTACTGTTTTCCCATAGCCTCCCAACCCTGCATCAAGAGAGCTGACCATCATGGCGCTTCCCAGACTGCCACGTCCAGCCGCATTGCCCAGTGCCAAGTCTCACTCCTTCAGTCCCCTCTGCCTAGCTCAGTCTGCATAGAGCCCCTCTTCTTCGAAATGCCCTAGTCCTCAAAATTCCCATGATGTCTCTCTGTCTGGGACCCCCTGCGTCCCCTTTCTCATTGGCTTTTCTGCCCCCACAGTGACCTCTCCTTCCTTGGCTTCAGTCCCCTCTGTGCTCCGAAGGCTCCATATCCCCAGCCCGAACCTGTCCCCACAGCTGCCGACACTCGCATCTAACTGCCTGGGTGACCTCCCTGGACATTCAGTAATAACTCAGGCACGAAGTACAGAAGGACCTCGTCCAGGAGGGCCTGCAGAGTAGGCATGCCACCTGGACTAGCAGACGCTTAGTGAACAATGGTGCTTATTATTACTTGCAATTTTGACCATCTCACTAGGCAGAAAAACTGATTTGAAAAAAGCAGACAAAACTCTCTCCTAGGAATTGAAGAGGAGGAACTGAAGTCCTTTCCTTAACTGGTGGGGTTAGTGAGTTGGAAATCCTATGCCAATCACTGCAGGCCAATCCTTTTAGGAACCAGCTCCTAAACTCTACCTCCAAGTCCCCCTAATTAATTAATTAGTGTTCCAGCGATTACTTCTGTTGACAACCTCAGTGGCTTTTGGCAAGGTCAGGTCAGCCCATGCAAGTCCAGACTTATTGTGGCAAATCCCACTGGTTCTGGGATGTGAGACACGATCCCCACATGGCAGAAGAAGTACCTCGTTAGAGAGAATTAATTGGGAAGATGAATGGGGGGGACAAGGTCTTCTCAGCCAGTTGGCTGATGGCCTTAGTGCCATGGGCCACACCCAGGCCAGCACCCTATCAGGGAGGAGGCAGCTGAGGAGGGACCTCTGAAACTTGTGCCCCTCCCCTCCCTTCCCAGAGGACAGCCCTGCTTTGCAATGACTGTACTCGTCCCAGTCTGGAGAAAGAGGCCTGGGTGCAATAAGAGGGACTTTGGCTGGGTCCCCACCTCCTACTCGGAGACCCTGGGTCCCTAGTCCTCACAGTCCATCCTTAACACTCCTGGCCCCTTATTTTTGGGGCCCCTTCCCCACCCTCCCTCTAGGAACTGTCACCCTACCATTTCTTGGGTCTATCTGAGCAGGGCCAGTCCTGAACGACAAATTCAGAAGTGCCTCTCCCACAGCCCGGGCTCCCCGAGAGCTCGGGTACTCCGGACACCACGTTGACTCTTAGCCTGGGTCTGCTCCTTCTGCTTGGCTTACCGCCCTCCCAGCCCTGCAGGTTCCAGGCTCCACAGCTGCTTGCGACCTCTTCCCCATCTCCCCAGGGCCCCGCTGCCTCACCCTGGGCTCCTCCCTGAGCTGGCCCCAGCACTTCGGGGTAGCCTCGGCCCCCACCTCACACTGTGGCCTCCTTCAGCCTGGTCTCCGTGCACCCTGGCACCACCCCAGGCTTTCCTGACCACTCCATCAGCTGCGTCTCTCATCTCCCTGCTAGCGTCTTCAAACCTCTGAGCCCACCCTCACCCTGTATTCCTCTTTCCTCTCTCTACCGGGTCACAAGGACACAGAAGCCATTAGAACAACTTCCTCACCCCGATCCCTACCCACAGTGGCATCCACCCCTGACTCTTCTGCCTACTACTGTGGGGGGTCTCCCCCTGCAAAAGCTGAGCGCCCCCTCTTCATGGACTGCTTTCCCGTTCTCCTCTCACCGGCCCCAACTTCCCTCCTGGTGCTCTTCCTTCTGCTTTTACATAAGCTCCAGTCTTTCCCCATTAAAAAAAAAGGGGGGGGGAGGAATCCATAAATAAAAACCTCTCTTGATCCCATGTCTTGTTCTAGCTGTGGGTCTGCTGCTCTTTTCTCCCTCCATGCTGAGCTTTCCTACCACCTAGGCCCCACTCAGCAGGGACAGCGTGTGCCGTCATCGCCTGCGACACCCATGGACACTCTTCAACGTCACGAAGCTTGATCTGGCCAGAGGGTCTGACTCTGTGGGCAGCCACCCAGCCCCTGATCCCGCCGGTCCTAGTTCTGCCTTTCCCTCCTGGTAAAGAACCCCGCAGGGCCTCCATTCTCCACACTCTCCCTGGCTGATCCCACCCTCCACCCTTGCTCCCAGGACTGTTTATATGCTGGTGGCCTCTCCTTCCATCCCTCCAGCTCAGGCCTCTTCTGCATTCCAGACCTGAGCCAACCTCCCATGGGACACCTCTATTTGCTGATCCCCAGCCCATGGGTCCCCTACCCACTTTTCACCTGGCCAACTCCTGCCTAGCCCCAGGCCCCAATATTCCACGGGCTCCTCACATCCCATGTGTCCATCCAACTCACCTTGTGCTCGCTCAAACTGGCCTCTCCTCAAGCCTCCATCTTGTTAAGCAGGACCTACAGCTGCTGGTGGTCCAGAAAGATGGGCAGCATCCTGCCAGCTCCCTTTCCCTCCTACCATGTGTGGTAAGACATCACATCCTGACAAAGCTGCCTCCTAACGCTCTGAAAGGCCCCACTTCTCCCGATGCCCACTGCCAGCAGCCTGGTCCAAGCCGCCATCATCTCTCACTGGACGCCCGCCACAGCCTCCTGCTGGTGCCTTCTCCCAAGCTACAGCCCAGCCTCCCGATGCAGCCAGGGGCCGTTCGAAACCAGGAAGCTGTGGTGCTGCTCTAGACAGCCCTTCGGATGGCCGCTCCCCTCTCGCCTTGGCTTCCAAGTTCCCAGCACCACCTGGGAGCTCGGGGCCTGTCACTCACTCTCGGCTGGTGCTGCAGACTTAGCTTAGCCCTTGGGGCAGGCTACGGGCTGCCTCACCTCAGGGCTGCCATGCCAGCTGATCCGCAGCCTAAGTGTCCCCCTACCCCTTTTCACTTGGTCAGCTCCTGCCCAGGCCTGGTCCCCGAGGCGGTGCCACTTCCTGCAGGCCTGCTTTGGTTGGATGTGACTCCTGCATCTAGCTGAACCATTCCCAGCCCAGCAGTCCTTGCGTGCTTCAGGGCTACCCTCTGTTTAACCCTGTGCTTACTGCCTGACCCTCCACCCTGAGAGGTCAGCCTGGGTCCGTCTCAGTCATGGTTCTAACTCCAGTCCCAGCACCGTGCTAAGACAGCACTGCATCAGTTTATGTCCATAAACCACCAATCTGCACCCCTCCCCTCCCTGCCCTACCCACCCCCCACTGACCTCTGACATCTGCGGAAAGAGGCTGATGGCCAATGGCAGGGCCAGGCCAAAGGCTGCCAGGCACACAAGACTTTGCACAGGGAGGAGCAGCCGAGGGCGCGCCTGCAGGAGAGCTGTCCTGTGGGGAGAAGACGGGGCACACCGTGAGACCCGGCCACCACTGGGGCCTGCTCAGTCTCAGGGCCAGGGCAGCCAGTCTCTGGGGCTCGAGCCAGCCGGGAGCCACAGAAGGAGTGGAGTCCTGTCTGGGACCTTCCTGAGTCAGCACCCTCTCCCTGCCTTGAAGGCACTGCTGTTGAACCCTCGCCAAGTCAAATCCTCAGTTATTCTTGTAGGGGCACCAAGAAGGCCACATGCTGGGGAGACCACGGACAAGGCCGTCGAGCCCTGCTCCTGGGGAGACACCCAGGACAGTAAGACCACTCTCAAAGGCAGCACATACTTAAATGGCAAACAACCCAGAGCAGGTGCAGTGTCTAGGGGAGGAGAGAAAGGACACGTGTGTGCATGTGCACACACAGCTGGGAGGGGTGATCCTCTTCTGTGTGGGGGAACAGAAGGTACCCCACTAGCTACCTTGTCAACTTCAGTCCAAGAGCCACAGAGAAGGGGAGTGCCTTGGCCAAGGACAAGTCTATGGGAGGCAGACAAAACTGCCGCCTGCCTGGCCCCTGGCTCCCCGTGTGCTGTCACTCGCACTCCCAGCTCCTGCCTTCAACACCGCCAGCCTCACCCCAGCACGTTACAGCTGGCACCTGCTCCCCACGGCAGACTTTGGAGGTGGGTTGCCTGAGGAGAGTGGTATGCAAAACCTCCCTCCAGGACTCTGGGTCCCCGAGCTTCATGGCAATAAGGACTCCCCAAACAGAGAAGGGGCACTAAATCAGATCTCAGCTACTTGTCAGCCTCCACTTGCTAGACCCTGGGATGAAGAGGATGCAATCAGAGCTCTTGCCCCTCCGCCACCGGGGCAGGACTTTCCATGGCCACAGACAGGTGAGAGGCAAACCCCATACCATCCTCACCTCCTGGGACAAGAATCCCTAGAGCACCTGGCCCTGAGCTGACAGCAACGTTGAGAGTAGCAGTTCTCAGACTTCAATGTGTGTCAGAATGGCCTGGGCAGTGGGTCAAAAATGCAAACTTCCAACGGCCCCTTACAACCTGAGATCCTAAGTCAGTTGGTCTGAGGCTTGGGAATTTCTTTGAAACAACCCTCCATGAGTCTAAAACAGGTCATATCTAGACCATTCCTCTGGGAAGCCCTGCCCCAGGGTGGTCCTGAGATATCCAATGACTTGTCAGTTCTGTGCAAGTAAAAGGTTAGCCAGGCCTGACACTCAGTAACGAGGTCCTTATTGCTGTTGTTACCTGTGTGAAGGAGGCAGGATCCTGGTGGCCAGCCCTTCCCACTGTTCCAGACCCCAAGGTCTGGCTGGCCGTTGAACCTACCCTGAGCTGAGAGACTGGAGAGGAAAGTTCCCGGAGGATTAAAAGCAGCCGTAAAAGGTCCCTACATCAAGCCTGAACCCCTCTGATTGCTAGCCCCCCCACCCAGTCCAGTGCACTCATCTCTCCCTGTCTTCCTACTAACCCCACACCCTGCCTGGACTCAGCCCAGGGCCTACTGGGTGTCCTTTGGTGTCATGGAGGGGACTGGGAGTAAGGCTGAGACTTCTAAAGTACACAGCTCACTCTGAACTTGCACACGGAGCCTCTTCTGTGAGCCTCTCAGAAGAGAGGTAGCAGGAGAGGCAGTGCCAGGAGGGTGTGAAGTCCCTGGAGGCACAGTCCTGAGAATTACCAGGGCAGCACTGATGGGTGATAGAGGGAAGCTCCCAACCTGGCAGGTGAGAGGCAGCCATGAGATCAGTCCTTGGGACGTCTTGATGGGGACCATGGACTGATTCCTTTCCACTGGGCCTATGACCTCCTCTGGGAAGGGGCTCCAGGACGCCCCAGGGCTGTGCTCCCAACTCAAGAGGAAGGCAGGCCCAGCTCAGAGCAGGCTAGAGGGGAGAGTAACCACAGGACAGGAGGGGAGGAGGGGAGGAGGGGAGGCAACGGCAGGGAGGGACTGGAACAGCAGTTTAGCTGGGGAAGTTAAAACATGCAGATGAGAGATGTGGGAGAAAGGAAGACCCGGATTCCAGGGATAGCTGGGGGAGCAGACTCAGGGAGCACCATGAGGTCATGGCCTGGAGCCCATCCTAGCTTTGACCCCCAACCTGGTGCCTCTGGGCCAGGGACACAGGGCTGGGGGAGACGGACAATCTGCCAATCCAGCAAGGCATTTGCCTCTGAATTTAGGTCTGGAGCATGGATCCCAGCCCTGGATCCAAAACTAGCTTCCTCCTCAGCAGGGTAGCGGCCTGGTGCTGCAGGGAGGATGTGCAGTGTGAACCTCTGTGGCCCCAAGGGGGTGTAAACAGGGTGTGGTGCACCTCCTCAGAGGCAGCCTGGGCTGGGTTCAGGTGGAGGCCTCTCTGCTTCTGCCTTGAAGCTCTTCCTTTCAGTCTGAGAGTCAAGGGCAGCTGAGCCTGCTGGGCTCCACCTCTCTTGTTCTGGCAGGGAATCCAGGGCCCTTGGCCAGAGCGCTCCTCCTAGAGAAGATAAACTGAGGCCAGAGGCGAAGCAAGCAGGCCCCAGCCCCCGGCCTGGGCTCCACACAACAGCTTGTCTCCCCCATTGCTGCGCATCCCTTCAGCACTTGGAGTGCAGTTTTAGTTTGCACTCCATTAATTTGCAAGTAGGCTGCTTTGTAAGTGTTCTTTTGTCTTTTTCCTTGGCTGTCCTGACTCTCTCACCCAACAGGGGCTCCCCATTGCACGGGGCTGCTTCATCCATCAGCCTCCTCAGCAGAGGCTCTGCTCTGGAAGGCTGAGCACTCAGTGGGGCCCCTGCAAGGGCCAAAGAGCTGCAGGATGGTGTAAAATGCAAAGCCCCAAAGAGCCAGGTGATGAAGGAGCAGTGTCGCCACTTTCTGGGTGGGAAACTGAGGCTGAGGGAGGCTCTGTGCTCTCATCTGAGTGGCAGAAAGGGGTGGAGCAGGAACCCAGGTTTTGTTTTCCTGCCAGACATCTCAGCTTACTTGGCTATACCCACTGCATGATCCTGCAGCTCCAGGGCATATGTGAGAAGAGTTCATCCTGGAGGCCATAAACTGGGTCTTACTCATCAGCATATTCTGGGAGGAACTGGATCGGCCTCTTCCCAGAGACCCTCCCAGTAGCTCCAGGGCAGGACCAACCAAAGACAAGGCTGCTGGGAGCACCAAATGGTTAACCTCTCCCTACCCTACTTGAGGGACTTCTTTGGACTCTAAGCTGAGTCAGACTATGTGGCTCCCCACATGCCAGGCAGATCCCAGGTGGAGAGGTTCAGACCTAGAATAATCTCCACTCCACCTCCCATGACTCCCATGACTTCCAAAGCCAAGTTTAAGCTTCCAAGACAATGGGACACTAACCATCATTTCACTTGCTGCAAACCCAACAACGAAACACCAACTGGGAAGGCATCACAGACCATGTTTGCTTGTTTTCCTCAGCAAATCCCTGGAGAACAGGTTCCTGATGGCCTTAACAGACCCAGCTTCCCCTCACTCTCACCGTCTACACTGCTTCCAGTTCTCAGGAAAACTGTAGAATGTGCTAGGAATGCAACTTCCCAAGATAAGTAGGGACTATTTGGAACAGCCCTGGCTCTGCTCTGCCCCTTCTAGAACAGGATGGCTGAATGCTCCAGCCCAGCAATCCCAGTGCCCCATGGTATAAAACCCAGGGTCAAGTGCTTCTGGGTTCCCTCAGCAGTGGTGCAATGTGGTGCAAAGGCGGACAAGACTCCATCTTCCCTGGGCAGCTCTTCTGAGCCTCAGGGAACCAACTTGCCATGAATCCTGGGCTTTAGCTGCTCTGTGAGGCTTCTCTGTGAGTTGTAAAGCTGCTTCACTTAACCTGAGTGTGCTATCTCCCTGGACTCATGCAAGGTCCTAGAGTAACCAGTACACAAGCTACCCTCCTTCACAATGCCACGGTTCAGGATTCGGTAGTCGTGAAGACAGAAGTCCTACCGTCCTCATGTGCTCCACTGTCTCCTTACGTATACTTGCAGGACAACCTCAGTGTATAATAAGGTCAGGGGCACAGAAGTGTCTGCCCTCCAAGGATCTGTTTATGTTTGCCTATTGCAAACTTCCAGCCAGGTGAATTTTCTTAAGTTGCAGTGTGCAACATGCCATGCCCAGCTCGAGTGCTCCCAAAGGCTCTGCCCTCTTCTAGAGAGAGAGGAATCATCCCCTGGGCTGGGCACACAGCTGGCCCCTCATCAGCTGGTCCCAATGAACGTGCTTTGCTTCATCCAGGCTGGACTCCTCCATGTCCACCCAACAGGCTTATGCCCTGCCCAGAAAGCCCTCCTTTGTGCAAACATCCTACCCTGCTCTGAGGGTCAGCTACAGCCCCTCTCTAGGCTCTAGTCCTCCTTGCTGCTGAGCCCATAGTGCTCCCAAGGTCACCCGGGCTCCATTCGCACATGGCCCAGTCTCACTTGCAGCTGTCCTGTGTGTGAGTCTTGCTCCTTTCCCTCATAAAAACACAGGCTTCCTGAAGGTCAGGCTCCGAATCTGCTCCTGCCCTGTCTCCACACAGGAGACCCAAATATGCTGATTACACGACGTGACCTGAAAACCCAAGAGCCAGCCAGTGTGGTGTGAGGACCCTGGCTTTGCAAGCGTATTTCTGGGCCAGCCCTGGCTATGCCATTTCCTAGTTTGACTGCCAGTGGGTGATATACCTTCTCTTCACCTCCCTTCCCTCGTCTGTACCACATTGCACTGCGATGAGGAGGTGGCACTGGGGCACAGAGAGGACCGGGATGCAGTGAGGACTCTGTATTATAATTAGTGTTGTGAGAGTAAGAAGGTCCCTATACTTGAATAAGCTCTTGCCCCAGAACTCCAGGTGGGGTATTCTCAACCCTATCCTTATCCTATATTGCACCTAATCTCAACTGCTGCCCCACCCCTGCAGAACTACAGGGGACAAGAGAGTACCTTGTCTCTGTCACCTGCACAAGCCAGGAATCTGACCTCCAAGCTCCCTCCACCTAAGACCCTTCCATGCCCCTTGCCATTCTGCTAGGTCTGCCCAATCCCCAGGCCTGCCCACACCTCTAGGGGGTGGCCCTGGCTCCCCACACTCTGTTCGGCCTCTCCTCCAAGCAGCATTTCCCAGTTCAATTTCATACTCATTAATACACAGAATCACTCTATCATTGCTGTTGATATGTCCCCTTAATTCTTTATGGTCATGACAAATAGGTGTTCTTAGAACACCTCTCTGAGGAAGACAGGGAAGGCATTACTATTCCTACTTTATAAGCAGAGAAACTGAGGCTCAGTGAGGCGGCAACTTGCCTTGTGCGGATGGCTGCGAGAGGTGGGGCTGGCCCCACAACCAGCCTTTCTACCTGAATCCTCAGGCTGTCTTTGCAAATGGCCCTGTGCTGCTGGCTAAGAGAACCCATGTGCATGTACGCATGCGCACGCACACACTGACACGCACACCCAGAACAGCAGCTCCTTGGGGAAGGGCCGGCCTCACAGCATCTAGCACAGGGCCTGTGTAGTCAAATCCAGGCATTCTCACCAATGACTCTAGTGGCACTGCCTGGGTGAGCATGAAGACGGAGCAGGACACTTGCCACCTCGGAGCAAACAGGCTGCCAACTGCTCCCACGTCCCCCACCCTGGGCCAGCCTATTCCCCTCCCCTCAGGCCCCCTGTCCTGGCTGCCCCGACTCACTTCTCCAGCATGGACATGACGATCGGGGGTAGCACCAGGATGGGCATGGGGAGGACCACTCGCGTCAGCGCAGTCTCCAGCAGGGCCTGCGGGGGCAAGCAGAGGCTGCAGTGAGAGGGGCTTCTGCGTCGAGGCAGCAAACCCCGCCCAGAGCCCTAGGTGTGTGTGCTGCTAAGCACATCTGGCTGAATGGAATTATTCATGGAATTGCTCACAAAACTGTATTTCAAATGAGAGAGAAAAAAAAAAAAAAAAAAAGCCACCCCGGTCCTCTTACCACAATTTGAAAAGAGCAGATTCCATCACCTGCCATGTGTCGGGGGAGGGTTGGCGACAGAAGCCATCCCAGGAAGGGGCCTGTGCTCAGGGAGACTCCTCCCATGGGAGAGAGCAGCCTCCACTGCCCCGAGAGCCTGGGAGCTGAGAAGAAGCTTGTGGAGGACTTGAGATGCTTAAGAGCAAAGCGGGCACCAGAAGGACCAGCAAATGGCTGAGGTCTGCAAACCACAAGAGGCTCCTGGTGCTGACAGAGGATGGAGTCTGAGAGTCATTATTATTATTGTTTTTTAACATCCCTCAGAGACAAAGGTTCAGATCTTGTGCCTCCTAGCCCGGGATGAGTCTGTTTTTAGCAGTAAGAGGTTGGCTTGGTACGGAGGACATGCTTCTGTGGGTGTCTGCAGGGTTTCCGTCTGAGGGCTTGCCTTGTTCTGGGGGCTCCCATGGCATTTCTGGGGGGTGGTCACAGTCCAGGGCACAGCTCAGGAGCAGTTCTGTGCTCTGATGGCCACTGTGGGGAGTGCCTCCAATCTAAACGGGCTCCCGGTTCTTAGAGGAGGCTCAAGAATGGCTCCCAGCCCAGATCCCTGGAGTCTTCCCAGACGACAGCCGACTGTCAGCCTCGAGGAAGCCCATGGCCACGGAAGAGCCTGGGCTTCCTTCCTGGTTGGCACTGTGAGGAGGAGTTAGCCAGGTTGCCCTCCCTCTCAGAGAAAGGCTAGGGTTGGGGCGGGAGGTTGGACTCAGGTAGGAAATTGAGGCTAAATCCCCTCTGATTATGGCTTAGAGCTTAAAATCTCTCCCAGAAACTTGGTGATCAGCCTTGGAAAGACCTGGGAGAGGGCCCCCCAGTCTGGTGAGCAGGTGCAGGAATGGCAGAAGGGCCTAGAACCAGTGCAGGGAGCAGAGGGCGCAATGATGACGTGGCACCCTGGGCCCTACCCCTCATGAACCATGGAAAGGCATGACTTGCCGTGCGCCCTCCCCAGATGAAAGGCTTACCAAGGAGGCCTCACAGACAGGGTAAGGCTCGGGCTCCACAGGCTCTGGTGATGGACAGCGGGTGGACTGAGGCGGTGGCAGGGTGGTGGTGGTGGAGGGTAATGCCTGGTGACCCCACTGCTGACCTCATTCTCAGTACTCGGGCCAGAGCTCAGGGTGGCAGGACAAGCCCCTAACCACCATCTGGACTAGGCCAGGGAAACCCAAGGGTGTCCAAGAGGACTGGAATATATGTGTGTGTGTGTGTAATGTGTGTATGTGTATGTGTGTGTAACATGTGTGTGAGTGTAATATATATGTGTGTAATGTGTGTGAGTGTAATATGTGTGTAACATGTGTGTATGTGTGATATATGTGTGTGATGTGTGTGAGTGTAATATGTGTGAGTGTAATATATATGTGTGTAATGTGTGTGAGTGTAATGTGTGTGTAACATGTGTGTATGTGTGTGATATATGTGTGTGATGTGTGTGAGTATATGTATGAGTGTAATATATGTGTGTGATGTGTGTGCAATATGTGTGTGTAATATATGTGTGTAATATGTGTGTGTAATATATGTGTGTGATATGTGTGTGTGTGTGTGTGTGTGTATTCAATTACAGTTGCTATGAAACTAGGTCTTCTTATAACGAATATTCTTCCCCAAACTACCCCGGTGACCTCTGTGAGCCTGAAATCCTCCCCCTCACCACACTCCGTCCCTGGTGAGGTCTCACCTGCAAAAGTGCCTATTAACCCAGAACCACAAACCGCTGGCCTCCCGGGCTCCCTCTTCTTACCCAAGAGGATTTGAAAGCCCAGGGAGGCAGGTCCCGTGTGCTGGGGAAGGTACAGAAAGCTCTGAGGGAGTCTCCTCTGCTCCCACCAATTAACACCTTGAAGGGGCCATCAGAGGAGCTGGGACTGGAGCAGCGGATGGTTTGCCGTGGTAGGGGGCACGGATTGAGGAAAAGTGAGGGGCTGTCCAGGGAGACAGGCATGGCTGGGGCCAGACGTGAGGCCTGGGGATGCAGTGGGAAGAGGGGGCAGGGTGAGGAGACAGCAGGGCACAAAATAAGCCTACTGTGGCTAGAAGCCCCAAGGGGTGAACACGTTAAGGGCAAGCCCGTCCCGCCTGTGCCGGCCTCCCCGCTGGCCCCTCGGACCCCGGGGGACAACCCACGTGTCTGGCTGCGATCCTGGAGGAGCCCACGAGGTTGCCATCACCGTCCAGGACGTCGATCCCTTCCTCCAGCTCCCCGTACCGCATCAGGACCACGTTGCAGATATTGGCGCTGGCTGGAGAGAGAGGGGTGTAGGGAGCAGGAGTGAGGGGGGACAGCATTCACCTGGTGGGGAGGCCCCGACTTCTCCCTCACCCATTCCCCCCTACAGAGTGACAAGGGTGCTGGACAAAAGCAGTCTGTGTTCAAAGGCAGCAGGGGAAGGTGAGGTGTGGCTCTGTAGTCCATCTGCCTGTCAGCTGGTGAGGATTGGGCCCTTGGGTTCCCAGTGAGCACAGGTGGGAAGTAACCGGTATGGGGCCAGCCAGTGGCATGGTAATTAAGACTGCTAGATCCCACATGGCTGTCTGCACAGTTCAAGTCCCAGACCCGGCAGCTTGAAAAACATGCCAGGTGCGAGTTTGTGTGCCTGCCCAAAATCTCAAGGGGAGGGAGACATGGAGGGGAAGGGATTGCAGCATGACCAGACTCCATGCAGGGGGTACTTTCTCCCTTTCTCTCTCTGTTTCTTTTCAGTAAGCGCATGTGCCCTCTGCCAAAAAATGAAAAAAATTAAAGATAACTGGGACCAGCAGTTGGCGTAACGCCTGTGTCACTGGACTCCCATGTAGTCAACTGCAGTTCAAGTCCTGGACCCGGTGGCTTAAACTCACACCGGGTGTGTGTGTGTGCATGCCCAAGATCCCGAGAGGAGAATGGAGGAGAAGGGATTGCAGCGTGGCCATCCCCCCTGGGGGGTGATTTCTTACTTTCTGTCTCTCTGTCTTTCTCTGTCATTCTGGTGAGCACACGCGCCCTATAGCAAAAACCTAAATAAATAAACAAACAAATAAATAATTAAATAAAAATGGTAACAGGTCAGGGCTTAGAGAACTATGGAGGGTGCCATTCTCCTTTCCTCTGGAGCAGGCCCCTTAACAGGTGAAGATGGTGCCCATCTGGGAGGCCTCTCGGTCCCGAAGACATTACCCCACTGGGACCTGAAGTTCCAGCATCAGCAACTCAGCCCCTTGGGCTGCCAGTCCCCACATTCAGTCCAGAGTGGAGCCTCAGAGTGAATCAAATTCCCAGAGATTTGCTTCCCTGACAGCAGGTGCCAGAACAGGCAGGAACCTCAGTGCTCACCCAGCACGCCCCCTCATCATATGGATAGAAAATGAGGCTCAGAGAGGGGAAGTGATTTATTTGAGGTCACACAGCAAAGTGGGACAGAGCAGAAAGGCGACAGTGCCTAAACCTCTGTGTACCCAGAGGATGGGAGGGTTGGAAGGGGAGGACCTTCAACATCCTCTTTTCCTAAATTCAAGTTGCTTCCTTTAGCCCTGCTCCTTCCCACCTGCCCCCCAACTCCGTTGAGACCTTGGGGACCTGGGCTGAGGGAAGGGTCCTGGCTCCTTAATCAAACACTGGGTGTGGAGTCTGGGGCCACCCATCAGCTGATTACTAGCACAGGGACCCACATGGCTGGGCTCGAGCTTGTCTGGGGTGCAGGTGCTCACCTCGTCTGAACTCCTCCAGTCCTGCCTTAGGATGGAAGTGGGGGGACTTGGGGGTGGTGGGTGGGTGGGGAGCGGGGGGTGACAAATGCGGAGCCCGCCTGCCTCACTCCTCCCCCCAAAGCGCCTTGCTGTGTTTAAAGTTTTAATTTTTGCTAATTAATGTCAATTAATTTTGTATAATGAGTGTTTAATTTTGGGGAGTGTGTGAGCCTGGGAGCGACTGCAGTTCTGGGCTGTGAACGCTGATTAGCATCAACACCTGCTGCTTCCCCCTCCCTCCAGTGGGGGGGCACCAGGGTTTGGGGAGCTGGAGGGCGGTGGGGCCTAGTGGGCAGAGTGGGAGGGAGACCACAGATGCTCCGGGTGCCCGAGCCCATGGCTGAGGAGCCCAGCGGCCCGGGGTGCCCTGGGCTGGAACAGGGTTCTGCAGGTGAGGGGTCTCTGAGCCCCAGTCTCTGGTTTCAATAGTGGGGAGGTGGAATAAACAGGGGAGGACCGGGAGGCTCTGCAGTCTTTGGAGAAGAAAAGCAGCAGTCCAAATACAGTTCTAGAATGTATTTAGAGCACACATGCCGTCTTGGTACGTCCTACTGTTTCCACACGACACTCAGCGCCTCGGTAACCAGGGCAGCCCCTCCACGCTGGGACTCAAGCCTCACGCCCCTCCTGTCCCAATAGACACACTCACCTGTCAGACAGGGGCTCTCAACTGGGGGTGACTTTGTGAGACATTTGGTCATGACTGGAGACATTTCTGATGATCACGGGCTGGGGCTGGGGGGTGGGGTTGCTGTTGGCATCTAGTGGGTAGAGACCAGGGATGCTGCTAAACACCCCAGAATGCACAGAATAGCTCCACAACAAAGAATTAGCCCCAAATGCCAACACTGCTGACACTGAGAAACCCTCGTTTTAACCATAGCAGAGACAGACAGAATTGGGAAGGTGAATCTGAGGCAAAGGACATTCGGAGCAGCAGGGAATGACCTGCAGGAGAGGCTGGGCGCCTGGAAGGGGGGATGTCTGGGCTTGGTTTCAATCCTGGCTCTGCACATCACCCTCCTCATCCCCAGAGGAGAACTCCCGGGACCCCAGGGCTCAGGACCCAGTAGGGCCCCCCAGGGAGGCTGGCACCTGGCCTATGTGCTGGTGACACGCCCTCTAGTGGTAGCAGAGGTGTTCTGCATCCCCACACTCCTGGGCCTGCCAGGCCCTCAGTTCCAGGGAGACACAAGAAAAAAGTGGGAGAGGATGGTGGGGTTTTCTGCCCTGAAAGGCCTCAGCCCTGTCTCCGAGGATCTCTTCCACCATGCTACCACCAGCGCATGTGAGGAAAGACAAGGTTACTGGAACATGGTTCAGGGGATGAGCATCCCCCTATGGTGAGGGGTGTCAGCTCACTCTGAGAACTCGAGCAGCCATCGCCCTTGCCCCTGCTCAGCCTCCCCGGGTGTAAAAGGGCAGCACTCAGGGTCTCCTCAGGGCCTCTGGGCGCTGGCTGAGCTCATAGGAATGGCAGCCTCTGCAACCGCACCCCTGCTGTCCAGGAAGCCAGACAGCGGGTTCTCTAGCACTCCCATCCTGCGTGTGGTATGGGGGAAACAGCAAAGAGGGCCGAGTGTGGATTTGGAGGGCATGGTAGCTCAGCCCCGGTCTCATGGTGGCATCTGGATTACTTCCCACAACTTCCACATTGAAATGTAGGGCCGAGAAAGACTTCGATCCAGACACAAAACCACTTGAACCAGAGATGAAGCATGAAAGGAAATAAAAACTTACTTCCCTCCCCTCAGACAGCACCCCTAAGACACTTTTGGGGATGACACTGCCCCCTTTTCATGTAGGTTGCCTAGATGGAAAAAGAAAACCCTAAAAGCCACCTCAGAATGACAGCTCCCTTGGAGCAGCCCGCTGAGGTGGCACAGCCACACCATCTCGTTCGTGGCCCGTGCACGCTGGCCGTCCATTCTCTGAGCACCTGCTGTCAGCACAAGCTACGAGCCACCTCTGTCTCTGAGCAAGGAGAAGGCCAGCCTGTTGTGATTTCATTTCCATCATCTCATCCAGAACTTTGGATTTTGTATCCCATTCAAACCTTCTCTTGACCCTCCCATCCCACGCCTGGCAAGTCCAGCTCCCAAGATAAGGGCCCAGGAGAGCCTAAGTACATGAGATAGAGAGATCAGGCGAGAGGAGAGACAAAACCACGAACATGGGTCTCCTTTCTAACACACCGGCAGGATCTATTACTGACGGTATCAGCAGGTTAATTAAGCAGTCTGTTGTGATAATGTTAAGAGAGCTGGCACATTTTCAACTCAGATTGACACCATTCAAGTCTCAGGCATAACTGATGTCAGAGCAGCAATGCTGTGAGGTGTCATGGAATGAGAGACAGAGACAGACAGAGAGACTGCCTCATGCTGATGGCAAGCTCAGGGTCAAGTCCTGAGGAAAATGCTCTTCCCCACTGCAGATCTTCTCCCATCCGACCCACTGTAATGCAGAGGCACCCAGAGCGCCAGCTGGTGGTGTGCTGGTTAAGGCAGCTGGATCCTACTTGGCTGACTTCAAGGTTCAAGTTCCTGCCCTGGGGGCTTGAGAAGCACTCTAGGCACATGTGCAGGCATGCCCCAAAACCGGAGAGGAGAACGGTGGAGAAAGGACTGCAGAGTGGCCATGATTTCTTACTTTCTCCCTCCGTCTCTCTCTCTCTCTCTCTCTCTCTCCCTCCCTCCCTCCCTCCCCCCTCCCTCCCTCCCTCCCCCAGCACAAGCACATGCACCCTATAGCCAAAAAAAAAGAAAGAAAAGAAAAAGTCATGCAGATTGTGAATAGCTAATGAAGCACCCAGTAAAAAAGAGACAGTGAGGAGAAGAAAAAGACTATAGAGAGAAAGCCCAATGTGCAAGAAGGTTCTGAGAAAGACCACAGAGGGTCTTGCGCCCTGAACTGGCGAGGAATAGACAGGTAGATGAATGCAGTACTGGTCCGGCAGCACAGCCACCTGTCGGGGACATGAACTGGTGGAAACACAGAGGTGGAGCAATGGGCTATAGATGTAGAGGGAAATAAAATACTGTAACTCCTCAGTTCCAAAATGCATTTTCCCTTATCTTAACATTTTAAAAATCATGACGTGCCTTACAATGGACGTTTGGGGAGGGGGAGAACCTTACCTACCACCCAACACAACTGCCGGTAAATGTGTGACCTTAGCCATGTACAGAAAGATACCTGATTATTCAAGTGTCACCTCAGCTGACCACAGCAATCCATACAGAATTTGAACTTAAACTTAGATTCCTAATTGTTGCCTAAAACATCTTTTTAAAACTTACACTATAATGGGGCATGGACATGAAAAGTTATTGTACATGCAGAAGATCGTCTGCCAGATACCAGGCAATGCAATTAAAGGCAGTAGAAATTGCCAAACCATAGATAGCTACCCTAAAGAAATGCTTGCCCATATGCACAAAGAGACATTTACAAGGATGTTAATTATAGCACTGTTTGTAAGAGCAAATAATTAGAAACAACCTAAATGTCCACCATTAGGGAACTCACATGGGAAGATCTCCAAAACAAATTGTTATGTGAAGAAAACTACTGAGTATGTACATAATGATTTACTGTATGTAAAACCCCGTAATTGGGATATACACATATATGTGTGCATAAATCTACAGGTTACAGTTTGGAAGATTCGCACCTTACAAAGTAGCCCCTTGGGGGAGGGAACTCCATTTGAGGATTAGGGGTTGTTTGAAAAACTTCCACTTTTTCACACTTAATTTTTCTGTTATTTGAATTTTTATAATGAGAACATAATCATGCTTCACTTGCTTAAGTAGATAAAAGAAATGACCAAACTTCCTGAAGATCAAAATTCTTTTTTTTAAGGTTTTTGCCCAGGGTGCATGCACTCATCAGAAAGAGATAGACAGTGAGAGGAAAAGTAAAAACCGCCCTCCTGGGGGATGGCTATGCCGCAATCCCTTCTCCTCCATTCTTCTCCTAGGATTTTGGGCACACACGCACGCACAAGCGCCCAGTGTGATTTTCAAGCCACTAGGTCTGTATTTGAACCACAGTTGGCCACTTGGGAGTCCAGCGCCTTAGTCAACATGCCACCTGCTGGCCCCAGATCATATAAATTGATGACCTATTCATGTGTCCCACACTATGCATCTATTTATTAGAAATTTCCTAAAAGAAGCTGACTTACTTCAGTAATACTTTTTTCCTTCAAGTAAAGAAAAACATGAAACCACAATATAAGCAAATAGAACATGGAGGCAAAAAATACATCATCTTTTATGTACTTTGTACTTAATCTGTCAACCCTAAAGTGGCTAAAGGGGTCACGATTAGAAGCAGGAAATACAAAAAAGTGTGGCTATGATCCTGCATTTAAAAACTAATGTCCGAAAGAGAATTACAATGTGCGAAGAAGCCTGAGACACCAACTCTGTCATTGCATGTGAAGGGAATGCTTGCTTATTCCTTCTAATGAACAGTAATTATAGTTCTCTCCTCTTCTGAAAAGCTATCATGCTAATAACTCTTATAAATGAAGCATCTTGGAAATATGCCACTCAAAATCTATTTATAAACCAGGGCCAGATGATGGTACAGCAGAAATGCAATTGGACCCCCCCGGCGAAGGTCCTGTGTTCACATCCTGGGACTTCCATGAGCACACTGGGTACATACATGTGCCTGTAATCTGGGCTGGTTGAGGCTGGAGTGGATCACGGCATGAGGACCCGGTTGGGGTTGCTCACTCTTACTCTCTCTCTGTCTCTCTTACTCATGGGAAAAATAAAGAAGCCATTTTTCTTCAAGTGTAAAATAAGCATCTATTTATAAACCACATTATAAGAGGTGGGAAACAGGGAAAATATATTACATATCCTCGATAAAGGGCCCAGTAATTTAGAGAAGGTCATAGTGACTTACTCCTAATAGTTATTCTACCCCCTTCTGCTAAGATTGGTCCAAACAAACAGTAATAATCCTCCCCTTGACAGTGATTGGTCTAGGACATGACCTGTGATCCAATCCTAGCCAAAGAGAAAAGTCTGCTGGGGGGAAGAATGCCCTCTCAGGGAAGGGGTGGCAGGCAGACAGAGCCTCTTGTCCCCTGGGCCTTGTTGAGTCTGAGTGGGATGCTTGAAACTACTGTGACCACAGACGGACTAGCCTAGCTGGAAGAGGAAGCCCACTAGCAGAGCAGAGTTGGAAGGATGGCCCAGATGTCTCACCTGAGATCTGCTCTTTGTAAAGTAACAAATTCCTTTATTATTTAAGCCTGCTGGAATTAAGAGTTTTTGCTAAATAAAAGTACAGTCATAAAACATATAAAGAACTTTTAAAATTATTACTTTTTTTTTTTAACAATAAGAGATGTGAAGGGAAACAAAAATCCAAACCCTGTAGATGGAGTAACAAGCCAGTATGCCTCTCTGGGGATATATAGTGGAGCCAGAAGCGTGCATCCCTCTAAGGTGCTCATTCCACCCCTAGGACCTCAGGTCACTGGTTCTCAGCTCTGGCTGCACCCCTCTAACCAAATCCAAGACAGGGCCCAGATTTTTTTTTTTTTCCAGAGGTTTTTGCTATAGGGTGCGTACACTTGCCAGACAGAGAGACAGAAAGCGAGAAATCATTCCCCAGGGGGGATGGCCACGTCGCAATCCCTTCTCCTCCATTCTTCTCTCGGGATCTTGGGCACGCACGCACATGCACCTGGTGTGAGTTTTAAGCCACCGGGTCCAGGACTCGAACCGCAGTCAACTGCATGGGAGTCCAGCAACATAGCCATTATGCTAACTGCTGGTCCCAGATATGAATTTTTTTAAGCTCTCCAGGTAGTTGTGATACAAATGAAGGTTTGAAAAACCCTGCCCAGGAGAAACTTAGTTATGTGCGTATGGACATGTTTACGAGGTTGTTCAGAGTAGGACTATATATAATAACGAGAAACTGGAAACAACCTAAATGCTTCTAATTAATCAACTGTGGGTAGTTACACAGTAGAACACCTACAAGGGCTGAAATGAATGTGTATGTATTAACATGAATAAATCTCGAACCCGCATGAAAAGCAAGGTTCAAAATGTTATGCACAGTCTGATATAATTAGTATAAAATTAAAAAGTACATAAACAACACAACTGATGGCTTATGGTACAAACATACATGATAAACTTTAGAGCCTAAGTGGGGGGAAGCAAACTGAATTCAAGTCAACAGATTCTCTGGGGAGAGGAGGCGGCCAGAATCAAAAAGGTAGAGGGCACAGAGGCCTTTGAGGGGATCTGCCATTTTATTTTTCTATTTCAAGTTTATGCGTTTAAAATACTGCATAATTTTAAAAAATTAGCCATGAAACCAGCTGCTATGGCTCCTCAAAAGGATAAGTTAGAATTTTATGACTGCCATGGAAAGACATCCAACATTTATTGTGAGGTTAAAAAACAGTTTATAGAGGGGCTGGCAGGTGGCGTGGTAATTAAGGGCACTGGACTCCCACATGGTCAACCACAGTTAAGTCCTGGACCTGGTGGCTTATTTTCTTACTCTCTCTCTCTCTCCCCCACCCCTTCTCTCTCTCTCTCTGTCACTCTCTGGTCAAATTAAAATTAATTAAATAATGTTAAATAAAATAATTCTTTAAACAAAACCAGTTTATAGAGCCAGCAGGTGGCATGGTGGTTAAGGTGCTGGACTCCCACATGGCTGACCATGGCTCGAGTCCTGGACCCCCTTTCTCACTTTCCCTCTGTCTCTCCCTCCCTCTCTCTGGTGAGCACAAATGCCCTGTAGCAAATTTTAAAATAATACTAATGATAAATAAAACTAAATAAATAATTCTTTAAACAACTTTTTAAAAAAAGCAGTTTACACAATAGTATATATACATGATCCATTTGTATTAAATTGCATAAGGCAAATCTGCACTATATACAGACATAATAAATGGGCAGAGATTCATAACTTGGATTTGGAGGAATATATACTAAATCTTTCTCTGGGAGAGAGAATTAAAACTATTTAACTTTTTATAACAATTATGCACTATAAGAAAAAACATAGAGCTATTTTTGTTAAACAAACAATAAAGCTCTCCATTTGGGCTCCAGACTGATGTCAGACAGAGTAACCCCCACCCCCACCCCCACCCCACTTCATCTGCTAGGAAGGGAAAGTGATGCTGGCCTTCCCCACTCTCTCTCTTTCCTTTCCTTCTTCTCTCCCTCCCCCTCTCCCTTTCTTCCTTCCAGGGTTTTATAGGCAACACAGTGAACAATTCAAATCATGCAAAAGGGTAAATAAGAGGAGTATGTCTTCCCAACCCTGACTCTTAGTTTCACCCTCTCCCGGAGGCGGCCACTGGAGCATATTCTCTTGACCCTGCGAGAGCTGTCTCTGTATTTACCAGTGTACATGTGTACACACTCACACGTACGCACACACACACACTCAAGTCACAGCACAATAAAACCGGTCTGCCTTCGAGGAGTGAAGGTTATCGGAGGAGGATGAATATCTTAATATTTGCTTGATTTCGCAATATTCCCCCTTACTCCATATGAGAAGCAGTGTGAAATGGCACAGATCTTCTTTTAAATAGCTTGAGAATTTGGGGAGAGTTTCACAACCCATATTGAAGTGTCACTAACTCAGGCCTGGGAATTTCTGGACTGAAAACTCAGCATGTAAATCTAGGTGTAGGCTGACTCTGAGGTTTGGAATCTCTGAATAGAAGATGCCTGCTAACACATCCATTTTCTGGAAAGCTCCCTTTTCTCACAGCTGCTTCTTAGCTTGAGATCCTCCAGTGCTTCCATTAACCACTAGATAAAGCTCATGCCCTGAGCTCGCACTCAAGACCTCGGCGTGCCCACTCCAATTCCCCAGCAGGCCTGCCCCCCAGCCAGGCTCCCTGGCCCCTCTCCCACTTGCAACCCCCTTCCCCTGCCCCATGTGTCCCTACTGTCTCTGCTTTCTGGATTTTAAGAATCATAAGCCTCTGAATTGGAAGACCATTCATTCAACATTTACTGAGCTCTTACCCTATGCCAGGTCCTGAGCAAGCCACCCAGAAACAAGTGACTTGGTCACATGTGAGTGTCCCTCATAGTTTTTTGGGCCAATCTGTTAATCAGACACTTCCCTCAAACCCAGACTTATTCCAGTAACAGACTCATTTCTTGCCACTCTGGGTGGCTCCGGCTTCTCAGTGCTACCACTAATGGATAAAGCCCAGCACTAAACCGTCTGTGTTGTTCTGGGCACTCCGTATTTCTAGCAAGGCAACCGAAGTTGGAGTGAGCGTCTTCAGAGCACAAGCCACATGGTGTGGCTGCTCCGAGCAGACAGCCCACAGCATGCCCTGGAGCCCGGGATCGTCCTTGGCTTCGGCCAAGCCAGGTCTGGGCTCCGGAACGCTGGTGCAGCTACGATTTCTGAATAGCAAGGCTACCTCAAACGTGGGAAACCTCATCAGCCTACCTCTGTGGATTGTTTTAGATCCCAGTGCTCTTGCCCATGAATTCACAATCCCTTCCAGGGACAGGTGTCCTTGTTCCTTGAATGTGAGCTGTAGGCCTTGTCCATCCAAGGCAGCCAAAATAACTGAAGGGGATGAGACTGAAGACAGAGCCTGGGACCCAGTAGAGACTTCCCCTCCAGTGGGCCTGGACCCACTGCTCATGTCCTCTTGGGGCCTGATGCACACTGGGGGCCCATGCCACTTCTGTGGCTGCCCTCAATTGTGGCATCCAACCCAGTCCACCCATCCTTCCAGGAAGCCCTGCTGACAGCTTCCTTCCATGGTCCTTTAAAATCCGCACAGGCCCACACATTCCTGGGAGAGCATGATCTCATGATCCCACTCCTTTTTTTTCCCAATGAACACTCTCTTTAAATAATTCAGTTCATATGGTAGACTCGTAAAATGTTGGAAGTGTTAGAGGGTGAGTTAGAGATCATCTCTAGTGGTAAACTTTATTGCCCTTATCAACAGAACTTCTGCTTTTTGTGCCAATTTTCAGCACTTGACCATTTCTTACCCCCAAATAACAGGTTCTCTAGCGGCAGAAGGAGTGTTCTCTGGCCTTGCCATGCCTGACGGGCAAGGGGAGGGAAGTGGAGCTTAAAGAGGCCTAACACTTACTGAGTGTTCATGATACGCTGGGAGATTGTGTGTTTTATTTTTTTTTTTGTATTGCCAGAGGGCACATCTGCTGGGGGGGGGGGGGGGAGCCTCCCAGTGGGGCGTGGTCACACCACAATCTCTTTCCTTTCCTCCATTTCTCCAAACCTGTCAGAATTTTGGGATTCAGGCATGTCCAACGTGTTTTTCAAGTTGTCAGGGCCAGAATTTGAATGGTCAGCCACGTGGGATCTGGCTCCCTACACACAGCACTTAACCACTGCACTATGGGGCGAGCCCAAGACTGACATGTTTAACCCCCACGAAAACTCTGCTTAGAGATATTAGAGTCTCTAATTTGTAGATGGGATAACCAAGACCTGCAAGGGTTAGATAATGTGGCCAGGATGATCGACAGGTGGTGGGCCCACCCGAGGCCTGCTGAATGAAAGAATGGATAGTGAAAACTTATATAAGAACACAGGACACTCAAGGGCCAGACAGTGGCACAATGGAAATGCAACTGGACTCAAATGGGTGAGGTTTTGGTTTGCACCCCAGCACCTCCCTGAGCAAGCAGGCTGCACGTGTGCCTGCCTGTGATTGGGCTGGCTGGGAGAGGGGGTGGATTGCGGCCTGAAGATCCTGCTGGAAGGGACCAGCAGTTGGTGTAATGGCTATGTCGCTGGACTCCCATGCAGTCGACCGCGGTTAGAGTCTGGGACCCGGTGGCTTAAACTCACGCCTGGAGCGTGTGCATGTGTGCCCAAGATCCTGAGAGGAGAATGGAGGAGAAGGGATTGTGGCATGGCCATCCCCCCTGGGGGGGGAGGGGTGATTTCTCGCTCTCTGTCTCTCTGTCTCTCTCTGTCTTTCTGGCGAGAGCACGCACACTATAGCAAAAAAAAAAAAA
The DNA here is from genome assembly GCA_026018925.1 of Tupaia tana. Taxonomy (NCBI): domain Eukaryota; kingdom Metazoa; phylum Chordata; class Mammalia; order Scandentia; family Tupaiidae; genus Tupaia; species Tupaia tana. The sequence continues at coordinate 162,511,478 of JAKSZU010000003.1, read as the reverse complement.
AAAAAAAAAAAAAAAAATCAAAAAAGATCCTGCTGGAAATACCTGTCACTCTCTCTCTCTGTCTCTCTCACTGAAGAAATAAACAAACTTTTACAATTTTTAAAACACACTCAAAGCAATTTTAAAATATGAAAAACATCCAGAATAAATGTCCAAGTAGCTACAAAATCTGATCACCAATGTCATCAGGCTGGGGTTCTGCTGCCAGCACCTGATCGTGAACCTTTTGTGCCAAAGCACTCATTTGATCACCAAATAAACCCACATTGAGCACCAACCATGTACCGGGCACAGAGAGGACTAGGCAGTGATGAATGAGATCCAGTCCCTGACCTAGGGGACTCAGTCTGATGCAGGAGGCAGACTTGGAACAAAATGACAGTCCCCAGATAGTCAGTTGCAGGCACACACGAGGAGCTGCAGTCTAACCTCATCTGGATACCAGGGGAGGCTTTCTGGAGGAAAGGGTGTCTGAGCTGAGTCACGAAGGTCTGGCAGCCAAGGGCAGGCAAAGGACAGGCAGGGGTAGTGGGGAAGAGTGGGTGTCCAGGCCAGCAGGGTTCTGCACAAAGGCCTGGGGCTCAGCAAGGCCAGGAGCGGAGGCTCATGGGACATATCCCAGTGACAATGGCACCCAGGCAGGGCTGAGAGCAGGACCAGGCCAGGGGAGGGACTCGTGGTCTCCAGAGGAGCCTGAGGGCTGTGGATGCCACAGGAGGCACCACTGACCTCGGAGGGAACACAGTTGCCACCCGCCCGAGAGCAGGCCAGGGGAGCTGGGAGTTGTGCTTTCGTCTGGCAGACCTGGGGGACTCGGGCAACCCTGCCTGGGCCACCTCCTGGATGAGGGGAGTAGAGGACTAAGACCAGGGAAGAGCAGTGGACCAAAGAAGGTCAACAATATAAAGACCCATGTGACCCAGGGTGGAGGGGGGCATGGGCATGGGCTGGGGAGGCAGGTGTGGCACACGCGCGTGTGAATGAGCACACTTTCTCCCAACACTGTCAACATCCAGCGCGGGACTTCTGTAAGCACAGAGTTCTTCATGGCGATGAAAAGCTCATGCATTGTGACATTTAACACGAGGGACACTGGGAACAGCACAGGAAGAAGTCCTTTCCCACCAAAGGGATGCTGCGGCTGGCATTTCTGGTCCGTGCAGGAAGTCCGCTCTCGTGGGGAGGACGTAGTGGCTGGTGCTGAGGCTCAGGCCTCTCCATGGGAGCTCAGGGCTCAGACGGGGTCTTACCAGCACGTGACACTCACTTGCTCCCTGCTCTGCAATGGATGCAGTCTGGGGGTGATCTTAGGGCTTCCTGACCTCGCCCTACAGACACAGACACACACACACACACACACACACACGCACATACTCACACATACACACACATGGAGTCTGGGCTGCCAGCTGCATAGATGTGCTTGCCCTGGGGACACCTGGGGTCTCCACCTCTCTAAAGCCCTGCTTCACCCATTCCTGACAAGGTGGCCCCTTGTGGGACCTGGCCCTCTTTCTTGGTGGCAGCGCCTTCCAGCGCCCCCTCCTCAACGTCTCACATGAAGGCTCTCAGTGAGGCCTGCGCCCTGTCGAACGGACTCTGCTCACCGAGGCCGGGAGCTGGACCCGGGCGGCGCGTTTCCGATGCCTCCTCTATTGACCTTCAATTACAGTGTTTGCCCAGCTTCCCAAGCCATTAACTTCCACCTCCCCGCCACCACACGTCAATTAATGGAGGGCCTGCTCCGAGCTCGAGCTCCTGAACACAATTAAGCGTGACAGTCCACAAATAAGAAAGAACTGGAGAATTAATTAAGGTCTAAACAAATTAATTACCAGTCCCCAATCGATTCCGATGCCAGCACACATGCTCCTGGGCTCACCGTCTTTCCCAACATCTCCATGTATAAATAGAAACGGAGATTTCCCACATGATTGCTGCTCTAGACCAGGGCACCGCTCGGCTCTGAAACCACCGAGGGGAGAGAAGGAGCTGCGGCAAGCCTCCCAGGCTTGCCACGTAGTCGGCACACATGCGTGCACACGCAGTATTGCACAAGTGAGTGTGCACACACACACACACGCACGCACTCATGACCCTGGCTGAAAAACCAGGGGTGACCTTGGCGGTGGAATGTTCTAAGAGGGGCTCCGAGTGTCCCCGGCGACCTCTGGACCTTGGCTTCTCAGCTACAGGGCGTGGGGGTTAACCAAGCAGCCTTGTTCTTTGGTTTGTTTTGAAGTGTATTTATGTCTTCCATGAGTAAGACAGAAAGACAGACGCACAGACGCACGCGCACACACACACACACACACACACCACCCCTGGCTTCAGCCAGCCCTGGGTCTTAAACACACCCGAGCCCAGCTTACTCAGGGAGGTCTCTAGATGTGAACCTGGAACCTTTTCATGTGGGCCAGCCTCTGAGCGGTGTTCCGTTGCTACTCGTGATCTCCCTCCCCTGAAGGCTGGCTTGAAATATCCATGGGCTGGGCCTGGGTGGCCTGGGCTTTGACCAGCTCAGTATAACTTTGAGCAAGTCTGACTTGGTCTATTCTGTGAAATGGGGATAGCACACGCTGCCTTCGGGTCCCTTGGGTACAGAATGGGGAGGACTGAGGGGAAGAGAGTCCCTGCTGGGGCACCTGAGGAGGGCCCTGGAAGTACTGGGCTCTGCCACCCCCAGGGAGGCCTGCTGTGTCTGGCAAGGAGGTCCCGGCAGGGTGAGGGCTGCAGTGGGGTCTGGTTATAGGGGGAGGCAGCGGGCAGAGGGGTGGGTGCAGTGGAGGTAGGTGTGGGCACCAGGTGTCCTGCACCCAGACAGGCTGTATGCGACCTGTCTCAGCCTCTCTCTCCAGCAGCATGTGGAGCCCAGAGAAGTCGCTATCCACCTCCCAGACTCCAGGAGGAGCTGGGCAGAGCAGGGGGGAGAAGCAACTGACTCCTGAAGCCTCCTTGTTCCCTAGGAAGTGGGGTGGGCGTCCAGCCTCCCGCAGGCCTTGGGCCCCTCACCACCCCGAAGACGCTTCTGCTCTATCCCACACACATCCCAACAACCAGGGCTTGATACGATTAGTTCCACCTGCCTCAACCTACTCTCCACATGCACTCCAGCTCGCTGAGTCCTGGGGACCCCTGCAAGGTAAAGCACATTCTAGGCCAGCTTCTTGGTGGCCCAGCCCCGTTCTGCCCAGCCTGCCTCGGAAAGCAGGGGTGAACCCCTGGCAGGATAGTGGGGCTTAGAGATGTTCAGTCCTGGCTAGGGCTGCCTGGGAGAAGGCAGAGGGAAGCCGAGTGCAGGGACTGGATGGTGCGCTAAGAACCGGGGGCTCCTGCTCAGAGACGTGCCTGCTCCTCTCGCACACCACTGTGTCAGCACTGACCGGGAAGCCAGCAGGGCCCATCTGCAGGTGTGACTGGGATGGACATCAGGGGTCAGAGACACGTAGGGGAAGAGAGGTGGGCCCTGGAGGTGGAGGGCAGGCAGGCCCACAGCCAGGACTTGAGCAGCCAGGCCTGAGGAAGAAGCCAGAAGGGTTGCTTCTCTCAGGATCCTGGTGAGCTGGGACTGTGAGGGCTGCAGCCAGGCTGCAGGCGACCTGTGCAACTGGCTGGGGTTACGAGATCTCAAGAGCCCAACAGAGGCTGGTCCCATGCTAGGGGGCTGCAGGCTCCTTCCCAATGAGATGGGAGGGGAATCAAGCTGGAGCCTGAAGGAGGACAGGTCAGAATGTCTGACAGAAAGTAGGGGCTTCCCTCCTGGAGGAGTCCCAGAGAGGCTGAGACCACCTCAAGGTGACACAGCGAGATGGCCGGCAGAGCAGCACGGGAACGGGCCCCTGGCGAAGTTCTTATCTGCAGCTCGATTCAAGGGTAGATTACATCTGCTCCAGTCCAGGATCCGGCCCAGTGCAGCCAAGAGCTGCCCCTTCTCAGGCTGCTTCTGACCCTCAGCCCAAATGGCTAGGAACACCAGTGTTTGCTCAATTAGGCCCCTTCACAAAGTCAGGTCTAAAGAGTTATTCCATTAATGGCCCACAACAGAAATAGCTGGGAGTTCATTAAAAGTGTGGAGTTGCTATAGCAATTATCTGGGGTGGCAGCCAGGTGGTTGGTTCTGAGAGTTCATTAGCCTCCGGGCCATCCAGGAGGTGGGACTGCCCGGTAATGATCTCCCACCTTCTCGTGGGGGCTTTTCAGGTCCTCAAAGCACTTTGCTATCCATAGACTCTAGTCTTGGCCTCGTTGGCTCCTCCCAGAGTGCTGGGCTGTAGGTAGGTAGTCTCTGGGGCTCGCGATGTACAGATGGGAAAGCTGAGCCCTGGAGGTGAAGAATGGGACCAAGGACACGAACCCGGTCTGACTCCCAGCTCTCCAGACTGAGCCTTGGCACAGGGAGTCACGGGACCCCTGCCTGGTGCTGGGCCTGCCCCCATCTTTGTTCTCTGGAGCCAGATGGGGAACTCTGGTGTTCTGGTCCCAGCACTCGCTCGCACTTCACTTCCGACAACTCACTATCACTGCCTGATGCTGCTACCAATGTCTATTATTATTATTTTGCAAAAAAACTTTCCACTATTTTGCCACTCTTTCTAAACAAAGTATAAGCTTCTGAAGAGCCCAGTGGACATCCACGGGGCCCAGTCCTGGGACATCGATGGTGAACTCATCTGCTAAGTCCCACAAAGCCGCCACTAAAGCCAGGAGAGACCCCCACCCCGTACAGGTGTAACACGCAATCTCCTGAATATGACCAAAGGCCTCCAAAACCTAGAAGGCCACCATACCCAAGAGCCTGACCCCTGGACTTCAGGGGCTTTGAACCTTCTTTTATACCAGGAAGCCCCTCCAACAGTCTAGTGAGGCCTGTGCAATCCTGGAATAATGCTTCTAAATGCACAAGATTACAAAGGAATTATACTGAGATTTTAACATTTTTTTGATGCAGTAATAGATAACTAAAAAACAAGATCTACTGGTCAATGTATTAAATATGATCGTTTCAAATTAATGTTGAGCATAAATAACATTTTAAGATCTCTGTAACAACTGTAGTGTGACATGAAAATATCTGATTTCTAATGGTGACAAAGTCACATATACTGTGATTTGCTACCTGCCTTCATAATGGAAGGTGATGTTAAATTTCACCTAGAGGTTAGTGTTAGTTAGTTAGTTCCCCCACCCAAGTTCACAGATCCATTGCATTCTCTCTACTGACCCTCTGGGAGTCTGGGAGCCTAGGGTAAGTATCCCTATGCTAAAAGCAGAATTTCAGGGGTGAAGCTGGTCAATGAGGGCCCCTGTCACTCTCACACAGGTTCCCCAGCCAAGAGCCCCTGGGAATCAGGAACGGTGTGGAGGGGCAGACCAGCCCCCAGGAGTCCCACAGTCCCTATGCCCACATACGATGCACGCATGCTCAGCAACACCCAGTGCAGGTCTTACCTACAGCAGGAAATGGCACGAATCTCTGGACAAGAAGGCGGGTGGCTGGGGTGAACTTGTTGGCTTTCTGAACCAGGACGTTAAGGCCCACCTTGGAGAGAAAAACAGAGAAGGTGCAAGGTGCTGCAATGGCTTGTGAGAGGAAGGGTCAGAACAGGAGGGAGAGCAGATTGAGGGGTGTCATTTTTCTCCTGTGATTGTCCCCTGACCCCAATTCTTAGTGTCACAGATATTGCAAAGTTCCATGGTGGCTATTTATAGTGCTGCCTAGTCACCCCCGTTACCCAGGCTGTGAGAAGAGGGAAAGGGACAAAGCATCGGAAGTGAACACACGTGCACACACACACACATGCACTCACGCTCACACTCTGGGGAGGGTGGGAAGCTGGGTGGTTGCTGCTAGGATAGATAATCTGCAAATAAGTGAGGTGTGGGAACCCCTCATTCCCACCCATCCTCTATGCACCACCTTTTGAAGGCCCCACGGTGGGCCCAGGCATTGGCCTTCACAACATCCCTTTCCCCAACTTCACGCCCCACACTCAACCCCATGGCCCCCGTTCAACGGATGCTACGTGAGTCTTTCAGCCTCAGGGCCTCTGCCAGTGCTGGTCCCTACTCAGTGATGCCGCCCTACTCAGTCCAACCTGTTTCTTCAGGCCACCTCTGAGTCCTACCTCCAGCGTCATTATTGGTGGGGCCTTAGGCAGGAAGTGATTTAGGCTTTCTACATCTCAGTTTCTTGGTCTATAAAAAGGGATCGTTACATCTGCAGCAGCTCGGAGCTGTTATAGAGCATATGTCAAGTACTGAGCGTGAGCTGGCTAAGCAAGAGGCCTCACTCTCTGGAGCTACAGGCTAATGATGCCAACCAGCCATGAGAGAGGGCCATGCCTGTTCATCTTTGTGTGTCCCCCTTAGGACCCTACGTCGTGGTGTGTAGTACCTGCTCAATAAGTCAGTTACTGAGAACAGATGCATGAGCCAACAAACAAATGACCAGATGGAGCGGTCAGCAGAGGCTGCAAGGAGGGCTTCGTAGAGGAAAGGAAGGTAGGGCCAGGCTAGAAAAAAGGTAAGACACTGTGGCCAGACCAGAAGGCAGTGTGTAGGTGCCTCTGCTGCCCCTGACGGAGGCCAGAGCCAGCTAGTGCCCTGTGGATCCTTCTGGGAGGCAAGGGCAGCGGGAGCATGGTGAGTAGTCTGCTCGGTGCTGGCACGCCTGGCAGCTCAGCAGACCACCCTGTGCCCCCAGACCTGGCTCTGGCCTCCACCTTCTGGGTTGTTAGAGAAGATGCAGAGCCTTGGGGAGGCCCCAGAACTGCCCGGTAACTGTAGCGATTGAGGCAGGACACAGCACCCCAGGAATAGTCCAGCCCAGGCTGCACCCACAGACCAGGAAGACAAGAATGCACCAGTCCACCAGCCTCAGGGCAGCCTGGACCCTCCAGTCCGGCCTCCATCTTAAGTGTCCAGCTGATGTGGAGTGCAGTCCTCATCCTCCCTGTCTGCTCCAGGGAGACACCTAGCAGCCTGGACAGGCTTCTGCATACAGTGGGCAGGGCTGGGGGCTGCCAGTCCACACAGGGCCCCGCCACGCACCTGGAACTCATCACATCCACGTCTCCCAGCTCTCAGCTGCGAGTGACTCAGAAATGGCCTCCCCTCAACCCCCAAAAGCGCAGAGAGGAAAAGCGTGGAGGGAGCCAGAGGACACACAGATGGGGATTAGTGGTGAAGAGAAGGAGGAGGAACAGGACTTGGGCAAAAGTCAGTGGAGCCACTCAGTGCATGTCCATGTGATTTACTTTTTTTAAAAAAAAAAAAATAGAGAGAGAGATTTTTGGTATAGAGTGTGTGCACTCACTGGAAAGACAGAGAGAGAGATAAACAGAAAGTGAGAAATCACCTCCCGGGGGGGATGACCACACCTCAATCCCTTCTCCTCCATTCTCCTCTTGGGATTTTGGACACACACACACGCACCCAGTATGAGTTTTAAGTCACCGGGTCCAAGACTTAAACTGCGACTGATAACACGGGAGCCCAGCAATGTAACAGTAACGCCATCCACTGGTCCCCGAATTACCTTAATGAAATCCTTGCTGCAAGGCATTTGCATAGGCGTGTTGCCCCTTTCCACGGATAATAGACTGGTTCAGAGGTTAAGTCACTTTGCCAAGGAGGTGAAGTAGGCAGATGAAGCAAAGATCTGAACCCAAATTCTGCTAGTTCTGAAGCTTTCTCTTAACCCACTGTGCTGTTCAATTTTCCATTGTCTTCCATCTCAAGAAATCCTGCTATTTAAAACTCACCATTCGTTTTACAAGAGCCTCCTGAATGAGGCCAGCTTGGGGCTGGGGTCTGGATGTGTGGAAAAGGGAAGACAGGGCCCTCAAACCTCTCCTGCCCCTGGCAGCTAGGAGTCAGAAGGTCTGAGTTCAAAACCCCCTCTGCATAGTCATCTTTGGACAAATGCACAAGGACTGGAAGAGGGGGAGTAGGAGCCATTAGAGGAAGTGAGCAGGGAGGCTCAGACCCTTCCCCAGGGCAGTCTTCAGGGAGAGAGGGGAATGGGCAGTGTTGCAGGGAAAGGGGGAGTAGAGGCCGCTGGCTGTAGCAAACACTGACTTCCCCCTCATCCCCACAGCCTTTCCCTCCTTGGACAGCCATTGTTCCTGCTGGCAAGAACTGGCCAGCAGGAAGTCCAGAGTCGGTGAGCCATCCCATCTACCCTACTCCAAGGTAGGAAGGAGGAAGGAAGAGAGAAAACAATGCCTTAGCTCTGGGGTCTCTTCTGGCCTCCTCTTTCCTGAAGTCTACCAGGACCTCCCCCAGGTGGATGGGGTGAGATTTAGTGAGGTGCATGTTTCTGAGAATATCAGCAACATGCCAGAGCCCAGCAAAGTGGGGAGAAGACCTGGGTGTGCATGGAGCTGTGAGCTCATAGGAGTTGGCGAGGTCACCCCACCCAGGCAAAGTAGTGGAGAAGGCGCTAACACCAGGGAGGCTCGCCCTTGCTCTTCCTCTGCCCCAGCCCGGGCCTTACAGTCCCAGCACCTAGGACAGCCTCAGCCCTGGGAGGAACCCAGGGTGCACTGCAGACCGGGGGTTGGGAGCCCCTTCTGTTCTGGTTCCTCGGGCGCCCTTTGGCCTGGAACATTTGGTGGAGCCCATTAAAATTAAAAAGCCAAGTGGCTGAGGCTCTGAATGCCAGCTCGTTTTCCCTGGCATGGTGGGTCCTGTTTAAGGGAACCAGCTGGCATTAATGGCACACAACTCATCACGAACAGCAGCTAGCGATCAGAAAAATCGGAGCTAATAATCGGGTTCGGAAAGATAATGAGAGATGGAACAATCACTGCTGAGGGTCCCCCAGGGTCTGTTTTAACAGCCTCCAAATAAGCTACAAAATAGAAATTAACCAAACAGGGGCTCCATTTTGGCAGAGGGGAAAACAAACAAGGTACAGATTTTGCACACGAATTCCTCGAGTGGCCTGCAGATGGGGGCCCTGAGAGACGAACCAGCCCAGGACCTGTGGGATGTCAGCTATGGCCTGGAGAAGGCCTGGGACCTTCTTTCACTACTGCTCTACAAGCTCGGATGACTAGCCCAGTGAGTCTGCTATGGGTAGGTGACAAGAGGCCAGAGGAGAAGAGGGAAGACCTGATAGCCCCCACGAGATGGGAAAAGGGCCGGCCAGCACCCAAAGCTGTGGGTGAAGACAGAGTTCCACGACACGAAATCTTCAGTGCCATGAGCTATGCGGCTAGTAGCTGTGTCCTTAAGTACAAGCGTCTGTCCAGGCCAACAGCAGGCTAGTTTCCAGAAGGCCAGCAAGGAGACACTGGATGGGCCTGGGCCATGCCTGCCTCCCTCTCACCCTGGCTGCATCCCCACCAGCCCACATGTCCCATCACCCGGGGGTGCTGCTATATCGATGGTTCTAGGTGGTCCGATACACACACCCCAGGTAAAGGCGTCTTGCTCCTCCTCACCCACACCCTCTCCTCCTTGCCCATTCCTGGCTCAGCTCTCCTGCCAGAAACCTGGAGTCTTCCTAGACAGGGGCCTCTCCCAGCCATGTCTAACCACCGCTCAGAGGTACCTGTGCTGCCTCTTGGGCATCTTGACTGCAGTCCTTATCCCTCTTTGCCTCCAGTACCCATCACACCTCCCTGGATGACCGACCCCTGCTCACGGGCTCCCTGCCTCCTCCAAGCTACTCTATGGCAGCCAGGGTGGTCTAAAAATGGGTACTGACTTGCTTAAAGATCTTCATTGGCTTCTCACAGCCCTGAGTGACCACTCAGCCTTGAGGCTCCAGCTGCCTGGCTGTCTCTCCACCTAGGAGCAATTCTCTCTGGTCCCTGCAGGGCCTTCGAGCTCCACCCTGTTCTTGGTCTCCCCACTTTTCATGCTTAAATGCCAGGCCCCTCCTCACTCGGGGTTCCCCTTACACAGTCTCTCAAAGAACCTGGAACTTTTTCTTCCATGTGCCTATCACAGTTTCCAGGTATATATTTATTTACCTTCATTTTTTTATTTTAATCAAAGTAATGCATGTATCTTGTTAAAAAGCTAAACAGCACAGATGTGTCTTAATTTATGGGCTCTCTACTAAATACTCACCTCTCCCAGTAGACCCCAACCCTGAGACTCTTTTACTCCTCACTGAACTCCTGGTGCCTGGTGAAAGGAGGAGGTGCTTAATACATATTTCTCAAATAAGCCAAGTGGGTGATTTCTGAGGTAAGTGGGGGCAGGGAGGAAGGAGCTCGAAGGAGATGCGCCCTGTGTGGCGACTGCTGTCACCTCAGCAAGCAATGGGCACTGCTCTGTGCGAGATCCCGCACCCGGAGGGTTTGTCTCCTCCCCTCTGCCAGGAGGAGGGGGCTTGAGGGGAAGCCCCAAGGGCCATGAGGGCCTCTGAGAAACGGAATGCCTGGCTGAGCCCTGAGAGGCGAGCAGGAGGCACCAGGTGTGTGTGGGGTGGGCTTGGTAGAGGTTCAGAACAGGAAATGCCAGGTTGTCTGCCGGGCCCTTGGAAGGTCTGCTGCTGGCTCTGCACACTAAGCTGGCATGTGGGGGTCCAAGGGGCCTGAAGAACAATGGGGGAAGGGACATGCCTGAAAAGAGGGGTGCCATGAAGTCAGAATCTAGACCCACTCTTGGGTGACGGACAATGACGTATCCAGATAGTCAGGGGTTTATGGGGAGGTGGTCAGGGCTAGTGTGAGTCAAAGTATCAAAAACACCCACAAGAGGGCGCACTGTATTGGGTAACCTGGTGGACCCATGACCCCCTGGGGTTGTCCTCCAACCCCAGCCAGCCTGTGTCTGGGTAAGGGGCTCCGGAGCAAAGCAGCAGAAATGACTGGGGTGGAGTCAGGCACAGGCTGAAGCACAGCTGCAGCTGAGTGGCCTGTTTGCTGGCAACAGCGACCAACCCAGATCCCTGAACAATGCCCCACAGGGACCAGCACACTGCCTGGTGGGAAACATCGGACCTCTTCCACGTAGGAGAGGACAGCAACTTGTCCTCCCCAGAATAGATGCAGAGCCACTGTCTGTGTCTGATTCGCCACTGCCAGCATTGCCATCTGCAAGCTTCCAGAACACTTGGGATTCTGCTACAGGGGCCTCGCCATGGGCCCTCCAACCAGAAGCCACTCAGAGAGAACGCAGAGACAGTGGTCTGGCCCAGGATTCACAGGCACTGTGGACCCCTTCCTGCTCCATTGGGCGAGCAGAACAGGAGGGTCTGGGGTGCACCCGCCACCACAGAGCCAGCCAGGCCCTGTCTAGCAGTAGGTAGGGCAGGGGGTAGGCCAGGGACAGATATATGCTGCTGACTTGATTTGAGCCAAAAGACATACTTGGCCTAGGAACTAAGTATGAAGGTGGGCAGAGTCTAACTCTGTTATACCTGAAGAACCTTTCAAACCATTTTTCCAGGCCCTCGTGTTTTTGGAGGTACCTGGCAAGGAACCTGTCTACCAGGGGGCATGGTAACTGCTTTTCCAATCTGGAAGCCAAAAACACTTTCTGACCTTTCCTGTCTCTGGTGCCATAGGGGTGCAGGAAGAAAAAGGGTCCTTGTATTGGCAGAGGAGGATGTGATGAAGCCTGGGTAAGCTGTCACTTCGCCTCTGTGCCTCAGTCTCCCCCTCTGTAAAACGAGGAACCCGGCCCAACCCAGGTGCTCTGGAAGTGCTGGCCATTGTTACTATCATTATAGTTATTTTGCCAGTCTTCTATCAAAGGGCCATGGGGTTGCCAGAAAGCAACAGAACCAGAAGGTGTAGGGGCTCTGCCCACGGATCTCCTGGAACCCCTCCTTGCCCACTAGTGTCTGATAGTAAAGGTTACCAGACAACCACTGCACTCCATACAGAGGATCCCCAGGGCCCAGCACCTCTGGGAATGGAGGTGGGCACTGTTCCCACAGGGCAAGGCCTTAGCCACCTAAGACCAAGCAGAAGGGGAAGAGCTCGAGGCACAGGCGTGAAGCATCTCTCACCATCTACTCCGCCAACCAGCTACTGATGGTCATATAGGCTTCAGCTGTGAGCCTTCCTCTCCACCCCCAGCCCAGGTCCACCTTCATCCAAAAGCCTGTGTCCAGGAGGGTGGCCCATGTGCTGGGCCCGCCAGCCCCTCATGACTTCTACTCCAGCCCACTTCCTGTACCCCGGAAATACCCAGGTCCCCAAGCTCAGTAGGGGTTCCTGGCGTGGCCCTCCTACCTCCTGAGCAAGGCGCTCCTATGCTTCCTGCCCCGGTCCCTAAAATCCTCCACCTCACCATGTTACCAACAGTCCCAACATGGCAGCCATGCTTGGTCCTTTGGCGTGCCTCTGCGTGTGCTGTGCCCTCTCTGGAACACCTGGCCGGTCTCTCCTGGTCTCTCTGGTCTGTCTCCTAAGACTCAGTGCTGTGTGACTCAGGGACCCCTGCTCTGGCCCCACCATACCCTAGAGTCACCTTCATCACAGCTCTGACTAACCACAGTGTTCTCAGTTTCCCTTCTCGGCATCTGCACAACGCCTGGACCAAGTCAGACCCCTGAAGGGAGTTCAAGGGTCTTGGCTCCTCTCGCTCCCTGCAGCCAGGGCCCAGCGAGGACTGACCACAGAAGTATTCAGCCCAAACTCCTGAACTAAAAAACAGGATTGAGAGGCTTCCTTTGTTAAAAGACAGCAAACTGTTAGATTTCAAAAATAACCTAAGACGGAATTTCTTTTTTATTCTCAAGCAAGAAGCCAGACATTGCCAAATCTATTTAGAAGGTTCACCAAAAGGCTGCTCACCCCGCCCCATGGCCCAGCAACCAATGTGAAACTTCACTGGGGGGACATGCAAACTGGGGATCCCTGATTCTGGCCAAGGTTAGGCTTTCCTGAGAAGGGGAGAGGGCTCTCAGGGTCCGCAGAGGAGGCTGGCCTCCCTGGGCCTGGCCTCCACTCCAGCTTGCTTCAGTCTCTTGGACCTGCTCTGGGCCTGTCAGCCCCCCCATCCACGCTGCCTGCTTGTAGGGACTCATTTTAATTAATGCCAGAGCTGGGCCAACCACTGGGGCCGTGACACTTGTTTGCAGGTCATCTCCTTCTAACAGGCTCGCCCTGGGAGGGGATTTGTCACTAATTGAAGCAGAGATCAGTTAATGAGGCTGCGGGGCCTGGGGTTCCAGAGAACAAGAGAAAGGAAAATAAAATAAAGCCTCTTTCTTCGGAGGTTTTGTGATTTACACACACAAAAGAAAAGCAAGCAAGCTGCAGATTTTCCAAGTCAGAAACTCCGCTCCATCTGCCGGAGTTAGACCCTCACTGTGTGAAGACATCAGGCGGAGGGACGCCGCCACTGCTAAGACTCGTGGATGGAAGAGGAGAGGGGCCTCCCGAGGCCAGCAATCAATCAGCAACCTAATTAATAAGTATTTATGGAGCAGTGCTCTGTGCTCCCTCTGTGGGGGAGAAGACACAGCGCCCGTCCCTGGACAACTTGTCATCCAGCAGGGGGACAAGGCTCGGGCTGGAGAACAATGAGAGGACAGGGACACAGGGTGTGACTGAGTGTGAGTGTGTGGGAAGGACAGAAGTTTCTAGGATGTGGGGTGGGGGCTGAGGGGTATGGGCTGGAGTGGAGTGAAGCAGGGAGGAGAAGTGTGGCCCTTAGTCCCCACTAGGTGAGACTTCAGCTCTGGGAGCCCTACCGAGCCCCAAGTTTCCAATAACCCTCTAGGCCTGGGCTTCAGAAACCCTACCTCACAAATACGGGCTAGGTTTGGCCCTGGAAAGTGGCTGGAATGCAATGACTGATGGTCCCTGGGGTGGGACTGTGAGAACTAGGAACACAGTCCACGGCTCTTAGAAAGAGTTGGGTTGCTGTTCCCAGAGCCCCAGGCCTGCAGGACGATAATCCCCCGATTCACGTCCTTGCTATTCAGGGTCACTTAACATCCCTCTCTATTTGGCCTCCTTCTCCCAACTTCTCCCCCCTCACCCTTAAATCTCCAAGGAGGGGGTCTGCCAGGCTGCTAAGCGAGGCAGACTATGGTCTCCTCTCATCACAAGGAGCAGGGAGAAGGTGAATAAGCCCTCGCCTTAGCCTAGAAGGTCCCCCCAGTCAGAGACCACCCAGTTTGTATGAAGTGTGCGGGTTGCAGGCCACCAGGGTAGGGTTGGCAGTCACCCGGCAAGCCGTCTAGATGGGTTTGGCAAGGTTTGGCTTCTTGCTTGCGGTGAGACAGAAGGGTTTAGAGAAGGAAAGGGATCTTGGGCATGAGATGGGGCGTCCCACTTAACAGCTATTTGGAGATGACTTGGTCCACGTGGGAGTGAAATGAGGCCATTTCAGGACAGCCCCAAATCCCTACTTCGGAATAGTGAAATAAATCATGCCGTATGGCACAGGGGCTTATTACACAGTCATGAACAATTATTTATTTAATGACACAAGAAAGATGAGCAAGATAGGTTTTATCAAAAGATTACACATGAATTCTCTCACTATATGTGAAGGTTTTTTATTGAGATTTTCTAATTACTTTTTTTTTTCTTACCAATTACATCTATTTATCATGTAATGAATGCAATGACAAAGTTGTGAAGGGACCTCTCATCCTCTGGTGTCAGCTATAGGAGGCCACCCCATCAGGGATCTACTGAGTGACAGTAACAGATGCATTGTAGACCCAGGGATGGGACGAACATGGGCAAGGCTCAGGAGCTTGAGCTTCTGCTCTGCCTCTGGCCCCTACGCTCATACAGTCAGTCTACGCACCTGGGTAGCAGCTCCTTTCCCAAAGCCCAGTGGAGATTTAAAATGAGCCCAATGCTTCTGTCTTAAGGAACTTACGGGACTTCAGGAAGGACTGGACATGTGACCACGGGACCAAGGCCACAGGGAAGGGACTCCAGTGACCCAGGAGCTCGGGCAAAGAGCCAGCCTTGCAGGCCCACTCCTCTGCTCTCCCCCCAGCGTCAGCTGCCTTACTGAGCACGAGGACTCACTCCTCTGAGGAGAGTGCTGCGTGGACAGGCCCTGCCTTGGGTGCCCATGGGCTCCACTTCATCTCCACCCTGCTCTCCCAAACCTGGAGCTTCTTTATAAAGCCTCTTTTCTGCCTGGGAAGCCTGCCCTGGTGACCTGCCCACAGAAACCTGTTACCACTGTGGCCGGGCCTGGCCCTCAAACAAGGATTCCTCTGCGATGCATGGGGTGGCCACACAGCAACAGAACCGAGAGGAGGGAGAGCACGGGGCAGGTACTCACAGCTATGGAGACAGCACTGATGACAGCTCCCAGGTAGCCCTGGATGAACTTGGATGCCGGGGAAGGCTGGAAGACAGAGGCAGAATTTCAAGCCCATGGGTGCCCAGAGTTTCCGCACCCCACCCTGGCAAACAGCCCCAGCCGGCAAGCACTTCTGCCCACCAGCCTGGCAGGTGTGGTGAGAAGGAAGAGGTCCCTCAGGAAGCCAAGGGGAGCCAAGCCTCCCTCAGCTCAGCTCCGAACACGGAAATACACAGCTGTAGTCTGCAGGGGGATGTCGAAGAGCCCACTCACTTCTGCCCTGTTCTAGAAAGGTCACTGGTAGATGTGCTGGCTGGATGTGAAGAACAGCAAGACCCAAACAGAGTGCGGAAGGCCAGGGCAGTCTCCTGATTAGGAGGGCTGATGCGCGAGTGGGCTGCTGGGCCCCGGGAGCCCTGCCCAGTGCAAATGGCAGTGTCAAGAGTGGCCACAGTCGGACTGGCCCTCACAGGCCTTGTCAGCCCACGTGGCCCCTGAGCCTCCCCAGTAGTAGATGACAGGTGCTCAGTACTTTTGTAGAAGAGCCTGCCACAAGTTCTAGCTTAGAAAACCAAAAAGCTCAGGAGCTCATCCTTTACCACGACTGCAGCTTGGGAGATGCGGGGTGTAAGGTCAATAGCAGCCAACCAACCAGGGTTCCCACGTGAGGCTTATCGGAGACCGGCTTAGGAATTTAGACAGAATGGGATCCTTGAAGTATCTGGCCCCTGAAGTTTCTACCGCCAAGGCTAGCTCCTAACTCCCCTGGTCTCTCCCAAGGTGAGCATTTTCTAACTAGAGAATGCTAAGACCTGCCCTCTTCCAAAATGATAGCTACCCCCTGCTCAAATGGGGCCTGGACTCCTTTCCCTTTGCCTCTGGACCAAAATGGGGGAGAATTGGCCAGAGGAGAGCTGGCCCTGCCAGAGCAGCAGGGGCCCCCAAACCTTTCTGGGCAGCTGAAGGATGAGCTTTGCCCAGCAGTGCAGGGAGCCACGGGGAGGAGGCACCTCCTCTGGGACTCACCCCTCAGGAGCAGCTGGGGACACTGAGGCCACTTCCATGCAAGCGTGGAGGTAGCCTTAGGGAAACTGTGTCCGCATGTGGCTGACAACGCCCTGATCCAAGAGCTGCATGTGAGAGCTATCCAAGAAGCATTCCAAAGCCAGCAGGGCTCGCCCCTTGCCCCCACAGCCCCCAGCAGGATGCTCCCCAGGCTCCTGCTGATCTTCCCAAGGAAGGGCGAGTCTGCTGCTACCGCCTGCAGGGTTGGCAGCTCTCTAAATAAGGTGCCCAGAGGAGGGCAAGGCTGGTCGGGAAGAGGCAGGTGCTGGTGGTGGCAGGTCACACTGTAGGGCCCACTGGGCCATCCAGCCCGAGCCCACCACTGGGCGGAGGGCAGTGGTGCTCACCTTGGTAGCGTTGCGGTTTGCATAGTTGACGCAGGCGTTATGGCTCTGGTTCAGCCACTGAAAAGCAATGGAGAGAGAAGTCAGGGAAGGTGTGGTGACCTTGCTGGAAGCCAGGCCTGGGCTCTGGGAGGACACACGCCCCCCAGAAACACACAGGACCCTGCGTCCATCTCACTAGTGAGCATGACCCGCCTTGCTGGTATGCCTGGGACTATGGAGGTTTTAGCACTGAAAGTCCCAAGTCTGGGGAAACCCCTCACTTTCTGGTGAACCAGGATGTGATCCTGCCCAGTCGCCCCCATCCAGCAGTTCACCCTGATCCAGGGACAGTCACCTCTGCTGGAATCGTGGTGTATATTGCCCCAACAGGCCCTACTGCCTTTGCCCTGTCATTCTTACCAGATTACTCGCTGGACGGAGGTGATCATTGAGGGCTGTAGATGATGGGCAGCCTCACATCTCTCTCAAAAACCTCCCAGCCCCATGCCCTGCACCTCCTCCAGTGCAGGCTGTCGAGAGTTCTGTGCAGGGGAGCTCTGACATTTTATTCTAAAACACCGACAGGTTTTTCCTCCTGCCCCTCTCCTCTCCACGCGGACACACAGAGAGTCAGCCTCAACTATTTTCAGGGAACCACAACTTGGATCGGATGTGAGGGCAGGGGCTAGGGTCGCTGATGTACTTGCAGCCTCCGAGGTCCATCTGTCTGCCTCTGCAGATTAGGGTGAAACTGATGCTGGGGGCCTCAGGGTCACTGGCCCAGGACAAGCAGCCAAAGAGCAGAGTGGGTGCCCAACACCAAGCCATCCTGCTCCAGGACACGGTCCCAGTCTGGCCCTCATCATCTCCATGCAAAGGCTGGAGTGACACACAATGGCCTGAGACCTGCTGGGCTGCTGGGGACCCACTCAGTGGGGCCAAAGTCCTGTGTTCGCCTACAGTGGTCTCTGAGCGAGGGGGCGGAGTGGGATGCTTTTACCCAGAGGCCAGGATGGGGCAGGAGACACTGGGGCAGGGCACGCCTAGCCAGCACGTATTTGAGCCCTTCCTTTGGGGCCCTCTGTTTGCCAAGAGACTGTTACCTGCCAGAAAACAGTGGATGCCAGTGTCTGGTTGGGCAAGAGAAGACCGACCACCTATGAGAGAGAGCAGGAGAGGCTAAAGAAGGCATCCTACACTTTTTTTTTAAGAATTATTTTTTAAATTTAATTTTATTTATTCATTCATTTATTTTAATATGACCAGAGAGAGACAACACACAGAGAGGTAAAGTGAGAAAGCAAGCCACCAGGTCCGAGACTCGAACCGTGGTCGGCTATGTGGGAGTGTCCAGCACCTTAACCATCATGCCACCTGCTTGTCTTCATCCTACACTTTTGTACAGAATTACACAGCCACAAACTAGAGTGCACCAAATCTGTGCACTCACAAACTGATGACCACAGTGAGGTGGCGTGCAATGGAAAAAGAAATGAACTTGCTGAATTATATTATCTTGGGCTGTCAGAAAACTCATGACACATTTTGCATACAAAAACATAGAAAAGGGACCAGCAGTTAGCATAATGGCTATGTCGCTGGACTCCCACGTAGTCGACCGTGGTTCGAGTCCCAGACCCGGTGGCTTAAACTCACGCCGGGCGCATGTGCGTGCGTGCCCAAGATCCCGAGAGGAGAATGGAGGAGAAGGGATTGCGGCGTGGCCATCCCCCCTGGGGGGTGATTTCCTGCTTTCTGTCTCTCTGTCTCTCTCTGTCTGTCTGGCGAGCGCACGCGCCCTATAGCAAAAACCTCTCCAAAAAAAAACAAAAAAAAACAAAAAAACAAAAAAAAACATAGAAAAAATTCGTCATGACTTTTCTAACAACTCAGTAGCATTATCCCTCTTATGTAAGACAAAAATCTCGTTGTTGGGGCCAGTAGTTAAGGCACTGAACTCCCACATGATCAACCACAGTTCAAGTCCCCAGTCTGGTGGTTTGAAAATTACACTGGGCACATGTGTGTGCAAGCCCACCCACCACCCTACCCCTCTCCCTGCCAAAAAAAAAGGTGGGGAAACCCTCACCTTTTATGAGGGTCTTCAAAAAATTTATGGAAAAATTTATGCATGGATTTAAAAAAATTTTGTACCAACATAAACTTGTACTTTAATTTTATTTTCCACAAACTTTTTCAAGTCCCCAGTTACATAGCCACGTACCTAAATACACATACATGTTGCTAACTGTCACATGGCATGTTGATTTTGATTATTAATCACAATGTCTTTAGAGGTTGGGTTACAGGCTACTTTTTCACATTCTTAAATATTTCAAGGTTCTTTTTAACAGTGGATGTGCGTTGTTTTTATCACGGAGACAGTGGGCAGTAAAAACAAACAAGCAAACCAAAGGAACACTGTCACTTATATTCAGGTAATCTGAGCCCTTCATGCACTGGCCACCCCATAGAATTTTTGTGAAGCTTTAAAAAAAAATCTATTCAAATGTCTTAAGTGCTTTGTAAATAGAAGTTGGAGAGATTTGTATCTATTATCTCTGCATCTCCATGAAGCAAAGCCTATACCACGTTTAATCTAGCGAATGAAACATAGATGTCTAATAAATGTGTGTGGAATATGTGAATGACGCAATGAATGAATACACACACATGGCCAGGTATGATTACAGAGGTATGGACCTGATTCTGAAAGCCCAAATACCTCCTAAGATCCAGACTCACTGACGACTTTTCTTTTTCAGCCTAAGTCAGTATTAATCATTTGATCTTGGCACTGGCCAACCCCCAGATCACCGAGATCCATGTGTGTCTCTCGACTTTACCTTTTGAGTGTTTGTGTGCAAAATAGCATCTACCACGTACTGCTGCATATGGGGAAAATGTGCACAACCATCCACATATTGACTTATTTATTATTCCTGCAGATAAAATGGCTCTTTGGCAAGAATTTCTGTAAGGAATGAGTATAAACATTCAATACTATGCGGTAAATCAAATTCTAGACATCCTCGGCAGCATTAGTAAATCATGTTTTAAACATTAAAATGTTTTAAAACAGTGAACACACACACACATTTATATTTATTGGCCCATATCAGTTTGAATAAAATTACATAATGTAAAGCCATTCCATAGCGCAATAAGAAATTATCTTAGGAGATTTTCCTCCCAGAAGGAGATCCCAGTTTGATTTTTCTCTGCACTGGCAGCTTAGGGGACTGGAGTGAAAATCAGGAGACCTTGAGTTTGGACCTCAGTTCTTTTCTGGGTGATATCTGGAAGAAGATAATCACCTTTGGGACTCTAGCTTGGTTACTTGGTTGTTCGCTTTCTTTCTTTCTTTCTTCCTTTCTTTCTTTCTTTCCTTCTTCCTTTCTCTTTCTTTTTTCAATTTGCCATAGGGTTCACGTGCTTACCAGAAAGAGACAGAGAAAGAAAGCCAGAAATCACCCCAAGGGGGGGACAGGTTCACCACAATCCCTTTTCCATTATCCTCTTGGGACTTGGGGCACGCACATGCATCTGGTATGATTTTCAAGCCACCGGGTCTGGGACTCAGACCATGCAGTTGGCCGTGTGGGATCCAGCCACCTTAACCAGAATGCCACCTACTGGCTCACTTTTTTTCTTTAAAAAAGAAAAATAATGAGTTTTGGGGCTAGCAAGTGGGATGGTAGTTAAGGTACTAGACTCCCACATGGTCAGCCATGGTTTGAGTTCCAGACCCAATGGCTTGAAACTCATGCCAGGTACATGTGTATGTGTGCCCAAAATCCTGAGAGAAGAATGGAGAAGGGATTGCAGAGTGGCCATCCCCCCAAGAGGTGATTTCTTGCTTTCTGTCTTCCTGTCTCTTTCTGTCTCTCCAGAGATAGTGCATGTGCCATATAGCAAAAATCTCTAAAAATAAATAATTATGTATATATATATTATAATATAATAATAAATATGTATATATATTATACAAATATGTATATGTATTATACAAATATGTACATCTATATTAAGGTTTATTTACTTATTTCTTCCATGAGAAAGAGAGAATCCTCACCGTGCCCCTGCCCCGGGCTTGACCACTGAGAAAACCACAGGGGACGGCCCATGGACTCACTGCGTTTTCCAGACAACTGTCACCCAGGACATGACCACTACATGATGGGTCCCCTTTCTGAATATCCTTAGGGAATTTTTACCTGGTCCCAGGGTAAGAAATTGTATTTCTGAGTAACTGGCTTGCCTGTCTTGCCAACTCTGGGCCAGTTCTCTGGGTCTCTCTGTGCTGACTGCTCAGGCCATAACAGTTCTCACATGTGGCCCCCACATTCCGGGGACTTGGTAAAAATGCAAGTCCTCAGGCTCCCCCCAGACCTCCTGAATTAGAAGTTCTAGGAATGGGGCCTGTGCTTAACAAACCCTCTGGATGAATCTGAAACAAGCTGTAAGCCCCGGCTGCCTAATTTTCCCATCCTGTGAGTAATAAGGACATTAATGGACAGCAAAGTCAGGAGGAATCACAGTCCCCTGACTTCCTGAAGAATATCTGCCATTTAAATGGCCTTGACTATGAGGTACATCAAGATAAAGTAAGCATTTATTAAAAATGGGCCGGCAGGTAGCATGGAGGTTAAGGCACTAGATCCTATATGACTGACTCCAAGGTTCGAGTCCTGAATCTACCAGCTTGAAAAACACACCAGGTGTGTGTGCCCAAAATCCCAAGAGAAGAATGGAGGAGAAGGGACTGTGGCATGGCCATCCCCCTGGGGAAGGGGGGAGATGGTGATTTCTTACTTTATCTCTCTGTCTGTTTGTCTCTCTCTCTCTCTGGCAATAGCCTCACACAGCCTATAGGGAAAAAAGAAAGAAAGAAAGAAACAAACAAAAGAAAATAAAAAGATTAAAACCCCCCCACAGCTCAGGCCAACTCTCCATGGCCACATCTGCTCCGTGTGTAGACACACACTGCGTATATTCTGAGCCCAAACCTCACTTCTGGCTTCATCTTATCGTCCCTTCCTTAGCAGACCTTTCGTCTCATTTTCATCTTCACCTGTTTAATCCTGTGGCATACATTTTAAAAACTGATATCAAGTCTTTTCCAGAGCAAACCACAGCTCTAAACTCAACTATTAATAAACACACACACACACACACACACACACACACACACACGCACACTGCATATGACCAGTAAGCTCTCTGCCTTACTGGACACCCCCCACCTCCCATCCCACCCTCCCGCCCTAACTTCAGCTGGTATCTGTGTCAGCCTCTTTGCCCGTTACAACACATCTTCTCATGCTTTCTTAAAGAGATTAATTGATGAATTGATCGATTTTGCCAAGCATTTCTCCATGTTACTTACCATCGTACTTATGGTAACTCCAGGGAGCAGGTTAAATAAAGATCACCTCCCATAGTTCACAAATGGGGAAACTGAGGTCAAGAGCAGCTCGGTGATCTGCCCATGGCCATGCAGAAAGCTAGAGAAAGAGTCAGGCCTCCTGGTTCCTGGCTAGTGGGGAGAGGGCTGACTCTCTGATGTAGGCTGCTCCTCCAGCCCCCCCCACCCCCCAAGCACAGAGGGAGAGGGGATTCAGTCAATACTCCTGCCCACTTAGGAAGCATCTTCTCTGTACCAAGGCCCACACTGCTCCCAGTGGAGAACGATGGCGCAAATGACTACCTTGTCCTGAACCACGATAAACACAAAGCCAAATGAGAAAGTGTGAGCACCTCCTTTACGACACATTGGCAGTAAAACGACAGGATGGTTTAATGGGGCACTTGGTGTGTGTAAGGTTGGTAAGTTCTAACATCTGAACAGGAGTTCTGGAAGGGAGCGGTCAGTGTGCCCTGGCTATCCGTAGAAGAAAGAGGTGGGATTGAGCTGAGGGGTGTGTGTGTGCGTGTGCATGCGCGTGTGTGTGTGCACACAGGGGAGCAGGGCCAGCTGAGAGACTGGCCTGACTGAGGGGGAGGTTTGGGAAATCAACAGAAGGGAGTCTGGGGAGGGTGAGGGTTGGAACCAGTGAACACCAAGTGGCGTTGGCCAAACCGGGCCCTGGGAGGCATCTGAGGCTGAGGCCGGGGACCCTGCCCTCAGGTCCGTACAGGCAGGCTGGCAGGGACCAGAAGCACACGGATGCCAGCCCCATTCCCTATTAGGCAGCACACAGCACCATCTGCACAAACTCAGGAGCAAGAGCAGATATTTTATAACTTCCTTTTTTTCTTTTTAAGTCTAAATTAAAAATAAATGTTCCCTTCAGCTCTCAGATGTATATCTCTGGTGCAACCTGCCCACATTCCCTCCCGCTGCCCTTTCCAGAACATGGCAGGAGAGAGGAAGAAAGAAATGGAGAGAGAGAGGGAGCCAGTCCACCCAGCTTCCATGCCAGTGGATGGCGCCTCTTCCAAGAGGGAAACGCTTCAGGCGTGGCCACGCAGACGGGTGGAGAGAGCCCAGAATGCGCCTGGTACTAAGGAAAGTGGAAGGAGAGGGAAAAAGGAGCCAGCAGCTAGGATTTCTAGCCCAGCCTCCACCCTGTCTTGCTGCAGGACCTTGGCCAAATCGCACATCCTCTCCGCTCCCATTTATAGTCTAACATGGCTGAAGTCCCCACTGTGGCTGCAGCATGTGGCAGCTGTCCTCTGCACCTCTGTCTGGCCCTTGTCCCCTCAGGTGTCCTGTGGGCTCTAGTGATGAACCTTCAGTCTCTGACTGTCAAAGGCCGGGGCCAGCATTTCCCAGCGGCTGACCACAGGCAAGGTACTGGAGCTCTTCGTGCCTCGGTTCCAGCATCTGTTCAGTGGGAAACAGTCCTGGTGCCTCTCAGGACAGCCACGAGAGGAAGTGAGGCGTGGAAAGCATGTAGGTCAGTGTCTGGCACGCAGCAAGTGCCCACTGGGTGTCTGCTTGTCCTCTCCTACCTGGCCTGGCCTTTGCAGAGCTCTCCTTTCTCTGAACTGCACAATCTGCCTGACTCCAGGGAGCCTCCCCTCGTCCCCATCCCACCTTTGGACACGAGTCTCGTTCCTCAAAGGACAGAGCTCCTGAAAGCAGAATCAGGGCTTTTCTCTCTCTTCTTTTTAATGCCCTCCAAACATTCAGCCCACAGCTGGGTCCGCACTCAGGGCTAGAAGAACACCGCTAATTTGTGATTGAGAGCATTACATAACTCGACCATGGAAGAGGTCTCTGCTGGGCTGTGACACCGAATGCCCCATCCATCCCTTCCTTACTCCTTTATTATTTATTTTAGACAGAGATTTTTGCAATAGGGGGCATGCACTCGGCAGAGAGAGAAGAAAAAAGGCAAGAAATCACCCCCCGGGGGGATAGCCATGCTGCAATCCCTTCTCCATTCTTCTCTTGGGATTTTGGGTACACACGCACATGTACCCGGCATGAGTTTTAAGCCACCAGGTCCAGGACTTCAACTGCAGTCAACAGGGAGGGAGTCCAGCAATGCAACCATTATGCATCTGCTGGCCCCTCCTTATTCCTTTATTTATTTACTTATTTACTTATTTATTTATTTTGAGAAGTTTTTGCTATAGGATGCGTGCGCTCTCCAGAAAGGGAGAGACAGAGAGACAGAAAGTGAGAAATCACCCCCCCACGGGGGATGGCCACACCACAATCCCTTCTCCTCCATTCTCCTCTTGGGATCTTGGGCACACATGCACATGCGCCCGGCGTGAGTTTAAGCCACCAGGTCCAGGACTTGAACCACAGTCACCTACATGGGAGTCCAGCAACATAGCCATTACGCCAACTGCTGGTCCCTCCTTATTCCTTCATTAAAGTCCTAATTATAGGTCAGTGTGGGCATTCAGGAGCTGGGGGTAGACTGAGGTTTGGTCCTGACTCTGCTCCCCCGCCTGGATCCATACCCATACCACAGCCTCATTACAGGAAGAATGTATTTCCCCCTTCTTGGTTCTTCTTGGTCACATGACTTGCTTTGGTCAATGGTATGTGGGAAAAAGTGGCAGAGTACCAGTTCTTTGCCAGGGCCTCAGAGGCCTCCTACGTTCTTGCTTTTCCTCCTGTGTGTCTAACATTGCCAGGAGCAGATATCTCCAGCTAGTCTTCAGGTCCACGGAGGATGAGAGTCAGAAGCAGAGTGCATCCAGGTCAGCTGATGCCCAGCTGAACCACCGTGAGAAGCAGAACTGTTGCCAAGTCCCATCAAGACCACTCAAACCCCAGTCAACCGCAGACCTTGAAGAATGAATGCCGATGGATACTGTGGGTGTTTGTTACACAGCACTCTAGTTGTAGTAGCTAACTAGTACAGGGATCACTGCACATAATAAGGAGTGACTACACCATCCTTCCTGGCTCAAAATTCTGAACCATTACAAAAATGCCTTGAAGTATGTCTTCACTCATGATGGTAATTTCTCAGCAGCCTAGCTTGTCAGCCACCCCACTGTGGGGCCATTAGCCCAATTCTTTTTTTTTTTTTTTTTTAATGAGAAGTTTTTGCTATAGTGCACGTGTGCTCCCCAGAAAGACATAGAGAGACAGAGAGACAGAAGCGAGAAATCACCTCCCCAGGGGGATGGCCACGCCGCAATCCCTTCTCCTCCATTCTCCTCTCGGGATCTTGGGCACGCACGCACATGCCCCTGGCGTGAGTTTAAGCCACTAGGTCTGGGACTTGAACCACGGTTGACTACATGGGAGTCCAGCGACATAGCCATTACTCCAACTGCTGGTTTTCTAGCCCAACTCTTAGAAGGTCTTGGAAGAGGGGCAGTTTGGACAGAATAAGGAATGGGGCCAATGGCACCCATATGGAACTGGCTCACAAGAAAAATCGTATCTTCACTTCAGGCCTCCTTCTTCAGAGTGTTATAACCACTGCGGAGAGATGGAAGTCTCAATCTGAGTGAGAGACGCCCCCAAACATCCCAATCAGTTTGGCCAGGAGTGGACCATGAGCAGTTAAAGACAGGGACGGGAGAGTAAGGCCACAGCCACAACCCTGTGTGTCACAACATGGGACTCAGAGGGAGAGAGAACCCAGCAGCCCCCTCCCCCTCGGCCACCTCCCATACACACTGACTCAAGTGATAGGGGAGAGGTTTTTTTAAAGTGTAGAGAATCTGGAGAGGAAATAGGGTATGTGTGAAAACAGCTGGGTGGTAAGCCAGGGGAAGGCTAGGGGGTACAGAAGTACCTTGCTTGCCAAGATAATGGCAGAAATAACTGTCCCTCTCACCCTCACCCCACTCGACCTAGTTAATCCTTCCTTCCTTGTCCTTCAGGTTTCAACTTAGTTGTCGCTTCCTCCAGGAAGCCTCCCTTGACCCTCCAGATAAGGTTAGGCCCCCTGTCATATGCACCCCCAGCCTGCTTCGCTGCAGCCATCTCAGGCGGAAGTGTCTGTTTACGTCTGTCTTCCTCAAGAACTTCCACAAGTTGGGGAAGGGGGCCAAGACCATCCAGTGACTTTTACTCTTCCATTAACCTGGGCGTCCTCACTGGCAGAGTGGCAGCCCTTGGCACCATGCCCCTTTCTTCCAGACTCCAAGTCCACACTGTTCCTCTTCGCTTCTGACAGGCCTGCCATGAGCCAGTACCCACCCGTTGCCTGTTTTTTCCCCTTCTACTTTGTCTCCATCTTCTGAATTACGTGGCTAATGATCTGAAAAGTAACACTTTGGCCGGCGTATTGGGGCATTGCTATTTAAGGTTGTCAGGCAGTTAAAGACACTGTCTTTCCTCAAATGAATGTAACTTATTCCTGACTGGTTATTTCTAGCTTAGCTCAAGCAATGTCTCTCGTATGGTATGAACTAGGTCATGCCGGCTGGAGGCAGGCCAGGGAGAGCCGTGGGACTGGGATTTAAAGATGTGAGAAAGCAGAGTTTGGAGACCAGCAGAGGGCGTAGTGGTTACACTGCTAGACTCCCACATAGTCGACTGTGGTTTGAGTCCCAGACCCAGCGGCTTAAACTCACCCCAGGCACATGTGCATGCATGCCCAAAATCCCAAAAGAAGAATGGAGGAGAAGGGATTGCCCTGTGGCCATCCGCCCAGGTGGTGATTTCTCATTTTCTGTCTCTTTGTCTCTCTCTGTCTCCCTGGAGACACACACACCCTATAGCAAAAATCTTTCTTAAAAAAAAAAAAGAAAGAAAAAGAAAGCAGAGGAGTGTAGGCCATGTCAGGACGGTCCTGGGACACAGGAAAGTCCTGACATAAAGTGAACCTTTTGAAACTCACCCCTTCCAACACCAGCACCTGCAGATATTTGGGGTTTAACGAACAAACCATGCACTCATTTGCAGCTTTAAGATGAGAGGGTTTAGGGGGACCGGCAGATGGAGTAATGATTATGTTGCTGGATTCCCACGTAGTCAACTGTGGTTTGATGGTTTGAATACCAGACCTGGCAGCTTAAAACTCACACCGGTTGCGTGTGTGTGCGTGCCTAAGATCCTGAAAGGAAAATGGAGAACGGACTATTGTGTGGCCATTACCCCCAGAGGGTGATTTCTCGCTTTCTGTCTCTCTGGCAAGCGCATGCTCCCTACAGCAAAAATTTCTCAACAACAACAAAAAAAAGATGAGCGGGTTTAGAGTACAGAGTCCAAGCTACAGAAATCGGATTTGGACTCAGCCCCAGGCCTCCAGCCTCGCTAACCCGGTGCTCAGGGTCATCCCTCTTTAGCCCATGCTGGCTACCAGGCATCTGTCGCCTGAGTTTTGAAGGTTGCAGACACAACAGGGAGAGGGGAAATGGGGCATGGAGCAGCTCTCTGAGGAGCTTGGGGCTGAAGAGGGAGCACAGGTACTCCCTGGGAGCGCCCCGGCCCACAGAGGAACCCAGTTCCTGCACCCAGGAGGAGAGGTCACGGTGGCTGAGGAAGCAGAGCGTAGGCAACAAGTGGGGAAATGGGGAGAGGACGGGAGGGTCCTTGCTGGGCCACCGGAGCCATGCCCATGCCCCCCTCCCGGTCTCACATGCGTGGTCAGGGCAGCGTGCACACCCCAAAGTGGAAAGCTGGGAATGGAGGTGCTTGTATTAGAACGACCAGGCTGGTGAAGAGGCTCTGGGAAGACACCCGGAAAAAGGGAGCCATGAGCCGCAGGAGCCTCAGAACAGACTCCGCGCACTGGCTGAGCTGCCGTGCGTATGTATAATTTGGGATCTCTTTGCCACACACCGAAAGGGGAAAAGTTCCCATCTTCAAATGTTAAGCTTAAAATAAGACACTACATGGGTGCCAGTGGATCTGTGAAATCTGCTGACTAAACTGGCACCAGCGGCTGGGAGAAAACCAGCTCGTTTCTCGGGAGCTCTGGGGGTGAGCAGGGTGGGGTGGGGTTACTCTCAGACCAGCAGAACAGCGTCAGGGGTCGAGCCGGGCATGCGCGCCGGGGCAGAAGGCAGTTCGCGTGTTGTTTCCAGAAGCTTCCAGAGGCACCTGCCAGCCCTACTCGCCCCTTCCCTTCATCACTCAGGGACCCAGCTCCTAGCACATTCGCTGGCACCCCTGTTTCTATTTTGGTAAGCATTTTTAGTGGCTTCTGCATGGTGTATTTCTTACCCATTCTAACGGGGCTTCCTTCCCTAAGGTGTGGACTGGAGCCTTCACTCCCCTTCAGACCAGGCACTTGTGGAAATGTTCAGTGCTCCGGGTGACAGCAAGGCCTCCGTAGAGCCGGTGGGAGCCAGGCCTTAGGCAGCAGTACTGGGGCAGCCCCCAGAACCAAGCTCCTTCCACACCAGGCTAGGCAGTAGCCTGGGTGGGAAGGGGGGAGCAGGCCCTTGCTGTTCTGGATCCTGGGGTGCGGATAGCCAGGGCCAGGAAAGCCTGTTGCGTGGCGTCCGTAGTCATGCTGCCCATTTCACCTTGACCGAGAGTTCAGACAGGCCCGCAGAGGCGGGGGCGTGCCATGCTCACACCACACACGCTTCCTCACACAGGGCTGTTTGCTCCAGCTGGGAGAGGGCTGGGCCAGACGGGCTGTGCACAGCATCTGAGTGGGTGCCAGGGAGTAGATCGGCATCCACTTTCCCTGGCCACCTACAGGGTCACGGTGTCCCTACAATGACAAGCTTGGCTTGGGGCAAGCCTCAGGAATCTTGTGAGCCAAAGACAATACTGGCATCTCTTGGGTTATCAGCTCATCCACTGAGGGCAGCCATTAACTTTGTAAGGGTCCATTTGACCTCACAGGGGAAAATGAGCCCCATATTCAATGTCCACCATTTCAAATATCCAAAGAGATGACATTGCCAAATGATGCCTTTTTTTTTTAAGTGTTGATGGGATATTTACAAAAATTATTATGGCAGACTTGGTTTGCCTACCAATTAACCATTCTTCTTGTATCACCAACAGGATCCCTGTAACTGGGGATCAACAATACCCAGCTAAATTCTATATGAAACATAAGCAGAACTGTTGTGTGGAACTTCTAAAAAGTCTCCTTAAGGAGAGATGACTCAGTTGGGAGATATATCCTTTTACCCCTCTCTCCTTTTCTTCCCTGGAAATGGGAAGTGACGGCTGGAACTCCAGCAGCCATTCTGGCCTATAAGGTGACTTGTATAATAGAAGCCAGTACTGAGAATGGTGGTATAGAAAAATGGAAGTCTGGATTCCTGACGATGTTCAGAATTCTACCTATCTCCAACTTCTTTGGCATTAGAGACAAATAAATTATTTTGTTTAAGCTACTATTATTTTGGGCATTTTATTGTATATAGATGATCCTTATCTAAACTGACATAATCACATACTATATTACAAAGAAAATCACAATAAATCCCAAATGGCAGAATTGCAGAGGTCACTACAAGCCCCATAGGCATTTCTGAAAATAAGATAAACTAGAAAATAATAACAAAAGAATACATTAAAAAAAGAAGCCACTTAAAATTTAAAATGTTATCTTCTCACTAATTGAATAAAGAGAATCTGAAACTGTAATTTCAAACTTATTCAGAAAATAACAACATAAGATTTTATATATATATATATATATATATATATATATATATATATATACACACACATATATATCCACATATCATTTTATATTCAGAAGCAAATTCACAGCATCGAACAATTTCACTAGAAAGAAAGAATAAGAATAAACAAATTGGGGACCAGCAGTTAGCGTAATGGCTATGTCGCTGGACTCCCACGTAGTCGACCGCGGTTCGAGTCCCGGACCCGGCGGCTTAAACTCACGCCGGGCACGTGTACGTGCGTGCCCAAGATCCCGAGAGGAGAATGGAGGAGAAGGGATTGCGGCGTGGCCATCCCCCTTGGGGGGTGATTTCCTGCTTTCTATCTCTCTGTCTCTCTCTGTCTGTCTGGCGAGCGCACGCGCCCTATAACAAAAACCTCTCCAAAAACAGAAAAAGAAAAAAAAAAAAAGAATAAACAAATTGAACATTCAAGGTAAAAAAGTAAGAAAGTCAATCACAAATAAACCAAAGGAAAGAGGGAAAAATTACATTATAAAAACAAAACCATAAATAAATAAGAGGATAAAATAGAAAAATCGATAAATACATACAAAAGCTGATTCTAACACAACTCTCACAAATTCAGTGATTTTTTAAAAAATTATTTGATCTGTTCTTCCATTTATTTTAATTTGACCAAAGACACGCGCGCGCACACACACACACACACACACACACACACAGAAAGAGGGAAAGTGAGAAAGCAAGCTACCAGATCCGGGACTTAAACCATAGTCGGCCATGTGGGAGTGTCCAGCACCTTAACCACCATGCCACCTGCTGGTCCCACAAATTCAGTGATTTTAATAAAGGAGATGAACTGAGCAGCAGGATAAGATTCAAAATAAAAGGAAAAAGCATTATATTTTTAAATGTCAACATTTAAATTTTTTCCTCTAATAAAGACAGAGAGTAAAGGAAAAACAGCTGGAGAAGAGATCTGCAATGTGTATAATTCAAAGGATTAATATTCAAAATACATAAAGAACTCTTACAAATAAACACAGCTCATGGAGCAGTGGACAAAGAGTATGAATAGACACCTCAAAAATGGTGGTGGGCCAGCAGGTGGTGTGGTGGTCAAGGCACTGGACTCCCATATGGCTGACCACAGTGTGAGTCCTGGACCCAGCAGCTTGAAAATCATGCCGAGTGGGTGTGCATACATGCCCAAAATCCCAGGAGGAGAATGGAGGAGAAGAGATTGTGGCACAGCTGTGCTCCTTAGGGGGTGATTTCTCAAATTCTCTCTCACTGTCTCTCTTTGGTGAGCACACCACACTCTGTGGGGAAAACAAAAACAAAAAACAAATAAAAACAAACAAGTTAAAAAAGGGGGTGGGAGGGGCAAAGAGGAGAAATATTTAACAAAAGAATATAAAGTTCTCTGTCAAAAAGAAGTTCTATAATGTTTGCTTTATAAAAATTAAAATTAAAAAAAAGGAAATACAAACTGCCAATAAATAAAAAACAAGTGCTAGGGGCCAGCAGATGGCATAGCAGTTTTGTCACTGGACTTCCACATGGCCAACAGTGGTTTGAGTCCCAGACCCAGTGACTTCAAACTCACTCCGGGCATATGTGCATGTGTGCCTAAGATCCCAGGAGGAGAATGGGGGAGAAGGGACTGCCGTGTGGCCAACCCCTCTGGGGTGTGATTTCTCCCTTTCTGTCTCTCTGTCTCTCTCTATCTCTCTGGCAAGCACATACACCCTATAGCAAAAAAATCTCTCCAATAAATAAATAAATAAAGGACAAGTGCAATCTTTTTGGTGTTCAGAGAAATGCAAGTAGTCTTCAACTAGTCCATGGAAATGTGTATGATACAAATCTATGCACGGATTTCAAATTTTCTTTGCAATAAAATAATCTTGTACTTTGATTTCATTTTTCCATAAACTCGCCGAAGTACACCCATAAACATTAAAACCATAGTGAGAAGCCACCTCTTCTTCCATCAGATTGGTAAAAACATTGACAGGATGAACAGTGTAGGGAATATAGCCTTTCAAAGGGAAATACAGCTATATCTATTAAACATGTAAATGTGCAAAGTCTTATATAGCAAATTCACTTTCTGGAATGTGCCCTTAAGAAATCCTCATCTTATTTTGTAAAAAGAGCTTTAGAAAGATTTTTCATGGCACCTCTGTTTCTTTTTTCTTAGGTTTTTGCCATGGGGCGTGTGCGCTCGCTGGAGAGAGAAAGAGAGAGACAGAGAGACGGAAGTGAGAAATCACTCCCTGCAGGGATGGCCACACTGCATTCCCTTCTCCTCCACTCTCCTCTCAGGATCCTGGGCATGCACACACATGCCTGGCATGATTCTCAAGTCAACAGTTCTGGGGCTCGAACTGTAGTCAACTGTGTGGGAGTTCAGTGCCCCGACCACCACGCCACCTGCTGTTTCTCATAGCCAACAATCAGAAACAAGCCAAACCCATCACTAGGGGAGAGAACACATCTTAGTAGAAAAAAATGAACAAATAAGGAAATGTATGAAGCCGACCTTTATGTGGGTCAACTGCTAAGTGCAGTAAACTAATCGTACATAAAAGAGTATACTGTGATCTTTTACACCAAAAATAAACAAACCAATCCCATAATTTAAAATAATGACTTGTATGTAAGCAAGTAACTAGAAAAAAACCTGAAAGCCCACACCCAACGTCTCTTTCTGCTCACAGACGGCAGGTGAAAGGCTATTTATTAGGAGGACTTTCACTTTTGTTTGTGTTGGTTTGAATTCTGAACTGAGAGAACATTCCTGTGCTACTTGTATAACTGTTCACATATTCTTAAAACACTTCTCGGTAGTATATTTGAATTCCAAAGAACATATTCATGTATTACTTGTATAATTTTATAAAATATACAGAGTTGTTTTTTTTTTAAATCCTGGAGGGTTTTTTTTTTTTTTTTTTTTTTTTTTTTGAGAGGTTTTTGCTATTGGGCATGTGCACTTGCTGGAAAGACAGAGAGAAACAGAGACAGAAAGCAAGAAATCACCCCCCAGGAAGGATGGCCACGCAGCAATCTCTTCTCCTCCATTCTACTCTTTTTTTTTTGGAGAGGTTTTTTTTCGCTATAGGGCGTGTGCGCTCGCCAGACAGACAGAGAGAGACATAGAGACAGAAAGCGAGAAATCACCCCCCCAGAGGGGATGGTCACGCCGCAATCCCTTCTCCTCCATTCTCCTCTCGGGATCTTGGGCACGCATGCACATGTGCCCAGCGTGAGTTTTAAGCCACCAGGTCCGGGACGCGAACCGCAGTTGACTACGTGGGAGTCCAGCGACATAGCCATTATGCTAACTGCTGGTTCCCTCCTCCATTCTACTCTTGGGATCTTGGGCATGCACTCACATGCACCTGGCGTGAGTTTAAGCCAACGGGTCCGGGACTCAAACCACAGTTGACTACATAGGAGTCCAGCGACATAGCCATTACGCTAACTGCTATTCTCATCCTGGAGGTATTTCTGAACTTCAAAGATAAAGAGAAAAAATAATTCCAGGGAAAGAGGGGAAGTTTACCTAGAAAGGAAAAGAGAATCAGGCCAACTATTGTTCTTGTATGAAAGGGGGAAAGGGGAAAAAAGACATTTCCAGGTATGCAAGGATTCAGAAAGTGTACTGCCTACATACTCTGAATGTTATTCAAAAATGGATTCTAGCCGTACACAATACACACACACAGACTAAATAATTGTGAAGAAAGACTTCATCAGTCTGACAAGGTTCCAAATGATCTCCTCAAGCTGGGCAGGTGAGGTAGAGAGCAGAGTCAAGTGACATGCTGAAAGTCTGCGTCTGTGTGGGTAGGGTTGGGACGTCCTATTTATTATTTGATTCTTGATATACATACAATATAAATAAGGCCATCTCTGTATTGTAAAATATTACAGATGAATGTTAATTACAGAAAATCAGGGTGCTCCCCTTCCAAAATACGTAAGAAACCAAAGGACCAATGAAAACCATCACTCTAGTGTAAATGGGAAAAAGAAATGAAAACAACAAAGCTTAGCAAGCAAATCAATACAAACTAACCATCTATTGGTTGGGATAATGGTGATAATAATCAGTGGTAAAAGAAAGAAAAACACAGTGGGGAAGGCAGATGTTGTTGCAGCAGAAAAACGCAACACTCTGTGCCAAAGACCCAGATGGGAGGTTCCTGGAAATCTCCCAGAGTTCATTGGGCTGGGTGTGCATGTGCCCATGATCCAAGGCTGGGCTGGACATATGCTTATCCATGAATCTAGGCTGGGCTGGACAGGCACATGCCCAGATCCAAGGCTGGGCTGGGCGTGTACGTGTCCATGATTCCAGGCTGGGCTGGGCATATGCATGCCCAGATCCAAGGCTGGGCTGGACATCTGTGTGCCCATGATCCAAGGCTGTGCTGGGCGTGTGCGTGCCCAGATCCAAGGCTGGGCTGGGCATATGTGTGCCCATGATCCAAGGCTGGACTGGGCGTGTGTGTACCCAGATCCAAGCCTGGGCTGGACGTATGTGTGCCCATGATCCAAGGCTGAGCTGGGCGTGTGTGTGCCCAGATCCAAGGCTGGGATGGGCATGTGTGCCCATGATCCAAGGCTGGCCTGGGCATGTGTGTACCCAGATCCAAGGCTGGGCTGGGTATATGTGTGCCCATGATCCAAGGCTGGGCTGGGTGTATGTGTGCCCATGATCCAAGGCTGGGCTGGGTGTGTGCATGCCCAGATCCAAGGCTGGGCTGGGCATGTGCGTGCCCATGATCCAAGGCTTGGTTGGGCGTGTGCGTACCCATGATCCAAGGGTGGGCTGGGCGTGTGCATGCCCATGATTGCTGAAGTAAGGAGGTCTTAACTAAAGACATTAAGGCTTTTTGGGGGGTGCCTATCTCTCTGTTTCTCTTGTTAATGGAAGAAATAAATTTTTTAAAAAATACAAATATGCTCCATTTCTTATTAAAATTAAAGATATGAGGACCAGCAGATAGCGTAATAGTTACATCGCTGGACTCTCACGTAGTCGACAGTGGTTTGAGTCCCAGATCTGGCATGAAGCTTACACAGGGTGCATGTGCATGCGTGGCCAAGATCTGGAGAGAATGGAGAAGGAATTAGGACATAGCCATCACCCCACAGAGTGATTTCTCACTTTCTGTCTCTCTATCTCTCTGTCTAGCAAGCACACATGCCCTATAGCAAAAAAATCTCTCTAAAAACAAAAAAATTAAAGACAAGT
The DNA here is from genome assembly GCA_026018925.1 of Tupaia tana. NCBI lineage: Eukaryota > Metazoa > Chordata > Mammalia > Scandentia > Tupaiidae > Tupaia > Tupaia tana. Next base: position 162,476,576 of record JAKSZU010000003.1, on the reverse strand, counting down.
TTCTCAAACTGGATTTTAAAAAGGTAAACAGTAAAATTCAGCAGTAATTTTGTCTAAAAGGTACATAATATGAAAAGACAAATTGAATGACTGACAAAGGCAAATAGACATAGGCAAGGCAAATAAATAAAGCAGGAATACAAATATTAATATGAGATAAATAGAATATTCAAGTCAAGATTATTCAATACAACAGGGATATTTCATGTATGTGTGTGTGTGTGCGTGCACGCGAAGGTGTGAGAGGAATGAGATAATACATCAAGAAGACAAAACTCACGAACATCCCAAACACCAATGCATTGAAATGTATACAGCACGACGCTGAAAAACGTGGTAAAGCAGTAACAAAATGCCTACAAGGCTGACCCTCAGGGGAAGGTCTTAGGTTCATATCTGGAGACCTTCCTGAACACTCTGTATGTGCCCGTGATCTGGGGCTGGCTGAAGCTAGGGTGGATCCTGGCATGAAGATCCTGCTGTGGGGACCAGCAGTTGGCGTAATGGTTATGTCGCTGGACTCCCATGTAGCCGACTGCGGTTCAAGTCCCGGACCAGGTGGATTAAATTCACCCTGGATGAGTGTGTGTGCGTGCCCAAGATCCTGAGAGGAGAATGGAGGAGAAGGGATTGCAGCACGGCCATCCCCCCTGGGAGGTGATTTCTCACTTTCTGTCTCTCTGTCGTTCTGGCGAGCATACGTGCCCTATAGCAAAAACCACCTCTAAAAAAAAAAAAATTAAAAATAAGAAAGATTCTGCTGTGGTTGTCTCTCTCTCTTTCTGTTTCTCTCACTCATCAAAGAAAAAAATAAACTTAAAAATAATACATGCAACTGTAAGAAATGCACACCAATTAAACACACAATAATAGTAGGAAATCTATAATACTTTCTCAGGATATTTCTGAACAATATAGTAACTTCAGTGCAATTATATGAGATATAACTAATACCTCTTTCAATATTTTTATATAAATTTTAAAATACAAGGGGTCTTCAAAAAGTTAATGGAAAATGTATAGTATGAAAAAAATTTTGCAAGGATTTTCACATTTTTGCACCAAAATAAACTTGTACTTTAATTCTATTTTTTCACATTTTGAAATATTCTTGTATGTGCATAAAATGAAACATTTCAAACATAAAGTATCAGTATCATATAATGAGTATCCATACATTGTCAAATCTTACAATTTTGACAAATTTTTGTTAAAAATTTGTCTTTTTTGGGTATCAGCAGTTGGCATAATGGCTATGTCGCTGCACTCCCACATAGTTGACTGCGGTTCAAGTCCCCGACCTGGTGGCTTGAACTCACGCTGGACATGTGTACGTGCGTGCTGGGGATCCCAAGAGGAGAATGGAAGAGAAAGGATTGTGGCGTGGTCATCCCCCATGGGGGGTGATTTCTCGTTTTCTGTCTTTCTATCTCTCTCTTTCTGGTGAGCATATGCGCCCTATAGCAAAAACCTCTAAAAATAATTGTCTTTTTTAATAGAGCATATTCAGTAATTTGTGCTTTTTCTTTTTCTTTTCTTTTTTTCTTTCTTTTTTTCTTTTTTAGATTTTTCCATAGGGCCTATGCACTAGCCAGCAAGAGAGAGAGACAGAGAGGGGGAAAGTGAGAAATCACCCACCATGGGGGACAGCCATACTGCAATCTCTTTTCCTTCATTCTCCTCTCGGGATTTTGGGCACACATGCACATGCACCCAGCATGCTTTTCAATGCTCTGTGTCCAGGATTTGAACCACAGTGTCAATCATGTGGGATCCAACCACCTTAAGCTCCATGCCACCTGCAGGCCCCTGTTTTTATTACTGTCTTTATTGATTGTTATGTGCTTTTCTGACTGAATACTCTAAGTAGGATATATTCTAAGGACAAAAGGACATCAAAGAAATCTTGGACTTTACTTAACTCATTTTCGGAGTGATATTGATTCTGAAACTCCTTCATTTGTATGTATAAGGTTTAGCAAGTGTGTAAATACATTGTCATTAGGTTCTCATTCAGGGAGAAAGGAGATACAAATATAAAATGAGAGCAGGAAGGGAAGAACCTTGAGATGCTGGATCGGAATGAAAGGTATCAGTATAAAGTAATAAGTTTGAACACGTTGTATCTTCTTGCTCTGTCCTCTAAGGGTGTCTAGAAGCGATGGCACCCCAGTAACTATGAGCACCCCTAGCTTGCATATTTCAGTTTCTGAATACCATTTTTCTCAGAAAAGAACTAGGGCTCCTTAGAGAAATGGATGATTCTGGGACTAGGGCAGAGAAAGTAGAGAATACCCCCGTTGTGCCAGTAAGTCCTGAAGTTCTCAAATAACAAAGGGGACATATCACATAGAGAAAAGACTGTCAGGGGTTCCTGTTGGTCAACTATGACTTAATTTGAATATCAAAATTAATAATGACGGGAGTAAATTTTTCCCCACTGAATACACAAATTCCCCAAAACCATAATTTTTAAATATGTTACAGGACGGGGCCACCAGGCGGTGTGGTGGTGAAGGCACTGGACTCCCATATGGACAACTATAGTACGAGTTCCTGACCTGACAGCTTGCTTTCTCACTTTCCTTCTCTTTCTCTTTCTCTTTCTCTCTGGTCAAATTAAAAATAATGATGATGATGATTATAAGAAATAAAATAATTCTTTAAAAATATATATGACAGGAGAAGGCAGAAGGGGAAATTCTCATTTACAGAAGCGTAAATGAATAAACATAGAAGGCATGATACCTATGGTCTCCATGGAAACCTTTGAGACTAGGTAAATAGTGGTCCTCAATCAGTTTTTCACCCAATGGTTTTAGCATCTGTTGGTCATTCTTGTTCATCCCTGACTATTTCCTGTTTTAGGCTAATATGAAGGACGCTACTATAGACAATCATGTTCAGATCTTTACGTGGATATACGTATTCAATGTCCTTGGGAAAATACTTACAGGTAGAATTGCTTCATCACATGGCAAGTGTATGTTTAACTTTAAGAGAAACTACATACATTTACACACGCTTGCTCTAACTCCGGACCCATTCTAGGATGTATTTCTTACCTACTGATGGGAATGTCTCCACTAGAAGACTTGTACAAGCATGTCCAAACAGCGCTATTTGTCATAGCCCCCAAATGGAAATGACTCAAATGTTCACCAACAGTAGGATGCATAACAAAATATACATATATAAAACTAAAAAAAAAATATATATATATATAGGATCATCAGAAAAGTCATGCTGCATTTTTGCATAGAAAAATATGTCGTGACTTTCCTGACAACCCAATATACCCATGGAATATTATACAATAATAAAAAAGAACACACTAATACTATCTATAACAATGTATTGATAAACATATCTTATAATGTGACGTGAAAGAAGCCAGACACAAACCAATACATGCTGATGATTCCACTTACATAAATTTCAATAACAGGCAAAAGTAGAATGTAGTGAAAGAAGACAGAAAAGCATTTCTTTGTGGGATTAGCGAGAAGCTGATAATGCTCTGAATCTTTATGTAAGTGATTTACTTGGATACGCTCACTTTGTGAAAATTTATCAAGCTGTTTGTTTATGATGAATGTACCTTTCTGTATGTTCATTTTATTCCAACAAAAATAATATTGAAAGTAAACCTAATCGTGATTCCAAAACTGAGCGAAAAAGAATACTGAAAATCCTTCGGAATTACTTTGTAACTATCACTTCCAAAAGGCAGGCTTACGGAAGGCACCCCAAGGTCTTTGGGAAAACTTCCCTGTAACCAGCAGGTCCAAATGACAATAAGAAGATGGAAAATGTGCTGGGACAAAGCTCTTTGCAACTCCATGCTGGGTGTAAACCAGCACACTTTTTTTTTTTTTTTTTTTTTTTGGAGAGGTTTTTGCTATAGGGCGTGTGCGCTTGCCAGAAAGCAAGAAATCACCCCCAGGGAGGATGATCACGCCGCAATCCCTTCTCCTCCATTCTCCTCTCGGGATCTTGGGCACGCACGCACACGCGCCCGGCGTGAGTTTAAGCCACCGGGCCCGGGACTTGAACCGCGGTCGACTACGTGGGAGTCCAGCGACATAGCCATTACACTAACTGCTGGTCCCTAAACCAGCACACTTTTTATGAAGTTTGACAGTGAGCTTCAAGAGAAATAGAAATAAATGTATACCATTTTATCTAATCATTCCCTTCAGAAATGTATTTATCCTAAATCAACAACTAAGTCAAACATTTATAAACAGTGATATAATTATACATTTAAAACAATTTTTTTAGGAAAGAAAATTTGAAGGCAACACTTACAATTGGCGTCCCAAAAGGAATGTAACCTGTGAGTAGAAGAAAAAAAAAAGTCAAGTCTCTCAATGCACCTACTTCTCAACTGATACCCAGGAGCCTCCTGAGCTCCGTCTCATCAACGGCCCAACAAAGGGGCTCAGGTCAATTAGTGGGAGGCACCTCCGACCCCTCAGAGCCTGGCCTCGCTCAGTCCTCCTCAGGGTGGTTAGGGTCCCTGATGTCCTCAGCCTCCCTGAGCCAAGCAGTTCCCACTTCCCTCCAGAAGTAGAGGCCCAGGCCTGAAGGCAGGGCTGCCCATTGCTCAGGGCATCACCACTCTACTTAAAGATCCTCCCCGCTTCCTCAGTGAGGCACTATGCCCTGCCCACACTCGCTATGCAAGACCGAACATTTCCCCAGCACCCCAGAACCCTTTCCTCAGCTTGGCATCCTAGCACAGGCCCTTACTTCCCTGGCATCATGACCATTTCTGGAAAAGGACTTCTCTACCCACCTGAGATGTGTACTTCTAAGTGCCTGGGCCTTTCGATCTCTGGGACCCCAGCTAGCCACCCTCAGGAGAGCAGTAGAGATGGGGGTGAAGCACAGCTGGGCTGCTCATGGCCTCCCAGCAAGCTCCCTGTGCTGCCCCCGGTGAGTTAGTGGCTGGCCTCCTGTTCCCAACCCCTGCCTGGTGGCAGTCAGGGTCAGGCCTGACAGCAGGGAGCATGCATATCCGAGTTCTGCACCTCAGGTCTACATGATTGTGCACACAGGAGCCATCCCTCTCTTACCCGCTTCCCTCTGGGGAGACGGATACTGGCTTGGGCCTCGGAGGAATAGGTGACTTTAAAGGTAATTACAGGAAAAGCCAGGCTGGGGTGAAAGCCTGCTCTGGGACAGGGTCTGGGAGCCAACTACAGCAACTCTAAATGCTCAGAGCCTTTGCTGCCTCTGAGTTCTTTGTGGAAAAGCAACAGGGCTGCAGGGCACTAACTGCCCAGTTTACATGATAATGTCACCAGGCCACCTATTCCCTGGTTGTTTATTCCCCTGACCCTGTGAGGTTAGCCTTTCCAGGGGTGAGAACCTGATCGACCCATCCAGTTCCCTGAGGCCCTCCTGAGGGAATGCTGAGGCTTGGCCAGAGCCTTGTGAAGCAGGATCCAGGCGAACACGTAGGTGCAAATGTGGCATGTAAGTGACAGGCTCCATCCTCTCCAGCTTAGTGCCTCTGGTCACTCCTGGACTTGTGAGCACCGTAAGCACCCCAGGCTGGGCATAACCAGAAGGTCCCAGGAGCTTACCTGACATTCTAAAGGGCATGAAGATCTTCTCATTGGTGTCCGGGTGTAGAATAGCCTGGCAAGAGCCGGGAACAGAGCATGGGGTGACATTGGGGGAGGAGAGAGGGACGAGTAAGGAAGGAGGGGGACAAGCAGAAGCGTTAGGGGAGGAAGGCGGGAAAAGGACAGCTCCTTCAGGGGTCAGATGTGGCACAGCAGTAACGCAATGCAAGGCTGACCCACAGGGAAGGTTCCTGGTTCGTGTCCGGAGACCTCCCTGAGCAGCTAGGGAGGACTGAAGCTGGGTGTGAATGGTAGTGTGAAAGACCCTGCTGGGTGTTGTCTCTTTCTCCCTTTCTCTCATTCATAAAAGAGAGAGAGAGAGAGAGAGAGAGAGAGAGAGAGAGAAAGAGAAAACAAAAACACAAAACGAAACCACTCTTCTCAAGATGACTCAGGTCAGTGGCTGGATGTCACCCTCTGTCCTTAAACCTCACCCCTCTTACTGACTAATTCTCAGAGCTGAAGATAGGGGAGACCAACAGTCCATGGGGGCAGGGATTGTGTGCTCTGCAGGCTCTCCATGCCCATGCCTGGCACGTAACAGGCACATAATAAGGATTTTGTTGACAGGGCCCAGTTTCTTCCTCAAGCTCCGAGATGCAGGGCAGGGCCAGCATGGCTTGAGTTCCAGGCTTCAAAATGTAGGCCCTCAGGTGCTGGGGCAGAAGGAAGGGGAGAGATGGCCAGGGCAAATGGGAGGGGGGTGCTGGGCACATGGCAGCCATGGGAGGAGGAGCTTCCGCTAGATCCCTGGGAGTGGGGTGGGGTCCAGGAAAGCACAGAGGAGGGAAAAAAATAATCCAAAACAGAATTACCTGCTTGATTTTCTGTGCACTCCAGAGCTGGAAGAAAGCGAGACAGGAAAATAAAATGAACAAAGATTAAAAACACATATCAAAACCAGCAGATGGCATAATGGTTACATTGCTGGACTCCCATGTAGGTGACCGTGGTTCAAGTCCTGGACCCGGTGGCTTGAAACACACTAGGCACATGTTTGTGCATGCCCAAGATGTCAGGAGGAGAATGGAGAAAAAGAGATTACAGGGGCCGGCAGGTGGCGTGGTGGTTAAGGGCACTAGACTCCCACATGGCCAACAACAGTTTGAGTCCTGGACCTGGTGGCTTGCTTTCTTACTTTCTCTCTCATTCTCTCTCTCTCTCTCTCTCTCTGGTCAAAATTGAAATAAATAAATGGATAAATAAAGTTAAATAAAATAATTGTTAAAAAAAAAAAAGAAGGGGTTACAGCATAGCCATACCCCCTGGGGGTGAGTTCTCACTTTCTGTCTCTCTGTTTCTGTCTCTCTCTCCAGCAAGCACACATGCCCAATAGCAAAAATCTCTCAATAAATAAAAAAATAATATAAATAAAAGCGCATATCAGTTTCAGGTCTCAAAGTCATACTTTTCAACCAAGGGATCCAGGCTGCTCTTGTCATGCCAGGCTGGGCAGCCTCCCTACCCCAAGGGGGTGACCTTGGAGGATATGAAGGTGACAGATCCCAGACAGCAAAGCTAGGGGATCTCACAGAAATCATTTAAACTGGGAATCAGGGGGATGTCTCCACTCCAGCTGTACTAGAGAATTCCTACTGCAATATTCCATCCTCCCTAATTGAGTCAATGTTATGCCTAGGTATGACTCTCTTATTTAAATGAAGATGCTCCAGTTGACCCCCAGAACCATTAGAGGTAGCGTAGCATGACTTTATTTTTTTGCCTAGATTCCTGACTTTGCCAGTTCTACGTCTGGGCCTCAGTCTCCTCATCTGTGAAATGGGGATAATAGCCAGGTTCTAACGGAGCATTGCTGAAGAGGTATATGAACAGTTCTGTGGCAGTGCCGGCACGTAACAGGTGCTAAGTGCTTACTGTTGCTGGTATCGCTATCCCTGTTGCTGGTATTGAAAGGTTGGCGTGGAAAAAGGTGCTTTCAAATGAGTAATATGGTTGTCTTTTTCCAGCACAGCGAGGACAGGATAGAGAAATAGAACAACGTGTCAATCTCTTCGAGTCCTATTAATACTGTTTCTCACTGAACCTAAGACGTCATTGATCCTAAGACATGCTATTATGTGCCACATAGGGAAAAACCTGTGACATAATACTAATTCTCCAGTAACTCAGACTTAGCCCGTTTTAGAGAGGTTACAATGCAATCACATAGGCCTTTTTGAATCAAGGAACCATAGTAAATAACATTTACATTGTGAGCAAACTGAAGGCCTTGTGCTTTTTTCTTTTTTCTTTTTCTTTTTTTTTTTTTTAGGTTTTTGCTATAGAGTGTGTGTGCTTGCTAAAGAGGGACAGAGAGAGAGAAGGTGAGAAGTCCCCCAGAGGAGACGGCCACACTGTAATTCCTTCTCCATTTTCCTCTCAGGATTTGAGGCATGCACACACACACACCCAGCATGATTTTTAAGCCATCAGTCTGGGACTCAAACCGTAGTTGGCCATGTGGGAGTCCAGCGCCTTAACCAACACACCACCTGCTGGCCCAGCCTTTGGCATTTTTAATGGCACTAGGAAGATATAGGGCTAGAAAGAATATGCAGCCAGCAGACGACATTTAAAGTTTTATAATAGTGTCGTTTTTAGACTTCACCTATATAGCAATGTTGGTCATCTGGAATAGAAATTAGGATGGAGAAGTTAAGGCTAATGGGCGTGGGGAGCAGAGGCACAGCAGTACAGCACAACATCCTGCGAGGCAATCCCACATGGGAAGATTCCTGGTTCAAGTCCAGAGATCTCCCAGAGCACTCTGGGCACACACATGCCCAGGATCCCGGGCTGGAGGGTGGTTCAGGGCATCAAGACCCTGTTGAAGATACATGCATCTCTCTCCCTCTTTCTCTGTCTCTTTTACTCATGGAAGAAATAAATAAATAAATAAATAAATAAACTAACATGTTTTTAAAAAAGAAGGTGGCTACTGGGTAGTAAAAATAGAAGTTATAAAACTGATACATTAGAGTTTATGCATTTTACTCACAGCTGAGTTGTTCAAACTTTAATTCAGAGCCTAATTAACTCTTATTTTAGATACATTTCAAACATACTTGATTGTCTGCTATTCAAGACCCAAGAAGATTAGAAGCAGTCGATTTTTAAAAAATAATACTAGAGGGCCAGCCTCACAGGGCAGTGAGTAAGGGCTGTGCAGAGGAAGCTGGGTCCCACAGGGCCTGCCAGCATTTAAGTCCCAGCCCTGGAACCTTACATGTGGGGATGTGCACCCAGGATCCTGACGGGGGGCGGGAGAGGGGGGCTGGAGGAAAAGGGAGTGCAGCATCACCAGGCCCCATTGGAGGGTGCTTCCTCTCTCCTCCTTTCCTCCCCACCCATGTGCACACATGTATAATAAAACAATAATATGTAAAAGAAAACAATAATAATCATTGGAGAACAGAGGAGACTGACCAGAGAAAACCCGAACGCAGAATCACTGTCAGCTAGCACAAGGGTAAGTGAGAACCTAACAGCAAAAAGGCAAAAGGAATGACGACAGGCTGACTCTTTCCTTTCTGCTCCGAAAGCGACTTCCTGAGGTACACCCCACATCTAGGCTCCCACCAGATGCGATCCCAGGCCCTGTGCAGAGATTCCTGACACCCCACATTCTCCACCCCAATCTTCACCTGCTGGGTCCTCTCAGCCCTGGATTCACAGTCCAGCTAGCCGGGACAGGAGCTGGCCTTTGGGCACTGTCTCCTAGCCCCTCCCATAGCCTGTGTACAGTAGTTAGGGTGAAGGAAGAGCATCTTCTAAAACAGTCCGCCCAAGACATACCTGAGCCCTGTTCAGTATGATGAAGCAAATGCACAGATTTCTTTTTCTCTCCTCCAAAATCCTCAATAAAAGAACAGCAAAGGGGGCCAGTCAGTGGTGTGATGATTAAGGTGGCTGGATTCTACATGGCCAACTGTGTGGTTCAATTCCCTGACCCGGCGGTTTGAAAAATATGCCTGGGACATGCACATGAGTGGCCGAAATCCCAAAGGAGGGAGAAATGGAGAAGGGATTTCAGCGTGGCCATTCCCAGGGTGGGGTGGGGTGGGGGGAGTGTGCGTCTCTCTCTCTCTCTCTCTGGCAAGTGCCAGGCCTCAGCAAATTAAAAAAGCATTAAAGAACAACAAAGGAATAAAACAGCTGAAAACCCCACAGGGGCAGAAAGGGACATGACAGCAGGCAGGAGATGCTGCAGTTTTGAAGTGGGAGAGCTGGGCCGACACAGGAAGAACGGTCAGCAGCACTGCAGAGGGAGGAAGTGTGCCCAGGTGCCTGCAGACGGGGCCCATGGGAAGGAAGCGAGCGAGGCCTGCCAAGCCTGGGAGTAGCTCCAGGCACCAAAGAGGTGCCATGCCGTGGGCCAGAGCGCGGGGAGAGAGACTGAAACTCCCTGTGCGTGGAGCAGGGAGGGCCAGAGCCTACGTGAAGATGAAGAAGCCAGATAAGAGCTGCCCCGACGTGGGGTCACAGGCACAGGGGACAAGGCTGAGGTCTGGTTTGAGCATGGTACGTGGGGCTCTGCAGGGCCCCTTCCACATCCAGCACCCAGGCCTTGTAGGGGGAGGATGAGGAGTCCTTTTCTGTGCCACCGAGGCGGTGCTCAGGAGGCCCTCTTCTCAGGCTCTAATGTGGTTGCTGCCCTGGATTTCTTAACATCTCCATCCTGAAGCTGTTTTGAATGAGGAGAGAGGAGATGGAGCCCCCGCGGTGGGGCTGAAGCCTCTGCTCAGGCATGGTCGTCTCCCACTGCCTCCGCCTCTTCCCCGGGATGGGTTCTTGGCTGCCCGCTTCTCAGCACCCACCCAGTGACCGCTGACACCCCCCACTCCTAGCAGAGGACTGGTGTGGGGAGGCAGGTAGACATGCAGGTCCCGCACACCACACTGTGGGACAGAGCTCTGGTGCCTACGGAAGTCTGCACCTGCCCCATGAGTGTCCCCCTCCGCTGGCTGAGAGTGAGATATCGAGTAGCACATAAAAAACACCTTCCCGGGTAGAGAGAGCGCGAGAGAAGGGGTAGGGTTTTGCTGCTTTTTGAACAAGGGTCTTGCATTTTCGTTTTGTGTCGTGCCCCATAAATGATGCAGTCGACTCTACCTGTCGATACCATTCTCGGAAGGACCAAATGGAAGAGACCATTGCCCAGTGAGCCTACACGTATGCACATGGAAAGGAGTTCTGGGGTAAAAAGAAAAAGGAGCTCTGAGGAAATGTGAGAAAATGGGAACTAGAGAAAACTGGAACAATACCACAGTAGCTTCAGAAAGGTAAGGAATGAAAACAGAGCAGAAGCAATGAAGTAAAGGTGGGGTGGACAAGTCCCAGCTCTGCCACCTACTAGATTTGTACCCTGAGCAAATTACTTTGCCCCTGTGCCTCAGTGTCTCCACCAGGAAAATGGGTTTGTTGCAAAGCAGGGCAGAGACAGTGCCTTTTCTCTTGGCACTCTGCCTTTCCCTCTGGGCACCCAGCTAAGCCGGCACTGCCTAGCCTCTCCACAGGCAGGTGGGTCCCTGTGCACGTGTGCTGGGTGGGAATGATTTCACCACCTTCACGCTTGGCCCCAGGGCCTCCCACAGCAGCCATGGTGGAGGGCAGTGAGGCCCTGGAAGGGGGTTAAATGAGCTACGTATATATAAAATATTTGACTCATAGAACGTGGTTGCCTAAAATAAAGGAGAAGCGATTCAAACACGCAGTGTTTTTTTAAAAGGATTTAATCATCTTTCAGTGTCACTTTGTCTCTGCTGTCTCGCTCCTCTGACAGGCCTGCAAGGTGGGTAGGTTCTATTCAAATATGGCAGCTCATCCTAGAGAGACCCAGTGACTCAGGCAGGGTCCCAGGGCTCATGGTAGGATGGAGATGGACACCCAGACCTCCTGGCCTCCAGGCCCAGGTCTCCCTGTTCTCCAGGGGCCCTCCAGGAGCAGAGCAGGGTCCGAGGCTGGTCAGGTCTGGCCAGGCCGGAGGCAGGAGAGGGTAAGAAAGTGGCTGACATGTGCTGAGGCCTTGGAGCCCCACCTGCAGCCTGGGGCAGAGATTCCCGCTGGTGCCTTGTCCCTCTCCTCCTGCCAACGTCTGGGGAACAGCAATGCTGCAGGTCATAGCTGCATCTGTGTCCCCCAAGGTCAAGGTCAGCCCCTGCTTTACCCAGGGGGAGGGTGGGGGGAAGCAGGCTGACCCCTGCTTCTCAACAAAGGCAGCAGTGCAGCAGGTGTGGTGGCAGCAAGGGCACTTGGGAGGGCTAGGGACCCAGAGCCCAGAGACATGCTCCCCACCCTCAGACGATACCACCATACACACGGGCCAGGCAGCTAGAGCCACGGATAAAAGGCAGCAGGAAAGCCTCCCCCGATCACTCCATGCTTCTGTATTTTGCTGTGCACTTTTCCTCCCGTTAACTCAGAAACGGATGAGGAAACCAAAGCTTAGAGCCATGCCCAACATCTGCAGTGGAGCCAGAGGTATAGCTCCTTACTCTGGCTCAAGGTCATTCATCTCTTCATCCCCTTCATTCATTCACATTTGGTGAACACTGGCCAGGAGCCAGACACTCTTCTGAGGGCTTTTGTACCTATTAACTTATTTCATTTCTTCAACAAAACTAGGAAGTAGAGAGTAGTAAATCTCCCATTTTATAGATGTAGACACTGAACCACAAAGAAGTTGAGTGACTTACCAAAGTTTCACAGCAGTACTGGAATTTTTTTTCTTCTTTTGAAGGACATTTTATTCTGTTTCATTATTATTTTTAAAAATTTACTACAGGGTGTATGTGCTCACTGGAGAGAAGACATAGATGGAGGCAAAGTGAGAAAAAACTTCCCAGGGGGATGACCACATCACAATCCCTTCTCCATTTTCCTCCCAGGATTTTGGGCATGCATCCACATATGCTCAGTGTTTTGTTTTGTTTTTTTTTTTTTTAAATAACTATTTAATTTTATTTATTTATTCATTCATTGATTTTTTCAATTTGACCAGAGAGAGACAGAGGGTGAGAGTGAGAGAGAGAGGAAGTGAGAAAGCAAGCCACCAGGTCCAGGACTCGAACCCTGGTCGGCCATGTGGGAGTGTCCAGCACCTTGACCACCACGCCACCCGCTGGTCCCGTCAGTGTGTTTTTATATCTGCCAGGTCCAGGACTTGAACCACACAGTCAGCCATGGGAGATCTAGCTGCCTTAGCCACTATACCACCTGGCTGGCCCCAGCAGTGCTGGGATTTTAACTCAAGCAGCCTGGGACTCTCAAGTTCCAAAGTCCCCATCTTTTTTTTTTTTTTTTTTAAAGTTCATTCATTTATTTCTTCCATGAGGGAGAGACATATACACAGAGAGACAACAGGGAGAGAGAGACCAGCACCCCCACAGGGTCATGGTGCCACAATCCTCCCCACAGCCTTAGTCGACCAGGATCACAGCCACACATGCACGCCTGGCAGGCACAGGGAGCCCTTGGGAATGAGCCTGGGGCCCTTCCACATGGCCTCGGATCACAGAGCGCTGCATCACCGTTGTGCGGCACTGGCCCAGGGCCCCCTTCCTCAACCCCCCAATCCACACATCTCGAAATGTCATCACAACTCTGCACGCTCCCCACCTCAGCCACGAGGTGACTTCGGAGATCTGTTCACATCCGTGCACAGAAAGCAGCCTTTTTCTTCCTAACAGAAACCTTGAATGAATATACTCGGTTGTCGGGAAAGTCATGGCGCATTTTTGCATAGAAAACTACTCAGGACTTTCCCGACAACCCAGTAGTATCAGTTGCTCCTATTGGTGGACTATTAGCTTATTTCTAACTTTGTGTATGTGTGTGTGGTAAAATACATACAACATAAAATGTACCATCTTAACCATTTTCGAGTGTATGGCTCTACAACATTAAGTACATTCACTTTGTGGGCTCCCATCACCACCATCTGCCTCCAGAACTTTATCATCTTCCCCACGTGGAACCCCATACTCCCCAGTCCTCCCACCCCAGCTCCTGGAAACCACCCTTCGACTTTCTGTCTCTCTGATCTGACCACACTAGGTACCTCTGACGGGTGAGATCACCCAGCAGTCGGTCTTCTGTGACGTCGTACCCTTCTGTGATAACGAACCCTGCTCCAGGGGGTCTCACTGGCATGACCCTTACTGTATCATGAGCATTTACAGAAAAAGGGTAAGTCCTGTGGCTGTCTCTGGCACGCTACGGAGAAACCAACGGTTATCTAGGGAGGAGGACGAGGAAAGGGAGACTTTTTAAAGATTCTCTACTGTTTCTATACCTTCAGAATTCTGTATCTTGTTCATATAGCACCTACCTGCAATAACTGTAAGAAAAATGAAGGGGCTGGACTGCGGTGCCGCAGTCAATGCTTTGCAAGGCTGACTCACATGGGAAGGCTCTGGGTTCGTGGTCAGAGGCCTGCTGGCTGTGCCGGGCACACCTGTGGTCGTAATCTGGGACTAGCTGAGGTGGGCAGGGGGATCCCAGCATCAGGACCCTGTACTCATGCCCTCACGGAGGGAATAAATGAATAAACTTTTAAAAAACTTTTTAAAATGAAAGGTAGCCACTAGAAAAATAGAAATAAGGCACACGACTTCCAAGTCCTTTATGGATCCCTATAGCCCAGACTATTAACTATCCAACAAAATCTGCCCAACAGAAACAGAACATCCCTTCTCTCACTGTCATAAAATGGAGATGGCTGACCCGGGACATTAATTTCCCAGCCTCCTTTTCAGTTAGGCTTGTCCATATGACTGAGCCCCCCAGTGGCAACTGAGGGGATATGAAATCTGCTTCTTTCAGCCCAAGGTCTCCGCCATACTTGATGTCCCCTTCCTGTGAGCCCGAGCAAAGATGTGGCGACAGCCCAGCCTAGGTCAGGCAGGACGGACACCACCCAAGGAGATGATAGAGAACGCGGTGAAAGAAGCCCGGGCCCCGCATGGTCCCACTGAGCAGCGCCACTTGCCTATGTAGAACTTGAACTGTCACACAGGACAGAAATAATCTATGTCTTATTCGAGCCAGTATATTGGGGATCTTTTTTGTTACAGCAACTAGTATAACTCTAACATAACCCATCTGAAAGGGTTACATGAGACTGTCTCCCACAATATCAGGGAAAGCTGCCAAGGAAGAAAGGACAGAATGGGTGCTAATCTGGTACTTGAGGGACCAGCAGATGGCATAATGGTTACATTGCTGGACTCCCAACTGCAGTTCAAGTCCCAGACCCAGCAGCTTAAAACTTACGCTGGGCGCATGTGCATGTGTGCCCAAGAGGAGACTGCAAGAGAAGAGATTGCAGCATGGCCATCCCCCCAGGAAGTGATTTCTCACTTTCTGTCTCTCTGGCAAGTATACATGCCCTGTAGCAAAAATCTTTCTAAAGGAAAAGTAAAAATGGTATTTGGGGCTCTTCCTGTGATATCTGACAATGCACCAGCCTCAGATGGTTGGGGTAAGGGAGGAGGAACATCTCCATTTTCAGGGAAAACTCCTACTCGTGACCTGATCTTGTCTGGGTTCGTCCCAGCCCCAGGCTGCAGTGACAACAGTCAGGGTCATGGACTTGGGCCTGGTTCAGCCACCAATGTGCACAGACTTCCTGTGCAAGTCAGCTCAGACCTTAGACTTGCGTTGTTTTAAAAAATCATCAGGGAGAAAAGAGGCAAGAGGTCTCTTCAAGGCCCTTACTGTCCAACGGTCTATGACACCAAGCCCAGCTTTTTAGGAAAACCAAGACAAGGACCAGGGCTCATTCCCTGGGCCCAGGCTTTTCCTGGGAACTTCTGGGTTCATGAGTTAAATTCTCCTTGCAGAAATGGCAGCAGGTACCACCCAAGAACCAAGAGCTGATTATTAGCTTGAGGGTTTATGAGCTAGTCCTACAAACAGGTTCTAGGAGAAGATCATATAGAGATGTAAGGCATTTGACGGGAGGTCCAATAAGATGTAGTGAATGGGCCACCCACAGTGAGGATCTGGGCCAGGGAGCCCCTGCAACTTCTCATTGGCCTTGCCGAAGTACCTCTGCTTATTATTATTATTATTTAAGATGTTTGGCATAGGGTGTATGTGCTCATCAGAGAGGGACAGAGAGATAAAGAGAGAGGGAAAGTGAGAAATTACCATCCTGGGGTCAGGGGGGGAAGCCACACTGCAACCCCTTCTCTTCTAGTCTCCTCTTGGGATTTTGGGCACACACACACACACACACACACACATCTGGTGTATTTTTCTAGCCTCTGGGTCCAGCACTAGAACAGCGGAATCAGCCCTGTGGGATCCAGTGCCTACACTACCGCACCCCCCTCTGGCTCACATCTCTACTTTAAACTATTGTTCAATTCCTAGTTGAGACTTGATCTTGTTTGGGCTCTGCCTATCTTTCTCTGGGTCTCTAGTTGAACATAAAAATGTACAGCCCTGTCCCCTTAGAACTTACTGGCTTGAGCAACAAACTGGTGTGGATAAGACTTTGGACCTTACTGACTTCTCAGAGTGGGGGATGAGGACCGAGCGGGTGTGAGGAAGATCTGGGTGGAAGCAGTGGACGTTTGCTGATTTCAGCTCAGCCGTGCTGCTGTCTTAACCTATCTAAACCTCGGTGTAGACTGAGGGAGGGCCAGGCGGTTTGGCTCCTGCTTGGAGAGGGCCAGCGCAGGGGCCCTGCTTTCTCTGGTGGAGCAAGGCACAGGGCCAGCACCCAGAGGGAGGGGTGGGTGCCCAGGCCCCACCCCCAGTCTGGCTCACTTTCTCCCTCTCTGCTTCCTTCCAAGCTGCTTCTCCAAACCTCCTAAGGCAGCAAAGACAGAGCCTATTTAAAACAACCTCCAGAAGGTAATTAAACAAAGCCTGAAGGGGATCCTTCTGCAAGGCAAGAGAGGCCTCCATAAAACAAACAAAAATAAACTCCCTAATTTATCAGTTAGACCAATCACATTACACTCCACCATTAATTTTGTTGCCATGGTTACTCTCAGGTAATAGGTACCTATACAAGTCTATCGGGGGTGACAGTACCCCAATTCTACAGATACAAGAAAGAAGAAAGACCCTCCATCTAGCTCCGCAGCATAGCACACGACAGCAGTCGCAACTTCTTTATGCTTGCGGTTTCTCCCATCAGAGGACAAAGCCTGGATTAAACCTGGATTTGCCATCCCTGTAATTTGGGGCAATGAATCTTTCTGAGACTCCATTTCCTCATTTAAGACTAAATACCTGCTTTCCAGGTTATTGTGAAATTTTAATAGTTCATTAATTTAACAAATATTTATTGAGCCTTTACTATGTGCTGAGCACTGACTGCTATAGGTGCTAAGGATTCATCAGAAAAGAAAGAAAAGGAAAATCTCTGCTCTTGTGGGTCATGAAGGCTAGTGGCAGCAGACAATAAACAAGAAAATAACAAATAAGCAAATTCTCTGATATGCTAGCAGGATAAATGATTCAGGGTACCTAAGAGGAGACTGGGAGAGAAGGGACTGTTTACTGCCCCGGCGAAGCAGTAACACAGTGCCCAGAGAGGCTGCCCCAGGGGAGGCTCGGGGTCCGCAGCTGGAGAATTCCCTGAGTACATCAGTTATGCTGAGTTATGTCAGTTACGAGGCCTGCAGTGCAGAGGCAGAGAGCGCCGCAGCGGAGGAACAAACAACATCCTACAGCACACAGGCCACCGTGGCGGCTGTACTGTAATGGACGGAGGAGCCCAAGTGGAGTGGGAGGTCATCCAGGAGTCACCACAGTGACAGCCCAGACGTGCCTACAGCACCCAGGCCAGCGCCCTGCACGTCACACAAATCCCTCAACTAATGTCCATTACTTACCTGTTCTTGCCTGCCCATGTTCTAGCGCTGGCTGGAGATGGGAGTGGATCATAGCATGAAGCTCTGGTGGGGGTGTCTGTCTCTCTGTCTCTGTCTCTCTCTCTCTCTCATAGAAGAAAGAAATAATGTAATGGGTTTTTTTTTAAGATTTTTGCTCTAGGGTGCGTACACTAGCTGGAGAGAGACAGTGAGAGAGAAAGTGAGAAATCACTCCCTGGGGGGATGGCCATGCCACAGTCCCTTCTCCTCCATTCTCCTCCTGGGATTTTGGGAATGTATGCGTACGTGACCAGTGTAATTTTCAAGCTGCTGGGTATGGGATTCAAACTGCAGTCAGTTGTGTGGGAGTCCAGCACTGTAACCACTATGCTACCTGCTGGCCCCAACAGATATTAAAAAAAAAAAAATTAAAAAAGGACAGGGCCAATAGGTAGTGTGGTGGTTAAGGTACTAGATTCCCAATATGGCCGACCTAAGTTCAAGTCTCAGACCTCACAGTTTGAAAATCATACCAGGTGTGTGTGCATACATGCCCAAAATCCTGAGAGGAGAATGGAAGATAAGGGATTGTGGTGGGGTTGTCCTCCCTGGAGGGGTGATTTCTCATTTTCCCTCTCTGCCTCTCTCTTTAGAGCCCACAAGGCCTTTGGCAAGAACCTAAAAAGAAAAAAAAAAGTAAGATAAGTGCTTCAGAAAACAAGAAAAAGTAGTAGAACAGGACAAGGTAAGAGAACAGGGAGTGTGTGCTGGCAGGGCGAGGGAGGCGACAGCAGGTAAGGTGGCTAGGGTGGGTCTCACTGAAGTGACACTGGAGAAAATACCTGAAGGAGGGAGCAAGCCATGCAGAAGTGGGAGAGCACGCTGGCAGACAGACCATCCTGTGCAAAGGCCCTGTGGCAGAAGTGGCCTGTCTGGGGGGTTTGAGGAACAGCAAGGAGCTGGTGGAAGTGGAGTGGGCTGGATAAGGGAGAGGGTAGTAAAAGCCAAGGTCAGAGAGGAATGAGAGCTTTGTAGGCCTCGTTAAGGACTGTGGGTTTTACTGAGTGGAAAAGGGGGAGACTACAGAGCTTCAATAGGAGTAGTTCTCAACTAGAGGTGATTTGCACCCAGGGGACACGTGGGCAACGCTGGAGACATTTTTGGTTGTCATGATCGCGGAGAGGATGCTACTGGCAGCTACGGGGTAGAAGCCAGGGATGCAGCTAAACATTCTACAGTGCACAGGATAGCCCACGACAAAGCGTTACCTGGTCGGAGGCCTGCAGGGCCGAGGCTGAGAACCCTGGAGCGGAGGCACAAACGACATATTGGACAAATGCACGGATCACTCTGGCTGCTGAACTGGGGATGGACGGAGGCACCCAGGTGGAGCAGGACATCATACCACAGTGACAGCCCAGACGTGCCCACAGCCCCCAGCACAACACCGCTCACATCACGCAAATCTCTCAAATAACACCGGTCACTTGCCTGTTCTGAGCTAACAATGAAGGCCAAGCTGGGGCTGACCCAGAGGGATGGGTGCTGATCTGGGTACCAGAGCTTGAGGCTAGGGGTCAGGGTAGGACTGGCAGGGCAGCCAATCTTCCCTTCAGCCAGTTTTTCGCAAACTTGCTGACGCCCGCAGAAGACTTGAAGTGCAAGTACTGTGAAGCCTCTGGTATTTGCTCTGCTATTTGCAGCAAAGCCCAAACACAGTTGACCCCATTTCCTCTCTGGCAGAGGAGGAAACTTGCAGGATCTCTTAATCCCAGCTGCCCTCTCTCCCTGGCAGGTTTGGAGCAAAACCCAGCCCGCATGGGGGCTCTGAGCAGCTGATATGTCACACTGGGTGCCGAGGAGGCGCTTGAGAAATGCCGGCCAGTTCCGGCCTCTGGGGAGTGCAGAGGATGGCTAAGGACTGCCACTCAGGAGCCCGCAGCGGTTCCCAGAGACTGCTCTCCGCACTCCCCCTGCCTCCAGAAGCTTCCAGGCTGGTTTCCTTAACAGCACTTACTCCTCCCCAGTCTACCCCAGCACTACCCACTGGGTAATCCTACCACAATTTCATGCTACTTCTGCCCTAAAGCTCTCAGTAGCTTTCTCTTACCTCTTACAACACAACCAGCATCTCTACTCAGTTTCCAAAGACTTTCACAATCTGGCCTGTAATTTCCAACTTCCTTTCCGACTTTCCCCATCTCATCTTACCTCTCAGCCTCTTTCTCACTGTCCTCCCTCCACTCCATTCTGATTTTTGGCTTTTATTGTGACTTACAGGGAATATCCCTCCCACTGGAACTAACAGGCCCCAAGTCAGATCCCTGTCCCACCACCTACCAACTATGTGACCTTAGATGAGTAACGTGACCTCTCTGAGCCTCGGTTTCCTGGTATGTAAAGTGGGGTTCACGCAGGCACCGCCGGAATCAGTTTCAGTGAAGATTAATTGAGAGAAGATGTGTAAAAGCCCCAGCCCTCAGCGTGGTACCTGACGCTTGGCAATCACACAGCTTTATAGGTGGGAGCCTGCCCCGCCACGAGGACATTTAGTTCCGCCCCTCCCCACCCCTGCTGATTCATGCAGCAAAGTCCAGCCATACGCAGTGCACAAATCTGACTTAACCCCGACATGCAGTGAGCTGCGTCTTGCTTATGTTTTTGCTCAGCTAAGCTTCCTTATTGAATTGAAAGCTGCAGTCCTTATTAGGGTCCCCAGCACATTCCATTTCTACCCACTAAGCCCAAAGGGTAAATGATACTGATAGTGTATTTTATCCTCGGGACTTACTATTCATTGCTATAGTAACTTTTTAACAAGATAGCCACCTCTGGAAGAGAGATAGGCCGCCACTAACCGAAGACCAAACCAAGACTGCCGGGAGCGAACAAACTCCCAATACGCTTGTGCCTTCCCCCGGGTGAGCTGCTGGACCAGATGACAAACTGGGCAGAAAGAGCTCAGGCACAAGCCACCTAGCACTGCCCATGACACAGGACAGGCCCGCAGGCATCAGGACCCAGCCGCAGCGTCTACCCACACACCTGTAGAAGGACCTCAGTGCAGGCACAGAGCCTGGGGGCAGGTGAGGTCGCTTTCCAGACTGAGATGGAGAACCACCTGGGGCCTCTTCAGGGCAGGGCCAGCCTGGGCCAGGAGCAGGGCCTGTCCTCAATTCCGGATGTCTTTCCCCAGCCTAGGCTGACATGTCACCACCCATCTCCTCTATTCCTGGGTCTGGGGGCCAAAGCGGGGTGTGGCTCTGCTGACT
Source organism: Tupaia tana (assembly GCA_026018925.1). Lineage (NCBI taxonomy): Eukaryota > Metazoa > Chordata > Mammalia > Scandentia > Tupaiidae > Tupaia > Tupaia tana. Next base: position 162,455,837 of record JAKSZU010000003.1, on the reverse strand, counting down.
GAGACCCGGGCAGGGAAGCACTGTGCCAGTTCATGCAGACTCCAATCCCTGAGGCTCCGGGAAGCCAGGATGACAGAGGGAGGAAGGGGAGGATCTGCCTCCAGGGGGCCACAGCGGCAGGCTAACACCCAGAGCACTGTGCTACCCAGCCGTCCCAGCCGCCAAAGGGACAGTGCAGGAAATACCAGCAGGAGCCAGAATCAGGAAGCAGGTTGGTGCCAGGCCAGATGCCTCCCTGTTCCCTGCCTCCACAGCTCCCCGGAGGCACATGAGGGCTTTCAGGACAGAAAACAAAGGCAGTCAGGGAACAGGACAGGCGCAGATTTAAGCTCCTGAAGGGAGTGAAGAGGGGAAATGTGGCCCCACTCCCCAAACTCCAGGAGCTGGAAAGGGTCCCAAGAGGCCAGCCTCAGAAAGAAAGGGGCAGAGGGAAGGCTGGGCTGGGAGCAGACTCAGGGTCAGAAAGGACTGGACCTATCCCAGCAGGTCTGAGAAGAATGTGGGAGGGTCTGAGGACGACTTCAGCCTAGGCATGGTGGGGCTCTCAGGTCATGCCATACAGCGCCCACGGCCAGGGAGAAGTACCGCAGCTCGGGAACGAGGAGATCGCAGCCTGCACTCCCTCTGATGGTGGCAGCCTGTGACTCAGCACACAGTGTGACTCAGCACACAGTGCAAATGCCTTCACAGGTCCCGCACCACCGGGCACTGTCTCGCTGCTCCCCTGGGGCCTGCACAGGGCACGTGGCCCAGGCTCTGCCTCCACTCGAATGCTCATCCTCCCTTCGCAGGGCCATGCTGCCGTCTGCACGTTGGCAGGGGCTTGTACTCGCTACCCTTAGCACAGTGTGCTTCCTCGCCAGGCCCACGCCTACCCTGAGCCCCCAGCCCTCTTCTCATCCCTTAAGTCTCAGGCAAAAAGTCTCTTCCAGACCTTGAGTCTGGGCAGGCTCCTCCACCCATAGTATCATGTCTTTTTACTGTCATTGCCTGACTTCTAGGGGGTCCACAGAGCAAGAACCTTATCCAATGCCTTCCTGTTCTATGCCTCAGGCCCTAGGCCCACATCTGGCCTGCAGTGAGAGAAGAGAAAAAAGATAAGAAAATCTGGTCAACTTAAGAAATGTCTAATATCTGAGCACAAATAGGAGTTCTAGAATTAAAAAAAAAAAAAAAAAAAAACAACTGTCAAAGAAACAGTATTAAAATTTTTGCCTAGGGGCCAGCAGATGGCATAGCAGGTTATGTCCCTCCCTGGACTCTCACATGGCCAACCATGATTTGATTCCTGGACCTGGTGGCTTCAAATCATGCCAGGCATGTGTGTGCATGCCCAAAATCCCAAGAGAAAAATGGAGGAGAAGGGACTGCAGCATGGGCATCCCCCCAAAGGGTGATTTCTCACTTTCCCTCTCACTATCTCTGTCTCTGTCTTGCTCTCTCTCTGGCAAGAGGATGCCCTAAAGTAAAAACCTCTTTTAAAAATTTTATATTTTGCTAAACCTGAAAGACAGGAATCTTCGCTTTGAAAGAAGTCACCAAGCATTCAAAATAATAAGTTTTAAAAAGGATACTATGATAGAATTTCAGAAATCAGTTTCATGGGTAAAGAGAAGACCCTAAACATTTTCAAAGAAAGAAAACAGGCCATTTGCAAAGAATCAGATATGAAATGGCATCTATTTTGGAAGTCAGAAGAAAATAGAGCAATGATCTTTAAAATTCTGAAGAAAATGATTGTCAATCTAGAATTTTTTCCTCAGCCAAACTTCAACTAAGGTTGAGTGCAGAATTATAATTTTTCAGCATAAAAGAACTCGTACTCTCTTATCATTTACCATGTTCAGGAAGCTCCTGAAAGAAGTATTCCACAACAACTATGATATACAGCAAGAAAAAGAGAAACCTAGAGCTGGAGGGAGGTAGGCTCCAGAAAGGGAAATTTTGGGGGGTGGGGGGAAGAGGACTCAAACACAGTAGTTTTCAGACAGAAAGGAACTGGAAATATTAACAGGCTACAGGGTGATGTTTAAGAGTTAGAAATAACACAAAAGAAACAATGTCGATAGAAAAAACTGAGGCAATTATTAACTTCAGATAAAATAAAAAGTTAAAAAAGAAAAGAAACAATCATATCACAACCAATTTAAACATGCAGTCAATATCATTTATATAACTGTAATAACATGAATACTAAATACTAAATATTTATAGACACCCCCCCGAAGCCATGATAACTATTTTCAAAGGGGAGTGAGCATGAGGAAGAAAAGTGAACTTGAATTCTCAACTATCATAAGAGACAATGTAAAAGAACTAATTGAGAAATAGCAGTATAGATGATCATATTAGTTTAAAATATGGACTTTTCTCTGAAGAACAGCTAAAAGTTGCCTTTTGTGAGAAGGAATCAAAATTGGGGAGGGAAGGACAGATAGTACTATTTGACTTTTGAACTGTGCATACATATGACTTTGAAAAAAATATATAAAAACTATTTTAAGTTTTTGAGATAAAGTTTATGAACAAACAAGAAAAACTTGAAACATTAACCAGCAGTCTGTCCTATAAAAAACTTGTCCTATATTACATCTCCCAACCCCTCCCCAAAACCAAATACAACCATCAGCATTTCAGTAAGCACTGAAATTCAAGCTCCTATATGATATTTTTTTAAAAAACAAAATTACAGTATCCTGGCCCAATACTCACCATTCTCTCCTCTAATTCTTCTCACTCTCAAACTGAATTTTTGGGCAGCAAGATGCTGGTCAATGTTTAATAATTGATATTCTGGGGGAAAAAAAATCCAGATTCATAGCATTTGCCAATTTTTATGGTGTAAATACTCCCACCATGGCAGACTTCAAGCTTTCACTGTAATGCCGTTGAATGTGGAATTGGAAGAGATGCACACAATGGCCCTTACAAGCCAGTGCAAGCCAGATTCAGCAAACCACTGCCTTTGGAATTCTCTAGCCTTATCAGCCTCCACGGTTCCCACCAGACCTAGCATATGGGAGAGATGTGAGCATCTCTTCCAAAGAGCCAGAAATCTACAGGGGGGTGCAGTAGCAATAGAAGTAGGTACTAAAGAAAAGGGAAGTGGCTCTGGCTGCAGGGAAGTGGTTGTGAATTTACCACCTTCCGTCTCCTCCCTATTCCTTCCCCGGCCAAACTCCCACCTTCAACAAAGTTACCTGTTCATTGGTGACCCCTGGGCGCAGGGTCCCATGCTTGTAGTCCTCTAGCAGCTGCACGGCTTCTCTGAGACGTCTCTGTAGAGGAAAGAAAAGAGACATTGAGAAGCACAGATTGAGGGCTCCTGCAAATCTTTCCCGGTGGGAATTCATCAGTATCAATTGAATGTTGATAGTGTGCAACGTCTCAACCTGCCCTCAGTTCATGGGACACGAACAACAATAAAGACGGATCCTCCTAATTGTTTTTTTCAAGGGGAAATGGCTAAATGATGGTGACACAGCACATGGTGAAATGTTATCCGGCAGAGGAAAGTGAAGTAGAGCTATATGTGATTCCCTGGCCTTATCTCCAAGACATGTTGTTGAGTGAGAAAGCAAATTGCCAAGCAATATGATACTTCTGGGTTGTACCAAACAAACAAAACCCACACAAGTGTGCATAAAACAACATTTCCTATGAGGCTATTTAGGCGTGTAAATACATTTCTCCAACAAGGAACCCACCAGACTGGGGATGGGGTTACCTCAGTACAGGAGAAAAGGCTCAGACTTGGCGAGGGGTATCAGAAAAAGCCTTTAATCTTTAATTGTAATATTGTAGGCTTTACAAGAGAACATATTTATGTAATACTTATATAATTTCTTCTCAACATTTTTAAAACACTGGCAGAAATTTACCTACTAAAGTACATATGGTTACAATAACTGAGGGGAGAGAGAGAGAAAAGGAATTATATGATTTTTATAAAATTTAAAAGGTAAAGGGTCAGTAACCACAATAGAAGGTAGACTTTGCCCACCAAAAGACTTTCATAAGAATGTTCATAGCAGTACTATTCATACAGCCCCAAATTGCAAGTAACTCAACAGTAGAATGGATAAATTGTAGTATATGCACACAATGAAATATTATACAGCAGTTAAAAAGTTAACTATGAATATAAAGTGAATGCATCTCAGACATATGTGGCAGGATGTATTTTCCAAAGATTACAAATATTTCCATCTCCTGCCCTTCTGGAAGCCTCCAATATCCCCATCTAGAAGTAAAATATATGTCCTTTTCCCTCGATTCTGGACAGAACTTTGTCACAAATAGAGAATGGCAGAAGTAAGGTGATGTGACTTTTGAGGCTTAATTATGAAAATGCCATGCACTTCAGTCTTTTCTCAGGATGTCACTCTTACAACCCAGCCATCAGGCTCTCAGGATGCCAAGGTAGCTTAGGAAAGACCCAAGTGCACAGACGAGGAGGCCCTGGCCCTCAGCATCAGCTGAGCCACCAGCTGACAGGGAGCACCATCTTGCCCACTTTAGAATTGAGTCATCTTGAAATAGATCTTCCAGCCACCCCCACACTCTGCGCTCCCATCAAGCCACCCTAGCTGAAGCCACCTGGAGCAGAGATGAACCATCCCCTCTAAGACCTACCCAAAGTGAAGATCAGTAAGCAAAATAATTGACTGTCATGGTTCTAAGCCACTAAGTTTGGGGGTGATTTGTTACACAGCAATAGAAAGTTGATATATGCAATGATAGTGGAAAGAAGATGGGCACAAAAGAATATATCTAAAGTCCAAAACAGACAAGGCTAGCACGTGGTGGCAGAGGTCATTACAGAAATAATATCACGATTGGAGTTGGCTCACCTGACTATGTCCCTGACATGGATGTGGGTACCGACTAGGAGAAAGCATGAGGGAGCCCTCTGAGGCAAAGGAAATGCCCCATGTCTTGATCTGAGTGGTGGTTCTATGGGTGGAGACAAATGTAAAATTTTATTAAGCCACACACCCAGGAGTTGTGCATTTTACCAATGTGTGTTACACCTTAAAAAACTCACAATCATGACCAGTAGATGGCGTAATGGTTATGTCTCTGGACTCACACATAGTTGACCACGGTTTGAGTCCTGGACCCAGTGACTTAAAACTCACACCAGGTACAAAATCCTAAGAGGAGAATGGAGGACAAGGGATGGCAGTGTGGCCACAATCCCGCTTTCTGTCTTTCTGTCTCCCCAGCAAGCACATGTGTCCTAGAGAAAGAATCTCTCTTTAAAAAAAAAAAAAAAATTTTCTCATAAACGGACAATAGTGAGAGAATGCAGATTATGTCAAGATCCAAAAGAGAAGTTCAGGCATCAGGGATGCCTGTGTGAGAGAAGAAACCCAGAAAAGTCACCCCGTTCCCCTTCTGACAGAGGCTGGTGAGGGATGGACGTGTAGAGACCTTGGTGTGAACAAGGAATGCAGCACTAGGAAGACCCGGGGGCTGGCTGACAGGGCAGGGAGTGAACAGCACCTCCTGCAGGCTTGCCACAGGAATAACCGCCAACCCAGACACACCAGCCAGGCCACCGGGGCGCATGGGGCCTGTGTGTCAATTACCTGCGGCCTGCACTGGTGTTGCCCAGCCTTGGCTCGCACTTAGGCAAGTAGGGGTCCAGGAAAACTTCTCTGACTAAGGAATGGCATGAAGGTTGAAAAGTTCTGTCTCTCCCCATTCAAATGTATGGATGTCAATTCCTGGATTCTGAAGAGCTTCTTCCTGGAATCTGTTCATTTCCAAGGTGGAGACAGCTTTGTGATTGTTTTAAGTTTTTTTGTTTTTGTTTCCCCACCCTCAAATATACAAGCAATCTATGCTGCCGAAAGAAAACATCAGAAAAATAGAGAAGCGCACACACACACACACACACACACACGCACGCACACACACTTTAAGTCACCTGTAAACATACTGCGGAGGTCATCACTGTAAAAGTGGAGATGACTTTCCTTCCAGACTTAATACATTGGTTTCCAACAAAGTTACATCATGTTATTTATTTTAATTGGAGCTCACACAAATATACGTGGGTGACTCAGTGTTTGAACTGAGTCCAGCCAGACCCTTGCACACACACACACACCCGTACCCCTACACCCTCAAAACTCCTAGAGATGCAGAAGCGCCCCGCTCCTTAAGCCTGCTTCCTCCCACCGTGTGGGCCTCTGCAGTCCCAGACAATGACTGCTCTACTTTCCAACGCTGAATGGTGAATGGCCCCGTGTTCTCATTATTTTTCCCACTCCAGGGATTCGCCTGAGTTCCTATAACAACCTGGCCCGTTTCCATCTCATTTGACACGGTCATCAAAGGGAGCCCTCCTGCCAAAGGAATAAGTTCCAGAGAGCCTTGATCTTGGCAAAGGCCTTGGAGGGAGAATAAATCCAAAGTTCCTGAAGACAGGTCTGAGGACCCACAAGCTCGACGGTGTTTGTCTGCCTCTGGGCACTGTAGGCTGTTCTCAGGCCCTAATAAGACTGAGGGGTGGGGGATTCTCCCTGGAGGTCAGGCAGGACCTTAGACCACCTGTCTTGAGAGGTCCCCGAGGTCTGGCTGTTCTGGGAGCTGATGTCCCTACAGCAGGGAAGGGGGCCATTTCACTGAGACTCAGACATCAGAGGAGGGTCTCCTTGCTTTGAATCTTCCTCTCAGGCCACTGTATTAAGAGTCTTGGCAGAAGCACTGGGCACTTGAGGATGGGGAAAGCTGGAAGGTCAGGGCAGGGTGAACCTGGCAGGAAGTCTTTTCATCTAGGAATAAGCAGACAGCAAACCCCTGAATGCAAAGGCTCTGAGGTGTCCTGGGCCAGGAGGACGGACAGCCCAAACTGCGGCTTCCCAAACTCCACCCCCGTCACCAGCCCGCCTGCCAGAGGGTTTCCTGAGAGTCTCTTCTTGACAGAGGCCTGGTCTCCAGAAGGTCCCTCTGACTGCATGCGCCTGAGAGGTCTGCTCCAGCAGCGGAGGATTGAACAGGGGCAAGTCCTGGCGTCAGGCAGAAAGGAAAGGGCAGTCAAGGCTAGGAGGTTAGCAAGGTGTCCAGAGAGGGTGGAAGGCCATGAAGTTGGGAAATGGGGGTGAAGGGACACCAGAAAGAAAGGGCTAGAAAAGGAAAGCTGGTCAGGAGCAAAACAACATGGGGAGACTGGGCCCCACTCACTTAGGACGTGAAGAATATTCCTCCGCACGTGTATATCACAGAACCAGCTCGGCCCTCCGCCCTCTGAGAACACCGAGGCCAAGAGGGACGGGCACTTCCTTGCTCAAAGTCTTAAGGTAGGTGGGTGTCACCTAGAAACCTCGAGCCTCCTCAACTCCTGTCCTGAGCCATTTCAGAGGGACACCAGCAAGGAAGAACTTTCTGTACTCACGGCAGAGAGTGCCTCCCGAAGAACCGCGGCACTGTCGGACTCCCAGCTCGGGCGGGACACCCCAGGGAAGGAAAGAAAAGGCCTTTCTCGCCCCCATTCAAAGCTGAGCCTAGCCAGACAGAAAAAATGGAGAGCGAGCCAGCTGGTGACAGTGGTTAGAATGCCTGGATCCCACATGGCCAACTGTGCCGTTTGAGTCCTGGATCCTGCAGCTTGAAAACACGCTGGTGCATGTGCGTGTGTGCCTAAGATCCCGAGAAGAGAATGGAAGAGAAGGGACTCTGGTGAGGCCATCCTCTCTGGGAAGTGATTTCTCACTCTCTCTTTCTCACTCCCCAGAAAGCACATCTTTTTAAAATGAAGAGCGTGTTTAGAGGAAGTGGGTAGAATTCAAACATGGCATTTCAAGCAGTGGAGACTGGAGAGCCCAGAGCTCACAGAACGAAAGGAGAAAAGGTGAAGAATCGGGTGGAGAGAATGCACTGGCAGCAGGGTACATGGCCGCGGGGACCAGCCGACTATGACACAGCACACTTCAGTAGCTAATCGTCCTCCAGGCCAGTCACGTAGGGCTGTACATTCTCCTCGTGCTGGACCATGCTGGTGTGGCCTCTGAGCGCTGGGCCTTGGTGGCCAACGCCAACTGTCGTGTGTAGGTGAAGTGCCAAGCCCTCCCCGGTCTTCCCCTGGCTGTCCTTGTTCCCTTCTGGCTGGCCCAGAGCCCCAGGGGAGACCTGTTGGTGCTGGGATGTACCCCCACTCTGGGCAGCCATGAGCCACCCGCTGAGAGGTCAGTCCTCCGCAGAGGTCAGGTAAGCTGCTGCGTGCTGGCACCACGGCAGGTAGGCGTCCCTTTGGGAAATAAATCTATTCAGCCATCCCAAGAACTTTAAAAACAATCCCAGACTCAGGGCCAGAAAGTAGCACGCATGGTGGTTAAGCCACTGGACTACCACATGGCCAACAACAGTGAGATCTAGACCTGGCAGCTTAAAAAATCACAACAAGCATGATTTTCCCTCCTCGGTGGGAGAATGAAAGAGAAGGAACTGTGGCTTCGCCATCTCCCCACCCTCCACCCAAGGGGTGATTTTTCACTTTCCCTCTCTCTGTCTCTCTCCTGCAAGCTAAACAAGCAACAACAAAATCCCAGAATCCAGATTGGTTATCCTGTTCTTGGAATTTATTATAAAAAATACTTTTAGCAGAAATGAAAAGTGAGATGCCCAAGGCTGCTGCTTTTTGCAGGAAAGCAAAACATAGAATGGGGCCAGAAGGTGGCATGGCGGTTAAGGTGTTGGACTCCCACGTGACTGACTGCAGTTCAAGTCCCAGAATCAAATAATAATAATAATAATAAATAATTAATAAGTAAAATTATATAATTCTTTTAAAAAATAGGAAATAGGAACCAGCAGTTGGCATAGTGGCTACATCACTGGACTCCCACATAGTCGACCGTGGTTCAAGTCCTGGACTCGGGAGCTTAAAACTTACGCCGGGTGCATGTGTGTGTTTGCCCAAAATCCCAAGAGGAGACTGGAAGAGAAGAGATTGCAGCATGGCCATCCCCTCCTGGGAGGCGATTTCTTACTTTCTGTCTCTCCAGCAAGCACGTATACACTATAGCAAAAAAACTCTCTTAAAAAAATACAGAACAACCTGTTAGACCTAAAAGTCAAACAAGAGATGGTTTTGAATACCACAAAACATGATTTTTAAAACTCATAAAGAATTCAGCATGGATTTAAAAAGCAAATAAATGCTGACTCTGTGGTCTGATGGTTAGGGTGGCCGTATCCCATATAGTTTGAGTTCCAGACCTGACAGGTTGAGAAACACACCAGCAGCATGTGCATGCATACCCAAAATTCTGACCGGATAGAGAAATGGAGTTGAAGAGATTGTGGTAGGGGGCCAGCAGGTGGCATGGTGGTTAAGGTGCTGGACACTCCCACGTGGCTCACCACGGTTTGAGTCCCGGACCTTGTGGCTTGCTTTCTCATGTTTCTTCTCTCTGTGTGTCTGTCTTTCTCTGGTCAAATGAAAATAAATGAATGAATAAATAAAATTAAATTTAAAGAAAGAGACTGTGGTATAATCAGTTCCCATGGGGTGTGCTTTCTCTTCTCCTTCTCTCTCTGTCTCTCTGATGGGCATACATACTCTCTTGAAAATAAATGACTAAAATAAAATAAAGCAAATAAAAATCATATGTTTGGTGTGATAAGCATATTAAAAGTATACGTAGATGAACAAGAACTTTAAGTGCATAAGGAACTAATATTTGAGTAGTTTTTCAATCAAAAATTCCATGAAAGATTTTAAAATTAGAATATCTGTAGTTGCCTAGGAATAAATTCTTTTTTTTCTTTTTTTTTTCTTTTTTTTTTTTTTTGTTGAGAGGTTTTTGCTATAGGGCATGTGCGCTCACCAGAAAGACAGAGAGAGACAGAGAGAGAGAAAGCGAGAAATCACTCCCCCGGGGGGGATGGCCATGCTGCAATCCCTTCTCCTCCATTCTCCTCTCGGGATCTTGGGCACACACGCACACGCACCCAGCATAAGTTTAAGCCACTGGGTCCGGGACCCAAACCGTGGTCGACTACATGGGAGTTCAGCGACATAGCCTTTACGCTAACTGCTGGTCCTGCGTAGGAATAATTTAAATGAACACCTTCATTCACTGCTATTTAAAGTATAAACTGATAAAAATCTTGATACAGGTTGATAAAATTTGCAGAGTAATTTGGCAAATATATCAACAGCTTAAGAAGTGTTTCATCCAAAAATTCCACTTCCAGAGATTTATCCAAAGGAAATAAAGAGAAATACTGTGAGATTAATGTAAAAGGATATCATTTCAGTATTAATTTATAATGACAAAAACTTGAAACCACCCAAATAGTTGGCAATAGGGAAAATGATTAAATAAATTAAAGAATAACCATGTGATGAATTATTACAGCACTTATTTATTTATTTATTTTTATTTTTTTGAGGGATTTTTGCTATAGGGCACATGGACTCACTGGAGACACAGAGAAAGATAGAGAAAAAGGAAGTGAGAAATCACCCCCTAGGGGGGATGGTCATGCCGCAGTCCCTTCTTCTCCATTCTGCTCTCAGGATTTTGGTCACCCATGCACATGTGCCTGGTGTGAGTTTCATACCATCGGGTCTAGGACTCAAACCACAGTCAGCCATATAGGAGTCCAGTGCCTTAACCACTATGCCGCCTACTGGTCCCACTACTGCAGTTATTAAATACATTTTGAAACAACATCTAAGACAAGGAAAAAAAATCTCATGATATGCTACATGAAAAAAGTATCTCTCATGTATACATATATCTCATATACACATACACATCATACATGTTTCTATGTATACATACATATTATATATACACACATATATATTATATACTATATAACATAACATATATAATATATACATATTATATATCAATATTATATTAAAATCATCCTATATATTTATATACACACACATAGATCCCAAAATGTTAATGGTGATTATTTCTAGTAATCCCAGCTAAGCAGCCCTACCTGCATGCAGTTTTTCTTTTCATTTTAAGTTTGCTAGAAGGTGTGTGTACTCATGAGAAACAGAGAGAAAGTGAGAAATCAATGTGGATGGCCAAGCTACAATCCTTTCTCCTCCATTCTCATCTCGGAATTTGGGGCACACATGCACATGCACTTACAGTGTTTTTCAAGTCACCAGGTCTGCGACTTGAACGGCAAAGACAGCCATGTGGGATCCAGCCACACCACTGGCTGGCCCCAGTTTTTAATTTCTTTCTTTTTTTTGACTTTTACCTATCCTCCAGTATTTAAGGAGGATATGCAACATCATATCAGGAGACATAATATCAGTTTTTTCCACTGCTAGTGATGCTAAGTTTGGTCACCTGGTTAAAAGGTACCCTACAAGCTCTCCATTGTACAGACACCTTTCCCTTTGTAATTCCTAAGTAATCTGCAGGATGATACTTTGAGAGCAAATGAAGACCCTATTTCTCAACATTTTCCTGTACAGAAAAAGTCTTTATTAACAATCCTGGAAGGAATCAGTTATTTCATTGAGAGTTGCACAAGGTTATTTTGAAATCTTCACCAACATTTATTAGCTAACATTCTCCTGTGAAAAAGAGCCTCCCACCCACACATTTTTAATATTAGTATGGTGTCCTAGTCCATTGGTGATTCTATAACAGAATACCATAGATGACATAATTTGTAAAGAAAAGAAATTTTATTTCTCACAGTTCTGGAGGCTGGAAGTCCAAGATCAACACACCAGCATTTGGTATCTGGCGAGGGCTGCACTCTTTGGGGGCTGATAGAGGGTAAGCTGTGTCTTCAAGTGGTGGAAAGCAAAAAGTCAAATGCTGAGTGAAGCCTCATTTATAAGGGCCTCACCCCATTCACAAGGGAGGAGTTCTTGGGGTCTAACTACCACTAAAAGGCCCTGTCTCTTCATATCATCACACTGAACATTAAGTTTCAACACCTGGATTTTGGAGGACACAGTCCAAACACAGAACATGGACTCACACATTTTTTCGATGTATTGGAATTCATTGTTGTTCTTTGTAATGCTCAGATTGTCCCCGATGTGGCCAGTAGATTTCCCGTCCAGCTAGTTCCTGCATCTCCATCATTTTTCTGCCCATGTCCTTACATTCTGTAGAACTCTCACTGCCTCAGCCCTGGCTCCCACCACCTCTCCAAGGAGTTCCTTTCTGTGGGAAATACATTTAGGTCTGAGTGCTGGGGCCAGCAGACGGCACAGCAGTTATGTAGCTGAATTTCCACATGACCGACTACAGTTTGAGTCCTGGATCCAGTGGCTTGAAACTCATGCTGGGTGCATGTGTGTGCATGACCAAGACCCCAGCAGAAGAAAGAGGAAAAGGGATTGCAGCATGGCCATCCCCCCCGGGGAGGTGGTTTCGTACTTTCCCTCTCACTATCTGTCCCTCTCTGGTGAGCGCATACACTCCAAGGCAAAAACCACTAAAAAGAAAAAAAGAGGCAGGACCAGCAGTTAGCGTAATGGCTATGTTGCTGGACTCCCACGTAGTCGACCACGGTTCGCGTCCCGGACCCGGTGGCTTAAAACTCACGCTGGGCGCGTGTGCGTGCGTGCCCAAGATCCTGAGAGGAGACGGAGGAGAAGGGATTGCAGCGTGGCCATCCCCCCTGGGGGGGTGATTTCTCGCTTTCTGTCTCTCTGTCTCTCTCTGTCTGTCTGGCGAGTGCACGCGCCCTATGGCAAAAACCTCTCCAAAAAAAAGAAAAGAAAAAAAGAGGGACCAGCAGTTAGCGTAATGGCTATGTCGCTGGACTCCCATGTAGTTGACCACGGTTCGTGTCCCGGACCCAGTGGCTTGAACTCACGCCGGGCGCGTGTGCGTGCATGCCCAAGATCCTTAGGAGAATGGAGGAGAAGGGATTGCGGCATGGCCATCCCCCCTGGGGGTTGATTTCTCACTTTCTGTCTCTCTCTGTCTGGTGAGCGCACGCGCCCTATAGCAAAAACCTCTACAAAAAAAAAGAAAGAAAAAAAGAAAAAAGATCTGAGTGCTACGTATGTTCATTGCTGCAGAAGTGTCATTATTTCTGGGCCCTTTCAGTGAATAGAACCTGGGAATTAGGAAATGTAGTGCAAGGGCGACAGCAAGTGGCATGGTGGTTAAGGGTGCTGGACTCACTCCTGGCCAACTGTGGTTGAAGTCCCAGACCTGCAGCTTGCTTTCTCACTTTCCTTCTCTTGCTCTCTCTGTCTCTTGCTCTGTCCCTCTCTGGTCAAATTAAAATAAATAAATAAATTTAAATAAAATAATTCTTTTTTAAAAAAATAAAATGTAATGCATGCGTGCATGTGTGTATGTGAATCATGAGTTCCTATTGATACTTTCAATTCAAATATAACACAGAGTTCTTCACATTTCCCCCTACTCCATATTTGTTTTCCCCACAGTGAGAATCCTGGTTCTCAACATTAGAATAATTATTGACTTTATCCTACAATACACCCAGAATAGCCTTGAATTACTACACCAGTATTAGAATTGAGTTGGTACTATTAATACTACTTATTTTGCGCCCTTCAGAATGATCATCTGTCAACCATTCATTCCCTTAAGTAATTATTAAGTTCAGAACAGCAAATTCCTCCAACTTTGGTCCACGGCTAGGAGTAACCCCGATGTCATGTGTACAGCTTTGCCCTTAGAGATCTAGGCCATGGCCTACATGGAGCACCAAACTTCCCTCCTTGGGCTTCTGCAAGCTCCTGGAGGTTTCCTTCCTCGAGCCTGATGCTGGGCACCCTAGACAGGAAACTCACAGCCCTCCACCATCTTCCCAGACTCTGCTGACCACATTCTAGGAAGGGTGATGGAGGGGTTAATAGTGCAAATCTACAACAACTTCTATAAGCACAGTAGGCATCATCAATCTCAAAAGCCCCCAGTTAGGGGATGGACAGTGGCTCAGTGGCAAAATGTGACATTCTGTGAGGTTGACCCAGACGGGAGGGTTCTGGGTTCACATCTGGAGACCTCCCTGAGCACACTGGGTACATGTTTGCCCACGATCTGGGGCTGACTGGGGCAGGGGGTGGATCATGGTATCAAGGCTCTATTGAGGGTGCTGTTCCCCTTTCTCTCTTGCTCACTTAAATAAAAATAAATTAATACACTTTTAAAAAGAAGATGCTTATTAACCCAAGTAAATCTATGAAGAAGAAGGAGGAGGAGGAAGAGAGAAGGAAGAAGCCCCCAGCCACATCCCCACTGTGGCAATTTTTTTTAAGGGTCATCAGATACTGTTTTTTCCCCCTCTTCTCCCTGTTTCTTCTTCTTTTTTTGGTCTTCTTTCCTTTTAGGATTAGAAAGCACAATTTCCCCTCTGTCAAACAAAGCAACCTCCTCCTCCTCTGAAGCCTGTTCAAGGCATTCTTAGAACAAAGACAGCCCTCTTCCTAAGAGAAATTATAGTGAATAAAATTCCCTCTGCCTCATTAGACATACAAGGGTTGGAATCTTTGTAAAGCTTGGTCAGTTATAAATTGCAAACAAGTAGCTCCAAAACTCTCTCAGGATGAGTCTGCCCATTGACTCAACAAATGCCCCCCAGAACCGGGTTGCCAGATGGCTTGAGCACCCAGGACCTTTCCACCTTGGAACGTCCAGCTTCCAGAGCCACCTCCTCATGCCCTCCACTACCTCCATCCCTCACGAATGGGCCCATCCGGATGGCCTCCAACTGGGTGGCCACTGCCCCACACTCCCTCCAAGGACACCAGCCAAGGGCCCTGCGAGAGAAACAGTGTTTCAGAGACACAAGCCACGGCCTGTGGACTGAGCCCAGCAGCAGGGGAGAGCCCGGCTCTCCGTACTTCAGGGTTCATGAGAGAAGGACTCAGGTGAGAAGCTGTCCTCCTCATGGTGTCAATAGGGGTGTCTCTGCTAAACAGCCTGCCAGGGCCAGAGCCAATGAGGGTTACAGCCACTGCCTTGCTGGCCTGGGGGCTCCACTCAGGCCCCACGAGAGTTTTTAGGGCCTAGAAGATCTGTGGGCAGGAACTGCCCAGACACTTTCCAGCAGGTAGTCCTGGAAATCAGTCCCATCTGAGCCGCAACAGGGAGAGGACATGTAGATCTTTCTGGAAGCCTATCAGAATCTCTGACTAGGGGAAGGCGGATGTGAAATTTGAAAAATATTCTAAAACTGTGGTTGCCTCAGTTCTTTTCTAGTCAGTAAATATTTAAGCTGTTTTGACATTTCAATTAGTAGTTTTTTTAAAAAAGTTAAGAGCTTTTGGGGCCGGCAAGTGACATGGTGGCTAAAGGCGCTGGACTCCCACATGGCTGACCAGGGTTCAAGTCTCGGACCTGGTGGCTTGCTTTCTCACTTTCTCTCTCTCTCTCTCTCTCTGTCTCTGTCTCTGTCTCTCTCTGATCAAACTGGAAAATAATAATAAATAAAGTTAAATAAAATTTTTTTAAAAAGTTAAGAGCTTTTTCTTTGTTTTACTGATAGGAGAAAACTGCCAAAAAGTGGTTTAACGATGCCCAAGAATGTTGGGGTCTTTCAAAATGCAGGGGTTGAATAAGAGAGGTGTGGAACAGGGGGCTAGGAGGGTGGCACAGTGGTAAAACATGACGTTCTGCCAGGCTGATCTACATGAGAAGGTCCTTCGTGGGTTTACATCAGAGACCTCCCTGAGTACACTGGGCATGGGTGTGGCTGGCTGGGGTTGGATCACGGCACAAAGACCCTGTGGGGTGTTGACTCTGTCTTCTCTGCCTCTGTCACTCACTGTAGAAATAAATAAAAGTTAAAAAAAAGAAAGGAAGATGTAGTACAGGGAGAGAGCAGAAAAATGAAATGGTCTAAGAACGGGAAGAGGGTGGTCTGGAAGAGAAGAGGGTATGGCCCCCTGGCACACGTCATCATAGCTGTTCCTCTATCCCAAAGCCCCTGCCTGTTGGTGGTAATCACTAGGCCACTGAAATATCTCTTTACCTCCTATGTCTCCCTCCACTTTTCCTCTTTATTTTTTTTTTAAATTTATTAGTATTGGGGCCAGCAGGTAGTGTAGTGGTTAAAGCGCTGGACTCCCACATGGCCAACCAGGGTTCAAGTCCCAGACCTGGCAGCTTGCTTTCTCATTCTCCCTTTCTCTCTGTCTTTCTCTGGTCAAAACTGAAGAATAATGATGGGAACCAGCAGTTAGCGTAATGGCTATGTCGCTGGACTCCCACGTAGTTGACCGCGGTTCACGTCTCGGACCCGGTGGCTTACAACTCACGCCGGGCACGTGTGCGTGCGTGCCCAAGATCCCAAGAGGAGAATGGAGGAGAAGGGATTGCGGCGTGACCATCCCCCCTGGGGGGTGATTTCTCGCTTTCTGTCTCTATGTCTCTCTCTGTCTGTCTGGCGAGCGTACGCGCCCTATAGCGAAAAACCTCTCAAAAAAAAAAAAAAAAGTAAGAAAAAAAAAAACTGAAGAATAATGATAATAAATAAAATTTAAAAATAAATCAATCTTTTTAAAAAATGTATTATTATTTAATTTGCTATAGGGCACATGCGCTCATTAGAGAAAGACAGAGAAAGACAGAGAGAAAGGGACAAGTCACCAGGTCTGGGACTCTGCCATGGTCAGCCATGTGCCTTAACTACCACGCCACCTGCTGGCTCCCACCTTTTCTCAGTGCACCCCAAAGTCCACCATTAGCACTTCTCTCCTTGGTCCTAGCACTGGTTTCTGCGGATTCCTCCATCAAGCAGTTGGCATTTCAGTTGGAATATTAGGACTGTGTTTGTATCTAGTACTGCACAGTTCTGGAACTTTCCAGAATGATGCTACCTAAGCCAGGTCAGTAGTTTCTCTAGTTTGGTGCTCTTCCCAATTTCTAAGCAATTGCATTGCTTGGTCCTTAGGATGATCCAGGCAGCCCAGAAGTGTAGCACCCTTGTTCTCAAGAGGTGGTAGCCCAGAGGGGCAAAGAAGGCCAAGTGGGAAAACACCTAAGCCCTTGGTCCTTGCTGAGATGCCTCAGGAAACCACCTCTCAGGGTAATTTCCACACTCCACATTACTGGGCTGCTCCCCCAGCACACAGGGGATGGTCCTTCCTCCCATCCTGGCTCTTCTCTCTCAGAGGCAGTCAACCCAGGGCTGCAGTAAAGCCACTGCTCAGCACAGAGAGGATGTGCAGTGAAGTGCTGCCCACTCAGGAAGCTCACTCAGAGGCTCAGGGACTCGCTTCAGGGTATGGGAGCCCAGGGCTGGAGCTCAAGCCTTCTGCAGGCTGGGCCACCTTGGGCAAATTCCCTAAATCCAAGTTACCTGAACAGGAATGCAAACCGGATGGGAATAAGGGTCTGGAGATACGTGCGCCTGGATTCATTCTTTGGCTCCACCACTCAAGTACTATATGCATGAGACTTAACTTCAGTGTTTTCTCATCCGGAAAATGGAACTTATAATAGCATCCACCTGCCAGGGCTGCTGTGAGTTAATCTGACGAGCAAATGCGTGTAAAATGCTGACAAATTGCCTTGTTCATAGCAAGTGTTTAATGTTTGCTACTTTCTGTGTATATGCATTCCTACATGTATTTGTAGATAGAAAAACCCATAAAGACACATTTGCTGGGCCAGGAGATGGTGTGGAGTTTAAGGTGGTTGGATCCCATGTGGATGGCTATGCAGTTGGAGTCCCGGACCCAGCGGTTTAAAAATCATGCTTGGGGTATGTCTGCGTGTGCCCAAAATACCAGCAGGAGACTGGAGGAGAAGGAACTGTGGTGTGGCCATCTTCCTGGAGGGTGATTTCTCACTTTCCCTCTCTCTCTGTCTCTTTCTGGCAAACGCATGTACCCTATAACAAAAAAAAAAATTTTTTTTTAAAAAGGACTTTTCAGGATGGCTAAAATAAAATTTGTTTCAAAACTTTGAAAATAATGGGGTGGGAGAAGGGAAGAGTATAGAGAAGGATAGCAAGAGAATAAATAGAGAGGCATGACGTTTGTGGCACACGGAAATGGTTTATTACCTGCTGATGATGACATGTACAGTATTCTCCACTGGACTGGTCTGAGAAGTATTTCATGTTGGGTAAATTCTTTTTACAAGCAAAATGATACATAGTGATTGAACGTTTAAAATAATAATAATCTAATCTGGGAAAAATGATGAAAAGCTACTTGATGATGATGTGGATAGTAATGTCTTTGTCTTGACTGATATGCAAGATATTCCTTCTAGAAAAAGAAATGTAATACACTGTAAAGCTCTATGTGAGTCAATGTAATATAAACAAGATTACAATAATAGTAAAAAAAAAAAAAAAGTAAATAAAAAAACTAAAAATACAAGTGTTGGTGAAGAAGTAGATCACCTAGAACTTTCGTACATTGCTGATGGGACTGTAAGATGGACAGCCACTCAGAACAATGGTTTGGCAGTATCTGATAGAGTTAAATACATATTCGTCACACTGTCACATCAGCCTGCAATGCCATTCCTAGTTATTTGCTCCGGAGAAATGAAAGCACACATCCACACAGAGAATGCTTACAGCAATTTTATTCATTATAGCCCCAAACTGGAGAGAACCTAGGTGTTCATGAACAACACTCAGATGGATAAACACATTCCAGAACCTTCTTTCAATGGAACTCTACTCAGCAATAAGACGAGATGAGCTCCTGATGCAGGCAACTACTGAGACAAATCTCAAGAGCACTATGTGAAGGGAAAGGAGGCAGACACGCAAGGCTGTGTACTGGGGGTGCATTTATATGACATTCTGGAAACAGCAAAGCGATAGAAACCAAAAGCAGGTGAGGGACCAGCAGTTAGCGTAATGGCTATGTCGCTGGACTCCCATGTAGTCAACCGCGGTTCAAGTCCCAGACCCAGTGGCTTAAACTCACACCAGGCACGTGTGCGTGTGTGCCCAAGATCCTGAGAGGAGAATGGAGGAGAAGGGATTGTAGTGTGGCCATCCCCCCCGGGGGTGGTGGTGGTGGTGGTGGTGGTGATTTCTCTCTTTCTTTCTCTCTGTCTCTGTCTGTCTCTCTGGCAAGCGTACGTGCCCTATAACAAAAACCTCTCCAAAAAAAAAGAAAGAAAAGAAACCAAAAGCAGGTGAGGGGCTGCCAGGTGCTGGGGACAGGGAAGGAATAAATGAGAAACAGGCACGAGGAAACACGCTAGGGTGATGGGAGTGTTTTCCATCCTGATTGTGGTGGTGGATACAGGGCTGAAGATGTCTGTCGGAACTCAGAACCATGCACGTAAGAAGGCTGGCAGTAAAAGCCACGAGTAGTCCTCGCCTATGAGAGAAGGGCACTGGGTAGGGAGGGTGATTACAGGATACTTTTTTGTTCTACTTGAGTACATCTGTACTGTTCGAACTTCTGTAATGAGCATGTAATTTATGTACGTGGCAATAATTTCATTGAAGCTTAAAAAAATAATAGTATCTACCTTGAAGACTGTGAGATCCAAATTCAATAATGGGAAAAAGCTCACAGCAGTTTATGAACTCTCTCAAGATACAGAGACAGAGATATAGAGACAGATATCTCTATACCTTCCTCCCACCGCCACTATCCTTTTCACTCTCTCCTCAGCCCTGCGGATGGCCTGCACATTCTGAGGTGACAATGTACAAAGGCCAAAGGGCCTCCCCTAAGTGACGACCGTGACTTACCTCAGTGACAAACAGTGTGCGGGGATCAATGATGTCCAGGAAGTGTCTGAAACGGCCGTAGAAGGATGTCTGGAGAAGGGGTGAGAGAGAAGAGGGGATTAGCTGCTGCCCACCATCCTCCAGACACAGTCCACCCTTGTGGTCAGGATCCCGGTCCTCAGAACTCCTCATGGAGAGGTGAATGCCAGCGAGGCCTCCCTGCTCAGGGACCTGACAGCAGCTCTCCTGGGCTGAGGATTTCCTAAAGTCAGTTCAGAGAGCCCTTGAGAGACTCAGTGCCTGCTCACCCTCTTCCAGGTGCCTCCCACTTTTCTCTCTGCTCCCAATGCCCCAGGGAAGCTCCTGAGCATCACCGGGCAGGCAGGCTGGAGGTGAGGTCTGGTCCCCACCTCTCCACCTTGCTTAGGGTCTCTTGAGTGAGGGAGGGCCCTGCCTGCCCCTCACAGGGTCCCTCTCCAAGGTCCAGCTCTGCTGCCAGGGAAGAAGTTCTCCACAGGCCAAGTTCAAATATGGCAGCGCCAGTCTTCCAGCTCTCAGGCCCTCCTTCACCCAGCCTTGGAGCTGCCCAGAGTCATGGGATGAGGGGCCAGCTACCCCAGCCTTGCCCAGGGCAGGGGCTCGGGAGAAGGAAGGCTTTGTGCTAAGCAGGCCATGGGCATAATGAAAGGAAACCAGGCAACACTGCTGCTGGGCCTGCTGCCCTGGGGACAGAGCCAGCTGGGCAAAGCTGAGCTCAAGGGGAGGAGAGAGGGTGCCAAGCTCAGGGATGAAGGGGATGGCTGCGGGCACTGGGGGTTCATGCCTCATTTCACTCCAGGCTCTGCCCCAAATTCCTCCCTGGAGCCCCACAGCTCTGCAAGCACCATCCTCTGCACAGTGGAGGAAACAGGAGCCTCCACCTCCCCTCCCCTTGCTTCCTCGGACATTAGGCCCTACAGGGAGTTTCTGCTCCTTTCCCTTCCCAATAAAGACCCGGCAATGGCCTCAGGTCACCTCCAAGTCCCTTCACACACCAGGCCCCCTCCCACTGTCATTTCTCTGCCCACCAGGGCACGCCCTGTCTGGAGCAGTCTTGCCCCGCCCCACTCCGGTACTGCTTTTCACAGAACAGACCAAGCCCAGCACCATTCCCGACTAAGAGCTGCTTCTCTCACCCCTTAGAACTCAAAAGGCCCAAGCCACTTTCCCATTGAGATGCGCAAACATGCTCACACTGCTGTCCTGACGATAGTTCGCCCCTAAGAACTAGCCTAAGAGTAATCAGTGATGTTCAGTGACGTGGGCAGTTATGTGCCAGGGCTGTTCACTGCTGCATTATCTACCAAGGTGGATGGTTCAATAAATGAGGTCATTCATATGATCAAATGTTATGTGGACTTCAAAATCAGGTTTTCAGGGGCTGGACGGTGGTGCGGCAGGAAAACGCCGTGTTCTACAAGGCAGACCCACAAAGGAAGGTGACCCGTTTGCATTCAGAGACCTTCCTGTGTATATCAGGAACTCACGTGCCTGTGATGGGGGTTGGCTAACGCCAGTAGAGGGGCACACGCCAAGACCCTGTGAAAAGTGCTGTGGCTCTGGCTCTGTTTCTCTCTCTGGCTCTTACTCATGAAATAAACTTCAAAGAAAATAATAAACAGATGGGGCCAGCAAGTGGCGTAGAGGCTATGTAGATGGACTCCCACATGGCTGACTGCAGTTCGAGTCCTGAACCTAGTGGCTTGAAAATCATGCTGAGAACGTGTGCGTGCATGTCCAAGATCCAAGGAGGAGAGTGGAGGAGAGTGGAGGAGAAGAGACTGCAGCGTGGAAATGCCCCCCCCTCCGAGGGGTGATTTCTCACTTTCCCTCTCATCATCTCTGTCTCTCTCTCTGGTGAGCACCGGCACCCTATGGCAAAAATCTCAATAAATAAATAAATAAATAAGCAGACAAACAAAAGTATATAAAATCAGGCTTGGGGACATTTTAAAATAAATTTTACTGTGGCTATACATTTAAGGTATACAGTATAAAGTCCTAAGATACAATATATAGTAAAATGATTACTAGAGAACAAACATATCCATCAGCTCAGACAACATTTATGACTGGAAAAATGCTTATGATTTTATAAAATGTATATAAGCAGTATGACTCCAAATTAATAGACAAGAAGAAAAATAAAGCCAGATGGGTGGGCTCCATAGCCTGGGGGTTAAGGCAGCAAGATCCTACATGACCAACCATGCGGTTTGAGTCCCAGACCTGGTGGCTTGAGAAACATGCCAGGCACTTGTGCATGTGTGCCCAAAACCCCAAAGGGAGGGAGTGATGGAGAAGAAGGGATTATGGCACGACCTTTCCTCAATGGGGTGCTTTCTCCTCTGTCTCTCTCAGGCAAGTGCATGCAGCCTCTAGGAAAAAAAAGAAAAAGAAAAGAAAGTCATGTGGGCAATGAATGAAGAGCAAAAAGACCAACTAATATCCAGGTCTTAGCCCACTAACAGGAACCACAGGTCCCTTAGCTACTGGCTGATTCCAGGCATGGGGCAGGAAGGTACAGTATGAAACTGGTACATTTTGTCGTGCCAGGAAGTAATGACATGCCCCCCCCCCCCGAGGGTGATGGGCACATGGAAAGAGGGCCAATGAGGGGCAGATGGAACGGCGTGCCTCAGCAGGGAGCATCCTGAGACGACCCAGCATCACACGTGCTCCCGAGGGACTGAGTCTAGCCATGAGGAAACAGACAGACCACGCTGAGGAGCCTGCATAAAGTAACCGTCCATGCTCATCGGCCATGCCAACGACATGAAGGATGAAGAGACGGAGGGACTGTTTCCCATTGAAGGAATCTAGGGGCCAGCCAGGAGCAAGGCGATAACACAACTCTGCAATGCCCGACCCACACGGGCAGGTCCTGGGTCTGCACCCGCAGGCCTTCCTGTCCACGCCAGGCACACTAAGTGCCCAGGACCCAGGCTGGCTGTGCCTGGGGGTGGACGTGGTAGAAAGATCTATTGGGGGTGCCTTCCTGTCTCTCTCACTCTGTCTCTCTGGCAAGCACGTGTGCCCTATAGCAAAACCTACCAAAACATTCCTCTTAAAATGAAAAAAAATCAGTATGAACAATGTATTAAAGTTTATTTATCTCATGAGAGAGAGAGAAGACATAAACACCCTCAACAGGGTCTCACGCCATGATCCTCCCCCAGGCCTTGGCCGGCCAGCCAGGATCACGGAACACGTGCACATGCCTGATGTGTGCAGGTCACCCTGGGAAGCAAACCCTGGTTTCTATATGGCTTCCAGCACTGCGGAGCACTTACCACCACGGTGCTATCAGGGCTGGGCCCAAAGTAATATAAAATACACAGTATTTTAAATATATATACATTGAATACATTCAAATGTTAACAAAAGTCGCCTCTGTGTACATGGATTATATATATATGTGTGTGTGTGTAAATTAAAATATGAGCTAATATTTTCCTATTCTGTATATGTTCTAGACAGGCTCTCACTAAGCTGTGACCTTCCTGCTTCAACTTCCTGAGTAGCTGGCCCACAGGTGAGGCCACCACACGAAGCCTGGTGAGCTAGGAGTCAGACCTGGGCCTCCCCTGTTCCCACAGCCTGCTGTACAGCAGCATCTAGCTCATGCTACCAGGGCTAGGCCAAACTCATACTCTCATGACTAAATGCAAGGGCACTCCTGAAGGAACGGGCTGCTGGAAGTTTCCCCCTCGTCCTCGGCTCCTGGTCTCCCACACAGCGAGAAGGGGCACCACATACACTCCTGCACTGGGGATCAATGAGCAGCCGATGGCCTGGAGGCTTCCTGGAAGAGGTGGAACCCAGACCAGGCTTCAAAGGGAGGGTGTGACAGAAAAGGATAAGGGCGCGGCAGTTAACAGCCGGAGGAGTGAGGAGGGCCACAGGCACAGAGGTGAGAACCTGGAAGAACGTCTGGATTCTGGACAACCTCCGACCTCCGACTTGCCCCACGGTTTGGCATGCTCTTGATCCTGCCTCGTCCCAGTCAAACCTCTTGCATCACTTTTGACCATAACAACTACAGGAGAGTGCCCAGGGACGCATTTTGCTCCAAATACATTTACAAACTCCTATGGAACTAGGCTGAAGGGACGACAGCCCAGTGAATGAGCCCTCCCGGAGCTCAGAGTCCATCAAGAGAGACAACCACAAATAATCAGAAGTCAGGAAACAAAGAACTGAGTACACTGTGACCAGCGCGAACACGAGATCACGGAGCGCGTTGGGACACGCACTCTTCCTAGTTTTCCCTGGAGTGAGTCAAGGAGGCAAGTCAGAGGCACTGGGGCTGGGAGCTGGGTGCGTGTGCAAGCGGGGGAGGATAGAAACAAGAGCGCCAAGGCATGAAGCTGGGCTCAGGAGGTGCACCACACACCCGCGGCCTCTCCCTTCGTTCACTATCCAGCCTAAGCTCTCGAGGACCTGCGTGCCCACAGGGACTAGGTCCTACCAAGGAGCCAGGCCTCCTGACGATGGGGGACTGAGGAAGATCACATGGTCCCGGATCACGTCTAGACTCCTAGTCAGACACCAGTGCTATTAACCAGGAGAAAGAAAAGGAGAAGACTTAGTGAGGAAGGATATAAAAATTCTGTACTGGGACCAGCAGTTGGCGTAATGGCTATGTCGCTGGACTCCCATGTAGTCGACAGTGGTTCGAGTCCCGGACCTGATGGCTTAAACTCACGCTGAGCACGTGTGCATGTGTGCGTGTCCAGGATCCCAAGAGGAGAGTGGAGGAAAAAGGATTGTAGCATGGCCATCCCCCCTGGGGGGGGTGATTTCTCACTTTCTATCTCTCTGTCTCTCTGTCTTTCTGGTGAGCGCACACGCCCTATAGCAAGAACCTCTCCACAAAAAAAAAAAAAAAAAAAAAAAAAAAAAAAAAAAAAAAAACCAACTTTACTAGTCATGTAAGTTTGAGCTATTTACAGAGCCTTCTAGATAGAACTTTTCAATAATTACCTGGAAATACATGCCTGAGATTCAAGGAGCGGTCTGAGTTGGAAATGCTAAGCCCAGAGTTCCAGCTCAATCAGCCCAAGACCCCCAGGACCAATCTGCAGTCTGACAAAGGCTCACTGTGATGAGGAAGGTCACGCAGCGGAGGAACTATGGGGTGCCTGGCCAACCGAAGGAAGGACCTGAGTTAGTGTAGACTTCAGGGTAAAGGTGGAGGACAACTTAAATGAAGCAGTGCTTCAGCAGGCTCAAAGCAAAGCAAGCTTGTGTGGAAAGGGGTCGACATAGGGCTGGACTGATAAGGGGACTAAGTGTTGTTTCCTTAGAAACTATAAAAGTTAAGATTACTGTGGAATGTTGGGCCCAGACCCCTTATTTGGAACTACGTACTGAGTTGATTCTCCAAGGCAAAGTGGCTCAGATGTGAATGCTTCGGGCTAGCAGGTGGCATGGTGGTTAAGGCGCTGGATCCTACATGGCCAACTGAGCAGTTTGAGTCCCAGACATGGCCGCTTGAAAAACATGCCTAGCGTATGTGCATGCATGCCCAAAATCCCAAGAGGAGAATGAAGGAGAAGGCGACATCCCCTCTTGGATGGGGCGGGAGAGGACAATATCTCACTTTCCCTGCCTCTGTATCTCTGTCTCTCTGGAGAGTGCACACTCCCTATGGCAAATAAATAAATAAATAAACATTTTAAAAAAAGCACCTGTTTATTAAAAAAAGAAAGGAAATGCTTCATTTCTATTGATACAACTTAACAGCAATGTTTCTAGCAATCCCTAATACTGGAGAATGAGATTTCTCAGTGAATGAAAGACTAGTCAAAGAATGGGCCTTTCTGATACTTTATAGCCAGTCGCAGAGGTTCCTGCAAAAATACACTGTTTCCTTGCAGCCAGCTCAACCTGAGTCCTCTCTGCCTGATGAAAGGCAAGGGTTTTGACTTTCTCCGTCCATATTCATTTTCATTTTCTCAGTATTTTAAACTGTATGGCCTTTCCCTTCTCCTAAAATTCAGCCCTCTTCTTGCCCAATTACAGAGTCGGTGAATGTTTTCCTTCCCGTTTTCTTTACCAGAAGAATGAGACAGCCAAGTGATTCCTCCTCTTTCCTTCACAGAAAGGTGAGTCAGCTACTTCTCAACAGGGGCCCTGGGCCTGTAGCAGCGGGCACCTCCCACCTGGCTGGCCCTCTCTCCACACAGCTGGGGGACTAGGCCCAGCAGCTGAGGACAAAGGCAAGACCCCAGAGAAAGCTGACAGCCCCCTCCCCAGACCTCTGTGTCACTGCTCTTCGGGATTAGGAATGAAATACTAAAGCTGCAGCCCAGGGGCAGAAAGGCTTGGACCCGCCCGGTAGTCCTCGCCCAGGCTGATCCCTGAATCACCTGGGCACAGTACTTCAAAGATCAGGCCACAGCCCAGGGACTCTGGTTATTAAGACCCCAGGCATCAGAATCCATTTAAACACCTGCTCCTGTGATTCTAGGAGGCGTTGACCCCTCTCCATATCACAAAGCAGCCCCTCACTAGCCTATAGGAAGTAAACGATCAGAACATGTAACTACCGGCAAGGGCTGTGATTGCAGAACTTCACCTCAGGCAAACTTCCCGAGAAACTTCTGCCTCCCACCTGCCAGCCCACCCAGACCTCTCAGCCTTGGAGTAAAGGGTGCAGTTTCCTGTCCAGCAGGCTGTCTCCGTAGCTCAGGGGGGGAGCGCCGTACAACCACTGCTCTGACCCAGCAGGCCTGGGCCCCAGCACCCACAGCGCCCAAAGCACACCCCAGCCCCGCCACCTGACGGGTAAGAAGCTTCTGAAGAACAGGAAGTTAAAAACAAACAAACAAACAGACCCCTTATTTCTGGGTAGACTGAAACACAATGGAAAGAGGCATGTGTGTGTGTGTTTCCTGTCCTGGGGCCTCAATTTGCCACAAATCGTGTCTGGGCCTGAAGAGAAGAGTGAGTTCAGAGAGGAAGTGAAAAGAAAAAGGGCCAAAGGCCGGCCTCAGAGGTTCCCAGGGCTGTGACTGTCTTCTCCCTTCACTAACAGCGTTACGTTGGGGCTGAAAGCATGGACTTCACGTTTCTAGGGGACCTCGGAGACAGGAGAATATGTGAGCCAATGCCACAGAGATGCCATCAGCCACATTCAGAACGAGGGATCCCTATAGAACAAATAACCCAGTTTCTTCAATAAATAGGAAGGAAAAAAAGAAAGATCGGAAAGATACAAGAGACACAGAGCCAAATGTAATGCACGGGACTTAATGGGATCCTGATTCAAACAAACCACCTGTAAAAATACCACATGACAGGCCAAGCCCGCCCCCCCACCCCACCCCCACCCCCGCAAAGACACTACCACTGGGGAGACTGAGGCCACACAGGAGGCCTGGGTTTGAGTCCCAGACCACCCTAAAACAGCCAGAGGTGGTGACATGAGATGGTCATCCTAGCTGCTGGAGAGACCGAGGCAGGACTGAACTCCCAGCCAGTGTGTGTGACACCATGGGAGACCGTGCGAGAGAGCCAGGAATGGCCGTGTGCACCTGGGCCCAGCTACCCAGAAGGCTGAAACAGGAGAGTCACTACACAGCAAGGCCCCGTTTTAAAAAAGAAACAAAAATTAAGTGACAATCAGGGAAATATGAATAGTGACTGGTTATTTGATGATAAGAAGAAATCATGATTTTAGGCGTGTTAAGGGTATTCTGCTTATGTTAAAATGAATTTTTAAAAACCCTGATATGGGGCCAGCAGGCCTGCTGGTTAGGGTGCTGGACTACCACATGGCTGACCCTGGTTCAAGTCTCAGACCTGGTGGCTTGCTTTCTCTCTTTCTGTCTCTCTCTCACTCTGTCCCTCTCAAGTCAAATTAAAATAAAGTTAAATAAAAACAATTCTTAAAAAAATATTAAAAACTCTGACATGTGATGAAGAGAGCACTTCACCTGGGTAACACACTCCCCCCAAACTGAGTGCCCCAGTGTATCCACGAGAAAGACAGGAGACAAACCCAAATTAAGGGACATCTCCACAACATCCTACTATTACCTCTCAATACTGTCAAAGGTCACTGAGAACAAGGAATCTGAGAAACAGTCACGGACCACAGATACGGGCCAGACCCTGAAGGAGCTTGTCAACCCACCTTGCACCGTGCAGATTTTTGTGAATTTAGGCTCACCTCCTCAGAGACCTCTCCTTACTCTGGGGTATCTCAGGGCTACAGAATCTTTTGTTGAGAGATTTTTGCTACAAGGTGCATGAGCTTTCCAGAGAAACTGAGAGACAGAAAGCAAGAAGTCACCCCCCAGGGAGGATGGCCGCATTGCAATCCCTCCTCCTTCATTCTCTTCTCAGGATTTTGGGCACGCACACACACATACCCAGAGTGAGTTTCAAGCAGCCAGGTCTGGGACTCGAACTGTTGTCAGTCATATGGGAATCCAGCACCTTAACCATCATGCCACCTGCTGGCCCCCTGAAGAATCTTATACTATTAAACATACCTCCATTTGGTTGCAATTTTATAAGAACCCTAAAGGACAATTTAAAGAAAAACTGGCCCACCTTCCCAATCACAACCTAGTAAGTCGATTTAACTCAAGTTCAAAATTTGCCACATATTCCTTTATTCAGCACGTCCTTACTAAGCACCTCAGAAGTGCCAGACACAGTGCTGAGTCCTGGAGAGATGAGAGGGGGTGAAGGCAGCACGCATAGTCCCTGCTTCCATGGAGCCTGTGTTCGAAAGGGGGAGACAGACGGCAATAAAGTACTCACCCCAAATCAGCATATACACAGAGACAGGTGCTTTGCAGTCGGGGCGCACAACCAAAACCTCGACCAGGGCTAGGAGAAGGCTTCCCCGTGGAAGTGATGCTTCATAGACACAGAGCGGATGAGAACAGTGGACACAAGAGTTAGGGGCAGGGGAGGAGGTGACATTCCAGGCAGAAGGCCCAGCAGCGGGAGGGAATGTGGTGGGGTCGAAGGCCGAAAGCAGCCAGTGTGCAAAGAGGATACAGGAGCGGGGTGAGTACAAGCGAAGTCAAGGAAGAAGTCGACAGGAGCGGACCCTGCAGCCCTTTGAGGCTCCTTCAGAAGTGAGGTCTTTTTATTTTTATTTTTTTTCTCTTTTTTGGAGAGGTGTTTGCTATAGGACGCATGCACTTGCCAGAAAGACAGAGAGACTGAAAGCAAAAAATAAACCCCAGGAGGGATAGCCACACCGTAATCCCTTCCCCTCCATTCTCCTCTCGGGATCTTGGGTACGCACGCACACGCACCTGGCGTGAGTTTAAGCCACCGGGCCCGGGACTCAAACCGCGTCGACTACATGGGAGTCCAGCGACATAGCCATTACGCTAACTGCTGGTCCCAGAAATGAGGTCTTTACCTCAGAAGCAGGGAAAGCCACTGGAGGGTGCTTAAGTGTGTGTGTGTGTGGGGGGGGGGACATCACCTGACCAGGGACATCACCTCATTACTGGGACTCTGCCCGGTGGGAGAGAGAGGAGCGGGAAGGGGACCAGATGGAAGCAGGGAAGCCTGTTGGGAGGGTAGACAGCGGCCCGGGCAGTACTGAGTTGACAGGGCTTGACCTAGGAATCTGGCAGTGGAGATGGGCAGGTCTGAGACTAAGAGGTGAGGTCACTGGGCCTCTGGTTGGATTTAGAGGGTAAGAGAGAGGAAGGAAAGCATACAGGTGACTCCCAGGTCTCTGTCACCAGCAACTGGGTGGCAAACTGGGCTGTTTGCAGAGCCAGGAGGTGGGAGGATCAGGTTTAGAGAAAAGAGAATTTCCTAGACATCGTCACTGTGCTGGAGGAGAGGCGCCTCCACAGCAAATACTACACATTACTGCCTGGCAAAGCCGTGCCCAGCAGACGCACCAGCGCGGGCTGCAGGACTGAAGCAGCCTCAAATGTGCATCTACAGTTCTCAGTGATCACGGCAAAGTGCTGTCATTACAGCCACGAAGAGCGACTCAATGAATGAATGTTGGGTTACTGGAGACCCCAAGTACCACACACGGATAACACGCACAGGAAAACGAAACAAAGCAAAACCCACAGATCTTTGTACATCACCAGGCCCAACCCGGCCTCAGGGTAGGACCCAGGCAGGAGGGAACAATTAGTCCTTCTCTCAAAAGACTCCTTTGGGGTGGGGGGGTTACTGGGAGCCTCCAAATAACCATCCAGCTCGCATGCAGAGCTGCAGGGCAGACTGCAGAGCAAGTGGAGCTATGAGGACACCAGAGGGAGGCCAAAGGGTGTGCAGAGGGAAGCACCTGAAAAGGGATGAGTGTTTCCCAGAGCAGGCAGGGCTGGCAGCCTGGAGGGACGGGCAGGAGTGTGCAGGGGAAGGAGGGCCACTCCAGGCAGGCTCACTGTCTTGTCAGGAGTCTCGCCCCAGCTGGCATCCTACAGTGGCAGGAGGACGCCAGATACCTACACGCTGAGATCGTCTTTTTTATTTATTTATTTTTAAGAAAGTAAAGTCCTGTTTAAAAACATTGGAGACTTTTCTCAGAAGGTTCAGGAGCGTAGCTCCCTAAATTACCAGCGAAGCTCCAAGAGTCGGAAATCAGACCCTCTCCCACCAGAGGCTGAGGTGGGGTCGGAGTCCACCACTCCGACCTTTGTACAATTTCCTTTCTTACAAAGTTCTTTTTGGCCGCCTCTGCTCCCACCCACCGGGCAGGCCCCGGTTCACTTCCCGGGAGTCTCTTTACCCTTTTCCTAATAACGCCCATTTCTTCAGCGCTGGAGGTTACAGGGACCCGACGGTTTGCAGCGAAGAACAGTCCCTCCCGACTCCTGCTGCCCAGCCGGCCAGCACGTCCGCGCTGCGGGCTGGAGCCCAGTCTCCGCGGTGCCCTGGCAGGGGTTCCGGAGGAGAAATACCTCTGACACCGTTACCCGGACAGAGCCAGAGACTGGGGGGCTGGGGCGGGCTCCCAGCGGCGGACCCTCCAAGGGACCGCGGCCCCAGGGAATGACACAGCATTTCCTCCGCACCCCTGGCTCTCCTGGCCCGTCCCAGCTTCAAAGCCGCAGGGCACCTGCCGGCGGACTCGCTGCGTCAGCGAGTCCTCAGTGGTGCGCACCGGAGTAGCCGGGCCGCAGCACCACACGGCACGTGGCCCCGCCGGGCTGTGCACAGTGGACGCGGCCAGGGCAGAGGGCTGGGAGCGTGACCATGGAGCACGGACGCTGCCCGGTGGCTCCGCCAGCAGCTTGGGAAGGATCTCAGTCCCACCCGGGGGAAAAGTTAGAACGTATCCCACCACGCCAACTTCTCATCCAGGGCTGGACTCGAACTTTGCACCCGGAGCTGGCAGCTGCATAGCAGGAGTGACCCTGCAGGAGCCGCTCGGACCCGGGCACTCGGATCCTGGGCCGCGGCCTGCGATGGCCAATCACAGAGCGCCTCGGGCAGGAGAGGCTGGAGGGCGCGGGCAGTCGGAGAGTGACGGAACCAATAGCCAATAGAGAGCCAACGTGGGAGACCTCGCCCGCCCCACTGACCAATAGGAAAGGGGTGACTGTGGCCGAGGTCCCTGAGGCACTAGCTACAGGCTCCGGTGGCCGTGGGTCGGAGACCCTAGGGCTGAAGGGGACTTTGGAGAGGAATCTGCTCGCCTTCCCTGTGTCACCTGCTGACCCGCAGACCACATCCCAGTTCTCACCTGCTGGAAGCGAGGTTTGCCCAGCTGGAAAGGAGGTGCGTCGGTCGAGGAGTTAGCGGCACTAGCCGCGGCCGCCGATGCTGTAGTCGCTGTATCCGCCATGGCCACTGACGCCCGCAATCTCCGGCCCTTTTAAAATGTCCCTCCTCGGCCCCCGCCACAGCTGCCTCTCCCGATTGGTCATGAGTAACCGCAGCGAGCAGAAGGCGCAAGGGATTGTGGGGAGTGTAGTTTTCCTCGGCCCGGCGTTTGCCTACCCTACACTGCGTTGAGTTGTACCGACACAGGCCAGGTCTCGGTTCCCGCCGCCAGCGTTGCAGGGGTCGGCAGTCCAGGAAACGTGGGCACGTACGACTCCGAGGTCCCGACAGAGGCCACGGAGCGACCCCTCGCCGCTTGCCTGCCCCCAGAAGTTTGAATTGCTGCCGTTGACATCGCTCCTGGAGCGGCAGCGCCGAAGGGCCCTACTCCAAGCGGGCCGACCGGTGATAGCAGGCGAAGTAGGGTTAATCTCGGAAGGCTTTCTACAATGAGTTGCACTGCAGAAGCGTCATGCAGGTTCTTGTCACCGCCCTGCCCCCTCCACCCACCTGACACTCAGGTGCTGCAATACCGTACCCAGAAAACCGACTTTTGTCTTCACCTGATGCTCTTTCTAGCTTCAGCCTAAACATCACACTTCCTGATCTATCATCCTACTTCCACAAAATCCGACACATTCCTAGAGTACATAGCACTTCTCTTGCAGTCTTCGCATTGATCATTACACGTGGTTTCGACTATTTGTCTCTATAAGGCGCACAGGGCAGACTGTGACTCTTGAGATTCACTGTTAAGTCCTCAGTGCCAGACTTTATGAAAGGGCTCACAGTAGAGACTCCAATCTTCACTAGCTATGAGTTAAAAACACTTGCGACTTAAGAACCCTGACAGCCTCCACTTCCTTTGGCCAACCAGGGAAAATCCCTCCTGTTGCTAATTTCTGTGCCCTTTGTAAAGGATTTTGGGCAAGGGGAAGGGAATGGGATTCGGTAGTGTTTAAGTGAGGGAGAGAACCACAGACTGCAGAACAAGCACCAGCATGGAAGACATACTCCTGCAGAATGGAGCAGCTGTAGTAGATTCCTAGCTGAATCATTTGGTAGGGTGAGAGGTGGGGAAGGAGCTGCCTCTTTCCCTCAAGAGGACCAGGATAGTAGAAACATTTGATCTCGACTAGGGAAATCCATTGTGGGTCTTAGTTTCATGGTGAGGTGTAGGGTTGGCTCATGCCTGCCTGTCTTGCTGGTGAACTGCTACATTCAGAATTCCTCATCCATTAATGGCTGAATCAAAACAACAACAAAACTTTTTTTTTAATATTTTTTGCATTAGGGCATGTGCACTTAGCTAGAGAAAGAGAGAGGGAGGGAAAGGAAGAAATCACCCCCCAGGTGATGGCCACACTGCAGTCCCTTCTCCTCCATTGTCCTCTAGGGGTTTTAGACATGCATGCACACACACACACCTTGTTTTGTTTTGTTTTGTTTCTCCAAGTCGCTGGGTCGAAGACAAACCATGCAATCAACCATGTGGGACCCAGCGCCTTAACCATCATGCCACCTGTTGGTCCAAAAAGGATTTGTCTTTTTATTTTATTTATTTATTTTGGTAGATTTTTGCTATAGGGTGCATGTACTCACTGGAGAGAGAGAGATAGAAAGCTAGAAATCACCCCGGGGGGGGGGGGGTGGCCACACTGCAATCCCTTCTCCTCCATTCTCCTCTTGGAGAGTAGTGTAACCATTACACCATCTGACCATCTGCTGGTCCCGAAAAGACTCTTCTTGAAGCTGGAGACCCTAACTTGTACTTTAAGATATAAAGGACAATTTATATCTTATCTTCCCCTACAGGACAGGAACCAACTATTTTAGCCTCTGTATTTCCCCACAGTACCGTATAAATGTGTGCACTGAAATGCCCAATAAATACATCCTGGGAGTGAGAAACGACTGAATCCAGGCCATTGGGTGACACCGTACTGCTGCCCTCTGCTGTTAGGGCAGAAGCAGTGTCATCCAAGAGCCCCACCACCTTAATTTAAGGCTTCTTCCTCCCACAGGCAGCCTCATTCACACTCATTCCAAAACAGGAACACAGCAGAGCCACCTGCAGTATGTGAACTTTTATTCTTCATAAAGTGCTCAAAACATGAAGAACAAGCTCTTTATAAACAGGAGTTACAACCAGGAAGACAAACGGCAAAGCAGAACTGTGCCTGCTCCCTGCCCAGCCCACCTGCAGGGATCCTCCAACTTGTGACTAGGAGCAGAAACAACAAAGAACTTGGGCTTCAGTTCCAACTCTCCTAAATTCATCCTTACCCTGGGCACTTGGGAGGCCCATAATCAATGGTGAGTGGAAGGTCAGGGCCTGGGCTGGGACTGCAGAGAGCCCAGAGGAAAACCTAGGAGGGAGTGATCCCCGCTTTCAGAAGAGATACCTCTCCAACCCCTGATGTTCCTTCCCCATGGCTGAAGTCCTGGGCAGCTGTGGGTATTTTTCTCAGCTTTGATGAGTGGCCCTACAGGGAGGTGACTTTACAGGGGCTTTCCCTGATGTGTGGGGCTCCTCTGCTCCACGCTGGTAGCAGACAGCTATCACCCACAGAGCACATCTGCGCCTTAAGTCTTCTGAGTGAGCCCACGGGCCCTCTCACAAGGAGGGTCTCAGAGGAGTTCTTGCCTCCTCACTGGGCCCCAAATATCCTTCTCCATCATCTCTTCATCCCCCCAACTTAGGCTAACACAGGGTGCCCCCAAGCTACCACAATTTCCCTGCAGATGCCATAGAGAAGCCTGCCATATTTCCTACAAGCAAATCAGAGGCTGGGACAAAGAACAAACACTTCCAAGGTGCATGGCAGCCAAGCGAGGCCAGGGGGTGCAAGAGACAGCAGGGAGAGCAGCTTCGTGGGTTGACAGGAGGGCAATGAAGGCTTTCTCCTAAGTATGGGTGTCTCCCAAAGGCATAGTGGCACCTCCCACCTCCAAACCAGCCCATGGTCCAGCACAGCTGAGTCCTGAGGCCGGAGAGAACAACAGTGAGCAGGGCAGACCCGAGCCTAGCTGGCCATAGGGAGCTGTAATCCTAGGATCCTTCACTGAGGTTAAGGGAGGAGGGGAAGACAGCAGGAAGGCTGAGGGAGCTGCAGCAGCTTGGCCAGGCCCCTCGCTGAGATTAACTAAGAGGGAGGGAACGACACACAGCAGGGCTGCCCCCTCCACTCCCACTCCCAGGGCGCTCTCAGAGTCATCCCTGCAGTGCTCAGCAGGGGGAGGGGGTGCCACCCAGAGGGAGAGGTCCACATCCAGAGGCTCTTGATCCCGCCCACAAAAGGCACATTTTAATTGGTTTCCCAAAAGTCCGAACCCTGTAGCAGCACAGAGTTTTGTCATCTGGACAGGCAACAAGAACAGACATGGAGGTTTGATCCCCAAAACAGCAGCAGCCCAAAGCCTGACCTGAAGGGACCCACTCACTGGAGGCAGGTGAGAACTGGACGAGTGAGGAGCACCCCGACACACACACCTCGACCCTACACACTCTCACAGTGACACACAGAGGAAAGGTCAGGAGAAGGGAGCAGGTAGCAACCTGAACACACATCCACCTCCGTCCACACCACACTCTACAAACAGCTCAAGACAAAACAGACCCAAGGCATGGCAGGGACGAGACCAGGCCGCACAGGCTCCTTGCTCTAAGAATGGGTGAGAGGCTGAAAGTAGGCACCTGGATGTCCATGACTCACAGACACGTGGCAGCTGGGTCTCTGTCCCAGTAATACTAGAAGCCCCTCCAGGGGCTGCGGGGAGTTGAGAGGACGAGGTGTTGACTGTTGGGGAAATGGCTGACCATCCCTGGGGATAATAATGTATGTGCTAGCCACCCGTCTCTTCCCAGATACCACTTCCACCGCAGCTCACCCTGGCCACTTCTTAGAGCTAAGTTCCCATTCCAATCCCCCAAGGCTAAGGGGCATGAAAACAGGCAGGTGGGAAGGACCCAGGGCTCCCAAAGACACACGCGTTGTACATGGAACCTGATGCTTCCAATGGGAGTCCAAAGGGCCCCCCTTCCAGCAGCCCCAGTAGAGGCAGGAGGGAATGTGGAGCAAGGAGCAACCGAGGAGAACAGACTGTGTCCTGCCCGGGGAGCAAGTTCAGCAGGAGGGCAGGTGGGTGGGCAGCACAGACCCAGCCCTGACTGGGCAGCAGGTCTGTGCCAACCCTCCCAGGGTGTGGGTGAGGAGGGCTACTTGGGGGCATCGGGGGGGATCTGCAGCAGAGTGGGCGAGGTCTCCATGATCCGCACCAGCAGCCGGTCGATGTAGCTCTCCAGCTCCTGCACGTGCTCGTCCCGCTGGCTCAGCTCGCGCTCCCGCTGCAGGAGCAGGCCGATGAGCTCGTCGTGGGTCAGGTGGTAGTACTTGGCAGACTGGTCCAGCACAGCTGAGTCCTGAGGCCAGACAGAAGGACAGTGAGCAGGGCAGCGCCACTCCCAAGTAACCACCAACACCCCAGTTTCACCACCAAAGGTCAGGAGCCACCCTGGTCCCCACATCAGAGACAGGCTAATGGCTTGGAGCGTCTGGTGTGCAGGTAGTATGCTCCCTGCTCCACCCTCCCCAGCACCTGCCCCAGGCTCCTGACCTCTCCACAGCACCACCTGCCCCAGCACTCCCAGGGTCTCACCTTCAGTCTCTTGGCATCTGAGGTCTGGCTGACCTGGGGTGCGGGAGCCACAGGCTGAACGCTGCCAGATGTGACCGTCTTGAGCTTTTCCAGCCCACTGCTCAGGGCTGTGCTCAGACTGGAGCGGGGCTGCTTCCTGTCGGGGCTGCCCTCCGCAGGGGCAGCACTGAGGGGCTTCACGGGGTGGGGACTGTGAAGACAGACAGGAGACGGGTTACGCAAAGAGTAGGGGAGCACGAGCCAAAGGTGAGGCCTCGTCCTCTGCAAAGCCTCCAGGCCTGCTGGACGGAAAGTCCGCGCAGTTGAGGCGCAGCTATGCCTGCACTCCCGCCTGCCTGCTCTGTCCACCCTGTTCTCCTGTGGCCTGCCCACTACCTGCCCCGCCGCTTCACTCCCTCCTAGGCCAGCAGCCATCCTACACCCTCTGTATGTGTCCCCAGCCAGCGGGGGATGACCCTCTCCAGCCACCACCCCTCCCTCCCTCCTCTTCTACACTGTGACCTTTAAGGGATGACCAACCCTCCCAGTTACCCAATTTTTCCAGGACTGAGGATTCCTAGGACAGGGGACATTCAGTGCCCAAACCAGGACAGACCTTGCAAGGTGGGAGGCCTGGCCACACCCTCTCTGCTGGCTGCTTCCCACCTAAATTTCGACAGGCCTGAGCAACGCTCCCTGACCCTGCATCTGCTCTGGCTAGACCAAGTCAGCCCTGCTTCCTTCTCACCCAGCCTCTCCAGGGCACAGAGACTACATCTGTCAGTAGCGAGGACAGAGCCCCACAGCCCAGCACAAGTGAACTGCTCTCACCCGGCTGGCCTCTCCTGGAACCCACACTCAGCCCACTCCTTCCTTTAGCCCTCTCTCCTCCTTCCCCCCAAGCTTCTCTCAGAGCTTTCTGACCTCTGACAGCCTGTTCTCGTTCTTAACTGCCCGTGTGCCCTTGGGTTCTCTCCTGTCCTCCTTGCCTCTCAACACCCCCTACCCCTCGTCCCCACCCAGAGCTCCAGATCTGTGCAGATGGCCGCAGGCAGGCTCACTCCACTCGGGACCACCTCAATGAGTCTCACCCCCTTCCACACTTGCCTGCGGCTGTGTGCGCTGTGCGCACTGGCAGTGGGCTCACCCAGAAACCTGGCGTCCCTCTGACTCCCCTCAGCCTCTACCTTAGCAGTCACCCCGCCCTGCCCCTTCCTACCTCCCCTCAAACCACCCCCTGGCCCCAGCCAGCACCTCCCCATTCCTCCCCTCTGCACTGGTCTGCCCAGTGCTTAACAATCTCCTAACAGTCTAACAGTCACCCCTGCCCTTTCCTCAGGGCCACCAGCCAGTCCCACACCCCACCCTCAACTCTCCCCCCAGAAACTCCTCTTATTGTCAGGCTGTCACAAAAGCGATTCCTCCAGGCACCGTGCTAATCCTCACTTGTGTTTCAAAGCTGTGCAAGGCCACCTCCTGCAGGGAGTGCAGGGAGCCTTTCTAACTCCCCAGGGCTAAGACGACCTTTGTCTAGACTCCCCCAGTTCCCTACATCTGTGTCAGTTACATAGGGCCCCCAAATCAACTAACTTGCCCCCCCTGGCAGACCTTGTTCAAATTTACGTTTACTTTGAAGAGCATTTAGACTACTCAGGAACAGGAAGCAAAATGGCACGGTCAGGGGCCTTGAACTCCACTGAACATAGGCTCATCTCGACCCAGAGAAGCTGGCTGTCAGAACAGGGCTGTGGATGTGCCTCAGAAATCCTTAGAGACATAGCGCCCAGGCACGCCGGCAGTAGGGAAAAGAATGCACCTCAGGCCTCCCCTGCCAGCCTGTCTACGCTAGGGATGGGGACATCAAAGCAACATCAAAGCAGCTCTAATGCCACGCAGGGCCGTGCGGGGGGGGGGCGGGGGGGGTGACCAGTGCAGCGGAAAAGCACCCCACATGAGGTAGCAGGAATTGCCCCCTACATTTCAAGAACCCTGGACCCTACAGTGCTCATGGATCCACTCCATCTGAGAAAGGGGGGCAGAACTACTGGGCCACCCACTTGCCCCTCCTCACGGGTCTCCTAGAGCACTAACATCCCTCCGGATCTGCTGCACCCCCAAGCCATACCCCACTACTGCCCAGGGCCTGAGGTCCAGACCCCCACTCTCATCACCCCTCACAGCCACTAGGTGAGGTCTTCCACACAGACCAATGCCAGGGTGACCTAGTCGCACAGCAATCCTAAATGGGTCACAGCCACTGAAAGCACAAAGTGGACGCCCAGAAGTGCAGCTGGGGGACCTTTCTTCCGAGGGTCACACACACACGTGGGAGGCGTTTTCCCCCCCTTCCTCTGTAGGTGTCTCTGGCTTCCTCTCTGACATAAAGCCCTGGCCCCTCCCCGGCTCTCCGCCTCCCCACAGCCTGTCACTCGAGGCCCGGCGGCTGCTGCCGCAGTCTGCTCTCCCAGACCCGCTGTGACAACTGGCCCATTTGAGTGTCCCAGGTCCACCCACAGCTCCCTGCAGCTGAAGGCTGAGAGCGTGAGCTCCGGAAGGGCCCTGGCACAGCTGGCACACCCCTTCCCCTCCAGCCCACGTAGTGACTCCTGCTTCATTCCTCATCCCGTGCACCTGTCAGTGCCATTCCCCAGATCCGTGGATTGCGGGGGCACTCTGACTGGCCAAGGTCCCCAGAACGATGCAGCTTCAGAGCTGGTTTCACCAAAAGCTCAAGCCTTCCAAGCTTCTACTGTCCTGCCCCCAGGATGGAGAAGGCCCTCAGCTGCCCTTGAAAGGATGAGGCTGGAGCAGGAACGCCTCAGCCCCCGGGCTGCTCACCCCTTGCCACCCCCTTCCTCCTGGTGTTCGTAGGGTGGACGCTCACCTGGCACTGGGCTGTGGCTCCTCAGCTGGTCGTGTCTCCAAGGGCAGAAGCACAAGCGGGGAGGCTGGGGTGGCTGCAGTGCGGTCCTCCCCTCGTGGGGCAGGGGAGCCCCCAAGGGGTGAGGCTGGCTCCCCAAGGAGTGGGGAGGAAGAGGGCAGGGGCCAGGCTCCAGGCAGGGGGGAGCACGGAGAGCTGGACTCCCCATGGTGGTGGCCGGCCCAGGGTGGGAGAGGGGGTGGTGGGAAGGTAGGCTCTGGAGGTGTGGGCAGCTCCTCTGGACTAGAGTGAATGGAAGAGTCCCTGGACCCTGGCGGTGATGTAGATGGGAGGCTGGGGGGATCTCGGCTCCCCTGAGATAAGAAGGGGTTCAAGACATCCTCCTCGGAGGCCCACAAATCAGCCTGCTGGAAGGTGGCTGGCAGAGGCCCACGCCCCCCTCCCACCAGCCCCTGGCTCTGGGCCTCAGGAGTCTCAGGGCCTCCGCCTCTCTCAAGAGCCTCTAGGGTCTGCGGACTCTGAAGAGCCAAACTCTCTGAATAACAGGGCGTGGGAGCAGGACCCTCAGGGCAGCTGGTGGGCGCAGTCAGGCAGGGCCCAGACACAGGGGGGTTGGCATCCTCTACCAGGTCTTCCAGGCCTGGCTCACCCAATAGGGTTCCAGAAGAACGGCTGTCAGACTCCTCCGACTCTGGCTTCTCCCCTTCCTCCCTGGTCTCCTGGGGACCAACAACCCGTGCACGTGGGGAAGCACCTCCTCTTGTCCCTGCCTCCCCATGACTCGGCTTCTCTGCAGCCTTCTCTTCCTCTTCCTCATCCTTGTCCTGCGAATGTGCGGGCGTGAAGAGGCGCGGCGGCTTGGGAGGCGGTGTGCTGGGCTGCAGCGCACTGTCTGACACCTGCTCAGGTTTGGGCTCTGGCTCCCGGTCTAGTTGGGGCAGCCCATGGCTCCCTTTGGGGCTCAGAGTTTCTGGTGATTCTGGCTGCACCCGGGGAGGAGGCAGCTCATCAGACCCTCCCGGCAGGACAGTTGAGGCCATCTCTGCTGCAGGAGAGAGGGTGACCACATCCCAAGGCCAGGAATCGTCAACAGTATTCAGCTCCTGGAACAGCTGGCTTTCACTCCGGGTGGCCTCTTCCTCCTGGCCCTCAGGGGTGTCGTCTGGGCCGGGCAGCCTCTCCCACACACTGATCACTTCCGGGGAGCTGAACAGAGACGTCCCACTGTCTACTGGACTCTGCCTCGCTTCACCTTCTTGGGCAGGCGGCGGCTCCCTCTCTGGCTCTGAGGCAGAGGCTCTGAGGTGCTGCTGGGCTGACGCGGAGGCCAGGCTGCCCCCTACGGACTGGAGGGGCCCCAGGTCAGGTGCACTCGTGCTCGGGTGGTGCAGTCCCAAGTCCAGAGGAATCCTGGGTTCCAGCCACACGCTGCTCCCACCTCTTCTTCCTCCTCCTCCTCCTCCTCCCCCGGGGTCTCCAGGGGGCTCAGCTGCCTTCACTGTCACGGCCCCTGGGCCAGGGTCTTGCAGCCCCGCCGCCTCCAGCCCCACTCCTGCAGGGGCCAGGGTCTCATTCCTGGCCTCTGGACGCAGCCTGCTGGCGGCAAAGACGTTGAAGGTGTCGTCCCACTCAGGCGGGGCTTTCTCAGGGGAGGCCAGGGGGGTGGGGCTGGCCCTCGAGGCACTGGGGAGAGAGGGAGCAGGTGAAGGAGAGTTTAGTGCTATGTCAGCTACCAGCTCCTCGAAGAAGGGGTTGCTCTGCAAGGAGGTGAGGAACGGGTTGGTGAGACCCAAGAATCCAGATGGGATGGCTTCGGGGGCGGCGGTGGCGGCAGCAGCACTGGCAGCAGAGGGGGAGGCGGCTGCAAAAAGGTTAGTGCTTAGCATGGGAGCAGCGGTGGGAGCAGGAGTGGGGTGGGCCGGAGCCCAGGGGGAGCAGGGGAGCTGGTGAGGAAGAGCAGCTGGGTCTGGTTCTACCTGAGGAGACACGTCCAGGCTGTGGAGGGAGACAAAACCGTGAGCCTCCTGGTTAATGCCGAGACTGGAAATGCCCTGCTGGACCCCACGCCCCCGCCCCGGCTCCAGTGAGGCCGGCGCCCCACACGCACATGGGCTGCGTTCGGCCAGGGGACAGAGGGGAGACCCCTGTGTGATGCTCTTAGGCGCCACCTGGGGACAAAGGTGCTGCGCACGGCTACTTTAATCCTCACGCCAACCCCGGGAGCAGCAATCCCAGTGTACAGGCAGGGCCCAGACCTAGACTGAGTGTTCTTCCTGTGAGGCCATGCCGAAGACTACCCAACCACGGATTTATGTCCAAAACAAACTCCAAAGCACCTTACACCCCTTTCAGGACAGAGAACACAATACCAGCTAGCCCAGAGGGACTGAAAGACCAGAGAGAGGCCAGGCCTGGCCATCTGGCTGGACAAAGCCAGAACTAACAGGACCTAGCAGGCACCCATAATTCTAACCAACCCAGACTGGGTTCGACTGTTCTCTTAGAGAAACAGAAAGAAATGATGGCGCTGTCACGGGGCACGACAAGGTGTCCACCAAAGAGAGCCTGCCCCTCATTTGAGACATGTGATAAGGACGTTCACTGTGGGCTGTCTACACAGCCTGGCCCCTGGCGTGCCATGCCCCTCCCCTCACTTCCCTCAGGAGACAAAGGCTGGAGATGTGTTCAGCATCAACTCCGAACGTCACCAGGGGCCTGCACAAAGATCCCAGGCCCCAGAGGGTGAGGACAGGGTTGATCCCCTTTGAAAATCCTTCTGTGACAATGAACCTACATCCTCAAAGCAACTGGAGAACACCTGCTGGCTTCAAGTGTCCTGGCCAGGGTCCTTGAAGGGAGGAGCACCCCTTGCACCTTATCACACCTACAGAGCACAGCCGACTTCAGAGATGTGGGCGGTGCACTCTCTGACACAGAGGGCTGCAGGAAGGCCAGGGAAGTGGCGCGGGGTGCGGGGAACGCCGGTTTCCAGCAGACTGTCAGCACTTTGCAGCTGCCTTGCAGCAGAGCGCACCTGTCAGACCAGGCCTCGGTGCTCTTGCCTTTGCTGTCCAGTGGTCTCCCTCTTCACGGCAGGTCTCCCATCTCTGCCCTCTGACTCCTCCCTGCCCTGATGGAAGCACCCTGGGGGAACTCCTGCAAATCCATCCTCTTCCCTGGGCAGTGTGGTGGTGAGTCCCAAGTGGCAGGGCCCAGGCTTCACTCACTTGCCCACAAGGAACGGAGCCCAGATTATCTGAAGCTTGCAAGGTTCTGGGACGCAGGGCCCAGGCAGGGCAGGCCCGACACAGAGGTGGGCCGTGGCAAGGTCAGGTGGCCAGCTGACACCACAGCAGAAAGCAGGGAAAGTGCCAGTTACACCAGAGGTGTGGTCTTGCCTGTCCTCACACCACCACCTCCCCATCCCACCAAGAGGCCCGTGCCACAGCTCAGCGTGAACCAATGGCTCACAGCAGGGCTGGCGGGCTTCATCTCAACAACCTGCCCCCCTGAACCGCGCTGGCAGAGCCGAGTGCAGCAGCCAGGGGACACGGCAGACAGAGCCCTCAGCCTCCTTGTCCAGACCTATGACAGCGG
Organism: Tupaia tana; assembly: GCA_026018925.1. Classification (NCBI taxonomy): domain Eukaryota; kingdom Metazoa; phylum Chordata; class Mammalia; order Scandentia; family Tupaiidae; genus Tupaia; species Tupaia tana. Next base: position 162,413,263 of record JAKSZU010000003.1, on the reverse strand, counting down.
GAGGGCAGTCAGCCTCCAGGCAGAATACAGCCAGGCCCCACACCAGAGGTTTCCATGAGAATCCAACTTCCAGAGGTCCTCATGGCCATATTTCCCTACAAAAACTCCCCACGCAAGGGCGGATTTTCAGTCTCACCCCCACCCCCTAGAGATGAAGGGAGGGGTAGTAACGCTACCCACTCCCACCCCATCTCAGCTATGGACATGATGAAGATGCCGAGAGAGAGAGTCCCAACCCCTTCATTCAGAGTCCCTCTCCTTCAATCCAGGCAGGCCCCCCACCCAGGCACACTTGCCAGCCCAGGAAGCAAGGGAAGTCACGTAGATCAGGACCCTGTCCCCACCCACATCCCACTAGAACATCCATCTCGGACATGGCCCCCACCCTGCCAGCAGGACTCAGGCCCCAGGAGCAAAAGGGTGCTCTGAGCTACTGCTAGCCCCAGGAAGGAGGGCCAGAGTGGTCTGAGGAAAAAGAGGCCCATCGACACTAGAAAGCACCAGCTTGGGTCCACCTCATCAGCCCCTGCCGGGCCCCACTCACCCTTGCTGCCTCACAGCAATCTGGCTGGCAGTCACAACTGCAGGGAGAAGGGTGGCAGGGACGGCGACAGGGAGCCCCAGGCAAGGCAAGGCAGCCTCCCTGCCCCCACCAGTTCCCCAGAGGAACACATGAGCCTGTTGGTATGGAACCGGCAAAGGGCTCTCCCTGGAGGAAGGACTCCAGGGACAGGCCTGGCAGGCTTCCCAGCGCTGGAGGTACCTGAGAGCAGCTGTCCGTCTTCCTATCTTGCAACATACGTGCCCAGCCCCTTTCACGCCACACTCCCTGCTCCACACCAGCCATGCTTCCCTGCTCCACACCAAGAGCACATTCTAGAAGCCTTCACCGTACGACCTCCCCTCCCCCCACCTGGCACAGAGTGCTCCGTGTGCAATGTCTCTGCAGGCTGTGTGCTGAGAGTAGAGGTAAACACCTCTGCCTGCAAGAGCCCACCCTGCCGGCCTGGCACAGCCTTCCAGCCCCAAGCAGCGGGAACTTGTCTTCTCTTTCAGGACCAAACGTTGGAGGAAAAAAGGAGGAGCCCAAGTGCCTCTGACACTTTGACCTGAGAGAACAACACTTCAGGGACTGAAGAACCTTGGGACAATCAGCTGAACCTGCCACCCAATGCAGGAATCTGCTCAGGCCAACAGCTCCCTTGCCTTAGACACTGCACACCCGGGGGCTGCTTGTGAGCGGGAGGCCAGGCTGTGCAAGTGACGAGTCCTCCACAGGCTGAGACAAGTTCTATGTCCTTGTGAGCGCCACACATTGGTCCTGAAGATGGCAAGTGGCTCTGCACAGGCTCCATCAGGAGTCCCCAAAAGGGCCAACATGGCAACACCCCCCAGCTCACAGTGAGGAGGAGGAGAAGGAGCTGGAATGAGGATCAGGGGCTATGCCCACCTCCAGCCAACATGCCCTTTGGCCATCCCCTCCTAAGGCATGACCGGTGTGCTCCTGAGATGTGCCCAAGGTTGCGGACACACCTTCTCTTGTCACCTAGGCATAATGAGGTGACGAAGAAGCCTCATAACCTCAGCAACAGGGAGAGCACAGAACTTATCTCCCAAACCAGAACACTGTGGATGCAGTAAGGAGGCCAAGAAAGCAGGCACGTGCTAACTCAAGTCACTGGGCTCGTTTACGCCACCAGGAGTCCAGCTGCCACGGCACATTCCAGGCCTGCAGGGACCCGGTCGCACCACACCTGGTGAGGACCTGCCGGGAGGCAGAGACTGTGGGAGACGCCACAATTCGCTTGCCTCTGTGGTGCCACACTTACCCCAGTTCAAACATCGTTCGTGTGTAACCTCTGACTCCCTGCGCGTGGTGAGAGGGGAGCATAGGGTGGCCTGGAGCGACTTGAAGATAGCCACGCTGGCACTGGCAGCTCTCACAGTCCACACACCACCACCTCCCCATACCCACCAAGTGGCCCGTGCCACGGCTCAGTGTGAACCAATGGCTCACAGCAGGGCTGGTGGGGCTTCATCTCAACAACCTGCCCCCCGAACCGCGCTGGTAGAGCCAAGCATAGCAGCCATGGGACACGGCAGACAGGGCCCTCAGTCTCCCTCATCCAGCCACAGCTTTCTCCAACTCAGCCTTTTCCTGGACTCCGCACTCAGTACTGTCTGCTTCAGCCTCTCTGTGGGGCGGCAGTGCCACATGGAGGCACTAGAGGGCGCCGCTGCCCTTGCTGGTGAGAAACATGCAGTCTGCAGCAGCAGCCCCAACGCAGAGGGACCCCCAGCCACTGGGCCAGTGGACAGGCTCCCCAGGTCCTAGCTGGAGTCCTGCGGCTCCATTCAGCATTCCAGGTCTGGCTAAGCGTTTCCTGCTGTGAGCTAGCCCACCCCACCCCAGCAGTCGTCTCTTCCAGACCAGCCTTCCCCTCCCTTCAAGGCACAGACAGCCAGGGTGCAGCTGCTGGAGCTAATGTCCCTCCAGGACAGGCCACTTTGCCCAAAGAATGGCCCCTCTGCCCTACCTGGGTGTGCAGCCACAGCCTGCAAACGGGCCCTCGGGGGGGGGGGGGGGGCTCAGAATTCAAGTGTGAGGGGACAGAAGCCGTGGCTCACTACGTCCATCAGTGACCCCAATTCTCTGATGTGGAGCAGCAGAAGGAAAGCAGGGACTGTGGCATTCCAGGAGCAGTGACAACCCTGACATCACTCACAGTCACAGCCCGCAAGAGCCTAAGCCAAAGCCTGGGCACTTACCTACCAACGACCTCACCGAGAAACGTTCCCCAGCTTCTGCCCTGCTCCAGAGAGGGTCCAGACCCTACGGACAACAGCACTGGGCCTGCCCAGTCTGCTCTGCACCCAGGCCCAGTTCCTGGCAAGCGCCCTGTCCCGGTCTCTTGCCATTTCCCTCTGCCCACCACCTCCCAAATATCTCTGGTCACAAGGCCACCAGGATCAGCCGGAGTACCTGGGAAGAGCCTGTCCCTTCTTCCCTGTCTTCCTCTAGGCTTCAGCTGGCCAGCGGTCCCCTGGGCTATGAGCGAGGGCCAGGCAGCAGGAGCTGCTGTACAAGGCAGGGGAGGCGAAGGGGGGCAGCGCCCTGAGGTGGCTGCACTCCACACATCCCTCATCCGGGAGGTTCTGACGAAGGCTGCCAGCTGACCAGGGTCCAAACCAGAAGGCCCTGCATCCCCCTCCTCTCAGCAGACCCAGAATCTCACAGGCACAGAGAAAAACCAGGACTTCAGGATTCCTCTCCTCTCTGCTGGGGACAGGCTCAGGTCCTCCTTGTCTCCCCACTCTCAATTCCTCAGCACTGTGCCCAGCCTTCCTGCCCACGTACCCATCGAGTAGAGAGGTAGGCTCACGAGAGAACAAACAACTGTCCTCACCATACAGGCTGGGGCCACTGCAGATGCTGCCCAGGGCTGGCCCCAGGGGGGATGTGCTTCTGTGACCTGTGCCTGATGCTCTCCCCGGGCCTTGCCAACAACACAGCAGCGCCCCCTGGCTCACAGTGAGGAGGCGGCAAAGAGGCCAGGACGGGGATAGGGCCTCTCCCCTGGGCCTGAGCTGGAGGGGCCTCGGCACATCCAAATCAGAGCAGCCTTTCTGACAGTGCTACACCCCAGGGCAGAGAGATGTCTGAGGCCACCAGAGCCCCAAGCATGTCTAAGAACCCAGGGTAAGGCTACCCTAGATTTTAGGTGAGCTGCTCACAGCCTCTCATCAGGCTGGAAAGCAACTGGGGGTCATTGCACAGGGGGAGGAGCCTGGGCCTCAATTATTTGACTCTATCTCTCAGAGGGCAGAGATCACAGAGCCCACTGTCCTCTAGCTTCAGAGAGGGCAAGGGAAGCCCAAAGGTACAATTCCCAGTCCCCACTTCTCTACCTGCCAAGGCTTTTTTTTTTTTTTTCTTAAGAGAGATTACTGCTATAAGGGTGTGTGTACTTGCTGGAGACACAGACAGAAAGCAAGAAATCACTCTCCAACTGGGATGGCCGTGCTGCAATCCCTTCTCCTCTATTCTCCTTTCGGGATTTTAGGCACGCAAGCACACACGCCCGGCATGAGTTTCAAGCCTCCAGGTCTGGGACTCGAACCGCAGTCGGCCATGTGGGAACAGCAATGTAACCATTATGTTATCTGCTGGTCCCTGCCAAGGCTTCTTTATCTTGAGGCCAGAGAGGGAGAGGTAGAGATCAGGAGGCAAAAAATTTATACAAAAGGCCTGCCCCTGCTTTTCTCCTATTCCTCATATTCTCCCCTCTCCTTGGGTTGGGTGTGCTAATTCATGCAAGTCCCATGATGAAGGCAGTGGGCCCTCAGAGCACCGTGCCCATGCAACTCACCTGCATCCGTGTGCACGGAACGAGCCTTGGCTCTGGGAGACAGGATACCTCCACTTAACCATGCAAAGGAGAGCTCCAAAAGCCTGACCAAGGGCCACACCTGCCCCGCCCACCTGCCCCAGTGTCCGGGCTGCAAACACCCCAGCATTCTGCCCAAGGAGCAAAGCTGGTCTTGCCAAGGACGTACCTGGGTTTCTGACTTTGTTCCTTGGCTTCTCTCAAGCCAAACCAGCTACTTTTGGCCTTTTCTTCCCCGCTGGATGAGTGGTGGGGGGAGACTCCTGGGGCGACACCCCCCAGAGAGCTTCTGCGCCCCAAATCGCTCCGACTCAGGCCCTGGTGATGATGGTGGAAGAGTCCCATCCGGGGCTTCCGCTCCTCCTTACGGGCTCCCTCCTTCTCTGCCATAGCCTCCGAGGAGGCCACCATGGGTGTGGCGACCTGGACTGGCTTCCCCTCTGGAAGCCGGGCCCCCTCCTCCTCTGCCGAACGGCTGGCCAGCACTTTGGCCTGGGTGCTCAGCTCCTCCTGTCCAGGCACCACTTCCGAACTGCTGGTGCCTCGGCTGCCTCTGCCCCAGGACTCATCTGCGGGCCGCGGCCTCTCCTCCGAGGGCCGGGAAGAGACACTGTGCAGGGAGCTCGAGGCGGGGAATGGGCCCGAGATGGAGCTGCGGTGCCGTGGGGGTCCCTGGGGCTCCTCGTTGTAAATGTGGCTCCCGTTGACACAGAGAGAAGAGCGGGAGGCAGCATCTAGGTGGCCCTGGAGGTCGAGGAGGGCCCTGGGAGGGCCGGCGCGCAGCTGGCTGGCCTCGTCGCTATAGGTCCTCTTGTGGGTAAGCAACTTGGGAGACTGAGCAGGGTCTCTGCCTGGAAAGGAAACAGAAGTGCAGTTAGTGCCTGGGAAGAGAAGCCCACTTCCTGGCCGGCCCAGGGCGGTGTGCGGTCAAGGGTGGCCCTTGCACTTCCGCTCACCCCCTTCGGTGGACAGCCAGCTGCTGCGGCTCGGCGAGCGGGTGAGGAGCTCGGCGCCGGGCCCCTGGTAGACCAGGCTCCCGCTGGCCGAGGACAGGGTGCTGTCGGAGCCCAGTGAGGTGTTGGACTGGGTCAGGGACGACTTGCGCAGCTTGTTGCGGAGGAAGAAGCCTTTGGCTTTGCCCATCTTGCCCAGGCTGCCCAGCTCAGGGTCCTCCAGGGCGCTGCTGGGGAGGATGGCCGAGGCGGATTCCAGGTCGAACTTCTTCTTGCCCTTCATCTTGTCCTTGATCTTGCTGAAGGGAGACCGCGGCTTGTCCTTCATGGACAGGTCGAACATGCTGGCGCTCAGGTTGTTGCGCGTGAACTGGATGGAGACTTGGATCTCGCCACGCTCCTTCTCCTTCTTGCCCGGCTTGGAGTGCAGCTTGTACCACCTGTGCAAAGAGGGGAGTGTGCAGAGCTTGGGTCACCGAGGTACCGGGGGCCCGGCTGCCACCAGGGCAGGCACCTTGCAGAGCCCCTCCTCGTTTTGGGGCCATGAGAGCCTGTCCCACAGGCTCCTGTTCTCACACACGGGCCCAGGCTTCCAGGCCTCAGACGTGGCTGAGAAACTATCCGGAACTTCTCAGAGATGGAGGAAGCCGCATCCTGGGTGGGGAAGCCCTTCAGGTACAGCAGGGCAGGGCAGGGCAGGGGTTCCTGCTCCCCCATCCCCTCCTCACCCCGCACCTTCCCCTGGGGCTCAGAGACCTCCCTTTTCTCCCTCCCCCTAGATCTGAAACTCTGAGGCCTGGTGGGACAGAGCAGGACCTGGGAGGGACCCCACAGCTCCAGGACCCTCATACAGACAAGACTATGCTCGGTTTTCTCTGTTATATCATCTTTTCCGGCCAGTCCCAGCCCAAGCACTACTCTGAGCCCCCAGTAAGCCCAGAAAGGAGCTCACATAGAGGCCTAGGGCCAGGAACACCAGTGCACATACGCATGTACACATACACACACACACACTCACCCCAGCCTGCCAGGGAGACCTCTGCAAGAGGGAAGAGCAGACTCCACCCCATCTTACGGCCCCGAGAGTGATAGGCCGGGACAGGAGAAGGGGGCTCAGAGCCAGGCTTTCATGGCTTCGAAGTCCGCATTCCCCCCAGCACTCACTCTCCAGAGACACAGAACTAGACTCGACACACGACCACCGCATGGTGTTTGGGGAGGGTGCAGTCCAGCCTACTGGGGAGAGGAGTACTGGTGCACGAGCTGGCAGTTCCTGAGAGAACTAAACATACTCTTACCATACAAGGAGCAATCGCACTCCTTGGTATTTACCCTATCAAGATGAAAAAGTATGTCCACAGAAAAACCTGCACATGAATGTCTAGAGCAGCTCTCTTCATAATTGCCAGAACCTGGAAGCTGCCGAAACGTCCTCCTGCAGGTGAGTGGATAAACTGTAGTGCATCTAGACAGTGGAATCAGGCAATGACAGAGAGAGACAAGCAACCACGCCATGCATGAAACAGCACGGCAGGATCTTACATGCATAAGCAAAAACTGTTCTCTGAAAAGGCCACATACTTGCATGATTCAGATACAGGAAAGGCGAAGCTATGAAGGTAGTATTAAAGGGGGGGGGCAGCAGATGGCGTAATGGTTACATTGCTGGACTTACACATAGTCAACCGAGGTTCGAGTCCCAGAACCGGTGGTTTGAGACATGCTGGGTGCATGTGCACGCATGCCCAAAATCCAGAGCGGACAATGGAGGAGGAGGGATTGTGGCATGGTCATCCCTCGGGGGGGGGGGGGGTGATTTCTCACTTCCTGTCTCTCTGTTTCTGTCTCTCTCTCTCTCTGGTGAGCATTTAAGCCCTATAGCAAAAATCTCTCTCAAAGAAAAAAAAAAAAATCCATGGTTGTGGGGTGCAGGGTTGAGGAAGGGAAGAAAAGAGCAAGGGGTAGAGAACAGAGAGTTTTTAAGTGAAAGGACCCTGTATGAGACTGTCATGGTGGACGTATGTCATTATACCTGTCGGGATCCACAGACTGTAAACATAAAGAGTGAACCTGGATGTAAACTACAGACTCTAGTCAATAATAATGTGTTGATGCTGGCTTGTCAGCTGGAACAAACATACTACACTGGGCCGGCCCTGTGGTCTGGTAGTTAAGGAAGTCAGGTCTCACATGGCCAACCAAGCAGTTCCAATCCCAGCCCTGGCAGCTTGAAAAACACACATACCCACCCAACAGGAGGGAAAAATGGAGACAGGATTGCCGTGTAACTACGCCCACTGGGAGGGTGCTTTCCCCCTCTCCCTGCCCCTCTGTCTCTCTGACAAAACAAAAACGAAAAAGCCCACACTATTGTGAGATGTAATAACAGAGGAAACCGGGGGTCAAGGGTGAGGGGACACATGGGAACTCCTAATACCTTCCACTCATTTTTCTGTAAACCTAAAATGTTTTAAAAAATAAACTCTACTGGGCCAGTCAGTGTCATGGTGGTTAAAGCATATGGATCCCACATGGATCTATATGCAAACACAGTTCAAGTCTGGACCAGTGGCTTGAAAAATATGCCAGGTGTGGGTGTGTGTATACTCACCTGTGTGCGAGAATCCAGGAAGGAGGAAGAATGGAGAGGGATTATGGCATGACTGTACCCCATGGGGAGTGCTTTCTCTCTCGGGGGAGCACATGTGCCCTCTGGCAAAATTTAATAAATAAACTGTACTAGTAGAAAGAATGAAAAGAGCAGAGACAGCACACAAAGGAGGTAACTATCAGAGAAAGACACAAGAAAGCGTTCTTGAACTGCAGGACTTGAGAGCTGGCATCCAGGCCGAGTAGGCAGCATGAAGAGCAGACCGCCTGCCCCAACAGCCCGTGGGGTCGTGTCTGAACACCAGGCATAAAACGGAGATCGTGGGAGCCCCTAGAGAAGGGCAGTGGGTTCGTACATTCAGGATTGAACAGCACAGGGTCCTCGCCAACAACACTGGGCACCACATGGACGCGCGCCTCCACTCTCTCGGGGAAAAAGCTGCCAGCTCCCAGTTCTAGCCCCAGCCAGTCACAGGAAGGTACAAGAAGGCCTGGTGGAAGCGGTCAGATTGGTCACCCAAGGACTCAACATTCCCGAGCATACACACCACACATACATCACACCACACCAGATACAGACATGTGCACACACATGCCTCAGTCAGCCATATGGCAGCTGTCCCCCACCTGAGATCCAACTACCCTGCAGCTCCAGCTTCCTGAGCTTTTGGTGGCCATAAGAGGGTTGGGGAATCCTCAGTATAAAAAGTCCCTATACATCCAAATACCCAGAACAAAGGCATTTCTTTTTTTATATAATTATTTTATTTTTTAGAATTATTTAATTAATTCTATATTTTGTTTATTTTTTTTTCGAGGTTGTTTTTTTTTTTTTTTTTTTTGCTATAGGGCGTGTGCGCTCACCAGACAGACAGAGAGAAACAGAGAGACAGAAAGCAAGAAATCACCCCCCAGGGGGGATGGCCACGCCGCAATCCCTTCTCCTCCATTCTCCTCTCAGGATCTGGGGCACGCACGCACACACGCCCGGCATGAGTTTTAAGCCACCGAGTCTGGGACGCGAACTGCAGTCAACTACATGGGAGTCCAGTGACATAGCCATTATGCTAACTGCTGCTCCCCCTTATTTATTATTTTTAAATTTGTATAGAGTACATGCGCTCACAGGAGGGGGGTGGGGGGGAGAAAGCAAGCTGCCAGATCTAGGACTCGAACCAATAGGCCATGTGGGAGTCTAGCATCCCAACCACCATGCCACCTGCTGGCCCTGTTATTATTTTTTAACTTGACTCAAGAGAGAAAAAGAGAGAAAGAAGGTAAGAAATCAAGCTGCCAAATTTGGGACTCTAACCATGGTTAGACTGTGAGAGTCCAGTGTCTTAACCACCACATCCCCTGCCGGCCCCAAATAAAGTCATTTCAAGGGCTTGGTGGTGGTGCTGGTGAATAAAATGTGATTTTTTTTTTCAATGTTGAAGTTAAAAAATAGTCTTTGTCAAGGCACCTCTGATGACGTCAAATCAGATGAATCCATTATGGCTGAGCCCTCGTGAGCTCATCAGGGGCTACTGCGGCCTCCTCTTTGGGAACCCCCTCAGTGGCCTGAGCAGAGTGAGCTGAGGCTGATGGTTTTTCTCCAGCCCTGGGAAGGCTGCATCAAGACAGGCAGTGGCATTAGCAGGGAGGGCAGAGGGCCGGGATCAGCAGGGAGAGGGGGCAGGAGTGCAGGAGAGTGAGGGGGAGCACTGTGTGGTGGGAGACGGCTAAGGGGCAGGCATGAAGTCAGTGGGGACGAGAGGGACATTCCACAGAAAGACCGGCCGGCTAACATACTCACGCCCCAACTACATCTACCCAGTGCCCACTCTGGGCCTGATCCTTAACTCTTTAAAGGCCAAGCCCTAGTGACAGTCCCCAAACCTGCACTAGGTCCCATTGAGCACAGGAAGGTCCTGGGAGGTGGGGCAAGAGAGAAGTTTCTGGACTCCAACCCTAAACAACCATGCTCCAAATAACTGGAATCAGCGAGCACAGACATCCTGTGCTGGGACATGAAGGTCGGGACCTCAGCCCTGGCTGATCACATTACACACACCACAGTGGTGACAGTGGTATCTCTGAGGCCCAAGGCTGCAAAGGGCACTGTCACTTCCCATACCTATTTTTGTACTGTTTGAAATGTTTCAGGAGCATGTATTACCATTGTAATAGGAAAGCTAGACTGAAGGAAACTCCTATTCCTAGCTTACCTCCTCAGTTTCTTGAGCCACAGAATGGACCGCTCTTCCCTCCCTCCAACCCCCTCCAAGGGCGGGAAGAGCTATCCCAGCCGGGGCGGCTGTTCCCTGCCTCTCCTCATCATGGCACCCCCCCTCTTGTTCTTTCCCAAGGAACTGGAGTTCTCTCTGGACCTGCTCTCTTCAGGGAAGCCAGGAGAGAAAAGAAAAGGTCATTCTAAACATTCCCCGAGACCCTCTCTTCAGAGCACAGCGAGGCTGAGGATGCCTGGGACCTGTCCGGGTCCTCCACCATCTCCCTACCAACTCATCCCACTTCCCTCTGCCACCTCCTTTGGGCAGGACTGAACCAGACCCTGCCAGGCACCACAAGCACCCCATGGACTCAACCAAAGCTGGCCTTCTCCCTAAGTGTGACCCGCACAGGCTGAGACAACTGCAAACAGCTCCTAGATACGGGTGCTTCCCTTACCCATCCCCAAAGCTCCTTCTACCCAGACTGCATGGGCCCCCAGGTGCCCAGGCCGCGCAGCACGTGGCCCACCAGATGTGAGGAACAGGCCAACCTGGGCTGAGCAGCCTTTGGAGAAATGGATAGAGACCTTCTCTAGTCACAGAGCTGCACATTCATTGGACCCCATGGCAAAGAGGTTCTTGAGCATCCTGTCCTTACAGACTGGGGTTCCCACAGGGAAAGTGGCAGCAGGGTCTCGTGGCCCAGTTCAAGCCCCACCTGCTCTAGGAAGCTCTCTGGCTGCCATCATCCAGCCCAGTCCAAGCTCTCCTTGCTCCAGCCAGGCACACCCTCTGAAATGAATGTGTCTCACAACTGGACCTAGTCATGCTGGGTTCCGGGACCACCTGGCACCCAGGCTGTGGTCCCAGCAGCTATGACCGTGTATCTCCTGGGCACACAGCTCCAAAGTGAAGAAGCAAGGCTGTAAGTCTGCAGACGTCGGCCGCTCAGGGATACAGCCCTCACTGCCCTCTCTGTGACAGCCTGGCCGGCCAGCAGCAACACTTCCCATTTTGTCCCGTTCTTCTCCACAACCGGGAGCTCCTGAAGCTCATCTCATCCTTGACCCCAGCCCTGTGCTGGCTCCTGTACAAAGCCCCACCTCGGTCTCTCAGGACTGACCACAGAAGAGGCAGATCCTTTGGGAGGAGCAGCTGGGCCTCCTGCCCTGGCCTCTGGTTTTGGAATTTCTGCTCTTCTCTCATCTGTCCTACATGCAGGGCTTTCCCTCCTTCTCACTGCCCTTTCCTGGCCTGCCTGGCTGGACCTTCACAGCCCTAGAAACCCAAGGCCCAAGCTGAGGCCTGACCTGTCACTCCCATCCAGGGCTGAGACCTGGCCGAAATCAATCGGGGTTTGACCAAGGACCAAGGCCCCCACACGCATCTAGACGGTGGCTTGCTCACAGGACAGAACTCGCACTTTGAGCACTCTACAGCCATGGCACCCAAACCGGCCACACGCCAGTGGAGGGTTGTTTTTTTTTCCCATATATGAGGGGCCTTCAAAAAGTTCAGAGGAAATGGAATTAAAATACAAGTTCATTTTGGTGTAAAAAAAAAATTAAAGACATGCATAGTTTTTTCCTGTCTTCTTCCCTTCCCTCCCAACCTTTCTTTCTCTCTCTCTTTTTTTAATTTGCCAGAGGACGTGTATACTCACTGGAGACAGAAGGAAGTGAGAACACACCCCACAGGGAACGGTCAGACCTCAATCCCTTCTCCATTTCTCCCTCCTTTCAGGATTTTGGGCATGCAAGTATATGTCCCTGGTGTGTTTCTCAAGCCACCAGGTATAGAACTCAAACTGCATAATCGGCCATGTGGGATCCAGCTGCCTTAACCACCCCACCACAGGCTGGCCCCCAGGGTTTTTCTATAATATGCATTATCTATGAACTTTTTGAAGGCCCTTCATAATACTAAGACATCTCACCCTTGACCCCATTTATAACTTATTCCCTTAGTGATTAAGGGAGTCAGATCCCACATGACCGAATGCAGTTTGAAACCCAGTCCCAGAGACTTTAAAAACACAATGGAGGGACCAGCAGTTAACGTAATGGCTATGTCGCTGGACTCCCACGTAGTCGACTGCAGTTCGAGTCCCGGACCCGATGGCTTAAACTCACGCCGGGCACATGTGCGTGCATGCCCAAGATCCCAAGAGGAGAATGGAGGAGAAGGGATTGCAGCGTGGCCATCCCCCCTGGGGGGTGATTTCTCGTTTTCTGTCTCTCTGTCTTTCTGGCAAGCACACATGCCCTATAGCAAAAACCTCTCCAAAAAAAGAAGAAAAAAAAAAAAAAAAAACACAATGGAGGTGAATAGATTGCAATGTGATCACGTTCTATTGTGTGTGGGGAGGTGCTTTCTCTCTCTGGCAAACACATGTGCCCTCTGGTAATTAAAATAAAATAAAATATTCTGGTAAGCCTGAGAGGCTCTATTTTTTTTCTTTTCCTTTTTATTTTTTTTTTTTAAAGAAAAGATAGTTTTGTCTTGTTTTCTTTTGCTATAGGGCAGGTGTGCTTGCCAGAGAGACAGAAAGTGAGAAATCACCCCCCAGGGAGGATGGGCCTGCCATAATCCCTTCTCCTTCGTTCTCCTCTCGGGATCTTAGGCATGCAAGCGAACACACCCGACATGAGTTTTAAGCCACCGGGTCCAGGACTCAAACCAAGGTCGAGCACATGGGAGTTCAGCAACATAACCATTACGTCATCTATTGGTCCCAAAAGGCTCCATTTCTACCCAGCTCCCAGGAGAATGCCCCAGGACCACCTGAGTAGAGGACATGCACAGTGGGACTGCAGAAAATCCAGAGCGAACCTTGCACTGAGTGCTCACTATGTGCTCAGCTCTGTACCTCTTTTTACCACCGTCCAGGAGCGAGATCCAGTATTCCCGTAAGTTATGGACAAGGCTTGTAATTTGCCCGAGGCCACACAGCTCATTAATAAGTGATAGATTAAACTTAAACATGAAGATGCCTGACTCCAAGCCCAAGCCCTAATCTTTAAGGTTTAGCAATTCACAGAAAGCTAGATACAGGTACTCCTGCCTCTGGGTACCTCAAGAAGACAGAATCTGGAAAAGACCTGGACACACAACAGAGGTCTCTAAGAAGTAGAGGCAGGGTGTAAAGACCAGAGCCACCTTCGAAAGGTTGGCACAATCCCAGGGGCACAGAGTCCTGAGGGGCCGGTGAAAGAACCAACCCAACTCATTAAAACCGTGTCTGAGTGCAACCCAGCTTCCCCCAGTAGCCATCAGGGTCCAGAATTCCTGGGAGGGCCAGACCACGGGAATGTGCTGAAAGGGCCCAGCTAGGACACCTCCCCCAAGCTCTGCCCGACACAGTTCAGCAGGCCTCCTGTGGACTTGACACTCAGCCCTCAGCCTCCTCCCCAGCCAGCCCAGGGCCAGAGGAGAAGTGGGCTGGGAGGAGTAAGAGGGTCACAGGGTGCTCACCTGTGACCAAGACTGCAGCCCTCGTCATTCCTGCCAGTGGGATTCCCAGGCCTTCATACCCTGCTCCCAGAAAACTTTACAGGAAAAGCTCAACAGGAGGCTCAGCTGGTGGTGTGGTGGTCAGGGCAGTGGGATCCCACACAGCCACTGCATGGTTCGAGTCTCAGACCTGGTGACTTGAGGGACATACTAGGCGCTTGTGCATGCCCAAAATCCCAAGAGGAGAATGGAGAGGGGATTGCAGCATGGCCATCCGTGCAGGGGTTGCTTTATCTCTCTATGGCAAGCACATGCACCCTACAGCAAACTAAATAAATAAATAAATAAATAAATAAATAAAAAATAAATAAAACTTAACAGGAAAACCCAACCCCTGGGGAGAGCCAACCTAGGCAGCTGTCAAACCTACTCATGAAAGTGCCAGGTGATTCCTTTTGGAGACGGGGGCAGGAGGCTCCATACGTGCAGACACAGGCCAAACACACCTGACTCATCCCCAATTCTTTTTTTTTCTTTTTTCTTTTCACCATAGGGTACATGCCCTCACTGAAAACAGACAGCAAGAGGGAAAGTGAGAAATCACCCACTCCCCGGGGGATGGCCACACCGCAATCCCTTTTCCTCCATTCTCCTGGCATTTGGTGCATGTGATTTTCAAGACACCAGGTCCAGGACTTTAACTGACGTGGGCCATGTGAGAGTCCAGCACCTTAACTACCACACCACCTGCTGGCCCCTTACCACCAATTCTGATCTTCCAAAATTCAGACCCAAATAACCGTGCCCCTTGCTAGCTCCCACCCATCATTTATCCCAGATCCCAACCCAGGAACCAGCCTGTCTTTTCCCCTCTGACGCTCCACATCTACGCTTTGAACCGTTACCTCTACCTGTGATTATCTCCAGAGATCTGCCCCTCTGGTGCTGTCCCCCTGCCACCCATGTTCTACGCAGCAAAGAGAGGAAGTCGGAAGACTTATACTGCACACCTCTCAGCATTTTTTGGGTCTTTACAAATCCCTTGTTCCACTCGGGCCACACTGGCCTTCCTGGTGTCCCTGAGCCCACTAGGCCTGTCCCTACCTCAAGCACATGCTGTTCCGTCTTCCTAAGACCAAGGCCCAAGCCTTCCAGGCACAGTTCATCCACGCATTCTAGCAAGGTCTTTGTCCAGCCAGACCTCCCCAGTTTGCCCTGAGAACCCCAGCTACAAATGCCCTTCACCCTATTTTATTCCTTCATTATACTTACCACAACTCGACACCGTGAGTGTGTGTGTGTGTGTGTGCGCGCATGCATCTACATTCACACAGTAAAATGATGTGTGTAAAAAGGCTTGTTGGCATCGGCCTTCCCCAACTCCACAGACAAGAGCATTATTCTGTTCATTTCTGCATCCCCAGCACTTAACAGTGGATGCTCAATTAGTCTATGAGTTTAACTTGAAAGCTTCTTTGTCCCTGTTCACAACTGCTCTAAGGTTGTTTCTACCATTGCACACCCATGAATCCCACCCAGGAGAGCCAGAGTTGCCAAAAGGCAAAAAGTATCCCTCCCCTGACCCCCCAACAACCCTCTTAGGGTTGGAGTCACAGATGCCAGGTTGGGGGGGGGGGGCTCCAAATGGGACCTCTTCAACTCTGAGACTCCTCCTAGGTCCCCATCTCTGAGCTAAGAACCTCACTAACTTTCCTAAGAGGCTCATCCAGGCATAGGATATGGCCCACCTCCTGAATGGACCCACTCCAGCCCACCACTGGGCCCTCAGAGCCCATTAATCTTATCTCCAGTGACAACTGCCACCACTTAGCACTTATCATGTGCCAGACACCACATGCAGCACATTTCATCTCACTTCATCCTCGGAGGACACTGGGAGGTCGGCATGGAGGTGGGCCCTGAGAGGGGCATAAAACTTGACTTGGAGCCAGGCTGCCTGGTTTCAGGCCCAGCCCCACCACTTAGTGGCTGCGTGATCTTGCACAGGTCACCTAATCTCGCTCAGCCTCTGTGTCACCTGCCTACCCAGAGGGGTAACAGACGTCCCCTCTCCTCACAAGCCCATCATAAGGATCCAACAGACTGTGTGTGAAGCACTCAGATCGGAACCTGGCACACAGACGGCCACGCGGACATCAGCTCTTGCACTAGCAGCTGCAGAGAGGTGCAGAGTTCACTCGGCTATACACACTCCTTCAGTGAGTGGGAGAGCCAGGATGTGAACGCAGACTCCCCACCTCCACAGCCCCGGCCCTTGACCACTGCACTGCACTGCTTCCAGCGGCAAGCACAATACACACCCTTGGGCCAAAAACTCACTTGTCTCTGCTCCACCCAAGAATCCAAAGTTACTCTTTTATTTCTTCAGATCAGGACGTTACGTGTTGGACACATGAAAAATGGCATGTTTCCCCCAATCGCTAACTGAAATGCAGCATGTCTTCCAAGTGTGAGTTTCTGCATCATTAGCCAGAGGGTAGCAGTGCCTATGTTTGTCGCCGAGACAAGCCAGCTATTTTCATATGGCATTACAGCTGCTGGAGATGTTGCAAACACTGATACTCATCGCTACTTTGAACTGTAAAGCTATCAGACCACCATCAGATTGCATTACTTAAAACAGTTATAGGGGGACCAGCAGATGGAACGATGGTTATGTCACTGAACTCCCACATAGTCAGCCGTGATTTAAGTCCTGGACCCAGTGGCTTAAAACTCATGCCAGGCATGTGTACGTGTGTGCCCAAAATCCTGAGAGTGGAGGAGAAAGAATTACATCATGGTCATTCCCCTTGAGGGGTGATTTCTCATTTTATGCCTCTCTCTCTCTGTCTCTTCAGTGAGTATACACACCCTATAGCAAAAATCTCTCTCAAAAAATAAATAAAAAGTAAAAATTGGGACCAGCGGATGGCATAATGGCTATGCTGCTGGACTTCCATATAGTTGATTGTAGTTTGAGTCTGAGGCCCGGTGGCTAAAAACTCACACCAGGTACATGTGCACACATTCCCAAAATCCCAAGAGGAGAATGGAGGAGAAGGGATTGCGGAGTGGCCATCCTCCTTGGAGGGGCGGGGGGGGGGGGGGGTGATTTCTCACTTTCTGTCTCTTTGTCTCTCTGGTAAGTACACACATCCTATAGTAAAAACCTCTCTCTAAAAAAATTAATTAATTAAAATGTTTTAAAGTAAAAATTAAATAATTATGAGGTACATGTGTTGCTTTAACAAATGTTTTATAATTGATAAATGTGCTTCAATACCAATGGTTGCTTTATAATCCTATATATGTAAAGACTTTCTGAGAAGGGGCCCACCGGCTTCACCAGATACCAAAGGGGTCCATGGCACACAAAAGGCTGAGGATGTGTGCTCTAGAGTCAGAGGGGCAAGATCAGCAGGAGGCTGGGTTGTCCCCTCCTTGCCTACTGGGTGATACCCAGGCTGGAGTTTAAAGCAGAAGGCAGGCCCTACCGTTATTTCCCACCAAGGGGTGCAGAACACCTGGTGACGGGCAAGAAGCTGGCCGAAGTCTCTGAGACGCCCAGCGTCACGCCACAGGGCCCAGCCTAACCCTCAACCCCTGCATGCTGATGAAGGTGACTCCAGACAAACAGAAACAGCCAAGTGCACCTGCTGGCTGGGAACAGGCTGCTCCCAGATCTTGTTTTGATCACGCCCAAGTAACTCCAGGAACAGACTGAGGGAGTCCCTGAGCAGCTTACATGGAGGTGAGGAAATAAGACAGACACATAAATGAAGGACAAGGGTGAGCAACACACAAACGTTTTTGTGTGCACAGGAAGGTTAGCAGGGAGCAGGAAGATGATTTCAGAATGGGGTGCAGGACATTACATTTATACTGGGCCTGAACAATGGGTAGGAAAGAGGCAAGGAGCAGGGAATGAAGACTGCTGCATTTTGACTATGTCCCCCACGGTTTATGTGCTGGAAACTTAACTTTTTTTTTTTTTTTTTTTTTTTGGAGAGGTTTTTGCTATAGGGCGCGTGCGCTCGCCAGGAAGACAGAGAGTGACAGAGAGACGGAAAGCGAAAAATCACCCCCCAGGGGGGATGGCCATGTCGCAATCCCTTCTCCAATCTCCTCTCGGGATCTTGGGCACACACGCACACACGCCCGGCGTGAGTTTAAGCCACTAGGTCTGGGACTCGAACCGCGGCCGACTACATGGGAGTCCAGCGACAGAGCCATTATGCTAACTGCTGGTCCCGGAAACTTAACTATTAATACCACTAAACAGTATCAAGATATGGGGCCTTTAAGAGGTGATCAGGTCACGAGGGCTCTGCCCTCAGAGTAATGCAATTACGGGGGGAGTGGGTCAGTTTTCATGGGAGTGGGCCCCTGTGAAAAGGTAATGTCAGATCCCATTTTCTCTGTCTTGCACACTTGCTTTCTCCTTCTGCCACGGGATGGATGACCCAGGCCAGATGCTGGTGACATGCTCCTAGACTTCCCAGGCTCCAGAACCATGGGCCAAATAAACTTCTGTTCTTTATAAATGACCCAGTCTGTGGTATTCTGTTATCACAGCAGAAAACAGACTAAGAGAGGGGCCGGGAGCGGGGCCATGGAGAAACTGCAGCGGGTGCTGAGTGGCCAGGACGATGAGGAGAGGCCTGACCGTGCAGGTCCTGGGCGCCTCAGGTTGAAATGGTTCGTCATCTGCTTCGTGAGCAGCATCTTTTCTTCCACCCTCAGAACTGGATTGCTGTGGCTTCCCGGTGGCGTAAAGCTTTTGTAGTGTTTTATACCTTTGGAAATCTTGCCGCTTTGGCCAGTACATGCTTCTTAAGGGGGCCCGTGAAGCGGCTGAAGAAAACACTTGAAACAACAAGATTGCTTGCAACCACTATTATGCTTCTGTGCTTCGTGTGTACCCTGAGTGCCGCTCCATGGTGCGTAAGAAAGGACTCGCCTTGCTATTCTGCATATTGCAGTTCTTGTCCATGACCGGGCATAGTCGTCATCCATCCCATACTCAAGCGACGCCATCACTAAATGCTGTTCTTCTTTTCTGAGCTGAAAATCAGAAAGTCGTGGCAAACACTTACTCGGACATGGCTGCTCTCTTTGTGGTGAAGGATGCTTTTCCCAGTAAAAGAATCACTCCAACGGCCACGATGACAGTCGGTGCCCTTGTGTATGTACCGATGGAAACTACGTGCTTGTTAAACTGTTACATGCCTGCAACTTTAAATTCATGATGTGTCATTAATGTTTCCTCAAAGATAAGGAGATTTTCATTACTGCCACTTGTAAATTTTTTTTTTCTTTTTTTGGAGAGGTTTTTGCTATAGGGCGCGTGCGCTCGCCAGACAGACAGAGACAGAGAGATAGAAAGCGAGAAATCACCCCCCAGGGGGGATGGCCACGCCGCAATCCCTTCTCCTCCATTCTCCTCTTGGGATCTTGGGCACGCACGCACACGCGCCCGGCGTGAGTTTAAGCCGCCGGGTCCGGGACTCGAACAGCGGTCGACTACGTGGGAGTCCAGCGACATAGCCATTACGCTAACTGCTGGTCCCAACTTGTAAATTATTGTTAGCCAGTTTTTTTAATCTTCTCAGACAAGCTTTTGAAATGTGAATATTTAAGGGATAAACTTGTCTTGCAAGATATATTCAGCTTATTTTTTTTAATGTCTGCATTTTTAAGATTTAAAAAAACTTTAAATGTGAAACTTTTTACTTTAACCTAAAAGTGCATATTATGTGTAGTAAAAAATAATATATAAATCTTTACAATTTTGAAATAAACCCACCCATGGAAAAGCAAAAAAGAAAGAAAGAAAGAAAATAGACTAAGAAACCCTGCAGGTAGAATGGACAGAGCTGGACAGGTGAAGGTAGGCAGAAGGGACTTGGGGGGCAGACAGGACACTGCCTCCGTCTCCAGCTTAGCAGCTGTAACTTTATTCTGGGCCCTGCGGTGCACGCAGGCAGGACAGAGGACAGCACTGGAGGGCCACTATGCTGTAGGAAGAGTGAGGGACAGTGGAGAAAGGGCACGGTGGAGAGGCGAGGCAGGGGAGACCAGCACAAAGCTGGCACAACCCCAGGCAGGTCTCACAGCTGACCCAAGGAAGTGCTTAAGTCTCAGCAGTTATTTCTCATCATAAATTAATACACTGTCACTATGGCTTATAAAAAGACAGCAGCAGCTAAGGAACAGTCCAGAGCAGGTTTAAAAAAATGCCTAAACTAGGACAGAAGCAATGGGGAAGGAGGCAGGTGCACCCTTGGAGCACCCTGTTTTTGTCCCCTGCAGTTGCACGGTGGCAGAGCCATTCCACCCAGACTCACCCATACTGACAGCTATTTACCTTTTATCCCTCACAACCTGGGACAGGGTGTGAGACTTGGAACCCCTGCTAACCTCCATAGGATAAAGGAGATGGAGTTGGGAGTACATGCTTTCATCATAGAAATGAACTTTTAAAAAAATTATTATAGGGCAGGGGCCAGCAGTTGGCGTAATGGCTATGTCATGGGACTCCCATGTAGTCGACCGCAGTTCGAGTCCCAGACTCAGTGGCTTAAACTCACACCAGGCACATGTACGTTTGTGCCCAAGATCCCAAGAGAATAGAGAAGGGATTGTGGCGTGACCATCCCCCCTGGGAGGTGATTTTTCACTTTCTGTCTCTCTGTCTCTCTCTGTCTTTCTGACAAGTGCATGTGCCCTATAACAAAAAACCTCTCCAAAAAAAAAAAAAAAAGAAAAGAAAAATTATTATAGGGCATTGTGAGAAAACCCCAGTGGAGAGGAGGCCTGGGTTCTGGTCCTGGCTGGGACTTTCCAAGTAGCTTTAAAGGTGTCATTGCACTTCCACCAAATAGGCATAATAAAGTAAGCTGGTTGGCTATGAAAGAGAGACATTGCATGTCTTCACTTAACATATACCGACTGTCCACACTCTATGGTAGAGACTGAGAGACTGGAGAGCATAAAAGTATTAAAAATTGTAATGGCACTAGAGACAAAGTGGAAAGAGAGTGTGGGAGGGGAAGAATATAGGAAATCTGGGGGGGGGGGGTGGAAAGGTAAGACACTTGTGGGACACAGATAAGGTTTATTATCTGTTGACGAGGATGTGTATGGTGGTCTCAACTGGGCTGGACTGAGGTGTATATCATGCTGAGTAAAGTCTCTTCACAATCTAAATGATGTATGATGATTTAATGTATGAATAATAATAAAAATATAAATAATAAATAAATAAATAAATAAATAAAAATAAAGTAAGTTGGTTAAAGACAAGAGAAAGTGGGCTGGCAGGTGGTGGTGTAGTTGGGGCGCTGGACTCCTCCTACGTGGCCAACCGCAGTTTGAGTCCTGGATTGATGGCTTGCTTTCTCACTTTCCCTTTCTCT
Organism: Tupaia tana; assembly: GCA_026018925.1. NCBI lineage: Eukaryota > Metazoa > Chordata > Mammalia > Scandentia > Tupaiidae > Tupaia > Tupaia tana. Next base: position 162,392,225 of record JAKSZU010000003.1, on the reverse strand, counting down.
CCCTCTCTGTCTCTCTCTGGTCAAATTAAAAAATAATAATAAGTAATTCCAAAAAAAAGACAAGGGAAAGTGCCTTTCACATGGGATCCTGACAGCCCAGCCTATCACCCACTATAAAAGTTGTAACTAAAGCCACTATACTTAGTTTGAAGAGACAACTAAAAAACCCTTCTCCCCAGTCTCCTCCTACCTGAGGGCCCTCTCCTCTCCAAACCCCCCCATCAAACAGTCTGTCACCTCTCCATCAGATAGGAGGTATGCAGGCCTCAGGCCAACCCCTCTGCCTCCCAACCCCACAACCTAACCCACACTTTGATCTGGTATCTACAGTAAAGCTGCAAGCCAGACACAATCGCAGGACAGGGCACTTCCTTGGCCTCTAATCAGGCCAGAAAATGATTCTTATCACTTTCTCTGGCACTGTGCCTAGCACCCACAACTCCTGGAGAGAGCAGAGCCCAGATTCATTCATTCGGTACTTCTGCTCCAAGGGCCTGGCTTGCTCAGCTCCCCCTCAGACTCAGCCAGGCCCAGACTCACTCCCACTGGACACAAACAATCGGTTGAGTCCTCCTCTGACTGCTGTAGGCTCCAAAGGTCTGTCATGGTCAGCCTGCCTCAGAAGTGGCCTAGGGCCATGCTCAGGAAGAAAAGCTATAAAAATGCCTAGAGACAGGTCTAACACCGCAGACGGTCACAGAAAGCATGCAGGACCCAGCACACGATGCAGGGTAAAAAGCACTGGGCTTAGAGGTCTGGGATCTGGCTGCCACTAGCAAGCTGGGTGACCTCGGACAGTCATTCTACCACTGAGACTTCAGCCTCCACAGCTTAAAAATGGGGGTCACCCTGCCTGCCCTCAGGGAGAACAAAACGAGGTGATGCTGCAAAAGCACTCTGAAAAGTAGGCCAACCCACACCTAAAGATTTGGGTTTATTGTCGATCAAAGGCCTTTTACAGGCTGCCATTGGCCCTGTGGGAGCAAGGTGGCCCAGGGCCAAACAGCAATGACCCTGCCCAGGAGGAAGGAGAGAACCAGCAAGATGACCTCTCCCAGGGGATCTCAGGCAGAGGGGGAACAAGCAGGAAATTCGACTAACGCCCCCACTCCAGTGCTCCTAGTCCCACATTCCCCACAAGCAGGCGTCTTGGGTAGTGGAGAACTAAACTATGGTGGCTGTCCCCTCTGTCAGGGCCTCAGTTCAGACCCACAACAGGTGGAGATGGAATAATTACCCTGTGAGAGGCAGTCAGGCTGATGACAGGTACACATCTGGGGGCTGAGGGTACTACATCTGGGCAGCTGAAAGGGAGGTAGGAGGGGACGTGCATACAACGGGCCATTGTGACAAATGCAGAACCGCTTAGGAAGGTTACCCGACAGGTGGTAACGCTGGCCACTCTGAGGAGCAGACCCAGATGACTCCAGGTCAGGGCAAGGAAGATCTCTTCACTGTAACCCTCTGTACTTTGAGAATGTAGGGCCAGGTGAATTACGCAAAAATAAGCATAGGGCCAGTCCCGTGGCCTAGTGGTTAAGGCAGCCAGATCCCACGTGGCCAACCAGTGGCTTGAAAAACGTGTCAGGCATGTGTGCCTATGTGCCTCAAGTCCCAACAAGGAGGAGAAACAGAGTAGGGGTTGTGGTGTGACCACGCCCTACCGGGAAGTGCTTTCTCCCTCCCTCTCTCTCCCTGTCTCTCTTTGTCTCTCTTAGGAGTACATGCACTCTCTGGCTTATTTTAAAAACAAACCAAAAAAAAGAAAGCATAGCGCGTTAGGCCATTTTGCTGAGAGGCACATAGGAAATGAAGTTTGGCTCTCCTGGCTCCCTCTCCTGGCCCGGCCCACCTTACTCATCTCCCCTTCTGGAGGGGCAGTTTCCCTGCCCCCAATTTGCCTTTCTCTCTGCTGGCCTTCCCCAGGGAGCCCACCCTGATCACTTCAACCCTGGCTGGCAAACTCCCCTTCTCCTGACCCTCACCTTCTCCCACACTTTTTGCATGCTGCTGCTGTGCAGGGTAGCTATCCTTCCAGTGGAAGCCTTATCTCAAACATTTCGCCTTTCGAAGGAAAGGGCTAGCAGTTTTCTTTCCCTGGTTTCCTCCACAACACTGACCTAGGCACAGTGGTTACAGTGGCTTCCCAGCAATTGCTTCCTGGATATTGAACAAAAGGGGAAAAAGAGTAGATGACATGGCTCGAGGTGCTGGTAAAACAAGCCTGCTGAGCCCTGGGAAAGGTCGTGAGGTCTCCTGTGCGCGGATGCCCAAGCCCAGCTTGATTGCACAAGCCTGAAGGCAGTGGATCTCTAGGACTGGGAGTGAGGCTGGCACACCTCACTCCTAAGTGACACCCAGGGGTGGTGATGCCGTCTCCCCAAAGCAAAAGCCACCCTCTGGGACAGACACGACAAGGATGGAGCCACAGACCAGAAGTGCTTGCCCAACATGCCAAGGGCTGGCCCAGGAGCAGCACGTCCTGCTGGCAGAGCCCGAGCCTAACCTCCGAGGCCTGCGTCGGGGAGCAGAGGGGCAGCCCCGGCAGGACACCTGAGCACCTGGCCCTGCGCAGAGGGGTCCCGGGAGGCAGGCGGGAAGCCTGAGGTGGTCTAGTGTAGAGGGCAGGGGCACCGATGCTGAGTCAGCCAGACTGCCAGTCACATCCTGACTGCCGTGTACCGTGTGCCTTTAGAAAAGTCACTTTACCTCTGTGCTAAGGTTTCCTCGGCCACTGAACACAGTCGGAGACTCGTGGAAATCAAGTCCCCAGGGCAGGGGCAGCACCTAGAAAGGCTAAATAAGTGATACACCTGACCAAAACGCAACAATAACCAGCCCCTGGCAGAGTGCCATGTGCTCCAGTACGGGGAGTCAGAGACACCTGGGTGGCAGATGGGCTCTCCTGTGGCCAACCCTGCAGGTTTCTGGTGTACTTCTCCAACTCGAGGAGCCCCACCTGGACCACCACAGCCAACCCCAGGGCCTCCAGGGCTCCCTGTCTAGGCCTAAACACAACACTTAGCTACAGCACTTCCTCCGAAGTGGGGACCTCCACGTACACCCCCTCCTTGGCATCCCTCCCTCCATGGCCCACTCTTGGTCTTTGCCCAGTGCTTCAGAAACACCTTTGATTCACTTGAACTGTGCCTCCAGGTCTGTGGACAAGCCCAGGGCTCTTTCCCTTTCCCAGCACCAAGGCCCCTACCTCACTCTTCTCTACCCCAGTTCCTACAGCTCTAAGGACTGCCGTGTCGCTCTCCCTCCTGAGCCTCAGTTTCCACATATCCGAACTCTTCTCTAGCTCTGACACCATGACCAGGGGCTGTGCATCCCCTCTCAATTCCAGCAGTGGCCTGTGACCAAGCCCCCTGCCCTCGCCTCTTCTCTAAAGCACCACCTCCTGGGGCTGGCAGGTGGCGTGGTGGTTAAGGGTACTGGACTCTCATGTGGCTGACTATGGTTCAAGCCCTGGACCTGGCGGCTTGCTTTCTCACTTTCTCTCTCTCTCGCTCACTCTGTCCTTCTCTGGTCAAATTTAAATAAATAAATAAAGTTAAAATAATACAAATAATTCATTTCAAAAAAATAAATAAATAAAGCACTGCCTCCTACCCCCCAGGAACTCTACTTTGGGAGCCCCCGCTTTCTGCTGGCTAGGAGAGGCCTGGGGCCCATCTCCACCCAGAGGCCTCGGTATAACCTGCCAAGCCCAGCTCTCCTCTCTGGTCACCAACCTTCCTCAGGGGAGAAATAATCTAAAGCCAACTTGGTAAACACAGCGTGACCAGCCTCTTCCCAACAGGACTGCCAGGTACACAGAGGCCTCACGTTGTGGATTTGTATTATTACCTGGCCATGAGGAAGGACAATGGTGTTTCATGACTATACTGTTTGGCAGAGAGAGATTAAAAAAAAAAAAAAAAAAGAATGATTCCCACAGGGCAATGACAGCACCTGTCACTGTGTTAATCATGTGTCCCTGCACAGGGCGGAGTACAGGGGAAACATCTGGACAGGCCCAACGAGCGGTGAGCAGTGACAAGAGCAGCACAGCACTAGGGCAGCGGCAGTGAGGGGTGGCAGCTCCCATCCGAGGAAAAGGGCAGCCTCAAGGTCACCTGCAATGGCCCCTCTGCTCAGGCTCTTCTCAGCAGCCTCCAGGGAGGAGGGAACAGGACCGGTCTCTCACGGCTCTCTCACGTCTCCTCTGTTCTGGCCCAGGGCTCAGTGCCAGGGGCCGATGTGGAGGGAAGGGAAGCTGCTGTGAGAGCAGGGAACTGCCCAGGCTGGCTGGGGAGTCATGTGTCCTCCCCTCCCTACTCCCCTAGCCTGCTCAAGCAACTCCACATAGGGAGAGGGGGCCTCTGTCCTACTGACTGGCTTTGAGAGCAGCCACACTCGTCCCCAGCAGCTGCTCAGGCCTCCAACTCCAGATCTGAAGTTAGAGCACGAACCAAAGCCGGATACCTCAGTGACCTGGGCTGCTTCCTGAGAAGCAGGTCACATCAGAAACCAGCTGAGGGAAGGCCGAAGGCCGGGGGTCATGCACCATCAGCCCATGACAGGTGTGTCTAGGCTGTCTGGGTCCTAAGCGATGAACAGACACCCTCAGAGACCATCCCAACCTTAGGCCAAGAGCCAGTGTTCCCTCAGATGCCTTCAAACCCACCCTCCTTAAGGAGATCTCCAAACACCGTGACCAGCCAGGCAGGAGGCGCTGGTCCCAGACCCATGCCCTTCACCTCCACAACCACACCCTCCCCTTGCCATCCTCTGACCCCCCCCAGACTAATGGCATGGTCTGAGAAGGGGCTGGAAGAGTCTCTCAGCAGCCATGGTGGGAAGCCTGGCTATGGTCACAAGAGTTTTAGTCTTTGTGATGAAAGGAGACAAACTGGTCCCAACCCAAATCGAACCCAAAGCCTGAGCATTCTCCAGTTTCCACCCTCTAACCATTGATCCAACAGGCCCAGGGTGACGGTCTGTCCTCTGTTTTCCAGGGCCTAGAGCAGGGTCCATTCTACTCCACGTCGAGACCAGGGTGAAGCTGGACGGGGGCCCTCACAGCAGGGTTGTGCCCTCTCTTCCCCAACACACAGACCATCATTCCAGAGAGGAAAGACCAGGTCTCCCCAACCACAACGGCCTTCTGGCAGATTCCCTATCTCCTCGCCCCCAATTCACCGCTGCTCCTTCCTTCCCTACCTGATGTTTGGGGCCATTTCCGAACCCCGTGCTCCATGTGTAATCCATGCCAATAGGACACAGGAGATGGAATCAGGTCACTGTCAAGCCTGGAGTCTGCCCTACACGAACTGCCTGGTGGCATAGTGGTAACTGCTGGACCAGGGGAAGGCCCTGGATTCATGCCTGGGGACCTTCTTGTCCACGCCAGGCTGCACACACGTGCCCACAATCTGGACTGGCTACGGTGGGGTAAGTCATGGTGTGAATATTCAGTTGGAGTGTTTCTAAGTCTATCTGTCTCTCATGGAAGGAAAATAAATAAGTAAGCTTACAAAATGGCATAAAGGCCAGATAGATCCTAATGACCCATCTGACCCCACAGAGAACAAAGAGAACTAACCAACCACCACCACCGCCACCCCAATCTCTGCCTGGGGAGTCAGGGAGACAAACACAGGCACAGTCCTGGGAAGGATGCTGGAGGTAAAAATCAGAAAGGAAATGAAGTAGAAGAATCTCTTAGGAGTTCTGGACCCATGGTAACTATGATGACCCATGTATGGTTTTACAGAGAAGAAGGCATACAGGCTCCTTGTACACCACATTACATTTCATTTTGAGAATTTCCTCTTGGATTATTTGGAAACCTCCAATGAAATCTCTCACCTCAAAGAGCACCCCACTAACAAAGAACTGTTGGGGGCTGCTGAAGCACCCAGAACCCCAGCTACCACCATCACGCAAAGCAGGGCCTCAGAGTAACTCCCACATGGGTATTTTGAAAGCTTGTATGCATCCAGAATATAAATACCAAAGCTTTTACACATGGTGTCTTGTTTAATCTGTATAACTCTACCATCATTACCATGACCTTTGCAGAAATGAGGAAATGAGGGAAGTAACCTCCCTGCTAGTCTGTCAGAGCCCTGGGAGTGAAACCTCAACGTCCAGGTTTTCAAGATGTGCTGTCCTGCCTTCCCGAAAGGACCGGGGGGATGCTCCAGGCCAGGCTGCAGGGAGGGGAGCGGCAGACCTGCAGGCTGACCTCTCCTGGCTTCAGGGCTGCAGAGGCCTCCCAGGCCCAGCACCAGTTCTCAAGCTTAGTAGCAAAGAGAATGGCAGAGGGCTATAAAGGGCCAGCTCACTCCACTGGGACTCTCACAGCCCTGTGTGTACTCTGCCACCCGCCCGAGGCTCTCCCAGGCTCCAAGTTCTGGGCTATCTCCCCCACCATGTGAGAGCTCTTCTAGACTAGGTTTAGGATTACCTAAACCTCCCTCCACCACCTCTGCTGTCCACTGGTCACCTACAATGCCAGGGACGACACAAGGAGCTTTCCTTCACTCTCCTTTCATCCCTCACACCAACCCTGTGAAGGCTGGACAAGCCCCACCTCACAGGGAGAAAACTGAGGCACCGAGAGCTTGCGTGACTTGCCACAAGGCTGCAGGTGTGGGACTGGGGTCTGTTCCGCCTGACTCCTCAGCCCCTCCTACTAACCACAAACCTGGACAGGTTCTTTCTGGGTGACACGGTGGTACCATCTGCCCACCCCAAGACCACCACAGCCAGCTCCCAGAGTTAAAAAGTGGATACTGTTCTTTTCTACCATTAGCCAAAGCTGAGGAGGGTACACACTCATCCCTCCGCCTTGCCCTCTCCCTGCCAGGCAACGAGCAGCTCACTGTCTCATCAGCCCAGACCAGGGTGCCACGAGAGCTGGAGGTGGGCGGTGGGGACCCTCTCCTCTGCCAGTGGGCACACTGTTAGATCCACTGACCGAGAGGAGCTGGCCAATTTCAGACATTTCCCCTGCCCATTGTTAAGTGCCCCATCCCTGCTCCTGCCTCCTCCACGTTCTATAAATAACCCAGGTCAATGCATCAGAGGAAAGGGATCCAGGTGGGTGTGGAAAGATTCTGGTGGAAAAGATGACTTCTATAAAGTGAATTAAGGCTCCCATTCGGATCAAGGGATGCTAAGTCAGTTTCCAAGACAGACTGTTCTTGGCTGAAAACAGGCCCACCTGGACCTTCGGGCTAGGCCAGCTCAGTTCAGCTAAGGAAGATCCAGAGGCCAAGAGGAAAGCAAGGGCAGGAATTGGAAAAAATGAAAGCAGCCCTTCCCTGAAAGACTAGAGCTTTTTATTTTTTAGGTTTCTCCCTCCAAAACTGATCCCCGCCCCCCCCCCAACACACACATACATACACACACACCACATGTGTCATCAACCAGTCTCAGTGGCGATTGGTAGCTCAGTGGTGGAGGGAAAAGGACTGGGGAAGGGGGCAGTGATTTGGGGACAGGCGTCTCTTTTGAAAAAAAAAAGGGAGGGGTGGCTAAGAGATCTAGGGGAGGGTTTAATGCCCCACATCCCCTCCCCTTGGGCACCCCGAGCCAGGAAGAAGGGAGAGGACAGAAAGGAAGAGGAAAAAACAAAACAAGAGCCAAGCTATACCACATGATCCCACACCCAGCAACCAAAGTCATGAGGGAAGGAGAGGAGGCCAGGGGAGGGGGAGATGGAGTCAGGTCACAGTCCAGCCTGGAGTCTACCCTACGCTAACCCACCTCCCACCCCAGGCCCCAGGGCCCAGGGCCAGCCAGGAAGGCCCTTTCCTGTCCACCATTTGAAAACCATTCAAGGTCAGATCCTTTTCTCTCCAGCTCCTGCTTTCATGTGGGTCTGCACTGGCCTCAAGGCTCATCCTTCTCCTCCAGCAGACCTTCCTAGATTTATTCGGGATGCCACCCCACTGGGGCAAACCTTTCTAGTACTTTTCCTCTCCTAGGGCACACCCCTGCCTCAGTCCTGACCCACCCACCCAGATCACTCCCAAGTTAACTGCTTAAGTGATCCACCACAGGCTGTCAGCCCCAGGGATCTGGCTTCCAGGCCCATAACAGGAAACGGGGTTCCAAGTCTGAAGTCTTGTTCTTAACACAGGCAAGGTTAAATGCTGCCAAAATAAATGATTAAAGAAACCCACTGGCCCTTCCAGGTGGAAGTGGCTGGGAGGCAGCTCCTGCTGTGCCTTAACCATGACCCTGCCTCTACCTTTGGCAAGGCATAGCAGGACACAGGCTGCGGGTGGTTTCCTCCCTTTATTTAGGTCCTCCTGTCCTCAAACCAGGGACACAGGCAGGACACACAAAGGCAGGGCCCAGAAAGATGTCTCTAAACAGCGGAGGGCATCTGAGGACCAGGCAGAGGCAGATGGCCTACAACCTCTAGTTTTGAGTTTTGGTGAGGTGTCTCAGTTCAATCCTGCCCTGGGGGATAACACTTCACCTCCGTGACCCACAGGGTCAGGCACCACTTCTCTACTCCCCTGCAGGCCGGGCATGCGCCCTCACTTCTCCTCCTCTTCCAAGAAAGGAAGACTGGCCCCAGCCCTAAGAATGGCTCCAAAATGTCCCTCCTTGGGGTTTCCATAGCCCCAAAGTCTCTAGATCCTACTAACTTTATTTGACAATCTACTAACGCTTGGCCGCCATGCTTGGCAGCCAACCGCACCTCCCTCCAGACCGCCCATAGACCTCACAAGGTCCAAGACAGCACAGTACATGTCTGGGGAGCCATAAGGGCAACCCGAAAAGAGAACCAACTTATCTGTCGGTTTATGCCTTGAGCGCGAGGCAAGGGGCACACCACCTCCGCCAAGGTTCGGAGTCTTGCTCCCCCTACCAGCCCCGCCCGGCGGGCCTTTTAACCGTTTCTAGACCCCCGCGTCCCCAACTCACTGCGTGTGCTGGCCGCGCCCTGCGCCGAAGACCTCGTCCAGTGCCACCGTGGCCTGGCCCAGGAACTTGTCAACGCCGATGAGCGAGCGGTGCATGGTGGTGAGCACCAGCTCGCAGGCGGCAGCAGAGCCCGCGGCCCAGGGCGCCGGGCCGGCGTCGGCCTCCTGCGCCCGCAGCAGGCCATCCAGGGCGCCCGGCGGCAGCTCAAAGGAGCACTCCTCGCGCCACTCGGGGCAGCCCTGCGTCTTCTCCACCACCGACGTGCTGTACTTCTCGCGGCCCACCTGGATCACCGTGTACGCGTCGCTGGTGCTGCCGGCACCGGAACTCTTGCCCCGCAGCCCACGGGCCCGCAGCACCGTCACTTGGACGTGCGTGGGCAGCCAGCGGGAGGGCCCGGCCGCCGGCTCGGCGTCCCGCACCAGGGCCATGGCCGGGGAAACGGCGGCGGGCGAGGGCTGGCCTTATCGGGCACAGACACGGGGACCGAGTGACAAACTTGGCAGCGGCGGACGGCAGTCAGGAGCCGGCTCGGAGCGCAGCTGCAGCCGCCGCCCGCACACCCGGCCGCCGCCGCTGCGGGCTGGACTGGGCCGAGCCGGCTGCCGCCTCCCCGCCTCCCGGCAGCCGGCCGCGCCGCGACGTCAGCGCCCCGCCCCCTGCCCCGCCCCGCAGCTCGCGGCCAGGCCCGCGTGGCGGTGCGGCAGTGCTGCGGGGGCGCCGCTCCCACGCAGGCCGCCGCAGACCCGCCCGGAGCTGGGGGCCGTGGTGCGGCGCGGTGCAGCGGGGCCCCGGGGGCGGGGCGCGAGGCCTCTGCAGAGGAGTGGGCGGGGCTTCCGCCTTGGCCCCGCCCCCGACTGGGGCACCCATCGCCACCCTGCCCCGCCTAGGGGACTGTGCAGCCCTCGACTCCGAACGAAATACCCGCTCGGCGACTCCCCGCCAATCCCAAATCTTCCTTTAAGGTGGCCTTGCTAGGGAAAGCCCTCGCCCTAAAATGGTCGCAGTTTGCCCCTTGTGGGATGGTCATGCCCTTAGGGTGATGCACGACCCTCTGCCTCTCTCGTCTCGCACCAAACCCTGGCTCCTCGAGCCCACACCTCTCACCCCCACCCCAGAAAATGTCCAAGCGAAAGCAGAGCGATTCCCGCCCGAGCAGTGAAGGCCAGAATCCACGACCTGGAAACTGGTGGGCTGCCGCCGCCGCCGACTTCCCGGCGCGGGATTAGGATTAGGGGGGACCTACAGCTGCGCCGGGCTCACCCCCCCCCCCCCCCCGCGGACCCTGCAGCCGAATGATGAATAAATGGATAGGCACATTAATATTGAGGTGTTCGCTGCAAGCCCTGGGGCCCCTCCGTTCACAAGTTGGGAGAAATTAGAGGCTGGGGGGGTTAAAGTAATTATCGTACTTTCACCCATTATTCAGTGCCTACTGTGTGCCAAGCCCTGGGAATTTACCCACGTGCTTGGATTATTATTAATATTAATAGTTAATAATTACAGATGCTGAATTTCAGCCCACACTGGCCCATGTGCTTTATAGCCATTATTTTATCCCTAGAGCAGTCCTGTATATGACTTTTTTTTTTTTTTTTTTTTCTATAGGGCACGTGTGCTGGCCAGAGAGAGACAGAAAAAGAGAGAAAATGTGAGAAATCACTCCCCCCCTCATCCCAGGGGTGGACTCCCTGCAATCCTTTCTCCTAAAGTCTTCTGCTGGGATTTTGGTCACCCCCCCACCTCTCACCCCATCCCCCACCCCCTGCCCCCCACCCCGTGAGACTCCAACTACCCACCCGCCATGTGAGATCCACCTCCTTAACCTCCCCACCACCTGCTGGCCCAAGGGTCAGTGTGATTTTTAATCCTCATTTTCCTGTAGATAAAATTGCAGTTTAGGTGAATTTGGCCAAAATCCACTACTGGCAGAGGTGGAATATGACTCTACACAGATGCTCCCAGAGTTTGCACTTCATTTTTGTTTAACTTTCAGAATCTGCTTTTAAAATAATAATTTTAAAATATTGAGTATAATACACAGAGATTTCAAAAAATATAAAAAGATACAAGCATTAATGATGAAAAGCAAAAACTCCTTCCTTAGCCCTGAATCCAGGGCTATCACTGAAAGCCATCTGTGTTTGGGGCCTGGTGACTACTTTCGTGTTGCTATATAAAATGCTTACATAGCTGTATTGGAATTTTTCAGGACTGGCCATTAGGACTGGCCATTATCTAGTGCCTTCCTGCTGTGGTAGATAATGATTTAGCTGGCTCACACCCACTTCCCTCCCTCAATCTTGTGTAGTTACGCTATTATATCTGGTTTCTCTACTGAATACCTTTAGAGTAGAAACCTTTATTTCTTCTTAGGGAGACTCTCCACAGGGCCCTTTAGCTTTCTACTTTCCAGGCAGTATCCTCTGCCAGGAATATGGGTGTAGGAAACCAGTGACCCAGACAGAGAAGACCCACAGGAGTCACCTACCAGGTCCACTCTGACAGCATCCCACTTAACCCTTCTAGGCCCTGGTCCCCATGGTCCAGCACTCCTGCACACAGCACTTTGCTTTAGAGACAGCCAGATCTGTCTCCTGCAGATAAGAGCTGTCTGACACTTAGTAGCTTTGAGATCCGAAACCAGCTCTCCAAACTCCCGCTACCTCATTTCCTCACCTGGAAATAATAGGGATAATTGTCATGGGAATAATGACTCCAACTTCAAACAGTTGTTGAGAAGATTACATGAGAAAACATTGTCAAAGCTTTTTAATAAAATAGACCATCATAAATGACCTCAAGGCACGTGACCATCAAATACAGGTTTTTTTTCCCTTTTTTTTTTTAGCAATTCACACTTTATTGTGCAAGTAACCTAGATTATAGCTATTCTTTTTTTAATCATTTATTTTAGTTTTACATTTTCCCACAAACATTTACTTTGCATATCAAAATTTTTTTGCTCATATTCCATAGTTCCTGACAGTTAATAAACAACTTTCGGAATTTCAAAAAACTGAATTTTAAAGATAATATTCAAAATATTTGTTATAATTTTGTTTGTGACTCTATAACAACAGAGACAGTATGAATTTTTTTGTGGGGGAGAGGTTTTTGCCATAGGTCGCGTGCACTCGCCAGACAGACAGAGAGAGACAGAGAGACAGAAAGCGAGAAATCACCCCCCAGGGGTGATGGCCACGCCACAATCCCTTCTCCTCCATTCTCCTCTTGGGATCTTGAGCATGCATGCACACGCACCCGGCATGAGTTTTAAGCCACCCAGTCCCGGACATGAACCGCGGCCGGCTACATGGGAGTCCAGCGACATAGCCATTACGCTAACTGCTGGTCCTGAGAGACAGTATGATTTTAAATATTTTTGAGAAAATATTTACATGTCAACTACTCAAACTGTTGAAAAGCAAATGTCCAGCACACAAGTCACACATAAACCTTCTCAATTCAGCCCTGCCTACCAAGTGATAGACCATCTGCTAGCAAAGATCAGTCTCTTTTTCTTCCTTCAAAGTCTTCCTCAAGATAATCCTCTGGTGTGGATGCTTTTTTACAATCTCTAATGATTACAATGCTGGGCTGGAAAAGTTTAGGTTATTTTATGGTATGAATTCTTTCATATAGCTTCTCTAGTCCTCTCTGCCAGGCAGAACTGTTTATGGTGCCAAGCCATCTTTCCAAGAGCTTCTATCGGCTTACTTGAGATCTACCTTAGTTCCATAGTTTTCTGATTGATCTTCAGATATGACATTCCAGTCAAAGACCGTCCAATAATGAGTATTTCCAATCTTCAATTCGGTCCAACAGGTATTATCGAACTTATGCAAATAACCCTTCTGCCACAAAATAAGAATATCCAAATATTTTCCAATTCCAGAGGGGTCCGGAAGGAAGAAAGTATTATTTTACAGTATTATTTTACTCAAAAGTCATAAAATTATATTTCACCAGTTCAGTCTTATCTTCAATCTCTCTTCTGTTGAACTTGCAGTGTTACTGTGGTCCGATCTTTCCGTTTAAATCCTGGAAGCTACCATTCAACGTTATTATCAATATTTCTTGTCCCTAGCATTAAGTTGGTCATTTTCTTGGTTACTTTTTGTTCTCTTATTTCTGTATGTGTGTCTTTAGTTTTCCTGGTAGAGTACTCCTTTCAGAACTTCTTGAAGAGTGAATCTGGTATTGGCAAATTCTTTCAGGTCTTGTTTATCTGAGAATGTTTTAATCCTTTTCATATGATGGATAATCTTGCCAGGTATAGTATTCTTGGTTGAAACTGTTTTTCATTTAATACTTTGAATATATTTTCCCATTCTTTCCTTGCTCAGATCGTATCTTATGAGGGGTCTGAGGTTAGCCTGATGGGATAACCTTTATAAGTAACCTGATGTTTCTCTCTTGCCAATTTTAGTACCTTGTTTTTGTCTGTGGATTTTGCCAATCTGGCTATGATGTGCCTTGGAGAAGATCTTCTTGGGTTGATTCTACTAGGGATCCTTTGTATTTTCTTGAATGTCTCCCTAGATGGGAAAGTTTTCTTCTAGGATTTCATGAAATAGATTATCAATGCCCTTATTAGTTTCTTCACCTGGGATACTGGTAGTACAAATGTTTGGGTGCTTAATGGTGTCTAGTATTTCTCATATAGTATTCTCATTTGGGGGGTTATTTTCTCAGGTTTTTTTTTTTTTTTTTTTTTTTCGTTTTTTCTAGACCAGAAGTTTTGCCTTCAACACCCAAGATTCGATCTTCTGCATGGACTAATCTGCTTTTAATACTTTTGAGGAAGGTTTTGATTTCCTGAATTGCAGCCTTCATCTCTAATAGCTCCATTTGATTCTTTTTTATGATGTATATTTCCTCTTTTATTTCGTGCAAGAACTTCCTCACCTCCTGGAACTTGTTATCTCTTTTCTCCAGCATCTTCTGGAGTTCATTGTCTCTCAGCTCTTGCATCTCATCTAGTTTTGTCACTATGAATATTCTGAATTCTCTATCAGACATTTCCACGAGTTCTACTGTACTGTCTGTGGATGATGAAGGATTGTTCTTTTCCCTTATGGGGAGAGATATTTTCTTGGTTTCTCATATTTCTTGTGTCTCTGCAGTGGTTTCTGGTTATTCTGTGACAAAATCTCTCCTCTATTGTGCTTTGTGGTATCCACAGAAAGAAATTATGAGTTCAGATTTATAAAAAGAAATTTCTTCCTTAAAGCAAGAGGTTCAATAAGCATTGAGGATTTCAATGACTCTAAAAGTATTCAGATGCTTGGCTACTGTGCATGTAGGCCTATCTAGACATTCAGTATGTGGAGAGTGAAGAACAGAGTGGAAAAGTAAGGTTAAAAAAATAAAAGCAAGAGAAAAAGAAAAAAAAACTCGACAAAAATGACCAAAAAAATAGAACAACAAAAAAAATCTTAAGATAAAAAATGATGGATCAGCAGTTGGCATAATGGCTATGTCACTGAACTCCCATGTAGTCAACCACAGTTCGAGTCCCAGACCTGGTGGCTTATACTCACACTGGGCACGTGTGCATGCATGCCCAAGTTCCCAAGGGTAGAATGGAGAAGAAGGGATTATGGCGTGGCCATTCTTCCTGGGGGGGTGATTTCTCGCTTTCTGTCTCTCTGTCTCCGTCTTTCTGGTGAGTACATGTGCCCTATCGCAAAAAAAACTCTCAAAAAGATAAAACATGAAAACAGCATGGCACACTACATGCCAGGACACACCTCAGCTTTGAAATGGCTTCTGAAATTAGCAAGAGACAGAAAAGGTCCGAGTTGGGGCCAGCAGGTGGTGTGGTGCTTAAGGGTGCTGGACTCCCACATGGCCAACCACGGTTCGAGTCCTGGACCTGGTGGCTTGCTTTCTCACTCTCTCTCTCTCTCTCTCTTTCTCTCTAGTCTAAATACATAAATAAATTTAAAAAGCTAAATAAAATAATTCTTAAAAAAATATATCAAAAAAAAAGAAAAGGCCCGAGGTGAGGAGAAGTGGTTTAAAATTTTTTAAATAAAATAAAAAATTCAAAGAGAGAGAGAGAGAACTCGAGACAGACAGATAGACAGATAGAGACAGAGAGAGGACAGAGGTCACCCTACCTTGTCTGAGTATTTCAGGAGTCTAGAAGATGGAGTTTAGCGCATGCTGAACTTCCTTGAGCATGCCGGGACACACCTCAGCTTTAAAATGGCTTCTTGTCTGAGCATTTCAGTAGTCTAAAAAAGATGGAGTTTAGGAATACAGGGATTTTTCCTGATTATAAAAATAATTTGGCAGGCCAACCAATGGTGTGGTGATTGAGGTGACTGGATCCCACATGGCCAACTGTGTGATTCAAGTCCCAGACCCAGTGACTTGAAAAACACACATGTGGGAGTTTGCCCAAAATCCTGAGAGAAGGATGTAGAGGGGATTCCAACTTGGCCAGCCCCTATGGGGTGTGCTTTCTTATTTTCCTTCTCTCTCTCTGTCCTGTCTCTGGCAAGCGCACACACCCTAGTTCAAATTCTAAAATAAATTGGGAAATAGAGGGGGCCAGCAGGTGGCATGGTGGTTGGGGGTGCTGGATTTCCACTGGCTGGCTGCAGTATGAGTCCTGGACCTGGTGGCTTGTTTTCTTACTTTCTCTCTCTCTCTCCTACTCTGTCTCTCTCTGGTCAAATTAAAATGAATAAATAAGGTAAGTAAAAAATAATTCCTTAAAAAATAAAAAGTCCTTCTTGAAGACAAGATTAAAAGAAAAACAAAAGAAAGAAAGAGATACATTCGTTAGATTACTCCTTTCTGCCTACGGATGCCGCCGGGGAAGCATCGTTGAACTCCCTCTTCCCACTGCCGTCATGTCTAGGTCGGAGTCTCCCAAACAGCCGGAACAGCTGCGGAAACTCTTTATCGGAGGGTTGAGCTTTGAAACAACCGATGAGAGCCTGAGGAGCCATTTTGAGCAATGGGGAATGCTCACGTGGTAATGTGAGCTCCAGGAGCTTTGGGTTTGTCACGTGTGCCACTGTGGAAGAGGTGGATGCAGCCATGAATGCAAGGCCACACAAGGTGGATGGACGAGTTGTGGAACCAAAGAGGGCTGTCTCAAGAGAAGATTCTCAAAGACCGGGTGCCCACTTAACTGTGAAAAAGATCTTTGTTGGTGGCATTAAAGAAGACACTGAGGAACATCACCTAAGAGATCACTTTGAACAGTATGGAAAAATGGAAGTGCTTGAAATCATGACTGACCGAGGCAGTGACAAGAAGAGGGGCTTTGCTTTTGTAACCTTTGATGATCATGACTCTGTGGGTAAGACTGTCATTCAGAAACACCATACTGTGAACGGCCACAACTGTGAAGTAAGGAAAGCCCTGTCCAAACAAGAAATGGCTAGTGCTTCCTTCAGCCTTAGAGGTCGAAGTGTTTTTGGAAACTTCAGTGGTGGTAGAGGAGGTGGTTTTGGTGGTAATGACAACTTTGGTCATGGAGGAAACTTCAGTGGTCGTGGTGGCTTTGGTGGCAGCCATGGTGGTGGTGGATATGGTGGAAGTGGGGATGGCTATAATGGATTTGGTAATGATAGAAGCAGTTTTGGAGGTGGTGGAAGCTACAATGATTTCAGCAATTACAACAATCAGTCTTCAAACTTTGGACCCATGAAGGGTGGAAACTTTGGAGGCAGAAGCTCTGGCCCTTATGGAGGTGGAGGCCAATACTTTGCCAAACCACGGAATCAAGGTGGCTACGGTGGTTCCAGCAGCAGCAGCAGTAGCTATGGCAGTGGCAGAAGGTTTTAATTAACTGCCAGGAAACAAAGCTTAGCAGGAGAGGAGAGCCAGAGAAGTGAAGGGAAGCTACAGGTTACAACAGATTTGTGAACTCAGCCCAGCACAGTGGTGGCAGGGCCCAGCTGCTGCAAAGAAGACATGTTTTAGACAATACTCATGTGTATGGGCAAAAAGTACGAGGACTGTATTTGTAACTTATTGTATAACAGGTTATTTTAGTTTCTGTTCTGTGGAAAGTGTAAAGCATTCTAACAAAGGGTTTTAATGTAGATTTTTCTTTTGCACTCATGCCGTTGATTGCTAAATGTAATAGTCTGATCATGATGCTGAATAAATGTGTCTTTTTTTTAAAATGTGCTGTGTAAAGTTAGTCTACTCTGAATCCATCTTGGTAAATTTCCCAACAGTGTGAAGTTACAATCCCTTCAGGGTGGTGCCAGATTCCATTTTGAAATTAAATAATCATTATTACCTGCTTGGGTGGAGAAGCCAGTTGTCTTCAGAAACATTGGTGTAAGTGAACTGACAGTTATTGTGGCCTGAGGTTCATTCAGAGGTTTACCCAAGCAAAGTCACAATTTGGCTATTACAAAATGATTGTTGGCACATCCTATGCAATATATCTAAATTAAATAATGGTACCAGATAAGATAGATGAGAATAAAGCTTGTATATCTTCCATTATCATGTGTAATCAATAAACGATTTAATTCTCTTGAATGGAAAAAAAAAAAAAAAAGAAAAGAAAGAAATTGGGAAATAGAGGGAAAAAAAACTCCACCATCCAGAAACTTTAATAATTTGTTGTATCTCTTTTCAGTCTTTTCTCTATACTATATTTTATTGTGTTAGATTTATCATGGTTTTGAGGCAACTAGAGTGTAGTGGTTAAACCTGTGGGCTTTGGCAACCTGGTTCTTTCATTTACCTCAAGAAGTTCATGGAAAATGAATACTATGAAAAACACCACATGGATTTCCTTTTTTTTTTTTTTTTGGAACCAAATGTAGCTACTACTTTCATTCCTTTTTTTTTTTTTTTTAAGAGAGATTTTTGCTACAGGATGTGTGTGCTTGCCAGAGAGACAGAGAGAGAGGAACAAAAAGTGAGAAATCACCCCCCATGGGGGATGGCCACACCCCCCATGGGGAATGGCCTTTTCCATTCTCTTCTTGGGATCTTGGGCATGCACGCACACAAGCCCACCTTGAGGTTTAAGCCACTGGGTCTGGGACCCAACCATGGTTGACTACATGGAAGCCCAGAGACATAGTCATTACTCCACCTGCTGGTCCCTAATGGTTCATTTTCATCTGTTTGCCTCTTCTCTAACAGGACTACTCTCACCTCCCTTTGTCCCCTCCTTCTCCCCCAGGCAGTAGCAGGGCTCCAAAAAAGGGCAAAAGAGAATTGACAGGGCTACTTCACCTCCGGCTCTCCCTCCTGACTTGGACCTGCAGTTTGGCAAGCTCCAGCTTCCTGCTGGCTTAGAACTGTAGGAGCTGGAGGAGGGCAGCAAAGCCAGTCAGGGCTCTGACTCCTCGGTCACTGGGCCCTAGAAGCAAAGAATAGGTCTGTCTTCTGTCTGTTGACTAAAAAGCAGAAACTCTAAAGACACCAAGGTCTTGGCCACTTAGAGATGTGTTTCCTTCTCTAAGAGATGAGACTACCCTCCCCCATGCCCTGCAGCCTGCTTCAGGGTTAGTCAAGAAGGCTCTAGGTCAAGCAAGTGGCCTGGTGGCTAAGCCACTGAACTCCCACATGGCAGGCCACAGTTCAAGCCGTGAACCTAGTGGCTTGCTTCCTCACTCCTCCTCCTCCACCCCACCTCTGTGTATCTCTAGTGAACTTTAAAAATACTAATAATAAAATTAAATAATTCTTAAAAAAATTTAAAAAAAAGGAAGTCCTGAAAGTGTCAGCATCTCTGCCTCCCCAGGCTGGGTGTCCTCACTGGCTTACCCCGCCATACCACCCAAGCCCATGTGCTCTTCTACATGGACACTGCCGAGGCATGAGTCTGGCTCTTCAAGCTACATTTCCCCATCTTCACCTCTTCTTCCTGCAACTATTTTTTAAGCCCCTCTTTATGACAGTGACCCAGTCCAGGTCCAGATCCAAGTGCCACCATTTCCGAGTTGACCCGGCTCCAACAACTTACTGAATGGGCGCAATCTTGTAAGACGGGCCTGATAATCACAGGAAATTATCTCTAGAGGTAGGATGAGAGCTGTCTCAGCACGCTTGAAGCAGAAAGGAGCATCATCATCTTGAAAATCTTTGCTGAAAGCAAAAAATTGTGCCTCTTTATCAGATTTGCATTTTTGACTGCCAGTGAGACCAACTTCTTTTAGTTATTAGTCATTTGTATTTCCTCCTTTGATGAATTGTCTATTTTCTCTGCCCATTTTTCTTTGAAACCTGAATTTCTTATTAATTTATATTATCTCTCTCCCTCTTTCTCTGGTGGTACAAGCGTGTTTGGCCAGGGTCTCACTGTGTTGCAGGCTTCCTACCTCAGCCTCCTAAGTAGCTGGGACTACAGGCAGGTGCTACCATGGCCAGCCCTTTTTTTTTTTTTTTTTTTTTTTAAATTTCTGCTATGGGATGCATGGCATTTGCCAGAGAAATACAGAGATAGAGAGAAAGGGAAAGTGACAAATCATGGGGGGACTGGGGGGATGGCCACACCACAATCCCTCCTCCTCCATCCTCTCGGGATTTGGGGCATGCGTGCATACATGCCCAACACGTTTCTCAAGCCACCGCTGGGTCCAGGACTCAAAACTGTGTAGTCAGCCATATGGGATCTAGCTTAACTACACCCATCTCTGCTCCACACTACCCACTGTCCCTATGTACAGTTTTTAAAGTGGGCTGGGAATCAAACTGGGTCTCCTATGTGGTCTCAGCCTGCCAAGAGGCAGTGTCTATCACCTGCTACCATGGCTGGGCCTATTAACACTTTCTGTTGAGACATAAAGAACAGTAACACTTCGGCCAGCCATGGTGGCACGAGATGGAAAAATGGAGGAAAAGGGATTGTGGTGTGACCATATCCCATTAGTGCTGTCTCCCTCTCTCCCTCTGCAGAGCGTGCACACCCTCTGGCAAAATTTAAATAAATATAGGGGACCAGCAGGTGGTGTGGTGGTTAATGCGCTGGACACTCCCACATGGCCGACCAGGGTTCAAGTCCTGAATCTGGTGGCTTGCTTTCTCACTTCCTCTCTCTCTCACTGTCACCCTGTCTCTCTCTGGTCAAACTAAAAAATGAATGAATGAATAAATAAAAATAAATAATTATTTTTAAAAATTTAAATAAATATAAAAAAATTAAAAGATTTTTTAAAGAGGACTATTTCAAAACAGAAAAAAGGAGACTCCCTCCCATTATCAGCCTATACCACATTCTCTTTCCCTCAGGTCTCCTGAAAATAATTGACCCTCTTAGTCTTTTGTCCTCTCACTTTTCCCTTCACACCCCAAACCACTACAGCCTGGTCCTTGATCCTGCCCCCCCCCCCCCCAGCCATTTCTCTCTTTACAGATGCAAAATCCCAAAACCCTCCTTCAGTTCTTATCTCTGTTTAACCTCTCCTTGGCATTTGGTAGTTAGCCTTCCCTTTCTCCAAACTCCCACAAACCTACTCTATGCCTCTAGGCCTCCACTCTTCTCTGCTTTTGCTCCTGCCTAATTCTCAGACATTTCTGGGTCTCCTTCAGTGGCTTGTCTTCCTTTCCCGATTCCTTAATGTTACTTTATTCCTCAGCTCTCTCCTCTCTTCACCCTTTGACTCTCTCCCTGGAGATAGATTTATTTATTTATTTATTTATTTATTTATTTATTTAATACATTCAATCACTGTATATCACCACAGCTTGTGAAATGAATTTTTCCAGCATAAATATACTACATACCAGTCTACTAAAAGATACTATCATACGCGTTATCACCAACAGACAATCCACCATTTCTGTGTTTCTTAAATTTCTTGTCTCTCTATTTTTCTCCTTGATTCCCTTGCTTTCACTGTGCCCCACCTCCCGCCCTCCTCCCACACATCTCCAGTATCCACAATGTTCTTCATGCTTACGTATCCTCCAATCTTTCCGTTTCTGCCATAGAGTGCGAACATTCAGTATATATTAAGTGGGGACATACAATGTCTCTCTTTCCTAGTCTGGCTTGCTTCACTCCGCAGTAAATCTTCCATATTTGTCCACTTTCCATCAAATGCCAGCATGTCATTGATTTTTTCATGACTGAGTAGTATTCCATAGAGTATATGTGCCACACTTTTTCAATCCATTCATCTGTTCATAGACATTTGGATTGGTTCCATGTCTTAGCAATTGTGGATAATGCTGCAATAAACATGGATGTCTAAGCACGTGTCCAACTGGGTGTCATCCTGTCCTTTGGGTAGATACCAAGGAGTGGAATTGCTGGATCATATGGTAGTTCTATTTGTAGGTCATTGAGGAATCTCCATATTGTTCTCCACAGTGGCTGGACCAGTTTACATTCCCACCAACAGTGTAGGAGAGTTCCCTTTTAACCACAGCCTCACCAGCACTTATCGTTGTTTATTTTTTTAATCTTAGTCATTCTGATGGGGGTTAAGTGGAATCTCATTGTGGTTTTCAAATCATCAGTTGATTTGAATCTCCCTTATAATAAGGGATGTTCAGCATTTTTTCATATGCTTTTTTGCTGTTCATATGTTTTCCTTGGAGATGTCTGTTCAGCTCATTTGCTCATCTTTTAATTGGGTTAATCATTATCTTCTGGGTAAGCTTCTCGAGTTCCTCGTAGATTCACTTTTATACACACGGCTTTGGCCATCCTGTGTATATCCCTAACTACTTTCAGTTCAGTCTTCTTTCCTAAACCCCAAATCCACACTTACAATTGCCATGAAACACCCACAGATACTTTCAAACTAAACAAGTTCACACTGGTTTGCTAGGGCTGCTATAACAAAATGCCACAGACCCTGAGGCTTACACAACAGAAACAGAGGGTAGAAGTTCAAAATCAAGGTGCTGGCAGGTTTGATTTATTCTAAAGCTCACACGTGGCTGCCTTCTTGCTGTGTCTTCACACGGTTGTCCCTCCTTCTGTGCTGCCCGTGTCTTAATCTTCATAAAGATGAGACACCAGTCATACTGGATTAGGCCCCATCCGTATGACTTCCTTTCACTGTAATCACATCTTTAAAGGCCCTATCTCCAAATACAATCACATTCTGAGGTGTTAGGGGTTAGAACCTCAACGTTTGAATTTTGAAGGGACACAATTCAGTCCATAACAAAATTAAAAGTTGAATCCATCATCTTCCCTAGCTCCGTCTAGTCCTTCTCCTTTATTCCCTGTCTTGGTGACTCTTTCAAAGCCTTAATAGAAATTACTGGGGGGACTAGGAGTTGGCGTAATGGCTATGTTGTTGGATTCTCATATAGTCAACTGCGGTTCAAGTCCTGGACCCGGTGGCTTAAACTCATGCCATGTGTGTGCATGCCCAAGATCCTGAGAGGAGAATAGAGAAGAGATTGCGGTGTGGCCATACCCTCTGGGGGGTGATTTCTTGCTTTCTGTCTCTCTATCTCTGTCTTTCTGGTGAGCGCGCGTGCCCTATAGCAAAAAAATCAAAAAAAAAAAAAAAATTAGTGGGTTGTCAGAAAAGTCATGATGTATTTTTCTGCTTTTTTTTTTTTTTTTTTTTTTTTTTGGCAAAAATACATCTTGACTTTTCTGACGACCCAATAGAAGGTGCGGTGCATTGAGGTCTTCTTCAACTGGGCAGAAGCGCTCCCACCTTGAGACTGCAGAGGACATGGCCTCTGCATATCCTGTTTCCCAGATACTGTATTGAAAGAAAGCCAACAACCACTAGGATCATGTCAAAATATTGCAGCTGTTCCCTCTGCTTCCCTTATAGTAGCATCTTTTGTGGACTTCTAGAAGGAAGATGGCATCTGTTTCTCTCTCTGAGTATTTTTCATTTTCATCATTATTACAACTAAATTGATCTATCAGAATAACGACTCATATTAGAGAACCATTTGATTATTAAAATCCGTTAGTATAAAACAAGACTATTAGGAAAAGACAAAATTGTGATTGAGAAATACAGTGAGTATATTGAAATCCATGATTTCATAATGATATTTAAAACTTAAATTTGTCATCATTAGAATATGCTTGGGGGGGAACCAGCAGTTAGCATAATGGCTATGTCGCTGGACTCCCACATAGTCAACCGTGGTTCGCGTCTCGGACCCGGTGGCTTACAACTCACGCCGGGCGCGTGTGCGTGCGTGCCCAAGATCCCAAGAGGAGAATGGAGGAGAAGGGATTGCGGCGTGACCATCCCCCCTGGGGGGTGATTTCTCGCTTTCTGTCTCTATGTCTCTCTCTGTCTGTCTGGCGAGCGCACGCGCCCTCTAGCGAAAAACCTCTCCAAAAACAAAACAAAACAAAAAAAAGAATATGCTTGGGGCCAGCAGGTGGCGTGGTGGTTTAGGCGCTGAATTCCCACATGACTGACCGCAGTTTGAGTCCCGGGCTGCCCTGGCTTGCCTTTCTCACTTTGCCTCTCTCTGGTGAATGCGCGTGTCCTATAACAAATTAAAAATAATAATAAATAAAATTAAATAACTTTTTTTAAAAAGAACATGCTAAGAAACCAAAACTTTTCTCTTTTTTTAAAAACTGCCCAGTGGGGCCAGCAGGTGGTATGGTGGTTAAGGGCACTGGACTCCCACATGGCCTACCGTGTAGTCCTGGACCTGGTGGCTTGCTTTCTCACTTTTCCTCTCTCTCTCTCTCTGTCCCTCTCTGGTCAAATTTAAATAAATTAATAAATAAAGTTAAATAAAATAATTCTTTTTAAAAATAAATTTAAAAACACCTCAGTAAAGGAAAAGAATCCTACCTTTTCTACATCAACTATAATACCAGGTAACAAAATAATGACGAGGGAACCAGCAGTTAGCGTAATGGCTATGTCGCTGGACCCCACGTAGTCGACCGCGGTTCGCGTCTCGGACCCGGTGGCTTACAACTCACGCCGGGCGCATGTGCGTGCGTGCCCAAGATCCCGAGAGGAGAATGGAGTAGAAGGGATTGTGGCGTGACCATCCCCCCTGGGGGGTGATTTCTCGCTTTCTGTCTCTATGTCTCTCTCTGTCTATCTGGCGAGCGCACGCGCCCTATAGCGAAAAACCTCTCCCAAAAATAAAAAAAAAAGAAAAAAAAGAAAAAAAAAATAATGACGAGAAGAATCTCTAGCAAATAACTGAAGGAGGAATGATTAAATTGGAATATTACCATTTGACAATCCCTTAATAAATGAATGGATCTGGACAGTGATTGTCAATGGCTGTTGATATTGCACAAAAAAAGAGTAACCAGAAATCATGTGCCTTCCGGTAGGAGAAAACAGCATCACCTATGAAGTAGTTTTACACCAATAATAATAATAATAATAGATTCAGATAGAGCCTTTAGATCCAACTATAAATTTATGGAATATATATGGGGCAGAGAACCATGTTAAACCAATAGAATGAGGATGCCACCAGCAAAATTTAGACTGTGGGAGACTATAAGAGCAACAGTCTAGTTTCTTCAAAAGATAAATTGCGAGAAAAAAAGAGCTAGAAAAACAACCTAGAAACTTGAAAACTTTTTTTATTTTTTTTTGGAGAGGTTTTTGCTATAGGGCACGTGTGCTCGCTAGAAAGACAGAGAGAGAGAGACAGAAAGCGAGAAATCACCCCCCAGGAAGCATGGCCATGCCGCAATCCCTTCTCCTCCATTCTCCTCTTGGGATCTTGGGCATGCACACACACGCACCTGACATGAGTTTAAGTCACAGGGTCCGGAACTGGAACCACAGTCGACTACATGGGAGTCCAGCGACATAGCCATTACACCATCTGCTGGTCCCAAAACTTGAAAACTATTTTTAAAAACAGGTAAATACCCTTGTAGCAACGAACACATCCAGCACTTGGATCACGGTTTCTTCTTTTTTTTAAAAAAAGAGATTTTTGCTATAGGGCACATACACTTACCAGAGAGACAGAGAGATAGAAAGTGAGAAATCACCTTCCAGGGGATGGCCATATAGCAGTCCCTTCTCCTCCATTCTCCTCTCAGGACTTTGGGCATGTCATGTGGCCAGTGTGAGTTTCAAGCAGGTCCAGGACTCCAACTGTGGTCGACTACGTGGAAGTCCAGCAATGTAACCATTACACCATCTGCTGGTACCTCAGATCATGGTTTCTGAATAGCATTCTTTAATTTAAAACAAAAACAGGGGGCCAGCAAATGGCCTCGCAGTTACTTCACTGAACTCCCACATGGTTGACTGTAATTTGAGTCCAGGAGCTGGTGGCTTAAAAATCATGCCAGCCGCGCGTGCATGCATGCCCAAGATCCCAGGAGGAGAAGGTAGGAGAGGGGACTGAGGCATAGCTATTCCCCCTTGGGGGTGATTTCTCACTTTCCCTCTCACTGTCTCTGTCTCTTTCCAACAAGCACATGCACCCTAAGGTAAAAACCTCTTAAAATCACTCTGCTTGGAGAAATAGCTCATTGTAAGACTAATGCAAGAAAAACACAAGTGAGCCTAGATTATTTTATAATGCCAAAAAGTAAGAAAGTAAAAAGAAGAGGAAACTGTGCCGGGGTGTGTCATATGACAAAAGGACGTAGGAGCTAACCAGACAGAGCTGCAAATGGCCAGAGCTAGAGCAACTTGAGTCACAAAATAAATCACAACGGGATTACAGCCCATAAAGTAAACATCCATGAGTCTATAGTGATATCAATAAATAATTGAATGGGGGCCAGCAGGTGGCATGGTGGTTAAGGGCTGTGGACTTTCACATGGCTGACTACAGTTCGAGTCCCAGACGTGGTGACTTGCTTTCACACTTTCCTTCTCTCTGTCCCTCTCTGGTCAAATTTAGATAAATAAATAAAGTTTAATAAAATAATTCTTTAAAAATAAATAAATAATTGAATGAATAAATAAGGTAAAGGAGGGAGAAGAGAAAAATCTTCCTTACAGAATTCTAAATATATAAGTACTTCTCCCTCCAAGAGGTAGAGCTTAATTTTCCTCTTCCTAAGTGTGGGCTGGACTCAGAGATTTCCCTTCAAAGAGTATAAAGATGGGGCTGGCAGGTGGTGTGGTGGTTGAGGTGCTGGACTTCCACATAGCTGACTATGGTTCAAGTCCTGGACCTGGCAGCTTGCTTTCTCATTGTACTCCTCCCCACCCCACCATCCCCCATCTCTCTCTCTCTCTGGTCAAATTAAAAAAATATAATCATAATGATAATAAATTAAATTAAATAATTATTTGAAAAAGAAAAGGAGTATGAAGAAGAGTAATTTTACAATGCCAAAACTTGGCAGACACCGTTGTCTACATGGGATACAGATTAACATCTACAGTGGTAAGTCATATCAACAGCATGTACCCCTGATACGATGGTATTATGATGATGTTTGTCCAAAATCCCATTAGCCTCTTTCTAATCAAGAGGAAAACATCAGACAAATCTAAATTTAGGGACATCTTTTAAGATATGCAACCAATACCCCTGAAAGTGTCGAAGTCATAGTACACAATGAGAGACCAAGAAGCCATCACAGGAGGAATCTCAGGGAATGTGAGTTGTGCATGCCCCTCCTGCTCACGTCTCTTAAGTGCAACCTTAAATACTAGCTTTTCCTTTCTTTTTTTTTTTTGCTATAGGGCTCATATGTTCACCAAAGAGAGAGACAGAGACAGAGAGGGAAAGTGAGAAATCAGCCCCCCAGCAGATATGACCACACTGTAATCCCTTCTCCTCCATTCTCCTCGCAGGATTTTGGGCATGCATGCACATGTGCTCAGTGTGTTTTTCAAGTCACTGGGTCCAGGACTCAAACTACAAAGTTGCCCATGTGGAATCCAGTGCCTTAACCTCCATGCCACCTGCTGGCCCTGCTGGTGTTTGTTTTGTTTTGTTTTAAGAAACTAAATTACCTTTTTAAAAATTGGCCAGAGTGCACATGTGCTCATCAGAAAGAGAGAGGAAGTGAGAAAGCACCCCACCATGGGGAATGGCCACGAAGCAGTCCCTCCTCTTTCATTTCTTCCTTTGAGGTTTTGGGCTCCTGGTGTGTTCCTCGAGCTGCTGACTCCAGGACTTGAACTGCACAGTCAGCCACATGGGATCCAGCTGCGTCAACGACCATACCACAGGCTGGCCCTGAGGCTAAATTACTTGTTATTTTAACTTTACAAAATATTATAAAATCATTGTTATGTGAAGATATGATCAAAATAGCACCAAAAAAGGAATAAGGGAAAAGGATTACAGAAGTGTAATACATGAAGCAGTTAATTTAAAAAACTTATATTATTTTCTGGATTTGAGGATTTTTTTTGGTACTTATGAGCTTAAAATTCCTTTATTTTAGAATAATTATAGATTTACAGAGAGTTACAAAAATAGCACAGAGAGTTCCTATGTACTCTTCACTCAGCTTCCCTTCAGGCTAACATTTTTTTTTAGAGGTCTTTGCTATAGGGCGCGTGCGCTCGCCAGACAGACAGAGAGAGACAGAGAGACAGAAAGCGAGAAATCACCCCCCGGGATGGCCACGCTGCAATCCCTTCTCCTCCATTCTCCTCTCGGGATCTTGGGCACGCACACACATGCGTCCGGCGTGAGTTTTAAGCCACCGGGTCCAGGACGCAAACCGCGGTTGACTACGTGAGAGTCCAGCGACATAGCCATTACGCTAACTGCTGGTCCCCAAACTAACATTTTATTGGCACATAATACGTTTTCCGTACTTTTTTTAAAAAAATTTTTTATCTAAACCCAGAAACCAGCATTTGGTACAATACCACTACCTAGACTACACACTTTCTTTGGATTTCTCCAACTTTTCCATTAGTTGTTTTCTGTTCTGATCTAAACCAGGATCCCACATTGCATTGAGTCATCACGTCTCCTTAGTTTCCTTCCATCTGTGATGTCTGGTTTATAGTGATTCATTAAATGGTACATTTGCTTTACATAACTTTCTAAATGTGTTCTATTTAACAATAACAAATAAAAACAAAAACGACAAAACCCACGATGGCTTCTCATTTGTCTTCGACGAAGGGTAGCGGTCTTCAGCCTGGCCAGCGAGGCCCTGCTTCACCTGAAGCTGGCCCACCCTGCACCCTCTCCCTGCCCCCCAGAGGCCTTAGTCAAGCTGGCTTCCTCCAGGTCCTGCATATTTAGGAATACCTTGCTCCTTCCTGCCACAGAGCCTTTATACCTGCTATTCCCTTCGGCTAGCGCACGCTTCCCTCCTCTTTGCCAAGGTAACGCCTACCCCTCTGCCAATACCATTCCAGCATCCCTCCACTGTCCAGCCTTGCCTGGCCTCCCTGACTGTGTAGTGACAAAGATTCTTTGCTTGACCAACTTTAGTCAGGCTCTTGAACTTTCTTGTAGGCCCGTGTATGCCCTTCCTGGTAACATAGTTTTAGTAAGAACCCTCCGCTCTCGATATCTGATCACCTTTGAGATCTGATTGGGTTTCTCATCCTCCATAACCCCATTTCAGGTCAACCAGGCAGAGGATCCGAACCTCCGAACCGCAGTTGGCCATGTGGCTTCCTGCACTGCAGCTCAGCACACCACCAACTATGCCACCAGGCCGGGCCCGTTACCACACTTTAACAAATGTTACTGCACAGCTTTTTCTTTAACATAGACTCTCCTTGTCCAAAGTCTCAACATTTGTCCACAGGGACGATGTCTATTTGTTTGGGTAGTGATTTTTTTTATTCTTTTTTTGGAGAGGTTTTCACTATAGGGTATGTGCACTAGCCAGAAAGACAGAGAGAGACAGAGAGACAGAAAGTGAGAAATCACCCTCGGGGAGGATGGCCACGCTTCAATCCCTTCTCCTCCATTCTGCTCTCGGGATCTTGGGCACGCACGCACACGTGCTCGGCGTGAGTTTAAGCCACCGGGTCCGGGACTCAAACCATGGTCAACTACATGAGAGTCCAGCGACATAGCCATTACACCAACTTCCAGTCCCGAAATGTGCTTTTATTCTTCCTCGCTGATAGACCACAGTTCCATGAGAGCAGAACCGCGTGTGCCTGGTTGATCTCTACGTCCCTGGTTTCCACCAGCTGCCTGGCACACAGCAGGTGCTCAATCACTATTCTTGATTTAAGAAAGGAACAAAAACCTGGGCTGGCTCGACGGCCTAGCGGATAAGGGGGCAGCTGGATCCCTCGTAGCCAGCCGTGTGGGTCAACTCCCAGCCCTTTCGGTTTGAAAAACATGCTGGGCACATGTACATGTCCACCTCAGAATCCAATGGGATGGAGAAATAAAGGAAAAGGAAAAGGAATTACGGTGTGACCGTGCCCCAGCGGGGGTGTTTCTCCCTCTCCCTCTCTCTGTTTCTCTCTGCTGAGTGCTCATACCCTCTGGCAAATAATTTTGAAAAGGAAGAGAAAAAAACGGACAAAAACCATAAAACATTCCAAAAGATGGAAGAGGAAGGAAGAGAAAAGGAAGGAATTAACATAATGTGTTTAGCTTACTTATTCATTGTTATTCATTTCATTCCAATCTTCTTAGGAGGTCAGGTCCTGGTAAATCGGGCCCTTTTGTTTCTAGTGGGCACCTGGATGGGTTCCAGATGAGGAAAGCTGGTCTGGAGCTGAGGGAGAAGAGAGGCTGGGAGGCTTAAGTGCCGTGCAGTGAGGACGTCCGGTTTCCCAGCGTCATCTAGCGATCCAGGAGGGAGGAGTGGGAAGGAGGAGAGATTAGAGAGGACAGCCAGGCCAGTAAAAGTGCAAGAGTATGTGCTTCTCGGCCTCACCTGTATTATAACTTCAACTCTTTTTTCGGAGAGGTTTTTGCTATAGGGTGCGTGTGCTCACCACAAAGAGAGAGACAGAGAGACAGAAAGCGAGAAATCACCCCCAGGGGGATGGCCACACCGCCATCCCTTCTCCATTCTCCTCTTGGGATCTTGGGCACGCATACACACACACCTGGAGTGAGTTTAAGCCACTTTGTCTGGGACTCGAACCACGGTCTACTATATGGGAGTCCAACGACATAGCCGCTACGCCAACTGCTGGTCCCTACAACTTCTACGCAATGCGTTATGATCAGATGACAGTCTGTACGCTATCGATTCTGTACAACTCATTACAGCTCCTTTAACAGTCTATTTAAATGTTGCTTAAAAAATGTGAATTCTCTGTTAGGTGTGGAGTTCTATTGTATTGTACCTAATAGGTCAGGCTTTTTCCCCTCTAATGCCGGAGGGTGCATCCACATGGTAGAGAAAGAGGGAGAGGGAAAGACGACACCGGTCACACCACAATCCCCTTTCACTTATTCTACCTTCCAGTCTGGATCCTGATTACGCCTTCACACACCCAGTTTCTCTTCTTCCCCTTCTCCTTCTTTTTTTAAAATTGCTAAAGGGCACACATGTATGTACTCACCAGAAAGAAGAGAGTGAGAAAGCACTTCCGAGGAGGATGGTCACTTTGCAAATCCCTTCTCCTCCACTCTTCTCTTGGGATTTTGGGCACGGGTGTGGGTGTGCCAGAGGGTGTTTTTCAAGCCGCTGGGTCTGAGACTATAATTGTGCAGTTGGCCATGTGGGATCCAGCTGCCTTCACCACCATGCCACCTGGCTTGCCCCAAAGTGTTTTTTCTAGGACTGGAATCTGAACCACAATTGAACATGTAGGATCTGCCTCCCTCCACATAGTGACTAACCACTGTACTGCATGGTCAGTGCTAGATCAGATTTCTTAATTGCATTGTTTAGATCATCAGTACCTCTATATTTTTTTGTCTGCTGATTCTTTGTTCCTAAGTGACCTTGAGATTTACACAGGCTTAAACATATTTCTTTAAATGTAAAAAGATAAGTTTTTAAAACTGATACATACTGGGCCGACGGGTGGCGTGGTGGTTAAGGGTGTTGGACTCCCACATGGCTGACCATGGTTCGAGTCCCAGACCTGGCAGCTTGCTTTCTCACTTTTCCACTCTCTCTCACTCTCTCTCTCCCTCTCTCTCTATCCCTCTCTGGTCAAATTTAAAAATAAGTAAGTAAATAAATAAAGTTAAATAAAAATAATTCTTAGAAAAAAAGAAGATGCATTTCAAATTGCTGGGATTGGGGAGAAACAATAAAGAAAGCACAAGCCAGAAAGCAAATGAAAGAACACGGGAAAAGAGTTAAGAAAGTATTAAAAAACAATCTGAAGCCCAGCTGCTGTAGTGCACTGGTAGGGCTACTGCTTGGGAGGCAAAGCTGCATGGAAGACCCAGGTTCAATACCTGGGCCAACCTGAACATGCCAGGCCAGGTTGCATCTGCCTGTGAGCCTAGCTAATTGGGAAGCTGGGCAGGAGGACCATGACTTAGCAAGACCCTAACAGAGACACCTGTCCCTGTCTCTCCCCCTTCCCTTCTTCTGCCTCTCCCTATAAAGGGAAAAAAAGGCAATCTGAAATTACAAAAGATGACATGACTAAATCTATGTGTATAACAATAATTGACTAGGAGAAACTCACTAATTTTAAAAAAGTACTTTCAGATAAGGCAAAAACAAAAACAAAAAACAGGGCCAGCAGGTGGTGTAGAGGTTAAGTGCTGGATCCCATATGACTTACTTCACAGTTCAAGTTCTGGACCCAGAGGCTTGAAAATCATGCTGGGCATATGTGGGTGCGTGCCCAAAATCCCAGGAGGAGAGTGGAGGAGAAGTGATTGCTGTGTGGCCATCCCCCCTGGGGATAATTTCTTGCTTTCTCTCCATCTCTCTCTCTCTCTGGTGAGTGCACACAGGAAAAAAAAAAAAAAAAACTTAAAATAAAAAAACAAGGGGACCAGCAGTTAGCGTAATGACTATGTCACTGAACTCCCATGTAGTCGACCGCGGTTCAAGTCCCGGACCCAGTGGCTTAAACTCAAGCTGGGCATGTGTGCAATCGCGCCCAGGATCCCGAGAGGAGAATGGAGAAGAAGGGACTAAGGCGTGGCCATCCCCCTGGGGGTGATTTCTCACTTTCTGTCTCTGTCTCTCTCTTTCTCTCTTTCTGGCAAGCGCACCTGCCCTATAGCAAAAACTTCTCCAAAAAAAAAAAAAAAAAAAAAAAAGAACAAGGATTGGCAGGTGGTATGGTGGTTAAAGTGCTGGACTCCCACATGGCCAACCACGGTTCAAGTCCTGGACTTGGTGGCTGGCTTTCTCACTCTCTCTCTGTCTGTCTCTGGTCAAACTGAATAATAATAATAAATAAAACTAAATAAATAATTCTAAAATTTTTTAAATAAAAAAAACAACTAAATGTAAACATATTCTATCAATAAAAGCTATCCTAAATGTAATTGTTTAGTGAATTTGAAAGTAAAAGAAATTTAAAAATTAGTGAGTTTTAAAATAACTTGACAAAGTAATTCCAAGATGTATTCAAAGGAGTAGAGTCAGAGAGTAACAAATGCTCACTGAGGACCTGGTAGGTACCAGGCACGTGTTACAAAGCTGCAGTGATTGCAACAATGTGGAATGGAGCCAAGAGTAGGCAAATAGTGTCTGATAAGCAAAATAAAAGTCTGGAAACAGTCTCCCATGTGGCTGAGTCTTTATTCTGTGATAAAGACAGTATTTCAAATATGCAGGCAAATAAATAAAATTGAATAAAATAATTCTTAAAAAAAAAATAGAGCCAGCAGGTAGCGTGGTGGTTAAGGACGCTGGACTCACACATGGCTGACCATTGTTCGAGTCCCAGACCTAGCAGCTTGCTTTCTCACTTTCCTTCTCTCTCTCTCTCACTTGGTCTGTCTCTCTTTCTGGTTAGATTAAGAATGAATCAATGAATACATAAATAGAGTTGAATAAAATAATTCTTTAAAAAATATATGCAGGGGCCGACAGGTGGCATGGTGGTTAAAGGTGCTAGACTCCCATATGGCTAACCACATTTCAAGTCCCAGACCTGATAGCTTGCTTTCTCACTTTCTCTCTCTCTCTCTCTCTCTCTCTCTCTCTCTGTCTCTCTCTCCTTCTCTGGTCAAATTAAAAATAAATAAATAAAGTTGGGACCAGCAGTTGACATAAGGGCTATGTTGTTGGACTCCCACGTAGTTGACTGTGGTTAGAGTCCCAGACCCGGCAGCTCAAACTCACGCCGGGAGTGTGTGCGTGCGTGCCCAAGATCTTGAGAGGAGACTGGAAGAGAAGGGATTGCGGCGTGGCCATCCCCCCGGGAGTGATTTCTCGCTTTCTATCTCTCTGTCTCTCTCTGTCTTTCTGGCGAGTGTGCATGCCCTATAGCAAAAAACCTCTCAAAAAAATTTTTTTTAAAGAAATAAATAAAGTTAAATTTTAAAAAATGCAGGTAAAGGACAACATTACTTTCCATTTGTTAAAAAATAATAGCACAGTGGTTAAGTGCTGGGTAGAAGAGAGCATATCCCACCCACATGCCTGACTGTGATTTGAATCTTAGCCCCAGCAGCAACACATGCGTGTGTGTGTGCCCAGGATCCCACAGGATGGGGAGGTGTAAGAAAACGAATTGTGGGAACCAGCAGTTAGCGTAATGGCTATGTCGCTGGACTCCCACGTAGTCGACCGCGGTTCGCGTCCCAGACCCGGTGGCTTAAAACTCACGCCAGGCGCATGTGCGTGCGTGCCCAAGATCCCGAGAGGAGAATGGAGGAGAAGGGATTGCGGTGTGGTCATCCCCCCCTGGGGGGTGATTTCTCGCTTTCTGTCTCTCTGTCTCTCTCTGTCTGTCTGGCGAGCACACATGCCCTATAGCAAAAACCTCTCCAAAAAGAAAAAAGAAAAGAAAATGGATTGTAGCATGACCAGCCCCATTGGGGGGTGCTTCCCTCCCTCCCTCCCTCTCTTGTGCTCTTTATCATGCATATAAATAAATAAAACTTTTAAAAAATCATAAATATTAAAGTTAAATCCCAACTCATAAAAAAAAGTCTGATAGAATAAAAATCTAAACATAAAAAGCCCATTAAAGGAATAGAATAAAATACAGAAGTTTATTTTTTATATTTATGGTTCTATCGTAACTGCTCAAAATATTTGAATGAACAGCTCACAGGTAAAATACAAAGGGCAATTAAACAGGAAAAAGTGTCTAGCCTCATTACTAGTTAAAAATTGCACGTTCAGGCAGCAGTGGGGGTGGAGGTCACTCTTGGTGTGAGCATAAACTGGCCCAACCTTTTGGAATCAATTCAGCAACATCTATCAACAATTTTAAATGGGTGGGCCCTTTAATCTGGCAATTCCACTTCTAGGAATGGAAAAAATAAATAGATTTCTATGGCAATCCTCACACAGGGGTTCAAGAGACTTTGTATAAGGATGTTGACTTCTTTTTCTTTATCTTTTCTTTTTCTTTTTCTTTTTCTTTTTTTTAAGGTTTCTGCCATCGGGTACATGCACTTGCTGCAGAGAGACAGAGACAGAAAGAGGGAAAGTGAGAAATCATACACACACACACACGCACACACACCAGGGGATAGCCACACTGCAGTCTCTTATTCTCCAGTCTCCTCTGGGGATTTGGGGCATGCACACACATGCATCCAGTGAGATTTTCAAGCTGTTGAGTCTGGGACTCGAACCACAGCCAACTATGTGGGAGTCCAGTGCCTTAACCCACCACACCACCTTCTGGCCTCAGATGTTGATTTCTGTATGATTTAAAATAGCACATCACTAGGACAGAGCCTAAATACCCATTAGCAAAGATGAAGAAGAAGAAACAACATCCCTTCTGCACCAAGAATCCTAAGCCCAGAGGGAAGGAGCCGCTGCCTTGGCTTCCCTGTCTCGCAGCCGGCCTCCCCACACTGGGCCCTACGCTCAGAACATCCCTCT
Source organism: Tupaia tana (assembly GCA_026018925.1). Lineage (NCBI taxonomy): Eukaryota > Metazoa > Chordata > Mammalia > Scandentia > Tupaiidae > Tupaia > Tupaia tana. The sequence continues at coordinate 162,357,508 of JAKSZU010000003.1, read as the reverse complement.
GCAGAGCCTGCTGGGCGAGCAGGGAGGGTCACTGTGACCTTCTGTCCCGTCAGGGCAAACCATGGCCTCCAAATGTCGGAGTTTCTTTTATGTTGCTAGACTTAATTTTTATGACAGATTTTTTCTATTTTGAGAAAAAACACTTAAGCCCTGGGCCTTTTGGTTTGACCAACTGTAAAGTTGCATCCAACATCCTATTTTAAAATTAAAGTGTTTAAGGAGGCCAGCATGTGGTGCAATGGTGAAGGCGTTGGACTCCCACATGGTCAACCACGGTTTGAGTGCCGGGCCTGGCAGCTTCCTTTCTCTCTCTCTCTCTCTCTCTCTCTCTCTCTCTCTCTCTCGTGAGCACATATGCCCTATAACAAATTTTTTTTAAATAATAATAATTAATAAATTTAAATAAATAATTTAAAATAAATAAACTTTTTTTTAAAAAAAAAAAGCATTTAAAACAAGAAGCTCTGCATAAATGGTGTCCCTTTACCCACCGTTTAGCTTTCCAAGGTTTTAGTTAACCACAGAGGTCAGAAAATAGGTAAATACAGTAGAAGGAAATATTTGGAGAGAGCAGGACTACATGCATGTAACTTTTATTATAGTATATTATTGTGACTGTTCACTTTTCTTATTTGTTCTCAGTGCTTGTCTTTCTGTGCCTAATTTTACTAACTTTACTACAGGTATGAAGGTTAGGAAAAAACACAGTATACACAGGGCTTGGTACTACCTGCAATTTCATGTATCCCCTGGGGTCTTGAAAAGTGTCCCTCCAAGGATAAAGGGTGACTACTGTATTTTAAATTGTTGGGGATAGAGAGAGAAATATTTTTGTGACAGTTTTCATTCACTCATTTATTGATTCAACAACCATGAGACAGATAGACACAGCCTCTCCTGTCGCTCTCCCAGGAAGGCTGGGACTCTCAAGGATGAAACAAATATTAACCGCATGACCACGTGGATACGAAAGTTACAAACGTCAGGAAACTCTACAGAGAGAGTAGAGGATTACCGGAGCCTGTATTCTAGGGGACTTTGGATCCGTTGGGAGATTGGGGAAGGTTTCCCTGAGGAAATGATGTTAGTGGAAACCAGGGAAATTCAAAAAACGGAAAGGAATCGATCCCATAACAGAGAGAAGGGCTTGTTGAAAGGCCTGAGACAGGAAGAACTGGGAACATGTCTGGCACGAGGACAAGACTGGTGTGGCCTGAGCGGGAGGGGGATGCAGGAGGAAAAGGCAGGAGCCTTCTTCCCAGGGCCTTGTGGGCCACTTTAAGGATTTGGGATTTTTTCTACCAAGGCCAATGCAAAACCATTTAAAAAATTAGCAAAAATGTTTGTTTTTGAAAAGTATGATTCAGGGCCAGCTGGTGGCATAGTGGTTAAAAGGGACTGGATTCCACATGGTGGTGAACTGTGAGATTCACGTCCTGGACTCGGCGACATACCCCAAATCCAGCAAGAATGGAGAAGAAATTGCAGCGTTACCATCTCCCCTCCCCTCCCAGGGGGTGATTTCTCACTCTCTCTCTCTGTCTCTCTCCAGCAAGCACATGCACCCTAAGCAAAACTAGGAGGAAAAAAAAAAAGTATGATTCAGACCACACAGTCTCGGAAGCTGGGTTTTGGGTAAGGGTGTGAGTACATCCTGATCCAAGCAGTTACCCATAGGAAACGGGGAAGAAGGCCAGGCAGGCAGCCAGAGGGGACTCAGTGACTCTCCTCTTCAGAATGGAAACCCTGAGGGCTCTGCTGGCAGTGCCAAAGCACAAGCTGCTGACCCAGACTGACGGTGCAGATGTGGGGGGCTGCACTGCTGAGAGCTGTGGAATTCTCAGGTGGAAATGGAGGTGCAGCCAATGGGTAAATTCTTGTAAAGCTGTCAGTCTTCCAGAAGCAGACAAGTCAGAGTGTGGAAGGACCAACTTTAGAACCCGATGTGACATAAAGGCTGCAGGAGACCAGGACTCACAGTAGGTTCCTATTCCTGAGTGACAGGAGACGGAGTGTGCCCAGGAGGGGACCGAAGTGGGGGGCCATGGCCTTCAAGTGCTGAAACATGCTAACATAAACTTAAAAAAAAATTTACTAGAGGGTGCAGGTGCTTGCCAAGAGAGACAAAGGGGAGCAGTCAGCAGATGGCATGGTGATGACATTGCTGGACTCCCACGTGGTCAGTCGCAGTTCGAGTCCTGGACCCAGTGGCTTGAAACTCACACTGGGCGTGTATGTGTGCATGCCCAAGATCCCAGGAGGAGAATGTAAAAGAAGGGATTGCGGAATGACTGTCCCCCCCCAAGGCGTGAGTTCTCACTTTCCCTCTCACTGTCTCTTTCTCTCTCTCCCTGGCAAGTGCACACACCCTAAGGCAAAAAAAAAAAAAAAAAAAAAAAACAAAAAAAAACAAAAAAAAAAAAAAAAAAAAACACCTTACAAATAAAAAAGAGAGAGAGAGAGAGAAAGACAGAGGGAAAAGTGAGAAAGCACCCCATACACATAGCAATTCCTTCTCCATTCTCCTCTCAGGGTTTGGGCACACATGTACACTCACATGCACTTGCCATGCTTTTCAAACCACTGGGTCTGGAACTTGAGCCATACAGCAGGCCACGTGGGGATCTAGCCACCTTAACCACCATGCCACTGGCTGGCCCAGCTAATACAGACTTTTAAGATTTCTTTATTGTGCATTATAGTTCTGACCCTAGACTTCAGGTAAGTCTGTTAATCTCCCATCTGTGCTAAAGTGAATAATTAAACAGGTCTTATGTCCCAGACACAGAGAAAGCCTTCCCAGTGTCCTGTCCTGTACTGAAGAGGACACCAAGATGCTAATGACATCTTTCCAGAGAGGATGGTGGTCCTGGAACCCCAAGAGCTAATGCAGCAGAACATGGCGAAGTGGAAACCACAAGTAAGGTGTGGACATGAGACTCCCTCACCACCCACATATCCCAGACAGGCCAAATGCTTGACAGACAGCATGAGTCCCTGTAAGGACCTTTCAGCCAAAAGATATGTAGGTAACACAGGATGAAATGGTCAGGTACCTTCAGAAGTAACCCTCCTATCCCTTTTGAATCTCTTGACAAGGAGATCATTGTAATTTATCCCAGTAAGGAAGATGTCAGATTCACTCAAAGTCACAGGGTAACGTCCTCAGATGCAGGTGTAAACGTGGCGATGGAGAGCTCTGATACTCAGGCTAAAGGAGTCACAAACTCACATGCCTACAGGAGCCAGGCAGCATCAGAGAGAGCCAGGCAGGCCATGGGGAGGCAGTGGAGGGTGAAAGGGCATCATTACTCAGCTCCAGGCAATTAGCACGCCATACAGAGGGGGAAGATTTGAGCTGCCCAGTTTTCCAGTTAAACCATAAAACTATGTATTCAAATTTTTATTTTTTTGGAGAGGTTTTTGCTATAGGGCATGTGCGCTCTCCAGAAAGACACAGAGAGAGAGAGAGACAGAAAGAGAGAAATCACCCCCCAGGGGGGATGGCCACACCACAATCCCTTCTCCTCCATTCTCCTCTCAGGACCTTGGGCACGCACGCACACGCACCTAGCATGAGTTTAAGACACCAGGTCCGGGACTCGAACCGCAGTCGGCTATATGGGAGTCCAGCGACATAGCCATTACGCTAACTGCTGGTCTCTGTGTTCAAATTTCTAAAAAATAATTATTTTAACTGTATTTATTTACCTATTTATTTATTTTAATTTGACCTGAGAGGGACAGAGAAAATGAGAAAGCAAGCCACCGGGTCCGGGACTTGAACTGTGGTCGGCCATGTGGGAGTCCAACACCCTTAACCAGCACACTATCTGCCAGCCCCTGCATTCATATTTTAATGTAAAATTTAAACTTTTTCATATGTTTACAACTAATTCAAAAATTATAGATTACAAATCAAGTATGTTGGATATATTAGCTTCCTGTTGTCACAGGACAATATAACAAATTGGTGACTTAAAACAATACAAATCTGGGCCAGCCAGGTGGTGTGGTGGTTAAAGCAGCCGGGTCCCACATAGCTGACTATGGTTTGAATTTCAGACCCAGCAGCTTGGAAAATACACTGGGCGCATGCATGTGCATGCCCCAAATCCCTAGAGAATGGAGAAGGGACTGCAGCATGACCCTCCTGCCCGTGGTGTGATTTCTCATTTCCCCTCTGTCTCTCTGTCTTTCTCTGGTGAGCACATGTGCCCTACAGCAAAAACTAAAAAATAAAATAAAATGCAGATTGATTTTTTTTTTTTTTTTTTTTTTTTTTTTTTTTTACTGTTCTGGAAGCCAGAAATCCAGATCAGTTTCCCTGGGCTAAAGTAAAAAATGTCCACAGGGCTGCGTTCCTTCTGGAGGCTCTGGGGGAATCTGCTCTCTTGCCTTCCTGGTTTCTGGGGGTGGCTCGCATTCCCTGACCCAGTACTTCTCCCTCCAGCTTTTTTCTTCTGTCTTTGCATCTTTTACTTTTGTAGTAAAATTTCCCTCTGCCTTGCTATAGTTTGAGCATGTCTCCAAAATTCATGTTATTCGTTGTAATGAGATTAAGAGGGTGAAAACTTGAGCCAGTAGGTGGCATGGAGGTTAAGGTGGACTGGGTCCCGTGCGGCTGACTTCGCAGTTCGAATATCCGACTAGACAGATTGAAAAGCATGCCAAGTGTGTGTGTGTGTGTGTGTGTGTGTGTGTGTGTGTGTGTGTGTCTGCGTGCGCGAGTGTGTGTGCCCAAAATCCCGAGACGAGGATGGAGAAAAAGGGATTGTGGTATGGCCATCTCCTCTGGGACTGGGACTTCATCACATTCTCTCTCTCTCTCTCTCTGCTGTCCTCTCTCTCTGGCAAGCATATGCACCCTATAGCAAATCAAAGTCTCTCTTCCCCCAAGGAGGGAAAAATGGGAAGGGATTGTGGCATAACATGGGTCTCACTCTGGCAGAAATTAAAAATTTAAAAAAAAAAAAAAAAGATCATATTCCCAGTTTCAGGGATTAGGATCTGAATGTCTTTGGGGGCCATTACTTAGGTGGCCCCTGCAGGTGTTGGACACAGCTCTCGGATTTGAACCAAAGGCCAAAGGTAATGATGTAATCACAGAGGTCCGCGTGAAGTCCCTGGTAGAGACGGGACAGAACGTGTCAAAGAAAACACCAGTGATACCGTCAGGACTCTGTTAGGGATGAGGACAGCATGCTAGGCTTTCCCCAAACTGGAATAATAAAATATCCCAAAAAAGGCTTTATTAAGGTTCAATGTATATACCATAAAAATCACCCATTCTAAGTATGCAACTTAACTATTTTTTTTGAATGTATAGAATGATAAAACTATCACAATGATTCCTATCTCAAACATTTTCATCACCTCAGAAAAGTTCTCTCATACTTATCTGCAGCTGGTCTCGATCTTGAGATCCAGCCCAGGCACCCAGGGTCTTTCTCATAGGTTTGCCTTTCTTCCATACTACACTCCATGCTATTGTCGACGAAAAATAACAAAACTCTAAAAAATTAATAATTAATGTGGTTTATTTCCAAGCAGAATATGAGTGACTTAGGCCCTGAGAGGAGGCAAAACATGCCTTTTGCTTGGGGTGATCAGGTACGGGTGTTCTTTTATTTAATTTTGAGAGCCAGAGACAGAGTTTGGAATTTAGTGAAAACTTTGTTGCTGACATCAGAAAGGAATGTACTTTAACAGTGTTGAGGAGGCTTAATATATACATCACAAAGATACTCCAATACTACACCAGGGCAAGAAGGTGGGAAGAACCCTGTTACTAATGGGCCAGAATCGGTCTGTCAACATCTGTGGGGTGTGACTCCCCCCAGGCCCTCTGAAAAGGACTTTGGAAAAATAGGAAAAAGCAGTCAGACTTCCGTGCATACTATAGACAGCCTTCGTCTGGCTTTCACCTAGAATAATGTTTTGAGGTTTCTGCATATCATACTGTGTATTCACACCATTCCTTTTTACCGTGGAATACTGTTCTGGTGTGTGAATATACCACATTTTGTTTATCCGTTAACCAGTTAAAGGACATTTGTGCTGTTTCCTGTTTGGGCTCTTATAAATAACACTGCTATGACTACTCATGTACAAGTCTTCGTGTGAACATATTTTTCATTTTTCTTCGGTAGATAATGCCTGGGAATGGAATGTCTGAGTCAAGTGATAAGTTTATTTTTAACTTCTTAAGAACCTGTTCAACTGACTTCCAAAGTGGCTATACCATTTTACCTTCTCATCAGGAATGTATGAGGGATCTGGTTTCTCCACATTCTTGCCAACACTGTGTCAAATATCTTTTTCCCCCATTGAACGTCTTGGCAACTTTGTCAAACACAATCAACCTTATATAAGGGTTTATTTCTTCAGTCTTACTTCTATCCCACAGTTATTCTTACTAGTACCACATTGTTTTAATTACTGCAAATTTGTAGTAAATTTTGAAATCAGAAAATGTGAGTCCTATAGGTTTTTCTTTTTCTTTTTTTTTTTTTTTTAAGCAGATTTTTGCCTTAGGGTGCATGTGCTCAAGTGAGAGGGGAAGTGAGAAATCACTCCCCAGGGAGAATGGCCATGCCACAATCCCCTCTCCTTCACTCTCCTTCAGGGGTCTTGGGCACACATGCACATGCAACTGGCGTGATAGTCAAGCCACCAGGGCCAGGGCTCGAACTGAGGTTGACTACATGGGACTCAGGTGACATAACTGCTATGCCATCTGCTTGCCCTCATTTTTGTTCTATTCCCAGACTATTTTGGCTATTCTGGATCCTTTGTGTTTCCATATTAACTTTAGAATAAGCTTATCAATTTCTGAAAAAAAAAAAAAAGGAAGAAGAAAAGAAATTACAAAGAAGCTGGCTGGAATTTTGATAAGGATTACAAAATAGCTTTCTATACTCAGGTAGCATGATGGTTAAGGGTGCTGGACTCCCACATGACCGACGGCAGTTCGAGTCCCAGCCCTGGTGACTTACTTTCTCACTTTCTCTCTATCTCTCTCTCTACTTCACTCACTCTCTCCCTTTCTGGACAAATTAAAATAAATAAAGAAACAAATAAACACATTTAAATAAACTAATTCTTAAAAAAAAAAAGTTCTGACACCAAATGTTTTTCCCACATTAAGCAATGCTTCAGTTCTCTGCAAACACCAATTGGGTGTCCAATAATTCAGCTCATTTCTGACACTCACTACCTGGAATTAGCATCAGACCTCACAGGCCAAGGGTGCAGTCCCAGGAGACTGCCCCTACTTCAAATGCCAATCTCAGACAGACAGCCTCAGGTGACACCACCTCTGTCTGACTTGGCTACAAATGGTTTCCTGCGTCCTTCTCCTTGGAGTCCGTAATTTAGGCTCACGGAACTCAAGGAAATACTTTAATTACTTCTGCCAGGTTATTACAAAGGAGACACTTCAGGAACAGCCACGTGGAAGAGATGGAGGACAGACCTGGAGAAAGGAGGGGCACAGAGCTTTGCTGCCGTCTCCGGATTTACCACCTTCCCAGCACCAGGATATGTCCCCCAGCATGGAAGCTCTCCGAACATCACCATTCAGGGGTTTTATGCCAATGCATTACACAGGCACAATGAATTAACACAGGCATGACGAATTAAGTCATTGGCCATCACTGGGGGACCAGCAGGTGGCGTGGTGGTTAAGGTACCATACACTCCCACATAGCCGACCACTGTTCGAGTCCTGCACCTGGTGGCTTTCTCTCTCTCTCTCTCGTCAAATTAGAATAAATGAATAAATAAATTAAATAATTATTTTTTGGAGAGGTTTTTGCTATAGGGCGCATGCACTCGCCAGAAAGAGAGAGACAGAAGGTGAGAAATCACCCCCCAGGGGGGACGGCCACGCCGCAATCCCTTCTCCTCCATTCTCCTCTTGGGATCTTGGGTACGCATGTACACGCGCCCAGCGTGAGTTTAAGCCACTGGGTTTGGGACTTGAACCGCAGTCGGCTACATGGCAGTCCAGTGACATAGCCATTATGCTAACTGCTGGTCCTGTAAATTAAATAATTCTTTAAAAAAAAAAAAAAAAGTCATTGGCCACCATTGATTGAATTCAATCTCTAGCCCCAAAGGTCAGAGAGGCAGGTTTGAAAATGCTAACCCTTTAATCACATGGTTACTTCCTCTGGCAACCAGCCCCCATCTTCCAAAATCACTGTATTATCACTAATAATACAGTTATCTGTAAACTGATAACACAGACTGAGGTAGGGTTGAAAGGGGCTTATTATGGAAAAAAGGTGTTCTTCTCACCTCTACCAGACAGGAAATTCTAAGAGTTTGGCAGCTCTGTGGTAGGAACCCAAGACAGAGCTCAAATATGTATTTCTTATTACATCACTGGTTTATACTGAATTTGGAGATCAATTTGGGCAATATACTATCTTAATAGATATTTGTGAATTTTTAAGAAATTTTATTTGTTTGCTTTAACTTGCTATAAGATGCATGTGCTCACTGGAGAGAGAAAGAGAAAGAGGGAAAGTGAGAAACCACCCCTCAGAGAGGATTGCCACACTGCAGGCCCTTCTCTTTCATTCTCCTCTTGGGATTCTGGGCACACACACACGTGCCTGGTGTGAATTTCAAGTCACCAGCTCTGGGACTCAAACCACATAACCCATGTGGGAGTCCTGAGCCTTAACCCTCATGCCACCTGCTGATCCCTGTAGCTGCCGTCTTATACATGAACATATACAACATTTCACCTAAATTTTTCTATTGTCTTAACATTACAAAATGAGGATCATTCGTGTAAACATTAATCTTTTTTGCTGCCACCTTTCAACTTATCTAGCAATAGTTGTTTTTTTTTTTTTCTTTTGTTTTGTTTTTAGAGAGAGATTTTTGCTATAAGGTGCATGTATTTGCCAGAGAGACAGAAAGCAAGAAATCGTCATCCTCCCCACCCCGGGGGGGTGGAGGTGGATAGCCATGCTGCAATCCCTTCTCTTCCATTATCTTCTTGCTATTTTAGGCATGCACACACATGTGCCCTGCATGATTTTTTTTTTTTTTTTTTGGAGAGGTTTTTGCTATAGGGTGCGTGCGCTCGCCAGACAAAGAGAGACAGAGAGACAGAAAGTGAGAAATCACCCTCCAGGGGGGATAGCCACGCCACAATCCCTTCTCCTCCGTTCTCCTCTCAGGATCTTGGGCACGCACACACACGCACCCGGCGTGAGTTTTAAGCTACCAGGTCCAAGACGCAAACTGCGGTCGACTACGTGGGAGTCCAGCGACATAGCCATTACGCTAACTGCTGGTCCCCCCTGCATGATTTTCAAGCCTCTGGGTCTGGGACTCGAACCGCACTCAGCCCCGTGGCAGGCCAGTGATGTAACCATTATGCAATCTGTTGGTTCCAATAGTTTTTTTTTTTTTTTTTAAAAAGATGTTCGCCATAGGGCATGTGCACTTGCCAGAGGGAGACAGAGACAGAGAAAAAGGGACAGTGAGAAATCTCCCCCCCCCACCTAGGGGGATGGCCACACTATAATTCCTTCTTCTCCAGTTCTCCTCTTGGGATTTTGGGCATGCATGCATACGCACCCAGTGTGATTGTCAAGCTGCCGGGCCTGGGACTTGAACTGCACAGTAGGCCATGTGGGATCCAGTGCCTTAACCACCACACTACCTGCTAGCCCCTTATCTAAATTTTTTAAAATGACCACAAAAGTAATGCATGTCCGTTGCACAAAATTTTATGGCATAAAAATAAAGAATAGCCCCCCCAAAAAATCACACTTAATCAAAACGCCTAGATGCAGGAGTGAATATCACTGTAATGCATTTCCTCTCACCTTTTGAAACATACGCTATTATTAAATTATTAACTAGTGAATAAATACAAAAGAACATTCATTACATATGTATAAAAAATAAGGAGCAAAAACAAAGTGAATATCAGTGTACCCACTGTCCAGCTAGCAAACTAGAACTTTTGAAATTCCTGCTGCTCCTCCCAGATCAGCCCTTTCATCCTCAGTGACATAATGATACTTTGGATTTTGTGTTTTCACTTTGTTTTCTGTTTATTTTCATTGCCAAAGGGCACATACACTCACCAGAGAAACAGAGAAAGAAAAAGGGAGAAAGCACCCCAATGTGGTGTGGTTATGCACAATCCCTTCCCCATTTCTCCATCCCATTGGGATTGGGGGCACGCTGACTCAGCACATTTTTCAAGCCACCAAGGTGGGACCCAAAGCATGGTTGGCCATATGGGATCTGACTCTCCTAATTACTAGATCAGTTCTTTACTTTTTATTTATTTATTTATTTATTTTTAAGTTTTCTTCCCTTCTCTTTTTTTCCCTTTAAAAAAAAAACATCTTGCTGACCAGCAGTTAGCATAATGGCTATGTCACTGAACTCTCATGTAGTCGACCGAGTCCCAGACCCAGTGGCTTAAACTCACGCTGGATGCGTGTGCATGTGTACCCAAGATCCCGAGAGGAGAAGGGAGGAGAAGGGATTGCAGCGTGGCCATCCCCTCTGAGGGTGATTTCTCACTTTCTGTTTTTCTCTCTCTCTGTTTTTCTGGCAAGTGCACGCGCCCTATAGCAAAACCTCTCAAAAAAAAAAAAAAAAAAAAAAAAACAATAAAAATCTTGCCATGGGACCAGCAGATGGCGTAATGGTTATATCGCTGGATTCCCATGTAGTCAACTGCAGTGGACCCTGTGGCTTAAATTCACACTGGGCATATAAGTGTATGTCCAAATAATGAGAAGAGAACAGAGGAGAAGGAATTGTGGTGTGGCCATCACCCTGGGGGAGGGGCGGGGGTGTGGTGTGTGATTTCTCGCCCTCTGTCTCTCTGGTGAGCTCATGCACCCTATAGCAAATACTGCTCAAAACAAAACTTAAAACATTTTGCCAGAGGGCAGGTGTGCTGAGAGAAAGAGAAAGAGGGAAAGTGAGAAAGCATCCCCCATGGAGGATGATCATGCCACAATCTCATCTCCTCTATCCTCCTTTTGGGATTTCGGCACTCACACGCACCTGATGTGTTTTTCAAGCTGCTGGGTCTGGGACTCGAACTGAGTAGTCAGTCATGTGGCATCCAGCTACCTTAATCACCATACCATCAGCTGGCCCGATTTTATTGATTTCTTACATGAAAGAGAGACAGAGAGGCAGCACCCCATGATCCACTCCCAGCATCAGCCAGGGCTGGATCGTGAACATGCATGCCCCCCGGCATACTCAGGGAAGTCTCTAAATGAGAACCCAGAACCTTCCGATACGGGTCAGCCTCACAAGAGTGTTGCCTTTTACTGTTACGCCACCATTTGGCTTCCCTCTTGATTTTTCATTATAGTTTGATCACATATGTAGTAAGCAATTTCATATGGTTAGAGCTAGTACCCATTTCTAAATATTTTGTTTAGTTTTGACTTTTCTATAACTCATCCTGTACATGTTTTTCTGTGGTCTAAGAGTGATGGAGTATAGAATGAAAAAGGCCTGTCATCTGACTGAAATCTCAGAAGGGCATTATGGAAAGAATGTGGAAAAGCAACACATTGTCCCCCTAATCCTTGGTTTCAATTTCCTGCCGTCAACCACAGTCCAAACTTAGATGAGTACAGTATAAGACAACGTTTTGAGGGTGAGAGAAACCACATTCACATAACTTTTACTATGATATATTATTATAATTGTTCTGCTTTGTTATTGTTGTTAATCCCTTACTGTGCCCAATTTTAAAATTAAACTTTATGGACATGCAGGCAAAAATCTAGCAAATTCAGGGTTTGGTACTCTCCATGGCTTCAGGCATCCATTTGAGATCTTGGGACATATCCCTTCCAGACAAGGGTGGACTAGTATGCATGAAAAAATTAAGGAAGAATATTCTAGAACGGATGAAATCCATGAATCTATGGACATGGGATGCACAACATAATGTCGAACAAGATGAATAAAAATCCACACATAGTAAGGAAACTGAAGGATACAGTACTAAAGACAAAAGGAGTTGTAAAAGCAGAGATTGAAAGTGAAAGACCTTCTCATCTTAAAATTGAATTCGAACTGCCAATATGGACTTGTTTTAATTTTTTCTCTCTAAATAAGATGTATTTTCCAGCTGTCCTCTGGGGAAATGACAACACAGTAGCAATAAGCAACCTTAGTGACCAATTTTGGCCTCTAAATGTGATTTCCCCAGGGAACCAGCACTCCCTGGAGAAATGGCTGATGCTAGCTTAAGCGCAGGACGTGTGCAAGATGAACCTGTGTGAGTTCATTGAGCCACGGAGTGGTTGCTGGTCAGCGCTCGGCATGATTTTCATGAGTAGCTGCGAACCAGCAACTACTCGGGTCATGTTAAAAAGACGTAAGAGCCAACTTGTAGGGACATTGGCTAAATAATAATTGTTGCATTTTATTGAAGCCCATGAAATACATAAAACTCCCTAATTTCATAATCACACACAAACATACACTCTTCATTAGTCACGTTGATGGACTATCAACTGCACTTGGGTCAAGGAGTTAATTAAGAAAGGTTTCTAGGGAACCAGCAGTTAGCGTAATGGCTATGTCGCTGGACTCCCATGTAGTTGACCGTGGTTCGAGTCTTGGACCCGGTGGCTTAAAACTCACGCCGGGCGCGTGTGCGTGCGTGCCCAAGATCCCGAGAGGAGAATGGAGGAGAAGGGATTGCGGCGTGACCATCCCCCCTGGGGAGTGATTTCTCGCTTTCTGTCTCTCTGTCTCTCTCTGTCTGGCGAGCGCACGCGCCCTATAGCAAAAACCTCTTCAAAAAAAAAAAAAAGAAAGAAAGAAAGGTTTCTAATAAACACATTCCAGTTAATCATTGGAAAAGGCATAATAGATTTAAAGGGAAAGCACCATTTTTTAAATCCGTAAGTAATGAATACATTTAACATCGGGGCCAGCAAGTGGTTAAGACCCTGGACTCTCACGTGGCTGACTGCGGTTCGAGTGTCAGACCAGGCAGCTTGAAACTCACTCAGGTATGCCTAAAATCCCAGGAGGAAAATCACTCACTGTGTGCATGCCTACAATCCCAGGAGGAGAATGGAGGAGGAGACATCGCAGTGTGGCCACTCCAACCCAGGGGTGATTTCTCACTTTCCCTCTCACTGTCTCTCTTTTCTCCAGTGAGCACATGTGCTCTGTGGCAAAAACCTAAATAAAAAAAATTAAAAAAAATTAAACATCAAGTGCTACTCTCAATCAATGTACCTCCTGCCACCATGTGAAAGTACACAGTGCCAACTATGACATGTCTTAAAAAAATAAATAAATAAACCTGATGGGCCCCGTAACCTTGTAGTTAAGGTTCTGCATGTTGAGCACAGTTCAAATCCCAACCCCAACAGCATGCGAGCGTGTGAGTTCCCCAAATCCCAAGGGGACAGAAATGTGGAGGAGAAGGGACTGCAGTGTGACTACGCCCCACTGAGGGGTATTCTCTCCTCTCTCCCTCTTTCTCTCTCCGTGTGTCTCTTTCTGATGAATGCCTATGCCCGCTACCAATAAAAAAAAAAATTAGTTAATTTAATCCAAGCTCTGGATAGAACTACCAATTTATGAGAACTACAAGGGCTAGAGGAACAAATGGGATGACTCCATGCAAAAAGCAATCAGTGAAATTTGGATTACAGGAAATTCTACAGGACCAATGGCCTATTTTTATCAACAGATAAATAGGGTAAAAAGGGGACGGGTGGGGGCCCAGCTCCACCACCACATATCGGTTAAAGCTGTGATTTGGCAGGTTGACACCACATGGAAGGACCGGTTCAATCCCCAGTCATTCTAAAAAAGCTGGGTGTGGTGACACAGGCCAATAGTCCCAGCTACGCAGGAGGCTCAGGTGTGAGGATCATTATATAGTGAGATTCTCTCTAATAAATATGTTTTTTAAAAGGCAATCAGAGAGGCCAGCAGGTGGCATGGTGGTTAAGGGCATTGGACTCCCACATGGCCAACAGTGGTTTGAGTCCTGGACCTGGCAACTTGCTTTCTCACTTTCTCTCTCTTATTTGCTTGATCTGTCCCTCTCTGGTCAAATTTTTAAAAATAAGTAAATAAATAAAGTTAAAGAAAATAATTCTTTTTTTTTTTTTTTAAAGGCAGTCAGAGGGGCTAGCAGGTGGTGTGGCAGTTAAGGCACTAGACACCACACATGGCCAATCACAGTTCAAATCTTGGACTTAGTGGCTTGCTCTCTCATTTTCCCTCTCTTTCTCTCTGTGTCTCTCTCTGGTCAAATTAAAATAAATGAATGAATAAATAAAATTAAATAAATAATTCTTTTTTTAAAAAAAGTCACTCAGAAAGAAAAGTCTTATTTATCATCTACAAAAAGTAGTTATTAAACTGACAAATTTCTCAACCACAAGAGTAGAAAATGAAAGATAACAGAATAATATACTAAAAGTTCAAAGGGAAAATAACTACCATGATAGCATTGTATATTCAGCAAAACTTACTTGGAAGATTAAGGTGAATTTAGGTCACATCCAGATAGTGAAAAATTGAGTTTACCACCAGTAAACCTGTGCTAAAGCACTAAGGAATGTTCTTCGGGCATGAGAATCGTGATACTAGGTAAAAGGTCAGAGATTTTAGAGGGAATAATAACCAAAGAAATTGGTAAACATGTAGGTAAACAAATGTTGCCTGGGTTAAATAATCACATCGTTTGACCTTCATGCACTTAATCACTTATTACTAGCATGTAAGAGAATCCATACCAACAGAACTGTGAGGTTTTTTCCCTTTTATTTATTTTTTTCTTTTGGAGAGGTTTTTCTTATAGAGTGCATGCTATAGAGACAGAGACAGAAAGCGAGAAATCACCCCCCAGGGGGGATGGTCACGCCGCAATCCCTTCTCCTCCATTCTCCTCTCAGAATCTTGGGCGCACACACACACACATGCCCGGCATGAGTTTAAGCTACCGGGTCTGGGTCTTGAACCATGGTCAACTACATGGGAGTCCAGCGACATAGCTATTACCATCTACTGGTCCAAACTGTGAGTTTTTATAAGTTGATCTTGTATGGTCATTTAATTCTCTTGTTAGTTATCATAGTTTCTCAGTTAACTTTATTTTGTAGGTACACAGTAACAACTTCTGCAAATGAAGATATATTAGTTACATCCTTTCCAAAATTTATACTTTCTTTTTATCTTTTTGTGTTAGTAGGACCTTCAGGATAATGTTGAATAATGAAAACAACAGTGGAAATTTGTGTGTTGGTCTTAAATTTTACAGGAGTAAAATTCCACCATTAAATATGCTATTGATTACAAGTATTTTCCCTTTGTCGTGTTAGGAATTTTTTTTTTCTAGGAAAGGTTTTTGCCATATGGCACATGTGCTCACCAGAGAAACAGAGAGATACAGTGACAGAAAGTGAGAAATCGCCAGCGGGGGGATGGCCACGTCACAACCCCTTCTCCTCCATTCTCCTCTTGGGATTTTGGGCAAGAGTTTCAAGCCGTCAGGTCCAGGACTTGAACCATGTGGTCAGCTACATGAGAATCCAGTGACAGGGACCAGCAGTTAGCGTAATGGCTATGTAGCTGGACTCCCACGTAGTCAACTGCAGTTCACGTCCTGGACCCGGTGGCTTAAAACTCACGCTGGGTGCGTGTGCGTGCATGCCCAAGATCCCGAGAGGAGAATGGAGGAGAAGGGATTGCAGCGTGGCCATCCCCCCTGGGGGGGTGATTTCTCGCTTTCTGTCTCTCTGTCTCTCTCTCTCTGTCTGGCGAGCACACACACCCTATAGCAAAAACCTCTCCAAAAATAAAAAAAAAAAAGAATCCAGTGACATAACCATTACACCATCTGCTGGTCCCAGGAAAGTTTTTTATTTTCTATTTTTAAATTTTTTTAAATTTGCTAGAGGGCACGTGAACTCACCTGAGAGAGAGAAAAAAGTGAGAAACATCCTCTTTCCCCCATGGGGGGCTGTTTGTGCTGCAATCTCTCTTCCTCCATCTCCCCTCCTTTCAGGACTCTGGGCACACACATTTACTTGGTGTTTTCCAAGTCACTGGGTCTGGGACTCTAACCCTGTGTGGTTCCAGATCAGTAGAGTCCCACTCAAAGACGTATTTTCTGGCCTCTAAGTAGAAATCAAGAAGAAATTTTGGGACCAGTAGTTGGCATAATGGCTATGTTGCTGGATTCCCATGTAGTCGACCGCGGTTCAAGTCCCAGACCTGGTGGCTTAAACTCATGCTGGGCGCATGTGTGTGTGTGTGTGTGTGTGTGTGTGTGTGTGTCCAAGATCCTGAGAGGAGAAAACACACTTTCCACGACCCCTTCTTCTCCCCGTCTCCAACCATCTTCTACTCTGGAGCTATTCTGGAGACCCTCAAAACCTCAAACCCCAAAGCTTTCCGTAAACCCCATTGCAGTGACTCCTTCCCATGAATTTTCTTTCTCTAATAACCCCCACATCTGTTCTTCTTATATAGATGAACTTAATTTCTCTGGTCAATGGCCCACCTTCCCTCCAGCCTCTTGGTTTTCTTTTCCCACTCTCTGAACCATACATCATAACAGATCCTGAGACCAGGCAGGCAAAGTTTCTTTGTGAGAGGCCTGGCAGTGGGAATATTTATCCACTCTTTTTTTTTTTTTTTTTTTTTTTTTTTTTTTTGAGAGGTTTTTTTTGCTATAGGGCGCAATTTATCCACTTTTAAACTCTCTCTTCCCATGCATCCACCACCCTTTGCTCGGCACACCCCATTCTAGTCAATATCGATGCCCCCAGGCTCCTGCCTTTGGCCTTTCTCACCAAACCTGAGCAACCTCAGCCACTTCGGGTCTCACACGGTTGCATGCACGATGAGGAGCTTAAACCCTGCGTGCTTATCCCCAACCTCTCCCCGGAGCTCCGGAGTTGAACATTAACGCCCAACACACGTCTCCAACCTGATGTCCCTCAGCCCTCACAATCCGGGGCCAAGACCTACTCAGTCTCCCTGACTACAACCACATGGCTCCTCTCTAGGGCTCCTGTCCGAGTTTGGGGTGTCGTCCAGGCCACGGACATGGAAGTCAGTTCGCCTGACGCTCACATTGGCTCTGCACATTCAATGGCTCATCAGAGCCATCCCATTTATCTTAATTCCTCTCTCCTGAGTCCATCGGGGCCGTGGCCGCAGTTGCTACCTTTGCACAGCACTAATTTCCTCCTTTCAGGTCTCTTGCCCCAGTCTTGTAACTGGTCTCTCCGACCCAGGCTTGCCTTCTTCTGGATCTCTGTACCGCTGCCACTGGAAAGCTTGCCAGAGAGAGACATAGAGAAAGACACCTGCACACACTCCCGCTTCCGTACAGAGCAGCGATGAACCGAGGGCGCCCTCTGCTGCTCATTCGCAGAACGACAGTTCCTTTGAGTGGTGACTCTCCGGAGTGGGGTGTGAACTTGGGACTCCGCCCAGTTAGATCGCTTTGCCCCGGCCAGCAAGGCAGCCCCAGGGCCGTCTGCGAGCAGTGAAGAAATCGGTCCTCCTTCCTTTCCTGGCCCCTGGCCATCCTCCCTGCCCTCACTGCACACGGCCTCTCCGCCCCTCCCCTCGCTGCTTCTCCTCTGCCAGCTCACAGCCGGTGGAAACTCCTGGAGGCAGGAAACGGGTCTTTTGGACTCAGTGTGAGAGTGGGTGCAGCCTGCCGGTTCCTGACGGCACAGACCACTCTCACCTCGCCTTTGAGTGTTTAGAAAGAGGTGTCCCTTCTAATGCCACCCTGAGGACCCGCAAATTTAGGGTGCCTTTCCTCCTGGATGGACGGGGAACAGTGGGGTACCGCCCTGTACCAGGTCCTAGGGCCTGAGGCCCTGAGAGCAGGCTGGATTTCTTTCTCCTGTAGCATCTTACTACAGTGTTCTGGGTTCACAGCCCTCCCCTCTGAGGTGGGTCCTACCGACTAGTGGAGAAACAGGCAGACAACAGGCGTGAAGATAGTGGAAGGAGTCAACAGGTTTTAGTGTCCAGGCCGAGTCAGGGCCGGGTGACCGTGCAGTGGTAACACAGTGGGTTCCAGTGAGAAAAGTCCTCCCAGGATCTTCCTGAGTGAGCAGCTCACAGTGGGAAGACGGTTGTGGTTGCCTGTCTCTCTCTCATGGAAGAAATAAACTAGTTTTATTTCCAAAAAGAAGGAGGAGAAGAAGAGGCAGAAGGAAGAACCGGACTTGGTGGCTGACTGAAGGCATCACTGTCGACTGTCCCTGAATGGCCGGCACTGTGCGGGGCTTTGAGGAAGAGGGAGGGGTCTCTCCAGTCTCTGGTGAGAAATGAACCTAGGAAACGGGGGGAGCAAGTGGGAGAGGCCAGGGGAGAGAGCTGATGGTCCTTTGTGAGACAGGCCAAGTGTGTGGTGCCTTTGAGCTATCCAAGAGAGAGACCCACTAGGGGCTGCTCAAGGAGCTCCCCAGGGACAGCGGGGAGCTGATGGACCTCTTGGGAGCCCCCAGTGTACAGAGGGTAATTGAAGACAGGGGGAGAGTGAGCTCCTGAGAGGATGCGTGGCATGAGCGAGGAGCTGGAAGCCTAAAGATCACTTGCTCTGTAATAGGGCTAGGGGAGGAGGAGCCTGCAAAAGAGCCCCAGGGAGCTCAGGCAGGTAAGGAGAAAGGGTGTGGATGGAAACCCAGAGAGCGGCTTCAGGAGGGAGAAAGGGGGAGCAGTGTGAGAACCTCGAACAGTAGGGACCTGGGAAGTGTCTTGGACTTGGCTACGAGGAGACTGAGAGAACCCTTGCCAAACGGATGTAAGCGAAAGGCGGCTACACTATTTAAGGGAGGGGGGCATCTTTGGAGAAAGAAGGGTGTTGTTTGTTTTCCTGGGAGAGACCTGAAGGGGCTTAACTGCAGATGGGAAGGAACCAGTGAGGGGAGACTGAAGATAAAGGACAAGAGGTGACTGAGAAGGCAGTGGAACATGTGGCCCCAACAATTTGGCCAGAGTAAGCTGGTCTGAGATGAGGAGGAATTACTTAACTGTCCAATAAGGGATTGACAAGGGCAGATAAGTATCTAACAGGCCCAGCTGCAGTGGTGCAAGGTAGCGCCATGTCTGGAGAGGCTGGAGATACAGGTTCAGTTCCCAGGCCAGTCTGAACAGACCGGGAGCAGATGCACGCACCTGTAAGTCTAGCTAATTAGGAGTCTGGGGCAGGAGGACCATGACACAGGGAAACCCTATCACATGTCTCTATCTCTGCCTCCCTCTCTTATAAAGGAAAACAGTTAAAGGAAATGAAATATCTAATGAGATGAGATTTATTGCAAAATAATTGTCCAAAAATAGCTAATTGTAACAAACACAACATCTAACAATATAATTTTATATCTTTTACTTTTTATGCCTTATCATTTTTTGAGAGTTTTTTTAAAATTATTTATTTAATTTTATTCATTCATTCATTTCTTTCGATTTGACTAGGGAGAGACAGAGAGAAAGTGAGAAAGCAAGCCACCAGGTCCGGGACTCGAACTGTGGTTGGTCATGTAGGTTTGTCCAGTGCCTTAACCACCACGCCACCTGCTGGTCCCGAGAGTCTTTTTGGTTTTGCTTTTGTTTTGTTTTTTGTTTTTTTTTTTTGCTTTAGGGCACCCACATGTGCTCACTAGAAAGAGAGAGAAAGACAGAAAGCAAGAAATCACCACCTAGGAGGATGGACACCCTTCAATCCCTTCTCCTCCATTCTCCTCTTGGATTCTGAGCACGCACACACACTCACTTGGTGTGAGTTTCAAGCCAGTGGGTCCTGGACTCAAACCATAGTCGACCACGTGGGAGACCAATGCCTTAACCATGACACCTCCTGCTGGCCCCATGTTTTATCATTTTTTTCTGTCATAAAGTAACATATACTAATTTCAGGAAAAATCTTTTTTTTTTTTTTTTTGGAAAGATTTTCGCTATAGGGTGTGTGCGCTCGCCAGACAGACAGAGAGAGACATAGAGACAGAAAGCGAGAAATCACCCCCCAGGGGGGATGGGCACGCCGCAATCCCTTCTCCTCCATCCTCCTCTCGGGATCTTGGGCACACACACACACGCGCCCGGCGTGAGTTTTAAGCCACCGGGTCCGGGACGTGAACCGTGGTCGACTACGTGGGAGTCCAGCGACATAGCCATTATGCTAACTGCTGGTTCCCAGGAAAAATCTGAAAATACCATTGAACAAAAGCACCCAGAGAACGCCCATAATCCCATCCACCCAAAGTCAGTTATGGTATCTTGAAGTTCCAGGTCCTTTTCCATGGCATATCATGATTCTGCAAAACATAGAAACCTACTATGCATAATATAGTTTGTATGTTATTTGTCTCCTGCTGTACAGCAAATTACGCCGATTCTTAATAGCCTAAAACAACAAATATTTATAGTTGACTCTGACTACTTGTACATTCTGTACTTACGAATTCTCTCACTCTCTAAATTTTACTTGTCACCCCAAAATCAATGCTGACAGTGCTTTCATGGCCATTTACAGACATGCACAGCCGGCAAACCCCTTACTAGCCACCACGCATTCCCTGCTGAGGCTGAACAAGGTGATACCCTTCCTCCTCCTCTTAGCTCTTGTGCTGTAAACAGAGTGTCTTTTTTGCTATTTATTTCCCCCCAGCTTTGTTCCTGGGGGTTGTTTTGCATTTCTTACTAGTGAGTTCACTGTTTAAAGTGGCCCCACACAGTGTGGAGTGTTCCTAAGCACAAGAAGGCTACGATGGACCTAACAGAGAACATGTGCAGGTCGGGTAAGTTTCATTCAGACGTGACCACGTTGGCGGTAGCGAGCCCACACTAATGAGTCAATACTACGTGTTAAACAAGGCATCTTCTAACAGAAACACACCTCAAACCAGGTTATGTATTGGTTGGCCGAGGAACAAGTTGTGATCAAAGGAACATAACCTCCATTTCCCCAGGAGCTGCAGTTCAGAGGGCGAATTCAGTGTTCCAGCCAATTTCCCAGGACATAACGACAGCAAAGAATGAAAATTGGTGGTATTACCTCACAACATACGTGGATCACAACCTTGGGAGCAGCTTAGCTGGGTGGTTCTGCCTCAAGATCATTCACGAGATTGCGGACAAGACGTCAGTCCGGGCTGCGGTCATCTGAAGGCTTGACTGGGGCTGAAGGGTATGCTTTCAAGATGGCTCCTCACAGGGTTGTTGGCAGGAGGCCTTGGTTCTTTGCCTTGAGGTTCTCCCCCGACGGCGGCCTGAGTATCCTTGTGAGATGGGAACTGGCTTCTCCCAGAGTCAGCGATGCAGGTGACAGCCAACCAAGGAGGAAACTGCAATTCCTTTATGTCCTGCCTCGCGTATCTGCTCTATTTCTGCTATAAGCAAGTCACTCAGTCCAGTCTACACTCAAGGGGAGTGGAATTAAATGCCACCTCCTGGAGGAGAAAGTGTCAAAGGATGTTTGGACCTTTTAAAACCACCGCAACAAAATATCTCTGAGAAAATATACAAAATACTAGTAAAATTTGTTTCCTGTGAGGAAAAGAACTGGGTTCCTGGGAGATGGGAAGGAAGGAAGATTTTACTTTGTACCCATTTTCTCTTTGTAATTTTTAAGAATGTACATCTATTATCTATCCAAAAATAAGTAAATACATTTTCAATGACTGTGGGATATAGTTTTTTTTAAAAAAATCAAGCTGTTATGCCACTCCACTTGATTTTGGTCAAACTAGTGTCAGTCTGGCACAGTTGCTAACATGAGACCTTTGAGAAAATAAGAGTGGTTGGGGTGGGAGCAGAGGATGGGATTCATATTAGGAAGAAGTTTTGGAGTACAAATTGAGGGTATTCCTATTTTATTTTATTTTATTTTGTTATTTTTAATTTTGGTATGGAACACGTGTGCTCACTGGAGAGAGATGAGAGAGGGAGAGAGAAAGATGGAAAATGAGAAATCACTTCCCAGGGGGATGTCCATGCTGGAATTTTGGGAATGCACATAAACACATGCCCAGCATTTTTTCAAACTGCCAGGTCCTGGACTTGAACTGCACAGTCAGCCACATAGGATCCCACCACCTACTGGCTCAGGGTATTCCCTTTTTTCTTTTCTTTCTTCCTTTCTTCCTTCCTTCCTTCCTTTCTTTCTTTCTTTCTTTCTCTCTTTCTTTGAGAGAGATTTTTGCTGTAGGGTGTGTGCGCTCACCAGAAAGACAGAAAGTGAGAAATCACCCCCTGGGAGGATGACCACACTGCAGTCCCTTCTCCTCTATCCTCCTCTTGGGATTTTGGGCACACATGGCACACGTGCCTGGCATGAGCTGTAAGCCACTGGGTCCGGGACTCCATTGCTGGTCAACCATGTGGGAGTCTACTCCAGCAATGTGCACTCTGGCAAAAATTTGAAATTTTTTTTTTTTTTTTTTTTTTTTTTTGCATGGTGCCTGGTACATAGTAAATGCTCAGTAAAAGTTAACTTTTATCAAGCAGAGCCTGCTCCAGGGTGATTGGTTGTGGGAGGAACTATAAGAAGGACAACTTCTGGTGACTAATTCGTAGGAGGAGAAAGTGAGGCCACAGTAATACATGTGTGAGTATATGAACATACACGGGGAGTGAGGGAGGCACAAGTCTCCCAGGGTTCTGTGCATGGAAGGTTCATTAACAAAGCCAGGCCAGGCAGGTGAGGGGCAGCTTCTGGAGGCAGCAAGGTGTTGAGTCAGGTTTAGGATTTTAGCATCAGCATGAGCAGAAAGTTGACTAGATCTTTTTAACTTCTCTTTCTCTCTCTCTCGCTCTCTCTCTCTCTCTCTCTCTCTCTCACACACACACACACACACACACATACACACATACACACAACACAGTATCTTTAAAAAAATAAACTGGGAGGGACCAGCAGTCAGCGTAATGGCCATGTCGTGGACTCCCATGTAGTCAACCGCGGTTCAAGTCCCAGTGGCTTAAACTCACGCTGGGCACGTGTGTGTGTGTGTGTGCCCAGGATCCTGAGAGGAGAACGGAGGAGAAGGGATTGTGGCGTGGCCATCCCCCCTGGGGGGTGATTTCTCATTTTCTGTCTCTCTGTCTCTCTCTGTCTTTCTGGCAAGTGCACACACCCTATAGCAAAAAACTCTCCAAAAAATAAATAAATAGACTCGGGCACCAGCAGGTGGTGTGGTGGTTAAGGCGCTGGACATTCCTACATGGCCAACCATGGTTCAAGTCCTGGACCTGGTGGCTTGCTTTCTCACTTTCCCTCTGTGTCTTTCTCTGGTCAAAATAAAATAAGTAAATTAATAAATACAATTAAAAATAAATAATTATTTAAAAAAATAAGCAAATAAATAAACTGGGGCCAGTAGGTGGTGTGGTGGTTAAGGGTGCTGGACTCCTACATGACCGACCGCCGTTCAAGTTGTGGACCTGGTGGCTTGCTTTCTGGCTTTCCTCATCTCTCTCCCTCTCTCTCCATCTCTCGCTCTCTCATTCTGTCCCTCTCTGATCAAATTAAACTGAATAAATAAAATTAAAATAAAGTTAAATAAAATAATTATTTGAAAAACTGTAATAACAAACTAACAAAACACAACGAAAAATGTAATGAAGGTTGCCTGGGGAACTAGAAGACTGGGAAAGAAACTTGCTCTTTCTTTATATTTAATAACTTACTCTGTGACCTACAACCCCATTCTTCAGTATATACCCAAGAAAAGCAAAGCTTATGTTCTTAGGAAAACCTGTACACTAATGTACACATACAAGCTTTATCTATAATAGACCCAACCTGTAAACCACCCAGAATGTCTGTCAACTGGTAATGGGCACATACGTGGAACATACGTGCAAAGGAACATGCTCAGCAATAGAAAGGAACACGCTATCCATGCATGCAACCACATGAACAGTCTCACACACAGACTGAAAATGAGTCAAATGGCTGTAGGTAATCCACTTAGACGACACTTTTTTTTTTTTTTTTTTTTTTTTTGCCAGTGGATGCATGTGTTCCCCAGAGAGAGAAAGAAAAAGAGCACCCCTCCCAATGGGGCGTGGTCACACAGTAATCCTTTTCCCTCCATTTTTTCCATCCCATCAGGATTTGGGATGTGCACAGGTGTGCAGTGTGTCTCAAGCTGTTGGAGATCACCTCCCCACTCACAGTGCTAAGCCTCTATGTTACATGGCAGTTCTAGATAACATTTCTTTTAATTGTCAGAGGTTATATGTGCTCACCAGAGAGAGACAGAGAGATCATGAGAGAGAGAAAACACTCCCTCAACAGGGCGCAGCCACACCACAATCCCTTCTCTTCCATTCCTCCATCCTATCTGAATTTTGAGCATACACACACATGCACCGGACATGTTTTTCAAATTGCCAGGGCCAGGACTCACACCATGATCGGCCATGTAGCACGTGCTCCCTTAGCCATTAGGCTACAGGCCCGCCACCTATCCGGTATATGTATTTTTTTGAGAGTTTTTTGTTTGTTTGTTTGTTTGTTTGTTTTTTGCTATAGGGCGCGTGCGCTTGCCAGACAGATAGAGAGAGACAGAGAGACAGAAAGCGAGAAATCATCCCCCACGGGGGATGGCCACACCACAATCCCTTCTCCTCCGTTCTCCTCTCGGGATCTTGGGCATGTACGCACACGTGCCCGGCGTGAGTTTTAAGCCACCGGGTCCGGGATGCGAACCGCGGTCGACTACATGGGAGTCCAGCGACATAGCCATTACACTAACTGCTGGTCTCTATCCGATATTTTTGATAATTTGTTTGGAGGTTCTATCAGCAGGGGGCACAGCTACTCTGTGCATACCCTGACTGAAGAACTATTGGGGAAGGTCCACTAACACACAGCTTTGGGAGGAGCCACGTGCAACGGTGAGGGAGGAAGGGAACACCCACTCAGCCAGATCAGCAGAATCCACCCTGGTAATCAATGGGGTGATAGATGTCACAGCCAGATCACCTCCTCATCCTAGAGGACATTTTTGAAAGAGATAACACTTCATAGAAGTGGTGCTGCTAGGTGGTGTGGTGGTTAAGGCACTGGATTCCCATATAATAGACCACAGTTCTAGTCCTGGACATGACAGCTTGCTTTCTCACTTCACTGCCCCTCTCTCTGTGGTCAAATTTTAAAATAATAGTAATAAATAAAAGTATATAACTTTTTAAAACTATACAGAAAGAAAGTAGGATCTAGGGATGAGGACAGGTTGGCCAACATGGGCACGAGGGGGAAGCTTGGGGGTGCTGGGGCCGTTTTATACCTCACTTTTGGTGGTGGTTGCAGGTCTCTCTGTCTTTGCCAAAACTCATGAACTGTATTCCAAAGAGAGTGACTTTACCATGGTCATGCTTAAGTGCTGCAGCTACTTCTCAGGCCCTTCTTGGCTTCTCGCCGTTGTGTTGTTTGTGTCAACCGAGACAACCCCACAGGGAGAAGTGGGAAGCAACGTGGCCCTTTGAAGATGTACTTTGAATTTTTCGGGGAGCAGATTTCAGGTTTCTAAGTAGATAACATCGACCTGTAATATTCAGAAGATGAGGAAGTTGAAGGCACTGGCCTCCAGGCCTTGTGATTGTGGAAACAAGCCCAGCTCTGGGTGTGTGTGACGTGACTGGTTTGGGGGGTACTTTGGGGACCGGTTGCACTCGTTCTGCCAGCTTTAGGAGAGGAGAGGGGAGTTGGCCCGGGAAGCTGAGTTCGGGAGTGGGCTGAGGACGCCGCCCTGGGCAGGAGTGCCCTGGTGGAGGAGGGAAGTGGCAGGCGCCGCCCCACTTTCCCAGGGAGGTTAGACTGGGGAAGAGAGGGTGGCCCAGATATCCCGGGTCTATTAGGTGTTGGTCTCCCACCCCAATCCACGGGGTCAGGGGCCGGGCAGGCCTGGCTCGGGGCGCGGGATGGGGGGGGGGGGGGCAGTGATGGTGGAGATAGGCCTGGCTCTGGGGGGATGCCGGGGTGCAGGGGCGTCAGGGGGAAGCCGCCAGGCCTCAGGGCTCCGTCACCAGGGAGTGGGAGTCGTGGCTTATCGGCCCCATCGGCAGCCACACTCCACCTGCCCTCTCGCAGGCTCCGGCCCACTGCCCCGCCGAGGGCGACGGTGGAGTCATTCATTTCTGCAGTTAATTGGCCTCTGAAGCACGTCCACACCCGCCCCACCTCGGAGTGGGAGGAGCCAGGAGGGGAAGCTGGGGAATAATAGCCTGTTATTGCCGGTGCCGCATTGCATGTTTTACTCTCTCTTTACAGCTCCTTGAGGGAAGGAGTATTATTACCTATGCCCATTTTACAGGATTGAAAACACACAGAGGTCCAGGAACTTGCCGACCACCTCACAACTAGCAGTGAGGGCTTGGGTTCCGAAACGGGGTGGGATTTGCTCCTATTCTTAAGGCTGGGCTGAGGTCTGGGACCCTCCAGAGGAGCACTTTGCGTTCTTTTTGTTTCTATTTGGGGGCTTGTAATGCCTTTCAGTTCAGAAGGCCCTGGAAGCTGGGACAAAGTTCAATTCTGGTCCTAAGTGGTAGGTAAGGTAAACCTCTGGGCTGGCGCCTGGGTTGGTGGCCAGTGCGGTTAGCACCGCCACCCAGTGGTTATGTCCTGAAGGACCTCTCTCCCTCTTCTTTAAGGACTTGAAACTGAGAATACTGAAGGGAGTCACTAGATGGGTTGGGTCCTGGAGAACTGAGTGGCGGAGCCTTTGCCAAGAAAGCCGGGAGCCCCGTCGGTTTAGGCAGCGTTTTCCAACCTGCTGTTGCAAACCAGTGAACGCTCACGAAATCTACTTAGAATGTCACAATCAGTGTTTTTAAGAATAGAAAATACCGGCTCCAGCAGATGGTATAATGGTTACGTCACTGGACTCCCATTTCGTGGACTACAAGCCCTGTGACTTAAAACTTTACCCCTGGTGTGTGTGCATGCCCAAGATTCCGAGAGGAGAATGGAGAAGAAATTGTGGGGCGGGGAGTGATTTCTTGTTTTCTGTCTGTCTTTGCCTCTCGCGCAAGCGCATGCACCCTATAGCAAACATTTCTATTAAAAAAAAAAAAAAAAAAAAAAAAGGAAAGACCAGCAGTTGGCATAATGGCTATGTCGCTGGACTCCCATGTAGTCGACTGCAGTTCTAGTCCCGGACCTGGTGGCTTAAACTCACACAGGGCGCATGTGCGTGCATGCCCAAGATCCCGAGAGGAGAATGGAGGAGAAGGAATTGTGGTGTGGCCATCCCCCTGGGGGGTAATTTCTCGCTTTCTGGCTCTCTGTCTCTCTCTGCCTTTCTGGTGAGCACAC
The DNA here is from genome assembly GCA_026018925.1 of Tupaia tana. Lineage (NCBI taxonomy): Eukaryota > Metazoa > Chordata > Mammalia > Scandentia > Tupaiidae > Tupaia > Tupaia tana. Next base: position 162,330,162 of record JAKSZU010000003.1, on the reverse strand, counting down.
GCGCCCTACAGCAAAAACCTCTAAAAAAAAAAAAAAAAGAAAGAAAGAAAGAAAGAATAGAAAAGAAAAAAGGAATAGAAAATTCCAAATTCACATGTACTAAATGCAAACATTATTTTGTGGAATGTTTGTTTCAAATATATATGAGTATACTATGATCTTGTGGAAGTCTACTTATTAATATTAGCTGAGGTCAAAGTGCTTAACAAACACTGACCCAGAATCTAGGCCCAGTGGCAGTAATGCTCCCTACAGGACTACTGGGCCACCTACGGCCACAGAACAGGCTCAGGTTCCATCTGGGCCACTAGAAAAGCCCGGCCCAGGGTCAGTCAGTGGCATGGCGTTAAGGCGGCTGGATCTCACTTGGCCAACTGTAAAAAACACACCAGGTATGTGTGCCCAAAATTCCAAAAGGAGAGTGAGATGGAGGAGAAGGGATTATAATACAGTCATACCCCACAGGGGGTGGGAGGGTACTTTCTTGTCTCTCTCTAGCAATTCACATGCCCTCTGGGAAATTAAAAATAAACATATAAAATAACCCCCCACACACTTTAAAATTTTGTTTTTAACGTATCACAAGATTTTCTTAAAAGAATTATTTATTTCGTTTTTTTTATTCATCCATTTATTATAATTTGACCAGAGAGAGAGAAAGTAAGAAAGTAAGCCACCAGGTCCAGGACTCAAACCATGGTCAACCATGTGGGAGTATCCAGCACCTTAACACCACGCCATCTGCTGGTCCCAACAACATTCTTTAAAAGAATCTAAAAACCCTGGGCCAACTGTGACATGTAGGTTAAGGCAGCTGGACCCCACATGGCCAACTGTGCTTTTGAGTCCCAGACCCAGTAACTTGAAAATCATGCCAGGCACATGTGTGTGCATTCCCAATCCCAAGAGTAAAATGGAGAAGTGACTGTGGCATGGCTATAACCCCAGGGGGGTGATTTCTTCCCCCCATACACACACACATGCCCTATAGCACAAAAAAAAAAAAAAAAAAAAGAAAAGAAAAGAAAAGAAAGAAAGAAAAGAAGGAAGGAAGAAAAAAGAAAAGGAAAGAATCTAAATCCTAAATCCTAGGGTTGAGAATCTATTTTCTTCAATTTATTCAAACTACCACATCATCCTCTATGCCATTTTTCAGACATAGTTCTTTCTTTCTTTCTTTTTTTTATAGTATATTCCTCACTGCATTTTGTTTTAAATATGGGGGGACATAAGAACACATGTTAGGGGCTGGCAGGTGGCAGGTGGTTGGGGTGCTGGACTCCCACATGGCTGCCCACAGTTCGAGTCCTGGACCCAGCAGCAGCTTGCTTTCTCACTTTCTCTCTCTCTCTGCCTCTCTCTGACCAAATTAAGAAATAATAATAATATATATATATTTTTTAAAAGAACACATGCTGTAAGAGTCACGCATCTCAGGGGTGCAGAGATTAATGCAGAAACACTTGCCTTCTTGCCTTCTCTCCACCCCATTCCCGGGCACAGAGGTCACCCCTAGAAATAATCTGGTGTGTCTAGTCCCAGGCCTCTCTCCACAGATAACGTACATGCGTACATGTGCACCTTATTTTTATTTATAATAATTAAACTGCATATGCTGTCCTCTGCATTTTTGCTCACTTTACAATGTCTTAGAGATCTTCTCTCGCCCAGATACATAAATGTATTTCATCCTTCTAAAGGGCTGAGTGATATTCCACAGTATGAATGAATCACAACACGGTTAGTGTCCGGTGAGGAGAGTAGCCCAGCTGCCACCCCATAACTAGAGACCAGACCTGAGGAAGAAGCCTCCTCTCATTCTTTCCCCTGCCATGAAGGAATGAGGACTCTGCAGTGGGATATGGGGAAAATGAGCGGAGAGGTAAACCTCAAAATACTATAAATTGAAAGGCTCCAGAAGATTCTGGTACGCCCTCCAGTGAGTCTCAGACTCCTCGGCCTAAATATCCTCCTGCCCTCTCTCTCCAGAGCATTCACGTCCCTCATCCTACCCAGGAATGGTGGGGCACCCTCCCACCCCCTGATTCCTCCCACCAGCCTCTCAGCACTGGCCAGGGCCTGGCTGGCAGCAGCCACAGCCTGGCATGAGGGAGCCTTGAGGACTGGAAGGTGTTAGCCGGGGATGCTTAGCAACACTCTGAGTTAATTATTTAATTGGGTGAAACATCCATTAGGGAGGATTCTCACTTCCTAGACAGCCTGTGAGTAAACATGTCAGGAAGAGAAAAGTGAGGTGTTGGTGAAAGCTGCCATTCACCCTGGCTCCTCCCCCACTCCCCACTCCCCAGCTGAGGAAAGGGACCCGGAAGGAGTCTGCCCAGATGTTTCGGTAGGCTGGGCCAGGATAGGCTGGCCAGGCAGGCCTCGGAAGAGACAGACTGTGCCCTTGAGGAGGGAAGACGTGGCCCTGCGCCAGGACAAAGGAAGAACATCACCCATCAGAAAAACTCACTCAGACCAGGTAGCTCACCTAGAGGGGATTCAGTTTGAGCACGCAGCTGTGGGAGTGTTGGGAGACCTGGAAACGGAGAAAGGTAAGGCAACTGGAAGACGAATAATTGTGCCTTGCATTGGTGAACGCAACAGGAAACCAGTGGGCAGGCAGCCTAGCAAATGTAATTTGTGAGGTCAGCTCCCTAGAGAGCAGGGAAGGGCAGGGAGTCCATGAAGCACAAACTGGCAAACGACCGGCACACAGGCAGGCGGCTAGGAGGCTGGCCATGGTGCTGGGCTGGCCCATTTGAGAGGCAAGACTTTCTTCGGGAGAGGGCGGCCTATGCGGGAGCTGTACTGTGGGTGTGCAAGAGCAAGAGATGGCCAGTTTGCACCTGTGCCTGCCAGAGTTCAGCATAGAAAACCCCTCTGAGCCTTTTAACCAAGGAGAGATTTATTAAAGAGATACTTTCAAAATTGTTGGAAGTGCAGAATCGTGGGTTCTGACCCAAACATCCGGAATGACTTTCAGGAGAATTCTAAACTGAACCCCATGGCACTACAACCTCTGAGGCCACGACCTGAACTGTGGATCTGAAACCACGATAGCTGCTAAACCTAGACCAAGAAGCCAGAATCAAGAGCTGCTGACGTTGTCTCTATCGCCTTGGCCTTTCACTTTATTTTATTGTATCTTATTTTTATTGTTTAGAGGTTTTTGGCCTTTAGGCATGTGCGCTCACCAGGGAGAGACAGATAGACAGACACACAGACTCAGGTAAAAGGGAAAGTGAGAAATCACCTGAGGGGGGGTGACCACACCACAATCCCTTCTCCTTTATTTTCCTGCCTGGATCTTGGGCATATATGCACAAGCACCTGGCATGATTTTGAAGCCACTGAGTCTGGGACTCAAACCGCGGTTGGCCATGTGGAAGTCCAGCAATGTAACTGCTATGCCATCTGCCTGTGTCTGCCTTTAAAAAAGGAAATTTGGGGGACTAGTAGTTGGCATAATGGTTATGTCACTGGACTCCCATGTAGTAGACCGTGGTCCAAGTCCCGGACCCGGTGGCTTAAACTCATGCTGGGCGTATTTGCGTGCGTGGCCGAGATCCTGAGTGGAGAATGGAGGAGAAGGGATTGCAGCATGGTCATACCCCCTGGGGGGGTGATTTCTCGCTTTCTATCTCTCTGTCTCTCTCTGTCTTTCTGGCGAGCGCACACGTCCTATAGCAAAAACCTCTCTCAAAAAAAAAAAAAAAAGAAAAAGAAAAGAAAAGAAATTTGGTTAAAGGGCAAAAAAAATGTGCCAAAAAGAGCCAGAGAGAGAGAGAGTGAGAAAGGACCCTCCCCCTCCCCATGAGGGATTGTCATGCTGCAATCCCTTCACCATTTCTTCTTTCAGGATTTTGGGCAGGCATGCACAGGCACCCAGCATGTTTTTCAAATCACTGGGTCTGAGAGCTGAATCACATAGTAGACCATGTGGGATCTAGCTGCCTTAACCACCACGCCACCTGCTGGCCTGCCTTTGCCTTTCTAACTGACATCCAGAGGCTAGAGAATAGACAGCGGAAATCTCCTGCAGGGAAAAAAAAAAAACAACAACAACTCTGCAATCTTGCCATTCAGTAGAAACCCAAGGAAAGAGACAGCATCAGCCTCACAGCTACCTTCCAAATTTAATGAGTCTAACTGATCAGTGGAACCCAATTCATTTCCAAATCTTAGCTGCAAGGGAGTCTGGGAAATGCAGTGTGTAATGTTTCCACCTCTCCAGACAGAAAAAGAGAGCAGCATGGGAGGCTGAGGAAGCCCATCTTCAACGTCCACTACAACACTTTGGAGGAACTCACATTAGGTGGGGGACAGTGTAAGACCGCAGGTAACACTGTATGACGGGGCTCCAAACACAAAGGAAGTGCTGAGAGGGCACCTGGCCCTAGGGACTGCAACTTAGGGGACGAGCTAACAAGAATGCACATTCACACAAGGCAGCACGCATCAGGGCTTTACCTGCACCAGCTCATTCCATCTCGTCCTTTCCCTCCTGAAACAGACACCCCTGCAGCCCCATTTACTCTCAGGGAGGCCAGGAGAAGTGAAGCGACCTGCCCAAGAGCACGCCAGGGAAAGGGCCGCCTCGTGAGCTCTGGCTGTGTGTGAAAGGACAGATGGGAAGGCCAAATATAGGGGAGAGGGAAGGCTGGAGCAAGACCCTCCAGGGAGGGCCCAGAAGGAGCAGAGGCACCAGGAGTTGGCAGGTGGTGAATAGACACCAGTGAGCAGGAGGCCTGGGGGAGCTGGTATGCTGAGGACGAGGCAGAGTGGGGGAGCAGACTGCCGCACACCTGGTGAGGTGCACTTAGGAGCACAGAGGAGGCTGGGAGCTGGCTTGCGAAGGAAAGTGCAAGGCCAGGGCCAAAGGAGCAGGCTGGGAGAGGGATCCTCATCCAGATAGAAGCTGTGCTCCTCACCTCTGAGGAAGTCTCATTTCTGCACTGGAGAACAGGCACCTCCCAGGGTAAACAGTTTTGCTGCTGACTGGTCAGGAGCTGGGGGTTCCTGCCTATGCCGACACACACACACTCCAAGAGCTAGCTCTGGGCAGCTGGGACCCTCTCCAGGCCTAGAAACAGCACCACTCAACTGAGAGCAGCCTCATTCCCTCTTTACCCACCTTCCTACATCACCTCTGATGCGTAGCTGCTGATGCTGGGGCCAGCTGCACACACTGGCGACCTGTGCACTTGTCCAAGCCATGAGCTCAGAGATCCCCACACTTGGGCCCATGGTACTATGCCATGGCCATCTTGAAATTCTTAATAACATTTGGCCTCACCAAGTATGCAGTCAGTCCTGCCTGCAAGGAATTTATTTTATTTTTTTAAGTTTTTGCTGCAGAACAAGTGTGCTCGGCAGAGCAAGAGAGAGAGAAAGAAAGAAAGTGATAAATCACCCCCCAGGGGGATGACCACGCTGCAGTCCCTTCTCCTCCATTCTCCTCTCAGGATTTGGGGCATGCATGCACACATGCTAGGTGTGTTTTTCAAGCCACCAGGTCTGGGACTCAAACCATGCAGTCATAAGGGAACCAGCCACCTTAACCGTCATGCCAACTGGCTGGCCCAGGAAGAAAGTTTAAGTTTTCCATAATCCCTAAAGACTGGGGGATTCCTCATATACTTTCCAGGGAGGGTGGGTCAAAGGAATGCGAAGACATTTTTCCCATTTGGGATTTCCTGCCCACCCACCCACATGCCTATGTCCCACTCGCACCAGCATGTTCCTTTTAAATATGTGTCCCTTTTCCATGTCCGGCACCCAGCTCTGCTCTAAGTCCCCAACAGAAACAAGTCATCTTTCTGTTTAATGCACACCAACATCCCCCCCAACTCCACAGAAGACCATGCACATAGGAGGGCCTCCCTCGGGCTTGCTGACCCCAACCCCAAGATCAGGATGGGTGGACAAACTGACACCCTTTGACAGTCCTCTTCTGCAGCCTGGAGAGGAGTGGAGGAGGGGAGAATGGAGGGTGACCGAGAATGTGTGTGTCTGTGTGTGAGAGAGAGAGAGACAAAGGGGGGAAGGGGACGCATAAAACAGAAACAAATAAAGAGTTCAAATGTGAAACGATTAAAAAAATAAATCGAAGGGAGTGAGATAAGGCCGAGGAGCCTCTGCTCCCTAGTTAACATTCATTGGATTGAATAATCAGGCTTCATTATCTCAAATTGTCTGCATATTTGCCCTCAAAATGCTAATTTACAGTTGGCTGGGAGCAGTCTCGGCCTATTTTGACTAAAATATTATTTCACTTTATTGAGCATTGTTCTTAGCTGTCGGGCATCTTGGTTTGTGAGGGAAAGGAGGGGAAGAAATAGAGGGAGAGAGAAACACATTTTCTATCAAAGCTCTGCCCCGCTCAAGTCTGATTATGGGCTCCCTGTTTTGCGTAGAAATGGCATTTCTAAGCCTCCAAGTAAAATTAGAGTCTTTATCATTTTCTTTTAGGGGATAGACAGTTTATCATTAATCTCAAAGAAGGAAATAGGAGAAATAATTTTTTTTGTTTTTGTTTTACTGAAGGGGTGAAAATCTCTCATCACGTCCCCCTCCCTCCCCGAGGTGGAAACTGCCAGCTCCCTCCTCCTTCACTTTCTCAGTGACCTCCAAAGGCCCGAATTTTCCATCTCTTGCCCTTCTCTGTCCTCCAGGTCCCAGTGACCAGAGAAATGGTCCCAGAGAAATGCTACCCGCATCAGACCTGGAGTTCGGTTGGAGTTTCCCAGAATCTCACCCTGGAAGTCTGCAGATGTGGGCTCCAAATTTCATTCTTGCATCAAGTTAAAGACACAGCCCTTCTTGGAGCTGAAAGTCCACAAGAGCCTCGCATTTGCGTTCAACATGAGCACGGTGTTCCAGACAGCAGGAGGGGGCCCTGAGCTGGGTGTTCAGTCTGGGGATGGGCCACACTGAGTCAGCCACACTCCACCCCCCACCCTGTTTCCTTTGGGAACAGGGACAGGAGCTAGTGAAAGGCCAGCCTGAGTCAACCTAGGCCAGGCTCGTTCTGTCTGTGGCTGCAGCCAAAGGGAGCAAAGCCTTATGGCCAGCCGTGGCAGCACAGCGGGAACAAAATGCTCTGTGATGCTGAAACCATATGGAAAGGTTCCGGGTTCAAGCTCTGAGGCATACACACCAGTGGGCACGTGTATGCCAGTGTAACAGGCTAGCTGAGACTAGGGTAGATCAGGTCACAATGTAGGGACCTTGTTGGAGGTGCTAGCTTTCTCCACTGTGCTCTTTCTGAAGAAATAAACTTTTTCTTTTTTTAACAAAGGGAAAAGAGCATTAAATTTGTTTTATTCCAATTATCTTTTTTTTTTTTTTTTTTTAGGTTTTTGCCATAGGGCATGCCCATTCGCCAAAGAGAGAGAGACAGACCAAATCCTCTCTGGATTTTGAGCATGTGTACACACGTGACCAGTGTTATTTTCAAGCTGCCGGGTCTAGGACAACCATGCGGGAATCCAGTGCCTTAACTATGGTGCCACCTGCTGGCCCATGTTCCAATGATCTTAATCAGATGACCAACTGAGGCCAGAAAGAAGTTAGTTATCAGGGAACCAGCAGTTAGCGTAATGGCTATGTCGCTGGACTCCCATGTAGTCAACCGTGGTTCACGTCCCGGATTCGGTGGCTTGAAACTCATGCTGGGCACGTGTGCATGCGTACCCAAGATCCCAGGAGGAGAAGGGAGAAGGGATTGCGGCATGGCCATCCCCCCTGGGGGTGATTTCTCGCTTTCTGTCTCTCTGTCTCTCTCTGTCTGGCGAGCGCACGCGCCCTATAGCAAAAAAAAAAAAAGTCTCCAAGAAGTTAGTTATCAGCAGTTACAAATCTAATTAGCGGGTCCTTCCTGTTTGGAAGGTTCTCTGCTTTCCTCTTTCAGACCTTTCAGACTCCTTGCTGGTCCACCCTCCCTCTGCTGTGGTGTCTTCTGTCATCGCTCTCGTGGGTGGGTGAGGCATGGCTACTCCAGTGCTCTGACAGCAGACAGCTCTGGGTTGCTGTTGTCTGCTGAGCTCCCTTCACTGCAAACAAAGCTCAGGATCCAGGAAACAGTTAAGCACAGCCAACAAGCCTCCAGCTATTCTGCTCCATAGCCAGCCCCTTCCCACCCAGCCTTCTCTCTCCTCCAAAGCTTGAAGAGACACCCTCTTCTGCTCAGTGCCCACCCCCTCCCCAATCCTCTGCCAGCCTCAGAGGTAGCAGAAGATCACAGGTTCCCAGGACAAGCTGCGGGGTCACCATGTACTGTCGGGCGGGTTGTACACTAAACAAGAGCACCCAGCCAGGGGGCCAATGGGGCTGAGATTCAGCACCTGCTCCTTCCACTGAGGCCTATGTCCTGGTGTGGGGTTGCCTCTGCTCGAAAAGATGCCTTATGGCCTAACCTGGCCCTTTAGAGATGGCTTACTTTTCTCTCTCTCCTCCCCAAGCCATCTGAGCTCAACCTTCTCCCAGGGCTCTTCTTCCAAATTGTCTGTACTGAGACCTGGATTTGACATGTCCATCCTTCTCCCTGCCTGGGATCTGTGTGGTGCACGAGGTCTTGCATCTGTCTTCAGGAGGATTCAAGGCCTCCAGGTACTGGCCTTTGTCCTCCTATTGCAGCACGTGTTCCTGCCTGGGTCTCCATGGCCCTGGCCACAGCAGTCACTGCTGTCCCTCAGCTTTCTGACCTCCTGAGATACCAGACTTTCCAGACCCTCTCTGCTTGCCTCTAAGGGGTAGGAGCCTCTGGCCAGGCACAGGGTCTGGGGGTGGGAATGGGGGGTATCACTAGGCATTTTACGGCGTCATGATGCACCTTCAAGTAACCAGCCACCTCTGTGCACACAAAGTAGACATTGCACACATGCATCCCAGTCAGCACCACACACACCGCAGACACCCCCCAGACACCACTTACCCTCAGTCTTAGCAAACACTACAAAAGCACGCACACGACCCAGGAGATACTACATACACACCCACCCTCAGGACACACACATACTCTGCCCACACCTACACTCACACCCAACAGAATCCCTGCACACCTTTAGCTGACTCCACACACACATCCATACACAGCAGACAGCCCCACACACGCACCAACAGATACCATACACGCTCCCACCCAGTTCACAGGTGCACTGCCCCATTCATCGCAGTGGGTGGCCACGAGAGGCTGAGCGACCTGGGAGCTGAGTACTGTCTTCATAATCGGCCTGATGTGATCACTGAGAGGGGGAGGAAACGGCATGCCCTATGCACAGAGAGGCTCCTGGGATACGCAGCCCTGGTTTCAGCCCAGCTCTGTCCCTGTAGGGACACGAGGCCTAAATCTCCCTCTCCTCAACCAGAAATAACACTTCGGAAAGGGTTGTCGGCCTGAAGTCCTCAGACGGGGCGAAGGAGCAGGGTGTTCATCTACAGCATATACAGAGGCCCACCTGAGCTGAGTGCCACAGGGTAGATAAGGAATTCAGGCTTAGTCCCTGCCCTCAAGGAGCTGACTGGAGAGAGAAGCAGGGCTTATCAGACAATATGAGAAGGAACACACACCAATTCGTGTTCAGGTGGATGGCCTGCGAATTAAACAGGGTCCGAGGTAAAGCAAGCAACACAGGAGTGGCCACTGCAGCCGGCTGTGTCTAGAGGGCAACCTTGGGGGGAGAGGAGGGTGGGAGATACAGGGTATTGCTTCCTTTGCTCTGGACTCACTGTCCACTACTGCCATGGGTAGTGACTATGAGGGTCGAGGTCCCTGTGGTGCTGACCCTCCCTGGGAGACCTTCTGCACCAACCAAGTGAAGGTGAGAATGACGTCAGGGGCTTGGGGGCTATGAGGTAAATCAGCAGGTAGTGGACAGTGACTGGAGCTACCCTGGGCCAGGGGAGGGCTCTCTCAGGAGTGATGAGGACAGGCCTGGGGCTAGGGTGAGGCCAGGAGGCACCCAGGGTGCAACACTGAAGGAGGCTCTGCTCTCAGGTGCTAGCCTTGCCCTTGAACCTGGAGCAGGAACGCCTCCTTAACGTGTGCCTGAGTGGAACCTCCCTGCTCACCCTAGTCCACCCTCTGAGAAGGAGCACACACCAATTCGTGCTCAGGGGGCTGGCACAAATTAAGTATTAAGGGGAGACACCAGGCATGAGGTCCTAGTTTACTATGAAGGCCTCTTAGCCAGAAGCCTGCTTTTTCTCCTCCATCTCTGCTTGTGTTCTTCCCCTGGCCCAGCCTCTTTCTCACCTCCAGCCTTTCTTTCCTGGGACTCAGGGTGTCCGAGAAGGCCCCCATGGACCCGAAGGGCCACAGAACCAGGCCTTGCCCCTGCAGAAAGAAGCCAAACTTTGACTGGTGGGCCTAGGACAGGGAGGTCCTCTCAGGAGGCACAGACTCAGATGTCCTGGCCTGGAGCTGCTCTTCTGGAAGAAGGAAGGGGTGTAGACTCAGGCCTGGACGGAAAGCCGAGAAGAGGGAGGGACGACACTAAACTTATCCCAGGTGGCAACGGGGTCTTGCCACAGTTGCCAGTGGGTTTGCCCCCAGGACTCCCCGAGCACCCCCTTCCTCTCTTCTCCTGCACTGGCATCTCATTCGCTGCTTGTGGAATAGACCACGTCTGATTCCCAGCTTGGAGCGCTTGGCATTCTGCACGGCTTCCACCCAGTTCAGTGAACGGGAGACCTAACTAGGGCGTCCTGAGGCCCCGGCCCTTCCGGGGGAGGGCCTTGAGGAAGTTTGGGTGGGTGACTGGGGACCTCCCAACTCCAGTTACACAGTGAAGTCAGCATGAGCCCTCTGCCCGCTCTCCTTCACCGAGTAAGGACAGCGTGCTCTGGGGTCCCGCCTCCATCCCCCGGGGTCCGCCTGGCCTGGGTTCCCTTTACAAAGATGCAATTTCCACTCCTCTCCCACCTCCATCTTTCCCTGGCAATCTCCATGTCCTTTCCAGGGACATTCTCGCCTAGGAGTCAGGAAAGACCTCGGCCAGGGAAGGGGCGGGCATCCTGACAGCCCCCCGGCCCAGCGTGGGGGTTGGGGCGGTCCCTGGGGAGCAGGGCTGAGCCCGCGGCTCCCGCGCTAATCAATGGGCCGCAGCCGGCGGGAGGGGCCCGGCGGGGGGATTAGGAGCCGAGAAGGGCAATTACCGCGATCGGGCGCGCCGGCTTTTCTCCGCCGCGCGGCTCAAATGCCGCATTTCGGATGCAGCGTCGCGCTCGGCCTGTTTGCTCCGGGAGCCGGGGCCCCGGGGCGGGAAACCAACTCGCAAGTGTATCGGAGATTAGGGCAGCGGCTGGCGGGGGCCGGCGCCGGGCAAACACCGGCCGCCGTCTCAATCCGCGGCCCCGGATTCCGCCCGCAGCGGCGGAGGCCTGGCGGTGACTGCGCCTGGTGAGGAGGCGGGGGCGGCCTGGCCCCTGGCCCTGCACCGGCCCCCGCTAGCGCCCCAGGGGACGCGTGGGGGCGACTTGGAAAACGCAGTCACCGGCTGGGAGCGATGGCCTTTTCCCTTCCCTCCAATTTACCGACTGTGCGCTTTGCTGTAAAAAGCAGGCACGTGCAGGCCCAACTCCGTGTCCCTCTTCCTTCAAAATAACTGAGTTGACACAAAAGAGCAAGAAAGGAAAGCGAGGAAAGAGGAGAGTAGCGCACAGGGAGAAGGCGAGAGTAGGATCGCGAGGACGAGGAAAGGACCGAGGAAAGGACTGAGGAAGGAAAGAAGGAAGACAGATTCGGTCCCCCGGTCCGGTCAGCTCGGCTGTTCACTAGGCCTGGCTCTGTCCCTCCGCTCCGCCCTCTAGTTCCCATCATCTGCCCAGTGGGGCTGGGGGAAGAGCTCCTGGCTGCAGATGGTGAAGGAGAACGATCCAAAGGGGGGTTTGCAAAGCCTGGAGAGTGACGGGCCACCACCTGGGTGCTGTTGGGGGCTGACAGTGGCAGGGGCCCCCAAGCTGGGCGGGTGGGGCGGGAGAACCTGGCCTAAGCCCTTGGCTGCTCTGGTGGGAGTCTGAGCCTTTGACAGGCTCCCAGCAAGCCCAGGGCACGTGTCTGAGTCTTAGACCTGGTCTCTCAGGGCTCCCCGGCCAGAGGACAGTCTAGGACTCCTCCCGGAGCTGGAGGACTCACTCCCACCCTGGCGACCTCCACCTCCCAGCTAGAGAGCCTTCTGCCTTGCCCCTTCTCCTTGCCCAAGCACCAACCATCCCTACACACATGCCTTTACTAGAGCTTCTCAGAGGATCCCAATCCTGCCCAACCATCAAGGCACATGGCTCCCAGGGGTCTTCCTCCAGTAAACCCTCCAGTTCTCTGGCTCAAAGGGTCTGTGAGCAAATTTAATAGCTAATCCCATCTCTGGGTCCCTAGCCTTATCCCTCTTCCTTCAAAGACATGCCTCTTGGGAGACAAAGCCACTTTGTAAATAGCTGTCTTCTTGGAGCTGTTAGAAGTTCTTTCTCCTGCTTTTGCAACTTCTGATCTGACCAAACCAGCCCTTCTTCCTCTGTGCACTCATTTTCACCCTCTGAATTCCTTAGTGATCTGTTTGGACTCCTGTAAGTGACCTGGAGGGATGAGGGAGTGAGGGTGGGAAATGCTTGCTTTTCTTTCTTTTCTTTTCTTTTTTTATTTTTTGAGAGGGTTTTTGTTTTGTTTTGTTTTTGTTTGTTTGCTTGTTTGTTTTTTGCTATAGGGCGGTGCACTTGCCAGAAAGAGAGACAGAGAAAGAAAGCAAGAAATCACCCCCCCGGGGGGGATGGAAATTCTTGCTTTTCTCCCATAGTTAAGAAGCATGGATTCTACCAGCCCAAGAGGAGAGGTCACTGGGCCTCCACACAGCGTCCCCCCTTCCCTCCCCTGCCACCCTGTCACGCCCTAGGAACACAAAGCTCCTCTACGCTAGCTTTTCCTTTTGCTTCAGCGGGGTCTGTAAACCAGGTTTATCCTACTGCTAGGCTCCTGTGAAAGAGACCGCTCCCCACCTTTTGCTCACTCCACTCGTCTTTATTCGTCCCCCACTGTCCTCAACTTCGAGCTCTCCTGAACTGGTGAGAGCCCCGGGGTTCTTTCTGACCCCGCCATCAACAGGAGAAGTTGGGCGCCAGCATAGTGCGGTCTGCAGGCGCCCCCTGCTGTCCGCCGCGACAAAGACAAGCGCCCTGCCATACGCACACATCCGCCTGCACACACACGTCCAGGGGCGTTCTTGCGTCATTGCTAGAACCTGAGTCAAAGGCTCAGGCTCCCAGCAGAGCAGCCAAGGATTTAGGCCAAGTCCTCCCGCCTTACCCACCGAGCCTGGAGCCGTAGGCCCTAACGCCTCAATGCCAGCCCCAGGAGCGCACCCAGGTGGTGGCCCCGCCACTCTCTAGTCTTTGCAACCCCCCCTTTAGATCTTTCTCCTTCACCATCCGCAGCCAGGAGCTCTTTCCCTCAGCCCCAGGAAGGGCAGGCACTTAAAAAACAACATATGTCTTTTTATGGGCTCAGAACTAACTGACACTCTCATCACACTTCTTTAAAGAAAAAAAAAAATTGGGGCCAGCAAGTGGCATGGTGGTTAAAGGCGCTGGACTCCCACATGGCCGACCACGGTTCAAGTCTCAGACCTGGTGGCTTGCTTTCTCACTTTCTCTCTCTCTCTCTGGTCAAACTGAAAAATAATAATGATAATAACAATAAATAAAGTTAAATAAAATAATTATTTAAAAAGTATTTAATTTTTTTTTATTTGAGAGACTTTTTTTCTATAGGGTGCCTGCACTTGCTGGAGAGATGGAGAGAGATAGAGACAGAAAGTGAGAAAGCGAGAAATCACCCCCCAGGAGGATGGCCACGTCACAGTCTCTTCTCCTCCATTCTCCTCTTGGGATTTTGGGCACGCACACACACGTACCCTGTGTCAGTTTCAAGCCACCAGGTCTGGGACTCAAACCATGGTCAACTACGTGCAAGTCCAATAACAGAACCATTATGCCATCTACTGGTCCCTTATTTTATTATTTTTTGATTTGACAAGGGAGAGACAGAAAAAAAGGGAAAGTGAGGAAGCCAGTTGCCAAATCTGGGACTCGGACTGTGGTTGGCCTGTGGGAGTCCAGCGCCTTAACCACTAGGCCACCTGCCAGCCCCTCATCACACTTCTAAGGACCTGAGGGACGTTTTTGCATCACGCAGCAGGACTGGGGCTCAGGTGTCCTGACAAGTCCACAGTTCTACAAACCGTAATAGCAGGACTTAAGTTCTCCAGGGCACTGTGCCAGGAGTTGTGTGGAGGCCGGGAAAACCGGGTCCTGCCTCCCCTGAACCTGGACTCCCAGAGCAGGCACAGGCCTGGTTCTGTGTGGGCAGGGTGGCGAGTCTTCCTTTCTGTCTCCAGCAGAGCTGCCCAGGCAGCAAGCACTCACAGACAGGAGTGAGTGGGTGAGCACCACGGCCAGGAGTGCCGCTGGTCAACAGGGGAGCACCAGCCCAGGAAGCTCCCCCAGAGCTGTGGCTCTAAGAGGGGAGCTGAGGCTGTGTGTTCTCTGGGGGAGGAGGGACAATGCAGGGTCAGGGCCAGGGAAGCCTGGGTCAAGACAAGGTGCCTGTCCTTCCTGCCACTTACTAGCACGGGGGGCAGCAGCAGCAGCAGAAGACCACCTGGGGCCGCAGGGGCCGCAGTTCTGGGAACAAGAAGTCCAAGAAGCGCAGTCGGCGCAAGGAAACCTATTCGATGTATATCTACAAGGTGCTGAAACAGGTGCACCCCGACATCGGCATCTCTGCCAAGGCCATGAGCATCATGAACTCGTTTGTGAACGATGTGTTTGAGCCGCTGGCTGGGGAGGCCGCCCGGCTGGCCCAGTACTCAGGCTGAACCACGCTGACTTCCCGGGAGGTCCAGACGGCCGTGCGCCTGCTGCTACCCGGGGAACTGGCCAAGCACGCCGTGTCCGAGGGCACCAAGGCTGTCACCAAGTACACCAGCTCCAAGTGACCCAGGGTCTGACAAATAAAGGGTGAACTGTTAAAAAAAACAACAAAAAAAAAACCACTAGCTGTGTAGCCTGGACTACTCACTCACCTCGTGAGCCTTGCTTTTTCTTTTTCTTTAGAGAGATATTTTTGCTATAAGGCACATGCGCTCACCAGAGAGGCAGAGAGACAGAGAGACGGAAAGCAAGGAATCACTCCCCCCCCCCCCACCCGGGGAAATGGCCACGCCACGATCTCTTCTTCTCCATTCTCCTGGAGAATGAGTATGCACGCACACACACCCGATGTGAGTTTTAAGCCTCTGGGTCTGGGACTCGAACTGCGGTCAACCACGTGGGAGTCCAGCAATGTAATCATTGTGCCACCTGCTGGTCCCAAGCCTTGTGTTGGGATTGATGAGTTGTCACAGGCTGTGGTGAGGATTCACTGCTACAGTTTTGCCATATCCAGCAGGTAGCAGCTTCATAAATGGAGGTCCCTGAAGCTCTGACATCCCCGAAGATCTCCAGTCAATCTCCAGAACTGCCTGAGGGTGGCCGCTAGCCCTGAGCAGTGGATTGTTCCAATAACCAAACACTGGACACAATCCAAATGTCCATTAACATGGTGTGATGGCTAGTTTTGGGTGGCAACTTGACTGGACTAAGGGATACCCAGAAACCTAGCAGAGCTCCACTCCGGATGTGTCTGTGGGGGTGTTTTCAGAGGAGATAACATGAATCTGGGTGATCTGTCCTTCATGCTGGCCAGCATGAGTCAATCAACCGAGGGCCAGAGAGAATAAATACAGAATACGAATGGGTCTCTGAAGAGAGAACAGAACAGAGACCAGTAGATGGTGTAATGGTTACATCACTGGACTCCCATGTAGTCAACCGCAGTTCCAGTCCGGGACCCAGCAGCTTAAATTCATGCTGGGGATGTGCGCCTGTGTGCATGCCCAAAATCCTGAGAGGAAAATGGAGGAGAAAGGATCGTGGTGTGGCCATCCTCCGTGGGAGGTGACTTCTTGCTTTCTGTCTCAGTTTGTCTCTGGCGAGGGTACATGCCCTAAAGCAAAAATCTCTAAAAAAAAAAGGAAAAAGAGAGAGAGAGAGAGAACAGGACAGGGACCAGCAGATGGCGAAATGGTTTCGTCACTGGACTCCCACATAGTCAACCACAGTTTGAGTCACGGACCCAGTGGCTTAAACTCACACCAGGCTCATGTGTATGTGTGTGCCCAAAATCCCGGGAGAAGGAGAATGGAAGAGATGGGATTGTGGTGTGGCCCAGCAAGTACATGTGACCTATAGCGCACGTGCGCTCGCATACACACACACACACACACACACACACACACACACTTAAAAGAAAAAGAGAGAGAGAACGAGACAGGACAGATTTTTTTTTTTTCCATTCTATTGGACGTGAGGACTCAAGGTTCATCTACCTTTAGGCTCCAGGCATACCAGTGGCCCAGGTTCTCAGGCTGTCAACCTCAGGCTGACTTACGTCACCAGCTTTCCTGCCCCTGAGGCCTTGGGACTTGGACTGAACCATGCTACCAGAAACCTAGGATCCCTGGTTTGCAGATAGCCTGGTGTTGGACCCCTCTGCTGCCATAATTCCATGAGCTGTTTCCCTACTGGTTCTGTGTTCTTAGAGAACTCTGACTCAGATTTAGGGACAAGGAGTGGGGTCCTTGGGTGTGATAAAGTCATTAGTGTGGGCCCCGTGCTTGAGTTCTGGTGTGTACATAAAGAAATGAGGCTAGGAGGGCCCCATGGTTACTGACCAGAACCAAGAGCAACTTATAGACAGGTGTTCTGCTAAGATCCTGCCCTGCCCCATGCTGTAGCCTCACCAGAAATTTGTCCCTGGACCTTGAACCTCCAAACTATGAGCTGAATAAATCTCTATTTATAAATCACTCAGTCTGAGACATTTCTGTTAGCAACACAGTAACAGACTAAGACACATAGGGTAAATTATGGTGCATGGGGCTAGCAGATGACGTAATGGTTACACTGTTGGACTCATAGTCAGTCTAGTCAAAACCCAGTGGCTTAAAACTCACACCAGGGGGACCAGCAGATGGCATAATGGTTATGTCGCTGGACTCTTTCGTAGTCGACCGCAGTGCAAGTCCTGGACCCTGCAACTTAAAAACATACTGGGCACATGTGCATGCGTGCCCAAGACCCCAAAGGAGAATGGAGAAGGGATTGTGGAGGGTGATTTCTCACTTTCTGTCTCTCTGTCTCTGGTGAGTGCTTGTGCCCTATAGTAAAATTCCCTCTAAAAAAAAATAAATACTCACGCTGGGTGCGTATATAATAACAACAACAAATAGGGACCAGCAGTTAGCGTAATGGCTATGTTGCTGGACTCCCATGTAGTCGACCGCAGTTTGAGTCCCGAACCCAGTGGCTTAAACTCACACCAGGCGCGTGTGTGTGCATGCCCAAGATCCTGAGAGAAGAATGGAGGAGAAGAAATTGCGGCGTGGCCATTCCCCCTGGGGGGTGATTTCTCACTTTCTGTCTCTCTGTCTCTCTCTGTCTTTCTGGCAAGCACACACGCCCTATAGCAAAAACCTCTCAAAAATAATAATATAAAATAACAACAAATAAAATTAAGTAAATAATTCTTTTAAAAAAGCATGCAAAACTCTTCTATATGCTACTGATGGATCAATAAATATGAAAAAATTGTAAGAGCCCATGATTGGAAATGTTAACAACAAATTAAATTCAGAGTTAACATCAGTGAACAGGACTTGGAGAGAGGTACAAAGAGGCTCCATAGGTGCTTATTTATTTAAAAAATAAATAAATAAGGGATCAGCAGATGACATAATAGTTATGTCACTGAACTCCCATGTAGTTGACTGTGGTTCTAGTCCCAGACCAGGTGGCTTAAAATTCACACTGGACTCATGTGCATGCATGCCCAAAATCCTGAGAGGAGAATGAAGAGAAGGGATTGTGGTGTGACCATGCCCCTGGGGAGTGATTTCTTGCTTTCTGTTTCTCTGTCTCTTCAGTGAGCACATGTGCTTTATAGCAAAAATCTCTCTCTAAAAATAAATAAATTAGCAAAAACTACACTCAATAAAGTTGATGGGTAGGTTTTTTAAATATATTTTTATCTGTAACTTTCCTCATGTTTAAAATATTTTATTATAGTTTTAAAAGAAGGGGAAGAAAACAGTTACTCGCCTAATAGACCCACTGATGACTCCCTGATTTTGGCAGCTCAGCCCACTTGCCTCCCTGCTCGACCAATTCTTCTCCATCTTTGATCTCATTCATTACTACTTTCTTGCTTTCTTTCCTTTCTTTCTTTCCTTCCTTCTTTCTTTCTTTCTTTTGTTCTGTTTTGAGAGACTTTTGCTATAGAGCACTAATGCTCACCAGAGAGAGACAGAGACACAGAAAGCGAGAAATCACCTTTCAGAGGGAAAGACCACGCTGTAATCCCTTCTCTTCCATTGTCCTTTTGGGATTTTAGGTACACACGCACACGTGCCCAGCGTGAGTTTCAAGCCACCAGGTCCAGGACTTGAACTGCGGTTGGCCATGTGAGGCTCCATCGCCCCAACCACCATGCCACTTGCTGGCCTCAACATTTTTCTTTTCAAACTAGAACTCACTTGCAGATGACTCTTAAATCTACACTCAGTCCAGACATCTTCTCTTATTCCACTTCTCAGATGTCGCCACTATATATTTCTCTGAGAGTTCACACTCAGTATACCCAAAACTAAACTGATAACCAACCCCCCCACACTACCTACTGCCTGCCCTGAAATGACCTGTGGAGAGACATATATACTCAAGAATCTTGTCGAAACTTTCTTTTTTAAAAAAACTCATGATAGAGGGGCCAGCAGATGGCGCAGGGGTTATGTCACTGGACTCCCACATTATCGACTACAGTTTGATTCCTAGACCTGGTGGCTTGAAAATCATGCCGGGCGTGTGTGTGTGCATGCACAAGATCCTGTGGGGAGAATGGAGGAGAAAGGATAGCAGCATGGCCATTCCCCCTAGGGGTTGATTTCTCACTTTCCCTCTCACTGTCTCTGTCTCTTTGGTGAGTGCACACACCCTAAGGCAAAAATCTCTCTAAAAAAATAACAGAACTATGACAAAGAGCACATATGTGCATGAGAGAGAGAGATCGAGAGGCACCCTTGACAGGGTCTGGTCACATCTTGATCCCCTCCCCACAGTCTTCCAGCTTGTCAGAATCTTAGGCACATATACAGGCCCCAGCATATTTCGGGTCTGCTAGGCTGGGGACCTAACATCTGGGTCTGCCAGATGGCTTCTGGTACTGCAGTGCAGTAGCTACCAACTGCACACAGAGGCTGAAACTTTTTGAAACTTTTGAATGCTGATGATTAAAAAAATTACTGAACTTTTTTTTTTTTTTTTTAGAGACTTTTGCTATAGGGTACATACAGCTCACCAGAGAGAGAGAGACAGAGAGACAGAAAGTGAGAAATCACCTCCCAGGAAGAATGGCTATGCCATAATGCCTTCTCTTCTGTTCCCTTCTTGGGATTTTGGGCACACATGCACATGCACTTGGGGTGAGTTTTAAGCTGCAGGGTCCAGGACTCAAACCGCGGTCCACTATGTGGGAGTTCAGCGATGTAACTATTACATCATCCGCTGGTCCCAATTTTTTGAACTTTTTAACAACAGAAAAAGTTTTTTTACAAATAAAAAGCAGACTGACAGTAGACTGAGTTAAAGGTTGGTTTTGTCCATTTAGACTCCGAGAAGGCCTACAGGACTGGCGTTGGTCAGAAGAGCTTTGAGGTCTGTTGATCACTTACCAAGTAAGATGGTAGAAAAAGGATGGGCTAGTGGAACAGGTACAGGAAGCCTGAGCCAAGGCTCTGCTCCTTCCCTTGAGCAACAAGGACAATTTGAATGAAGAATCAAAAGCAAGAACAGAACCTTGCTACTCCAAGTATGGTCCCTGTACACTAGTTCCTGGAAGCAGCTCCAAAAAGTATATTCAGTACAGAATCCAGGCCAGCTAGTGGCATGGTAGTTAAGGCAGTTGGGTCTTACATGGCCAACTACATGGAGTTTGCCATTGGAGTCCTGGGGCCAGTAGCTTAAGAAATACACTGGGCACACATGCAGACCTCACCCCGGGATTAATGCACATGAAGGCTGGAGGAGCTCATAGCCTCTAGAGCAAGTCCTCAGCCTTGGCAGTACAATTGAATTACCCAGTAAGTTTTTCCAGCTCCTGACACCCTGGCTACACCACAGACGAATGAAGGAATAAAGCCGTCATCTCTGAGTTGGGTGCCAGAGTTAGGATAATTTATTCCTCGTTGGGAGTTCTCTTGATGGGTGAGGAAGCCAAAGTCCAAACACTGCCTGACTCAGGATTCTCCATTGCTCAAGTCTCCACAAGGCTCTTCTCAGGAAAAGAGGGAGGCAGGCCTGAACCTCTGACCATCTCAGGCTGTTTCCAGTGGGACCCAACCCTCCTCTCTCCTCTGCAAGAGCTCGTAAAGGTTGACTTTCCCAGATTCTTCTCTGGAGTCCGGGAACTCTGAATTCAGCCTGTACTCCCCCTTCCATGCCCACCCCTATGTGTGAAGCCAGGACTCCGAGGGGCAGATCTCCATGCAAGTGTGAACTGCAAACAAGTTAGCTGGATACAAACTTCCTCACAGGAACCTCATTTCGGTGCTGAACAAACAGCCAGCAGAGTTCCATCGCACTCTTAGACTCCCAGCGGGCCCCGTCTGCACCTGGCCTGCCTGGATAAAGGGGTTTCCCCGGACTTCCAGTGCCCCACCCCCACCAGTTCACCCCCAACCTGCCCTCTTCTGGGGCTCAACCTCCCAGCCTTAGCAGGGGGTGGCAAAAGCTTGGTAACAACCTTTGAAGCCCACCCATGGAAGAGCCCTAAACAGTTTGCAGAGAGCTGGGCACAGTCATTCCTGTAAATCCCAGTTACTCAGGAGACTGAGGCAGGAGGATCATGAGTTTGAGGCCAGCGTGGGCAACAGAGCAAGACCCTGTCTCTAAAAAAGTATATTACATATGTTATATATAACTATATATATGTTACAGGGGAGGAAGGAAGGTGTGGGCTGATATGCAGGACCTGTGACAAGCCTGTTCTCGTGCTACCACCCAACATCTACCTGCAAGACACTACTTTTCTCTTTTCTGAGCAGAGAAATGTCTCAGAGAGGCCACACACCATAACTCAAATCTCTTTGTATCTGTCCATTTTGACAATGCCCCTGACCCTCAGACCAGGTTTGCATGGCGAGGATGCCATAGAGGAGCCTAAGGTAGGTGGTGATTTTTGAAAAGGGACTCAGGTTCACCACTTCTACTGGTGTTAGAAGTTTAGTTACTTATAAGAAGTTAAAACTAGTTAGCCCTTAAAAGTTTACTTTCATATACGCTCTTCCACTACAGCTTATCTCCCACTCAGCACCCAAGGAAAAAACACCTTTTCCTCTTCTAAGGACTGTGAGTACAAGAGGGAAAATCAATTCAATTCCATTTCGGTCATTTAAATGGATACTCTCATTATGGGACATATAGTCAGACAGACCTGGGTTTAAATCCTGGCAGTTCACTAGCTGTAAAACAAACCACGTAGCTGTCCAAGATCCAGTTTCCGCATCTGTAAAAAGGGACTAGCAGCATGACTGTGGGGATTAACAAGACTACATGAGTGTGTATCTTGCACGGGGCCTGTGGTAGGAGGAGCATCCAGGGAAGAATTAGTGGTCCTTCTTCAGGAACTGAAGGCGTAGGGGAGAACGGGAATTCAGCTCAACAAATTTGTATCTCTACCCCGTGCTAAGCACCATGGTAGGGATGGGTGGTGGATGCGAAGATAAATAAGGTGCGAACCCAGGCCTTGCATTGTCACACGTGTATGGAGAAGAATGAGCTAGAGGTTCAGAGTCCTGGGCTGAGTTTTGTCCTTTGGACAAATCACTCCTCATCTCCTGGGCCTTGAATGACCTTCCTTTCGGTACAAGAAATGGCTTTGACTAGTTTGCTACGAAGGTCCCAACCAGCTCTAAAGTGCTCTAAGTTGATAGAAATCATAATAGTTTCATTGCATGAGGGTTATTCTCCCTGGTTATCCTTTCTCTCTGATCAACCCTTTCTCTGCCTTTGCCCAGCCTTAGAGGGAGTCCCCAAGAGGTTCATAGTATCCCCTCTCTCTTCTACAATATTTTCTCTCTACATGAGCTCACCCAGTCCCATGCCTTGGACAGCATCCTCCCTTTGGAGGTATCTGCAGAAGACAGTCTCCTCCAAGGAGCACTCCTGGACCACTGAAGTTATCACTAGTCTCTCTGTCCTTCACACTCCGATGGAATCTGTCGTTTAGTTTGGCAGTTTCCTTAGTTACTTGTGGACGAGTCACTCAGTCCATTCCCTCCACCCCCTCTATGAGACTATGAGTTCCCAGTGGGCAGAGACTGTATTCTTCACTACTCTTTGTAGCCCTCATAAAACCCAGCATATAGAGCAGGTCTCAAACAAATAATGTTTGTTGACTTCAGTCTAATTGGAGAGCACAGGATTTCAGAGAAAGTCTTAAAAGCAGCATACATAAGAAAAAGTTAGGAAACGCTAGGTAACGGTGGAGTGCAATGTTGTGTTAGCATATATAGCACCTCCTCTGTGCCACCGTGCATTCCAGGAGGAGAGGAACAAACAACCTTGTTTGCTCTTGGCCTGTCAGGTGCAGAAATGCAGGAGGGGCGAGGGCTGGGAGGAGCAGGTGTGCGCTGGAGCTGTGACAGACCAGGCAGCAGGAGGAGGTCTAGCGTTTCCCCAAGGCAGTCCTGGGCTCTCACCCTGTAGCCTGGCTTGACTTGAGGCCTGGTGCTGTGGACTGTCCTTCTCAGCCCTAAGGAACTGCACAGCCACCATTTAGCACCATTTCTGCCGGATGAAAAGGCCTTTGGAAAGACAAGGAAGAAAGAGAGAGAAAAAAGGAAAAAAGAAAGGAAGAGAAAAGAAAAAGGGATAGAGGAATGGAGGAAAGAAGCAAGCAAGGAAGGAACACTCTGCAAAGGGATGATGAAAAAGGAGAAAAGAGAACGGGCAATGAAGGGGCTTCCCGATGTGTCTTTCCCAACTTCCTAATTCCACCATGGTTCTGAGATCTCAAGTAGGGTTTTTTGTTTGCTCATTTTTTGTTTTGAGCTGCTGGGTCTGGGACTTGAACCACAGTTGACTATGTGAGAGTCCAGCGACGTAACTATTACGCCATCTGCTGGTCCCTCAGGTAGGGTTTTTTAAGTTGCTGAGGGCCAGGAGGCCAGCAGATGACAAAGTGGTTATGTCACCGGACTCCCATATGGCCAATCACACTTTGAGTCCCAGATCCAGTGGCTTGAAAGTCACACCAGGCGCATGTGCATATGTGCCCAAGATTCCAGGAGGAGAATGGAGGAGAAGGGATTGCTGCATGGCCATCCCCTCAGGGGGATGATTTCTCACTTTCCCTCTCACTGTTTCTGTCTCTCTCCCAGGCAAGCACAAAAATCTCTTTTAAAAAAAATGTTGCTTAGGGCCAGCAGGTGGCGTGGTGGATAAGGCATTGGACTCCCACATGGCCAGCTGTATGGTTCAAGTCTCTGACCCAGAGCCTTGAAAAACACATTAGTCATGTGTATATATGTGCCTAAAATCATGAGAGGAAAATGGAAGAGTAGGGATTGCTGCATAGCCTTCCCCAAGAGGGCGTGATTTCTTTCCTTTCTTTCTTTCTTTCTTTCTTTCTTTCCTTCTTTTTTTTTTTTGGAGAGGTTTTTGCTATAGGGCGCATGTGCTCGCCAGACAGACAGAGAGAGACAGAGAGACAGAAAGCGAGAAATCACCCCCCAGGGAGGATGGCCACACCGCAATCCCTTCTCCTCCATTCTCCTCTCGGGATCTTGGGCACGCACGCACACGCGCCCGGCGTGAGTTTAAGCCACCGTGGAAGTCCAGCGTGGGAGTCCAGCGACATAGCCATTACGCTAACTGCTGGTCCCAAGAGGGGGTGATTTCTTACTTTCTCTTTCCCTGACCAGCGCAAGAGCTCTATGGCAAAAATAAAATGATAATAAATAAATAAATCTCTGTTTACAGCCATGCTTCTTCCCTCAGTTCAAAGAAAGGAACTCATTCTCTACTCAAATGAGATAACCCAAGTGCGAAGTTTAATTAATCATACATCTTACCATTTCCCTCCTTTTCCTCCTCTCTACTAAGTTCACCTGTATATTAATGGGTTCAGACAATAGAGGGAGGGAAAATTCCTTAGTGGGGAGGAGGGCTGGGGAGAGAAAGGAGTCTGGTTGGGGTTAGGGCTGGAGAGCTTCCAGGCAAGTGTATCCAAATATCTATCTATCTATCTATCTATCTATCTATCTATCTATCTATCTATCTATTAAAGAATTATTTATTTATTTTTAGTTATTCATTCATTTATTTTAATTTGACCAGAAAGAGACAGAGCGAGAGAGAGGGAAAGTGAGAAAACAAGACAAAGGTCTGGTACTTGAACCGTGGTTGGCCATGTGGGAGTCCAGTGCCTTAACCACCATGGCATCTGCTGGCCCCTCTATCTATCTACTTTAAATTTACTGTAGAGTGTGTGTGCTCACCAGAAAGAGGGGTGGGGAGTAGAAATCAACCCCTAGAGGGGATAGCCATCCTGCAATCCCTTCTCCTCCATTCTCCTCTTGGGATTTTGGGCAGGCACACACACCTACCTGGTGTGTTTTCCATGCTGCTGGGTCTGGGACTCAAACCCCATAGTTGGCTATATGGGATCAAGCCACCTTAACCACCACATCACCAGCTGGCCCATGTGTCATTCTTTTTATAATTTTTTTAGTTTGGTCAATTGAGTCACTGGTGCTGTACAAATATAGCAGATAACAAGGTCTATGTGAATTGTTTTAGGATGTTTTGGAAATCAATATGCTAATACCCTTATCTAGTGGGCCATTGAGAAAGTCATGACACATTTTTGCATAGAAAAACGTAGAAAAATATTACTTTTTCAATGACCTAATATTATGATTTTAAAATATAAACTCATGTAAGCCTCTGTTTGTTAATCCTATTTATGGATTTTTTTCCTTTAAGTTTGTTTATTTAGGGACCAGCAGGTGGCATAATGGTTACATCACGGGACTCCCACATAGTCAACTGCTGTTCAAGTCCCAGACCTGGCAACTTAAAACATGCTGGGCAAGGGTGCATGCGTGACCAAGATCCTGAGAGGAGAATGGAGGAGAAGGGATTGCAGCGTGGCTACTCCCCTGGGAGGTGATTTCTCACTTTCTGTCTTTCTGTCTTTGGGTCTCCAGCAAGTGCATGCACCCTAAAGCAAAAATCTCTCTTAAAAAAATTGTTTGTTTATTTCTGCCATGAGTGAGAGAGGAAGCATCCCCAACAGGGTCCTTACGCTGTGATCGACCCCCAGCCTCAGACTGCTCCAGGTCGTGAGCATCTCCCCATGCATCCAGAGAGATCCTCAGACAACAACCTAGAACTCTCTTGTGGCTCAGACTCACAGAGCACCCCACCTTACCACTGTGTCATCATTCAGCCCCCATAAATCTTTTTTTAATTAAAAATTAAAAATTTTGTATTTTACTATACAGCACCAGAGAGAAAAGTGAGAAAGCCAATTTCCAGTAGCAGGATTTGAACCCAGTTGGCCATGTGAGAGTCCAGCACCTTAACCACCATGCCACCAGCTGCCCCCCCAATCTTTTAGTACAGAAATAAAAGCACTACTTCACTATACATTTATTTATTTATTTATTTATTTATTTATTTGGAGAGGTTTTTGTTGTTGTTGTTGTTGTTGTTTCTCTCTAGGGCACATGCGCTCGCCGGAAAGACAGAGAGAGACAGAGAAACAGAAAGTGAGAAATCATCCTCCCCCTGGCCCCAGGGGAGATGGCCACACCTCAATGCCTTCTCCTCCATTCTCCTCTCGGGATCTTGGGCACGCACACACTCGTGCCCAGCGTGAGTTTAAGCCACCGGGTCCAGGACTCCAACTGCAGTTGACTACATGAGAGTCCAGTGACAGACATTACACCAACTGCTGGTCCCTTCACTATACATTTAAAACAGTAATAAGGCAAAACATAGAGAGGCAAGACATTAATGGGACACAGAAATGAATTATTGTCAGGGCTGTCAGGTGACGTGGTGGTTAAGGGCGATGGACTCTCACATAGCCAACTGCAGTTCGAGTCTTGGACCTGGTGGCTTGCTTTCTCGCTCTCTCTCTCTCTCTCTCTCTCTCTCTCACTGTCCCTCTCTGGGGTCAAATTAAAAGAAAGAGAGAGAGAGAGACAAAGAAAGTCAGTTAAATAAAATCGTTCTTAAATATATATATATATGGATTATTGTCTGTTGATGATAATGTGTATAGTGTCCTCACCTGGACTGGTGTGAAGTGTATTCATGTTGGGAGAACTAACTTTACAATTTACAAGCTAAGTGGTGTATAGTGATTGAATGTATAAAAGAAATTAAAATGGGACCAGCAGTTGGTGTAATGGCTATGTCGCTGGACTCCCATGTAGTCGACCACGGCTCGAGTCCCAGACCTGGCGGCTTAAACTCACGCCGGGCACGTGTGCGCACATGCCAAAGATCCCAAGAGGAGAATGGAGGAGAAGGGATTGCGGCGTGGCCAGCCCCCCGGGGGGTGATTTTTCGCTTTCTGTCTCTCTATCTATCTCTGTCTTTCGGGTAAGCACATGCGCCCTATAGCAAACACCTCTCAAAAAAAAATTAAATAATAAAATTTTTTAAAAATAGTGTTTATTACCAGTTCTGTTTGTAGATGCAGAAACTAACAAATCTGATGTCCTTTAGCAGAGGACAGGTTGAATAAATTGTGGTCCACCATACTGTGGAACACTATGCAGCCATTAAAAACAATGAGTTAGGGGGCCAGCAGGTGGCATGGTGGTTAAGCTGCTGGAATTCCTACATGGCCGACCATGGTTTGAGTCCCAGACCCGGCAGCTTGCTTTCTCATTCTCTCTCTCTCTCTCTCTCTCTCTCTCTCTCTCTCTTCTCTGGCAAACTCGTGAAACATAATATTAACAATAACAATAATAAATAAATAATTCTTTAAAAAGAAAAATGATGAGTTAGGAACCAGCAGGTGGAATGGTGGGTAAGGCACTGGACACTCCCACATAGCTTATAATGGTTCGAGTCCCAGACCTGGTGGCTTGCTCTCTCACTTTCTCTCTCTCTCTCTTTGGTCAAATTAAAAAGAAATGAATGAATACATAAAGTTAAATAAATAATTCTTTAACCAAACAAAACAATGAGTTAGGGCTGGCCCCTTAGCCAAACACTTAAGGGACTCAAATCCTACATGGCCAACTGAGGCTTGAGTCTCAGATCTGGTAGCTTGAAAAGCACACTGTGTGTCTGTGTGTGTGTGAATGTGTACGCACGCGCATGCCTCAAATCCCAATAAGATTGAGAAGGGATTGTGGCATGGCCGCACCACATTAGGGGGTGCTTCCTCCCTCCCTCCCTCTCTGTCTTTTTCTGTCGAGCATATGTACCCTCTGGCAGTTAAAAAGAATCTGTTTACCCACCACCACCCAACTTTATCAAACATTTTTAGTACACTTGTTTTCTGTTAAGAAATAAAACAATACAGAAGTTGACAGCCCAAGTGCCCCCTCCCTAATCTAGCCCCTTATCTCACCTCAGAGCTCATCTCTATTTTGATTGTCATTTTTATCAAACCATGAATACCTTTAGACTTTCTATTAATATTCAGCAGTTCTCAAGTCAGAGCCCAGCATTCCCTGGCTGCCTGCGGTTTCTGTTCCACTTTCAGGCCCCTTGCAGGGATGCGCGCCAGGTTACTCAGTACATGAGGGCAAAACCTTCCTACTGAAGGGCAAGCTGGTGGCCACCCACCTAGCAAGGTGCCTCTGGCCCCTGCTGGGAAGAGCCAAAGGGGCATGTTTGTGCCCCAAACACTGATGTCTTTGAAGATGACAAAACCGCTCTCCATCTGACTGGATATTTTGATGTTAGACCTTAATCTGGAAGGCAGACTGTCACCGGTCCCTGGGAGTCAGGAATCCCTCCGAGCCCACCGCACAGCACAGTGCTCCCCCAGCACCAGGCCAGTTCTCAAGCTGTTGCTCCCATGAACTCACTTAATCCTCATGGTGACCGATGATGAGATAGCCACCACTATTCCCCATTTACAGGTGACAAAATGACAAACAGGAACATGCGACTTGCCCAAGGACAACTAGTAAGTACTCACTATCCATCCGTACAGTGGGAATACCCTTACCTGCCCCACACCCACCACTACAAGGCCTTCTGCAGGCCCATCAACGCCATTCATTGGCAATGCCTTAGGAACTGTGAAGGGACTCTGCAAACTGTAGGTAAGTCTCCGTGTTGATTTTTTCCCCTTCCACCATATCCGAGTGTGGGAAAGATCTTTCCAGAGGGACCCTAGATGATATGGGCACAGAGAGTTCTTAGAAAGATTAAAACGGAATTGGTAATCACAGTGGTGTCTCCAGGCAGGGAAATTAAGCTGCTGGCGACAGGGTGGGAAATTTACTTTTCACTGCGCTTATAAATAATGATGATAATGATAATAGGATCTGTTCCTTGGCCTGGCGACTACATGAGCTGGACCCCACATGGCCAACGGCCCAGTTCAAGTCCCAGACTGGCAGCTTGAAAAACACCCCAAATCTCGGGGGAACCAGCAGTTAGCATAATGGCTATGTCGCTGGACTCCCACGTAGTCAACCTCGATTCGCGTCCCGGACCCGGTGGCTTAGAACTCACGCCGGGCGCGTGTGCGTGCGTGCCCAAGATCCCGAGAGGAGAATGGAGGAGAAGGGATTGCGGCGTGACCATCCCCCCTGGGGGGTGATTTCTCCCTTTCTGTCTCTATGTCTCTCTCTGTCTGTCTGGCGAGCGCATGCACCCTATAGTGAAAACCTCTCAAAAAAAAAAAAAAAAAAGAAAAGAAAAAAACACCCCAAATCTCAAAAGGAGTGAGAGGTGAAGAAGGGATTGTGGCTTTGCTGTTCCCTCTGTGGCAGAAGGGGTGTTTTCTCCTCTCTCTCTGTCTCTCTCTGGAGAGCGCACAAGCGCTCTAAAAAGAAGGAAAATAAATAAAATAATAATAATAAAGGACTACGTGGTCACAGGTGAATTTGGCCTGGGGTTCTTCTTAAAAAAAAAAAAAAAAAACGCGCAGATGAACAAAGGTTGGGACAGGCAGGCAGTGCGACACTGCTCTCCCATCACAACGCCCCCCAGCAGCGCCCCGGGGCGAGGGGCATCCCTGCAGTGGTGACCAGGAGGGCAGGAACAGGCACCCGGCATCTGGAGGGTTCCCCAGGACCACTAGCGAGCTGTAGAGAGCTCAGGATCCTTTCTCCGACGGCACCAGGGCGGGCATTTTTAAATGCGGAGGAAGGGCGCACCCTCCTTGCCGCGGTGGCCACCTACCCTCGCCCAGGAAGGCCCCGCCTGGACCGCAGGATGGGAAGATCGGCCCCCGCCCCGCCCTGGCCCGTCCCCGTCAAATTTAAGAGCCCTCGACGACCGCTGGCCGCTGTCTGGGCAGCAAGCCTCGCTCCTTCCTTCTGCACTCCGCAGAGCCCCAGAGGCCCCGCTCCGCTCCCTGCTGCGTCCCAGCCAGTGCCGCGCCATGCCCAGGCCGGGACAGCGAGGCCGCCAGCCGCCTGCTCCCTCTGGCCCTTGGGCCCAGCCCGGGTGCTCCCGCCGCTCTCCCGAGCACCCCGAGCCTGCGCGCGGCCCCGCGAGCCCAGGCACGCCTCGAGCCCCCGGACGCCTCGCGTCGCCCTTCTCCGTCGAGGCCCTCCTGGCCAGGCCCGACCCCCCGCGCGCCGGCCGCCTCCCCGCCGTGTGCCTCCGCCTGCGCCGCCCGCGGCCTCTGCCCCGCGTCCTCGCTGCCTCCCGCCCCGGCTCCGTCCTGGCCGTGCCCGGCGACGCGGCTGCCAGCCTACCTGAGCGTGGGGCTCTACGCCCTGTGCCCGCCGCCAGCACCCGGGCTGTGCGTGACTCACTTCGGTGGCCCCCAGGGCCTCGGCGTCACAGGTACCGCGCGCAGGGGCGCCCGGGCAGGGCCGTGGCTGGGGTGGAGGAGGAGAGAAGTCCCCGAGTTTGAGAACCACACGCGTTGGAGTGGGAAAGGACCAACTCTGCAGTGGAAACCGAGGACTGAGGCAGGGTCTTCTTGAGAAAGACCCTGGATCTTTCCGAGGCTGCTTCCTCCGCTGCTGGGGTGGGAGAGGGTGGGTGTGAGCGCCGGTGCAGAGCGGCCAGGGCGGGCTGCGAGGGCTGCCCAGGCCAGCGCGGGGTCGGCCAGAACACTCAGCCCTGCTCCCGGTCTCCGGGCCCGTTGCCTCCCTCCACACACTTCCTTTGGGTCACCTTCCTGGCGAACCCACCGCCCGGGCTTTGCCGGGAGGGAGAAGTGGATGCTGCGGGTCGCGCTGTCCAGCCAGACCCGCCACTGCCTCCGCTCTTCGCGCCTGTAGGGACTTGGGCTCTGCACTTAACCACTCTGGGCCTGTGAGCTGACGGCGCTCTAAGGAAACCTAAGTGCTAAGCCCTGATTAACCCCGGCGAGAATGCGACTGCTCAGATGCCTTTCTCCTCCAGCATTAACCTCCCTCTGCAGAAACTCTTGCCACTTTGGGCTGCCCGGTTCACGCTCGCCCATGTCATGAGGTAAATAGGAGCCAAGTTAGTTCAGGCTTATCAACCCATGCCAAGGTCGCCGGGACACAATCT
Source organism: Tupaia tana (assembly GCA_026018925.1). Classification (NCBI taxonomy): domain Eukaryota; kingdom Metazoa; phylum Chordata; class Mammalia; order Scandentia; family Tupaiidae; genus Tupaia; species Tupaia tana. The sequence goes on along the minus strand of JAKSZU010000003.1, from coordinate 162,299,316 downwards.
CGCCTGGTCCTACTCCCTGCACGGCATCCTGCTCATCTTCACCCCCTGTCTGCAGTGCCTCAGCCCCTGGACTCTCAGACCCACCCAGATTCACCTGTGCTGGGAGCTGTGCCCATCACGCCACGCCACCTTTTCTCCAGCTCCCACACACCTGAGGTCTGAAAGGCAGCTTACTACCTGACGTACAGCAGTCTCCTGTTCCAATAGTTCTTGCACGGGTACTACATGCACAGCCCAAACCTCAAAATGTATATATACTAAGATACATGAAGTTTCCTTCTGCCTCCATTCCCTGGCCACCTACTTCCCAAGGTATTTTTAGTATATTTAATACCTGAAAACACACACACGCGCGCGCGCACACACACACAAACTCCTATTCTTCCTCCCTTTCCCCCACACATACCATACACACTGTTCTGCATGCTACTCTTTCACTTGACCATACAGCTTGAAGATTTTTCCAATCCATAAAGAACCTCTCTTACAGCCATTGTAATCCATTGTAGGAACGTGTCATAATTATTTAATGACGTCCCATTGCTCGCTTCTCATCACTGCTGTTACATACAGTGCAGTAATGAATAACCCTGCACACACAGTATCCCACTACAGTTGGACTTTCTGGGTCTAAGGAGTACATGCTCGTTCAGTTTGGCCAGAATGCCCTCCACAGAGCTGGCACTCCCTGCGTCCTCCCACCAGCTGTAAGAATGCCCCCCATCCCAACAAGCTCACCAGAAGAAAATGGTATCACTGTGTTGGTTCAAAGTACATTTCTCTGTGATAAGTGAGACTGGGCGTCTTTCATATGTCAAAGAACCATTCGTATTTCCTAGTTCATGTCCTTTACCCATTTTTATTTTCTTTTTTAAATGTTTTAGCTTGCTGTAGGGCATGTGTGCTGACTAGAGAGAGACAGAGAGACACACAGAGAGAGTAAGAAATTACATCCCAAAAGGGATAGTCATGCTGCAATCTCTTCTGTTCCATTCTTGTCTGGGATTTGGGGCACACATACACACACACCTGCTGTGATTTTCAAGCCACAGTGTCCAGGACTGGAACCATGCAGATGACCACGTGAGAGCCAGCAACTTTTTTTTTAAAGAATTATTTTATTTAACTTTATTTATTTATTTAAATTTGACCAGAGAGAGACAGAGTGAGCGAGGAGAGAGAGAGTGAGAAAGCAAGCTGCCAGGTCCAGGACTCGAACTGCAGTCAGCCATGTGGGAGTCCAGCGTCCTTAACCACCACACCAACTGCTGGCCCCGAGCCAGCAACTTTAACCTCCACATCACCTGCTGGTTCAATTTTTCTTCTTTCATTTATTTTTTTAAATGTGCACTCACAGGAGAGAGAAAGAGAAGGAAGGCAAGTGAGCAAACATCTACCAAGGAAGATGACCACACTGCAATCACTTCTTCTCCAGTCTCCTCTGAGAATTTTGAGCACACACATGTGCCCAGTGTGTTTTTCTTATATATATATATATTTTTGAGAGGTTTTTGCTATAGGGCGTGTGCGCTCGCCAGACAGACAGAGACATAGAGACAGAAAGAGAGAAATCACCCCCCAGGGGGGATGGCCACGCCGCAATCCCTTCTCCTCCATTCTCCTCTTGGGATCTTGGGCACGCACACACACGTGCCCGGCGTGAGTTTAAGCCACTGGGTCCATGACTTGAACTGCGGTCGACTACGTGGGAGTCCAGTGACATAGCCATTACGCTAACTGCTGGTCCCTTTCTTATATTTTTTAAGAGAGATTTTTTGCTATAGGGCACGTGCGATCGCCAGAGAGACGGAGTGAGACTGATGAGAAGGATGGCCACTCTGCAATCTCTTCTCCTTCATTCTGCTCTCAGGATTTTGGGCATGCATGCACATGCACCTGTCATGAGTTTTAAGCTGCCAGGTCCAGGACTCTAACTGCAGTCAACTATATGGGAGTCCAGCCATGTAACCATTACACCATCTGCTGGTCCTGCCCAGTGCATTTTTCAAGCTGCCAGGTCTAGGACTCAAACCATGCAGTCAGTTTGGGAGATCGAGCTGCCTAAATCACCGTGCCATCTGGCTAGCCCTAGCCATTTTTCTTTTTTTCCCTTTCCTTTCCTTTCCTTTCCTTTCCTTTCCTTTCCTTTCCTTTCCTTTCCTTTCCTTTCCTTTCCTTCTCCCTCCCTCCCTCCCTCTCTCCCTCCCTCCCTCCTTCTCTCTCTCTCTCTCTCTCTCTCTCTCTCTCTCTCTTTCTTTCTTTCTTCCTTTTTTAGTAATTCTGCTACAATGGGCATATGCTTCCCAGAGATAGAGAAACAGAGAGAGAAGGAAAGCAAGAAAGCAATACCCATGGAGGATGGTCTGGCCACAGCCCCTCTTCATTTTGCCCTGCGTTCAGGATTTTGGGCATGCAAACACAGATGCCCAGAGTGTTTTTCAAGCCACCAGATCCAAGACTTGAACTGCACTGTTGGCCATATAGGATCCAGCTGCCTTAACCACAAGGCCACAGGCTGGCCCAAAACTCTTTTTATATTGAGGGAAATTAGCCCTTTGACTTATTATTATTTTATGTCAGAGGATATATGCACTTCAAGAGAGAGAGAAAGAGAAAGAACTACCCAATAAAGCCTGGTCACACCACAATCTTTTTTCCTCCGACTTGCCATCCCATCAGGATTCTGTAATCTTAGAAAGACTTTCCCTACTCCAAAGTCATAAAACTATTTCTCCTGGTTTCTTCTAGATTTCTGTGGGTTTTACTTTTTCTTTACTTTTTACTTAAATATTTGTCCCACTTGGAATTTTTCTTAGTGCAAAGTGTGAGGTACAGATGTAGCTTAATTTTTCCTAGATCTGGACCTAACCCATCTATAAACAAGTCATGTTTCCCCCATCGCATTGTCTCTGATGTTATGATTTTTATAATGACCATTGACTTTCTTCTTGCTCCATGCCTGAGACAGTCCCAAGCACCTCACAGATACTGTGTGTTTAAATCCTGTGACATCATTGGGATTATTAGCACCATTTTACATATGAGGAAATGAAGGCTCATGGAAGGGTATACTGATTTGTCCAAATTTGATCCCCGCTAACCAGTGGTAGAGCTAGGATTTCAAACAGAGCTCTTAAGGAACACACGATACAGCCTCAGTTTTTCTCCACGGGTCGTAACTACTTCAGCTTCTGAAACAAGGCAGGAAAGAAAGAATGCCAGGCTACACATTTGCTAGGCTTTTCCTGGGCTTTTGGTCCTATCCCAGACAGGTGCAGGGTAAACCTGGTGGCCCACTATCCCAGCCCTGCTCCCTTTACTGTAGCAGACCGGCAGACGGTCTGCCAGCCCCGTGACCTCCGCACAATTAGTGCGGGCTGAGTGGGCCTACCACTTTCTCCTCCCAGATGTTGTGGCTCACTTTCTTAGCTCCTTCAGTCTTTGACTCAGGTGTCACCCCCGGTTGACTTATCTCCACTGGCCCACAGCTTGACGAACTGGCTAGCACTTTTGTGTTCCTTGAAAAAGGCATTCTCGGGACCAGCAGTTAGCGTAATGGCTATGTCGCTGGACTCCCATGTAGTCAACTGCGGTTCGAGTCCCGGACCCAGTGGCTTAAAGCTCACACTGGGTGCGTGTGTGTGCGTGCCCAAGATCCCGAGAGGAGAATGGAGGAGAAGGGATTGTGGCATGGCCATCCCCCCTGGGGGGCGATTTCTCGCTTTTTATCTCTCTCTGTCTGTCTGGTGAGTGCATGCACCCTATAGCAAAAACCTCTTCAAAAAAAAAAAAAAAAAAAAAGGCATTCTGGACCAGCTAGTGGTATCGTGGTTAAGGCACTGGATCCCACATGTCTGACTGTGTGGTTCAAGTCCCAGACCAGGTGGCCTGAGAAACAGGCTGGGCACGTGTGTGCATGCCCAAAATTCTGACGAGCAAGTTGAAGGAGTAGGAATTGTGTGACCATCCTTGTGGGTGACCATCCTCTCTCTCTTCTCTCTCTCTCTGCCTCTCTCCAGCAGGTACATCCTCTGGCAAATTAAAAGGACTTCCTGTCCTCCAAGCAGACATAGCACCTCATGGGGGTGAGACTTGATCATTAGAGAGTGGGTAGAATTTCAGGCCCACTTGCCCTCTCATAGGTGCAGGGCGCACGGCTGTACATGGTGGCCCTGTTCAAATGTCACCACAGTAAGGTGGTCGTTGTTTCTAAAGATGCAAAGTACCCACATACATATACATCACCCTGTCCCACTTCCCTGTCCCCCCTCATCCCTTAGCACTTATTGCTGTCTGACATACTAAATTATTTATTTATTTTTCTTGATTACTGTGTGTTTTTCCCAGTTCTAAGATGTAAGCTCCATGAAGATAAGGATTTTCTGGGTTTTTTTGTTGTTGTTTTTCATTTTTCTCCTTAAACTGTGCCTGATACATAGTTGAATGAAAGAAAAGGGTGAATTCCTACAGCTTTCTTTTCTGCCCATTCCATGAGGTTTCCCAAAGCAGTCAAGGGAAGGAGAGGGGAGGTTTGGCAACCCCTAGAAGGTGCCAGAAATTAAGCCACTCAACTGGAGAGTGGAGGCTGAAGGAGTCTCAGAGCATCGTCCGTCCCTCTCATTTGCTTGTTGTGATTTCCGCGCAGTCTCTTCCCTCTCTGCCTTCTTTCTGTGTAACTTGGCCAAATAGAAGGAAGGATAGTGGAGCCGTGTGTGTGTTCTTTCTTCTCCAAGACTGGTGGGCAAGTGGCTGCTGTGTAACCTCCTCCCACATCCGTTGTTGGTTGTTCTTTAGGTTGGGAGCTGGCTTACTTCCCAGGCCTCTGGGACCCTTCAGACGGCACCTCATCCGAGGACCTTCAGGATACTGAGAGACATCAAAAGAGGGTCCGAACCATGTTTAACTTGGAGCAGCTGAAAGAGTTGGAGAAGACGTTTGCCAAACAGCACAATCTGGTGGGGCAGAAGAGAGCACAACTGGCAGCCCAGCTCAACCTGACAGAGAACCAGGTGGGTTGGGACTGAGCCTGGGGACAGACACGACCTCTGGAGGGCCCTAAGTCTGGGGGAGAGGAAGACAGGGTCTTCTTCCTTTGTACTAGACTGCTGAAGAGACAGGCCCTAACTTTTTGCACACTCTCTATATAATGAGAAGGACAGTCCCATCTGAAGTCACATTATGAGAACAACATAGAATGTTAATCTATACTATTAACATTAACCTAGAAATTTCTAACAAAGTATTTCCATGGTAAATAAAGAGCTGTCTGTGAAACTAAGTAGTTGCTCAAGGAACTGGGCTAGCAGGTGGTATGGTGGTTAAGGGCTCTGGATTCCCACATGACTGACCAAGGTTCAAGTCCCAGACCTGGAGTTTTACTTTCTCACTTTCTCTCTGTCTCTCTTTCTCGCTCTCCCCCTCCCCCACTCTGTCCCTCTCTGGTCAAATAAAAAAAGAGAATAAATAAATATGTTAAATAAAATTCTTTTTAAAAAAGTAGTTACTCAAGAAGTTAAGTATTTTTTAAAATAATATTTAGTGAGCCAGTTGGTGGCATGGAGATGAAAGTGCCTTGATCCCACATGGCTGACTATGTGTTTTGAGTCCCAAAGCTGGCAGCTTGAAAAACACACCAGGCACATGTGCATGTGTGCCCAAAATCCTGAGGGGAGAATGTGGAAGAGATTGCAACATGGCTATCCCCTCGGGAGGTGATTCCTCACTTTCCTTCTTTCTCTGTGTCTCTCTGGCAAACACATGCACCCGAAGGCAAAACTAGAAATAATAATATTAATAATAATAAAATTCAGGCCAGAATGGTGGCGCAGCAGTAATGCAATGCTTCCCAATGCCGAAGTCACATGGCAGTGTCCAGAGGACACCTGTACCTGCCAGATGCACGTGCACATGCCTGTGATCCTGGCTGGCGAAGGCTGGGTAGGTTGGAACACGAAGACCGTATTGGGACTACTTTTCTCTCTCTCTCAGTCTCTTTCTCTTATGGAGGAAATAAATAAATTCAAAAAGAATAATGAGTAGGCTAGCCTTGTAGCCTAGTGGTTAAGAAAGCCAGATCTCATATGGCCACCCAAAGTTTGAGCCCCAGCCCCAGCAGCTGGGACTCACCAGGCACCTGTGTATGCATGCCCACATCCCAGCAGGATGGAGAAATGGGGGAGAAGGGATGAGGTGTAACCATGCTCCATTGGGGGGGCGGTACTTTCTCCTTCCCACCCACTATGTTTCTCTGTCTCTGGTGTGTGTACATGCCCTCTGACAATTAAAATAATAATAATAATAATAATAATAATAATAATAATAATAGATATTTCTTTGGCCTTTATATTCTCCTGCAGCTATTGTATCATTTCTCCTCTTATTTCATAGGCAAATTTCTCAAGAACTTGCTATGTTCACTCTCTCCAAGCCTTCACCTCCCATCACTCCATAATTTATCCCTTTTTCTAAAAAAAAAGTGTGTGTGTATGTATGTATATATATGTATGTGTGTGTGTGTGTGTATGTATATATAATTTTTTTTTCTTTTAGGTTTTTGCCATAGGGCAAGTGTGCTAACCAGAGAGACAGAGAGAATGACTGAGGGGGAAAGTGAGCAATTACCTCCCTCCCCAGAGAGGATGAGCATCCCACAATCCCTTTTCCTCCACTCTCCAGCTAGGATCTTGCGCATGCATACACACACTCCCAGCATGATTTTCAAGCCACCAGGTACGGGACTTGAACTGCAGTTGACCATGTAGGAGTCCAGTGCCTTAACCACCACACTACCTGCTGGCCCCCATTTAATTTTCTAATTTTTTTTTTGTGTGTGTGTGTACTAGAGGGTACCTGTACTCATGAGACAGAAAGAGAAGAGAAAGAGAGAGACCCCTCTGGGACCAGCAGTTAGCGTAATGGCTATGTCGCTGGACTCCCACATAGTTTACTGCGGTTCGCGTCCCGGACCCGTGGCTTAAAACTCACGCCGGGCACGTGTGTGTGCGTGCCCAAGATCCCAAGAGGAGAATGGAGGAGAAGGGATTGCGGCGTGGCCATCCCCCCCGGGGGGGTGATTTCTCGCTTTCTGTCTCTCTGTCTCTCTCTGTCTGTCTGGCAAGCGAGCGCACACACCCTATAGCAAAAACCTCTCCAAAAAAAAAGAGAGAGAGAGAGAGAGAGAGAGAGAGAGAGAGAGAGAAAACCCTCAAATGGGGCCTGGTCACATCACAAGCCTTTTCCTTGATTTCTTCATCCTATTAGGATTTGGGGCATACATACATACATGCCCAGCATTTTTTTTTTTTTGGGGGGGGAGAGATTTTTCCTATAGGGTGCTTGCACTCGCCAGAAAGACAGAGAGACACAGAAAGGGAAATATCACCCCCCCCCAGGGGGGATGGCCACACCACAGTCCCTTTTCCTTCAGTCTCCTCTCAGGATCTTGGGCACACATGCACACATGCCCAGTGTGAGTTTAAGCCACCAGGTCCAGGACTCGAACTGCAGTCGACTACATGGGAGTCCAGCAACATAGCCACTACTCCATCTGCTGGTCCCTGTGCTCAGCATTTTTAGCAAACCACTGGGGCTTGGAAAAACTTCGAACTGTGTTGGCCATGTGTGATCCAGGTTTCAAAGCACAGTGCTTACCAAGTGGGCCATGGGACCTACTCCTTAACTCATTCTTTTTTTTTTTTTTTTTTTTTCTGGAGAGGTTTTTGCTATAGGGCGCGTATGCTCGCCAGACAGACAGAGAGAGACAGAGAGACAGAAAGCGAGAAATCACCCCCCAGAGGGGATGGCCACGCCGCAATCCCTTCTCCTCCATTCTCCTCGGGATCTTGGGCACGCACACACACGCGCCTGGCGTGAATTTAAGCCACCAGGTCCGGGACTCGAACCGCAGTCAACTACATGGGAGTCCAGCAACATAGCCATTACGCTAACTGCTGGTCCCTAAAACAAGGACTTTCCATCCTGCTGCTTCAAGGAACTGAATTCTTTTTTTTTTTTTTTTTTTTTTTTTTCTGGAGAGGTTTTTGCTATAGGGCGCGTGCGCTCGCCAGACAGACAGACAGAGAGAGACATAGAGACAGAAAGCGAGAAATCACCCCCCAGGGGGGATGGTCATGCCGCAATCCCTTCTCCTCCATTCTCCTCTCAGGATCCTGGGCACGCACACACACGCGCCCGGCCTTAACTCATTCTAATGTGACCTCTTTCCCTGCCATTCCATCCACAGTTCTCAGCAAGGTTTCTAGTCATCCCCTGTGGCCAAAGCCAACAGCAGCTTTCTTTCCTTCAGCTCACTTCCCCACTCAGCTGCTCTCAGTACAGCCGACCTTCCCTATGGAAACATGCTCTTCTCTTGGTTTCTAGACACCATGCTCTCTTGGTCTTCCTCCCAATCCTCTGGCCACGGCTGTCTCCTTTGTAGCTACTCTTCCCTTCAGAACCTGAAAATCTCTCTCTAGCTGATCTCATCTACTCCCATGGTTTAAAACACCATCCATAATCAGATGACTCCCAGATTTGTATCATCAACCCAATCTTCTCTTCTGACTTGTGCATCTAACTACCTTCCTGACACGTCCACTTTGATGTTTCATGGGTAAGCAAACTCAGTCTCAAACTTAGCAAGTATAAACCTCAATTCCTATGTATTTTTTTAATAATTTCTCTCCCAGTCTGTTTATTTCCTCATCCATGGCCCCACTCAGTTACTCAAAAACCTAGTCACAGGCCAGCAGGCCTGTTCTCTGTCCCCACCAGGCTGGACTTTCATCCCTTGAGTCTGGTCTTTAGTGCTGGTTCCTCAGTAGTGGTGGGGCTCCTTCGCTCCCTGATTTGTGTTCCCATGTTTCCTTGTTTACATGTTACCAGTCTCCCTCTGCTAGACCGCGAGTTCCAGGAGGTCTGGGATCCTGCCTCCCTTACTCACGCACCACTGTATCACCATCATTTAGGGTGATGCCTAGCACATAACAGAAGCTCAGGAAATACCTATTGGTTGAACAAATGGCAAATGGATTTATAGGAAAGGTGTTTTGTAGGAGGTGCTTCCCTTAGAAGGAAGAGAAAACTTTGGCGAGGTAGAAAGGAAATGGGGGCGCAGCAGGACCTGCTTCACATCCTGATCTCTACGCACTGCCCTCAATTACAGGTGAGGGTCTGGTTCCAAAATCGCAGAGTCAAGTATCAGAAGCAGCAAAAGCTCAACACGCCGGCCATGTCTGCTGTGGCTGCCTCCCCGGACGAGCCCTCCAGCAGTTCTGACACCAGAATCCACAGTGAAGACGCTGAGCCAGGTGTGGACAGCTGACTGGGACAGAGCCCCTACTCGGGCTGTCTGGGCTAGCTCTTCCTGAGGATACCCACTGGACCCCCCTGCCCACATCTCAATGGGCACCAGCGGAACAGAACTGTCAAGCAGGCCCCCAACCCCTTTTTAGTTGACTCTTCGGAGTCTGGAATAATGTAAATGGGCAGTCATAGACTTTGGCCTTCAGCTGTGTCCTTGGCCAAATTACAGAAGTTCTAAGCATTTTTCTCCTGCTGTGTATCGATAACATGCCTCTCAGAGCTGAGACAATGTCTGGAAAGCACTTCCAGTGTTCCAGGTCCAGTGCTAAGTAACCGTGAAGGCTTACAGACCCCCCTCATCTGGGGGGAGTAGTCCCTGTGCCCGCCCTGGCTTCCCTTCTCCTGGCCTGGCTGAGGAGATGGGGTCTCCCTGGATCAGTGCCTGGACAGAGAAGAGTCTTCCCCACCAGAGTTGGTGGAGGTGAGCGCAAAGAGGAAGAGAAGTAGACCGTTTTGGCCACCTCTCCTTGTCATTTCCCAGTTTTCTTGTTTGGCCTGAACTTCTACAACCTCAGAGGCCCAGCTGCCTCCTCAGAGCAACATCTTACACTGACCACCGCCTTCCCTCCAACTCCCCTCTCCAACTCCACCTCTTGATACAGAATACAGAAATTTGACTGTTTTTGCCAAGGTGGGCATTTGGTCATCAATCCTGTTGTATTTTCACAGGACAGTAACAGTTATTCTTTTCTCCCCGTCATGACCCTAGTTCATGGCTCCCTTTCCTTCCCAGGAATCTGCTTGGTTTCTGCTTGCTTGCTTCTGGAAGAAGCCTGTCTCCAGCCTGTTCAGAGTTGATTTCTGTAGCACAGACCACTCAGAATCTAGAATGGTTGGCTCCTGGGTAGGGGGTGGGAGGTGGGGTCGAGGTGAGGGGACAGACGGAGGTCTGCCCTGCCACCTGGTGGTGAGAGAGGGTGCAGTCTCCGGCTGCAAGATTCGGGGCCCGCGTGGGGTGCGTGGGAGGGAGACAGGGAGGAAGGTATTCTGGAAGACCGCCTGCACCCAAGGCAGTGGACCATCCTCTCCTGGACACCAGATGGCAGACTTGAGAGGAACCAAGGAGCCCAGCTGCACCCACCGCTTCCAGGAACTACTGACATATATCTGTACATATGAATGTAATCAGTCACCTATTCAGCAGTCACTGGGCTCCACGAGACCATAGACAGATTCGTTTTCAAGGAACACAGAATCAATTGGACAAAGAAACAAAATTAGGCACAGTGGTCAGGCCGAGAGGTGGGGACAGATGCTACAGGTCAGTGGCTTGCTGAGAATAGGCGTTCGCAAAGAAAATCCTGCTAGACTTGGTAGGATGGAGATAGGCGGGGTGAGGAGCTTCCAGGTGTACCCTAGTCCTTCCCCGCAGACTGAGGGTCGGAAAGGATGTGAACGGTCTGCCTTCCGCAGTCCCAGCCCTCCGCTGTGCCCAAGGCCGGGTCCAGAGAGCGCTTTACTCAGTAAGACCGACCACGGTGTGGACAGAAACATGCGCAGTAAACACAAGAACTGGAACTGAAACACGCACACCCAAAGCTACGAAAGCGTAGACAGATACGAAGGTACACGCTGACCCGAAGACATCTATAGGCACAATAGCGCACAGATGAGAAAGCACACAGGCAGGCCCAGCTATGCCCGGTAACACCCGATTCGGCCAAACCCTCTCACTCAGCACCTTGGACACTCGCGCCGGGGGCGGGGCCGCAGAGGGCGGGGCCTCCTGGGTCGAGGCAGGGTCAAGGGTCAGAAGAAGGAGGCGCGCCCAAGATGGCGGCCTCCATGTGCGACGTGTTCTCCTTCTGCGTGGGCGTGGCTGGCCGGGCCCGGGTGGCCGTAGAGGTCCGTTTCGTGAGCAGCGCCAAGGTGAGGCTCGGCGGACCCTGCCGGGAGCCCCTAGTCCGTCCGGCCTTGGAGACAGCCCCGCCGGACTCCATTCCCCGAGCCAAGAGGCTCCTGTGCAGCTCGAACGCTGCGGCCGGGTCCCTGCTCGCGGCCCGGGGACTCCTTGTCCGTCCCCGCGCGCAGGCTCCTGGCGCAGTCACGCGGTGGACCCGGACCTCCGCAGTGTGCGCCCCCTCCCAGCAGAACCCGGCCCGCCTGTCAGTGCCTCTGCTGCGGCCGCTCTGGCCGGGACTTGGGGAGCCTGGCCTCGTGGTCCAAGCTGGGGCTGTGCTGCTGGGCCGCGGGAGCGGTGGGCAGGGACGTGCTGGGCAGAGGGAACCGAGGTGTAAAACAATCGTGGGTTCGCGGGAACTTTCCGAGTGAAATGTGGATTGGGGAGAGAGGCCAGGACCCTTCACGGAGGGCCTTGTAGTGCTTGGACTCTGAATCAGGACCCAAAAGCTGCAGGAGCATTTGGAGGTTTTAAACAGGAGAGTGACCTGATTTTGGTTATATTATGGGATTTTAAAAGTTCCCTGCCGGGAAAAATAGAAACTTCATGTATATAAAGAAAAGATAAAAATCACTAATAATCTTATACTTTGCAAATACGTGTGTATTAAAATTACATTGTTAGAAATTGCATTTTGATTCAGCAGTGAATCAGTATAAATAAATTTGTTTCTACATGTTAATTTTTAAGAACTGAGTAATGGCCTATTTCATGGGAGGGCCACATACACCCACCCAACTCTTTCTCTATGGACACTTTATTGTTATCTTATTTTCCACCCCTGGGACAGAAGGTCTTGGAGCTCAAGTTCTGTGCAGACATCTTGTGTTCTCTTCACCTTTATTTCTTAGTTATCTTTGTCAGTTGACGTGTGCAAAATGTTATTTTTTTCTTCTCATTTACATCTGTTTGGTTACTAGTGAGATTGGATAATCTATCACATGTAGTGGCTCTGAGTGTACTAGGCTCTCACCCAAGATACAAACACTCTATAGTCATTTGTCTCCTGGTCTCAGCATTGTCATACAGATCCAGTTTCCAGCCTCTCCTTTCCTTGACTTCTTTCTGTTTCAGCAGCACCTGGAGCGCTTTCCTTCCCTAGTAAATCAACTCCCCTACACACTTGGTAGCTGCTCAAGTCTCCACCTCTACCCAGAGCCTCAAGTTCTCTTGATAGTGTCAGTTCCATTACTCCTAGCTTGCAGCAGTGTTGACCTTTATCTTCATTAGCCCCAGACCGCTCAGCCCCTTTGTTTCTTTGTGTTTTCCCCCTATCCACTCACTCTCCTTGCTCACTCGTCCTGTCCCTGCCTTCTGCCAAAATCCCAGCGGAGCCTGAACTGTGGTGCACTGTGGTAAAAACATGATCCATGAGGCAGACCCACATGGGAAGGTTGCTGGTTCATGTCTGGAGACCTCCCTTAATATGACAGTCATGTGCCCATGATCCTGGCTGGAGGTAGGTTATGGCATTGAAATATATATGTGTGTGTGTGTGTGTGTGTGCGGGGGGGGGGGGGGGGGGGGGGGGGGGGGGGGGGGGGGGGGGGGGGGGGGCTGTATTTCTCATTCTTCCTATCTCTGTCTCTCTCACTCATGGAATAAATACATAAACTTCAAAAATCCCAGCTGGTTAGCATCTCCATACCTATGCTTAATCTGCTGCCAGAGAAAATCACAGACCTACCTAGATTTGGTAACAAGATCGATTCTTTTGGACTTTGTGTATCTGTTTTCATCAGATGAGATTGGTCTGTGATTTTGTTGTTGTTGTTCTCTGTGTTGTCTTCCTCAGGTTACCACATGGGGGTTATGCTGCTTTTTCAATAAAATTAAGAAGCCACCCATTTTCTCTTTTATTGAAGAGTTTAAATAGCATCAGAATTATTATTATTTATTCTTTGAAGGTTTGAGAGAATTAGCTCATAAAACCATATATAGCAGAGACCTAATGTCAAAGTAGTTTTTGACTACTTTTATTGTTTCTTTGGACATTGGCAGTAATAATTTTCAAAAATTTAGCAACTATTATTATGCCAGGAACATGACCATTCAGAACAGAAGACTGAGCAGAGCCAGTGGACGCCACCCAGAATACCATGTGATACCCACTAGCCAGATACAAGCACAGCTTATTAGTCAGTCTGGACTTTCTTCCTTTCGAATTTGAGTCATTTATATTGTCTGGGAAGTCATCCATTTCATCAAGATTTCAAAATTCACTGCATCATCTTAGAATTTTGTAGATATTTTAAGCAGTTATTTATTAGTTTTATTATTATTATTATTATTAACACTGGAGAGAGACAGAGAGAAGGAATGTGAGAAAACAAGCTAACAAGCTATCAAGTGTGGGACTTGAACCATGGTTGACCATGTAGGAATCCAGTGCTTTAACCACTACTCCACCTGGTGGTCCCTGTACATCTTTTCCTTTTCTTTTTTTTTTTAAGATTTATTTTATTTAACTTAATTTTATTTGTTTGTTTTAATTTGACCAGAGAGGAACAGAGAGAGAGAGAGAAAGTGAGAAAGCAAGCCACCAGGTCCAGGATTCGAACTGTAGTCGGCCATATGAGAGTCCAGTGTCCTTAACCAACATGCCACCTGCTGGCCCTGTATATCTTTTTTTAAAACTTCTTTTTCAAATTGGAAATAATGTTTCTGTAGTTTGTTCCCTTTCTATTCAGATTTGTTGCCCTCCACTTCTTTTTTTTTTTTAAGAATTATTTAATTTTATTCATTGTCACTATTTTATTTTATGTTTTTGAAGTTGAACAGAGAAAGAGAGAAGGAAAGTGAGAAAGCTAGCTGCCAGGTCTAGTACTCGAACTGTGGTCAGCCTTGTGGGAGTCCAGCCTCCCTAACCACCATACCACCTGCCGGTCCCCCTTCAAGCTTCTTGATGTTTTAAATTAGGGCTGTTTTTGTTGAAATACTTTAATCTGTTTGGGAGATGAGTGGTCTCATTAAGGAGCAACTCTGATTCTTTTCCCTTGGTTTTGATTACTCAATACTTTCTGCATTTGGTCCTCCAGAAAGGGAGAGGGAGATTTGTATTTATCCCATATTGAAATTTGAAACTATCAGAGATAATGTAGATTTCTTTTCGTGCTGCTTTGTCCCAAAGAGGAAAGCCAAGTTTTCATTTTGCTACATTGAGTCTCAGGGGCTACAGGGCATGGGGTGGGGTGTCCAGGAGCAGTCAAGATGCCACCATGGCTTTGCCTGTGCTTCTGTTTCACTTGTCCCATTCTACTGTCAGGCAGAGCTCCCAGAGTTGTTCGCAGGGTTGTGATTTAGAGCTCAGGATGTGCATGCTGGTCTACACATCCCTCTTGTACTGAGTTGAGAGGTGCCTCTGTCTGGCCATTGCACCAGTGCCAGAGGGAAACAGGGAGCTGCCTGTACAGTGACAGGACATTTTGTTGCTGTGTCAAGCATTTTTGTTCTCTCCCTTTGTTGTGGCATGTCAGTGTCACCAAGGGTAGCACCCTTCTCTAAATGGGGAGTATGAGTAAGTGCCAGCAAGGCCAGTTCCTGCCCAGAATCTGTAGCCATCCCATGACATTTTTTTTTGAAGAATTATTTAATTTTATTTATTTGTTCATTTATTTTAATTTGACCAGAGAGAGACAGAGAGAGAGAGAAAGTGGGAAAGCAAGCCACCAGGTTCAGGACTCAAACTGTGGTTGGCCACCATGCGAGTGTCCAGCACCTTAACCACCATGCCACCTGCTGTTCTCCCCCATGAGATCTTTTGCACATTTGAAAGGTGGCAGTTCAGAGGTTGTTTTCTCATTTTTCATTCCGTACATATGTATAGACCAGTGCTTCTCAAACTTTAATGGGAAGGAACCAGCAGTTAGGTGTCGCTGAACTCCCATGTAGTCGACCGCCATTCAAGTCCCGGACCTGGTGGCTTAAATTCACGCTGGGCATGTGTGCGTGCATGCCCAAGATCCCGAGAGGGGAATGGGGGAGAAGGGATTGCGGTGTGGCCATCCCCCCTGGGGGGTGATTTCTCGCTTTCTAACTCTCTGTCTTTCTGTCTCTCTGGCGAGCGCCCGCGCCCTATAGCAAAAACCTCTCCAAAAAAAAACTTTAATGGGCATATCGATCATCTTGCTAAAATGGATATCCTGATTTGGCAAGTTTGGGATGGTGCTTGAGATCCTGCATTCATTCATTCATTCGTTTGTTCATTCATTTTTGCCTTAGGGTATGTGCACTCACTGGGGAGAGAGGAGAGACAATGTCAGAGACACTGAAAGGGAAAGTGCGAAGTCACTCTCCCAGGGGTATGGTCATTCTGCAGGCTCTTCTCCTCCATTCTCCTCCTGGGATCTTGGGCACACACATGCACACCCGGTGTGAATTTCAAGCCATCAGGACCAGGACTCGGACCGCAGTCGCCCATGCGGGAGTTCAGTGATATAACCTCTGTGCTATCTGCTGGCCCTGAGATCCTGCATTCTCATGGTGGCCCAGGTGATGTCCATGTTGCCAGGCCATGCACTTCACATTGCATAGTAAGGAGCTAGAGTGTGTGAGGTACAGTCATCCGTGCCAGCCATGTCACTGCATCCTGGAAACCACCTGGTAGTATTAGGTAGTGTTATAATCTCACTTCATGTAGGAAATGGACGCATACAGTGAAGAAATGGGCTCAGAGGGTCACAACAAGTGAACCTCAGTGCTAAGATTAGCTCATTCCTTTTGGTGTGACCACTGAGCCCCTGCTGGGTGCCAAGTACTGTGCTTGGTGCTGTGGGTAGCCAGCTGACCAAGGAAGAGGGTACATTCTCCCCTACATCAGACCCCCTTCTCCCGTGGTGGAGGATTTCTCTGCAATCCTGAGCAGCAGTACCACCACCAGGATCCTGAAGGAGCACGTGGGTGACTCAGTGAAGGCTGCCCTGCCCTTACCAGCTCCTGCTACAGGAGGCCCCAGCCTGCCATGAACCTTGACCCTGTTCTGGTCACTCTAAAAAATTCTCCACTGAGGTGGCTGCCGTGGTGCCTCAGGCTTTCTGCTCTGAATGGGCTGAAAGGGGTACATCTGAAAGTAGGTCAGAGCTATGTTTCCAGAGGCCGTTCTGGAGCATGCCAAACGTTCTCCAGGAACCCAGGAACTCTCCTAACAGGGAGGCATGTGGGCTGAGGCCGGGCAGTCTTCCAGAAGCTCTTGGAGCTGCGTGCTCTGTCCCTTCTTATGACCACCCTATTCCCTCTGTCCTTTTAGGGAAAGGGGCTGTTTGCCACACAGCTGATTCGGAAAGGGGAGACCATCTTCGTAGAGCGCCCCCTGGTGGCTGCGCAGTTTCTCTGGAATGCACTCTATCGTTACCGAGGTGAGCCCATCTCGCCTACTCCTCATTGGCTGCTGAGCTCAGTTGCCTTCATGCAAGGATGAGAGCTGCATACATCCCTATTGGCTGATGTCTCTGGGACTCAGCATTGGGAGGAAACGCTGTCTTCCCTTAGGTAACTTGGGATGTGCCTAAGAACCATATTTTCGCCCAGTCTCAGGAGTTTGGGGCTGGCTATATGCCTCCAGTACAAAGCTCTGGAAACTTGCTTCTAAGGGGAGGACTGTCACTCAACTGGAACTGAGAAGCTGGCCCCATAGCATAAGGGACTGGACATCATGCCGAACGGCTGTGTGCCTAAGTGGAACTCTCCACTAGGAAGAGGCCACGTGGGCCTTCTTTCAAAGAAGGCTGAATTAGGAGTCAGGAGCAAGTGGGATGCCCTTAGCACTGCTTTTTTTCATACTTTTCTTAAGCTGGAGATACACCATAGGAGGAAGAGCCAACTGCTCTTCCTCCTATGTGTAGGGAAAGACCCACAGACAGTGTGATTGGAAAACAGGGAGTCGAATGGGTGGGGGTGGATCATCCACCTTTGGATATACGTGAAAACATCCATTCCATCCTGTAATTGTAGTAATTTATTCCACTCGCTTCCTCAACTTCTGTGGAGCACCTGCTACGTGCCAGGCACATCTTGCCCTAGGAATGCTACTGTGGCTAGGACAATGTGGTCCTTGATCGCAAGATCCTTATACTGTCCTGTCTGGCCCTGACCCTCAGCCTGTGACCACTGCCTTCGGGCACTGGAGAAGGCAGAGGAGAATGCCCAGAGGCTGACTGGGAAACCAGGCCAGGTTCTGCCTCACCCAGAGCTGTGTACTGTACGCAAGGACCTCCACCAGAACTGTCCCCACTGCCAGGTAAGCATCCCTGCGGAGTGCACCTGGAAGGGGCCAGGTGTGGGAAGCCATAGCCCAAGTCCTCAACTGGAAAAACAGGAGTAAAGACAGACCTGGTCGTGGCCCTGAGAGCTATTGAAAGGCTTGGTTATTTCAGTTATACCCTCCCTGGTCCTGTTCCATTGTATGGAAAATAGGCTTGGTGGGAGCCAGTCTTCTTTTGGGGGCCTAGCAGGGGCTCTTCCCTTTGCCTGAAAAGCTCCCTTCCCTGTTTGTGGCTTTACAAGCCCAGGTTAGGTGGCAGGTGGCCCTCTCCCACATTCTCAGAGCACGCTTTCCCATCCCATCAGATCTGAGCGGTTGCTCAGGGCCGGTTTGTGGAAGGAATGTAGTTAGAGGAGGAGAGCTCCGCCTGGGCTGCCTGTGCCTCGCACCCTCTCGTCCCGTGTCAGAGCTGGGGTGCTGACCTCCACCCCACTAACAGGTGGTGTACTGCAGTGCAGAGTGTCGCCTGGCAGCTGCTGAGCAGTACCACCGGGTCCTGTGCCCAGGCCCCTCCCAGGATGACCCCCTGCATCCACTCAACAAGCTGCAGGAGGCGTGGAGGTAGGTTTCCCTCCTTTCCTTTCCTTTCCTTTATCCCTCCCTGCCTGCCTGCCTGGGCTTAGCACATGTTGCCATCTTTCTTAAGTTTCCCAGACTTTTCCTCCATGCTTAGGGTTAGACAGCCAATTCCCGCCCTTTAATCTGAGCTGCCAGTTCAGTCCCACTACCCTCAGCCTTTTACACATTCCCAGAAAGAGCCCCACTAAGCTCATGGGGGACAAAGTGCTGCCTAAGTCCCTGCTGTGACATTCTCTCTTTAGCAATTGCTGGAATTGGTAGGAAAGTTTCTGTTACAATAATTGGACTTCTATAAGCTTAGCTACTATGGAGGGACTTTCTAGGCCTTTTTTTTTTTTAATTCTCTTTTCCCAGGAGTGTTCACTATCCCCCAGAGACTGCAAGCATCATGTTGATGGCCCGGATGGTGGCCACAGTGAAGCAGGTGAGCTTGCCCTGGGGACCCGCTGGGGAAGCTGGCTCTCAGTTCAGCCCTTGGCCTCAGTTTCCTTTTTGCCTCATGGTCCCAACTTGGATGCAGAGGTCTCCCTGGGCTTCCCAAAGGAGAACTGTTTGCTCTATAAAACCTTAGGAGTAGGTTCAACTCAAGTCAGGCCTGGGGAGTGGAGGAGCAGAGGCTCATTTACCTGTAATGTCTGAGCTGTCATGTGTGGCAGCAGTTCATGTATTTTATTTATAAGCACTGTCTTTTCAGAATTGTGTTTCTTACATAAAATGAGAGAAGTCATGGGCAGTGTGGAGAGGAAGTGCTGGGCAGGGGAAGGGCCCCTAGAAGTGCATGTGTGCTGGTATTTCCCTAATGGCAGGGCCAGGAGGACCAGTCAGAAGGTGGGTGTCTGGGATCATTAGGTGTATTTGTTCCCTGCAGGCTAAGGATAAGGACCGCTGGATCAGGCTCTTCTCCCAGTTCTGTAACAAAACGGCCAATGAGGAGGAGGAAATTGTCCACAAACTCCTGGGGGACAAGTTCAAGGTTGGTTTTCTCCTATGCCCTGTCTTTCTGCCCTTCCCCAAGCAGCCTGGGATGTCTGAGGCTGCAGTGGGAAGCTCTGAGTTTCGTTCCTTCCCATCTACAGGAAGGGGTTAGAATCTGGGCCCAAAAGTCAATTCAGAAGACTTAACATTCTTGCCACTGTTAGCTTTGTGACTTAATGCGGACTGAAAATTGGGAAGTGGAGTGGTGACAGGTGAAGCAGGAGTCTGGTCTCTGCCCTGAAAGTGCTCGTCACACTGAAGTGGGAGGCAGGAGCCCTGTCATAGGACAGTAGTGGGCACAGTGGACCTGATGGAGAGTAGAGGGCTGGGGGTCCACAGAGTCAGGGAGCAGTGTGAAATGGCCAGTCCCCAACCAAAGGCCACCGATCCTCACCGAGGATGGCAGGCTTCCATGCAGGAGCTGCCCAGGGCGGAGGCAGGTGTGTGTAAGGGATGCATCTGGGATGGGCCTTCCTGCTTTGAATCCAGAGGAAAGGAGGGGAGAGCCAAGCTGGTCTGCAGGGCAGCAGTGAGGACAGAAGTCCTAAGCCAGGCTGCCTCAGCCTTGCTGGTAAACTTGCTAGAAAGTATGAAGAGGTTTGGGGCTGCTGCCCTAGGTTGGAGCAGGCCAGCAGGCTGTCAGAGCCTGGAGATAAGGACTCTGTGGCCTTCTTCTACCCCAAGGGACATCTTAGTCCAAAGAGCTGGCCCTTTGTCCTTCCCTCACCTGGTCTTCTGGGCCCTGCCTGGGCGCTAACAGGAAGTCCCCAGGATGCAAGTCTCTCCTGTCTCCCTTACACCAGGGCCAGCTGGAACTCCTGCGGACACTCTTCACAGAGGCCCTTTATGAGGAAGCTCTCAGCCAGGTGAGGTGGGTGGGCAGGACCAGGGGCTGCTCTGTCACTCTGGGATCATCACCTCCTGCAGGATGGCTGAGCCCAAGCCAACTTGGTCTTCTGGAGCTGGGATGGGACTGGCTCACAGAACAGGGAACCACCTGAGCCAGAAGCGCATGGATGTAACCTACATTCTCACCTCTCTTTCTCTCCACAGTGGTTTACTCCAGATGGATTCCGGTCTCTGTTTGCTCTTGTTGGGACCAATGGCCAAGGAATTGGGACCAGGTTAGTAGAGAATGCTCCAGAGCTTTGGGCTTATCCTAACCCACTCAAGGCTTGAGTGGGAGACTGATCGAGGAACCTAGCCACAGCTCCTACCAAGACTGGGGAGGGAGGATGTGACTGGCCAGAACACTACTGGGCACAGGGATGTGGAGTCAGAAAGAATGAGTCCTGGAATCTGTTCTTGGGACCTTGGTCTGGCGGGGGGTAAGATGGGCCTCACCCTGGAGAAAGAACTGGGGTGGGTGGGAGACCCTTGCCTAGAGGTGGAGAGCTCATGACCTGGGCCTCCTCCTCTCTAACTCTGGGCTGCCTGGGACCCCCAGCTCCCTGAGCCAGTGGGTCCATGCCTGTGACGCTCTGGAGCTGAAGCCTCAGGACCGCGAGCAGCTGGACGCCTTCATTGACCAGCTGTACAAGGACATCGAGGCAGGTTGGTGAGATGGGGCCTCAGCCTCACCCACCTGTGGAGACCTCCTAGTTGGATGGCAGGTGCCCAGTCTTTCCCCTAGGAGCTCTGAGTTCCTGGGGGAAGGTGACCCTGCGTGCCTGTGGGGAGCTTCACATCTGTCCACGGTACACGCGGGTGAGAAGTTGCCCCAAGTCCCATCCAGTGACTCGCTGCTGGGAGGAGGGGGAGTGCTGGGTGGTAGGGGATGTCCTAGACAGAAACGCGAGGCTTGTGTTGCAGAGGTGCCGGCTGAGGTGAAATGGTCGGGACTGGGTGTGTTACTGGGTGGGTGGCAGGACAGTGGAGCCAGTGCCTGTCTCTGCAGGACGAGCTTCCTTTCCCCACCTATTACGTGGGTAGAACAGCGTCTGCACATTACTGTCTTACAGCAACCGGCGAGTTTCTGAACTGCGAAGGATCTGGCCTGTTTGTGCTTCAGAGCTGCTGTGAGTCACACACCATGAGGAGGATGGTCCTGGGCATTTCTGCCTTTGCCAGGTGGCCTCCCAGCCACCGTTGTCTTTCTTAGTTGGCCCAAGTCTTGAGGCTGGTAGGGTAGAATCTGGGAGAGGGGTTGGGTCTGCAGTTCCTCTGGGTATCTCCCAGGCCTTTTTTGTTCCATCATTTTTTTGTTTGTTCATTCGATTGCTTGTGCTTGAATATATGCTTATACTAGGGGATTTCCAAAAGTTTGTGGGAAAATGAGATTAAAGTATGAGTTTATTTCTGGGTGCAAAATTTTGAGATCCAGTTTTTCATAATACACGTCTTCCATGAACTTTTTGAACACTGCCCATATGTAAAATGGGGCCAGGCCCTGTGAGATTTTGTCAAGGAAAGTAGGAGAAGTCTGGGGGCTCTCAGGGTCCTGGGAAGGGAGAGCTCAGGCTAGAAAGCAAGTCTCAGCAGCTTTTGAGAATGGCACAGTCACACAGGCCAGCAGTCTGTTCCAGATCTCAGCTTCCCACCCTCTGGTTTCCTCACTGGAAACGCCGCCTCTCCAGCCGCATGGCCGCCCTGCTGCCTACACTGGGTTCTCAGGGCGCCTGAGTCAGCTGGTACTAGATGTCTGGTAACACAGAACTGAGTTGAGTGGTTGGGTGTGGGTAGCCTTTGAGAGCCTCATCCCTCCTGGTGTGAGGTCGTGGGAACACATCCCATCATGAAGTGGGCCAGTCCCAGGAGGCGAGGGGGAGTGCCAGGGGAGTGCATCTGAGCCTGTGTCTTCAGAAAAGAGACTGAATGGGGAGTCAGGAAACTTGGGTTCCAGTCCTGCTCAGCCCCAGAAGGGATCAGAGAACCAAAAAAGATAGGACCCAGCGCTCTGTAGAATTGAAGCTGTATGTTTTTAGTCAGTCATAATCCTTATGACCTGCTTTTTTGTGACCCAGGTAACCACAGCTGTGTCCCCAATGCAGAGACCTCCTTCCCAGAAAACAACTTCCTTTTGCATGTCACTGCTCTGGAGGAGATTAAGCCGGGAGAGGTGAGGAGACCAGAGCTGTGGGGTAGGTGGATGGTGGGCCTTGCAGGTTCCCCCCAGGGTGGGAGTGGCAATGACTAGAGCCCCTTGCAGTTCAGCGGAGGAGTTAGAGCTCTACATGGCCAGGGCTTGAGTCTTTTTACCTGTGGATGTGTTCTAATCCCACCCTATATTTTCAAAAAATAACTCTAGGAAGCCTCAGAGCAATGTCTGAGGACTAATGACATGCTCAGGTTCTTGTCTCTAGTCGCCTCTTCATCACCATATCTGCAGCTTCTAAGAAAGCAGGAGACAGCTCTTTGTGTCTTGAACTGAGGGGGACTAGTATGGGTTGGGGTCTTGGCTATTAGTGCAATGCCCAGAGCCTTGGTGAGTCTTCTTCCAGGGCAAGTAGCATCATACCAAGATAACCCCTGGTTGCAGCCACAGGCCTTGGCCATTGGCTTTCTCCATGCTTGTGGCTAACCACAGTCTCCTCTGTGTCTCAGACACAGGTAGTTGGAGCCCCATAGTGGCCCGCCTGCCTGCTTGCCTGCTCAAGGCACAGGCAAGTGGAGCAGGGCAGCACACCCCTCCACCCAAGGGCATCTGGGGCCTGGTTCCTGGGCCTGGGGTAGTATTTGGAGAGCCCTTGTCTCAATTAACAGCATGGATTGTCAGGCCCCACCTCTCCTCTGCTCCACAGGAAATCTGTATCAGCTACTTAGACTGCTGTCAGCGGGAGCGCAGCCGCCACAGCCGCCACAAGATCCTCAGGTGCCAGCTTGGGGACATAGCTGGGCTCTGGGGTCCTCTGTCCTGGTGGCTGCCTGACTTCTCTCTCTCCCTTCCCCTACCCCCGCAGGGAGAACTACCTTTTTGTCTGTTCCTGCCCCAAATGCCTAGCAGAAGCTGATGAACCCAATGTGACCTCAGAGGAGGAGGAGGAGGAAGAGGAAGGAGAGCCGGAAGACGCGGAGCTGGGGGATGAGATGACTGATGTGTGATGTGGTCCTGCCTGGAAGGGGCCCTGCCCCAGACCCTGCCAGCAAAGGGGGCCCTTCCACCAGGGAAGAGGCTTGGAAGGATCTCCCCACTCCACTGCCTGCTTTCCCCATTCCAGCTCTCGCCAGAGGGCAGGACAGAGGCTGGACCCTTGGCCCTCACTCCCACACCCCCACTAGCCTCGTGCCTAGACACTGCTGCTAAGCCGACTCGGGCTCTGTGCTGTCACTAAGCCTTGCAGAGCTGACCTCCCTGAGGTTGCTTCACTCTAGGGGCGAGAACCAGGGTCAGGCCTAACAGTGTTTCTTCCCCCTGCCCAGCCCAGGCTCACCCATCCACCTGAGGCTTACCCCCCTTTCAACTTGCTACTCATTTATCTGGAGGGGTAATGAAATGGCATATCTGAGAACAAACTGATCTCATTGAAGCAGAAATGGAGGCGGGAAGGTTCCCCACCGTCTTCCTCACCTCCTACCTGCCTCTGTTGTAGTTGATCTGGCAACTGCCTGACCACTAGCCCAGCGAGGAGAGGTGGGAAGGAGCTGGGCCTCCAGAGCACATTCCCAGAGTCCTCTACTGGGCAGCACTGGGTCTGGGGGATTACCTCTCTCCCCCACAACTCTCACTATTTGAACATTTGGGGAAGTAGGGATTCATCCCCTCCCCGACTCTAGAATCTCAGTACTTGTGCCTTGCCTCTGGGGCCCTGGCACAGTGGCTGGCCCCATGAGGTATAGAAGAGGCCTCTGCCTTCTGAGGAGGGGCACAGGGAGATCACCCTTCTTACACCCTCTTCCTGCTAAGGACTAGCAGCATGGCTGATCCCTGGGAGACAACAGCCCTGTGCTGCTGAACCCAGGATGCACTAGTATTCCTGGAGCCAGTTAAAATAGGTCAGAGAAGGGCTCTCCTGGCCTCAGTCTCCATCTTTAGATTCTCCACAGAACAGTGAAGTCTTCCAGAAACCTAGGGGAGCTAGACTAGATTCTTAGACATGAGCTCTGATTGTGTCCCCTCCCAGGTCAGCACCACCTCTCATGATTTTGGGTTGGATGCTGTGGGATTTACAACCTATCACTGGCAGTGTCTTCCTGCCTACTTCCCTGAGGGGCTTGCCACAGTCTCCAGCAAGGGATCCTAGGGAGGGCCCTCGGTCTTGGAGCCAGGTTGAGCCTGCCTATCCAGACCCCTCACCTCTTGGGTTCTCACTCCATAGCACCCAACACTCGTCTCCCACCCCCACCCACCCACTGTTCTCAATAAAACATGAGTGGTGACAGGCCTCTGGGAATGCTTCGTAGAGAGGGGCTGCCCGGGCTGCCCAGAGCATGCAGCAGCCTGAACGAGCTCTTGGCAGGAGGCTGTGTTGGGATCCAAGATTAGCAGAGTGCTGGGCCTAAAGGGCCTCGGCCAAGTCACTGTCCTCTGTGAGCCTCAAATGAAGGTTGGAACCAGATGAGTGAGTGTGAAGGCCCCTCCCCCCTGTGTGCTCCAATTCTAGGACACGGTTGCAACCCTGGAAGGAAGCTTTATTGCTAAGAAGTCAGGGTTTATTGAGTCCTAAACACCAGTTCCTTAAACCACTCCAGCAACTGCTGTGACAGTCATTGTGAGGAAACCCTGGGTGGGAGAGGCCAGAGCCAGGTGGGATCTGACCACGGATGGCTCCAGGCTCTCTGCCTTTAGCTCCTTTTGTTCTAGATCCTAGCCAGCAGCTCCCGGGCCTGGCTCTCGCCTAGTCCTGTAGCATGAGACACTTGGGGTCCCAGAGGAGGGAAGGCCAGTGGTGAGGCTTTCCTCCTCCAGCCTACCCAAGGCCCAAGGCCTTTTCCTCAACCTGGGTCCTCTTACCCCCAGATGCTATCCCCAAATTCCAAATAGAATTCCTGGGTTTCCCTGTCCCAGCCCAGAGTCACTTAGGGCTGGAAAGTGGGAGCAGCTCTTCTACCAGAAGGTCCAGGGTGGTTGCAGCAGCTCAAAGGTGGGTATGCTGGTGACGTTGACCGGGATGGAAATGATGGCCCATGGCAGTCCATGCTGTTCCAGGGAGCGGCGAATCATGTAGCTGGGAGGGCATGAAGAGAGGTTGGCGATGGTCACTTGGCATCCCAGCATCCCCCATTGTTTCCATGACTCTGGACGTTCCAGAGCCTGAGAACTTTTCCCCCTCCAACTGGGGCACCCCAAGAGGAGGCCTGCAGGAAGGAACTGGTAATTACCCTTGACCTTCCTGAGTCATGGCACCCAAGGAGCCCTCACCCATCTCGGCCGAGCAGGAAGAGGGCAGGAATGTCAGCTGTGCGCTGGGTACTGTCCTGGATCATCTCCACATAGAAGCTGTCATTGTCAACTGCGTTGTCAGAAATGATCACTGCTCGCCCGCCATGCTCCTGTACCACCCGGGTCTTGGAGAGGAAGGAGCAGCCCCTAGAAGAGGTAGTGATGAGCCCAAAGGAAAGGCAGGTCCTAGCCACCCCTCTACCAGGCCATCACCCTGGAAGGATGAAAAGAGAACCATGAGCAATTTGTCATAAAGGCTCATAAATAAATAGCCCAAAGCATGGATAATCTTAAGACATTTCTTAAAGGCCCTTAAAAAAGAGAGCTATTCAAAAACAGCTGTTTCCAAGCACCTCCACCAATAATGACCTCGGGCTCTGCCCTGTGGTGCTCCCCCCACTTGTGCCAGGCCTGCCTCCCTTACCCCCTCTCCACCAGAGCGATCTGGTCCTGGATGAAGAAGCCGTTGCTGAGTTCTCCACAAGCCTCGGGGGGTTCGGCAGGAACAAGGTGAATCTGCTCATACCTTGTGTGCTGGAAAACGTTCAGACATTGGGATAGGTGAGAGTGCAAGGAGACATACCTGCTTCAGGACTGGGCTCATGATCCACCATGGCACCTCGTGAAGTATGCAGGAAGAGAGGAGTGGTTTCTGTGTGGGTGGGCGCTTAAGCATTTTTACTAAATTTTCACAGAGACCTGTCTGGTTATCCTACTCTCCCCTGCCATCCCAGGAGAAACGTAGGGGAGGGAAAGTGACATGCCTTAAGTGTCAGGGAGAGCTGGCAGGACAACATGACACCCTTGGTGTTCAGCTGGTCCTGCCATGGTGTCCAGGGAAATACCTGGAAGCACTTCCTTTTTGCACTGCAGCTCCTGGAGGATGGAGCTGGATTCTACTCCCCCTTCCCCCCTCTGTCCCAGCACTCAGATGGGATGACAGGACCACAGCAGCTCAGTGAAGGGCAGGGGGAGGCTGAGGACAAGGGCCTTCCTGAACTTACAAAGATCCCACCGAAGTCCTTGGCAGGCGTGGCTGTGAAGATGTATCGAATGTCCCCAGGACTCAGCACTTGGAAGTACAAGTAATCATGGATGCGGAGGCCTGAAGGTAAAGAGCGCAGGTGAGACGCCTCCTAGGACAAGCTGGCTCCAGTTCAGATCACTCACCTTGTCTTTAACTGGGATGGCTAGAGTCTAGGTCCACGGCCCATACTCAGCTGACTTGTTCCCCAAGGTAGGTAGGACAGATGGTTTTTACCGTGGGAAAAATAAAGCTGATGCAAACAGTGACCCCAGAGATTTCTATCTGCCACTGCTGCTTACACACCTGAGCCGGAAATACAGCTCTAGGACTAATCCGGATGGACTTGGGAGCTTGATGGTGACGAAGTAATGACCTCAGTAAAAAACGATTCTCAACTAGTCTACCTGCTTCCATTCATGCTTTTTAAGGTCCATTACTGAAACAATAACCAGAGATCTTAGCAATTATGATCAGATAACCACTCCCAGGCCTTTGGTACCCATCCATGACTTGCCTTTGCACTGAGAATACACTGTAAATTCTTAATTGTGACCCACGAGGCCCTGCTTGATCCACTACTCCAGCCTCACCTCCTTCATTCACACTACATTGCAAGCTGTTCCCTCCATCTGGAAGGCTTCTTACTCCCACTTTACCACACCTCACCTCCATCTTTTTATTATTATTTTTTAAAGATCTATTTAATTTTATCTATTATTACTATTTTAAAATTTACTACAGGGTATGTATGCTCATCAGAGAGAGAGAGAAAGTGAGAAAGCAAGCTGCCAGGTCTGGGACCCAAACCGCAATCAGCCCTGTGGGAATCCAGCACCCCAACCAACATGCCACCTGCTGGCCCCTCACCTCCACCTCTTTACCTGACCCACTACTAATCACCCTCCAAGTCATAGCTTAAACCTCACTTTCTCAAAGAAATCTCTCATGATTGTCCTCCCTATGCCGATTCAAAATGTACTTTGTGGGACCAGCAGATGGCATAATGGTTAAATCAGTGGACTTCCACGTAGTCGACCACAGTTCAAGTCCCAGACCTAGCAGCTTAAAACACCAGGCGCGTGTATGTGCCTGGCCAAAGTCCTGAGAGAAGACTGGAGGAGAAGCTGGAGAGAAGGAATTGTGGCGTGGCCACTCCCCCACCACCCCCAGGGAATGATTTCTCACTCTCTTTCTCTCTCTGTCTCTCTTTGTCTTTCCCTCAAGGGCACACAGGCACCCTAGTCTTTCTTTCTTTTTTTAGAGACATTTTTGCTATAGGGCGGGTGCACTTGTTGGAGAGACAGAGACAGAGAGAAACAGAATTAGAGAGATTTTTGCTATAGAGTGCACGTGAGAAAGAGAGAGAGAGAGAGAGAGAGAGAGAGAGAGAGAGAAAGTTAAAAATCACCCCCCAGGGGGAATGGCCATGCCCCAATCTCTTCTCCAATCTCTCAGGATTTTGGGCATGTACACACACGTGCCTGGTGTGAGTTTTAAGCCATTAGGTCTGGGACTCGAACTGCAGTCAACTACATGGGAGTCCAGTGACGTAACCATTATGCCATCTACTAGTCCCTGTACTTTGTTTTCCTAATTTCCTAATGCATGTACTTGGCAGAGAGAGGGAGAAAGCACCCTCCCAATGGGGTGTAGTCACACAACAATCCCCTCTTTTCTCCATCTTGTTGGGATCTTGGGCACTCATGCACATGTGCCCAGTGTGGTTTTAGCTATCTCTGGGGGCCAGGAGGTGGCATGGTGATTAAGTGCGCTGGACTCCCACATGATCAACCATAGTTTGAGTCCCAGCCCTGGTGGATTGCTTTCTCACTCACTTTCTCTCTCTCACTCTTGCTCTTGCTCAAATTTAAATAAATAAATAAGTTAAATAAAATAATTCTTTAAAAATGTATCTATCTCTTGTATTAGGGCAGGGATCCTAAGTTTGTGGCTTTATTCAGTGCTGAATCCCAGTGCCTCGCTGAGCGCTCAGTAAGGATTGTTGTATGAACAACTATGTGCAGCCTCACTGCACTGAGGAAGAGAACTGCCAGAAAAACAAACAGATTTTTCTGGGGTGTAGGAACTTCTCTTCAGCACCAAAGTTTAATGTTTTATCTGGACGCGAGTTCTTAGGTTCCTTAGCCCAGGGAGATTCAGAAATGTTGAATAGAAGCTATTGCCACATGGTCATTAGTCCACAAAACAGCAAGCCAGTACAGGTGCCAGGGCTGGGAGTGATGTCCTGGTCTACTGCCCAGATCACAACCCTGATGATATGGAGCGCCACTGGCTTGGTTCTAGGCTATCTAGCATTTGTCCTGGGAGTGAGACCTCCCCATCAGATAGGTTCACCTCCAGGAAGCCAGCATGGATTAGCGTTAAATGTTCTCTCCACCTCTCCTATGTCCCCAATGCACTCGCTTGGCTTTTGCATGTGCCTTTCTATATAAAACGTGGGTATATATATGTGCTAACATATGTGTATAGGTGTATACATGTATGCGCTTATGTAGGTGCAGACAGGTGTGTGGGTGCTCGTGAGTGTGAGCTCACGTGTAGGAATGTGTGCTTTTGTATATGCATGTGGATGCTCACATATATATCTAAGCTTGTGGACTCTCCAGCTGTCCCTTGTGACTCCTGGTCACATCCTGTCACCTGGGTCAGTGATAGTAGAGGTGAGGGAGATTGGGGAGACCTGCTTCGACGTAGGAAGGATTAAGGACACAGCCCCAAGCTTTACCAAGCTCAAGTGCCTGGGGACAAGCACCCACTCACTCCAGCCGCCAGTCCCCGGACTTGCCCTGTTCTGAACTCACGGGGTCCCCAAGGTGACCCGTGGCCCCCGGCCCAGACGCTTATCAGCCGGACGGCCAGCCCCGCCCCGCAGCGCAGCCCCACCCGTTGCCGCTCACCGTGGGCCGCAACGCACGCCGGGAGCCAGAGCACGAGACAACACCAGCCCGCGGCGCCGGGGACCATCTCCAGGGCCCGGCCCGGCGCCGCGTCTCCCACAGCCGCCCCGCCGCGCGTCGCTCGTCGGACTTTAGCCTGACAGCTGCTCCGGCCTCCCGCCCACAGACTCGCTGTTGCAGCTGGTTGGCAGACGAGAACGAGGCCCATGGCTGATTGGCTCTGACGCCTGCTCATGTAGCCACACTTTCCGCCTCTGCGCCCTAGCCCACTTCCTATTGGTTAAGCGGAGTGGGGCCGAGGGCTAATTGGTCTAAACTGTTAATAGCAACTGCTGGTCCTTAAGCCAGCCCCGCCCCAGCAGGTCTCAGTTAGGATTGGACTCTCCCGGACCTCGGCCGACCACGAGGAACTGGAAGAGGAACTGGAACTGGGCACTCCACGGGACTCTGCTTTAGCCGTCAAAAGTCCTGGCTGTCAGGTCTTGCATTTTCGGCAGGATCGACAATGATTCGCTTTCTCCCAACTGTGCTTCCCTCTTCCAGCCCCTCCTCGGAATGTCACTGGTCCAGTGCGCAGGTGGTCTTCTACCCGGTTCCACCATCGCTTGCGGAGCCGAGGCCTGGTGCACCCCACTAGCGAGCAGGCTCTGGCCAGGGTCAAGCCAAAAAAATGTGTATTGAAGCCAGGTTTTACAGCTGCGATTGGATTCCTTTGTTAACCTCACAGTCCCCGTATCTGTAAAATGGGCTTGATAATAGTGCCAACGCGCCAGGGCCGTGAGGCTGTCTCACATAAAGTGCTATTTCGTCTAAGCCCGAACCACAATCGGTGTTCAATAAATGTTTGCGTTTATTGCATTCTGTGGTCTGGTGTACAGGCAGAAGGGAATAGGATAAAGGTTAGTAAGCAATGCGGTCCAAATAAAGATCCTACATGCTCAAAGAAGAGAGCACGACCTCAATCCTACAGCTAACGTTTTTCTGTAGCTCTCCCCAGGCCCAGCCTGTGGCCCTTCTAGCCACAACGACTCGGTGGTAGCAAACCATAGAGTGGCGGAAGTGGCCCATCCTTTTCCTCTCCGGGTCTAACGCTCGGCCGAAGCTTCTGAGGACTTCTCTGGCGCGGGGCATTGTGGGGTAGCTGGGCGGCCGGTACAGCCGAAGAGAAGAGTGGCGGGCCACTGAACAGCTTCCAAGATGATGGTGAGTGGTGGCTTGCGTATCCGTCGCCATCCGCTGCTATCAGGCCGGGTGACTGGTGCCGCTGGGTCGGGGCCCGGCCGGTAGACCCCTATCCTGCCTTCCGCGTCTGTCCTCGCCCGGACCCCAGTCTTTGAGCGACCCCGGCGCTCCGCGGCCTGGCTGGGTCGGGCATGGAGCAAGAGCCGTTGGTTACGGCTTTGTGGGGCTCAAAGGGAGGCTCTGGTCAGGTCGGCCCAGGACTACAAGTCCCAGGGTGCTTTGGGGCCGCGAACCACCTCGGGGACCCTATTTTCCGATACCCGCACAATCCAGACCCGTGTGGAACGACTGCTGGTCGAGCGTGTTTACGCGGTCGGCGGCCAAACATGGACATCCAAGCTCCCCGGGAAGTGCGGAAGGCAAAGACGCGTGGCTCCTAGAACGGGCCGAGGCCCCGTGGAGACCTTATGTTGGGCTGAAGGGTCTCACTGTAGTCGCTCGCGGTCTCTGAACCCAGCCAATCCTGCATGCATAGGAATAAGCTCCTCTGCTTGTACTTTCATTCATTCACTCACTCATTCACTCACTCGCTTGGTCGTTAATAAACGCACATTTAGAGACCAGCAGTTAGCTTAATGGCTATGTCTCTGGACTCCCATATAGTTGACCATGGTTCCAATCCCAGATCCAAGGGCTTAAAACGCACGCGGGGGGCTTGTGCGTGCGTGCCCAAGATTCCGAGAAGAGAAAGGATTGCATCGTGCCCACCCCCCCGGGGGTGGCGGGGGGTAATGTCTCGCTTTCTGTCTCTTTGTCTCTGTCGAGCGAGCACACGCGCCCTATAGCAAAAACCTCTCCAAAAAAATTAAAAAAAAATAAACGCACATTTAGTGTCTACTGAATGTACCGAGTTTAGCTGGGTGCTGGGAGGGCAGCCTCTCCGTCATGAGAATGGACAAGTCAGATGGGGACACCGCATGAGATGTGAGAAAACCCGGTCAGTGACTCCCATTATTTACTCAGTCTTTCTAGTGGGCTATCTTGCTCTGGGTCTCATTTTGTTAAGAGCTGGAAGTTTGTGTGTGTGTGTGTGTGTGTGTGTGGGCAGGGGGATGTCCTGTGAATCTTGGCGGCTTGTAAAGGGCTCCCTCTGCAGCTTGCCCCCATCCCTTTTCTCCCTCTCAGAGGAGAGATACCTTCAGTGGGTCTCAAGCCTCGGTGGTATTTCCAGGGTTGTTACTGAGTAGGCTCAGCCTTTTTTTTTTTTTTTTTTTTTTGGAGAGGTTTTTCGCTACAGGGCGCGTGCGCTCGCCAGACAGACAGAGAGACATAGAGACAGAAAGCGAGAAATCACCCCCCAGAGGGGATGGTCACGCCGCAATCCCTTCTCCTCCATTCTCCTCTCGGGATCTTGGGCACGCATGCACACGCGCCCAGCGTGAGTTTTAAGCCACCGGGTCCCGGGCGCGAACCACGGTCGACTACGTGGGAGTCCAGCGACATAGCCATTACGCTAACTGCTGGTTCCCAAGTAGGCTCAGCTTTTAAGAAAGTGTTTGGTGGCGAACTGTGATTGAAGATACGACTCCCTGTGCACTTGGCGGGTCACTCAGTCATTTTGGCCTATCACCGGGTCTCTGTTCTCTGTTTCCCTGCAGCTTCTTCCTGTCCTAGCAGATGTCAGACTAACACTAGTGAGATGTTCCTTCTGTTACCAAATGCCCAGTGAGTCCAGCTTGTACCCAAAGCAGAAGGAACTTGGAATTTATCTGCACTTCCTCTCCCATTCATGCCTCTAGTACTGCCCTCTTAGGGTTAAGTCGTCTTCATCTTCTATGCAGAGGCAGCTGTAGGAGAGGGCCTTGGGGTCACATCAGATGCCTAGGTTTGTCCCTCTGTTTTGCCAGTTGTCACCTGTGTGGCATGTTACTTAATTCTGGTCCTCAGTCTGTTAGTGCAGCAGTGACTAGAGAATTGTAATACGAGATTAAATGTAAACTGCATGTAAAATGTCTAACTACATGTAAAATGTCTAACATGTAGTAAGGACTCAGCAAATGTTAACTGCTATTCTGCTAGGTGGTTGCTTGCTTCCTTTCATCCCTGTAGTCCATCCTGCTGCCCAGCCTACCATAAGAGCTTTTATTTTTGTTGGTGCCAGAGGGATAGAGAAACCTCCAGCAGGATCTGGTCACACCAGTCTTTTTTTCCAGCTCTCCACCCCATTAGGATCCCAGGCTTGTGAGTGCATCTGTGACATTTTTCATGCTGCAGGGGCAGGAGACTCCAACTCTAGTCAGCCATGTGGAATTGGCTTCCTCTGTACAAGGCTCAGCTGCTGCCTGGAGGTGGCCCATAGTATAAGAACTTTATTGGCATGCAGTGAATTGAGGATCAGAACCAAAGTTGTTCCATGCGTTATTACATTATCCTTAACTAAGGGACATTATCCTTAACCAAGGGGCTCCAGACCCCCACCCTTGAACTTTCCCTGAACTGACCTCTGTGCTGGCAGATGACTCTCTCTCTGGCTCTTTATCTCTGACTCTTTTTTGTAATGTGAACCTTTTATCACCAAGAGTCCTCTGTCATCAAATTGGATCCTGATAGTCTAGGAACTTTCTGTGATTGAAAGAGGTGAAAATTAAAGGAAAAAAGAGAGATAATAAGTCCCCCAAACCTCACTCAGTCCTGTGACTTCGGTACAGCTTGTATAGAATGTATATCCTTGCCTTTGTGGTGTTGAGTGCTATGTATATGCACCTATTCTTGTTTCATAGCACATCGAGTGTTTCTTTTTTTCTTGTTTCTTAGTTACCGGACAGTATGTGTACTTGCCAGAGAGAAGGGAGAAAGCACCCTCAGTTGGGTGTGGTCATGCCACAATCCCATCTCCATTTCTCCAACCTGTTGGGATTTTGGACATGCATGCACACACACCTTTATTTTTGTTGTTTTAAGAGAAATTTTTGCTATAGGGCATGCACACTTGGCAGAGAAATAGAAAGCGAGAAATCACCCCTCAGAGGAGATGGCCACCCTGCAATCCCTTCTCCATTCTCCTCTTCAGATTTTTGAGTACACATGCACATGCACCCAGAGTTAGTTTTGTTTGTTTTTTTTTTTTTTTTTTGGAGAAGTTTTTCGCTGTAGGGCGCGTGCGCTCGCCAGACAGACAGAGACAGACATAGAGACAGAAAGCGAGAAATCACCCCCCGGGGGGATGGTCACACTGCAATCCATTCTCCTCTCGGGATCTTGGGCACGCGCGCACACGCACCCGGCGTGAGTTTTAAGCCACCAGGTCCGGGACGCGAACCGCGGTCGACTATGTGGGAGTCCAGCGACATAGCCATTACGCTAACTGCTGGTTCCCCCCAGAGTTAGTTTTAAGCCACTGGGTCCAGGACTGGAACCACAGTCCACTACATGGGAGTCCAACAATATAACTACTACGCCATCTGCTGGTCCCTGTTGATTTTTAGGTTTTTGCCAAAGGGCCTGTGCTGTTGCTGGAGAAAGACAATGAGAGGGAAAGTGAAAAATCACTCACAGGGCAGGATAACCATGCCGCAGTCCCTTTTCTTCAAGTTCTCCTCCGTAGATCCTGGACATGTGTGCACACACCCAGCATGATTTTCAAGCTACCAGGTCTAGGACTGACACTGTGATTGACCACTTGGGAATCTAGCACCTTAATTACCATATCACCTGCTGACCCTATTCCTGGTGTGTTTTTCAAGCTGCTGGATCCAGTATTTGAACCTATGGCACCTGGCTTACTTAATCACTAGCTGTGGGGCTGGCCAAAGAACATCAAGTTTTACAGTGCTTAATGCCAGTGGTAAAGTAGCATGAAGAGGATGTTCATTCTGAAGTTCCGAAATATTCCATGACATCCTTGGCAGACTACTGGATTCTGCTATTTCTTTATTTGAGAAATAAAAATGAATAAGGTTGGGAGTAGCTTTGGGACAGGAGCTGGGCTGCTGCTGGGGAACTAAGTGGTAGAAGAGGACCCATCCTGTTTGGCCTGATTTGGCCCGGTCCAATTTTGCTACCTTTCTCTCTCCAGATGATCTGTCCTTACTCTGCCATTTCTGTAGGACCTACAGAGCACAGGGAACTTGAAGAATATGTGGTCATCTGCTTCTAGATTCTTCTTGCCTTGTACTTAAAAATTCTTGGGGGACCAGCAGGTGGCGCAGTGGTTACATCGCTGGGCTCCTATGTGGTCCACTTGCTTTTCAAGTCCTGGGTCGTGCCCAAGAAATGCCAAGAGGAGTGTGTGTGTGTGCACACACATGTGCGCAGAGGAGAAGGGATTGTGGTGTGGCCATCCCCCTGGGGGATTTCTTGTTTTCTGCCTCTCTAACTCCGGTGAGTGCATGCTCCCTCTAGCAAAAATCTCTCTTAAAAAAAAAAAATTTCTTGGACCAGCCAGGCACATGGTGGTTAAGGTGACTGGATCCCACATGGCCAGCTTTGTGGTTCAGATCCTGGACCTGGTGGATTGAGAAAGACACAGGGCACATTCGTAGGCAAAGATTCTGAAAGGAGGGAGAGAGGGAGGAGAAGGGATTGCGGCATGACTGTCCCCTATGGGGGTGGGGGGTGCTTTCTCTCTCTCTCTCTCTCTCTCTCTCTCTCTCTCTGTCTCTGGTGGGTATGTGCCCTCTAGCAAAAATGAAATTTTTTTTTTTTTCTCAGTAAACTGTGTCACCATACTGCCAGTACTTTTCCCAAAAATGTCAGGCAGCCAGTGCTCTTATTTCATGGCATAGATCAAGCACTTTTCAGTAAGAGTTGAGTTTTCAGCAGTGAAAACTTGAATGTTGCTTCAAATCTTAGCACTCTACAAATTCAGGTTACCATGGTCCTTATCTTTGTGAAGCTCAGTCCTAAGGTGGTGGTGATATAAAGGGTGGGAGCAAGGCCAAGTGAAGTAGGAGTTATAGGAGCCTCTGTTCAGGGTTCCTCTGTTAGCTGCAAGGGAAAACTTCAAGGGAATTGCTGCCCTGATAGTAAGAAAGTGGTTTGGGGCTGGCTCTGTAGCATAGTGAATAAGATAACCAGATCCCACATGGCCAACCCATGGTTTGAGTCCTGAGCCCAGGATCTTGAAAAACATGCCAGACTCCTGCACATGCATGCCCAAAGTCTCAAAAGGGGGGACAGATGGAGATGGGACTGCAAGACGATTATTCCCACGGGGGATGCTTTCTCCTTTTCTTGTCTCTGGTGAGTACACGCCCTCTAGCCACAACAGCAACAGAACAGTATTAGTAGAAAACAGCCGTGTAGCTGCGGGTACGGCTTGGAGGTAGAGGTGAGAAGAAGTCCGTAAGTGTTAGACAGATCAGGGCGTTGACGTAGAAGGAAAGTATTTAGGCTAAGTTGAGCTGTGACCTAAAATATAAGACAGGACAAGGGTGGGCCAAGAACACTTGAGGCTTCCATAGGAGATTTAGCAGGACTCAGGGAATAAGGGGCCCAAAAGAATGCTGGGAATATAGAGAAGTTATTCTTGGGACCAGACCTGGTATACTTCAGGAAAAGGAAGGATTTTTCTCTCTAACCCATGCCTCATCTCAGATGCAGGGGAAGATTAGACCAGCATTCTTTAATAAATAAATATATAGAGAGTAGTGTGTTAAATTACCCCCACTCTCTCGTTCCTTAGATTGGAATGCCTTTTCAGCCCATTTCTATATTTACATATTATATCTTGCCTTTTTTAACCAGTCATCTTCTGTTTTGTTTCCCAGAGAGAGAGAGAGGGAGAAAAAGCAGCCCCAAATGGGGTATGGTCATGGGGCACGTGTACACACACACACACACACACACACACACACACACACACATACCCCAGGGAGTTTTTCAAGCTGCTGGGACTGGGATTCGAACTGTGGTCAGCCCTGTTGGGATCTAGATCCCTGTACAGTACTTAAACACTGCACCACGTGCCTGGCCCTGAATTGTTTTC
Organism: Tupaia tana; assembly: GCA_026018925.1. Classification (NCBI taxonomy): domain Eukaryota; kingdom Metazoa; phylum Chordata; class Mammalia; order Scandentia; family Tupaiidae; genus Tupaia; species Tupaia tana. The sequence continues at coordinate 162,262,808 of JAKSZU010000003.1, read as the reverse complement.
ATTTATATGTAAATCACATCTGCCATTCCTCTGTCAAAAGCTGTTCTAGGGACCGGCAGTTAGCGTAATGGCTATGTCGCTGGACTCCCACGTAGTCGACCGCGGTTCGAGTCTCGGACCCGGTGGCTTAAACTCACGCCGGGCGCGTGTGCGTGCCCCAAGATCCCGAGAGGAGAATGGAGGAGAAGGGATTGCGGCGTGGCCATCCCCCCTGGGGGGTGATTTCTCGCTTTCTATCTCTCTGTCTCTCTCTGTCTGTCTGGCGAGCGCACGCGCCCTATAGCAAAAACCTCTCCAAAAAAAAAAAAAAAAAAAGCTGTTCTAGAACTTCTTGCAGGAACAAATTCTAACCTTGACCATGATCTGCGTACACATGTGAGTATGATCTGGCTCTGAGCTGGCTCTTCAGTCTACTCCAGTCTTCCTCCTGTTCACTATTCTCCAGCTACATTGGCCAAAGGAATTGGGAATTGAACTTTTTAAGGACGTTCCCATTCGATATGGAGTCAGCCTCATGAGTGACTAGACTCTGTTACTGGTGTGTGGATTGTTAGATTGGGATAGCATTCTTTTTTCTAGTGCCTTTCTTGCTCAGACACCTAACATACTTCTGGGGTGATTTAGGGCAGTGGCTTTCAGACTTTGTTTTGTGCTCTATGGTTTGAAATAAATTTGGGACCAGCAGATGATGTAATGGTTAAGTTGCTGGACTTTGACATAGTTAACCACAGTTCAAGTCTGGCTTAAAGCTCGTGCTGGCGCTTATGCATGCATGCCCAAGATCCCTAGAGGAGAGTGGAGGAGAAGGGATTGCAGTAAGGCCACCCCCCTGGGGGGTAGTTTCTTGCTTTCTGTCTCTCTGGCAAGCACACACACCCTGTAGCAAAATCCTCTCTTTAAAAAAAATTCTATTAAACAAATTTTTTCCCTTTATTTACTATAAAGTTCATGGGAGAGAGAGGGGGACACCCTCCACAGGGCTCATGGGCACTTGTGTGCCTGTTCTGTGTGTTTCAGGTTGACTGGGCCGAGGATTCAAACTTGTTTCCCCCAGAGAGATTTTTGCCTCAGGGTACATGCACTTGCTGGAGAGACAGACAGAAAGCGAGAAATCACGCACACACCCACACACCCACCCAGGGGGAATGGCCATGCACAATCCCTTCTCCTCCTCTCATGGGATTTTGGACATTTATGCACGTGCACCCAGTGTGAGTTTCATTTCGCTGGGTCTGACTCAAACCGTGGTCGACCCCGTGGGAGTCCAGCAACTAACCATTAGTGCCATCTGCTGGTTCCTCAAAACGTAAATAGTTTCGAAATAATATTTACTCTATATTGTTTCACACACAAAGTTATAAACACTAAAACTAGATCCAGTTCATGAGCTCATCTCTGAATGCTCAGGCTTGCATGCACAGAGAAAGAACCCTGGTTTGCTAAGCGAGGAGTTACTGTCTGTGTTAATGGCACGGGAGCAAACAAAGGTTTCTATACAGACTTTTTTTCTTTTTTAGAGGTTTTTGCTATAGGGCGCATGCACTAGACAGACATCCCCCCCCCCCGGGGGGGGGGATGGCCACGCCGTAATCCCTTCTCCTCCATTCTCCTCTCGGGATCTTGGACACTCACGCACACGCGTCCGGCCTGAGTTTTAAGCCACCGGGTCCGGGATGCAAACCGTGGTCGACTACGTAGGAATCCAGTGACATAGCCATTACGCTAACTGCTGGTCCCCCTATACAGACATTTTAACCAAGCACTATTCCTGGCTTTCCATGCTACTTAAACAGGCCTGCAAATGTAGTCCTTACAGTAGTAGAGACTGTTCTGGGGGTCTGCTCTGGTTGGAAATGAGTCACATGGAAGCTTTGTGGAGCCACCCTGAGCAGTGGAACATTGCTGTACGAATTAGATTTTTGTGAGGCGGGACAGAAATGCCATTTGTTTGTCTGCCTCTTTTCCTACAGCTGAGTGTCACGGATGAGGCTGCCTGCCTGCCTGCCTGGGCATCTCCAGGACAACACCTCAAGCTGTTGGCACCTCACGTTTTGTATCCATGCCCCATCTGCTTGTCTAGATTGAGTTGTAACACAGACAAGTGGATACTTTGCTGGGGGCTGCGAACACTGAGCAGGGCCTGCGAACACTGAGCAGGGCCTGCTTCCTCCTCCTGTGCTGTGACCTAATTCTTCAACACAGGGAGTAAGGTCAGAAGTTGAAAAGGCCATACTCACTCAGCTGTGCACTGGAGAACATGTGATTTGTTCTTTCAAACTAGATAAATATTTCTCCTATCATTTTTCTGTCTCGCACACCTACAGGTATGCTGGAATCTTGGCGGTGTCTGGAGGTAGAGGCTGGAATGGATGTGGTGGACACTGGGGGTATATGGTTTAAAAAGGCAGCCAAATAATTGTTATTAGACAGGAACATTCTATTTTACTGCCCTAGGTCTACTGTAATGGATGATTATTAAATAAACGATCAATTGCTCTTTTCTAGCCCACACCTGTTATCCTGTTGAAGGAGGGAACTGATAGCTCCCAAGGCATTCCCCAACTTGTGAGTAATATCAGTGCCTGCCAGGTGATTGCTGAAGCTGTAAGAACCACCCTCGGTCCCCGTGGCATGGACAAGCTGATTGTGGATGGCCGAGGTAAGTCTTCAGGGTTCGTTAGGCCTATGTGCAGGAGAGACTTCTGGGGAAACGATTCTAGTACAGTTGGCATAAAAAATTTACCCCTAGCTTCAGCACTTCTTTTAAGATCTATGAGGAGAGTTGCTTATTCTGAAGTCGTTCTATTTCGTACATTGTCCTAAATGCTAAGCCCTTGTGGGAAAACATGGGAGAATCTGGGCTCAGGAATCTGTAGCCTTATAGAGAGATGTACCCTAGAAACATAAAATAGAGGAGTAGGCAGGTAGTGTGATGGCTAAAGGTGCCGGACTCCCACATGGCCAACTGGTTCAAGTCCCAGACCTGGCAGTATGCGTTCTCATTTTCCCTCTCTCTCTCTCACTCTGTTCCTCTCTGGTCAAATTAAAATAAATAAAGTTAAATAATTCCTAAAAGAAAAGCAAAGAAACATGAAATAGAGCCACCTGGAATGGCCTCTGGTCCCTCCCATGTATCACGTCAAGACAGGGAGAAAATTCTCCTTTATGCTTCCATATATTAATAGATAAGTGTGAGACAAAGATATCAACTGTGTTAATATCTAAGTGATTACTCTTTTCATTTAAAAAAAGTTTTCTGTATCTGTTTGAGCTGTACTAATTTTGCTCTTCAAAGCCTGGAGCCTGTGATCTTTAAAAGCTTGTGGTTCTAGACGGCTCTGTACAGAGAGCTAATTCTGTATAAGATCAGATTGATATCTTTCCCTCTCAGTCCTGTTGTGATCCCCTTTCCCCATCCCAGTAAAACATACATGGACTCCTGGTCCAATGCGAAGAATTTCAGAAAGGGGCTTTAAGTTTTTTGTTTCTTTTAAGGCAAAGCAACGATTTCTAATGATGGGGCCACAATTCTGAAACTCCTTGATGTCGTCCATCCTGCAGCGAAGACTTTAGTGGACATTGCCAAATCCCAAGATGCTGAGGTAGGATAATAAATTATATGTGTCTAAGTGGAGTTTGAAATATCGTTATCCCTTCAATCTCTTCTCTCAAAACATCTTTAAAAATGTATGTCTAAAATGATAATTGTACAAATAATATATATTTCTAAGATATTTAGAATTAATAGTCTTTTGAAATTTACACTATTCATTACATACAGCTTTTCATATCAGCACATTGGTGATTGCAGTTATCTTTAGTTCTAAGTCTGCTGCCCAAGAACTTAGAGCTGGGCCCATGTGCATTATTCATGTGAGGTTCTAGGTAAATAATGGACCCTCTCAATCTGTTGATCACCTTAAGTGCCTAGTCTGCCTTTTCACTTTTTTTAAAATGGCGGTAAAATACATGTAACATAACGTTTGTCCTTTTTTAAAATTTTTTTGCCGTAAGGCATGTGTGCTTGCCAGAGACAGGTGGTGGGGGCGGGGTAAGGGTGGTGGTGAGAAGATGACTATGCTGCAGTTCTTCTCCATTCTCCTCTCTGGATTTTGGGACACATGTACACACCTGGTGAGAATTTTTCCTTGTTTTTATTTTTTAGGTTTTTGTCATAGGGTGCATGTGTTTGCCAGAGAGAGAGAGAGAGGGAAAGTGAGAAATCACCCCCCAGGGGAGATGACAGTGGTATAACTCCTTCTCCTCTGGGATTTTTGGGCACATGTGCATATGCATTCAGCTTGATTTTCAAGCCACCAGATTTGAGACTTGAACCGTGCAGTTGGCTGTGTGAGATCCAGTCACTTTAACTACCACACCACCAGCTGGCCCCAAGTGTATCCTTTTAATAATGTTTAAGTGCCATTCAGGGGCATTCACCTGTCTATCAGTCCTTTTTGTTTTACTTATTCCTTGAATGAGGGAGATGGAGAGAGACACAGAGCACCCAGATCGGGTCTCAGCACCGCAGTTTACTCTCGCTCCCCCAACTTCAGCCGGCCCATCCCACAGGCATACACATGCCCAACATATGTCTCAGAGATCTCTGGGCATGAACTGGCAACCTCTTCCATGTGACAGGTCTGTTTCACAGTACCTGTCACATTTTGCTCCTGTGCCTCCATCCAACCCCAGTCTGTCTAATTTTTAACACTGGAGTCACAGAAATGAGAGAGAAACCCAGCCACAGTAGTACGAGTGGGAGGGCACCACTGCACGATGGCCGCGGTCTCATGGGAGGCCCAGGTTTGGATCCCAGCCTAGCCTGAATGGGCCAGGCACATGGCATGCACCTGTAGTCCCAATTAACTGGTAGGCAGGGATGTGAGGTTCATGACATGGTGAGATCCTACCAAAATACCTCTTTCTCCCACCCCCTCATGTTTATGCTCATTCACTCTCATGAGAAGAAAGGGGAGAAATGAGAGATTTGTATTACGTCCTGTAATTTTAATAAAACATCCATTAGTATCCAGTAGTTTATAAAACAGTATGACTTAGTCTATATAATTTGTTACTATCTTCAACAAGGGAATATCTTTCCAGATATCTGGCTATCTGGCAGTTTAAACCCTCTTTCTGGCAGTTTAAACCTTCTTTCTTTTTCTTTTTCTCTTTTTATTGGGGGGGGGGCGGTTTTCGCTATAGGGTGAGTGTGCTTGACAGACAGAGAGAGACAGAAAGTGAGAAATCACCCCCCGGGGGTGATGGCCATGCCGCAGTCCCCTCTCCTCTGTTCTCCTCTCGGGATCTTGGACAAGCACGCACACGCGCCCGGCATGAGTTTTAAGCCACCGGGTCCAGGACGCGAACTGTGGTCAACTACATGGGAGTCCAGCGACATAGCCATTACGCTAACTGCTGGTCCCTTAAACCTTCTTTCTAATAACTTTTTTCCCCCTTAATTCCTTACCTTACAGTGGAGACAAGTGAATTAAATATAAATTCCTTTCAAATTAGAGACTAGCTGGGTATTTTTTTGTGTTTTGTTTGTTTGAGAGAGAGAGATTTTTGCTATAGGGTAGGTGCACTCGCTGGAGAGAGAGAGACGAAGGTGAGAAATAACCCCCGCCGGGGGCGGGGAATAGCCACACTGCAATCCCTTCTTTATTCTCCTCTTGAGATTTCGAGCATGCGTGCACACGCTCACAGCCCGAGTTTTTGTTTTGTTTTATGTTTTGTTGGTTTTTCTTCATAGCCTGAGTTTTAAGCCACCAGGTCTAGGACTCAAACTGTGTTCGACTATGTGTGAGTCCAGCAACATAACCATTTCGCTATCTGCTGGTCACCTTAGCTGATATTCTCAAAGCTCTTGTGCTTTTTCTCTCACGTTTAAAATAGGATTCAGATTCCATCACAGGATAGCACCATCTAAGATTAGCAGACTAGTAATCTGCTTATTGTAAACAGTTGTTGAAATGTAAAGAACTTTGATCTTGGAAGGTTTGTTTTAGTGTGATTTTGGCTAAAAATTGTCTTTTTTGTGAACTCCTGCAGTACTTTTTGCTTCTTGAAGGATGTTTATTTTATGCTTCCTGGTATTGCAGTTATTGGTGACATTTAAGGATTGCATTAGAAAGCATAACAAGCACTGTCTACTCATCACGGTGCCTTATGTGTAATAAATAAGTTCTCAGTTAATTTGTATGTATATTCATTCCTGAGAGAATTCGGTTGTACAAATTAGCCCTCTTTGGAGAACAGGGCTGTTTGAGGAATTAAGTTTGTAGCCCAGGACCATTTGACAAGGCAGATACCTTACACCATTGTCTATTCTCTACCTGTTGCAAAAGCCTGTGCTTTGAGAAAAGGTCTCGATGCCCATTTAAATAGTACCAAGTTTCATGAAATTTTAGGACTGTATTACCCAAACATCAGAAAATCTATTTCTTGTCATTTTCTTCTAGGTTGGTGATGGCACCACCTCCGTGACGCTGCTGGCTGCAGAGTTCCTGAAGCAGGTGAAACCATATGTGGAGGAAGGTTTGCACCCCCAGATCATCATTCGAGCTTTCCGCACAGCCACTCAGTTGGTATGGGAGTACCACGAACTCGGCCTTTGGCCTGCCCGTTTCTCCTAGTGAGGGTGTTACCTTTACCCGATGGGAGGACTGGGGAACAGGGTTCCTTGAGCGTTCTCTAACTCTTCCCTGCAGCTCTCAGTTCTGCCATTCAGTAGCTGTTTGATGAGCTGTATTGCTTAATCTCTTTAATCCTCAGGGTACAGTCAGCCTGGTCGACTGTGATGTAGGCATATCACAGGCTCTGAGAAAGTGAAGGCTGTTTTTGTTTTTAGCAAGTGTCTTGTGGCGTATCTTAAGACCTATTAAATATAATGTATATTATTATGTACATTATAATTAATTTCTCTAGGCCTTTCTTTTTCTCTTTGCTATATCTCTATTTCAGGTGGTGACATTAAAATGAGGTTACAGGAATACTTTGTAAAAGATAAAAAGTCTAATATGTGTGTATTAGTATGTATATTATATCTCACACACGTAACTAGTGTATAAAGTGCTAGAAATTGTCATAGGTGTTTTTAGTAAGATTTGACCTAATCTAGTGTCATGGCTTGTTTCTGCTCATTTATTTTAGGTGCTCTGCAGATCCAGAGCTAAATCCTGGAAACACCCTGATGATTATTCAGAACTATAAATCTGCTTTATATATCTTAACTTTGGGAGTTTCCTAAACTATAAAGTTTGGGGCCAGACCTGTGGCCAAGGGATTAACAGAGCCAGAACCTACACACCTGACCGTGGTTCAAATCTCGTCCCCAGAGGCTTGAAAAACTTGCTGGTGGCATGTGTATGTGTGCCAACATCCTGGCAGGATAGAAAAATGAAGAAGGGATTATAGCGTGACTTTACCCTATCGGGGGGTGCTTTCTCTGTCTCTCTGGTAAAGTACACACACCCTTGTAATTAAAAAAAGTTTTACATTTTTATGGACAGCTAAAAAATCTAGAAATGTTTCAACTTTAGAGTGAAATGCTTAAGATTTGGGAGTAAACCGATGAGGGACTAGCAAGAAAGACTGGGATCCACGTCACCAGATTGTTTTTCATATGAGACTTTTGTTCTTGGCAGGCAGTTAACAAGATCAGAGAGATCGCTGTGACCGTGAAGAAGCAAGATAAAGTGTAAGTTTGTGGGGGCTGACAGGTGGCTTGCTGGTTAAGGGTGCTAGACTCCCATGTGGCCAACTGTGGTTCAAGTCCCAGAGCTGGCAGCTTGCTTTCTCACTTTTCCTTTCTCTCTTTCTTTCTCACTCTGTCCCTCTCTGGTCAAATTAAAATAAAAAAAATAAATAAAGTTAAATGACATAATTCTTAAAAAAAAAAAAAAAGTTGTTAAAGGAAGAGGTTTTTTTTTTTTTTTTTTTTTTTTTTTTTTTTTTTTAAGGAAAAAAATGTAAGCTTACAGTAAGATTTGTCAGAACCTTGACTTCCTGTGGCCAAATTGGATACAGAAGCATGTTGCAATCCCTGTACGGACCTGGGGCTATTTGGCTCTTGCCTGATTCTTGGATGCACCCCAGCCCGCACAGCACAAAAGAGGCTGTCAACTATAGTTGAAAAGCTGTCACATGTGAGATCTCTGACTGCAGTCACCATCTGTCATGATAATCTGCCTTAAGGGTACAGAAAGTGAAGTTGGAGAGGGCTGAGTTTAAAGGCTGGAAGGGAACCACCTTCACGTTGTATGGACTCAGATAACAGGAATTTGATCGTCAGGACCTGATGTAGGTTGCGTCCTTGTGTCCCAGGGAGCAGAGGAAGCTGCTGGAGAAATGTGCCATGACAGCGCTGAGCTCCAAGCTGATCTCCCAACAGAAAGCTTTCTTTGCCAAGATGGTGGTGGATGCCGTGATGATGCTCGACGACTTGCTACAGCTTAAAATGATTGGAATCAAGAAGGTGCAGGGTGGAGCCCTCGAGGTAAGGCTGCTGTGCCTCCCTGGATGCTTCTGTTTTCACACCGACCCTTCATGCCGCCTCACAGAGAAGGAGGCACCACATGGCAGGTGTAGCGAGAGTGTACCTTGGACATGAAGTCAGATTTGGACTGTGACTGTAGATACATTTTTTTTTTTTTAAAGAATTATTTTATTTAACTTTATTTATCTATTTATTTTTTTAATGTGACCAGAGAGGAATAGAGTGAGAGAGAGAAAGTGAGAAAGCAAGCCGCCAGATCCGAGACTCGAACAGCGGTTGGCCATGTGGGAGTCCAGCGCCCTTACCCGCCACGCCACCTGCCGGCCCCTGTAGATACATTTTATAACCTCTGTGGGCTTTGTCAGCAGGATGAGAAATTGAACTAGTTGGCTTTCAGATCTTAGGTTCTTCCTGTCTGTCTGGGGCTTGGAGTGGTAGCTCATGTAAGTCATCCATGGCTCTCCCAATGACCACATCTGAGAGGTGCTCTCATACCGCCCTGTACTCCCAGGTGATGTACGTGGTCAAGCTCTCCCTTCTACTCACGTATCTTGAATAGATGGTCCATAGTTCAATCAGTTTAACCAGGCCTAAAGTAAAAGTAAGTGTCCCACACGCCACTGTTACGTGTGTGTGTGTGTGTGTGTGTGTGTGTGTGTGTCCTTTCGGAACTGTATTATGTATATATATGCATTTATGTAAATTTTTAAGAAACATGCAAATGATTGCTTATATTAAGTGTTGTTTATCTTTTGTCCATTTAACTTCTGGAAATTGATCCATGTCGGCATGTGCAGCTAAGATCTTACTGCAGTTCAGTAGCGCTTTATTTGCATTTAAGTAGCAACTTGGGGCAGGTGGCCACAGTACTGGACAGCACAACTGTGACTCCTGTAGGCATTTCTGTCTGGGAACATCTCTTGGTATTGGTGTTTCCATGCTTTTGGCCTTTTCATTCTGGCCTGCCATACTTATTGCTATGCTTTTTCTTAGTGACCTCAGCCTGAAGTGATTTGGACAGGGAAAGATGCTCGAAATAACATCTGGCCCTGGCCCTTCTCCTCCTCTCCTGGGCCTTCTTCATTCTGTAACCCTCAAGATTAGATTGGCATTCACTAAATTTGGGGTCAGAACTGGTATGTGCTCTGATAAAAGCCAGGGACTCAAAGCCACACTTAACATTTCCCCAGATTGTTCACATTCATTAAATGCTTGTAAAACTCTTCATGTAAAACCTGACTGGGTATTTACTAAAGGATGGTGGTGGTTCTGTACTTCTCTCGGATTGGCCGAGCACCTCCAGATCTCTCTCTCTTACCCTTCCCTCTCCCCTGCGCCTTGTACTCCTGTATCTTAACTGCTGCTGAACTCACTATCTCATCCTCCCAGCCTGCAGCATTTTCTGCATTCCTTGTCACAGTTGGTATCATCATTTTGTCACTCAAACCAGAAATCTTGGAGCGGCCTTGAAAACTTTGACTCCATACAAACTGTGAGCCACTGTTGACTCATTTTACCTACTAGTTTACTAATTATTTTTTCTTTTTTACTCATCCTGAGGAATGTTTTGACCCTTCCTTCTTCCAGTCTTGTATCCCCTAAATCCATTCTACTTTCTATTGCAGAGTGATGGTCCCCACTCAGTCTCTGCATAAAGCCTTCAGAAATCCCTCAAGCTGGGAGCTAGGCCATCACAGAGCCACTCAGAACCTTCTAAGCTAACCCTGCCCATTTCCCCATCCCTCCTCACTGGCTGGTCTCTGCATTCTGCTTTATATCCCAACATCTCAGAATAGCTTTTAATTTCCTGATTGTACAGCACTGTCTCTCACTTCTTGAGGACATCCATCGTCATTCAGCTTGGGCATCACCCCCTGTAGGAGGCTATGAACTTGAATGGTGCTGAAATTGGGGACAGATACTATTTACTGATGTGTATAGTATCTCAGTTAGAATTATAAATTAGCACTGGCAGAGAGCCTAAAGGACATTAAGCTGATGACGTTTTTCATGAAGTAAGAAAGGACTTTATGAGAGAGCCGTCCGAGCTTGGACCACAGTCTCACGGTAGTGCAGGAGTCAGTCCCAAGTGCAGTATGCGTTAGGCTGTGCCCTGCTGCGATGTCCAGCCTACAGGAAGCTGTCAGGGGCCACATGGCAGAGGTTTACGTCCCAGAGGCTGGCATGGGAGGAGCCACGATGATAGCTTTGGAACTGTGTGGGGTGTTCTGATTCTTCGGACCTTCTGACTTCATCTTCCCGAAAGAGGAAACATCTTGACCGTAGTATCTGAGCTGTGGTAGGGGTGTGTATGTGTGTGAACAGCAAGGTGGGAGTACATGTAGGCGTGTAGTAGGAGGAGGCTTGAGGGTGCGAAGCTGGGGAGAGAAGTGGGGCGCCCGGGACTGCGCCTCCCTGCTCCTCAGCACTTGGAGCCTGTTCTGGCGCTGTCGTTTGTAGGTTCTTGCAGCTTTGTCCTTTGGCAAGTGCTTCAGAGGGCAACCCAGACAGCCCTTTATCATGTTTTTACTCTGCAGAGTGAATTTTTCTTTATATTAAAGGGATAATTGAAATGTGTTTTGGTGTTATTTTTTGTGAAAAATTAATTTGTCCCCAAATTTTATGATAATGAGAAGGCTTTATTACAATAGTGAAGTAAAGACACAGTTAATCTTTTTTCTGGCTCACAGGAATGGACACACAGACCAGCAAACTACTAGCTTGATCTTATTTTATATTGGCATCAAACCATTAAGCTGGCTTTTTTTTTTTTTTCATTAAACAGGAGTCTCAACTGGTTGCTGGAGTTGCATTCAAGAAGACCTTCTCTTACGCTGGGTTTGAAATGCAGCCCAAAAAGTACAGTAATCCTAAGATTGCCCTTTTAAATGTTGAGCTGGAGCTGAAGGCTGAGAAAGATAATGCTGAGATCAGAGTACACACTGTCGAGGTAGGCCCTACCAGCTGGCCGTGGCTTGGAGATGGCAGCTTCTGGGCTAGAGCTTCCTATCTTTGTGGCTGTCTTGCATCTAGCTCTGCTTCTTAGGCTATGGGCCCCTTTTTCCTGCTGTCCCCCTGAATAGTGGTATCTAAACACTGGGCTCACTTCCCTGCTCGTGGTGTGCTCTCCCTGAGTGGCCTTGGCCGGAGCAGTGACATTACGCTGGGGTCCTGGGGAAGGAGTTGGCAAGGCTTCTCCAGCTACACAGTCTCCAATATTTTAGTCCCCCCATTTCTAGACTGGTCTCGTGCTGCAGGGACAGGTGTGTTCCCGTCATTGACATTACCAAGGCTGCCTTGACAGCAGGGTCTCCAGGTGTCAGCAGCTTTGGAACAGCTCTGTGTCCCCAGCATAAAATGACTTTTGGAGGAGGGTCCTGGTCTGTGGGAACTCCATGGGTATAGCCCCTCAGATGGAGCTAGAACTCAGCCAGACCATACTGCTCCTCACACTAGGGCAATGCCAGCCCTACAGGAACTCCCAGACCTGGGCTCACTTTCTGCCTATTTATTTATTTGGCTGGCTGGCTGTCAGAGGGCATATGTACTTACCTGGGAGAGACAGGGAAGGGCAGTGGGGAGCAGGAAAGCACTCATGGGGAATGGCCATGCTGCAGTCCTCTCTCCATCTCTTTCTCCCTCCAGCATTTTGGGCATGCATGCACACACAACCTGTATGGTTTTTCTTTTTTTAGAGAGATGTTTTTGCTGTAGGCTGTGTGTGCTCGTTGGAGAGACAGAGAAAGACAGAGGGGCAGAAAGCAAGAAATCATCCCTCGGGGGGATGGCCACACCACAGTCCCTTCTCCATTCTCCTCCTGGGGTCTTGGGCACGCATGCACAGGCACCCAGTGTGAGTTTGAAGCCACCAGGTCCGAGACTCAAACCATGGTCAGCCATGTGGGAGTCCAGCGATGCAACTGCTATGCCATCTGTTGGTTCCTTTTTTGGGGGGGGAGAATTTTGCTATAGGATATGTGCACTTGCTAGAGACAGACAGAAAGCGAGAAATCATCCCCAGGGGGATGGCCACACTGCAACCCCTCCTCCTCCATTCTCCTCTTAGGATTATTAGGCATGGATGCACACGTACCCAGCATGAGTTTTAAATAGCTGGGTCTGGGACTCAAACCACACTTGACTACATGAGAGTTCAGCAACATAACCATTACACCATCCACTGGTCCCCACCCTGTTTTTCCAGCCACTGGTTCCAGGACTTGAACTCTGCATTCAGCCATCAGGGGTTCAGCTGCCTTCACCACCTGCTTGAACTGAAGAGCGGCTATGCTGTTTGTCCCATTAATTCCTAGATAATGGGGGTAGCGGGAAAGCATATTTTAGCCTATCAGGTATGCCAATCTTCACCCCAAAGCGTTACCCTTTTCTGGATCTTTTTCAGGATTATCAGGCGATTGTTGATGCTGAATGGAACATTCTCTATGATAAATTAGAGAAGATCCATCATTCAGGAGCCAAAGTTGTCTTGTCCAAACTTCCCATTGGGGACGTGGCTACCCAGTACTTTGCTGACAGGGACATGTTCTGTGCTGGCCGAGTGCCTGAGGAGGATCTGAAGAGGACAATGATGGTAACCCAAGTTTCACAGACCCCTTCTTGACCTTGGCCTCGAAGGGGTTTTCCCCTGATGTAATGAGAGTGTACTGTCAGGTTGGCTGTGAGCCCTGTCTTCTTGTAATTCTTGTTGCCAGGAAGTACTCCGTTCTGTGTGTGTGTGTGTGTGTGTGTGCGCGTGTGCGCGCGCACATGCATGCTCAGGGATACCAGCTGCTTTAAAGTTAGGCTACCCCAAAATAAGTTGGGAAGTAAGTCTGGTTTGTGGGGGAGCCTAGTAGTAGTGTTAATGGTTTGCTGGATATGCTCCTCAGGTATTTATGCTTCCAGCCAGATAGATGTCTTGTCTTCTCTTCTTGAGCATCTCACAAAAGATGCTTTTAGCTCTAAAGAGTGGGTTCTAAGTTCACTTGCTGGGCCCACGGCTCCCTAGTTTGGGTGAAGGTACATAGATAGCTGAATTGAAGGACTCCCCATCCTTTATAGGCCCATTGACCTTTCACGTGTTAGTCTATTTTGTTTCCTATTCTCTCTGAGGTGGGTAAGGGTCCCCTGGACATCATGGGAAAGGGTGGGTTAGCTAGCGCAAGAGGATGTGGGCCACCATGGCAGGGTCCTCTGTGGGGATTGGTTTTGAGATGAGAGGGCAGGAAGCTGGCACAAGCCTCCTAGATCCTCACGCAGATGATGTGCCTTCCTTGACCCCTAGGCCTGTGGAGGCTCAATCCAGACCAGTGTGAACGCTCTGTCGGCAGATGTGCTGGGCAGCTGCCAGGTGTTTGAAGAGACCCAGATTGGAGGCGAAAGGTAAGCCATGGGTCGGGACTGCCTGTTGACTGAGCTCAGGACACCTGCCTAGGTTGGCCCACTGCTGTCTCTGGGTGTGGTACATTGCTCGAACAGTTGTTGCTTTTCCCTCGTGAGATCTTACTCTTTGGAGCATAAAGCATTCAGACACATAGAGTGATAAAGAAGGGAAGAAGATCTAGATGAGTCTGAAGTCTGAACACAGTCTGTTATGCCTTAGGAGTGTCCTCAGACATTCCCTAGAAAATGTCTTTTAGGCTGGGACCAGGCAGCTGGCAGACCTCCAGGGCCGCTGCCGCGTGTTGGGAGGACGGAGCAGTGAGAACAGAAGGCAGCGAGGTGGCGGCAGAGAAGAGTTCTCTCATGTGTATAATTTGGTTCTGGGTGTAGGTACAACTTCTTCACTGGCTGTCCCAAGGCGAAGACATGCACCTTCATCCTCCGTGGTGGTGCTGAGCAGTTTATGGAGGAGACGGAACGGTCCCTGCATGATGCCATCATGATTGTCAGGAGGGCCATCAAGGTACTGTGCAGTGGCCTCGTCTGCAAAGCCTCCTCTACTTCCCCATTTGATCAGACCCTGGATTCGTGTGGTGATTCCCTTTTTTAACAAGTCTGTCCCTGGCTACCCTGCAAACCATACCCCACAGATCATAGGGAAACTGAATCTCCCTTTCTCGAAAATAGATCCTGCTGCCTTAAGGGCTAAGCCTGGTTATTGTTAGGAAACTGCAGAGCTGATGTGGTCAGCCATCCCATGGTCATGCCAGTGTCCACAAGCAGTAGATGACCTTGAAGATGGTCAGATACAGGTCATGGGGTTGAAGTTGGGATGTGCTGGCAGATGTCGTATCTGGACTTCTGGAGCTTGGGATGGGGGAAGGAATGAGGAGCCATTCCTTTCTGGGCTGAGGGACTTACTGAGTGGCCCAATGTGGAACCTAGACCAGAGGCCTGCTTATACTGAGGTGGTTTGGTTTCTGCAGAACGATTCGGTGGTGGCTGGTGGCGGAGCTATTGAGATGGAGCTCTCCAAGTACCTGCGGGATTACTCAAGGACTATTCCAGGGAAACAGCAGCTGCTGATTGGGGCATATGCCAAGGCCTTGGAGATTATCCCACGCCAGCTGTGCGACAATGCTGGCTTTGATGCCACAAACATCCTCAACAAGCTGCGGGCTCGGCATGCCCAGGTGGGTCCTTCCTCCTCCAGGTCAGGGTTGGGTGGGTGGGCTAGATTCTGAGTGTGCTGTGCTTTCTTCAAGCTGCGCACGCTCATTCCAGGTGATGGAGTGAAATTCAACCCAGTCCCAGCTGGGTAACTGCCGCCTAAGGGTACAGGAAAAGCCAGTTTCAAGACTAGAGGTTCCAGGGATTCATCCATGCTACCAAAAGTTTGATCATACCTTGTGGGTTGAGACCTCCTGCGTGGAAACATGCACTGACCACATGCAGCAGCACCCGTCATCTGGTGTTCTTGGTGTGGTGGAGCACCATGGAGCTCGGTGGGCTCCACCACGTGTGACCTTACAGTGGTTGGCACTGTGACACCAGCACTCAGTGATGGATGTTGGTTTTGGTTTGTGGTAAGACTTTAAGCAAGTCCCTTTACCTCTCTCTTCTCTGTTTCCTCACCTGAGAAAGGATTAATTGAAGCAGTGAGTTGATAAAATGAGATAGGGAATTGGAAAGTGTTTTGAAAAGTATTCTTTTTAAGAGAGATTTTCGCTATAGGGAATGTGCGCTCACTGGAGAGATAAAGAGCAAGAAATCATACCCCGGGGGCATGGCCATACCACAATCCCTTCTCCATTTTCCTCTCGGAATCTTGGGCATGCATGCATACATGTCCAGAGTGAGTTTTTTAAGCCACTTTGTCCTGGACTTGAACCACACAGTTGACTACGTGAGAGTCCAGTAATGTAACCATTACACCATCTGCTGGTCCTGAAAAGTATTCATTCTTTTTTCTCTTAAGAATCATGGTTTAATAGACATAGTCCTCAGGTAACCTGAGAATAGGGTCTCCCCAAAACAGCGAGTTGCCTGGGAGAGACCCCAGAGCCCTTGTGTGATCAGCATGTCCTGGGTTTGAAGGGTGTGGTTGGTAAGGGTTGGGGTGCTTCCGGGTTCCTGTCACGATGCCCCAAAAAGATAGTGTCCTCCGGAAATGCTATCAGTACAGTCCTAGGGTTCCTAACAGGTGAAGTCTTTTGGAGTATCATGCAGTCTGAGAGCAGTTCCGTATTCCCGCCCTTCTTTTCCTTTTCTTTCAGGGGGGCACGTGGTACGGAGTGGACATCAACAATGAGGATATTGCCGACAACTTTGAGGCCTTCGTGTGGGAGCCAGCGATGGTGCGAATCAACGCCCTCACAGCCGCCTCTGAGGCTGCCTGCCTTATTGTGTCTGTAGATGAGACTATCAAGAACCCCCGCTCAACTGTGGATGCTCCCCCGGCAGCCGGCCGGGGACGAGGTCGTGGCCGTCCCCATTGAGAGCCACTGCACCCGTCACCTGACAAGCTGGCAGGCTGGCTGCAGGCACACTTATCCTCCCTGGCCTGGTTAATCTGTGTTACAAGGAGGGGGTAATTGGCCCACTGTATTCTCATGGGACATTATTTAAATAAAACTTAAGACTTAGAATTACTTTGTAAGTTATTTGGACACAGTAGTTTTTGTCATCAATGAAGCTGGAGCTCAGAAGTTTAGCTTTGAAGCACTCTCACAATAGGAATCTTGCATAGATAATCTTGCTCCGCTCGAGTAGGCTTTACCTGGCAGCTTTGCTGGGGCTGCATCCATCACAGACGTGGCCCACAGGAGATGTCCTTTTCTTCTGCCATCGTCTTAGCTCCGGCCTAGTGAGCCACTGTTCCCCAGGGTTTCTCTCACTGAGCAAGCATGCTCCAGTGCCTCATGTCCCTCCTCAGCTCCACATTGGGCTTTGTTGCCTCTTAACTCGAGATCTTGAGGCTGAGGGTCATAGGAGGGGTGTTTAGAGGAGATCACATCCTCTCTAAGCTCCAGTGGCCTGGAAGTCCTCTGAGGTGGCTGAAAGATCACAGGTCTTTTCAGTTTAGCTGCCCGTGATCTGGAATGGCCAGCATAGATAAACTGGAAATCGAGCAAGGTCTCCCAGCTGCCTCTACCCTAGTCCCAGCAGCCGGTCTGCTATACTTAGTCATTATTAAAGCAGGAGGGTAATGATTGTACTTTGAGCTACTGAAGTTTTTGCTGCCTAGAAAATAATTTTAAAACCTCTGGGCTTGGAACCAGTGGGTAGCACAGTGGTTAAGGTGCTGGACTCCCACATGGTTGACTGGTTCTGGTCCCACACCTGTCAGCTTGAAACTCAAGCCAGGTGCATGTGTGTGTGCGCGTTCCCAAAATCCCAAGAGGAGAATGGAGAACAGACTGTGGCATGGCCATCTACCCTGGAAATGATTTATTGCTTTGTCTCTCCAGTGAGTGTACACGCCCTATAGCAAAAAAAGTCTCAACAACAACAAAAAAATTTGAGCTTAGCCAATTCTGGCCAGATGGACTCCAAAGCTAAGTGGGGTGATGGGCAGGTCTAGGTTTTGGAATCTGTCCTCCCTTCTAACTTGGTCTTTTTCTGAGCCTTAGCTATGTTACCTGTACCACAAGGACAGCTAGCCCACAGGATTGTGGAGGTTAAAAAAAAAAATGCTGTTTGCTTGATGTTAGAGCCAAGTTCAAACCTAAACGTGTTTTTCTTTTTTTTGGAGAGGATTTTGCTATAGGGTGCATGTGCTTGCCAGAAAGAGACGGAAAGCAAGAAATCACACCCCAGGGGGGATGGCCACGCCGCAATCCCTTCTCCTCCATTCTCCTCTTGGGAACTTGGGCCCCGCACACACATGCACCCGGCATGAGTTTAAGCCACAGGATCTGGGACTCGAACCGCTGTCAACTACATGGGAGTCCAGCAACATAGCCGTTAAGCTAATTGCTGGTCCCAAGACGTTCTTTTTCTGATCTTAAATATTTTGGGACCTCCATATTCAAATCACTGAGGCAAGCCCATTCTATAAAATGGGACAGTTGAGGCCGGGCCATGATGGCAACTTGGTCTCCCCGAGTTGAAGCCTCCTGAGGGTCAAGCCAGTGAGGGGCTGGGCAGCACCTGCTGCTGCTGTACTTGTGTTGGGCTTGTCCTTGTGGACAGCCTCTGCCAGCTGAGGGTCAGTCTTTGTCCCAAGGCTTTGTCTGGGTTAAACTGGGGCAGCCTTCCAAATACTTCATCCCATTGACACTGACTGGGTCGTCCTCCTTTCTGCCCAAGTGCGCTCCACCTGCAAAAGCCCTGGTGATACAGACACAGATACAGCCATGTGCCATTTACTTCCCTGGGGCAGATACGCCAGTTTCACCATCTTTTATTGAATACAGAGCTGTAAGTTCTCTGATGCCCGTATAAGTCCTTTTAAATACATACACTCAAGTACATTCGGCAAAGGGCATCCATGGGTGACGTGGAGCAAAGTGCTAGGATGGTGATGCCTGGGTGGGGCAGAAGTGGGACCAGGGAAGGCCCCCTGGGGGCTGGAGGTACAGGCACCACTTCAGAAACAAAAGTAAAACCAAAAATTGCTCTCCCCCTCTGCCTGCTGTGCTTGGGGTGGGGGAAGCTACCCTCTCCCAGCTCAGGCCTGCAGTCTGGCTGTGCGGGAAAGGCAGGGCCTGGGGCCAGTTGCAGAGGCCACTAGCACACCACTAGAGCCATGCCTGCTGGCAGCAGCCACAAGACCAGCCTGGGTCACCTCAGGCCTCTGCCTCTGGATGCAAGACCCCTGCCAGGGCAGGGCTGAGGCCGGGCAGCACAAGGCCAAGCCTCTCAGGGGCCATGCTGGCGGTGGCAGAGGTTTGGCCTCATGGCAGGGAGCCTGCCTGATTGTCAGGTCAGCCTTGGGACTGGCCCAGGTCCCAAGGGGTTGGGGAAGGAGCAGTTGCCTTAGTTGGCCATAGTATTCTGGTCATCACCCAGTCTAAACCTTATCCTCAGGCAAGGCTGCAGATGAACACGCTTGTCCAGGAATAAATACATACACACGATACACAGCAATATATACAGAAATGCAGGCCCAGGACAAGGTGGGTGAGAAAGCCATGGCCACCAGGGATAGCAACGTGCAGGCCCCAGGGGAGGGAAGCCCTACTCATCAGGAACTGACAGGTGGGGACAGATTCCATGGGTTCAAGTTTAATGCCTCTTGACACTTGGGCCATATACACACTCATCACCTCTCCTGTCTTCACCCCAAGTCCATTAGAAACTGGGTCTTTGGCACCAACAGTCACTCTGGGAAGGTCTCTTCTAACTAGTGCCTTAGAGGGATTGGGGCCTGGGCCCCACCCCTGGCCCAAAGGATGAGAGACTAGAACCGGGGGGGACAGGTGGGACCCAAAGGCAAAAGGCAGTCAAACCTTGGAGTAGCAGGCCTTGGGACATAGGCCTCTTGGTTTTTGCTTTTGTGGGTTTTTTTGTTTTTGAAACAATTCCTGAGGGCCTGGCTCAGACTTCAGTATCAGGACTAAGAAAACATGAGCTGCCTTGATCCTTAGGTGGTCTTTCTTGGCCAGTGGAAAAGCCATGGTCCTGGGTAGCCCATGTTTCTTCCCTGAAGGGATGCATATATGTATCTTTATTTCCTGCCAGTGCTGTGGGGGAGCAGCCAGCTATGCCCAACTGCCCAGGTGCCAGGACAGCTTCCACTGTGGGATGTCCACACACTGGGGCTCCTGGAGGAGGGCCTGCCTTGGTTTGCTCTCAAGACCCTTTTCACATCTCACTAGGTATGATAAAGGGTGGAGGGCTCCCCTTTGGGTGGGTGAAGATGGAAAGAAGTCCTTTAGGGATGGCCAGGCTTCCTGTCCCTTTCCCCTATCCTCAGGCCCAGCTGTGTGAGAAGTGAACAAATGGAACATTCTAGCAAACAAGCCAAAGCTCCCCACTCAGCAGCGGGGCTCCCTGAAGAGAGAGTGAAATAGCATCAAAGTCTGTGGGGCAGGGGGCTGCAAAGCTGCCCGTTCCCAGGGCATACATGAGGGCCAGAGCACAGGACTATCAGCTCCAGGAGGATGGAGGGAAGAGACTGGCAGTAGGACACGCTGTGACCTGTCACTGGGCTTGGGCCTCTGCAATACGCACTCCCACACCTTCACACACACAGCCAGAAAATACGGGGGGCGGGCGGGGGGGGGGAGGGCTTGCTGGGCTCCTGGAAGCAGCTGGACCTGTGGGAGGCAGACTTCCCACCAGGCAGGGGAGAGGGTCTTGTTCACCCTTCCGCCCCTGGTGCTGGTGGCGCTTGGTGCTGCTGCACAGATGAATGAATGAGAAAATGAACCTACTAGTATCTTTCCTTTCAGCACCACCTTCCTCCCCACCTAGCTCACTGCCCATGCGCCCTGACCTCTTTCACCAGCCTTTCCAGCGAGCACCACCCAGGGGGAACAGCCCAGAGCCCTGTTTTCCGTGCCCGCAGCCCTGGGGCAGTGAAGTCCCTCAGTTGGGCAGCTTAGGCCAAGCAGGGCATCCCTTTGTGCTTTGTCCAGGAGATAGGGAGAGCAGCACCTCTGGTCCTGGGGTCATGGGAGCAGGAACTACAGGAGCACTGTTGGCAAGGCAGGGCAGCCAGGCCCTGAGCGGGCCTCCCTCTCCCCAGACGCCCAGAGAAGAGGAAAATTGTGCTTCTCCTTCTTGTGACTCCTGGGAACAGGGTCGGGAATGTGGGAGCTGAGGGAGCCCCCTGCTCTAGGGTAGGGTTGGGGTACCAATAGCCCAGGCTTGTACAGAACTGGGCAGGGGTTTGCCGATATGACACCCTTGGTATTCAAAGGGCAGAGACAGAATAAGCCACAGGAGGAAAAGTGAGCAAAGATGGAAAGAGCGGGGCCAGAGCCAGGGAGCAGAACTGGGAAGCTGGGTGCATGGCTGAGCCTGTGCAGCCCCAGCTTGGGAGGACTCTTTTCAGAGGAAGCCAAGTCTGGTCCTGAGGTCCAAGCCAGGTTGTGGCAGAAAGCTGGGCCCTCAGAGAGGATTGGGAAATGAGAGGACTTAGCCCTCACCAGGACCAGCAGCCTAACGGCGAGGGCTGGGAGGCAATCCTTTACAGGAGGGGAGACCCTAAGATGGATCTAGGCTGGATGTTTGAAAGAACTTTCCAAATGAAGGCTGGCACCCTCTGCCTCTTGGCCAGTGTGGGAGTTCTGAGAGGAGAAACTGGGAGACCTCAGTTCTTGGAGCCCGGGTGGTGGGACCTGGTCCTTTACAAGGGCCAGTTTTGAAAAGACCCACTGGCATCTGGTGGCCAGTAAGCCAAGCAGCTCCGGCCCAGGCTCTCCAGCGGAAGGTGCCCATTAGCCCTCAGCCCATGTGGCCCGCAGAGATGTGGAGTGGGGGTGGTGGGAGGTTGTGGGGAGCAATTCTTGAGGATGCTCCTTCTCTTCCTTGACCCCATGAGTCTGGCTCCCTGCCCAGGCCACACCCTCACACAAGCTAACTAGACAGGGAAGCACAGGGAGCTGCCCCCTGCTGACCTCCTACAGGCCCAGCACAGAGGGGTCCCACAGTACCTCCCTCCCAGTAGCCTTGGGGACCCCTGCCCAAGCACCTGGATTAGTAGGAAATGCCTTGACAGAAACTACTCACTGCTGATGGGCCTTGGCCTTCCTAGGGCTGGGCCCTTGACCCTCTTGAGGGTCCCTCGGGAGTGACCAACAGGTTAGAAACATGCACCTATTAGCTCTGGTCTGTGGTGGGATGTATGGTGGTTGGGAGAGGGGGGTCTTGTCTTAGAGCAGTACATTTTCACCACCTGGTATCTCCTCCAGTTGATCAAAGTGGTCTCACGGGAAGAAAGTCTGGGTGACTGTTTTCCTTCCAAACCTGCCTCCACAACCTCCACTGTATCCTCACCCCACGCTTTCCTCTGACTGCATGCCCAGACCCCTAGCCTGCCCATGTTATCCCTGGAGAATGTGGACCTAGAGCTCAGGTGACTGGGACAGGGTTGGAAGGGTGGAGAGACCTCCTTGCCAAGTCTGAGCTACTGTGTGCAGCCTTCCGGCCTGACACCTGGCCCAGGGCTCTGACCAGAGGCCGGGCACCAGGAAGGACAGGCACAGTGGAGGAGCCACTGGGTGGTTATTGCAGGTCCTCCAGGTGCCGACACCAGGTGCTGGTGGTGACATCTCACTGGCTTTGCCAGAAGGCTGCTCCAGCTGGGGGGTGTTAAGGGGGTCGGAGGGCAGCTTCTGTCCCAGCCCCTGCCATGGGGAGGCAGTGCCCTGGGTCAAGCCTGTTGCTCCACTGTTCCAGGAAGAAGACAGAAAACCATCAGCCCCTCCCTGGAAGCCAGGGATAAACACTAGGCCTCCAAAGGCATAGTCCAAGTCAGGGTCCTTTGGGGGTCCTAAGAGAGTACCCTGGTGTGGGGCTGGCAGGGGCCCTGCCGCCCCCCACCCGGGTTAGCAGCCACCTTCCACCTTGATGTGCAGGATCTTGGAGAAGCCGGGCCTCCGTCGCAGGGCCTGCGGGCCAAACCTGGGGTTAGTTCTGAGTCAGTAGATGGGGCCCTCCTGCCACTCACTCAGGTCACCAGCCCCACCCTAGGGATACCACTTGGAGTCTGAGATGGACTCAGAGCTGACTCCTCACCTGGAGTTTCGTTACCATGTCTTCAAACAGCTTCTGGGCCTCGGGGCTGCTGGGCTCTTTGAAATAATCAGCGATCCCAATCTGGACCACAATGGACTTGAGGTTCCGGCAAATGCCTGGGCAAAGGTGGGTAAGCAGGGACCGTGTCTGGCCTGAACAGTGGGGCCACCTCCTCTCCTCTCACTAACTAATGAAACCAGACACCCACTGAGAGACAGCCATGGGCCCGCGACTGGGAACAGAAGAGGACAGCAGACCTCCCTGGCACAGGGAGGACGAGGGGAGAAGGCAGTGAGGGGCCTAAGGAGGAGGAGAGGCTACAGCGGACCCTGGAAGAGGAGCAGGAAGCAGCGGAATATTTGAGGACTCTAGGGACTTCCCTGGCAGAGGTGCCCAAGCACAATGGCCTAGGCATGAGGAAATTGGAGACCATGATACGGGGGCTGAGCAGTTAGTCCTGTTGGTAAGGTGCAGGATGTGGCTGTGAGAATGAAGGGCAGGGAAGAAGGTCCCAGACATAAGAAGGCCAGGGACCCTTCAAGTCGTCAAGGTACAGAGTTCTTGCAGGGGCCAATTGGTCCTGGAAAATGGTCTCCTTTGGGAGGAGCAGCCTCTGCTGGGCAGGCCTCTCCTCAGTGAAGGTAGAGGAGTGACTGGGAGTGGAGCAGATGGTTTGAGGGAGGTGAGTGGCCAGAGGAGGCATGACATTTATCTCATGTAGTCCTCCCACCTGTTCTAGAAAGTCAGCTTAGAATATGGAATGCAGTGCTCAGAGAGGATTAGTAACCTGCTCAAAGTCACACAGCTAATGAATGGTAGAGACAGAACGGGGCATAAGTCAGTTCAGCTCCAGAACCTGGGCTCTTCACTTGTCTATTCTGCCTTTGTCCATGGCTGGAGGCTCACGTAGTGGCCCATGGGGCTGGAGAGCTTGGGTCTCTAAGGTGGGTAACATGTGTCTGTCACACTAAACTATCTGCACCAGTTGCTGGAGGGCCTCAAGCACCACGCTGGCTTTGGGAGGCCCTGGTGGCAAAGCAGGAGCTAGAACCCTGCTTGGTCTGACCACAGCACTGGTTCTTGCTGATCAGGAGCACCAGAACCTGGTTATCTCTGCTGTCAGGGCACGGTCACACCCTGCCCCACAACCCACTGCTCACTGTTGAAATGCAGCAGGGCCTTGGGGGTGACGGGGGTAGCCGTGAGCACCAGCATCTCCAGTCCTTTCAGGCCTTCCCGGCAGACCTCGGCCGCCACCTCCTGGGTGATCTCGGACACGTGGTCTAGCTCCAGGACCTGCAGCCGCATGCAGTTTCTCGCTAGGAGGAAGAAGGAGGGAGGCCGTGCTGACTAACTCCCCACCACCTCCTGCAGTGCCCTAGGGCCCCTGCCACCACCCAGGCTGCAGCCCCGGGCCCCCTGTGGGATTTCACAGGCAGCCCTGCCCACTTCTTACTAACCCCTATCCTATCCCAAGGAAATACTCACCAAGTGATGCCAGGCCCTGTACCCCACAGCCAGCGCCCCCAACCCCAAGGGCCCGGAGGTGGGGCCAACAGCGACCGATCATCTGGAGGCAGCGGTTACTGAAGCGCGTCGGCTGCTGGCTGGAGAAGGGGAGGGGGTCGTCAGGGAAGCCTCTGGAATCCTGACAGCCAGAGCGTGCTCCTTTCCTGAGAGCTCTCCCTGCATCAGGCAAGTGCCCCACCCACAACTCAGCTGCTCAAGTCAGAAAACTGGGAGGCGCTGGCCAGTGGCGTGGCAGTTAAGGCGCTGGACTCCCACGTGGCCAGCCGTGGTCTGAGTCACAGACCTGGTGGCTCACTGTCTCACTTTCCCTTTCTTTCTCTCTGTCTCTCTCTGGTCAAATTAAAAAATAACAATAAATAAAATTTAAAAAAAAACAAAAACTGGGAGCACTCTTAGCTCCTCCCCCTCGCCTTCGGCTGAGACTCCCATTCCTAACTCCAGAATACACAGTTCAGACCACTGTGAACACTCAGTCTGGGTTATAACTAGTCTCCCTCCAGTTCATTCCCCACGCAGCTGACAATGGGCCATGCACTCCTCCATTCACTCCTGCTGTCATTCAGGGGATGGTTATCAAGTGTCTATTATCACCAAGAAAAGCCAAACTGGGCCTGCAGGACACACGGGTGACAACACAGCGATGGTCCCTGACCTCAGGGAGTGGACAGTCTACTGGGTGGGGAGACACAGAACATTACAACTGATTTTTTTTTTGGAGAGGTTTTTGCTATAGGTCACGTATGCTCGCCAGACAGACAGAGAGAGACAGAGAGACAGAAAGTGAGAAATCACCCCCCAGGGGGATGGCCACGCTGCAATCCCTTCTCCTCCATTCTCCTCTTGGGATCTTGGGCGCACACGTGCCCAGTGTGAGTTTTAAGCCACCAGGTCCGGGACGCGAACTGTGGTCAACTACATGGGAGTCCAGTGACATAGCCATTACGCTAACTGCTGGTCCCACAACTGATTTTGTTGTTGTTGTTGATTTTTAGAGATTTTTGCTATAAGGCACATGCATGGGCCAGACAGAGAGAAAGAGAGAGATCACCCCCCAAGGGGGCATGGCCATGCCACAGTCCCTCTGCATTCTCCTCTCAGGATTTTGAGCACACACACACCCAGTGTGAGCTTCAAGCTGCTGGGTCCGGGACTCAAACTGTGGTCAGCCATGTGGAAGTCTAGCGCCTTAACCACTATGCCATCTGCCAGTCCCACCACTCTGATCTTAATCTCTTAAAATCTACAACCCTCCAGTAATTTCCCAAAACTGTCTAATCATATGCAAAAACCTAAATAACCTCCTTAGCAAGGCCCTTCCTTTGATCTAGCCCTCCTTCCAGTCTTGCCCTGCTCACACCACACTTGCCATTTCCCTGACACTTCATCCCTCAACCCCGACTAGGCCAACAGACAGCTCTGGCGTCTGTTCTACCCTCAGTTCCAGGAATGTGGAAATGGCCGCTCACAGACTCTCCTGAGAATCGCCAGTCTAGTGGACGCAGAAAATAGAGAATTATTGCAGAAAGGATGACAGCAGGGCCAGGACTGGGTGCAGCAGGAATCGAGGTGGGGAGCAGTGACCCGGGGAATGAGCAAGGGCATGCCGATGCCTGGGAGGGGATGTCACGGGGACCGAGGACGTGGAGGGAAAGGTGCAGGTGTGGAAGAGTCGAGCATGGCAGAGGAACTTCCAGCAGGGCAGGGAATGGCTGCACACCCCAGGTTCTCCAACACCCGGCTCTGCTGTGTGCTACACACGGACCTCCCTGAACTGCCTGTCATGTCCCCAACCAGCCTGGCTACCTTTAGCTAGAATGTACTGAACACTTACTATGGGCCCTGTGGCTTTGTGTGCATTACTTCCTTCCAGCCAGCAACAGGCCTAACAAGGTCAACAGATTCCTGACATCACCTTCACTTTGAAGGCTGAGAAACTGTCATGATTTGGTTGCCCCAAGTGACACTGCCAGTGTGGTTAGGACGTGAGCTCAGGTCTGGTGAAAGCTCTGCTCCTAACCACTCACTGCACAGAGGAGTGTGTGTGACGGTTCCTGTTTGGAGGATGGTCTCAGAGCTGCTCAGTTCTCAGCCCCAAGCGAGGCTGGCCCCACCATGTTCCCTCCTGCCCGACCCCTGCCAGGGCTTACCAGGGGTGAAGTGGTGCCACCTGGAGGGAGACGATCTCTCTGCAGCCTGCGCCCAGGGCCCAAATGACCTCATGGCCCACGGGGTCTGTGGCACTCCTGTTAAAAAGACAAAGCTAGAGTCGCCCACCCTGGGACGCAGAACTCTTGGGTCCCTTCACCCGAGAACCCTGGGGAAAGGCAATGCAGTGCCTATGGATGCTTGGGGCCCCCTAGGCCAGCAGAGCATGGCCGGGTGGACCTACCTGTAGGTAACAGCCTGCAGGGCGCGGCAGTAGCAGCTGGCCAGCCAGAGCGAACGGTCGGTGAGGATGTTGGGACAGTGGGAGATGCGCAGGATCAGCAGGTTTCCCCCGGCTGCCTTCAGCAGGGACTCCAGCCCCGCTTCAAGGCAGCCCCTGGGGATGACCGTGAGGTCAGGCAGCTGCTTGTGGGCACCTCTCTGAGACATGCCCCACTTAATTCCACGTTTGTGGCCTAGGAGCACCCAGCCACCCACCGTCTGCAGGCCTCACCGGGTGCTCCGGGCGTACTCCTCCTTGCTCTCCTTCTTTCCCCGCTGCCGAGGCTTCAGGTTCTGTAGCGTCAGTGAGTGGGCCTGGGTGCACCACTGAGCCAGCATTGCCAGGAACTGTGGGGAGATGGGGATGATTCGTAGATGAGAGGTGAGAGTTTGGTTGGTTGGAGGTGAGACAGCCCAGGAGGAGAGG
Source organism: Tupaia tana (assembly GCA_026018925.1). Taxonomy (NCBI): domain Eukaryota; kingdom Metazoa; phylum Chordata; class Mammalia; order Scandentia; family Tupaiidae; genus Tupaia; species Tupaia tana. Next base: position 162,235,851 of record JAKSZU010000003.1, on the reverse strand, counting down.
CCCCACGAGAGCATGTCAGGGAGTCGGTTTGCAGCAGGGGTGTGATAAGGGTTGCTGGGACCAGACCTCGAGGGGCTGGATTCTGCCAGGGGAAAAGGTGGGTTGGCAGCATGGTAGGGGTGGTAGACAGGGGCACCTTGGAGCAGACGCGGGCATTCTCAAGCAGCACCCTGGTCCAGACGGCAGGGTGGCGGGCCACAAAGCGCCAGTCCCGGCAGACCTCGGCGGCGTGCAGCAGGGTGCGCGTGTCCAGGTAGGTGAAGATGCAGAAGAGAGCAGCTCGCATCTTGAGGATCTCCGGGCTGATGACCTCATTGGAGCGTGAGGGGCTACCCCTCTCAGCTCGCCGACTCCGACCACTGCCTCCCTCAGAGCGGGCTGCAGAATACCAGAGGGTCAAAGGTGAGCATGAAGGGTCAAAGGCCAGGGTGTGGATGTCAGTGTGGGTCTGGGGCAGAGCAGAAGCTACAGGAGGAATGGGCACAAGAGACCAGGCTGGGGACCAGTGCCTTGGGAGGAAGGATGAGGAGCTCCTGCCTCTCCCTCCTCGATAGTACCCCAACCCTTAATTTTCACATAACCTTTTTAAGGTCATATACCATAGTGTGTATTGTCAAACAGTCCGAACTTGTCCACTGCATTAGGCAACTGAGTCAGGTTGGGGAAGGAAAGGAGTGGGAGTGGGGGGAGGGGCTAGGTACAAACTGGGCCTCTGGGAACAGAAGGCAGTGAGGGGGGACAGTTGATGGGGCACAGCTGCAGCTCTGGCCCTCTCACCTCCTAACCCGCCCACGTAGGTGCTACCCTGTGTGTGACTATGCGATGGGGCTCTCCCCCACTGCAGTAGGGGCTCCTGGGGTCGATCCTCAGCTACTCTCCTATACATGTCAATGAGCCCACCCTAGAAATGGCCACTTTGACGTGGCATTGCTGTACAGCAGACAACCTGAGCACCGCTATGCCCCTGCATCCCTGTCCCCCTGCGTAGCAGGGGTGGGCAAGTCTAGGAAAGGGAAAGGGGGGTGCAGGAGCCCTCAGTGCCATGTCCCCTGAGAGGGCCTGTACGTGGGAAAGGCTGGCCTCTCTGCCCTCCCAGCACATACCTGACAGCCGGCAGCTGCTCAGTGGCCCGGCCATCGCAGGCCCGGAGCGGGGGTTATCTGAGGGGCCCTCTGCTTCTGACTCGGTGGTTCGGGAGCCCACGTCTGAGACGTCTCCTTCCTCCCCCTCGGTGCTGTGTCGGCGGGGTCTGCGCTGCCAGTTCTGGATGGCCTGGCGCCGCAGGCCTGCGCTGCGAGGGGGCTGGGACCGCTCTGAGCCACCATTGGCAGCCTGGGCCCGGGTGCCCAAGCCCCCAGGGCCACTGTCCTCCGGAGCCCCCTCCTCTGGCCGGGGCAGCTCCAGACTGTCACTGTCATAGCAGCCTGAGCTCTGGGATGCAGCTGGCATGCGGCTGGAGGCCCTGGGGCAGGGGGGCCAGTAATAAGGGTGAGGGTCATCAGGCTCGCCCAAACTCCCTACTTGCCCCAACCACCAGCCAAGGGTAACCCTCCACCCTGCTTTCTGAACACCCCCTCTGAGTGTGGAAAGGCAGACACAGGCAACCCAAGGAGGATGGGAAGAGGAGGAAGCAAGCCCCCAACAGGCCAGAAAATCTTTCCAGGGTGGGAGAGGGCTGTGAGGGGTGGGCCAGGCCCGAGGCTTACCCTGTGCTGGGAGAGGAGCCATGCCGGGACACGGCGTATGTGCCAGGCACAGCCGGGCCCACGTGGTGTTCTCGCTGTGGGCCCCCAGAGCAGGAGGGACAGGAAGGGAGGAAGGGAGACAAGAGGATGAGGAGGCAACAGCAGAAGAAAGAGGGCAAAGATGGAGAGAAGAGAGGAGGGAGAGGAGAGAGAAGGAAAAAGGTTGGGAAAGATGGACGAGTGGACAGCAGACAGACAGCCCAGAGAGGCAGGCTTTCCCAACCCCCAACACATACCCGCCCAACACCCAGGCCCTAGCGTGTGGCTCCTGGGCTCTCATTTGCAGGAATGGACAGAGATGGGCCCCTGAGGGCCAGGGCTGCTGGGTCACACCTCACTACAGCTCAGGGGTCAGCACACCTATCCAACCACAGGGGCTCCCCTGCTCCTGGAGCCTCACTTCAGGCCTGGAGTCTGCTCGCGGGGGAAGGAAGAGCCAAAGGAGGGAAGCATGGAGCACTACGGGGGGGGCTGCCAGGCCTTGGGGGGGGTGAGGGGGGCCGTATGCAGGTGGAGGGAGGGCAAGTAGAACTCACCATTCTGCCTGGGCCCCTGGCCCCAGGCCCCACGCCACTGCCCCCCCCTCCGCGGCCCAGGCTGGCACTGGGCGTGCTGCCACAGCTGCTGCTGATGACCTGCAGCTGCCGTTCGGCACGGTCGGCCCGCTCCAGGAGCTCCTCGATGAACTGCTGCAGCCGCAGCTTGGCGCTGGCCTCCCGCGCGGCTGTCTCCTTCAGGAACTGATCGATCTGCACCACCTCCCTGGGCCGGAAGTGGTCTCTTACCCCAGAGCCTCACCCTGGCTCCCCACCCACTCACCCTTTGGAGAAAAGCCTGACCAATGCGGCTGACAATGGGGCACAGCTGCCTACAGGGTCTGCTCACGATCCATGGGGTCACGGAGAATAGGCCCAGCTCACGACCCCACACAACAGCACATGAAGAATGCAGGCATACACTCCGAGTCACACATTGACATGCCACCAACCCAGCCCCAAACTCACAACACTCCTGCCCTCCATGGAAATCAGAGACACAGTCACACAGTCACAGTCACACACAGAGATCCACATGTCTACACTGCATTACCGGACACGGCCACCTCACACAGAAATATAGACGTACTCAGTTACAGGTGGCCTCAAAACACCCTCCCAACACAGAAACACTCCTGGGCACACCCAGAGAGCCACACGGCCAAGTACACGTATGCCCACATACTACCCAAGATGTAGCCCCCATGCATAGACACACATATGCACGGACATGTTTTCATAGCATGTTCATTCTCCAGCACATATTCACACACACGTGGGTCAAAGACGTATGAGACACAAAGAAGCAACACATAGAGGGCCAGCCTCAGTGGCACAAGCCATAGTGTTCTGATCTTCTATGCTGGAAGCCACATGGCCATCCACATGGTGGGATCTCAGTTCAACCTGAAACATGCCAGGTGTGTGTGCACTCATGATCCTAAACAGTTAGAAGGCTAGAGTAAGGAGATCACGGCATGGCACCTGCCCAGGGTGTCTGTCCTTCTCTCCTATTGCACATTCTCTCAAGAAAGAAAGAAACTTCAAATTTTTTTGGAAAAGCAACACATTCAAACACATACATACTTTCAGAAACATTCAAAAATACACATATCGGGGGCTAGCAGATGGCGTAGTGGTTAAGGTGCTGGACTCCCACATGACTGACTGTGGTTCGAGTTCTGGACCTGGAGGCTTGCTTTCTCATTTTTCTGGTCTGTCTCTCTCTGGTCAAATTAAAAAAATAATAATAGGGGAGCAGCAGATGGTATAATGATTATGTCATTAGACTTCCACATAGTCGACTATGGTTCGAGTCCTTGACCTGGCAGCTTGAGACTCACATGAGGTACATGTGTGTACACCCACAATCCTGAGAGGAGAATGGAAGAGAAGGGATTGCAGCATGGCATCACCCTAGGGGGTGATTCTTCACTTTCTGTCTCTCTCTGTCTCCATGCACCCTATAGCAAAAATCTCTCCAATAATAATAATAAATGAAAATAAGCAATAAATATTTGTAAAAAAAATACACACATCATCTTTTCAATATGTAGATAAGTATATTCAGATGCAGAAAGACACTTCAAGAGAGGTTTGTACAACGTCCAGGAGCTGCAGAAACACACAACACACTTAAAGAGTTACTGAGCATTTACTCCCACTTGTCCATTCACCATGTATTGATAACCTTGTAGGTGCCACACACCATTTTTATTATTGGGGATACAGCAACAAACAAAACAGAAAAATCCCTGTCTTCATGAAGCTTATATTGCAATGGGAATTGATCAGTTAATATCCCTCTCTCTCTCTTTTTTTTTTTTTTTTGCCAGAGGGCATGTGGGCTCAGTAAAGAAAAGGGGAAAGGGAGAGAGCAACCCCCAAATGAGTCATGGTCACAACTGCAGTCTCTTTTCTTCCATGTTTCCATTCTGTCAGGATATGGGGCATGCACACTTGCCCACTGTGTTTTGCAAGCTGCCAGGACCAGGATTTGAACCTCAGGGTTCCTTAACCACCAGGACATGGGCCAGCCCTAACTAACATCCCTGTACTTCATAATCCTCCATTTAAAACCAGAAAAATGAGGAGAAGCTGTCAAAGAAGATTGAGAAGGGACAGAACTAGAAGAAAACCCCAGGAGAGTGTCCTAGAAAACAAGAAGAAAGTCTTTCAAGGACCTACTGTATAAAACTCTGATGGACCAAGTAAGATGATGACAAGGCCTTAGCAACATGGTAGTCATTGGTGGCATGTGGACAGTGGTGGAGGGGGAGACCTAATCAGAGTGAGGTCAAGAGAGAAAGGGAAGGAAGAAATTGGAGATAAAGAATATAAATACTTTATATTCCCCCCACCCCATCTCTCTCTGGTCCAATTAAAATAAATAAGTAAAGTTAAATACATTATTTCTCTTTTTAAAATTTTACTTATTCATTTGTTTTTTTTAATTTCACCAGAGAGCGAGACACACACACACACACACACACACAGAGAGAGAGAGAGAAAGAGAGAGAGAAAGAGGGAGAGAGAGGAAGTGAGAAAGTAAGCCCCCAGGTCCAAGACTTGAACCGTGGTCAGCCATGTGGGAGTGTCCAGTGTCTTAAACACCATGCCACCTGCTGGTCCCATAATTTTTTAATATATATATTAAATACACACACACACACACAATATTTCCAAGGAGTTTTTCTGTGGAAATGGAAGAAGGAAAGGGGGCAGTAGCTTAATGGGATGTAGGGTCAGGTCGGGTGGGAGAAATTACTTTATGTCCGTGAGGAAATATCCGTAGATAGGGGAAATCTGATGATAGAAGGAGTGGGGGTGGGAGAGCTGTGTTGTGTCTCTGGGCAAAAGGGAAGAAGATCTGAAGTCAAGATACAGAGCTTGGTAATGGCTCAGACGAACTAGGAAGAGAAACAAATACAGTCCTCACAGACAGGAGCACGGTTTTACTGCCATGTACTCTCAGCCCCAAGCACACACCATCATGACACTCCTGGCCTCCCATACACGAGCATTCCGCACATGTGGCCATAGATCCCGTGCTACAAAGCCATGGCCACAGACACACTCAGGCACAATTTCATTGGTGGCAGTGGAGACTCTGGCCCACCCGCCGGGACCTGAGGCCTACTCACTGCTGCTTGCGGCTCAGCTCCTGTTCCTTGTGCACCAGGTCCTGCTTGAGGGAGGCCAGCAGCTCCACGCTCACGTCCACCTGACGCGAAAGCTCGGAGGCTCGCTCCTCCAGCTCCTCCTTCTCGCGCCCTAGCCTCGCGCTCTCCTGCCGCGCAGTCTCCAGCTCCGCAGCCTTGCGCTCCAGCTCCGCCTGCAGCCGGCCCACCTGACCCGCGATCTTTTGCTCCACCTCCTCGCTCAGCCGCTCCAGGCGCCGGTCCACCTCCAGCTTCTCCAGCGCGCGAATCTTGAGGCGTGCAAGGCCCTCCTCGTACGCCACATCTGCGGGCGAGGGGGATGCAGGAGAGGCCGAGGCGGGTCCGGAGCAAGGGCCAGGCCCAGGCCCAGGTGGTGGCGTGGAGCACGCCGAGGATGCCACGGACTTGCGAGCGAACAGCTCCCCCAGCGGGATCTCGATTTCGCGCAGGGCGTAGCGCGCAGCAGCAGCAGGCACGAGACCCGGCTCCGCCAGCTCCTCGCAGGGCAGGCTGGCCGGCACCAGTTCACTGGGGAAGTGGGCAAGGGGCGCGTGGTGGTGGTGGTGATGCAATAGGTGTGGCGCTGCGGCCGACGACCCGGCCGCCTGCTCCTTGCCCTGGAAGGAAGTGCTCTCGAAGACCTCGCGCCGGGCGCCGGGCACCGCCAGCAGGGCGGCGGGCTCGGGTGCTAGCGGGAAGCCCGAGGCGGCGGCAGCAGCAGCGGCTGCGGCCGCGCCGTCGCAGATGCTGTTGGTCTTGGAGAGGATGTAGAGCGTCTCGTAGGTGTGGCTATACTCCAGGTGCGCCCGCAGCGACGACAGGCTCCGGAAGCGCTTGTGCTCCCCGCAGCGGGGGCAGCGGTATGGCAGGTCCAGCGAGGCCATGGCCCCGCCGCCCCCGCGGCGTTCCGGCTCCACCGCGGCCGCCCCGCTGGTCAGCCGGGCGCGCTCATGGGGGGCCCGTGGGCGAGCCCCCCTGCAGGGTCAGGAAGGCTCAGGGCGCCCGCTGTCAGGGGCGACAAGGCTGGAAGAGAGGGAGGAAGTCCTAGGTGGCTGTTGTCACTGCTCCTGCCCACCCCTCCCAGCTCCTGCTCCGGCATCCCCCACCCAGGAGCCAAATGACTTCCCAAGAAATAGGCGCCTAGAATGGAGGGAAAGGGGAGACCAATGGTCTGACCTTGGAGGGGGTGGTCCTGTCCTGGTACCTGTACGAGGGCCTGTACATGTACGAGAGTGAGAGAGAGATTTCAATAAAAATAGGAATGAATTTTATATATAATGATTCCAACCTGGAAGCAACCCAAGTGCCCACGAACAGTGTATCTGTAATAGAACACTACCAGCGTTAGGAAAGGAACTACGGGTACACAGGCAGGGAGGAGCCACTCCTACCATGTGGTACTAAAGACAGCGTCTGCAGGATTCCAGAAAGCTGGAGTTCAAGAGCAGACAATATTGAGAAGGGCAGAGTCAGAACAGAGGCTGGGAGGAGAGGGGCTACGGACTGAGAAGGGGCAGAGGAGACCTTATTTGATGTTGAAAATGTCCTGTATCTTGATCTGAGTGGTGGCCACACTGGTATATTTATATACATATATATACCACATTGAGCTGTACACTTAATATTAGTGCATTATATGTACTTTAGTGTATGTTATGTCTAAAAATTTGTTTAAAAAGAAGATCCTTATTTTCATCTCATGCAAATAAGATGGTACCACACCCATCAACAGACTGTGGTACCATATTGCAGTGACCGAGACTTCATTCCACCTGCTACCTATGTGTGTGTCACTGTTCCTGTCCCTCCTTCACCATCCCTGCTACTCCACATACCTAGGTCCTTCTCTCAGACTTAGAAAAAATCAGGTAGGCCTCAGTAAGTGTTCCCACCCCACTCCCACCCTGAGAGCCCTATATCTGTGCCCTCTATACCTCTTTTGGCACAAACCCCTGTTTTGGCATCCCACTCCTTATTACGCTCAATTACTACTGTCCCCAAACTCCTTCCCTGGCTTCCGGTCATCCCTCCTCTGCCTTATGGAGTCTCCACCTCATCCCTCACTGCTGTCTTCTAACTGCCTGTAATTGGGTTCCTCCTATCCTCGGTTGTCACTGTGCTCTTTGGGGGTCACAACAGTCAGGAACACACCACTGTTAACCAGGCAACCGAGGTGTCATCAAGAATATTCACCCACGTGGGATCCTGGCTGGTAGTGTTGATCCCTCCCATCGTCACTGGCTACCATGATGCTGCCCCGTTCTCCAGGTTCTCTGACCTTCTGTTCTTGTTACCTTCCTAAACTTCCTGTTTCTTGATTGGGGGGTGGGGAACACTCTGCCTTCATCCTCCTCCTAGTCACTCTGGCTTATGCCCACGGATTGACCCAGACTGTGATAGGTAGTTAGCTAGAAATTAGAAATGAGAGGGTAGCCCTAACAAAGTAGCAAAAGGACACCTGTCACATCAATCACAACTTATCTGGAGGTACAACCAGACCATCTGCAGAGTCTCCTTCCTCACACCCTGTTCCTACACGACACAGATCAGCTCTCCCATCCTACAACACCTTTAAGTTACTGACTCTTAGGTCTATCACTCCATCCTCACCAGCTCCCGAGTCCTTCTGGCATTTCCACAAGGGTGTTTGGGTAGATATCTGTTCCTTTCGCCAGTGTAACGCCCAGTCCTCCTGCTGACAGCATGCTGCTTCAACCCTGTAGAACCATCCTTCCTTCCCTACTTTCTCAGTCCACATGGTCTGGGGGATGTGACTTAGACCTGGCCCATCTGGGTCGTGGGATGGGCACAGAGTACCCAAGTTAAGCCAATGAGCCCCAGGTCTGTTCTGGAACTGCTAGGGAAAACATCCTTTTAGGGATCAGGTTTCCAAGCTGGTGAGTGGGCCAGAGCTGCTAGGGCCATTTTTGTCTCCTTTGGGGAGGAGCCACTTGGCAATGAAGCCAACCTAGAAAAGCAGAATGGAGATGGAGATCGCTCGCAGACATTGTTTGAGGTACTGGTTTGTTCAATTACATGAGCCAAAGTTGTCCAGTTATGTGAACTCATCAATTTCCCCTTTGGCTTAAGCTAGAATTGGGTCTATGCACCAGGAAAAGGTTCTAACCAAGAAATTAGAATCAGAAATTGGAATTTTTTTTTTCAAATATCATACCCTTAGAAGGAATTAGCTGAACTAAAGTGTGTGTTTGTAGGGGGATGGGTAGAAGAGTATACTCAAAAGTTGGTGAATCCTGTCATGTAGCAGCAAAGCAGCTGATTAAACTGTCTTCCACCCCCTCTAGTGCTGAGACCATGTACCTACCAAGGCTGGAACGTTAGGGGACTTGTAGAAAAATGTCAAGATGTTGAGAGTGGAGTCTTTTGCATGGCCTCAGTCAGGTCCAACAAGAATGCAACACACTCTGGCAGAAATGGGCCCATCTGAAAGCAGAGAGGAAGAAAATGTGGCTTGTCCAGAGAGGTCTTTTCTGCCTGAGGCCAAGAATCCAATCTGGCTAAGAATCAGATAATTAAGAGCCAGTTCTGTGGCTTCCAGCTAAAGTCAGCTCAAGCAAAGCTGGGAGGCTGGAAACTCAGAGGGAGGCAAGCCTGCGGCCTAGCAGTCTCCCTTCCTGCTGTGCCCTCCCAGTAATCTTCCAGAAGCTTCCATTACAAGCAGCCTTCTGTTGAGATGCAGCTTGAATGAGAAGGAGAAAATGAGCTCTCCCTCCCACTGCAGATGAGGGGTTTGTGAGGCCCTTGGGCAGAGGCCCAGCTGAGGCCGCAGAACCAGGGCTCCTGGGATGGGCAGAGCACCGGGACACGTTGCTAGGAGACAGCTCCTCCCCTCTCTGAACACCACAGTCAGGGACTCCATTCAACAACTATAACTTTCAATGAGGTCTCCAGCTTTAGTTAATAGCTCTGGGGAAGACTGAATGCAAATGGACTGAAAAGCCTTCTAATGATTAAGAGAATTATACTGCCAGGAAAAAAAACCCTGAAACTGGGAAAACAAAGGCCAGGATTGCAACCCTTCACCCCTCTTCCCCAAACCAGCACCTCTCAGCACCCTCTCACATGTGACCACAAAAGGAAGGAGAAAGACGGCAGGATCAAAGCTGCTGGTTGGTGGGCCAGGGAACCTCTTCTGTGCCTTTCAGTCAAGCACATGGGACAGAAGCCAGGTGTTTTTCCTTCCCTCCCCTCTTCAACTAGGATTTTTGTTCTTTCAACTCTCAATTTTCCCTTCATCATTGCAGTCAGTCTGGCCATAAATTGGAAGACCAGAAGGGGCTACTAGCTTAGTATCTAACCAAACAAGATAGCTGGATGCCAAAATCTCCACAAGCTCAACTCCATTTCTTCATCCTGTTTGGATTTGGGGTGCATACACATGTGCCCTGTATGTTTTTCAAGCTGCCAGGCCCGGAGTCAAACTGCAGTCGGGTTAAGGGTCCACCTCCCTTACCCATCAGGCTTGGTGAGAACTTGGAATGGCTCCTTCATGGCTGGGTAAACAGTTTTAGGTTTTGTGAGGGATAGCTGCAGTGTGATAAACAGAGGAATATTTTTATCTTATTTTAAAATTTATTTTATTCATAATCAAGAGTGCAAGAGAGGGCCGGCCGTTGGTGTGGTGGTTATGGACGCTGGACTCCCACATGGCCAACCGTGGTTCAAGTCCCAGACCTGGAGGCTTGCTTTCTCACATTCCCTCTCTCTCTCCCTCACTCTGTCCTCTCTGGACAAATAAAAATAAAATAAAATAAATAATAATAATAAATGGATAAATAAAGTTGGGTAAAATAATTCTTAAAAAAAAAAAAAAAAGAGTGGGGACCAGTAGTTAGTGTAATGGCTATGTCGCTGGACTCCCACGTAGCTGACCACAGTTTGAGTCCCGGACCCGGTGGCTTAAACTCACACAGGGCACGTGTGCATGCATGCCCAAGATCCCGAGAGGAGAATGGAGGAGAAGGGATTGCAGTGTGGCCATCCCCCCTGGGGGGTGATTTCTCGCTTTCTGTCTCTCGGTCTGTCTTTCTGGCGAGCAGATAAAAAAAAAAGAGTGCATGAGAGAAAGAGAGAGAGAGAAGCACCCTCAACAGGGCTTCCTTATGTTGTAATCCACTTTCCCTGGCCCTCCAGCTCATCAGGATCTTGGGCTCATGGGTGCAAGCTCAGTGTGTTTTCAGCCTGACTGAGGATCCATACCCATAGTTGGCCATGTGGCTTCTAGCACTGCAGTTGAGTTTGTCACCCACTGTGCCACCAAGCTGCACCACAGTTATAAAATTATACAGAAACTGTGTGTGTGTGTGTGTGTGTGTGGGGGGGGGAATCTGTATAGATCTTGGACAGCTAAGAAGTGATCAACAGACATTTCTTATTTTTGCCGCTCAGCTCCAGTTAGGGACTGACCCCTAATCTCCCCTTACACAGGGGTCCAGATAGAAGCCAGTTAGGAACCAGGCCACACAGCAGGAGGTGAGCAGCGGGGAGTGAGGGAAGATTCATCTATATTTACTGCCGCTTTCAATCACTAGCTTTACTACCTGAGCTCCGCACCCTGTCAGATCAGCAGTAGCATTAGATTCTCATAGAAGCACCTAGAAGGGACCAATTAGTTGCAGGAAAACAAGCTCAGGGCTCAGATTCTGTATTATGGCAGGTTGTATAATCATTTGTTATACATTGCTATGTAATAATAATAGAAAGTGTTGGGGCCAGCAGGTGGTGTGGTGGTTAAGGGTGCTGGACTGGGACCAGCAGTTAGCATAATGGCTATGTCGCTGGACTCCCATGTAGTCGACTGTGGTTCGAGTCCCAGGCCCAGTGACTTAAACTCACGCCAGGCGCATGTGCATGCATGCCAAGATCCTGAGAGGAGACTAGAGGAGAAGGGATTGCAGCATGGCCATGCCCCCTGGGGGGGTGATTTCTCACTTTCTATCTCTCTGTCTCTCTGTCTTTCTAGCGAGTGCACGCGCCCTATGGCAAAAACCTCTCCAAAAAAAAAAAAAAAAAAAAGGGCGCTAGACTTCCACATGGCTGACTACAGTTCAACTCCCAGACATGGTGCCTTTCTTCCTCACTTTCCCTCTCTCTCTCTCTGTCCTTCTCTGGTCAAATTAAAATAAGTAAATAAATAAAGTTAAAATAAATTTAAAAATTAAAAATAATAGAAAGTGCACAATAAATGTAATGCTCTTGAATCATCCCCAACCCATCCCTCCCAACCTCTGCTCTATTGGTGGAAAAACAGTCTTCCATAAAAAAACTGTCACTGGTGCCAAAAAGGTTGGAGGGGGCCAGCAGATGGTGTAGCGGTTATATCGCTGTATTGCCACATAGCTGACTGTGGTTCAAGTCCTGGACATGGTGGCTTGAAACTCAGGCCAGCACATGTATGTGGGTACCCAAGATCCTGGGAGGAGAATGGAGGAGAAGGGATTGCAACATAATAATCCCCTCTGGGGATGATTTCTCACTTTCCCTCTCACTGTCTCTCTGTCTCTCTCTCACTGGCAAGTGCACATGCCCTAAGGAAAAACCTCTAAAAACAAATTTAAAAAAAAGGTTGGGGACTACTGACTTATGGAACCATTCCCCTAATTGTAAATGGGTTTGTGTAGGGCCGACCTCACACAGTCTAGGTCTGTCCCACTGGAGTCACGGAGATCTGGTCAGTAATGGACACACTTCTCAATCCAGGCCAATCCAGGCACTCCAGGGCCTGTGCTCAGCTGCAAGAGTGAGCCTGGAGTGGCTTGGCCATTTCTGTCCTCTCTTTGGAAGGGAAAAAGGACTCCTGATGCTATCACTCAAGCATCCAGGTGTGCCTCAAGCATTAGCCCAGGACTTGTCAATTGTGTAGGGCAACAAAAACTTGTGTAGTTTAAACAGTCAGTCGCCAGTCTCGAGTAATGAAACTCTAGACTAATACAATGACCCAGTGTCAAAAACAAAGCCTGGACTTCTCTCACCCGCTCCCCAGTATTTCCTTCAACTAAGCCACTGTCCTCCCAGCTATACCACCAGCCATCGGTTTTCCTCTTTCTGCTAAACTTGAAGACCTGCTGATCTCCCCTTCAGAATGCTTTCATCCAAGCCATTTTTCCTAGTCTCATACTTTGTGTTCTGGGCTGCCTCACATCCAGACTGCTGGCCCAGCCTTCAGTCACACAGCCCTATTCCATCGTATATAAGGCACCAGATTCCTCTTTCTGCAGGTGAATCCTGCTCAGACTCCTTCCATAGCTCCCTACATCGACCAACTGCAGCCAGACTCCAGCTTCCCGATCAGGCCTCCTGCACTCTTGCCAATTTAAATGTGAAAAATGACCTGGCTGTGTTTCACTTGTAGTTCTTTGATTATAGTGGCTGGACATTTTTCACGCTCTTTTTTAAAGAACTATTTTATTTACCTTTATTTATTTATTTTAATTTGCCCAGACAGGGACAGAGCGAGAGAGAAATAGAGAGGGAAAGAGAGTGAGAAAGCAAGCCTTCAGGTCCGGGACTCGAACCATGGTCAGCCATATGGGAGTTCAGTACCCTTAACCACCACGCCACTTGCCAGCCCCACACATTTATCAGTCATCTGTGCCTCTTTGGTGACTTACTTATGTACTACTTTGCACATTTTTATACTGAACCTTCATATTTTCTTATTGATTTGCAAAGGTTTTTTATAATATTGATCCTTTGTCATTTATCTACTGCAAATAACTTTTCTCAAGTATGTGAAGAGGCTTTTACTTTTGTTTATATTCTTTATTGATATGTTTAAAGTATACTTCAGAAAAATCTTTAGTATTTCTTTCTTTGTTCTTTTCTAATTTTTGCCAAAGTGTACACTTGCCCGAGAGAGGGAGGGAGAAAGCATGCCCACGGGAAATGGTCACACTACAATTCCTTCTCCTTCATGTCTCCCTCCTCTCAGGATTCTGAGCACACATGCACACACACCCAGCATGTTTCTCAGGCCCCGGGGTCCAAGACTCCAGCTGCAATGTTGGCCATGTGGGATCCAGTCACCTTCACCATCACACCACCAGCTAGCCCAAAATCTTCATTATTTCTAATTTCGTCATCGTGCTTAGGAAGTCTGTCGCTACCCAAAGATTATATAAACAGTTACATATGTTTACTTTCAGTATCTGTGATTTTCTTCTTTAAAAATTCCAGATTTTTTTTAAAATTAAGAGCTTTAAATAAATAACCATGATTTTATAAATTGATAATCATTTGGTAGTATGCAAATACCTCAGACTGTATGATTTCCTTTTATTTGGATTTTAGTCCAGCTAGAAATTTTTTTTTTTTTTTGGAGAGGTTTTTACTATAGGGCACATGCGCTCGCCAGAGAGACACAGAGAGACAGAGAGACAGAAAGCAGAAAATCACCCCCCCAGGGGGCATGGCCACGCCGCAATCCCTTCTCCTCCATTCTCCTCTCGGGATCTTGGGCACGCACACACACGTGCCCGGCGTGAGTTTAAGTCATTGGGTCTGGGACTTGAACCACGGTCGACTACATGGGAACCCAGCGACATAACCATTACGCAACTGCTGGTCCCCCAGCTAGAAATTTTGATGTGCATGAAGGGGCAGGAATTAAAAAAAAAACTTTTCTTCATAGACCTTTTCAACATATTCAGAAACAGAGAGAATGTTAGGATGAGCTCCTTTGTGCCCATCATTGAGCTCTAACAATGACCAACTCATGACTAATTTTGTTTCATCTGAACACTGCTCCCTTACTTCACACTGTCTCATTCCACCACTAGATGATTTTGAGCAAATTCTAAATATCTACATATTATATTATTTTACCCATAAATACCCTAGTATGCATGAAACAGAACTTATTTTTTAAGGTTTTTGATATAGGGCACATGAATTCTTAGCAGAGACAGAGACAGTGAAGGGAAAGTGAGAAACACCCCGTGGGGGGATGGCCATGTCACAATCCCTTCTCCTCCATTCTCCTCTCAGAGTTTCGGGTACACATGCATATGCACCTGATGTGATTTTTCAAGCCTCCAGGTGCGGGACTTGAACCACAGTTGGTCACATGGGAGTCCAGCACCTTAACCAGAACATCACCTGCTGGCCCCTCTTGTTTTGTAAATAAATATTTGGGGGCCAGTCAATGGCATTGCGGTTGAGGCAGCTGGATTCTGGGTGGTCAAACAGGCGATTTGAGTCCCAGATCTGGCAGCTTGAGAAACACTCCAGGCACACGTGTGTACACACCCAGAATCCCATGAGAATGGTGAAGAGGGGACTGTGGTATAGCCATCCCTTATGAGGCGCTTTCTCACTCCCCCCCCCCCTCAGCAAGCGCATGCACCCTGTAGCAAATTTTTAAAGTAATAAATAAAAATAGTATTTAGGGCCAGTTAGTGGCATGGCAGTTAAGGGGGAGCTGGGTCCACATAGCTGACTATGTGATTCAAGTCCTGGACCCAGAGGCTTGAAAAACATGCTGGGAGAGAGTGCGTGTGCACCTGTGCACTCAAAACCCCAAAAGGAGGGAGAAACGGAGAAGGGATTGTGGCATGACCATCCTCCATGGCAGACGCTTCCTCGCTTTTCCTCTCTCTCTCTCTATGTGTCTCTGTCTTGTGAGTGCACATGCACTCTAGCAAATTAAAAAACAAAAAGAAGTACTAGTAGGTGATGTGGTGGTTAAGGTGCTGAACTCCCATATGGCTGACTGTGGTTTGAGTCCTGGACCTGGCAGCTTGCTTTCTCATCTTCCCTCTCTCTCTGGTGAGCCCATGTGCCCTATAGTAAATTAAAATAATAATACTAATAATAAATAAATAAAATTAAATAATTATTTTTAAAAAACATTTATTTTATTTATTATCATTATTATTATTAATTTGCTATAGGGCACATGTGCTTACAAAAGAGAGAGAGAGAGAGGGAAAGTGAGAGGACTCAGTGGTTGGCCATGTGGAAATCCAGAGCCTTAACAGCCACTTGCTGGCTCCAAATAAATAATTTTTGTTTTTTGAAGAAGTTTTTGCTATAGGGCATATGCACTTGCCAGAAAGACAGAGAGAGACAGAGAGATAGAAAGCAAGAAATCATCCCCCAGGGGGGATGGCCACGCCGTAATCCTTTCTCCTCCATTGTCCTCTCAGAATCTTGGGCACGCACGCACACGCCCGGTGTGAGTTTAAGCCACCGGGTCCGGGACTCAAACTGTGGTCGGCTACATGGGAGTTCAGCGACATAGCCATTATGCTAACTGCTGGTCCCCCAAATAAATAATTCTTAAAAAAAAAATCCAATATATAAATAAAAGATACTTAGTGGTTTTTCCCAACATCGCCATATGTTAGGTGTATTAAAACACAAAAAGTAGCCTTGAGAGGTAAATTGAAAAGATAATTTTCTAAAAAGAACAAGGCCCTCCAAATCTATTTAAAGAGCGAGGAAAAAAGGACACATACACATAACACTATGCATTAGAAAAGGGCTAAAACCACTGGCACAGAGAAATTATTTTTAAATTACTAAAATGCTACCATGTACAACTCTTGGCCCACATTTTTAAAATCTGGATGAAGTGAATGCTTTTCTAGGAAAAAATAAATTATCAAAATTGACTCAAGAAGAAATAAAAAACCTGAGTAGACTAACAACTATAGACAAAACTGAAGAAATTTGGCAACGTGACCATGGATATTTCTTACAGAGCTCAGTTCATGTGCACATTCATTACCGTTCAAGAACAAGGTTATCCTGTGATACATGGTCAGCCTGTATCAGAGTATCTATATGTGCCTGTCCATCCCACCTGAGTGCTGGTCCTTCCTGTGGAGGACATCTTTCAGGTCTTCAGCAATAGCAAGTCTTCTCCCCCCTTGCCCCTCCCACTATGAACTTTTTGTTTGTTTGTTTGTTTTTTTGGTTGTTGTTATTTTTGTTTTTTAGGTTTTTGCCAAAGGGTGTGTGTGCTCGCTGGAGAGATAGAGAGAGATAGAGGGAAAGTAAGAAATCACACACCCAGAGAGGATGGCCACACCACAATCCCTTCTCTTTTTTGGGGGAGAGAAGTTTTTTGCTATAGGGCACATGAGCTCGCCAGAAAGACAGACAGAGAGACAGCGAGAAATCACCCCCCCCCCCAGGGGGGATAGCCACACCACAATTCCTTCTCCTCCTTTCTCCTCTCAGGATCTTGGGCACGCATGCACACGCACCTGGTGTGAGTTTAAGCCACCGGGTCTGGGACTCGAAATGCAGATGACTACATGAGAGTCCACTGACATAGCCATTATGCTAACTGCTGGTCCCCACAATCCCTTCTTTAGTCTCCTCTTGGGATTTTGGGCGTGTACATGTACATACCTGGCATGATTCTCAAGCCACCAGGGTGGGTACTAAAACCACGGTTGGCCATGTGGGAGTCCAGCACTTTAACCACCATGCCACCTGCTGGTCCCTTATCTGTACTATTTTTTTGTGTCACTATGTCACAATCTTCCTGCCTCAGCCTCCCAAGTCACTGGAATTATAAGCTCACAACGCCATGTCCAGCCCACCGTGAACCTTTGAGGTACCCTTTCTGCCTGCACAGCACCCTGCTAGCCAGGATCTGAGAGAGCAGAGGACAGAGAAAATACGGGAATGTAGAACTGAGAATGGATGTGAAAGTAGGGGAGGAAAAGAGCTTCTGGGGTCCAGGTGGCTTTTCATACCAGACCAGTTTGCCCTATAGTTTTGCCCCATCTGCTGGAAATAGTCCTAGAAATATTTTGTTTGTATTTAAACATCTCCATAGCATGAGTATGAAGCTCTGCTTGAATGTAGGCAAGAAGGTCATGGCAGCAAGGAAGGAGAGAAAGGAGGAAGAAGAAACAGAAGTGTTAGGCTAGCCAGGTGGCACGGTGGTTAAGGCAGCTGGGTTCCACATGGCCGACTGCGCAGCTCAAGTCCTGGACTCAGGCTTGAAAGACATGTAGGGCCCATGTGCATGTGTGCTCAGGAATCCCGAGAGAGATAAGTGGAGGAGAAGGTGTGGTCATCTCCCCAGGGGCTAATTGCTCACCTTTTTTTAGAGAGGTTTTTTTGCTATAGGGCATGTGAGCTCACCAGAGAGACAGAGAGAGACAGAAAGTGAGAAGTCATCCCCCAGGGGGATGGCCATGCCACAATCCCTTCTCCTCCATTCTCATCCCAAGATCTTGAGGACACATGCAAACACGCCTGGCATGAATTTTTTTTTTTGAGAGGTTTTTCTCTATAGGGCGCGTGCGCTCGCCAGACAGACAGAGAGAGACAGAGAGATAGAAAGCGAGAAATCATCCCCCGGGGGGATGGTCACGCCGCAATCCCTTCTCCTCCATTCTCCTCTCGGGATCTTGGGCACGCACGCACACGCGCCTGGCGTGAGTTTTAAGCCACCGGGTCCAGGACGCGAACCGCGGTCAACTACATGGGAGTCCAGCGACATAGCCATTACGCTAACTGCTGGTTCCCCACCTGGCATGAATTTAAACCACCAAGCCTGGGACTTGAACTGCAGTTGACCACGTGAAAGTCCAGTGATATAACCATTATGCCATCTGCTGGTCCCGGCTGCTCACTTTTTTAAAAAAGATCCCCCCCCCAGGGGCCAGCAGGTGGCGTGGTGGTGAAGGACACTGGACTCCCATATGGTCGACTACAGTTCAAGTCTCGGACCTGGCAACTTGCTTTCTCACTTTGTCTCTCTCTGTCTCTTTCTCTCTGTCTTTTCTCTGGTCAAATTAAAACAAATACTACTAATAATAAATAAAGTTAAATAAAATAATTATTTAGAAAAAAAAAAAAAGATTCCCCCCCATGGGGCACTCACACTTGCTGGGAGACACAAAAAGAGAGGGGAAATGAGAAATCCGGGGGGGGGGGGAGTGTGTGGCCATGCCACAATCCCTTCTCCTCCACTCTCCTCTTGGGATTTGGGGTACATGTGCATATGTGCCTGGCTTATTTTCCACGCCACCAGGTCCAGGACTTGAATCATGAAGTCAGTCATGTGGGATTCAGTGCCTTAACAACCACAGCACCTGCTGGCCCACTTTCTCATTTTTTCTCTCTCCTTCTGTCTCTCTAGCAAGTGCACATGCCCTATGATAAACTGAACAACAGAAAGAAAAAAAAAAGTGCTGTCTGTTCAAAGACCATCACGGTCCTGTACTATGAGCACCATGACAGAATAGGCAGATATTTTCCTTTGTATTCCAGTTGCCCCAAATCACAACTTCTTGAAGTCCTAAGAGCTGCCTCCTTTTTCAGTCTGTCCCTTTCTCTTTGCAATCCAAAATCTGTTACGCCCCCATCTCCAACCTGAAATACCTATCTCAAATCTACTTTCTTTCAAGTCCAACTTAAGATTTTCTTTGGGCAGGATTCTTCAGATACAACTACTGGGAGGCACTTTTGTTTTGTTTTGTTTTTTAAGATTTTCAGGTATGTGAGTCCTGTCTCTTGAAACAAGACCAGCCACTTCAAGATGTTACTCTAGGGACCAGCAGTTGGTGTAATTGCTATGTCACTGGACTCCCATGTAGGCGACCGCAGTTCTAGTCCCAGACCCGGTGGCTTAAACTCATGCTGGATGCGTGTGCGTCCGTGCCTAAGATCACGAGAGAAGAATGGAGGAGAAGGGATTGTGGCGTGGCCATCCCCACTGGGGGGTGATTTCTTGCTTTCTATTTCTCTGTCCCTCTCTGGCTTTCTGGCGAGTGCACGCGCCCTATAGCAAAAACCTCTCCAAAAAAAAAAAAAAAAAAAAGATATTACTCTAGTTCTCTGCTGTCAAATTGCTGCATGAGATAATCTTACATTTCTATGGCTTCGGCTGCCACATGGTCACAGATATAATTTCTGCAGTGGACATTATTTTCATCGGCTTAGCAAGACTCCTTCACCTCTGGTGACAGAAACATCTCCTTTCTTTGGTGAGATGCCCTTCCCTAGGATTGGCAGGATTGTTGATCACAGTGGGGTGGACGCATTCCTTAAGCTGAGCCAACAGAGACCTCCCTAGGGGTTCACATGAAAGATCAAGGAGTTCTGTTGTCCTTTTGGGATCACATGCCAGGATGACCATGCTGTCTATGGCTTTGTGCAAGCTCCACCCACCCACAGGGAGCCCACGCATGGTGGGGAAAATGTGGCCACACACAGAGTGAAGCTGAGTCTAGAGCTAGAGGGAGGGTCCTCACCACATTTTTGAGAACCTGGATGCCAAAGCTCCACTCATATCGCTTCTTTCCAGTTAGATGAATGGGTAAATATCTTTGTGTGTGTGTGAGTGTGCTTAAAGTAGTTTGGGTTAGATTTCTGTCACATGCAATCAAGAGTCCTAATACTCTCCCAAATCTGTATTTATAGACTAAAGCTCTGTTCAATTGTGAATGCATTTCGTGCACTGAGTACCTTCTCTGTGCCATCAACTATGTACCGGGTACCAGTGCTGTGCTAGGTATGCTGAGGATCCAGTCTGGGGCTAATAGGTGGCATGGTGGTTACGGCGCTGGTTTCCCACATGGCCAATCACAGTTCGAGTCCTGGACCTGGCTGCTTGAACATCACGCTGGGCGTGTGTGCGTACATGCCCAAGTTACCAGGAGGAGAATGAAGGACAAGGGATTGCAATGTGGCCATCCCCCCTGGGGAGGTTTGCTTTCTCACTTTGCCTCTCACTGTGTCTCTCTGACGAGCACACATGCCCTATAGTAAAAACTTAAAAAAGAAAAGAAGATACAGTCCTTGCCATCAAGCAGCTTGTGATCTCCTGGGGTAGACTGAGGCATTAGACGATACAGTTATGAAATATGCGAGGACTTCAAAAGTTCACGGAAAGATAAAACTAAAGTATGAGTTTATTTTGATGTAAAAAAAATTCAATCCATGTGTAATTTTTTGAAATGTGCATTTTCCATGAACTTGCTGATGGTCGCTCATAAATGTTATGCAAGAGGTAGGCACAGGATTCTATGTTTAACCTACATTGAGGAGCTGGGGGACTGGAAAACCCTTGGAGGCAGTAGTATCTGAGCTGACTCTTGAAGAGTAAAGTAGAATTCCTAAGCAAGAAAGGGCAGTTACCAGTCCAGGTGAGGAGAAAAAGGCATTTGGAGTGGATCATACAGCATGGGCCAAGACAAGGAAGTGAGAGGGAGTCTGCCCCTTCTGGGAACTAAAGGGTAAGCTCTATGAGGTACCTGTGCCTGGCACAGAGTAGGTGCTCATAAGTGTTTGTGGGATGAATGAATGGCAAGGATTTGATCAGATGCATAGTTTAGTGAGTGGGCTACAGAAGGTCAAGGTCGAGGAGGAGACTGTTGGAACACTGGAAGTAGAAATTAGTGACTGAGGTAGCAGGAGTGTGAATGGAGAGAAGGGACATGGGAGCAACTTAAGAAGTGCCAAGTGAGGACCAACAGTTAGCGTAATGGCTATGTTACTGGACTCCCATGTAGTTGACCACAGTTCGTGTCCCGGACCCGGTGGCTTAAAACTCACACTGGGCGCGTGTGCGCACGTGCCCAAGATCCCAAGAGGAGAATGGAGGAGAAGGGATTGCAGTGTGGCCATCCCCCCTGGGGGGTGATTTCTCGCTTTCTGTCTCTCTGTCTCTCTCTGTCTGTCTGGCGAGCGCACACACCCTATGGCAAAAACCTCTAAAAAAAAAAAAAGAAGTGCCAAGTGACCAGGTGACCAAATAACTGTGGCAGGTAAGAAAAGGGAAGCTGAGGATGAGGCTCAGGTTTGGGTTTCAGCCAACTGTGTAGGTATAAATATGGCTCAGTAGGGAGGGAAAGTGGAGGAAGACAGGCTTTGGGGAGAAATGAGTTTGTCTGTGATTCCATAAATTTAAGGTTCCAGTGGGCCTTGGAAGTAGAGCTATTTAGTATATGGTTTGCCAAATATGAAGCCAAAATACAGTTTGGGGGGGCCAGACAGTGACGTAGAGGGAAAATACAATGCTCTGTGAGGCTGACCTACATGGGAGGTTCTGAGTTCATGTCCGGAGACCTCCCCCAGTACACTGGGTACAGGTGTGCCCATGACTCAGAGGTGTCTGAGACTGGATGGACTGTGGCATCAGGACATGTTAGGAGTGCTGTCTCTCTCTTGCTCATGGAAGAAACAAACAATTTTTTTTAGAGATTTTTTTTTTCTCTATAGGGCTTGTGTGCTCCCTGGAGAGACAAAGAGAGAGAGAGAGATCATCCTCCCCCCAGGAGATAGGAATGTTCATGCCACAATCCCTTCTCCATTCTCCTCTCAGGATTTTGGGCATGCATGCACATACACCTGGAGTGAGTTTTTTTGTTTTTTTTTGAATTGTTTATTTAATTTTTATTATTATTATTGTTTCATTTGCTATCACCAGAGAGAGAGAGAGAGAGAGTGAGGAAGCAAGCCGCCAGGTCTAGGACTCGAACCACGGTCGGCCATGTGGGAGTCCAGCATCTCAACCATCCGCCACCGGCCGGCCCCCTGGAGTGAGTTTTAAGCCACCAGGTCTGGGCCTCGAACTACAGTTGACCATGTGGGAGTCCAGCGACGTAACTGTTATGCCATCTGCTGGTCCCCCAACAAATGTTTTAAAATACAGTTTTATGGAGACCAGCAGGTGGTGTGGTGGTTAAGGCACTAGACACTCGCACATGGCCAATTATGGTTCAAGTCCTGGACCTGGTGGCTTGCTTTCTCACTTTCTCTGTGTCTCTTTCTGTCTCACTCTGGTCAAATTAAAAACAAAACAAAGGGGAACCAGCAGTTAGCGTAATGGCTATGTCGCTGGACTCCCACGTAGTCGACCGTGGTTCAAGTCCCGGACCCAGTGGCTTAAAACTCACGCCGGGCGCGTGTGCATGCATGCCCAAGATCCCGAGAGGAGCATGGAGGAGAAGGGATTGAGGCGTGGCCATCCCCCCGGTGGGTGATTTCTCGCTTTCTGTCTCTGTCTGTCTGTCTGGCGAGCACACGCGCCCTATAGTGAAAACCTCTCCAAAAAAGAAAAAAGAAAAAAAAAAAAAAAAAAGCAAAACAAAACAAAAAAGTTTGACAACTTATAAAAAAATAAAAGTAGATAAGTAAGCCCAAGGAGAAGGCACAGAGAGAAGAGATCAGGGGAAAAGATAGATGCTTAGAGAGGCAGAGGAGGGAGAATCGAGAGTTTCCTAATTACCAGCAGCAGAAAGAAGAGTTCTGGCAGAACACCTTAGGGAAGAGAAGATACTAGAGAGGCAGGAGGTAACCAATGTGGACATAATGTCCAATAAGAGCAGAAGTAGGGAAGGCCTGCTGGCGACTTTTGAGAGGGCTGCTCTCATGAGCATGGCTGATGTGGGGTGAGGAGTGAGTGAGCTGAGGAAGTGAGAAAAGATGGTAATGAACACAGGATGGTCACCTATGAAGGAGACAAGGCAGCTTGGAGAATCCAGAAGCAGTTTTTTTTTTTTAAAGAATTATTTACTCAATTTTATTTATTATTATTCTTCGATTTGACCAGAGAGAGACAGAGAGAAGGAAAGTGAAAAAGCAAGGTGTCCAGGACTCGAACCACAGTTAGCCATGTGGGCGTCCAGCACCTTAAGGACCACGCCACCTGCCAGCCCCCAGAAGCGGTTAAGATGGGAGAGACTTAAACATTTAAAAATGTGTCTGAGAGATAACCTAATTCTACTCTATACCATTATTTCCACTGGCCTGAGGCATGGATATAGGGCCTTAGATCTGAAATTTAGGCTATGCTTTTAAAAAATCTTTCATGTGTGTGGGGGAAGGAATGGCTGATGGTGTTGTAGCTAAGATGCTGGATTCCCACATGGCCAACTGCAGTTCGAGTCCTTGATCTGACAGCTTGCTGGCACACTTTCCCTTGCTTTCTTTCTTTGGTTAAATTAACAATAACAATAATAATAATACATAAAATAATTCTCTTAAAAAATGCTTCTTAGGCCCAGCTTGGTGGTGCTGCAGTAACACATTGCCCAAGTGATGCTGGATCCATATGAGAGACTGTGGGAGTGGTTCCCTGGTTGGCCTGTACAATGTTAGGCCTTCATGCCCATGATCTTTGTTGGCTGGGATGATTGGTGGAGGGGACTGCAGCATGAGACCCTGTTGAGGGTGCTTGTCTCTCTCTCTCCTCTTCTGTCTCTGTCTCTCACAAAAAAAAATTAAAAGAAAAATGAGCCAGTCCCCTGGCCTAGTGGTTGAGGGAGTCAGATCCCACATGGTTGACCCCAGTTCAAATCTTGGCCCTGGTGGCTTGAAGAACATACTCAGTGTGTGGGCATGACCAAAATCCTGAAAGGAGGGAGAAATGGAGAAAGGATTGTGGCATGACCACACCCCATTGAAGATGCTTTCTTCTTCTTCCACTCTCCCTTTTTGCCAAGCACACACTCTGACAATTAGAATAAAAGGGAGTGGGGATAAATAAATAAACAAACAAACAAACAAACAAACAAACAAATACTTCTTAGAAGCAGCCAGTCAAGAGGATGAGAATGAATAGGGAGCTATTTCAATGTTGGCAGCTCAAAGCTTAATATGGCTAATACTGAATTCCCAATACCACAATGCCCACCTTCAAATTCGCTTTTTTTCTTCTAATTTTTGCCAAAGGGCATGTGCAATCACTGAAGAGAAAGAGAGAGGCAGAGACAGAGAGAAAGTGAGAAAGCACCTCCTCTGGGCCCTGGTCACACAGAGAACCTCCATCTCGCCTTCCTTTTGGGATTTTGGGCTTTCATGCACACAGGCTTGACATTTCTCAGGCCGTCAGATCTAAGACTCGAACTAAGACTCCACTGGCTGGCACCAAATCTGCTTCTTTTTTATATTTCCTATCTCAACCAACATTGCTCAGCACCATGGATAGCGACCTCCAAGCTATCTCTGCCTTCTCCCCCTCAGAGCTCCTCACCGATTTTCACCCACACTACCTTCTAAACCCTTGACTCTGTCCACTTCTTTTCTTACAACCACTGTCCCAGTTCAGACCTACATCCTCTTCTGTCTGGGTCACTGAGGCTGTCGCTAACTGGAGCCTCTAACTCCTCCAGCTTTGAATTCTCATGGCTTCCAACATTTTTTGCAAAAACTGCTCCAATCATGTCACTTTTATTCTAAACAAAATCTCTGAAGGCTATCTTCTGAAAGGTCAAGTCCACCCTGCCTCGCCTGCCCTCCACACCGATTAGATTCAAACCATCACTCAGCTTTGCTTTGCCAGCTCTAGCTTTCATCTCTGCCTCCCTTCCACATGCATTCGTAGTGAGCCCTGTAGGGCTTTGCTCCACTGGGAAGCACCATGTGTTGTTACGTTCCCAAGTCTAGGCCCATGCAGGTCCCTCTTTCTGGGTCTTCCTTCTCCAACTGGTGAATTCTTCAGGTTCAGCTCACATGTCACCTATTCCATGAAGTCTTCTCCACTGCTCCCCCAGTTTAAATCATAACATAGCATAAATTTCTCCCTACCATAGTTCTTTTTTTTTTTTTTAGAGGTTTTTGCTATAGGGCGCGTGCCCTCGCCAGAGAGACAGAAAGAGACAGATTGATAGAAAGCGAGAAATCACCCCTCAGGGGGGATGGCCACACCACAATCCCTTTTCCTCCATTCTCCTCTCGGGATCTTGGGCACGCATGCAAACGTGCCTGGCGTGAATTTAAGCCACCAGGTCCGGGACGCGAACTGTGGTCAACTTCATGGGAGTCCAGTGACATAGTCATTACGCTAACTGCTGGTCCCCTTACCATAGTTCTTCAAGTTGGAAACAGGTACCACATACCAGTAGTCATGACTGTTTGCAAATCAGACCCCTTCTTACACGTACACTGGAGGCAGGGATAATACAACTGATTCATCCTCACACCTCCCTCACACACAGTAGACATTAGTATGTTATTAGAGGAATCACACTGAATAATGGATGACTTGATTGATTTCATATAACCAAAGCAATTTCCACCACTCCTTGTCACGGGGCTGGGTGAATTGGTTACAATGAAATCAATCCAAAAATTGCTTTGAATAACAGGTGCTTTTCTGGCTGTGCTGGTCACCTGCTGGGAGGTAGGAACTTGCTATGTCCTTCTCAATAGTGTCACTTGCTCTAGCTCAGCTCCAAAGTTTAAGGCTTATCTGCTTCATTCTATTCACCCAACAAAACATATCAACACAAGGCCTAAGTTAGACACTGGCCATACAACAATGAATGACTGTCATGCTATTAGGGTCCTTGCTATCTATTCATCACAACAGAATATTTATTTATGAATGATTCTGGTCAGACCCACACACACTACTCAGTCCTCCTAACATTGCCGCCAACCAGGTGATTCTGTCTCCATATTAGGATAAAAAAACTTGAGGTCCAGAGTGGCCAAATTACTTGCCCAAGGCCACTAAGGACAGTAACAGGCTGCTGCTTTGGTGGGCCCAATGAGACATGCCTCTCAGTGTCCTTGCCATTTCATGGTCCCCTCCCACAGAGACTCAGGGCTTCGTCATGTAGTTTTCTTTGGCCAATGGGACAGTAGCAAGCCTAATGCAGGAAGAGATTTGATAAGTAGTTGTACCTTTGGACTTCTTTCTCCTGGAATATTTCCCCTTGGGATCCAGCTGCTGTGTAAGATACTTGGGCTAGACTTTAGAATGACTAGATGAGACCCCGGAGGATGAGAGGCTGTTTGGATATTCCACTCCTGCCAATTCCACAACCAAATGTAGCTGTGTGAGAAGTTCAAGTGAGAGCATAGAGCCCCAGCCACGGCCAACCCACAGACCAAGAAATTTAACAAATCACAGTTGTTGTAAATCGCTAAATTCTAGGGTGGAACACTATTGAGACTGAGAGAGGAGCATAGGTTTTGCACACGTGCACACATGCACACTGGCACACACAGACACCTGCACAGGTGTCCAGCCAGGCCTGAGCACAAGTCCCTTCCCTGCCTCCTGTAGAAACAGCTGGTGAGGGCTGGGGTTTGAGGGTGACTCCTCCTCCTTCTTTAGACTTCCTCCCTGTGGTCCCAGCTCTCCAAGGTTTCAGTGCACAAATGAAAGCACAACAAACTAGTAATTGAACCCAGTGCTACCTGACTGACTTCCAAACCTAGGCGCGTCTCTCAGTCCCAACACTATATTCCTTTCGATTGGGAGTGTACTGTCACACTAACACTGTAATATCACAATTTGGCCTATAGTGACTGACTCAAGAAAGATTTGTTTAACGAATGAATAAAGGGTGTGGTAGGCCACGAGAGAGGTCAGAAGTCTAGGAAATTCAAAGGATGATGGCAAATTCTAGGATGGCAATTCTCCTACCAACCACCTATTATAAAATATTACAGACAAAAAGAAAAACAAGTCAGGTATCCTTACATGTAGAAGCAACTGTGTTTCTCTGTCTCTTTCTCTCTGTTAAATTCAGATCAGGCAAAATCGAGAAGTTGGCAGAGTTTGCTTTTTGATGGTCTTTCTCTGTTCCCTTTACCCCAACTCCCTACCATGCCCAAGGAACAGGCCTCTCCTTTCCAGTTATCATTCAGGGCCCTGGAGCTCTTCCCCCCTTTCTATATAAAATGTAGGAAAGTAGTCAAAAAGGTAAAAATTATAGAAATAGAGGGAAAAGTCTCAGGTTTAATAACTGGATTTACATGGCAAAGGAATGAAGCTCAACCCTGCTTTTGGGAGGCATCTGCCAGCAGGTGGAGGTGTTCTAAGGATGGGGAGGCAGCTGGAGGTGTCCGCATTACACACCTATTATACCCCTGTGGGTGGGGAATAAAGGAATGCCCCTGCCTCTCTAAATCCCTCTAAATTTCAAAAGAAGACTGGGGCCCTGGTTCTCCACACCTGCTACTGTGGCCCCAACAAGTGACTCCCCTCCCAGGGAGTCACCCTAGCTTGATGAAGACCCAAAAAGGGTCCATGCATCCAACCCCCTGCTTCCTGGCAGCCTTTGCATGGCCTTATCTATTCTAAGCTCCCCCTCACTCTTCCGCAAATATGCACACACCGCCCAAGGTCACACACACAGGCTCCAGCACCTGGATCCCACACCCAGGAAACCAACTGGGCCCCTTGCTGCAGACTCCACCTAAGGAGAGAGCAGGCCCCACTCCGTACTCACAGGCAGACTGTGGGCAGCACTCACAGGCACTGTGTCACACACACTCACATGCAAAGCAATGCAGACATGCCCACAGTACCTTTGGCGCACACATCCAGAGTCAACCAGGGCACATACACTCGGGCAGGCACTGAGATGTGAGGAGATGGAAACATACATGCACACACATGCATACCTCCAAATTATCACACGTGCACACTGGCACGCACAGACACCCGCACAGGTGCCCAGTCAGGCCTCTGCACAAGCCCCTCCCCCACCTCCCTAAGAAACAGGTGGGGAGGGCTGGGGTTTGAGGGGCCCCCTCCTCCTCCTTTCCCTTCCTCCCAGTGGTCCCAGCTCTCCAAGGTTCAGAGTCCCAGTGGGGTTCTGGAGCTCGCCCCCGCCCCCAAACCTGGCTCGTGAAGAGACTGGGGGAAGGGGGGAGGGGAAGCTTGCTCTCAAATCGTTCTGATTTCAATTTCTTAAATTAACCTCTTCCCTGCCTCGGGCCTGGCCTGCCCAGAATCCCTGCCGGTTGGGCGGCCTCGCGGGCCTTTGGAGGGCTGTGGGGAGAAGGAAGAAGAGACAGCGGCTGGGGTCCTCCCAGCCTTCCCTCTCCGGGAGCGGTCCCGCAGCGCGCCTGCGACTCGCCCTTACCTCCTCCACCCCACGGCGAGGCCAGGCCCCGCGGCCCTGGACTGGGGGTGCAGAGGCAGCCCCCGCGTGCCTGGTCCAGACGCAGGGCCGCCTCCGGGCCTCGGATCTCGTTCCCCTCCGCAGCCTCGGGTGGCCGCCGCGGCTAGTGCCCCCGCCTCCCTCTCGGGGCGGGGGCGACCGAGCCTCCCAGCCAGTCGCAGCGGGAGGGGCGCACAAACCGGGTGGGGGAAGGATAGAGAAGGGAGGGAGGGAGGGACAGAGGGAGGGAGGGAGGAGGGGGCGCGCGGCCCGAGGAAAGCAAGGAAAGGGGGAGGGAGGCGGCGAGGAGGTGGGGCGGAGCCGGTCCCTCCTCCGGGGCGGGCTCTCCCGCGAGCTGGGGAGCGGCAGCTGCGGCCAGAAGCGGCTGCGCCGGGACCCCACGTTTTCCGCTGAAGGTGGCTTCGATGGGGGAGGGGTCCGTGGCGCCGCCCTGGGGGTGCAGGGACTGCTCCAGCTGCGCTCGTCCCGGGTCCCAGTCTTCCCGGCTTCAGGCACTACCCAGTGCATCCCCGCCCTGGGCACCTCAAAGCTGTGGTCTCTGCTGCCCACCTTTAATCAGGGCCTCTACGCCCTAACCCTCCCACGCTGGCTAGGGCCTGCACCTTTTCTGGGGCACATCCTGAGGTGGGCGGTTCCGTGACCTCGAAGGGGGCGGGAGCGCTTTACCACTCCTAGTTTATCGCCTCGGTCCCTCACCGGCGTGGGGGCTGCACGCTTGGGTCCCTCACCGGCTTGAGGGCAGCACGCTAGGATCCGAGCACTCAGCGACCTCGGGTCAGACACGTGGTCTCCGCGGAGCCGCCCAAGACGATCCCCTCTGGGCGTTCCTAGGGAACCAGAGTCGAGGGTGGCTGCGGCCGGTTCGGCCGGTTCCGGGACCTAGTCCTTCCCCTGTCACAAATCCTATCCCAGACCGAGGAGGAAAGGCTCCCGGGCTCCACAATCCTGGCTCCCTCCTACCTATCCCCACCACTAGCAAGGATGTAGACAGGCTTCCTGGGACAGGAGTATCTAGAAGGCCCTGCCCTTGGCTTAAGGCCTATCCCCCTGGTGAGGTGGGAACAATTTGGACATCCTAGGCCTAGAGGAAGTCGGCAGGGCTACAGTGGGACCTGACAAGTCAGACAGGATTTTGGACTACCAAGACTAGGGCTGACCTGAGCCTTGGGTGAGGAAAAGGGGAGATGGCATTTCAGATGAGGGCAGTGCTTGGACAGACCCTGAGGGGCAGTCATGCTGCAGCAGAGCAAAAATCCATCCTAGCCCCAGGAGTCTCCAGTAAATCTGAGACTGATGGGGACTTTTCATGAGCCCACCTCACTCCTGTGACGGCAGAGAGGCATTGGGGCTTTCAGTATCAAGAAGGATAATCTGTAGACTTTTTAGGTTGTTTTGGGAAAAGGCAAATTTAATACTGACTGAGGCTGTACAGTGGCCACTCGGGTCAAACTCCCCCTCTCCCCTTCCTTTAGCTCTGCATTTCTTTCCTATTCCAAGAAGTCTTCTTAGATTTAGCAAATGCGAAATCACTTCTAAGACCTAAATGATAACAGCACTATTGACTAAGTGCCAAGCATCATGCTAATTGTTTTATGCTTATCATTTAAGCTTCTTAATAATCCTATCAAGTAGATAGTACTATTATCCCCACTTTGTAGGTGGAGAAGCCAAAGTTCAGAGCTCAATAAATAGCACAGCCAAGATTTGAACTCAAGTCACCAAACTCCAAAGTCTGTGCTCAGCCACAGTGCCCTTCTGCAATAATAAAGCCTACTGAGCCTTTCCAAAAGCAGACTTCCTAAATCCACCTGTTTTTGCAGATAGCCCAAAATATCCATATTGTCTTGGTTCTACATTCTTTGTTGTGATTTGTCTTCACCCTGCTTCCTGTGAATATGTAAGAAACAATTTTAGGCATGCTTATGTATGTATGTTTTATTTTGTGTATGTATGTCTATGCAGGCATGTGCGCAGGTATGCAGGTGTATGCCTGCGCACATGCATGTGGAAACAGATACATGTGTGTATTCATGAAAGCACATGCATGTGAGCACATGTGTGAGCACACATGCACGTATATGTTAATGTATTTATGTACGAGTGTATCTATGTGGTTTTGCACATATGTGCATGTGTATGTACGTGTGAGCGTATGCGCATGTGTGCCCATGCTACATTTCACAGACAACAGTTCCTGCTTGGTTGTTATGGGAACCACGTTCTAAAAATGTTCAACTGAATCCCACTCCATGTGGGCCAGAGAAACCGAGAGAGAGAAAGAGAGAGAGCGAGCTCAGTGACAGACACATCTGGGTCCCAGAGCTGAGGCAAGAATCATTGGCTTGGCAAAAACTGGACAGTCCCACACTAGCCAGAGATACGATCCCACTCATGGGACCCAATGGCTTGGATCAGGGTCTCAATCCTGCGTCTTCTCATCTTCCTTCCTTCCTTCTCCCTTCTCTCCTTCCCAGCTTCCTGTTTTCCCACTATCCTCCTTTCCTCCTCCTCCTCCCTTTTTCTCTACTCCATTTAAAAATTTTTTGTTGGGAACCAGCAGTTAGCGTAATGGCTATGTCACTGGACTTCCACGTAGTCAACCACGGTTCGTGTCCCGGACCCGGTGGCTTAAAACTCACACCGGGCGCGTGTGCGTGCGTGCCCAAGATCCTGAGAGGAGAATGGAGGAGAAGGGATTGTGGCGTGACCATCCCCCCCTGGGGGGTGATTTCTCGCTTTCTGTCTCTATGTCTCTCTCTGTCTGTCTGGCGAGCGCACGTGCCCTATAGTGAAAACCTCTCAAAAAAAAATTTTTTTTTTGTTCATTTTGTTTTGTTTTCCAGTCAACTAATCAACCCGATAGTAAGCACTTACGCATGCTGGGCAGTAGACTTGGTGATGTGAGGACTATGAGTACAATCAGGCAAGGTGTCCTCCCTTCAAAGAGCTCAGGGGTGAGAGTATTTGGATATACATGGGGGAAGGGGAGAGGGCAGAGCAAAGATCAAAAAGAGAGATGTGGGTGAGAGTTGGAGGATGGATTTGGATCAGATATGGAGCGCTTTCACTGCCAGGGTGAAAAGATACATAATTTTTGAAGGAGGGTGGAAGCCTCAGTCATTTTGGTATATTTTAGGAAATTTTCATCACTTCTGCTGTGCAAGGTGGAAGGAAAGGAGAGAGACAGGAGGAGGCAGAAGGACCACAGGAAGTGGTTTAGGTATAATGCAGGCTTGTCTCAAACGGGATGCAGGGTTGGAGTAAAGGGGGAGGAAATAGGAGACATTCTGGGTTGCTTTGTCAAACCTTCCCTCATATCCCACTTCATCAAGATTTGTTTTTTAATTTAAGGTTAATTATTATTATTATTTTTTAAAATAATTATTTAATTTTATTTATTCATTTATTTTAATTTGACCAGAGAGACACATGCAGAGAGAGAGAGGGAAAGTGAGAAAGCAAGCCACCAGGTTCGGGGCTCAAACCATGGTCAGCCATGGGGAGTGTCCAGCACCTCAATCGCCACACCATGTTATTTTAAAAACTTGCTATAAGGCATGTGTGCTCACCAGAGAGAGAGAGAGAGAGGAAAAGTGAGAAAGAAAGCCGCCAGGTCCGGGACTTAAACTGCGCTTGGCTACATGAGAGCCCGGCACCTTAACCACCATGCCACTTGATGGCCCCATCAAGATTCTTATTACTCTTTCCTATCTCTCCAGTGTGACAGGACTTGAGAGAGTCTCTGATACTGTTGGGCCAAATTCCTTCGGCAAACTAGAGAGCAGGGAACCACTGGCTCACATATGACAGGTCCTCAATAATATCGATGGAACAAATGAATGTATGAATATCTACTGGTCTTACAACCAGAAGGCCCAAGTTCAAGAACCACTTCAATCTCTTACCATCTGCATTTCCCTAAGAAAATTTCCAAAACTCTTGGATTCTAGTTTTCTTTTTTATACAGTGAGGGTCTAGACAGGATGTTCTTACAAGCTTCTTCCAACTGCAGTGTTATGTGACTCTCTCTGAGTGTCATGGCCTAGGTACATGTGTATATGAGGGTGGTGGTGAGATGAACTGAGGTGCTGGCAATAGGCAAAGAGATGAATATAAGAAATATTTTAAAAGAAGAATCAACATCTTCTGAATTCAGTTTTCAGCAATATCATTGACTGGATAACCCAAGGACTCTCCTGCTACAAAATATGTAGACTATTTCACAAACTACAGCAGAAACCTCCCAAAATACTTAGCTAAGCTTGCAAGAATGTAATGAAAGGGCTAGCAGGTGGCCTGGTAGTTGGGCTGCTGGTCTCCCACGTGGCCAGCCATGGTTCAAGTCTTGAAACTGGCAGCTTACTTTTTCACTCTCCCTCTCTTTCTCCTTCTCTGTCTCTCTCTGGTGAGCATGTGTGCCCTATAGCAAATTAAAAAATAATAATAAGGGGCCAGCAGATGGCATGTAGTTAAGATGCTGGACTCTCACATGGCTGACTGCGGTTCAAGTCCTGGATCTGGCGGCTTGCTTTCTCTCTCTCTCTCTCTCGCTGGTTAAATTGAAGAAGGAGGAGGAGGAGGAGGAGGAGAAGGAGAAATAAAATGTAAAAAACCCCAAATCTTTAAAACAAATAAATAAATAAATATTTTAAAGTATGAAGAAAATCTACAGGGACTAAAACAAGGGAAGTGAGACCAAGAAATATAAACATGACAAGTGCTGTGGCTAACCTAGAAGATATGGGGAAAAAGACTTACTGCTTCTCTATCCTGACCTGTGCCCTGGTTAGAGTAGGGAGAGCTGCTTCTGAGAATTTAAAACTAATTTAGTTGGAATTGGAACTCAGAGCACCTACATGATACAGCACCTCCTGCAGCCAAGAAATTAACAAAAGATTGGTCTCAGACCAGCAGATGGCATGGTGGTTAAGGGTGCTGGGCTCCTACATGGCTGACCATGGTTTGAGTCCTGGACCTGGCGGCTTGCTTTCTTACTTTCCCTCTCTCTCTTACTCTGTCCCTCTCTGGTAAGAAAGAAAGAGAAAGAAAAAAAGGGAAGGGAAGGGAAGGGAAGGGAAGGGAGAAGGAAGGAGGAAGGAAGGGAAGGAAAGAAAGGAAAGAAAGAAAGGAAGGAAGGAAGGAAGGAAGGAAAGAAAGAAAGAAAGAGAGAAAGAAGGAAAGAGGAAGAGAGAAAGAAAGGGAAAGAAAGAAATAGAGAAAGAAAGAAAAAGAAAGAGAAAGTTAAATTAAAAAAGAAAAAAACACTCCTAAAAAAAAGATTGGTCTCTAGCAAGTGAGACTCTTGGAGTGCCTGGCAAAAGCAAACATAAAACTGCTGGGCTGCCCTCTGGTCTAGTGGTTAAAGCAAACAGATCCTACATGGCCTTATTTGAATCCTGGCCCACAGCTTGAAAAAACAAGACTGATGAGTGGGTGTGCATGTCCCAAATCCTGACCGAATGAAGAAATGGAGAAGGGATCGTGGTGCCACTACTCCCCATTAGGGGGTGCCTTCTCTTTCTCCCTCTCTGCCTCTCTCTTGTAAGGGCAAGGAAAAAATTAAATTAAATTAATAATTGCTCAGGAGAAACATATCCTCAGCCTGAGCTACAGAGTTGCCGTCCACAGAAATCCCCACTGAACATAAGCCCACACCTAAAAATTATGATACATAAAAGGAAATAATGTACTCCGAAGGAAGGTAGATAAGACAACAGAGAATTTCAATAACAGGTTTAACTGAAAGACTGGATACAATGAGGGGAAAATGAGGGGAAAAAAGGGTAGGTGTTCTAAGAACTGCAGTTACATTGATGAGTCTAGGGAACTAAATCAAGGATCATCATTATTAGCAGAAATTGGGAGTATATGGAAAGATGATTTGATTTTCTACAGATTGTGTTGAGATAGTGGTGGGACACCCGTATGTGATGTTCGTTAGTCAGAACCATGAAGCTGGCTGACTTTACCTATCACAATGCCTGACATTTAGAGGCCAGCAGGTGGCATGGAGGTTCAGCCGCTGTATCCTGCATGGCCAAACTGCATGGTTCGAGTCCTATCCAGCAGCTTGAAAATCACTCTGGGCACACGTGCATGTGTACCCTAATCTCGAGGAGACTGGAGGAGAAGGGATTGTGGCATGGCCATCCCCACTGGGAGGTGATTTCTTACTTTATCTCTCTGCCTCTCTGGTGAGTGCACGTGCCTCATAGCTAAAAAAATTAAAAAATAAAGTTATCTATGTAGCAGTGATAATAGAAAGGATCTGGCAATGAATGTGCTTCTGAGGAGAATACTGAAAGAGGACAGGGGCTAAGTACTGAGTCTGGGGGACAGTAGGTGGCATAGTGGTTAAGCACTGGACTCCTGCATGGCAGACTGCAGTTTGAGTGCTGGACCCGGCAGCTCGAAACTCACACAGGGCCTGTGTGTGTGTGTGTGTGTGTGTGTGTGTGTGCATGCGCACGTACATGTGCCCCAAATCCCAAGAGGAGAATAGAGGAGAAGGGACTGCGGTATGGCCATCTCCCCGGGGGTAACTTCTCACTTTCTGTCTCTCTTTGTCTCTTTGATGAGTACACATGCCCTAATAGCAAAAAATCTCTCAAAAAAAAAAAAAAAATCAAAAAAAGAACTGAGTCTGGGGGAATGCCCACATTTTGAAGACCAGATGTACAGAAAAATGAGTGGACAGTACCCAATTCTCTTTGGGTCTTCAGTTGATTTTTCTGATCGTTTGATTTTTACTTTTTTTCATCTCTGGTCTACGATACTCTTCCCTCAAAATCCCTAGGGAAATTACACTAAATGGGGGCGGTGTCTCTTGGGACACAGGAGGGCTTTCTCTGCTGGAGTTCTAGAACCAGACTTGGGTCTGGTACCAGGACTATACTAATTCACTTCTTTGAAGTTCCATTTTCTTCTCTTTCTTTCTTTCTTTCTTTCTTTCTCTCTCTCTCTCTCTCTCTCTCTCTCTTTTTCTTTCTTTCTTTCTTTCTTTCTTTCTTTCTTTTTGGAAAGGCTTTTACTATAGGGTGCGTGTGCTCACCAGAAAGAGAGACAGAAAATGAGAAATCACCCCCCAGGGGGGATGGTCATGCTACAGCCCTTTCTCCTCCATACTCCTCTCGGGATCTTGGTCATGCACACACACATGCACCGAGCATGAGTTTCACCCACCAGGTCCGGGACTTGAACCACAATCAACTACATGGGAGTCCAGTGACATAGCCATTACACCAACTGCTAGTCCCTGGAGTTCCATTTTCTTATTAGTGGTGTTAGGGCCTAAGTGTGAGGACATGACAGACACAACAGCTGAATGTGCTTGTTCGAATGCTGCTGGAAAGGCAAGGGTGGAGTGGTCAGCCACCCACAGCCTGTCTGCACTCTTTCCTTTGTTCAGGTTTTATGGTTTGGGATCAGTAGCTTGAAATATGAGCCTTTATGTTCACCCCGTCTGTACTCTGCATGAAAAGTGAAGTCAAGTGGTCTATGTCTAGAAGCGAACGGTATAGCCATTAAAAAGTAAGATAATGAAGGTCACTATTTTTGTATGTCTCCACACATCTATTTCCCTATCACAATGCTCGACAGTGCACCATTTGAGCTTCCCCATAAAGTTAAACACTGCCCCCTGCAGGCTACTCTTTTAAAATGTTTATTCTGCTAGAATAAGTAACATCAGATCCTTTACCACAAATTAGTTTATTAGATACAAGCTAGTCAGCCACAGGAAAGTACTTAACATGTGGGGATGGATAGAAAAGCCTGGAAACCCTGACTTGATAATTTTATCTCAGGTCAACTGGATTGCTAGAGTGAAGGCTGAGCATATCGGTGTAACTCAAGGAGTAAAGAACATAGGGGATCAGAAGCTGGATTGATCTGGCATCATAAGCTGTAAGCTCCCTTAATTCATGAACAGCTCAGCTCAGAAGAGAAAGGAATAGAGTCCCCAGACAGACTCCCCTCCCTTCGTAAGCACAGAGGAGATGTTGGAGGAGGAGGGATGAGGTATGCAATGGCCCTTTTCTGCTCCAAGGTCCACCCAAGGTGCCCAGAAAGAGTGTAAAAGCTTTTGGTAGGGATTTCAAGAGTAAAAGAGGGATCCTACCTTAACCACTACAGGACCTTTTTTTTTTTTTTTTTTTTTTTACCACCTCCTAGTGTCCCACCTCCTGCCCCACCCCCCACCCCTTCCACAAGCCATGGATTCACCTGGAAGAAAAATTTGAGAAAAGGGGCTGTGGCAGGTGCATGGTTAGATGGTAAGTGGCCTGCTGCCTCCCGGGAAGATCCTTTGTGGGGAAGAGCAACTAGGGGAGTGAGCCTCTGGCAAGCACCTCCTCAGGTGTGGTCTAGCTGAATGCTGAGACCCTTGTGGCCTTGACAGCATGTGACTTGAACAGATGCATAGACACTAGCTGATGCCTCTGTGACACCCAGAACTCTGGGTATT
The DNA here is from genome assembly GCA_026018925.1 of Tupaia tana. Classification (NCBI taxonomy): domain Eukaryota; kingdom Metazoa; phylum Chordata; class Mammalia; order Scandentia; family Tupaiidae; genus Tupaia; species Tupaia tana. The sequence continues at coordinate 162,199,092 of JAKSZU010000003.1, read as the reverse complement.
ATTAATAACAAACAGCAGGACCAGCAGGTGGCGGAGTGGTTAAGATGCTGGACACTCCCACATGGCTGACCACGGTTCAAGTCCCAGACCTGGTGGCTTGCTTTCTCACTTTCCCTCTCTCTCCCTCCTTCTCTCTGTGTGTCTCTCTCTGGTCAAATTAAAATAAATGAATGAAGGGGACCAGCAGTTAGTGTAATGGCTATGTCGCTGGACTACCACGTAGTCGACCATGGTTCGCATCCCGGACCCGGTGGCTTAAACTCACGCCGGGCGTGTGTGCATGCATGCCCAAGATCCTGAGAGGAGAATGGAGGAGAAGGGATTGCGGCGTGGCCATCCCCCCTGGGGGTGATTTCTCACTTTCTGTCTCTCTGTCTCTCTCTGTCTGTCTGGTGAGCGCACACGCCCTATAGCAAAAAAACCTCTCCAAAAAACAAACAAACAAACAAATGAATTAATAAATTAAAAATTGAATAAATAATTCTTTAAAAAAATAACAAACAGCAATAAAATATTGCAGCCTTGGGGCCAGCAGATGGCATAGTGGTTATGTCGCTGGATCCCACACAGCCAACCACAGTTTGAGTCCCAGACCTGGTGCTTGAAATGTACATTGGGCATGTGTGCCTGCCTGCCCAAGATCCCAGGAGAAGAATGGAGGAGAATGTACTGCAGCATGGCCATCCCCCCTGAGGGGTGATTTCTCATTTTCCCTCTCACTGTCTCTGTCTCTGTCTCCCCAGTGAGCACATGTGCCCTAAAGCAAAAACCTCCAAAAATAAAAATGCATATACACACACACATATATGTCTATATATATAGCAGACTTTTGCAGCTGTTGCTACTGCCTGGGGCTCCCTCTAGTTACAGAACCTGTTTCTCGCGTCTCTGTATGAAGCCTTTCCAGTGTTAAGCTCAGGTGCCTCCATTCTGAGATTGGAAAATATACACTGGCTTTGGAGTGAGATCCTGTTGGTTCCTAGCTGGGATCCTCAGCAAGTTACCTACACTGCTTCCTCATCTTCGAAAGGTGGTTTACGCCTCCTTCATTTGGGATTGTGAGGATTCGGAAATAGACTAGCTGCACAAAGTTTAACATCTATGCCTTTAAACTACTTCAAGTTCCAGAAATATCTCTAGCCCTTGTAAGGGTCAATTCTGATTAAATCCACCCGTTAAGTCAGTCCGTACTTACTGCACGTCCCCTACGTGCCATGGTGTGTGGCGTGTGGGTGTTTAATGTGCTCCGGGCCTGTACCCCATGAATACGGTGATTTCCTTTCTCGTACTGCCTGAGTGAGAGGTTAGAGGGAAGGATGGCAGATTCAGTAAGCTTTTAGCACAATGATTTTAATTGCAAAAATAAACAGTTTTGTCAACTGCTTCAGTGTAGCGTCTGCTTTACAAAAATTAACAACAACAAAAAGGAAATAACCCCAAAGCAAAACGTTACATCCATGGCTGCTGGAAACGACACTGCTGTACAAAGTCGGCGCGAGACCGGCTCGGCGCTACCCCAGCCTGTCTCTGGGGGGTATAGAGGAAGGCGTGGGGCGTGCGCCAGTTACAAAAGACCGTCTTGAATCCCAAGGAAGTGTGTACTCAGTGGGTAAACTGAGAGGACTTCCTCCAAAGCGGGGTTTACGAGGGAGACAGCGCCCGGACCGCGAGAGCTGTCCATGGAGCTGGTGCTGAACGGAGCGGGTGCGGCGGGCGCTTCAAGGGAACAGAAGGCTGGGGCGTGCGACGAAAAGGTGGGAAGAGAGGAAAGGGGAACCGGCAGTAACTTGTGCGCGCCGAGCGGCGGCGCCCCAGCCAACAAACCCATCTCTTGCTCACAGGGCGGAGAAAGAGAGGCCCAGCGAGTAAAAGCCGAGGCCCTTGAGCCTCTCCTCCGCACGCGCCTTCTGCTTGAGGTGCACCTTGCTGTGCCGTTTTTTTTCGTCGCTGCGTGCGAAGCGGCGACCGCAAACGTCGCACGCAAAGGGCTTTTCTCCAGTGTGGGTGCGCACGTGCGTGGTGAGGTGGTCGCTGCGGCTGAAGTTGCGGAGGCAGATGCGGCACTGGAAGGGCTTGTGGCCAGTGTGGATGCGCAGGTGGCGATTGAGCTCGTCGGAGCGCGCAAAGCTGCGCACACAGCTCTCCACCGGGCAAGCGAAGGCCTTGGCGTGCGGCCGCGGGCAGAAGCAGCGCGCGCTGCACTTGCCGCCCCGGCGCCCCTTGCGCCGCACCTTGGCTGGGGGAAAAGGGGCAGGTGGCGGCGGCACTGGTGGCGCAGCCACGCCACTGTTTCCAGGGATGTCCGCCACCAGAGGTTTGGGAAAGTCCGCCGCGGTGGCGCTGCGAAGGCCTAGCGGGGAAAGCTGTGGCTGCGTACTGGCCAGAAACTCTCCGCCGTCGCCGCTACTCCCACCCTCCCCACTAGGAGGGGTCAGGAGCCCCGGAAGGCCCTCGGCCCCCTCCCCTAAGTCGCCTGGGGCCAGGGGGAAAGCATCGTAGGCCCCACTGGGGTAGAGTCTGGTGGCTGGCAGCTCCGCCGGGCAGCTGATGGAGAGCAGGTCCTCAATCTTGGTCCCTACTGAGGGAAAACGAGCCTCGGGGGCGGCCTGGTAGCCTCCTTGGGACCCACAGTTCCCGGGAGTCCCAACGGAAAGCAGCTCCCAGGGCGCGTAGGGGCCCTTGAAAGCCGAGGCAGCGTCCAGCGCTGGAGAGACCGGAGGCGCCCGGAGGCCCGGCTTGACGTCGGGCGGGGAGAGCTGAGGCTCATACAGGCACTGTGAGGGGGCGCCCACGGATGGCGAGGTCTCCCAGAACGCCTCTGGGAAGGCGGCAGCCCCCAGATCCGGAGAGTAAAGGTCCGGCGGCCCCGGCAGCAAGGCGTCGGAACCTGAGGGGAAAGGGGCGTCCAGCGGGGAACGGGATGCTGCCGCCTCCGGGCTGGGGAAGGGTGCCAGGCCTAAGATGCCCGACATGAGGTTGAAGAGTGCCTCCGGGTCGTGCGGGTGCTCAGGTACTGCCTGAATGAAGAAGCTACCGCTGTAGCTGAGGCCAGGAGGGGGCGTGGGCGCAGGCCCCTCCAGAAAGCAGGAGTCGGCTAAGTCCCCCCCCGGTGCCGGTGCCGGTGCCGCAGTTGCTCAAAGCCCAGCTCAAGAAGTCGCCTGCTGAGGAGGGAGCAGGAATCAGCTCTGGGAACACCAAAGGGCACGCCTCTGAGTTTGTAGACCCTACCCACGAAGCCCTCCGTGCGCACGGACACATATAAGGTGCTTTTTGCACGTTCTGATCCAGCAGGGGCCAGCATACCTCCCAAGACGCACACACAAACATGCACACGCAAAACACACGTGCACAAGCCAAAGAACGCCCTGATAAATGCACAGGTTCCTGCGGAGGCGCTGGCAGCCGAGTGGAGATGGGAATGGGGGTGCGCACCTCAGGACCCCCGCACCTCCCATCGCCCCTGGCCCCTTAGCTCCAGCGTCCCGGTCCCGGTTTTCAGGCACCGTGCGCCCCTGCGCAGCGCTGCCGTCTGAGCACCCCTGGCCGAGCTCTTTACCTCCGGGGTAGCTGGCGGCCGTGGGAGCGTCCCTGGAGGGCAGCCGGGGCAGTTCAGCGCTGGATTCGGCGCAATAGCCCTCGGTGGACTTGACCAGGAGCGCTTCGGGGCCGGAAAACTCGCTGAGGTGGAGCATGGCGCGGCGGCGGCTGCGGGGCGCCCGGGGCCTCGCCCGCTGGGCTCGGCAGCGCGTGGGTTGCGGGGAGGCCGACGGTCTCGGCGCCCCGCTGCACGCAGACCCAGGCGCGCGAGCTCCTGGCTCCTGTCGCTCACCTCTGGGGAAGGGGTCGGGGGGCCGCGTCGCACTAGCTCGCCCGCACCGGCCTCGGGCGGCGGCTCCTCGCCTCTCCAAAGCGCAGCCGGGCTCCCCCAACCCACAGCCCCCCCTCTTATATAGCTGCGGCGGCTCTGGCTCTGGGCTTCCGACTCCCGGGGCCACTGCCATTTCGGGAGGCCCCGGTCCTGCCGCCGTGACGTAAATGCCCAAACATGGACACAGGATGTGTGCCGGGGACTCCCGAAAAGGAAAGCTCGGGCTGTGACGTCACCGCCGCCGCCGGGCCCGCGCCGCTGCGTGCGCGCGCGCTCCCCGAGCGCCGAGCCCGGTGCGCGCCGGATTGCGGGTGCGCCAGGCTGTGAAGCCGCGCGGCGTCGGGCAGTCAAGCCAGTACGTGCGCTTCCCGCCTGGAAGCAGAGGCCGAGGGGAGCCGAGGTAGGGTCGCGTGGGCTTCGACAAGCCATAGCTCGAGCATCGAGTCCGCCTCTGTCACTTTCTAGCCTTTTATTTAATATCCCCCTAACGTCAGGTTTCCTCACCAATGAATATACCATGGAGAGAAACTGAGAGCGAGCAGGAGGTTCCGGGCTCACTCAGTGAACCACAGAGAATATTGCCTTTACTTATTTTTTGTTTTTGTCTGTGTTTTTCCATTTTCTTCTCCTTCATCTTTTTTGTTTGTTTGTTTGTTTGAGCTAGGAAAAATAACTTAGTTAAATTAAAAGGACTGTAATAATAATAATTTGCTGATAATGGGGAGAGGTCAATTTGTACAAAAGAGTATATTCTAAATTAAAAATTAAAAATCCCTCTTTTTCCCCATCTTCTTTCTTTCTTTCTTTTTCTTTCTTTCTTTCTTTTTTTTTTTTTTTAGAGGTTTCTACTATAGTGCACTCGCCAGAAAGAGAAAGAGAAAAAGAGACAGAAAGTGAGAAATCACCCCTCAGGGGGGATGGTCATGCTGCAGTCCCTTCTCCTCCATTCCCTTCTTGGGATCTTGGGCATGCATGCACACCTGCCCAGCGTGAGTTTAAGCCACTGGATCTGGGACTTGAACCATGGTCAACTACATGGGAGTCCAGCGACATAGCCATTAGGCCAACTGCTGGTCCCCCCATCCACTTTCATTCCCACCTCCTGGGGTAGCCACATTTAAGTTTTTTGGGTATTCTTCCAGAACACTTTTATGCATACACGGTTTTGTAATTTTTTTTTACTTGTTAAAATAGTTGAGAGAATGCACCTATCCAAACATAAAGCTCTACTCATTCTTTTATAAGCTGTATGTTACTCCATTGTTATATCAATTATTCAGTTTGTCCACTATCCATGAACATATAGGTAGCTCCAATCTTTTGCTTTTACCAGTGTTGTTGGAGTCAACATCCTTGACTATACAAATGTTAATAAATCTGTGGGATTAATTCCCACGAATGTAATTCTTGACCAAAGGATATATAAAATTTTGATAGACAGTTGGCAAGTCCTCCTGAGAAGTGGGGTCTATTCCTGCTCCCTCCTCTCTCACCCACAGAGGATGAGATACTTCTGTAGACCTTTTTTCTACCTTCACATGAATGACTTGCTCTAAGGATGTTATTCCCAACAATTCATAGAATCTACAGGAATTATTTCCCTGGAATCAGTATCTGAAATAATTGGCATTCTTTTTCTTCCTTTTTAGAGAGAGATTTTTACTATAGGGTGTGTGTGCTTGCCAGAGTGACAGAGAGAGACAGAGAGACAGAAAGTGAGAAATCACCCCCAGGGGTGATGGTCACACCGCAATCCCTTCTCCATTCTTCGCTTGGAATTTTGGGCATGCACACACACACGTGCCAGCATGAGTTGTAAGCCACCGGATCCAGGACTCAAACTGTGGTCAACTACATGGGAGTCCAGAGACATAACCATTAGGCCATCTGCTGGTCCCTAATTGGGATTCTTCTGAGGGGGAAAAGAAATCCATGATCTCAGGAGGCTGTGACTCTGACTATAGAGGCATTGGAGTCAACTCTAACAAAGAAGCCTGCCTGCTCTCCCAGTCTTATCATTTTCCTGCTGTGGTTTTCCCTCTGTCTCATTTTCTCACACACTCTCTCTCTTTTTTAAGATGGCTTGCCATGTGCTCACTGGAGAGAGAGAGACAGAGACAGTGAGAAGGAAAGTGAGAAATCATTCCCAAGAGTGATGGCCATGCCACAGTCCCTTCTCCAGTCTTCTCTGAGGATCTTGGGCATGCATACACATGCGTGCCCAATGTGATATTTTTTTAAGAATCACTTTATTTAGCTTTATTTATTTACTTATTTTTAATTTGGCCAGAGAGGGACAGAGCAAGAGAGAGAGAGAAATTGACAAAGCAAACTGCCAGGTCCAGGACTTAAACCATGGTCAGCCATGTGGGAGTCCAGTACCCTCAACCGTCACGCCACCTGCCAGCTTCCCTCGGTGTGATTTTCAAGTCACCAGGTCTGGGACTTGAACTACGGTCAGCCATGTGAGAGCCCAGTAACATAACTGCTATGCCATCTGCTGGCCCTCTCACTCTCTTTTTAAAATGTTTTATTTATTTAGTGTTATACCTCACTTAACTTTTCTCTGGAACCAAATTAGGGAATTAAATAAATATGTGAAATAGCATGTTTTTCTTTTTTCTTTCTTTCTTTTTTCTTTTTTTAAAGAGAGATTTTTGTTATAAGGCACGTGCACTCACCAGAGAGACAGAGAGACAGAAAGTGAGAAATCACCCCCCAGGGGGGATGACCACAGCACAATCCCTTCTTCTCTAGTCTCCTCTTGGGATTTTGGCACACATGTGCACACACCCGGCATCAGTTTTAAGCCACTGGATCTGGGACTCGAACTGTGGCCAACTACGTGGGAGTCCAGCAACATAACCATTATGCTACCTGCTGGTCCCTCATGAGTTTCTTTATGAGGAGCATTACGGGACTCTGGGTGCTAGAGGATGAGGAGGGCATGTCTGGGGCTTCCCCTTCTTTCTTTACTTTCCTTGAAATGGAACCACAGCCCTTTGGGGATGGTGGGCTATAGGATGCCTGGCAGCATATCTCCCAGCCTCCCTTTCTGCCCTTCCCTCACCCTTCTTTTCAAGAGATAGTGCCCAAGAATGCCCAAACCCCACCAAGTTCTCGGTCTTCTCACCCTATGTCTATTATTCAAACACCATTCATTCAGTTTTCAATAGTAATTCATTCAGTATTCATTTCTTAAGTGGCTATTATGGGCCAGAAGGTCTACCGGGACCCTGGGAGGCCCATTTCCATGCAGCCTCCACCCCATAATGACTCTACAAGTGTGTCCATAGAATATGTCCTATCCCACAATTACCTACCAAGCATAGGTTGACATATTTTATGCATCTCCTCCTTGAGCCCACAAACCTTACAGAGGTTTTCAAAGAGTGATGTATTTGCAGTGTGTCCTAATAAATGGCCACGGGTATAGTTCTATGTTAGCAGCACATTTGCGTGCTTGTAGGAAACGCAGAAACCCAGCATATGTCTTTAAAGAGTAGATACAGAGCACTATTTCCTTTATAGTCTATTTCAGACCCAGAGTTTGATTCTAATCCAAATGCATCCCCAAGGCCAGGTGAGCCCACACCAGACACGCAGGGCACACATGTCTCAAATCCACTCTGGCATCTTGCTGCCTGGGAGGGAGGGGGAGGAGAAGATTGTGGCTGGGCCGTTGTCCAAGACTCCCCAGGTCACCCCGTCGGGCCAGATTGGCAAGCCCCAGGTTGCCAATCCCTTCTGCTGTCCTTCCCTCTGCCACAGCATTCCTCCTCCTTCTTAGTCATGGATAATTTCCCTACTCCTTTGGCAAGTTGCCAGGCCATTGCTGTTCTTTGTGAAGGACTGTGGTCTAGGTCTATAGTAGGACAAGGGTCGAAGTCACCCTAACTTCTTATTAGAGGCCAGGTCTAGGGATAAGGTTGAAGGGGGTTAGGAGTGATTAGGAGAGGAGATATGGATGACAGTTTGTGTTCTGGGTGTGGACTTACTCGTACCCCCATTTCTGTGCCACTTAGCTTCAGTGGACACACGCACGTGTACACACACACAGGATGGCTACCTCTGGAGGGTAATTTGCACCTACATTTGTTCCTTGAGGAGGTAGGGAACATAAAGGGGGATGAATACTTTGTAGCCCTTTCCAGCTCTTCCCCCCAGATTTTAACAGCTTGATAGAGATTCTGGGCCCAGATAGAATAAATGTCTTCGGGAGGGAATGGAAGAGAGAAGAGCTTAGATCCACTTTAGGCTCCACTTCATCACACTTCAAATATAGAAATACAAATTTACAGAAGGGAAAAATGGGAATCACATATAATGAACACTTTACAAACAAACCATTTAATCATCACAAAAGCTCCATGGAGTAAGAAATTGGAGACCCACTTCACAGATGAGGAAACATCTAGAAAGTTTAAATAACTTGCCTAAGGCTATACTTCTAATCTGCAGTGGGGCAGAGAGGTGATCCCAGCCCCACCTGGGGGCTGGCTCCATGGCCTAGTAGTTAAGGAAACCAGATTCCATATGGTTGTCTACGTTTTGCGTCCCAGCCCCAGTGGCATGAGAAATAGGCCATGTGCATGTGTGCCTGACTAGGATAGAGAAGTGAGGGAGAAGGTATTGTGTCATGACCATTCCCCATTGGGGAATGTGCTCGCTTGCTCTCTCTCTCTCTCTCACTGGTGAACACACATGCCCTATGAAAAAAGAAAGATAATTTAGGAAAAGATCGTTCATTTTACAAAAGCATTCACTAAGATGCTTTGAAGAAAGCTCTTCCTCTAGCTTTTCAAATAGGGTGTGATGTGTGATCTCAATCTGGCTAGTGTCTGTTTCTGCAAGAATTCCCTGTAGCAACAGCCATGTATAGAACACAGTGGCTCACACCAGACACATGCTAAGGAACAGGAGCACATAGAAGGTCCTTAGGAGCTGTGTGGTCATCGTGTGTGTGTGTGTGTGTATGTGACCTTGGGAGGGTGAGAGGAAATGCCAATTCCATGGGAAAAGATAGCAGACAGAGAGTTTATTCTTTAGACAAGTACTGAACAAACAAACGCTTGCTGAATGAATTAATGAATGAACAAATTCATTCATCATATGTTCATTGAGCACATTCAGGGTCCTTCAGATGCTGACATCCACCCACAGTGCATGGGGTTGGAAGCTTGGGGGTGCAGGGGCTGGTGGGGAGGTGGATAAAGGCAGCTTCCCTTCTCTCTCTTCAGGGGAAGGCCCAGCTCCCCCCAACCACTCATACACCTTGATCTTTCTGCTGTAAATATCATTGTGTTTGAATAATAGTGTGTATATTTTAAAAGACTCCAAGAAGACAGCTGCCAGGGAGTATTAATCATGAAGAGGCCAGCCCTCGGTCTCCATGGCGACTCCTGACAGAGACAGCTGAGGAGCAGTTCCACATCCACTTCCCGAGTGTGGAGATGCAGGGACACTGCATCTTTCACCCTTTTTTCTCTCTGCCTCTCCCTTCTCCCTCTCTTTTCTCCTACTCTCCTGATCCACTCCCTGTCTTTTTCTCTTCCTGAAGGATTTATTTAATTATTTTTTCACAGCTGAGGGTTTATTGGCGTAAACGCAACCATATAAAACATGTTATGAAAAACAATTGTGATGTGTCCTCCCCATCCCCCCAGGCCCCTAAAATCCCCTTCTGTGGGAGAAAGGAAGAGAAGGAGAGCCCCCAAACCACCTAAGACCACCACAGTCCCTGGGCCTGTGAAGGAGTGGCCTGGCCAGGGCAGAGGAACCCAGGTGCCACCTTAGCACTTCCAGTAGTTGGTGGAGCACGACAGCTCCACCTTGAAGTCCAGGTCGATGGATAGCTGGCCCTTAAAGTCCAGGTCGATGGTGAAGTCCAGGTTGCAATTGTTCTTGGTGTTGGGCCGCATGCTGATGGTACTGAAGATGTCCTCGCCCGTCTTCACCGTGAGGTAATCCTCCATGTAGAACACAATCTGCTTCCAATGTGTGTAAGGGGACTCAGGGCTGGTGGAAAAGTCAGTCCTCTTGTGGCAGCGGATGACCTTGTTGTTGAAGTAGGCCACAAGCGCATGCATGTAGTCGTTCTGTCTCACTTGCAAGTGGAAGAAGGGGGAGGTGAAGGTCAGGTCGTCCACCTTGACAGTGTAGATGTCCACCTCCTTGATGAGGCAGGCATTGGTGTCCAGCTGCTTGGGATCCACTACATCCACAAGTGGCTCCTTGATGGCCACGTCTTTGATACAGGACATATGGAAGCCATACACATTCTCCCACCAGTGGATCTTGTAGTCTCTGTCTTGCTGATCCTCGATGGCCGTCACATACAGCATGGATTGGTCTGGGAAGATGAGGCCACCGGTGCCAGCCACTTGTCGCGGTGTAGAGCACAGTGTTGAGCATGGACTCATAGAAGAGGCAGTAGCCCATCCACTCGCTGATGATGTCCACCTTCTCCACCCAGACCTCCACCTCCTCCACCTTCTCCTTGACGATGGTCACCACGTGGTCTAACTTGTTGACTTAGATGATCTTCACTGCATAATCAGAGATATTTGAACACTCGATCCCAATGACCTTGTGGGCCTTGGCCTTTGCAGCTAACATGCAAAGGATCCCCATGCCTGAACCCATGTCCAGCACCACCTTTTCCTTGAAGAGGTGCGGGTTGTGTAACATGGAGTTGCAGTTCGTAAGGGTGCTCACCTAGTCCTTCGGCATTTCCTCGTGGATGCCTTAGTGGGTGGAGAAGTCAAAGTAGTCATCTTTGGAGGTCACATCCTCAGCCTTGGGCTTCTCATTACTTTCTGCCTGACCACAGGAGTCGTTTTCAAGAGGCAGCTGGAAGCCCATCCCATTAGCCAAAATGTCTACAAAATTCTCCATGATGCAGTTCACCGCCTTGGCTGCCGCCATCTTCACCCTCACCTACTCCTAAAGGATTTATTTAAAAGCAAAGAAAGGCAAGGTCAGACCATCCCTTTAATAAGGAACAAGGCCAATGAGGCTGCACAGAGAGGAAGTTTGCCTCCCATTGCAGTCTCTGTATTGCCCAACTCTTCTCCCAAGACCCATGCAGTGCCCCAGGCTTTGATGACCACTAAGGTAGAAGGAGTCTAATCATCTGCTCTGTGGCACAGGACTCCTGCCAGGGTCTATCTCTGTCCCCTCCTTTCCTTCCTATAGCCAGTCACTTATTTATGGTTTAGGTCATGAATATGATTTTAAAATGTTTGTTTGTTTGTTTGTTTATTTATTTATGCCATAAGGAGTGTATGCACTCACCAGAGAGAGACAGTGAGAGGGAAAGTGAGAAATCACCCCCCAGGAGGAATGACCACACTGCAGTCCCTTCTCCTCCATTCTCCTCCTGGGATTTGGGGCATGTACATACATGTGCTGGTATGGTTTTCTTTTCTTTTCTTTTTTTTTTCTTTTTTTTTTTGGAGAGGTTTTTGCTATAGGGCGCATGCGCTTGCCAGAAAGACAGAGAGAGACAGAGAGACAGAAAGCGAGAAATCACCTCTCAGGGGAGACGGCCACACTGCAATCCCTTCTCCTCCGTTTTCCTCTCAGGATCTCGGGCACGCACGCACATGTGCCCAGAGTGAGTTTAAGCCACTGGGTCTGGGACTTGAACCATGGTCGACCACATGGGAGTCCAGCGACATAGATATTATGCCAACTGCTGGTCCCAGTGCTGGTATGATTTTTCAAGTTGTTGGGCCTGGGACTCAAAATGGGGTCAGTCATGTGGGAGTCCAGTGCTTTAACCACCATGCTACCTGCCGACTCTGCCTCATAATTATGATTTTTTTAAGGTTTTTGCCATAGGGTGTGTGCACATGCCAGAGACTGTGAGAGGGAAAGTAAAAAATCACCCTCGCAAGAGGGATGGCCATTCTGTAATCCCCTCTCCTCCATTCTCTTCCTAGGACTCTGGGCACACACACAGAGGCATCTGGTGTGAACCTCAAGTCGCCAGGTCTGGACTCCAACTGTGGTCAGCCATGTGGGAGTCTAGCACCACCACCCCTATGCCACCTGCTGCACACAATGATTATAATTTTTTAAAAGAATTATTTTATTTAACTTTATTTATTTATTTTAATCAGACCAGAGAGGGACAGAATAAGAAAGAGAGTGATAGAGAGAGTGGGAAAGCAAGCCGCCAGGTCCAAGACTCGAACCAGGGTCAGCCACATGAGAGTCCAGTACCCTAAACCACCACGCCACCTGCCAGCTCCTCCATGATTATGATTTTTAATACTAGCAAAAGTAACTGGCTTATTGGAAAAAGAGAAATGTGTTAAAAATTATAATGCAGAGACCAGCAGACGGCACAATGGTTATGTTGTTGTACTCCCATAGAGCCGTCCACAGTTCAAGTCCCAGACCTGGTGGCTTAAAACTCAGTGCTGTGCACGTGTGCATGTGTGTCCAAAATTCTGAGAGGAGAATGGAGGAGAGTGGATTGCAGCATGGCCATTCCCCAAGGAGTGATTTCTTGTTTTCTGTGTCTCTGTCTCTTTGGTGAGCACATGCACCCTATAGCAAAAATCTTTTGCTAAAAAAAAAAAACAATTAATGCAAACAGTGTGAATACCTTTCACAATCCAATACCCAGATATATTCATTTAAATAGTTTCAGGTTGACATCTATAGATTTTTTTTAAATGCATACTCATTCAACATTCATTTATTCAGCAGTCTCATTATCATCATTATTATTTATACTAATGGTATTATATTACACATGCTCTTATGACCTACTTAATATTGTACCTTGACTGGTTTTTATTTTTCCTATCATGATAGAAACTGATCTAATAGCAGTGGTAACCACTGTCCAGAGTATTCCATCATTTAGGTGAATGAAATTCTTTAACTGAATAGTTTCCTATTTTTCACTATTGTAAAGAATCTGAGTGTATAGCCCTGGTGTCTAAAGGGATAATATGGTTTGCTAGCTAACATTTGTATACCGTTTACTGTGGATATTTATCAAGGATACCAAGGAGTTTTTCATATATTCATCATTTCGTCTTCATAGTAACCTGAGGAGTCCTATTATTACCTCTATTTTATAGATGGGACATTGAAACACAAAGGATAAGAAACTTCTGAGTGTTGGTCCAGCAGATGGTGTAATGGTTACATCACTGGACTCCCATACAGCCAACCATGGTTCAAGTCCCTGACCCCGAGCTTGAAACTCATGCTGGGCATGTGTGCTTGTGGGCCCAAGATCTCTAGAGGAGAATGGAAGAGAAGGGATTACAGCATGGCCATTCCCCCAGAGGGTGATTTCTCACTTTCCCTCTCACTGTCTCTATCTCTGTCTCTCTCTCATGAGTGCATGTACCGTAAGAAAAAAAACTTAAAAAAAAAAAAAAGCTTGTGAGTGTACACAGTTAGCAAGTGACAGCACTAGGATGTGAATTACAGTATAGCAATAGGTCAGATTTCAAAAAGTAGAATTCCTAGGTCAAAGGTCTCAACATTTAAAAGTACATGTATTAACAAACATTTCTCTAGAAAGATTGTTCTGAGTGACATTTTAGTCACCTAGTAAAATTTTATTTATGTATTTATTGTTTATTTATTTTTCCCAGAGGGATGTGTGTGAGAGAGAGACAAAGAGAGAAACACCCACCATGCGGCAGCCACACTGCAATCCCTTTTTGCAACATTTCTCCATCCTGTTAGGATTTTGGGCATGCATGCACGCTTAGAGTGTCTTCCTAGTTATTGGGGCCAGGATTTGAACTGTGGTCAGTTATATGGGATCCGTCTTCCTCCACACAGCACTTAACCACTGTGTTAACAGCCAGTCCTCCAGTGACATTTTAATTTGCATTGTTAAAATTATCAATAAGGATAAGAATTTTTTTTTACAAGACTGGCATTTTCTTTTCTGTGACCTAGGGTCCTGTGGCCTCACTCATGTCCTTTGAGTGGGACCCTTCCTCATGCTCATTCATACAGTGGGCACTGAAGGTCAGGCTGCTGTGGCGTAGACTGGGAGGGGTCTGGATGGGGATATGGGCTGTGAGGGATTTCATACCCTCTGTTTTTTCTGTTTTGGATGATGGTAGGTGATAGAGAGGAGGAGATCAAGGTGGCTACAAGCCATTTAGAAAGACCTTAGATTTTGGAACCAGCAGATAGCATAATGATTTGTCACTGGACTCCCAGGTAGTGGATTGCAGTTCGAGTCCTGGATCTGGCAACTTAAAAATCATGCTGCGTGGGACCAGCAGTTAGCGTAATGGCTATGTCGCTGGACTCCCACGTAGTCAACCTTGGTTCGAGTCCCGGACCCGGCGGCTTAAACTCACACCGGACACATGTGCATGCGTGCCCAAGATGCCAAGAGGAGAATGGAGGAGAAGGGATTGCAGCGTGGCCATCACCCCTGAGGGGGTGATTTCTCGCTTTCTGTCTCTTTCTCTGTCTTTCTGGTGAGCGCACGTGCCCTATAGCAAAAACCTCTTAAAAAAAAAAAACCACTCACGCTGTGTGTGTACATGCATTCCCAAAATCCCGTGAGGAGAATGGAGGAGAAGGGATTGTGGCATGGCCATCCCCCTAGGGGGTGATTTCTCGCTTTCTATATCTCTGTGGCAAGGACATGCACCCTATAGTAAAAAATCTCTCTCTAAAAAAATACAAAAAAATCCTCATGCTGGGCAGGTGTTTGTGCGTGCCCAAGATCCCAAGAGGAGAATGGAGGAGAAAGGATTGCAAGATGGCCCTACCTGCTGGAGTTGATTTCTTGCTTTCTGTCTCCCTGTCTCTCTCTCTGTCTCTCCAGCGAGTGTACATGTTTTATAGCAAAAAAACTCTCTTAAGAAAAAAAAAGAAAAACCCTTCATATATTCTAACAAGGTAACTTCTAAGCTGTTCTCCCCCAGGAAAGGGGGCGGTTATTCTTTGTCATATTTTCCATTCTACATCCTCCTTTGGGCAAAGTCAGTACTGGACAGAACTAAGAGTGAGATGACCACAGTAGAGGTGTGGCTAGGGTGAAATCTAAGAGCATCAGAGGCAGGGAGATGGATACAGAGGCCTTTCCGTGCTGCTCCCAGCCCTGTGGTTTGGAATCAGCCTCCTACCACCACTGTACACCTCAACCTGGTTCTGTTTTTATGGGCCATAATGGAATTGGATCTTGATAGATATTTTATTGATTAAATAATATGTTTGGAGCATTGATTTTTTTTTCCCCTTTTTTGGAGAGATTTTTGCTATAGGACGCTCATCAGAGAGAGAGACAGACAGAAAATGAGAAATCATCCCCCAGAATGGGCACACCACAATCCCTTCTCCATTCTGCCCTCAGGATTTTGGGCATGCACACATGCACCTGGCATGAGTTTCAAGCCACAGGTCTGGGACTGGAATTGTGGTCTACCACACCACCTACTGGCCCTAGGAGCATTTTTTCTCGATTCATGTGTTGAGAAGGTAAAAAGGAGTCTAAGAAGGTGAGACAGCAGACTGGGCTATAGCTACAGCTCTAGAACAGACCTGGAGATGGAAACAAGCCTGCTACATCTCCCAGGCCTCCTCTTAGGCATTTCACTTTCTCTCCTCCATCATCTTGCAATAATTTTCTTTAAACTTTTTTTTTAAGAATTATTTAATTTTATTCATTATCATCATCATTATTATTACTTTTAACTTGACCAGAGAGAGACAAAGAGAGGGAGAGAGAAAGTGAGAACGCAAGCCTCCAGGTCTGGGACACAAACCATAGTCGGTCATGGGGGAGTCCAGCACCTTAACCACCACACCACCTGCTCACTCTTCTTTAAACTTCTTTAAGGTAGTTTGGTCATTGTAGTGGAAGCTGAGGACATGACTCCAGAATACCCAGGCAATTTTTCCATAATTGGATCCATTGAACCATAGCCTGCATCCTCTGTGTGTCTCTGTATCCTGTCCACCACCATCAGGTGGGACTCTGGGTTGTGAGTGACAGAAATACCACCAACATTAGTTTAGAATAAAATGCACAGCAAAACAAACAAACAAACAAAAAAGTAAACAAACAAAAAGCAAAAAAGGAATTTATCAGTCCACAGAATCTAAGGGAATATTACAAACAAAACAAAACCCAGCCAGCTGGGTGTCAAGAGGCCAAAGGACCCTGACTCTTCTTTTTTTCTCTCAGATACCTGAAAACCTGGCCATTAGCACTTCTGTGTTCTATATATCCGCTGCTGTGATAAACAGATTCTCATTCTCACTTCCAGGTTGGGAATCCCAGGAAAGATCTCTGCTCTTCTCCCTGGGACAGTTGTCTGGCTAGCAGGCAGGGTGATATGCAACTGACAACCCCACTAGGGGCTTGTGCTTGTGTTTTGAGGGCCATTCACAGAGAAAGGAATTCACTTCAAACCAGGAGGCTTCCCCAGAGGCCCCAGTCTTTGTCCCTGAGGGCAGGAGCTGGCCGGCAAGGAGCTCTGCCATGTTCTCACAACCAGGGCAGAAATGGATAGTTCCCTCTGCTTAACAATGCCCCTTGGAGCAAGTCGCCTACTCCATCTGTCTGCTAGCTCCAAGGAACACTGCCCAAAATAAAAATCCCTAATTAGCAATTCCTGCAATCCAGAGCAAAACAACTTATTTGTTTCCTAGAATAATCTGGAGCCACATTTGGTTTGACAACCAGTAGGTCCCACACGTTCATGCAGTGCCATGTGAAGACTCCAGCAGGGACCTCTATTTAGTCAGGGTGTTGGGGGAGGTCCCCAGAGGTCACCCCGCCAGGCAGCAGCAAGCAGGGACCCAGAACAGAACTGCTTTTATTAATGGTGTACAGTAGGTTTCTGGTACAGGGTAGGTGGGGGAGGAAAGGAACTTTTTTTTTTTAAAGAATTATTTTATTCAATTTTATTTATTATTACTTTTTTTTTTTTTTTTTTTAATTTGACCAGAGAAAGAGGGAAAATGAGAAAGCAAGCCACCAGGTCTGGGACTCAAACTGTGGTTGGCCATGTGAGAGTCCACCATCTGAAACACCATACCACTTCTAAATGCCAGTCCCCACAGAAGCCAAACCAGTGACCCCTACATTTCGCAGGAACACACAACCTGCAGAGGAGGTAGAGAGTCTGATGATGGAGCAAAATCCTCAAGAGTGAGAGTAAGGGAAACAGATTCCAACCCAGCTCTGTCATTAGCTTGTCAGTGACCTTGAACAGATGAGCAATCCTTTCTGTGCTTGCATGTGCAAAGGCCAGAAGGTGAGAGGACAAGGACAAAAAAGAAAGAGAAAAGGATTCAGGGAATGGAAGGAAGTCCATGATAGCTGGAGTTTAGGAGTAGAGAGGCTGGGAGGAAGAAGTGGGGTTAGCCTAGAGAGAGGGACAAGCTTAGGGTCATGAACTGGGGATCTTGTTAGCATGTTTAAACATTTGAACTTTATTCCAAAGGCAATATGATGTCATTGAAGAGGTTCAGGCCATGTAGGAGATACAGTTTTTATCTTAGAAAGACCAATCTGGAGGCTGGCAGGAGACGTGGTGGTTAAGGGCGCTGGCCTCCCACATGGGCTACCGCGGTTCAAGTCCTGGACTTGGCGGCTTGCTTTCTCACTTTGTCTCTCTCTTTCTCTCCCTCTCAATTCTCATAGGAGCCCCCAGATGGGACCATCTAATTGCAGGAAAACAAGCTCAAGGCTTCTACTAATTCTACATTATGGTGAGTTGTATAATGATTTCTTTCCATATTACATTATAATAATAATAGAAATAAAGTGCGCAACAAATTGAATGTACTTGAATCATCCCCAAAACATCACTTTCCACCCTGGTCCATGGAAAAATTGTCTTCCGTGAAACTGGTCTCCAGTGCCCAAAAGGTTGGGGACCACTGCTATATGGTATAGAAGGTGACCTGGAGGGGAGATTAGTTAAAAGGCTGCTACAGAAATTCAGGTAAGGGACCAGTAGTTAGAATAATGGTTATGTCGCTGAACTCCCATGTAGTCAACTGCGGTTCGAACTCTGGACCCGGTGGCTTAAATTCACACCTGGCGCACATGCGTGCTCAAGATCCCAAGAGGAGAATGGAGGAGGAGGGATTGTGGCGTGACCATACCCCCTGGGGGGTGATTTCTCATTTTCTGTCTCTCTGTCTCTGTCTTTCTGGTAAATGCATGTGCCCTATAGCAAAAACCTCTCCAAAAAAAAAAAAAAAAAAGAAATTCAGGTAAGAGAGGGAGGGCCTGAACCATGTGGTGGCAGCAGGAAAGGAAAAGCTTTCAGAGCAATAGACACTTAGGAGCTGTTCTATTATAGACACTTGTGAATGATTAGCTTTGTATGTAGCAGAAGAGAGAGGAGGGCTAGGACCAGTAGGTGGTGTAATGGTTAAACACTAGACTCCCACGTAGCCTACTGCAGTTCAAGTCCTGGACTCGGAGGATCGAATCTTGAATCTCACACCGAGGGCATGTGTGCACATTCCCAAAATCCCAGGAGGAGAATGTTAGGAGAGAGGATTGTGGCATGGCCATCACCCCCAAGAAGCAATTTTCTTGCTTTCTGTTTCTCTCTCTCTTTTTCACATCCTGATAGGAAAAATCTCTCCAAAAAAAAAAGAAAAAAATAAAAAGAGTGGAGGGAATCAGGGTTGACTTTTGGGTGGAGTTGTTATTTATTTAGGAGGAACAGAGACCCTTACCCATACATACTGTGTTTTATTTATGGAGCTGTAATTTACATGCAGCAAAACAAACAAATTGTAAGTGTACAATTTGATGCCTTTTTTTTCTTTTTCTTCTTTTTTTTTTTTTTTTGTAATTGAAAGAGGTTGTGTGCACTAGCTGGGGAGAGGGAGAAAGCAAGCCCCAGTGGGCTGTGGTCACTTCTTCTCCATTTCTTCAGCCTGCTGGAATTTGGAGATGCACACACATGTGCCAAGTGTGACAAGGACTCCAACTACAATTGGCCACATGGCATCAGGCTTCCCTTAACCACAAGGCTATGGGGCCGGCTCTAAAAACATTGATAACTTTTTTTAAAATAATTTTTTATTTAGCTTTATTTATTTATTCATTTTAATTTGACCAGAGAGTGACAAAGAGAAAGAGAAAGTGAGAAAGTAAGCCACCAGGTCCCGGGACTTGAATCGCAGTTGGCCAGTCCAGTGCCCCCTAACCACCACGCCACCTGCTGGCCCCAAACTTTGATGACTTTTTATCCAAGCCACAATATATTGTAGAACATGTACACCTCCTGGAATATTCCCTTGTGCAATAGATACCCCTTTGCTGAGGTAACCGGTTTTCAGTTATGATTATAGTTTAGTTTTGCCTGTTCTTGAATTTCAATAAATGGAATAATTCAGTATGTACTGTATTATATCTGGCTTCTTCTGTTCAACATGATGTTTGTACTATTTATACACTCCACGTTTTGTATGTATGAGTTGTGTTTTCTAATCACTGACCTATTTCATTGTTCGAATATACCGCAGTTTGTTTATCTATGTCTTTTACTGATGGAGGTAGGTTTTTATTGTTGTTGTTTGCTTTTGTGTTTGTTTAGAGGAGTTCAAAAGATGATTTAAAAATGGATAATAATAAGAAGATATAACAGTTATAAACCCTGTTACCTACTATGGAGCTTTAAGATAGATAAAAAATGGGAACCAAAAAACTCATTTCAGCAAAAACTTTGGAAAAAATCTAGTGATAAACTTGAGACTATACAAGATGGATATAAAGAAAACTAGTGGGACCAGCAGTTAGCGTAATGGCTATGTCGCTGAACTACCATGTAGTTGACTGTGGTTCGAATCCTGGACTCGGTGGCTTAAACTCACACTGGGTGCGTGTGTGTGCGTGCCCAAGATCCTGAGAGGAGAATGGAGGAGAAGGGATTACGGCGTGGCCATCCCTCCTAGGGGGTGATTTCTCACTTTCTGTCTCTCTGTCTCTCTCTGTCTTTCTAGTGAGTGCATGCGTACTATAGCAAAAAAATAAAAATAAAATAAAAGCAAAAAAAAAAAAAAAAAAAAAAAGCCCTCTCCAACAAAAGCAAAAAAAAAAAAAAAAAAAACTAGTAAATTTTCCTGCAGGGCATTTAAACACAGAGTAAGTAGGGAGATATGTTTTTCTGATTGGGAAGACCAAGTATTATAACTATATTGATGTGTCAGAATTAGTGAGTTTTCTGTGAAGCATACACTGAGATGGGGTGAGAGGTGCAAGGGTTTATTTGGGAATAAAACGTGAGAGACAAAAGCAAGATTGGACAGGAGAGCCTCAGATTGCAATGAGCATCTAACAAAAGTCTCAGCCAACTCAGTGGCAAGTTCAGAGCACAAATGACCCAACTAGAGGAATCCTTATTGGGGAGAAATGGCCAGCTTCTTGTACCCTTCTCTACTCAGTCATTACATTAGTAGAGGCCTTCCTGAAAAGAGCATGGCTTGGCCTGAAAGCTAATTGTTGGAGGCTCAGTTCTAACCACTGCCTGTATTGGAACGGCATGTTCTTTTTGGGAGGGAGATTAGAGCAGCCACACCTCTATGGTTGCCATAGTCAGTCTTCCCTAGGTCAGCCTGGAAGTTTCACCCAGTTCCAATAAAAATACCAAGAACATGTAGGATTTTTTTTTTGGCTAGAGAGTACATACGCTCACCAGAGAGAGACAGAGAAGGAGAGAGAGGATAAAGCACCCAACATGGAGGATGTTCATGCCACAACCCCTTCTCCTTCATCTCTCCCTCTTTTTGGGACTTTTGGGCATACACACAAGTCCTGCATGTTTCTTAAGCTGGGAAGTCTGGGACTTGAACCATGTGGTCAGTCATGTGGGATCCAGCTGCCTTAACCACCGAACCACACAGCCAGCCCAAGGATTATTTTTTAAGTAATAGGGTATTAGTATAATTTATGTACAATTTGATAAATAAATCCTGTGTTTTTTTTTAATAGTCCATGTGTATGCACACATGCATGGGCTGGTGCATAAGATAGAAGCACCTTCAACAGTCTCTTCACACTGTGTTCCTCCAGCATCTCCGAATAGTGGGCACCTGTGCACAAGCAACGGCTTCAGGCTGACCGGGGGATCTGAACCCGAGGTCACCACCTGACTTTCAGCCTTGCAGGGTACTCACATTACCACTATGTCATGGCAGCTCAGCCTTGACAGATTAATTCTGGAGTATGTTTGGAAGAATATGAATGAATAATTAAGAGAATTTTGAAAATTACAACTAATACCCTATGAAACATAAAAACCTATTAAAATAATGTAGTGTTAGAACAAGAGATGCCCAAATAGACCAGTGGCATAGAGTCGAGAAACTAACTCACACCTACATGAAATTTAGAATATCATAAAAGGAGCTTTTCACAGTAATGGCAACATTTGATTATTGAAAAATGGTATTGAGAGAATTAGACAGACTTGTGCGTGGGAGAAGTAGAATACGTATTTCATTTAACACTCAAATGTAAGTTCTACATATTAAAAAGTCCTAAGATTATAAAATAACCAAAAAGTATATAAGAATAATTTTCTAATTTGGGGATAAGATAAGGAAGGTCTTTGTAAGCATAAACTAAAACCCAGAAGCTACACTGGAAAAGATTGGCAAGTTGGTCTATGTGTAGTGTTTGACAAA
Organism: Tupaia tana; assembly: GCA_026018925.1. Lineage (NCBI taxonomy): Eukaryota > Metazoa > Chordata > Mammalia > Scandentia > Tupaiidae > Tupaia > Tupaia tana. The sequence continues at coordinate 162,177,563 of JAKSZU010000003.1, read as the reverse complement.
AGCCATCATGAATAAAATTAAAAACAAGTGATGTCAGAAAAAAAAATCTATCTATGGGGTCATTGAGAAAATCATGATGCATTTTGGCATAGAAATCCGTCATGACTCTCCTGACAACCTAATATATGTAATAGACATGACGTAATATTGAAAGAGTACCTACACATAGAGACAATCTGCTCTATAGGAAAATAGCCCAAGGATATGACAGGCAACTTAGGGAAGGAGCAGAACAAATGATAAATACACAGATTAAAAATAATACACTGATAATAAAATAAATGCAAATCAAACAATGATGAGATATAATAGGTACAGGTTTTTACCTTTCAGACAGGCAAAAATAAAAAATTAAAGGCCACTTGGTGATATGGTGGTTAAATCAGCTGGATCCCACATGGCAGACTGTGCAGTTTGAGTCCCGAGCCCAGCAGCTTGAAAACACAGCGGGCACATTTGTGTGCAGGCCCCAAATCCCCAGACACTGAAGGAGAAGGGATTGCAGTGTGGTCATCTCCCCTAAGGTGTGATTTCTTAGTTTCCCTCTCTTTCTTTCTCTCCTTCCTTCCTTCCTTTCTTTCTTTCTTTCTTTCTTTCTTTCTTTCTTTCTTTCTTTCTTTCTTCGTTTCTCTGTCTCTTTCTGGCAAGTGCACATGCCCTACAGCAAACCAAAAAAAAAACAAACAAAAAACTTAAAAGGTTAATAAAACCCAGCACTGGCATTCACAAATAATGAGATGTATCTAATTAATCATAGAAAGTTATTAATGATAATGTTAATATGTTAATTATTATAAATTCATCTATTGTTAAGTTGAAAGGAACCCAGAACAATATGTATATTATGATCTCTATGATCTTTTTTTTTTTTTTTTTTTTTTTTTGTCATAGGGCACATGTGCTTGCTGGAGAGAAAAGAGAGTAAGAGGGAAAGTGACAGTGAGGATGGCCATATCATAATCCATTCTCCTCCATTCTTCTCCTGGGATTTTGGGCACACATAGGCATGTGCCCGGCATGATTTTTCAAGCTGCCAGGTTCGAGACTCAAGCCATGGTTGGCCATGTGGTAGTCTAGTGCCTTAACCACCATGCCACCTGCTGGCCCTAATGTTCCTTTTTTAAAAAAAGAATTATTTTATTTAATTTTATTTACTGATTTACTCATTTTTTGACTTGACCGGAGAGGGACAGAGAAAGAGAGAGAAAGTGAGAAAGCAAGCCTCCAGGTCTGGGACTCAAACCAAGGTCAGCCATGTGGGAGTCCAGCACCCTTAACCACTATGCCACCTGCCGGTCCTGATCCTATTTTTTAAAAAGAAGCAAAATTTATATTCACGTTTGTTTGTGAAAGTGTGTTTGTATTTGCATAGAAAAAGGTCTGGAAGGATATAACAAGGGGACTTCAAAAAGTTTGTGTAAAATGGAATTAAGAAATACACATTTTGGGGGCCAGCAGGTGGCATGGTGGTTAAAGGTGCTGGACTCCCACATGGCCGACTGGTTCGAGTCTTGGACCTGGCGGCTTGCTTTCTCACTTTCTCTCTCTCTTTCTCATTTACTCTGTTCCTCTCTGGCCAGATTTAAATAAATAAATAAATAAATATTTTTAAAATACACATTTTAGTGCAAAAAAAATGGAAATCCATTCAGTTTTTTTTTTTTTTTTTTTTTTTTTTTTGCTATAGGGCGCGTGCGCTTGCCAGACAGACAGAGACAGAAAGACAGAAAGCAAGAAATCATCCCCCAGGGGGGATGGCCACGCCTCAATCCCTTCTCCTCCATTCTCCTCTCGGGATCTTGGGCACGCACACAGATGCACCTGGCGTGAGTTTCAAGCCATCGGGTCCAGGACACGAATTGCGGTCAACTACATGGGAATCCAGCGACATAGCCATTAGGCTAACTGCTGGTCCCAATCCATTCAGCTTTTTCAGAGTACATATTTTTCATGAACATTTTTAAGGCCTCTAATACATTTAACTGTTGAAAGTATTTAACCTGTACATTCGGGGGGGATTTCTGCATATTACTTTATATAACTCCTTATCTGAACTTTTTAACAAAAACAATGCATTTTTTCTAATTAAAAATGTAAAGAAAATGATATAAATTTCCTTCAGCCCAACAGTTACATCTCTAGAAATCTGTAATAAATAAATGAAACTTTCCACAATGTACATGTGCATGAATGTTCCTTATAGCTCTGGTTTTAATAGAAAATAGAACAACACTGGGAACAAGCTACATATCTACCAAGAAAGGATTGGTTAAATAATGATAGGAATTCATGCAACTAAAATACTTAACCATGAAATGAGATAGGTCCGTATATACTGTTAGGAAGGTGTTTTGGTATATTGTAACATGACAAGATCTAAGTGTAGAACAGTATTTGTTTTGAGTCTATTACATTTTTATGAGTCTAAACATGTTAATGTGTGGAAAAATGGATGGATAAAATTCAGACTAGAAACAGTGTTAACCTATTTTTTTTTTCTAGAGAGTGATTTTTGCTATGGGGCACATATGCTTGCCAGAGAGACAGAGAGAGACAGAAAGCAAGAAATCACCCGCTAGTGGGGAGGGCCACACCACAATCCCTTCTCCTCATTCTCCTCTTGGGATCTTGGGCACACACACACACACACACACACACATGTGCCTGGCGTGAGCTGTAAGCCGCTGGGTCTGGGACTCAAACTGAGGTGGATTAGGTGGGAGTCCAGTGATGTAACCATTATGCCATCTACTGGTCCCAACAGTGGGACTGAGGGGGGAAAGAATGACAGGCACAATTGGGGAGCCTGCAGTAAGGACTGAATATCTATTAGGAGAGGCTGGATATGATGTGTGTTGCCGGTTCATCTAGGGGCAGACGTTTTTTGTTTGTTTGTTTTTAAATAATTATTTAACTTTATTGATTTATTTTAATTTGACCAGCGAGGAACAGAGTAAGAGAGAGAAAGTGAGAAAACAAGCCACCAGGTCCAGGAATCGAATCATGGTTGGCCATGTGGGACTCCAGCACCCTTAACCACCACTCCACCTAATGACTTCAAGGGAGTAGATGGTTTTAAACTCCCCTGCTTGTAGTGTGCAGTCTCCTCAGTGCTACACTATTCTGTCAATTCTGCTAGCCAGTATAAATACAAGTCATGAAAAACAAGGTAACAAAGATGGAGGCGAGAAGAAAAGGAGATGACAGTGAAAAAAGGGCAGAGTTTGAAAGACGGAGGTGATGCAATCTGTTGGGCAGAAGGTAGAGGTGATACTTTTGACTGATGTGCTTAATCTCTATTTCACCTTGCTTCTGAGGGGCTCCCTGTATTGCAGAGCTGGAAAGCTGGAAACTGCAATTCTCAGACTCCTTTGCTGTTCAAATTCGCAACACAAACTAGGTACAGTAATTATAAGTAGAAGCATTGTGTGAGATTTTGAAGGTGGATATGGGCAGAAATAATTTTCCTGCCTCTTTTGGTTGTTTTTCTGCCATTAAGCCATGTCAAGGGACAAAAGATTTTCCCAAGGCAGTGCTCCAATGTTCACTCCCTGACTTAGGTGTTGTAAAGTGGTGTGTTGGCCACCAAGGATTCCCTAGTCCTTGGATTACATTGCTACTGCAGATTTTTCCTCCCCTTAAATTGCCTGAGGGTGCATGTGATCTCCAGAGAGAGAAGAAGATGAGATGAGATACGGGAGGTGGGGGGGTTAGGGGAAGAGAGAGAGAAAACACATTTCACAGTGGGGCATGATCACACTGCAATCCCTTTTCCTCCATTTCTCCGTTTCATTAGGATTTGGAGCATGCATGTGCATGTGCATGTGCATGTGCATGTGCCAGATATGTTTTTTAAGCCATTGGAGCTGGTATCAGAGCTGCAGTCAGCCTTGTGAGAACCAGCTTTCTCTGCACAGGGCTTAACTGCTGTGCTGTGGGGCTGGCCCTGCAGGTGTTTTTGAACTCAGTAATTTTACATTGCTGGAGGTTTTGTAAGTATCTGATATCCTCTTATAAACCTTTCTTCCTCTTTAAAAATGCCTAATTTTTTTTTAAAGAATTATTTTATTTTATTTTTATTTATTATTATTATCATTATTATTTTCCAGTTTGATCAGAGAGAGACAGAGAGAGAGAGAGAGGAAGTGAGAAAGCAAGCCACCAGGTCCGAGACTTGAACCGTGGTCGGCCATGTGGGAGTCCAGTGCCTTTAACCACCATGCCACTTGCCGGCCCCAAAAATGCCTAATTTTTTTGTTTATTCCATATATATATATATATATATATATATATATATATATATATATTTTTTTTTTTTTTTTTTTTTTTTTTTAGTTTGTCAAAGGGTGCATGTGCTAATTGGAGAGAGAGGGAGAGGGAGAAAGCACTCCCCAGCAGCCATGATCACATTGCAGTCCCTTCTCCTCCATCTCTCCCTCCTTTCAGGATTTTGGGTAGGCCCACACACATGCCTAGAATGTTTCTCAAGCTTCCAGGTCTGGAACTTGAAACTCAGTTGGACATGGGGGATCCAGCCTCCTTAACGACCAGGCTATAGGTTGGTCCCCAAAATACATAGTTTCTGTTTCCTTTTTTCAGTTATTTTATTGGTATATAACAAACCACTCAGAACTTAGTGACTTGAAACAGCAATAGTTACTTATTTTTCTTACAAATCTACAGTTTGGACAGCATTTGGCAGGGAAGACTCATCTTTTTTTTTTTTTTTTCTTTTTTCTTCAATTTATTTATTTGCATTCATTCTCTGAACATCATTACAGCATACAAAATGAGATTTTCCATCCAAATTACACTATATATTGTCTCAATCAAGCACATCAACAAACATGTTATTGTCAGCAAATGATCTTCCATTTCTTGTCTTCTGTATGTTTTGCTTTTTTCCCCCCATCCTAGATTCTCTATCTCTTACCCTCTGCCATCTCCCACTCTCCTCCCACAGTCTCTGGTAACTATGTTTGCTTTCTATACTGTTTTCTCCTCACATTTTATTGTAACGCCAAAGACCCTAATCAATCCAAGTACCCTCATAGCAAACACAGGTGATACCCACATTTCCATGAACACAAGTCTTACTTTACGCATCCTATAAAGTAGTACCTAGCTGTGGCTACATATCCTACTGCAGTCATTGAATAGATACATATTTTTTTTTTCTGAAACTTTTTTTTTTTTGTAACTCAATTTACATTCCTTCCCTAAGCTTCATCACAGCATACAAAATGCAATCTCCCATCCAGTACACACTGCATAGTGATACAATCATGCACATTACAAAAAATTTTCCATTACTAGTTCCTAGAATTACTTCCACCCCTCTTTCTGACCCTCTGTCCCTTCCCACCCTCCTCTCACACCACCTCCGGTGTCTACAATTGTCCTTCATTCCCTTCCCACCCACGTTGCATTGATCACACAATTTCCTACATAATCTAACTACTTTCAATGGTGAGTTCACTCATTACTACTAAGAAAACCAGTTTTAACTTGACTCAAAGAAATGCCAAGGAACTTTGCTTAAAGCCAGGAAACAAGTTAGGATTCTGTTCAAATGGAAGGTGCATGAACCTATCAGTCTCATGTACTTTTATCTTCTGTTCTGGTTCAATTTTCCTGATTAAATTCTGGGATATAGTATTCAACTCCAGACTTGTCCCTCTGATTAAGTTGGCCACTTTCATAGTTTTTTGACTCTTATTTCCATGTGTCTGTGTTTAATTTTCTTGATACAGCACACCCTTGAGAACTTCTTGGAGATCTGGTCTGGTGCTGGTAAATTCTTTCAGGTTTTGTTTATCTGAGAATGTTCTTGTCTTTTCTTCCCACCTGAAAGATAATCTTGCCGGGTACAGTATTCTTGGCTGAAATTGCTTCTCTCGTAACACTTTGAATATATTTTCCCATTCTCTCCTCGCTCGCATTGTTTCTGATGAGAGATCTGCTGTTAGCCTGATGGGATGTCCTTTGTAGGTAACTTGATGTTTCTCTCTTGCCAATCTTAGTATCTTGTCTTTGTCTGCGGTTTTGGTCAACCTGGCTATAATGTGTCTTGGAGAAGATCTTCTTGGGTTGATTCTATTTGGGGTCCTTTGTATTTCCTGGGACTGGATCTTCGAATGCCTCTCTAGGTTTGGAAAGTTTTCTTGCAGGATTTCATGGAATAGATTATCAATGCCCTTATGGGTCTCTTCACCTTCTGGAATGCCAATTATCCGGATATTTGGACGTTTGATGGTATCCAGTACTTCTCGCATATCATTCTCAAATTTTTGAGCCATTTTCTCAGTCTTCGTGGTGGACTTTTCTAAACCAGCCATTTTCTCTTCTACATCTGAGATTCTATTTTCTGAATGATCTAGTCTGCTTTTAATACTTTCAAGGGAGATTTTGACTTCTTGTATTATAGCCTTCATCTCTAGCAGTTCCGTTTGAGTCTTTTGTAAAGTGTGTAATTCCTCTTTTAGATCTTGCAAGAATTTCCTCATGTCCTGGAACTCGGCAACTTCTTTCTCCTTTCTCTTTAGCAGTTCATTATCTCTCTTTTCTTCCATCTCTGTTAGCTTCGACATTACGAATGTTCTAAATTCCTTATCAGACATTTCCATGACTTTCACCGAACTGCTTGTGGATGAAGGAGAGTTACTCTTTTCCATTGGAGGAGAGGTATTTTCTCGTTTTCCCATATTTCTCGTGATCCGACGGTGATTTCTTGTCATCTGATGAATGGCGTGTTTCTTTCAAATTCTTGAAGTTAAGCCTCAATGTTCAGGAGCAAGCAGACAGAGGTGTTCTAGAATCTGATTGCCGTTCTGTTGTGATCGCACACTAGCTTTGCTTGCTGGAGGCTGAATTATGAGTAGAAAATCTTCATTTCTCCTGTGCCCTGAAATATCTAGTTCCCAGTTTCCATGAGGAATCTTCTCAGAGAATGGCTCAACTCTCCTGCCACACTAGCTTTGCTTGCTGGAGGCTGAATTATGAGTAGAAAATCTTCATTTCTCCTGTGCCCTGAAATATCTAGTTCCCAGTTTCCATGAGGAATCTTCTCAGAGAATGGCTCAACTCTCCTGCCACACTAGCTTTGCTTGCTGGAGGCTGAATTATGAGTAGAAAATCTTCATTTCTCCTGTGCCCTGAAATATCTAGTTCCCAGTTTCCATGAGGAATCTTCTCAGAGAATCAGGGAAGACTCATCTTTATACCACACTGTTTAAGTTGGAGGGGCTCTACTGAAGGTAGAGGTCCCAAGAATTTCATTTGTGGGGCTGGCAGGTGGCATGGTGGCTAGGGCACTGGACTCCTACATGGCCAACTGAAGTTTGCGTCCTGAACCAGGGATCTTGCTTTCTCTCTTTGGTCAAATTAAAAAATATTAATACAATTGAAAAATAATTTTTTCTTTTATTTATTTATTTATTTGAGAGATTTTTGCTATAGAGCGTGTGTTCACTAAAGAAATGGAGAGACAGAAAGCAAGAAATCACTCCCTGGGGAGATGGCCGTGCTGCCATCCCTTCTCCTCCATTCTCCTCTTGGGATTTTGGGCATGCACATATATGCACCTGGGGTGAGTTTTAAGTTGCTGACTTAAACTGCGGATGACTACGTGGGAATCCAGCAGCATAACCATTATGCTATCTGCTGGTCCCAACAAATAATTCTTTAAAAGAAAAACAAAAGGAAGAAGTTCACTTGTACTGTGGGCAAATATGCTGGCTGTCAGTTCAGTTCCTTGGTTCCTGACCACATGAGCCTTGCCATGTGGCCTGGGCTTTCTCACAGCATGGTTGCTGGGTCCTGAGGGTAAGCTCTTTGAGAGAGAAAACAAGAGAGAGACAGAGACAGAAAGAGATAGCCTTTATTAGTTAGCTTCAGAAGTCCCATAGCATTACTTCTGTCATACTCTAGTAGTCAAGGCAGTTACAAAGACCAACCCAACTCTAGAGAATGGGACTTAGCCTTTACTTTTAAAAAATTAAAAAAAAAAAAAAAATGTTTTAGGGCATGTGCATTCACCAGAGAGAGATAGGGAGAGAGAGAAAGTGAGGAATCACCCCCAAAGGGAAATGGCCACACTGCAATCCCTCCTCCTCTCAGGATTTTGGACACGCACACACACGTGTCCAGTGTGTTTTCTCAAGCTGCCTGATGTGGGACTTGAGCCATGGAGTCAGCCATGTGGGATCTTAACCACCACCAGCTGGCCCAGATTCCACCTTTGATGGAGGAGACACAAAGTTCTGGAAGATCACATGGGGTGGAAATTGCTGTGGTTTGAATGTGAACCCCCCAATTCATATGTTAAACTTTGGAGAGCCATATAACAATGCGAAGAGGGTGGAGACTTAATCTAATTATGGTGTTGAAAGGTGGAGTTTTTGGGGGAAAAAAAAGAAAGGGGAGTCTGGGATGTGATGAGGCATCAGGGAGGGGTCCCTGATTGAGTCCTCTAGGTTTATAGGCAAGGGAAGGACAAGAGATGTGCTCTGCTCTGCTCTGCAGAAGCTCCTGCCCTCTGCTATGTTATCTGCCAGCAAGAAGACCCTCACCAGATGCAGCCACTGGACCTCAGACCTCCAAACCATGAGCTGAATAAACCTCTAATTTCTTAAATTACTCAGGCTCAGGTATTTCTGTAATTAGAAACAGAATGGACTAGAACAGAAATATTGTGGCCATTTTTAGGAAGTACAATCTGCTGCATTCCTACTCTGAACCATGGCTATTACAGTTACTAACAAGGATTAAATAAAAGACAGTTTTAGAATAAAAGGTGGAACTGAAAGGGAAGTATTAAATCTGTAAATAGCTAACATTTTAAAGGAATATACAAGAAAATAAAAGTAAAGCCAGATTTCTACAAGGCACCATTTATTTATTTATTTATTTATTTATTTATTTATGGAGAGGATTTTGCTATAGGGTGCGTGCGCTCTCCAGACAGACAGAGACAGAGAAATAGAAAGCGAGAAATCACTCCCCAGGGGGGATGGCCATGCCGCAATCCCTTCTCCTCCATTCTCCTTTTGGGATCTTGGGCATGCACACACACATGTCTGGCGTGAGTTTTAAGCTACCGGGTCCGGGATGCGAACCGCGGTTGACGACATGGGAGTCCAGCGACATAGCCATTACGCTAACTGCTGGTCCCATAAGGCTCCTTTTTTTTTAAATAGAAAAGCTAAAATGTAGAAGCAAATAGCTTTTTTTTTTCTTAATTTTACTTACTGTTATTATTATCATTTAAAAAATTTGCTCTGGGAACCAGCAGTTAGCGTAATGGCTATGTCGCTGGACTCCCACGTAGTCGACCGCGGTTCGCGTCTCGGACCCAGTGGCTTACAACTCACGCCGGGCACGTGTGCGTGCGTGCCCAAGATCCCGAGAGGAGAATGGAGGAGAAGGGATTGCGGCGTGACCATCCCCCCTGGGGGGTGATTTCTTGCTTTCTGTCTCTATGTCTCTCTCTGTCTGTCTGGCGAGCGCACGCGCCCTATAGCGAAAAACCTCTCCAAAAAAAAAAAAAAAAAAAAAAAATTTGCTCTAATGCGTGTGTGCTCACCAGAGAGACAGAGAGGTAGAGAGGGGAAATGAAAAAGCAAGCCAACAGGTCTGGAACTGGAACAGTGGTGGGTCATATAGGAGTCCAGCGCCTTAACCTCCATACCACCTACTAGTCCCCAAAACAAATAGCTTTAAAAATAAATGAAGTTTAATAAAAAGAATGGGAAGAGGGAACCAGCAGTTAGCGTAATGGCTGTCGCTGGACTCCCATGTAGTCGACTGCGATTCGCATCCCGGACACGGTGGCTTAAAACTCACGCCGGGCGCGTCTCCGTGCGTGCCCAAGATCCCGAGAGGAGAATGGAGGAGAAGGGATTGCGGCGTGACCATCCCCCCTGGGGGGTGATTTCTCGCTTTCTGTCTCTATCTCTCTCTCTGTCTGTCTGGCGAGCGCACGCGCCCTATAGCGAAAACCTCTCCAAAAAAAAAAGAATGGGAAGGTAAGAGAAAAGTAATAGAGCGAAGGTGGAGCTGGAAACCTTAAATTAGAAAGAAAATAAGGATAAGGAGAGAGTAAGAGGGTTAAAATAACCACATAAGACAACAAAATAAGTTAAAATAGGACCGAGACAAAAGTCTTCTAAGTCAAACCTATATTTGTTAAAATAAGAAAAAAGTGACCAGAGGGGCCAGTTACTGGCCAGTCTGGCCCTAGGTAGGCCGCGTCCCCCTTCACGGGGCAGGAGTCCCTGCCAGGGCTGTTGTAACCCTCCAGATCCTGGCTTTAGAGGTCCCATCTCTGGCTGATGTGCCTGCCCCGGTTTCTTAGCCATTTCTTTATGCCACTTTTAGACTTCTGCCTCAGCAGATTTGCCTGGACCTTGTTACTTGTATCCATGTTCTTTACTGGTCCTTGTGGCCATCGCAACTAGGTCATCATCCTGATCTTGGCAAGCAGAGAACAGCTGCTTTTGTGGAGATTTTTTTGCCACCATGCAAAGTAGAAGGTGATCTGGGAGCTGGCAAGGCAGGTGATCGTGAGGACCCAGTAGCCCATTATGTCTTTGTAAATGCATCCCGTCAGTCCACGGCTTCCTCAATTTCACCGGTCCAATCTGTTGCCCTATGGTTGTTTTGTTTTTATGACACTGATTAAGAGGGGAATCAGATCATCCCAGTCACACATGTCTGTTTCCAGTTGGAAAAGCCCTAACTGATTCACTTTCCTGGGTAGTGCTAGTGTGCTGTCTCATTTGATCCTTTGTCTCTCTCTTCGCTGAGATGCTACTGTTTCCACTACAGGAGCCTTGTTAATGTCAAAAGCCCCCACACCACGGAGGACCCGGATGTCTTTCCAGGCTGTTTGGGAAACACATGTGAGCTGTTGGGCACCTGCTGCGAATCCCCCAAAGCAGTCCTGAGCAGAGCAGAAGCTGGGCTGCTGGGGAGGGGGTGGAGGGGTGAGAGGTGAGCATGACAGGCTTCAATTACGTTGCTAAGTTCTGAGTTGCTCCTTTTCTGAATGGCTGTGCTGGCTCTCCCTGGAAACAGTTGCTTTCCTGGCAGCTCCATATATAGGCTGTGGGCTGCCTGCTGCCAGCACCTTTGCCTCCAAGCTCTTGGGCTGCTTGGCAGCTCTGCTGTCTTCAAGAGCCTACATTTTTTACTTATCAGAGGCTGAGGCTTTTCCTGAATATCAGGAGTGGCAAGACTTCTTTGGGGTACTAGCTTTGTGGGGGCAGGGGAAGGGAGATGGGCTAGAAAAAGAGGGATTGAAGCCTGCATTTGAAAATATTTAGTGTCTCATTATTTTAGAAAATTAAACAATGATAGCAGTTGGGTCCAAATTGATAATTCAGTGATGTGATGGAGTCCCTAGTCCATCTCTGATTTCCTACAGAACCCCTTATGTCCAAGGATACTTCTTTTTTTAAAAAATTTTTTGAAAAGGTTTTTTTTTTTTGTTTTTTTTTTTTGTTTTTTTTTTTTTTTGCTATAGGGCGTGTTCGCCAGAAAGACACAGAGAGACAAAGACAGAAAGCGAGACATCACTCCCCAGGGGGGATGGCCATGCCACAATCCCTTCTCCTCCATTCTCCTCTTGGGATCTTGGGCACACATGCACATGCGCCTGGCGTGAGTTTAAGCCACCAGGTCCAGAACTCGAACCGCAGTCAACTACGTGGGAGTCCAGTGACAGCCATTACGCTATGGACCCTGCTGGTCTCAGGGTACTCCTTTTAGATGGCTGCTGACGAGGCTGGGAACTGTGCTGGAAGTGGGCTTCATCTTTGATATAGAACCAAGAAGCATGAGTAGGTCCACAGACAAGCTGAGTGAATTGGTCCTGAATTAAAATGACTTTTTTCTTTTAAATCAGTGTAGATAGGAAGATAATTCAGCTGCCTAGAGAACGGTTCTAGCTAACATTGGTGAGTACTAACTCAGGGCAAACAAAAGGCTTTTTTTTTTTTTTTTTTTTTTTGCTACTGAGTTGTATGAGTTCCTTATATTTTGGATATTAACCTTATCAGATATATGGTCTGCAAATGGGTTTTTTTGTTTGTTTGTTTGTTTTTTAACTGCGTTTCAGTCAGCAAACACTACCAAGTGAACATCTTCTGGGGAGCCTCCAAAACCCCAGTCTTCTAGAACGACAACCAATCAGCCACTAACACCCTTCAGGAAGTGTCCATGGTCTGCACTGTTCCTTCCAGCACCTCGAATTCCAGGCTAGTGACCTTTTCAGTGAGGACCACGGTAGTCCCTCTCTCACACCTGTACCAGCCAAACCTGGTCCCCTTCTTCTTGGGCACCAAGTATGGACGGAAGAAATCCAGCTTGCTCTTGATGATGACACAGAGATCAATGTTACTTCCAGACCCCAAGTCGTTGAAGATGCCAGCTACAATGGCTTCACTCACCAGTTTCTTGGCTTCTTCCCCCTTCATATCTGACCTAAACTTATCTTCAAACATGGCCATTGTGGCCAAGGAGCCAGAACCCATGGTGTCATATGGCAACTTATCAGTTGCTCTGTGAGGATAGATGCTGTAGAGGTGAGGTCCAGTAACATCTACTCCCCCTAAAACTAGGGCTGCACCAATGTAACCTTGATACCTGAAAAGCATCTGCTTTAGCATCCGATTGGCCGTCACAACTCTGGGAAGGCAGCCAGTGGAGAGGGAGTGGAGCTCCAGGTTGGAAGAAATGAGCTGGGTTGTCATGTCTGTGTCTGCAGCTGTCCCAGCACCACAGCAATAAATATTAGGCGATATGAAGTGTATTTTTGAACGGTTCTTGTCAGCAACAACCATCCCTTCAGTTGCCCTTGTATCTGCTCCAAGAACTATGCCATCCTTATAGACCACTCCCGCGATTGTCATGCCAGTTTTCTGGGCCTTTGGAGGCTTGTGCCCCTTCTTTGCAAAATCAGCTTCCAAGACGGCATTCCTACAGCAGTTATCAAAAGAGAAACCTCCTACCTGTGGCGCAAAGACTGACACAGCCACCATCTTCCCAAGAAAGTGCTTCTGGTCTGCAAATGTTTTCTCCCATTCCATGGGTTGTCTTTTATGCTGCTGATTGTTTCCTTTTTGTGCAGAAGCTTATAGTTTGATGGAATCCCACTTGTCTATTTTTGTTTTTATGCCTGTGCTTTTGGTGTCATACTCCAAAATATCATTGCCCAGGTCTTATATTTAAATCTTTAAAAAAATAACTATTTTATTTAACTTTTTTTAAAAATTTGACTTTATTTATTTTAATTTGACCAGAGAGGGACAGAGAAAGAGAGAAAAAGTGAGAAAGCAAGCTACCAGGTCTGGGACTCGAACTGTGGTTGGCCATGTGGGAGTCCAGTGCCCTTAACCACCATGCTACCTATTGGCCCCCTTATACTTAAATCTTTAATCCATTTTGTGTTGATGTTGTATGTAGTGTGAACTAAGGTCCAATTTCATTCTGTGTGTGGATATTCAATTTTTCTAATACTGTTTACTGAAATGTGTGTCCTTTCTCCATTGTGTATTTTTTTTTTTTTTTTTTTTGGAGAGGTTTTTGCTATAGGGCGCATGCGCTCGCCAGACAGACAGAGAGAGACAGAGAGACAGAGAGCAGGAAATCACCCCCCTGGGGGGATGGCCACGCCGCAATCCCTTCTCCATTCTCCTCTCGGGATCTTGGGCACGCATGCACACGCGCCCGGCATGAGTTTAAGCCACCGGGTCCAGGACTCGAACCGCGGTCGACTATGTGGGAGTCCAGTGACATAGCCATTACACTAACTGCTGGTCCCCATTGTGTATTTTTTGACACTCTTGTAAAAATTAGTTGACCAGGGAACCAGCAGTTAGTGTAATGGCTATGTCGCTGGACTCCCACGTAGTCGACCGCGGTTCGTGTCCCGGACCCGGTGGCTTAAAACTCACGCCGGGCGCGTGTGCGTGCGTGCCCAAGATCCCGAGAGGAGACTGGAGGAGAAGGGATTGCGGCGTGACCATCCCCTCTGGGGGGTGATTTCTCGCTTTCTGTCTCTCTGTCTCTCTGTCTGTCTGGCGAGCGCACGCGCCCTATAGTGAAAACCTCTCCAAAAAAAAAAAAAAAATTAGTTGACCATAGATGCTCTCTATCCTGGGCTTTCTTTTCTGTTTCGTTGGTCTATTTGTCTATTTGTGTGTATGTTGGTAGGGAAGGTTAGTTTTTTTTTTTTTTGTTTTTGTTTTTTTTTTAATTTCCAGAGGGCATGCATGATCACCAGAGAGAGAAGGGGAGAGATAAAGAGAGAGACAGAAAGAGACAGAGAAAACTCCCCAATAGGACATGGTCACGCTGCAATCTTTTTTTCTCCATTTCTTCATCTCATCAGGATTTGGAGCACATACACACATGGACTCAGTGTGTTTTTCAAGGCCTCGGGACCAAGATTTGAACCATAGTCAGCCATATGGAGTCCAGCTCCCTATACATAGTATTTAACTACTGTGTTATGGGGGCTGTCCCCTATTTGTTTTAATGCTAGTACCATACTGTTTCTGATTATTGTAGTTTTGTTACATATTTTAAAATGAGGCAGTGTGATGCATCTAGTTTTGTTTTTACTGCTCAAGATTGCTTTGACTATTTGGAGTAAAAACAGCCCTTTTTACATTTGTATATTTATTTAATGACTAGTGTTCCCAGTCTTTCCTAATCATTGCTAAAAGACAAGCATGTAACTGTGCCAGGATCTGGGTCCATTCATCTCACATTAATCATAACATAGCCCCACACTATGCAACCATATATATTTAAACACTTCTTTTGGGAAAGTTTATTCTGGGACCAGCAGTTGGCGTAATGGCTGTCACTGGATTCCCATGTAGTCGACCGCAGTTCGAGTCCCAGACCCGGTGGCTTAAACTCATGCTGGGTGCGTGTGCCTGCGTGCCCAAGATCTCGAGAGGAGAATGGAGAAGGGATTGCAACATGGCCATTTCCCCGGGGGGTGATTTCTTGCTTTCTGTCTCTGTCTCTCTCTGTCTTTCTGGCGAGTGCATGCACCCTATAGTAAAACCCCCCCCCCCAAAAAAAAGTTTATTTATTCCTTTCATGAGAGACAGAGAGAGAGAAAAAGATAAGCACCCTTAACAGGGTCTCACACTGTGATCCCTTTCCCCAGCCTTCCCAGCCAGCCAAGATCTTGAGCACACATGCTTGATGTATACAGGTTGCCCTGGGGACTGAATCTGTGGTCTTTCACATGGATCCGACATTGCTCCTGCACCACTAAGTCGGACTATGAACACTTTTGAGGATAGTTTAAGAGATAATTTTACCAAATGGATCTGAGTAGGGAGTTGAAGAAGCTAAAGAGCTTCCTATTACATTGCCATTTCATAAATTAGGTAGTAAGTACCCACCCCTAAATTTACCAAGGTCACCTCTGTGACTCAGAAGGGTAGTGGGACATAATTTTATAATTTCCACCCCAAAACATGGTAGGATTATAGAGATATTTACTTTTTTGTGAATTTAGTATTTTCTAGATTTTTTTCTTTTTAGAGAGGTTTTTTTTTTGGTTTGTTTTTTGTTTTTGTTTTGTTTTGTTTTGTTTTGCTATAGGACACATGTGTTTGTTCACTGGACAGACAAAGAGAGACAGAGAGACAGAAAATGAGAAATCACCCCCCAAGGGGGGATGGCCATGCTGCATTCCTTTCTCCTCCATTCTCCTCTTGGGATTTTGGGCATGCACGCACATGTGCCTGGTGTGTTTTAAGCTACCAGGTCTGTGACTTGAACTGCAGTCGACTATATGAGAGTACAGTGACGTAACTATTATGCCATCTGCTGGCCCCAGGATTTTCTAGACTTTGAAAAAAAATCTAATTTACTGGTGTGAAATATATTCATGTTGGGTAAATTCATTTTACAAGCTGTAGTAATGTACAGTGATTGAATGTATAAAATAAATCAAAATAATTTTTTTTAAATTCCATTTTAAAGGTAGGAACAGGGCCAGCAGGTGGTGTGGCGGTTAAGGCACTGGACTCCCCCATAGCTGACAGCGGTCCGAGTCCCAGATCGGGTGGCTTGAAAATCACACTGGATGCATGTGTGCCTGCCCAAAATCCCCGAAGGAGAATGGAAGAGAAGGGATTACAGTGTGGCCACCTCCCCAAATGTAGGAACATGAAATTGTTAAAAGCTTACTGACTCTCCCATCCCACCCCTTATATTCGTTTATAACTTATCTTTTATTTAGTTAATTTAATAATATAGTAAGCATCTACAAACACCTCTCAAAATAAAACTAGGCTCTTGACAGTAAGCCACAACTAACTATGTGGTACCCCATCCTGTCCCTTCTTTCTTTACTCTAGTTGACTTTCTATGCCGTAGTCAAATCAGGTTTGGAGTCAGGGGCTGTCTTTATCTCAATGGCTCATCTTTCTCAGTTGTCACCAATAAGGCACATCATCTGCTTTAGCAGGCTTAGTTTCTTTTTTTTTTTATCTTTCACTGGCCTCACCAAAGAAAGCTCAGATTAAATGCTGTTTCCTGTAGCATAATTTTCTGTGTTTAAATTTTCTGAGATATTATTCATCTTGAAGCCATCACCTACCAATTTGGATACAATGTCCTATGTCGCATTCGAGAATTTCTTTCTTCTAGAATAGGACCAGGGAGCTGACTCAGACACCTCCACCCCACACTCCCTGCCCACCTTCTCCCCAGTACCGATTAGTGTTTTCCCTCACTTCTGCCATGGGGGGTAATGGCTCCTGAACGACATTTTCCTTCTAGTCTCATAATTTAGAGGAGTGACACATGCTGCCATTAGTCACTCCTCCCAGCATTGAGTTGTGTCTGTGTTTCTAAGCAGTTATAGACAGCAGCAAGGAGTCATAAGACACACATCCAGACATGAAGGGAGGTTTAAAAAACATGATAGATGTCATGGAACCCCCTGAGTTCATCCTGCCCCTTCTTGGGAAGTGAGTCTCTTAGAATAAAAGTGAATTCTGGGAGGTGATTCAAATTAGTGGAATAAAGGCCTATTTGTCTTACAGATGTTATACTCTGACCAGTTTGCAAGACCTGAAGTTGTCTAGACTTAAAGTGGTATAAGGAGGCTCATGGCCACTGAGGGAATTTAGATAAGACATTTTGCCCAAGGGGCTCCATCAGAATGGAATCCAGATCTGGAGCCTGGAGACAAAGGCCAGGATGGGGTGGTGTACACAGGGTAGAAGAGTAGGAAAAAGAAGAGAGAGGGAGCCAGAGGAAGAAGGGACTTGGCACTTTCCACCTGAGGCTGATGGGGTCTGCCTGAAGGGCTCTATTAAGTAAAAAGTAAGGACTTGTTTTATATCATACTATTGACTCTGATCGTCATCAGGGTTGGCCCCTCATAAGATTGTTTTCTTTCATGTCAAGAAGTTGCAGGACTTAAGAACAGAGTAATATAAGAGAAATCCTAAGCATGAGTAAAGGTTTGGGTTGACCGGAGCAGGCCACAGCTCTTCTGGAATGATGGCTTATGATGGATGGGCTCTGTGGAGGGAGCTGCCTGGGTGTTCAGCTCACATTTACTCTTTGTCCAAGAACTGCCCCAAATCCTAGCAGTGGGGCTTAGTAACCAGGTCTGTGCTATTTCAGTCTTTCCTGAGGCAGGGGATAGGTCCAGGTTGAGCAAACTGGGACCTGTCCTTTGGGTGGATCTGGAATATGGAACCAAGAGACACATAGACTGGGAGTCCCTAGAGAGGAGTCACATCAGTGATGATGTCGTATAGAGGCGCTCCATGACCCTCCATTGCTGAAGTCTTCAGAGTTGCCCGCAGCCTGTCATGTTTGAGGCTTGGATTCAATAGGGTACCCAGTGCTCTAATAGGTTCCTGTTTCTCTTTAAACTAATGTTAATTGGCTTCCATTATTTGCAACCAAGAAAATCTTAATTGATACAGCTCACTGAATTTCAAGCTTCTTTTATTAGTTTTTCTAATCATCTTTAAATTTCTCTAAATTTGGGCCAGCAGATGGCGTAGTGGTTCTTTTGCTGGGCTCCCACATAGTTCACTGTGGTTTGAGTCCTAGATCTGGTGGCTTGAAAATTACAATGGAGAGTTTTAGTTGTCTTGCCCACTATACAAGATGGCAGGTGAAAAAGCTGCAAGGCAGGATACTAAGGAGAAGAAACCTGAAGTCAAGAAGGCTGATGCTAGTAGCAAGGTTAAAAAAAGTGACCCCAAGGCTAAAAAACCTAAGAAGGGGAAGCCCCATTGCAGCCGAAACCCCGTCTTAGTCCGGGGCATCAGCAGATACTCCCGGTCTGCCATGTATTCCAGGAAGGCCATGTACAAGAGGAAATACTCGGCCACTAAATCCAGGATCTAAAAGAAAAAGGAGAGGGTTCTTGCGACTGTCAAAAAAACAGTAGGTGGAGACGAGAATGGTGGTACCCGGGTGGTTAAACTGCACAAAATGCCTAGGTATTATCCTACTGAAGATGTGCCTCGAAAGCTGTTGAGCCACGGCAAAAAACCCTTCAGTCAGCATGTGAGAGAGCTGCGAGCTGGCATCACTCCTGGGACCATTCTGATCATCCTCACTGGACGCCACAGAGGCAAGAGTGTGGTTCTCCTGAAGCAGCTGAGCAGTGGCTTGCTACTTGTGACTGGACCGCTGGTTCTCAATCAAGTTCCACTGTGTAGAACACACCAGAAATTTGTCATTGCCACCTCCACGAAAATTGATATCAGCAAAGTAAAAATCCCAAAGCACCTTACCAATGCTTACTTCAAGAAAAAGAAACTGTGGAAGCCCAGACACCAGGAAGGTGAGATCTTCAACACAGAGGAGAAATATGAGACTTCAGAGCAGCGCAAGGTTGATCAGAAAGCTGTGGACTCGCAAATTTTACCAAAAATCAAAGCTGTTCCTCAGCTCCAGGGCTACCTGTGATCCATGTTTGTCCTTACAAATGGAGTTTATCCTCCCAAATTGGTGTTCTAATTTTTATTTTTTGCCAAGAACCTAATTAAGTAACTGATCATATATTTAAAAAAAAAAAAAAAGAAAAGAAAAGAAAATTACACTGGACATATGTGCGTGCATGCCCAAGATCCTGGGAGGAGAATGGAAAAGGAATTGGGGCATGGCCATCCCCCTGAGGAGTGACTTCTCACTTTCCTTCTCTCTCTCTCTGGCAAGTGCACATACCCTAAGGCAAAAGCCTCTAAAAAATTCTGTAATTCCTTCCTATATTTATTTTCTTGCTTGGGTTAACTTTCATACAAATAAATTATGTACTTTTAGGGGGTACAACAGTATTGTTTTTTCTTTGCTTTAAATTTCTTGGCTCATATTTCTAGCCACACTCCCCCAGATGAGTATCTGGGATTTGGGGGTCAAAATCACATTTCCACCCTCTTCTGTCCTTCAGTCCCAATTGTATCCCCACTCAGGCTTCATCTTGTCAATGCAAGAGGTTATAGCTTTTTCCCTTGCTGGGTCTTTTGAGATGGATCATGGAAGCACAGTCATAAAAGAATATCCACTTTCCTTGGGAACCAGCAGTTAGCGTAATGGCTATGTCACTGGCCTCCCATGTAGTCGACCGTGGTTCGCGTCCCGGACCCGGTGGCTTAAAACTCACGCCGGGCGTGTGTTTGTGCGTGCCCAAGATCCCGAGAGGAGAATGGAGGAGAAGGGATTGCGGCGTGGCCATCCCCCCCTGGGGGGTGATTTCTCGCTTTCTGTCTCTCTGTCTCTCTCTGTTTGTCTGGCGAGCGCACGTGCCCTATAGTGAAAATCTCTCAAAAAAAAAAAAGAATATCCAGTTTCCATGTATAGGAAGGAACATTACAATGGTATTTCATTTCATTCAATGTTGTAGAAGATGTAAAGGCCCTTTGGAAAGTGTGGGAGCTTGCCTCTAAGATGGCTCCCAATTACCCTCACCTCCTGGTATTCATGCCTCACCTGCAGTAAGTAGGTCTGACCCATGGAACCAGTAAGAGACTGTAGAAATGATGACGTGTGATTTATGAGCCTAGGTTATAAAAGCCATTGCAATGTTCTGTTTGGGGGTCACTCTTGGATCATTCTTTCAGGGAGAAGCCAATTGCCATGTCTCGAGGACCAGTGCTGCTCATAATCCCAAAAGACACATTCCTGAATGCCATAATCCCAATGTTGAAATGCTGAAAGATTAGAATTCCTAAAGTCTAGAATCCTAGAAGATCATAATTCCCAAAAGATAATTCTAGAAAAATGATTTAAAAGGATGGTAAAGACATTTATTTATGTTTTTAAAAGCGAATTTATTTGAGAACCATAAACACACAGCACTTCATAGGCCACTTTGCATAATAGACAATAATGACAAATATTTTTGTAAGCATGAACAATCAGGTATGATGCAGGTCACAAGGGTATAACAGTATGAGCAGATACACTAGATAAAGAAATAAGTAAAAAAAGAGAAATGTAAACACATACCACTGTGGTTGGTAATTGTGTGCTCCCAGCTTTATAACTACGATCCTCTGAAATACCATGACAACCTCGTTTTTGATGAGATCAATCAAAAACCTCTGGTCACCACTGTGTATGCAGTTACCCAAAGAGCAGAGATCTTGAGAAATTTTATCTTTCCCAAAAGCAGATATATGAAAAGGACATCTCTTTATTTATTGAGAAAGTTTCAGTGTCTTTTTGTACACGCAAAGTCAATGTTGTGATCATACATTTTGTGAAGTCAGACTTTCAAAAAAGGCATACAGATTACTTAGAACTCTCTAAAAGTCTTAACACAACTTCTACTCAATTTATATGGGGGTTTTGGTCTTCAAGGTTTTTTTTGGTTTTGTTTTTGTTTTTCTATAGGATGTGCACACTTGCCACAGAGAGAAAGTGCAAACCACAGCCTTCCTCCTCCCAGGGGGGATGGCCACGCTGCAGTCCCTTCTCCTCCACTCTCCTCTCAGGATTCTGGGCATGTACGCACACACACCTGGTGTCTTTCAAGCTGCTGACTCTACAAGTTGAGCCATAGAGTCAGCCATGCGGGATCCTGCACCTTAACCTCCCCACCATCTGCTGGCCCTCAGTCTTCAGGATTTAACATTCAGTATCTTAATCTTTCAAGATTGTGATGGGGGGGGGGGTTAGATGTTAGGGATTTTAACTTTTGGGGTTTTGAATGTTCAGGATTTCAGAATATTATTGTTGTTTTAAGGTGCCAAATTTTGGGATGAATTGTTATACAGCAATAATTGAGTAACACAGGGACCAGTAGATGGTGTAATGGCTAAATAAATGGACTCCTACATAGTGGACTACAGTTCGAGTCCCAGACCTAGTGGCTTAAAACTCATGCCAGAATCATATACATGCATGCCCAAGATCCTGAGATGAGACTGGAGGAGGAGGGATTGTGGCATGGCCATCCTCCCTGGGGGCTGATTTCTCGCTGTCTCTCTGGCAAGTGCACGCACCTATAGCAAAAATCTCTCCTAAAAAAAAAAGAATGGGACCAGCAGGAGCGTTGGTGGTTAAGGTGCTAGACACTCCCACATGGAGTTTAGTCCCGGACCTGGTGGTTTTCTTTCTCATTTTCCCTTTCTCTCTCTCTGTGTCTCTCTTTGGTCAAATTAAAAATAAATGAATAAATAAATAAAATTAAGTAAATAATTATTTTAAAAATGAGTAACACAGAAATTTATATAAATTCAAGGTGTGATAATTAGGAATTTTGGGGGCAGCAAGTAACAGAATACCTTGCCATAACTTAAATCTTGTGGACATTTGATTGTATATCAGTGCCCAGGACCGCCCTAACAAAGTACCACAAACTGGGTTGGGTTATAACAGAAATGTATCATCTCATAGTTTTGGAGGACAGAAGTTTGAAATAAAAATGTTGGCAGGGTCCTGCTCCCTCCGAAGATACTAGAAAAGATTGTTTAGGTCTCTCTTATAGCTTCGGGTAGTGTCTTCAGCTTGTAGATGACGTATTCTCCCTGTGTCTCTTCATATCATCTTCCTTCCATGTGAGTGTCTGTCTCCATGTCCAAAATTTTCCTTTTCATCATGATAGCACTCACCAAATGAGAGCCCACCCTCATTTTAATTTGGTTTTAATTTGATTACCTCCATAAAGACCATACAATGTCACATTCTGAGGCATGAGGGATTAGGCCTTCAACCTATATTTTTCTGGAGTGTACAGATTATCCCATAATGAATGTTTCATATCAAGAATCCTGGAGGTAGGATGTCTCAGGCCTCATATGGCAACTATTTTTTGTTTTAATGAGGCTGATGCCAAGTAAGGTTTTATTACATTTAGGGGAAAAAAAAAAAGTGAAAACGAAGACAAGTCGTCCAAAATGGACGAGAGTGCTAGGACCCTGTCATCCTTCAATGGCAGCACTTGGACCCCCCCAAGCCAGTTTTCACCCAACCAAGATGCTGGAAGGCCGAGCACACGGTCGTGCCCATCAGGCCGAGGAGGGCGATGGAGCCCAGGGCCCCTTGACTCCGCTTGCTGGGTTCACCCGTGTAATAGCCGTAAGCATAAAGCACCCGTCCAATGATCCAGGCCAAGCCCAGGCCAGAAGCGATACACAGGTGGTAAACACTGCCAACAGCTAGGAAAAACAAGAAGGGCAGATACACTTCCAACGTGTTCTGGTGGGCTCACTGGATGCAGTTGAAGAGGTGCCTGTCTTCAGGGTTCGTGCTGTACATGGTAGGGTACTCGACCTTGTACTTCTTGCGGGCCTTGGCGACGTTGATGGCTAGGTGGGTGACCATCACAAAGCTGGCGGCGCCCGCCAGGACCATAAAACTGTACTCCTTGGACAGGACGGCCATCTCGGCTCTGAGTTGTAGTGAGGGTGGATCAGAGTGTTTCTCAGTATGGAACTTGGGGCGGACTAGCAGCCAGTTCTTGAGAAATAAGTTGCTCTGGATCACGTCCCCAGAGCTGGTGCAGACCGCAGCGTTGCTGCGGGGAGTCCATATGGCAACTATTAATATGTTATACCATCAAAGATACAGGCTCCTTTTATCTCTCTTCTCCACCATCTGTAGTTTTGTGGAGATGCTTATTCTCTACTCCTGCTTTTTCCTTCCATGAGCAGGGACATCTATTAGTGTCATTCCTATCTTTTCTCCAGGGAAAATAAAGTTACTTTTTTTTTTAAGAATTATTTTATTGGGGGACCAGCAGTTAGCGTAATGGCTATGTCGCTGGACTCCCATGTAGTCAACCGCATTTCGAGTCCCAGATCCAGTGGCTTAAACTCACGCCAGGCGTGTGTGCGTGCATGCCCAAGATCCCGAGAGGAGAAAGGAGGAGAAGGGATTGCGGCATCGCCATCCCCTCTGGGGGGGGGGGTGATTTCTCGCTTTCTGTCTCTCTGTCTCTCTCTGTCTTTCTGGCGAGCGCACGCGCCCAATAAGAAAAAGCCTCTCCAAAAAAAATTTTTTTTTATTTAACTCTATTTGTTTATTTATTTTAATTTGACCAGAGAGGAAGACAGAGAGGGAGAGAGAGAGAAAGTGAGAAAGCAAACCACCAGGTCCAGGGCTTAAACCGCAATCGGCCATGTGGGAGTCCAGCACCCTTAACCAATCTACTGGTTGTCGAAGATACACTACCTACTGGCCCCAAGATAAAGTTACTTCTATAATCAGTAAAGTTAGGTGGGATATGGGCTGGTCCCATAGCACAGTATTAAGCACAGTGCTTAGAGAGCTGGATCCTACATGGCTGGCCATGGTTCTAATCCTGGCCCTGATGGCTTGATAAACACACTGGGTACGTGTGTGTGTCCCAGATCCTGATGGCGAGGAGAAATGGATTATGGCATGACCACACCTCATTGGGAAGTACTAAAAAAATATATATATAGGCAAGATAAGCTGGGGGCTTGTCCTGCCTTCAGTTTTTTCCTGTCGGAGGTCAGCAATCAGGAGACAGGTCATGTACTTTTCATGTCTCTCTCTCGTGATGTAAGTTTTATGTGGGGAGGAGCCTTGCCCTTGTAGGAATTGATTTTGTGAATGTGCAATCTCAGAAACTTTGACACCCAGTAGACTGGCTAGAAACACGAAGACAGAACAACCTAAGAGTGGGATGTAAAGGAACAAAAGATTCATATGGAAAAGCTTTGGAGGGTGGGCAGGATATGGGGCTAGAGCCTTGTACTCTGGTTGCGGTGATTTGTTGGGAGACAGAATTTTTCCACAGTTGGCTTTTAGTTCTGTAATGCAGGTGCCAGACTTATCTGCCTTCTTGTTATCTAGCTCTTAATGTGACTGTGGCTTGCAGAGGTTGTGTCCGTTGATGAATGCTTGTTCCTGTGGAGCAGAGGTTTTCCAACTTGTACGTGAATAAAATCACCTGGCGGGGCTTGTTAAAACACAAATTTCTTTTTTTAAAAATTTGTTTTATTTTTTATTTATTCGTTCATTGATTTTTTAAATTTGACCAGAGAGAGACAGAGGGTGAGACTGAGAGAGAGAGGAAGTGAGAAAGCAAGCCACCAGGTCCAGGACTCGAACCCCGCTCGGCCATGTGGGAGTGTTCAGTGCCTTAAACACCACACCACCCGCTGGTCCCTAAAACACAGATTTCTGCCATTGCCCTCCTTTCCTCTGAGGAAGTGTTCTGAGGCAGGTGGTTCCGGTGGCCTACCTGGAAGATGTCCTGTATGGCTGACTAACCGGCAGATGTTTGCTCGTGAAGCTGTGGCCAGCGTGGCTGCGTCCCAACTTGGATTTGCTTCTTCCCCTTCCCTGCTTCACTTCCCGTTTCCTCACTCTTACTTCCCTGGGGCTTGTTGCTCTCCAATAAAGCACTGGCACACAGGCTTTGCCTCTGGTTCTTTCTGCTGGGGAACCTGGGCTAAGACGGCACTGAAAGGGAGATGGAATTTAAGGGGCTAAATGTAGGTGGATTCATGCTGCAAAAATGGTAAGTACATAGTCCTCAAATTAATCTTCTTCTAGGAGGTTCTCTTCATTGAATTTAAATCCAAAGGCTTTATGCACTGAAATGACTTACACAAAACCGGCATCCTGGCGAGGCCAACACCAAGCAGACTTTATCCGTCTCTCTTTCAGTCAGTTACTTTTGAATGGCTTCTAGAATCTTTGAAACATTCAGTACTAGATTAGGGAAACAAGGTAATAACGGTTCTCTAGGGGAATGGAATAAGCTTGTTTTCTTAAAATTTGGTAGTTTAAGAGCCAGTGCTGTGATAATTGTGTATGTCCTTTTATATCTTTGGACTCTTTAAAAGAGTGTGGTGTTCTGTTGATGGGAATGTAAATTAGTACAGCCATCATGGGAAACAGTACAGAGGTTCCTCAAAACGTTAAAAATAATAATAGCTGTACTTTCATGTTCATTGCAGAACTATTTACACTAGCCAAGAGATGGAATCAGCCTGAAGTGCTCATCACCAGATGACTAGATAAAGAAAATGCAGCATGCGTGTGTGTGTATATACATATATATATATGTGTATGTATATATACACATATATATATATGTATATACACATACATACATATATGCACAATGGAGCACTAATCAGCCTTTAAAAAGAAGAAAATCCTTGGGGTTAGCAGGTAGCATGGTGGTTAAGGGTGCTGGACATCCACATGGACAACCACGGTTCGAATCCCGGACCTGGAGGCTTGCTATCTCACTCCCCCCCGCCCCACTCTGTCCCTCTCTGGTCAAATTAAAATAAATAAATAAATAAAGTTAAATTTAAAAATAATTCTTAAAAAGAAAGAAGGAAATCCTTTCATTCACAACAGCATGGATGAATCTGGAGAACGTTATGTGTGGTGAAATAAGCCAGTCACAGAAGGATAGATACCACACAATTTAATTTGTAGTGGAATTTTTAAAAGTTTAACACAGAGAAGCAGAGAATATAATGGTGATTACCAGGGACTTGGTGGGTGGGAGATTGGGAAATATAGGTCAAATGCTAAAACATTTCAGTTAATTGGAGTAAGTTCAAGAGATCTATTGTATGGGACCAGCAGGTGACATGGTGGTTAAGGTGCTAGACACTCCCACATGGCTGACTACGGTTCAAGTTCCGGACCTGGCAGCTTGCTTTCTCACTTTCTCTCTCTCTCTCCCTCTCTGTGTCACTCTCTCTGGTCAAATTAAAACAAAATAAATGAATAAATAAAATAAAATTAAAATAATTCTTTAAAAAAAATAGATCTATTGTACAATGTGATGACTGTAATTAATTACAATTTATCACAGCGTAGATTTTAAATGTTCTCACCACAAAAAAATAACAAGTATGTGGGGGAACACATATGTTAATTAGCTTGATTTAGCCATTACATAACGTGTACACATTTTATAACATTGTGTTGTACACAGTAAATATATACAATTTTATTTGTCAGTTAAATAAATAGGGGCCAGCAGGTGGCATAGTGGCTAAGGTGCTGGACTCTTGTATGGTTGACCATGGTTTGAGGCCTGGACTCAGCAGCTTGAAACTCATATGGGGTGTGTTTGCACATGTGCCCGAAATCCTGAGAGAAGAATGGCAGAGAAGGAATTGTGGTGTGGCCATCCCCCCCATGGGAGGGTAATTTCTCACTTTTCTTTTTTTGTCTCTTTTTGTCTCTCTGACAAGTGCATACACCCTATAGCAAAATCCCTTAAAAAAAAAAAGTTAAAAAGTGTGATACACTGGGACCAGCAGATGGCATGATAGTTATGTTGCTGGACTCCCACATAGTCGACTGTGGTTTGAGTCCCAGACCCAGTGGCTTAAAACTCATGCTGGGTGCATGTGCTTGCGTGTGTGCCCAAGATCTTGAGGGGCAAATGGAGGAGAAAGGGTTGCGGCCTGGCCATTCTGTCTTGGGGGGTGGTGTGTGTGATTTCTTGCTTTCTGTCTCTCTGCCTGTCGTTGTCTCTCTGGTGAGCGCACATGCCATACAGCAAAAAATCTCTTAAAAAAAGAAAAGAAAAAAAAATGTGGTGCACCAGAGACTTGATTTCAAAGTAATTCACTCTATATTTTGGTAAGGGTTTTTTTCTTTATTCATGATAGAGCGTGTGTGCACATGAGAGAGAGAGAGAGAAGCACCCTCCACAGGGTCTGTTCACACTGCAATCCCCTACCTCCAGTCTTCCAGCCCATCGGATCTTGGGCACTCACTTGCATGCCCTGCGTGTTTCCAATGAGCTGGGCTGGGGATTTGAACTATGGTCATCATGTAGGGTCTAGGTTCTCCTGAGAAACATATTACCACTGTCATAGAACTAGTCCTCAAAATAATTCACTTCTGAGGTCCTGAACAAGTGGCACGTGTTGCTGGAGAGTCAGCCCAAGCCGCAGCCACTGAGGACAACTGTGAGCAGATGCAGAGGCTCTGTAGCTGAGGTTGAGGCTGAGCTGAATGGGAAGCCAGGACCATGTGGTATGGACTTTGAAGCCGTTAAGTGTTAACACACAGGGACAGATGACAGAATGATTTTGGACTTCAGATTTCTCTCAACTTTAACCTATAAGGAAGGGATGTAATTTTCGTTGGGAATTTTTTGGTGGACCGGTTTACGTTTTATAATACAGGCATTCCTCACTTAATGATCTACCTATTAATGACCACTCTGACTTAGGGCCTGTTCTCAGACGGGGTTGGTGATCCCCTTTCTCAGTCTTGGTCATGTTTCCGCAATCAATTAGTATTTACTACATGAAATGTTCACAGTCTTGCAAGACTACATATTTTGTTTATAAAACTGTACTTCATTGTGGACCCATAGTAGTCTTCAGAAGAAATGAGAACAATTACACTGGATTTATATTACTGTGTGGTGGTGTGTCTTGTCACTTTCTGGTGCATATCTAATATGTGCTGTTTGTATAGATTGATGTGTATTATTCTAGTGTGGTGTCACAGGATATCTATTGAAAGATACGTACCTTATGGCACCAGGACACCACAAGATATGTGCTTTTAAGCTCCTCGCTTCTCTACCAGTTCACTTAATGACCTAGTTGCAGGAATAGAACTCAGTTGTTAAGTGAGGAGTGCTTGTAGTTTTGTAGTGTATAGTTGGGGCAGCTACCAGTCAGCATAATATTACTAGTCACATTTTTAAAAGTTTTTTTTTGTAAGAATTATTAAATGGGAACAGCAGTTAGTGTAATGGCTATGTCGCTGGACTCCCATATAGTCGACTGTGGTTTGAGTCCCAGACCTGGTGGCTTAAACTCACGCCGGGCGTGTGTGCGTGTGTGCCCAAGATCCCGAGAGGAGAATGGAGGAGAAGGGATTGCGGCGTGGCCATCCCCCCTGGGGGGTGATTTCTCGCTTTCTATCTCTCTGTCTTTCTCTGTCTTTCTGACAAACGCAAGTACCCTATAGCAAAAACTTCTCAAAAAAAAAAAAAAAAGAGTTATTAAATTAATTAATTAATTTAAATTTGTCCAGAGAGGAAAAGAGTGAGAGAGAGCGATAGAGACGGAAAGTGGGAAGGCAAGTCTCCAGGTCTAGGACTTGAACCATGGTCAGCCATGTGGGAGTCTAGCACCCTTAACCACCATGCTACCTGCCAGCCCCTTGTTTGGCATATTATTACTGGAGAATTTCCATATTCTCATGTAGTCTAACTGCAAAAATTCTGATAGATGACGTTAGACACAGGTAGGAATTATTTGGGATGGGAAAATAAAAGCGAGACTGAACTTTCTGCCTTAGGGACAATAGCCTGGAAGTGGATTGCATTAATGCTTGGTCCAAATTCACATCAGGGACCTTAGGTGACAGATTCTCCATTGCCTCCATCATGGGCCTGCAGGAGTTTTGAAATAGCTGTGGTCGGTGTTGGGGATGAGAGACACATGAAGGTGGCAGTAGGGACAATCAGCTTTTTAGGGTAGAGTCAGTCGGCCCCTGTGTTAAACTGTCCTAAACACTAGCTTTATCAATAAGAAAGGATATTTTGATTCTCTGTTCATTAACTCTACTTTTTCATTTCTTGGTTGATTTAGAACCTAGACAAAGAGTAGGGTACCCCTAAGAGCCCCAGCATTATTGCATTGACTCTTTTCCCCTATGCTTATAAAAAATGGTCACCACAATTCCAGATATTAGATATACAGATATACAGATATTCCCAGTCCAGGAAGAAGGAGAAAAGGTGGGATGCCAGCACATCCTTCTTTCAGACTTAACCTCTTTATTAGGTTGGCAGCTGCTTTTAACCCATCCCCTGTAAATATACTCCTCTTGACCAGCAATAGGATATTTGTTCACATTTGGCTGCAAGGGAGGCTGGGAAAGTGAGTGTCAGGTTTCCATCTCTTCAGTGCTGAAGGCAAAACAAACAAACTGGACTGGTTGCTGGGTTATCCAACCAACAATAGTGTCTCCTGTAAGATTTTTTTTTTTTTTTTTTTTTTTTTTAGAGAGAGATTTTTGCTATAGAGCACATGTGCTCACTGGAGAGACAGAGAAAGAAAGTGAGAAATCACTCCCCCCCCCTTCCTGAAGAGGGGATGACCATGCTACAGTCCTTTCTCCTCCATTTGCCTCTCAGGATTTTGGGCACACACACACATGTGGCTTCCAGCCTTGCAGGGCATTTGCGTTACTGCTGTGCCACAGCAGCAGGACCACTTCAGCCCTTTTACTTGCAGCGAATCTTTGGAAAGTCGCCTGTTTCTCCACCTGTCTCACCGTAAAATGGGCATGATGTCACCTTCCTGCCAGGCCTCACGCCTCAGTGCTCTGTACAGTGTGATTGTCATCTGTCTGGAGCTCCTCCTACAGCAGGTCAGATTATTCAGAGCAACTTGACTATTCTTGTTCATTTTTCTACTTTGGACACACAACCTTTAACTCTGCCTTCTGTCCATATTCTGCAGCTTCTCAGGACTACTCCAGCCTTCATTGCTTCTCTTCCATCTTTAACTTCCATGGGACAGGTGTTGCCTTTACTGTTTTGACCCATAACCTCACTGTGTCTTAGATTGTTAGTTCATCTTGTCATGGTCTGTGTTTCACTTTCCCAACCAGTCTGCCTGATGTACCACCTGAGGGCAGTTCATGTGCTTCAACTGTTGATACCATGTGAGTTCCCAGGAGACAACTATAGAACTGAATCTGCCATATCCCAACAAGTAGAAAGAGGAAATTCCTACACCTTCTGAGCCTGTGCTATGCTAAATGACCATCGGAGCTCTGCATTTCTTTTCTAGCTGTATTGCCTTCTAACTTATCAGGATGGTGGAAATTTAGGGTCTAGGCCCAGTGATATAAAAGGTCAACCTCTAGTTCATACAGTTCCATACTTGCTGGTAATACCCTCAAATGGATCTGTAGCTTAGACTCCATGACTTCCCGGCACTCTTCTGAGCCTGTTTTCTCACCCAGAAGCCATGGCTTTTTTTTTTTTTTTTTTTTTTTAAATAATTATTTTATTTAACTTTATTCATGTATTTACTTCTTTTCAATCTGGTCAGAGGGGGAAAGAGAGAGAGAAAGAGAGAGAGGGAGAGAGAGAGAGAGAGAGAGAGAGAGAGAAAGTGAGAAAGCGAGAAAGCAAGCCACCACGTCCGGGACTTGAACTGCGGTCAGCCATGTGGGAGTCCAGCGCACTCAACCACTACACCACCTGCCAGCCCCGCCATGGCTTTTTTTAAAAAAAATTTAGAATTACTTTATTTAACTTTAATATATCCATTTATCCATTTATTTATTTATTTTAATTTGAGCAGAGGGCAGAGAGAGAGAGAGAGAGAGAGAGAGAGAGAAAGAAAGCCACCAGGTCTGGGACTCGAGCTGCGGTCGGCCACGCTGGAGTTCAGCACCTTTTACCACCATGCCACCTGCTGGTCCAAGAAGTCATGGCTTTTAACAAAAGAAACTATCAAGCTATCAAGTCTGAACACCTTTCAGTCACGAGCTAGTCAGAGATATGGGAACTACAATTTGGACTTTTTCTGTTTGTGCACCATTGACAACAAGGAGCACTGCCTCTCTGCCAGGCAGGAGGAGATCAGGCTTCTCTTCTGGGTTGACAGCCACCATGATCTGTGACCTGGGAAATTCACATAGCTTTTCTTAGTGTCAATTTTGTCAACTCATGCAGGCTGAGAATTGAAGGCTCATTTTACTGAGAGATGTGTGTAGCATGAAGAGCACTGGACTGAGAACCAGGAGAAGTTGCTGGATCCTCTGAGTCTTAATGTCTGCATCCGTAGAAAGAAGGAGCAGGAGTAGATAAACTTTAAAACTTCCCTTTCAGTTGAGCACTGAGTCGTTTTTTGGGATCATGTCTGGTAGCTCTGTAGGTTTAACAGCAGAGAACATGGTGGCCCAGAGGGGCTGGACCCCAATGGTGTCATTGAGAGCAACTGGACTGAGATTGTGGATGTCATTGATGATATGAATTTAAAGGAGTCTCTTCTTTGGGTATCTCTGCTGATGGTTTTGAGAAGCCTTCAGCTCTTCAGCAGAGAGCTATTATTCCTTGTATTAAAGATCCAAAAAGTAATTCTGGCACTTGGAGATATATGGGAGCAACTTGTCATGCCTGCATTAGGGGAACAAATGTTTGAAATGAAATGCAAAAACTGCAGACTGAAGCACCACATATTTTTGTTGGCACACCAGGGAGAGTGCTTGATACGTTAAATGGACTGTATCTTTCTCCAAAGTAGATCCAAGTGTTTGTTTTGGATGAAGAAGATGAAATATTGAGCAGAGGGTCTAAGGATCCAATCTACGGGATTTTCCAAAAATTAAATGGAAGTATTCAGGTTGTGTTGTTTTCTTCCACATGCCAACTGATGTGTTGGAAGTGACCAAAAAATTCATGAGAGATCCAATTTGAGTTCTGGTGAAGAAGGAAGGATTGATCCTTGAAAGAATCAGACAGTTTTATATTAATGTAGAGAGAGAGGAATGGAAGCTGGATTCACTTTGCGACCTGTATGAGACACTGACCATTACACAGGCTGTTAGCTTTCTTAATACAAAGTACAGGTGGACTGGCTTACAGAGAAAATACACACCAGGGATTTCACAGTTTCTGCTCTTCATGGTGACATGAACTAGAAAGAATGAGATGTTACCATGAGGGAATTCTAGCCAGGGGTAAGCCGAGTTCTGATCACTACTGACTTGTCAACTCATGGGACTGATGTGAGACAAATGTCTTTGGTTATGAACTACGATCTACCTACCAATCGTGAAAACTATATTCACAGGAGTTGATAGTAGCAGTTGATGATGAGATGGCGCTCAGAACGGCCTTAATAGAATTTAGGACATGAAATTATAAGCGAAACGGCACACTGTTTGAATAAAGAGCAAGTCAAATTGAAAGAAGGGGTTGACCTGGGAGGAAAGGTGTGGCTATAAATTGCTACTGAAGAAGACAAAAAGATCTTTTTTTAATATTATTTCATTGAACTTTATTTATATATTTATTTATTTATTTTAATTTGACCAAAGAGAAACAATGAGAGGGAACGTGAGAAAGCAAGCTGCCAGGTCCAGGACTGGAACCCTGGTCTGCCATGTGGGAGTCCAATGCCCTTAACCACCATGCCACCTGCCAGCCCCAAAGAAAAGAAGATTCTTCATGATATTGAGAGTTTCTACAATACTGCAGAGGGGGAAATGCCCATGAATGAGGCTGACCTTATTTAATTCCTGGGATGAGATAGTTTTGAATGCAGTGCTCGCTGTTGCTGAATAGGCGATCACTACATGTACTGTGCTTCTTTCTTTGGGAATACTTGAACCTTGTCTCAATGCTCATAATGGATCAGAAATACAGATTTTTGATAGCAAAGCAACATTAGTCATGAGTTCTAGTGAGGAAAGTCACTGGCTTTATTCTCTAGAGTTAGACTGTTGGGGGGTGTAAAAAAAGATGGGGTCTGTAAAATCTTTCTTTCTTAGGAATTGGTTTACTAGTTATATAGACATGGTTGTATTAGATGTTCTCTATCATCTAATAAAGTACCTGTGGACTAAAAGATTTAAGTGCTATGTAACATCAGACAATTATGTTAAATATCTACCTTTATGTGTTATTAGCCTGAATAGAAAGACCTTTAAAATGATTTTTTAAGAAAGCATTTGAATGCATTTTATTTGTTTTTCTATTTATTCAATAAAGTATTTAATTAGTGGTAAGTATGAACTGGACCCTGTTGCTATGCCCCAGGAAGCAGTCATATCTTAGGTAGGGTTAAACTCCCAGTAAAATTGCCATACCATGCATGTATTAATGAAGGTTGAATTGAATGTTAAGTAAATTGTGTATTCACTTTAAAAAAAAAACAAAACTTCTCACTCCGGGCAGGCCATGTACTTGAGCAGTTAAGGTCATTGATCCAACATGACAACCACTGGTTCAAATCCCAGCTCCGATAGTTTGAAAAGTGTTTTGCATGCATGCTCCAAAATCCTGACAGGATGGAGAAAGAGGAAAGGATTGCAGCACATCTATATCCTGTTGTAGGGTGCCTCCCTTCTCTTTCTCTCTCTGACACATGCCCTCTGACAATAGAAAACAACAACAAAAAAGAGCCAGCTCTGTGGCCTAGTGATTAAGGGAATATTTGACCTGGGTTCAAATCCCAGCCTCGGCAGCTTGTAAAACATGCCAGGCATGCGTGCATGCCCCAAATCCTGACAGGATGGAGAAATAAAGAAGAGATTGCGGCCTACCCACACCCCACTAGGGGTGCTTTTTCCCTCTCTTTGTGTCTCAGAGTCTCTCTGGCGAGTGAATGTGCCCTTTCCTCTGGCAAACAAACAAAAACCTTTATTGCTCTAAATCATGGAATTCTAGGTTTTATAACTTAGAGTCAGACGATAGAGTAGATGCTGAATCTGCTTTTCCCAGTTCCTGATAAAGGATCTGAGTCTTATTGCTTAAGACTGGAATGTGCTTATTGTCTTCTGCTCTTTATCTCTGTCCTCCTCTTGATTCTTTGGGGTATGGAATGCTGTTTCAAGACTTTCTCAAACCTGCAGGGATATTCTTTATGGCACTTTTGTACTTTGCACTTTCCCGTTGTTTATAGGTACTCTGTATATACATACATTGCTTACAAGTTCCTTATATACTTTTAAAATGTGTACATGTATTGGGTTGTCGGGAAAGGCATGATGCATTTTTGCATAGAAAAATATGGAAAAATATGTCATGACTTTCCCAACAACCTAATATATACTTTTTAAATATAGTAGTATATGTATTTCTTTATATGTATTTTTACATTGTTATAGCACTATACTATGTAGTGAGTTTTTACATACATTATCTACCCAGAATTGATCCCCCTTCTTTTTTCTTTAAAGAATTATTTATTTTGGGACCAGCAGTTAGCATAATGGCTATGTAGCTGGACTCCCATGTAGTCGACTGCAGTTCGAGTCCCAGACCCGGTAGCTTAAACTCATGCTGGGTACGTGTGCGTGCATGCCCAAGATCCCGAGAGGAGAATGGAGGAGAAGGGATTGCAGCATGGCCATCTGCCCTGGGGGGTGATTTCTCGCTTTCTATCTCTGTCTTTCCGGCGAACACACTTGCCCTATAGCAAAAACCTCCAAAAAAAAAAGAATTATTTATTTTATTTTAAAAATTTATTTTAATTTTTGACCAGAGAGAGACAGAGAGAAAGAGAGGAAGAGAGAGAGAGAGGGAAAGTGAGAAAGCAAGCCACCAGGTCCTAGAACTTGAACTATGGTAAGACATGTGGTAGTCCAGTGCCTTAACCACCATGCCACTTGCTGGCTCCACCTGACAGTATCTTAAGAGCTAAGTATTTATAGCCATCTTCCAGATGGGAAATTGACTCTTGGAGAAAAGATCCAAGGCAGCTGAGTTAGGGGCAAAGCTGGGCAAAAATTCAAGTCACCTGGCCATCAATCAAAGGCTTATTACTTAGAACTCTGAGGGGTTGTTGGGGAGAAAATACTGTGGCTCAGCGGGGGACACAGAAAGTGGCATTAAGAATACTTCAACAGGACTCAAAGGAAAAGGAAGGAAGAGTGCCCCGCTCTAGCTTCTTACTGCTGCCAAATGGGGCTTAATGCCTGTATTTTCTTTTTAAGAATTATTTAATTTTATTTATCATTATTATTACTATTTTTTTCCTTTGCTACAGGGCATGTGCAAGAGAGAGAGAGAAAGTGAGAAAACAAGCTGCCAGGCCCAGGATGTAAACCTCAGTCAGCCATAGTGGGAGTGCAGTGGCCTCAACCACCATGCCATCTGCTTGCCCATCTCTGTTTTCTTTTAATCACTTCCTTTTTACGGTAGAAGCCACATGTGTTCATCATAAATGATCTAACCAGACCGGAAGGTTCAGTAACAAAAACTCCCATTTCAAGCCCCTCTCAGAATGTCTGGAGAGTGTCGGGATTAGTGTCACATTCCTTTTTGTGGTCGCTGGCATGGTCAGATACTCTTGAGATGCTTGTGCGGCTGGTGAGGTCTGTACCACATATTCTGTGTTTCGATTCGGGGTGGGATATTCGTATCTAGATTGTAGCACCTGCTCCTTCTCTATTTCAGGGTTCCCTCAGCTATTCATGAAAGTGGGAAACACAGCATCACCTTATTGGTGCCCAGGTAAATGCCAGTTGCCATAAGTTACGCTTCTTGAGTTGGGGCACGAGGCTTGGGTCCAAAATAACTAGGAGGGCTTCTAGGCCCTCTCCTCTGAACTGAGGCAGTCGAGTATGCAGAGTCTACCTCCTTCCCTCCCTCCCGCAGGTCTAGGCAGAGAACCTAGCACAGGGGAAGCTGGCCAGAAGGATGGCCAAGCCTGCTTGGCTCACTGCATAGAGGCAGGGACTGACAGAACGAGCTCAGACTCTCACTTGTTATGAAATGTGACCGCTCTGGCCATTAGTAAAACATGGCTCAGGGATGCCTGGCCTTTGAGCAGCTCTTCCTCCCTCAGAGAGGACCAGTAATGTGATGTTTCTTTCCTTAGAGGCAAAGATGGACCTCTGAGGAAAGTAGTAAAGATGTCCTTGCCTGGGACCAGCAGATGGCATAATGGTTGTCACTGGACTCCCACATAGTCAGCCGCAGTTTGAGTCCCAGACCCAGTGGCTTAAAATTCACACTGGGTGTGTATGTGTATATACCCAAAATCCTGAAAGGAGAATGGAGGAAAAGGGATTGCGGCATAGCCATACTCCCTAGGGGTGATTTCTCACTTTCTGTCTCTCTGTCTCTCTAGCAAGTTCATGCGTTCATGTGCCCTATAGCAAAAATCTCTTTTTAAAGAGAAAAGAAAAAAGTCCTTGCCTTACACCTAGCTGAACTTTCCTCTATTAAAGTGACCCTTTTTATTTAGTCTTCCCGATAGCTCACATAAACATACAAATACTCTTAGAGGCAAAATATATTGATACCTGCATGTGAGAGGTTAGGAATCAGAGATGAGCGAGACGTACTTTGTGCTGTCACAGACTTACAATCTAGGAGACAGCCAGCCACCTAACAGCTTAAAAGAAGTGCTATTGTAATCATGACAATAGCTAAATATTTACAGAACACTTGCTATGTATGGGTATCATGCCCAACACATCAGATGCTTTATCTTGCTTAGTCCTCCCAGCAATTCTGCTAAGGTAAGTAGTCTCAATTTTCAGACGAGGCAACTGGAGGCTTAGCAAGGTTAAGTGGCTTGCCTAAGGTCACAACACTAGCAAGAGGCAGAGCCGGGAGCTGCACCCAAAGTTCTGACTGAGGTGTCCGTGTGTCAGCACTATATTATGTATCTGCGATAGAGGACAACGTGGAGTGCCACAGGCGCCGAGAGGAGGGCAGTCACCCGGGCTGCCGAGGTCAGAGGGGATTGCAGAGCTCACATACCACTCTGTGAATGTTTGAGCGCCTCTTAGGGAGCAGCCAGTCAAATAGGGGGGAGAAAGAGGGAGCATTAGTAGGTCAGGTCTGCACAGGACACCTCAGCAGGGGAGTGAGTGGGGGGAGGGGATGCCAAAAAAGGGGCAAGAGGAACGTGGAAAGAGGCGATATGAAGACTGAAGTTCAAAGTATAGAAGAGTGAGCTCGTTCACCTCAGATTTAAATGGCGCATTAAATGGCGACCACTATTGAGACTGGCTGACATAAAAATATTTATCTTGGAGGAGGACACAATTGAAAATATCTAAGAGAGGAGGGTGGGGAGACATCAGGGCATCAGGAGCCGGAATCTCAACCATCTGGAATCCTACTGAGATTTGGCGGCCCATTCCCGAGTCTCAGGTATCTTGCCAAAATCTTTTTTAAAGGAGAAAAAAGACAGTAATAATGTTGCATGCTGTAATAATATACCAGAAAGTCCTCACACTGACATTT
Organism: Tupaia tana; assembly: GCA_026018925.1. Lineage (NCBI taxonomy): Eukaryota > Metazoa > Chordata > Mammalia > Scandentia > Tupaiidae > Tupaia > Tupaia tana. The sequence continues at coordinate 162,140,137 of JAKSZU010000003.1, read as the reverse complement.
ACGGACTTCCTGCCAATGGCCTGGAGAACACCTAATGGATGAATAGCAGAGGCTGCAAGGGGGAAAAGCGACTGATTGAGCTGTGCCTCCTTGGGTTCTTATTGTCATTGCTGCCGTTAGCCATATGCTTTTCAAAGGCACTGACAAGCCTGGACAGATTTCAAAGGAATTCCTAAACCCAGATTTCATCATCGTCATTACATCTCCGGATTGTCAGCACTCTTTACAGGAAACACAGATTTATGGAAGTTCTTAAATGTTTCCCTGTGAATGTTGAGCAGCCTCCTCTGTCATTACAAGAGATGCCTGGGATATTGAAATAGATGCTAATAAATAGCCTATCTAGCGTAGTGCCAAGTAATAAAATGCATTTCTCTTCCTTGAAAAAGGATGTCTTGCCACTTGAGTGGGTTCCAGAACCTGCATAAAAAGGGAATAAAATGGTTTCTTTTTTAGTCTGTTTGGTTGTTCCTTGCCACCCCACCCCCCACTGCCACTTTTTAAAGCACTGAAAACAGACTCTATCTGCCAAGAACACCCGTTCTTAAGTACAGCATGGGCCCCATTTGTGCTGCAGCTGTCATCCAAGGTGTTTGTCATCCTTTGCCACCACAGGACTTCCCAAGGGGTTATGATTCTCCATGCATTCTGAGTCTTCCCCTGTCCTTTCTAGTCCCCTTTCCACTTACAAACCTTGCTCAATTTCACAAACAGAAAAATAACCAGAGGCTAATGAGTCGGGAGCAGAGGCTGATGAGTCGGGAGCAGAGGCTGATGAGTCAGGAGCAGAGCCTGGGACACCACAACCCAATGGGACTCTAGAACTCTGCAGTGCCCCTGAGCCCATCTCCACCCCAAAAGACAGCATATGCTTCTTTGTGAGAATGATGACATCATTCTAAAGGTACTAGGGGACTAAAAGCCATCAGTACTGGGTGGTTTGTGAAACTTGTGTGAAGGGGCAAAGCAAAGGGATGGATCCTGTGAAAATACAGGAATCCTCCACTTGAGGCAATTAGATGGATGGATGGAGTAACCAGAAATCTGGCCTACGGTAACCTGGTCCATCCAAATGAAAGGCAGATCGCTTCACCTTGTATTTCATTGTTAATAAAACTAATGTTTGGTGGGAACCAGCAGTTAGCGTAATGTCTATGTCGCTGGGCTCCCACGTAGTCGACCGCGTTTCGAGTCCCAGACCTGGTGGCTTAAACTCACGCCGGGTGCGTGTGCATGTGTGCCCAAGATCCCGAGAGGAGAACGGAGGAGAAGGGATTGTGGCGTGGCCATCCCCTCTGGGGGGTGATTTCTCGCTTTCTGTCTCTCTGTCTGTCTCTGTCTGTCTGGCAAGCGCATGCACCCTATAGCAAAATAAACCTCTCCAAAAAAAGAAAAAAAAAAAACTGTTTGAAGGACACCTTTGGATATTGGAGGCAGAATTATAATGCATTTAAATGTCTGCTCCAGGTACTTGTTCTATTTATCAATAACATGAACAGCTCCCTGGAAGGTGACACAAAGTTATGCTCAGCACCTTTAGATGAAAAAATGTGACCATAATATTCTTCTCTTGAGTGCCTATTGCATGCCAGGCTTTTTTCTAAGTATTTTTGTATGTGTTACCTCATTAAATCTTCACAAGGACACATATGTCATGTAGCAGAGCCAGGATCTGAACTCAAACCACGTATTTCCCGGTCCAATGGGAACCGTCATGCAGTACTGCCTTCATTTTCAGAGTTGTCAGTTGATCTTGTAAATTGCAATTTCTAGATGATAGCCATTCCTCATCTAATGTATCATAATTCCAGTGTTCTCCAACCTATGGAGTGAATGATAAATTTAACTACCACCTACATACCTACTTACAATAGTGAGAGGTGGGAATGAATAAGAGGAAGAAATTTACCATAAATAGTGTTTTAAAGGAAAGAAAAATTGGAAGGTATTTATTCGATCTTCAAATACTCTAGAAGCTGTACCAAAAAGATGCAATTGATTATGAATATGGTAATCTATACATATGATCTTCGTCCTGTTTTCTTCATTGCTGCCACAATTAGGGAAGTACGTAGCCTCCAGGATTTGTGGATGATTCCCATAACTAATAATTTTTTTTAATTTTTTGGCTAGAGAATACATGTGCCCTCTAGAGAGAGAGACAGACAGAGATAGAGCCAGAGAGAGAGGGAGAGGAGAAAACACCCTCTATGGGGCCTGGCCATGCTGAAGTTCCTTCTCTCTCTCCCCTTCCTTTGGGGATTTTGGGCATGCATGTGCACATGTCTGGTGTGTTTCTCAAGCCACTGTCTGTGGACCATGTGGGATCTGGTTGCCCCAACCACCAGGCCAGGGAGCTGGTCAAATAATTTTTAAAGTAGTTATTCATCATTTTCCTTCAGAATTACAATTTCAGATAAAGCAATCCTTTGTGTTCATTTTCCACATGACCTTGCATACCTTAAATTATGATATGAGTCTTCCTTTGGCTATACTTAAATTTTATTCATGTAAGAAAGCTCCTTGTTCCCAGACCCAACCCTCTCCTTTCACTGTTTACTGAATGGAAGATTCCTAAAGTCAAATTTTCTGGACTTACCTTGTGGGACTGTCAAAATGGTAAAACAAAACGTTATTTTATTTTTAACCCCACAAGTGCCCTCTAAGGTTATTGGGGTTCTTTTGTTCAAATAAAGTCATCATCCTTAGTGTAATGCCTTGTAGATTATTGAAGATAGAATTTAATGTTGGTTTGGATATAAGATATACAATTTTAGATGTAAAAGCTAGAAGAAAGCAAAATTACTGTGTTTAAGGAGTAAGAAACTATAAAATAGGAATAATAATAGTTTTAAGACAATGTATTGTTTTGAAGGCTAAATGAGATAATTTAAAGTGTCTGGGCACATTCTCAGTACATAGCAAGAGCTAAAGCAATGTTAAAATGTTTTATACTGGGGCCAGCAGGTGGCATGGAGGTTAAGGGCATTGGACTCCCATATGGTCCACCGCAGTTCAAGTTCTGGACCCGGCGGCTTCCTTTCTCACTTTCTCTTTCTCTCTCTTGCTCTGTCCCTCTCTGGTCAAATTAAAATAAATAAGTAAAATGATAAAACTTAAATAAGGTAATTCTTTAAAAAAAGATGTTTTATACATGCATATAGTGTCTATACATTCCCCTTATTTACATTCCCTATGAATATTAGGTATTGTGTATTTATGTGAAATATATATGAATACTTTTAAAATTCGACCATTTTAATCATCCTCAGTTCTTTTCTCTCATAAGGTTACTGCTCATCTTTTTTATTTTTCTGAAATAGCTGAACCACCATTAGCAAGGCCTATAGCCTGTGTGATTGCTTTGCTGTTGCTATATATAAACTATTGTGCTTATTGCTCTTGGGTGTTTTTTGGTCAGTTGAGAGCCTTTGATGGTTAATTTGGGTTGTCCACTGGACTGTATTAACACATGCCAAGATGGCTGGCTGGTGATGCCCTGTCCTGGGTTTGTCTGCAAAAGTGTTTCCAAGTGAGATTGGCATGGGAGTCAGTGGGCTGAGAGAGGGTGACTCACCTTCAGTGCATGAGCACCATCCGATTGGTTGAAAATATAGGCTGGAAGCAGGGAATTCTGTTTTCTGTATGCCTTTCCTTGGAGAGTGTGACAGGCATTCTCCTTCTGCCACCTGCACATCTGTCCTCTCCATTCTTGCATCGTGGCTTGGCCTCTGATTGTGCTTGGTTTCCTCCAGCCTTTGGTCCCTGCACCCCTCTAGCTGGAGAGACTCCGAGTTCTTTCACTTTCAGAGTCTGTCTCCATACCAAGGGTTGCCTGTGAAATCTTGGGCCTTTGGTCTTGGATGAGACACTGAACCATTCCCTGGTTTTGAGACTTCCAGCTATTTCTCCAGCTTGCAGATGGACTGTGTGGGACTTCACTTTGTGATCCTGTGAGATAATTTCTATGACAAATTCCTTGTTGCATGTATTTATCTTGTTGGTTCTGTTTCTTTGGAGAACTCTGACCAATACAATCACCTTTGCTTTCTGGAATTCTTGTCATTACTGAACAATGTAATCAAGTTCAATACAAAACAGTAAAAACATGTTTTATGCTATTGTCAGGATTGTGGTCGCTGTTATTCATACACTTTCTTGAAAAAAATATGTTAATGACAGATATAGAATCAAGAAGAGAATTCAAATATGAGCTAGAAATAATGTTTGGAACTGTTAATTTGCAATGCCAATTTGAAGCTAGAACTAGAAATAAATACCATGTTAAAGACACTAAGATGACAGAATGAAATATATGTTATAAACCTGACAATTAAAAATAAAATAACATACTAAAAGTCAGGTGATAGCAAGAAGTGTAAGAATGCCAGTTAGTTTTAGGTGTGTGTCTAGAATATAACATACAATGGATTTTGCTTTGTGAGCCAATCTGAAAGTCTTTTTGTCTGAATACCTCATTTACATTAATTAATATGCCTTACTTAGCCTTGTTTCTGTAATATATTTTTTATATTTCTCTTTTATAGTTTTAAAAATTATTTGCTCTGTATTTGCTTTATTTTCTTTTTTATTGAGCTAATCATAGATGCACATGCACTTGTAAGAAATAATACATAAATCTCATATACTCTTTCTTTTAGTTTATTTATTTAAAAAGAATCATTTGTTTAATTTTATTTATTCATTCATTTATTTTCAATTGACCAGAGAAAGACACACAGAAGGAAGAAAAGTGAGAAAGCAAGGTCCAGGACTCGAACTGTGGTTGGGTATGTGGGAGTGTCCAGCGCATCAACCACCAAGCCACCTGCTGGCCCCATTTTTAGTTTATTTATTTATTTCTTCCATGAGTGAGAGAGAGAGAGACAGACAGACAGACATAATACAGCACTCCCAACAGCACCTTGGTACTGTTATGGGCAGATTCATGCCCTGTAAACTCAGGGAGGTCTCTGGATGTGAGTGCAGAACCAGGAGGAGAGTCAGCCTCTCAGAACACTGTTTTCCCACTGCATCACCATCCTAACTCATGTACTCTTCACCCAGTGGTAATGTTTTGCAAACTATAGTACAGTATCATAGCCAGGATATTATCATTAATATACCACCAATCTGATTCAGATTCCCCCAGTTGTTAGTTTTGTTTTGAGTATTTATTTCTTCTAATAATCTGAAAGATTTCTATTTTTATATTCTAGTTTTTAGCTTTGTAACTTTATGTAACTGTCCCAATCCTCTGTTTCTATGGATGGAAACTGTTAATTCCCACCATGAGCAATGGTGAAATTAGAATATTTCTACTCTTGGGACCAGCAGTTAGCGTAATGGCTATGTTGCTGGACTCCCATGTAGTCGACCACGGTTCCCGTCACGGACCTGGTGGCTTAAAACTCACGCCGGGTGCCTGTGTGTGCATGCCCAAGATCCTGAGAGGAGAACGGAAGAGAAGGGATTGTGGTGTGGCCATCCCCCCTGGGGGGGTGATTTCTCGCTTTCTGTCTCTCTGTCTCTCTGTCTGTCTGGCGAGCATATGTGCCCTATAGCAAAAACCCCTCAAAAAAAAAAAAAAAAAGAATATTTCTACTCTTTTCCTCCTTTTTCTAGTTTTCTTCTTCCCCCTAATTTTAATTGATAGTCTTATTTCCTTAGAATTAAACTATGTATTGTTAAGTATATGTCCTTCTCTCACTCAGTTTGGCAGCTTTATAGCTCAAGCTATTACAGATGAAGAAATACATTTATACTGCAACATTTCAAAGGGTTCTAGCATTATTACTCTATTGACTTCATGGATCTACCTTTTCTATGGGAGAAGCCCACATTGATATGGTTGTTTCTTTGTAAGTGATATGCTCTTTGTCTTTAATATGTTCTGGAAGATTATAGAATTTTCCCTTTGTCTTTGATATTCTTAAATTTCACAATAAAGTCCTAAATGTGATTTTTCTCTTGTACCTATTCATAGTATGGTCATGCCACAATCCCTTCTCCATTTCTCCATCCTGCTGGGATTTTGGGTGTGCACACACACACACATACACACATTCTTTTTTTTAAAAAAGAGAGATTTTTACTATAGGGTGTGTGTGCTCACCAGAGATACAGAGAGAGACAGAAAGCGAGAAATCACTCCCACCCCCCCCAGAGGGGATAGCCAGGACACAATCCCTTCTCCTCCATTCTCCTCTTGGAATTTTGGGCACACACACACACACACACACACACACACACACGGCATGAGTTTTAAGCCACCAAAACAAGTTTCTTTGTCTCACTTTGTCTCATTTTGCAACCATTGAATACTCTCTACCACCACTGATACAGTTACCTTATGTAAAACATCTACATCCATTGAAAAGCCCACTAGATGATATTATATATATTTTAAGAATTTTGTCAGAGAATGTGCGCACACACCAGAGAGAGAGAAAGTGAAAAAGCTCTCCTCGTGGGTAATGGTCATGCCACAATAACTTCTCTTCCATTTTTTCCTTCTTTCAGGATTTTGGGCATTTGTGCCCAGCAAGTTTTTTTTTTTTTTTTCTTTTTTTGGAGAGGTTTTTGCTATAGGGTGCGTGCACACGCCAGAAAGACAGAGAGAGACAGAGAGACAGAAAGTGAGAAATCACCCCCCAGGGGGGATGGCCACGCCGCAATCCCTTCTCCTCCATTCTCCTCTCAGGATCTTGGGCAAGCACCCAGCATGAGTTCAAGCCACCGGGTCCGGGATTTGAACCGCGGTTAACTACATGGGAGTCCAGCAACATAGCCATTATGCTAACTGCTGGTTCCTGCCCAGCAAGTTTTCCAAATCTTTGGGTACAGAACTTGAACCACATGGTTGGCCATATGGGATCCAGTCACCTTAACTACCATGCCACTGTTTGGCCCTATATATTTTTCTTTAAACATGCATATGTACAGTATAATATTTTATAGTTCATTATTTTTACACAGCTGTTTACCAGTTCTTGGCTTCCCCTCTCTGAGAGCCAAATTACCATCTAATAACATTTCTTTTAACTTGAAGAACTTCCTTTAGTATTTATTGTAAACAGTCAATAAGTTTTCTTAGTCTTTCTTTTTTAAAAGAATTATTTAATTTTATTAATTATTATTATCATTTAATTTGACCAAAGAGAGAGAGAGAAGGAAAGTAAGAAAGCAAGTTACCAGGTCCAAGACTCAAACTGTGGTCAGCCATGTGGGAGTCCAGTACCTTAACTACCATGCCACCTGCTGGGCCAATTTTCTTAGTCTTTCTTAATCTGAAGAAAAAAATAGTTTTTATTTAACCTTCATGTCTGAAGAATATTTTTGCTGAATATAAAATATGGGAATGGGACCAGTGGATGGTATAGTAGTTGTCTCTGGACTCCCACATAGTTGACTGCAGTTCAAGTCCTGGACCTGGTGGTTTAAAACTCACCTGGGTATGTGTGCATGTGTGCCCAAAGTCCCAAGAGGAGAATGGAGGAGAAGGGACTATGGTATTGCCATCCCCCTTGGGGGGGGGGGTGATTTCTTGCTTTCTGCCTCTCTGTCTCTCTCTGACTCTCTGATAAGCAAACCGGCCCTATAGCAAAAATCTCTCAAAAACATTTTTTTCCATTCTGTTCATTCCCCCATTGATTCAGATGAAAAATCCGTTAACATTCAAAGCATTATTCCCTTGTGTATAGTATTGTTTTCTCCAGCTGGTTTCAAAGGATTTCCTTAATTTTTGGTTTTGAGTACTTTCATTATGAAATTTCTAAGTATAATTTTCTCTAAGTATATCCGTGTTTTTTTTCTAAGTTTCTTGAGTTTGTAAATTTGTGTCTTTCACTATATTGAGGTCATATTTGACTGCTATTGATTCAAATCTTTTATTGCACAAATTTCCTTTTTTTCCTATTTTGGGAATCTAATCACTAACTATTGAAATTGCTAGACAAAATATGAAAACCAATACCTGAGGACTCTGAAAAATGAAAAACAAAAGACAGAAACAAAACGGAAAGGACAGGCAGATTGTAGAGGGGAGTCAAAAACCAAACAGGCAACCCACATGAAGGTCAGTTTCCCTTTGTTTCCCCTTTTATCTCTTGTGGCCTTACCCCAAGTCTGGGCTCTGGTTGTGGAGCAGTGCAGAGGCACCTGTGGCTATAAGTTAAACAGAAAGCCAGTATTTATAGTCAAAGAAATCAGGGAAAGAGGCTCCTGCAGACCTGAGATACAGGGTAGAAAACTATGGGAGGGACCAGCAGTTAGTGTAATGGCTATGTTGCTGGACTCCCATTTAGTAGACCACGATTTGAGTCCCAGACCCAGTGGCTTAAACTCACGCCAGGCGAGTGTGCATGCGTGCCCCAGATCCCGAGAGGAGACTGGAGGAGAAGGGATTGCGGTGTGGTCATCCTCCCTGGCGGGTGATTTCTCGCTTTCTATCTCTCTGTCTCTCTTTGTCTTCCTGGTGAGCGCACACACCCTATAGCAAAAAAAAAATCTCAAAATAAAAAAAAAAAAAAGAAAGAAAAGAAAACAAATCTATGGGAGAAGGGGACCCACTAATCTGATATATGAGTTTGTATAAAACTTACAGGGCCAGCTGGTGGCATGGAGGTTAAGGTGACTAGATCCCCCGTGGCCAGCTGCATGATTCAAGTCCCAGACCCAGTGGCTTGGAAAACACAGTGGACACATGTGTGTGCATACCTAAAATCCTAAGAGGAGATTGGAGGAGAAGGGATTGCAATGTGACCATCTCCCTGGGGTGTGGCTTCTCACTTTCCCTCTCTTTCTCTTTGTCTCTTTCCAGCAAGCACATGTGCCCTATAGCAAAACAAAACAAAACAAACAAACAAAAAGCTCAACATAAGCCCTGAGCTATAAATGCATGAAAAAAATGCAAATATTTGAACCACATCATCAAATACCAGTGTCTAACCACTGAAGAGCATCCCAACAAAGGTAGCAAAGGCTTAGAGAACTGAAGCAGGATTTGAGCCACCTGCACAATTTTCCAAATGACCTGTAAGTGTGCTTGAATAAGATAGACCCGAAGCCGCATAACAGAAGCTTAGAGAACTGAACTTGGGTTCGAACCGTCATAGAACTCAAGATGGAAATCACATGCTAAGCCTAATAAGGTTGAGTGCCTGCTAAAACAAAAACAAACATTCTTCAGAGAATTATAACAAGATGCAAAGTCTATTCAACACAACATTCACAATGCCCATGATACAGTAAAAAAAATTACTTAACATGAAAAGGAACTAGGAAATGTGAATAATTCTTGAGGGAATAAACAATCAACACAAGCCAATAGCAGCACTATTCATGATAACCAAAACATAGAAACATCCCAAATGTGGGACCAGCAGATGGTGTAATGGTTATGTCACTGGACTCCCATGTTGACAGGAGTTTGAGTCCTGTACCTGGTATCTTGAAACTCACACTGGGTACATGTGCATGTGTGCCCAAGATCCCTAGAAGAGAATGGAGGAGAAGGGATTGCAGTGTGGCCTTCCTCCTGTGTGTGTGTGGGGGGGGGTGATTTCTTGCTTTCTGTCTATCTTTCTGGTGAGTGCACATGCCCTTATAGTAAAAATATCTCTCTCTCTATAAAAAAAAAGAGAAACATCCCAAATGTTCATCAACTGATGAATGGATAAATAAAATATATTACATATTGCTTATATTGAATTCTTGTTTGTCAGACTAGACACTGGTGTGGTGGTTAAGGCAGCTGGAGCTCACAAAGCTGACAGTGCAGTTCAAGTCCTGGACTTAGTGGCTTGAAAACACACACTTGGGGACCAGCAGATGGCATAATAGTTACATTGCTGGACTCCCACATAGCCGACTGTGGTTCAAGTTCCAGGCCTGGTGACTTAAAACTCACACCGGGCATGTGTGCATGTGCCCCTAAGATCCCAAGAGAAGAATGGAGGAGAAGAGGGGATGATTTCTAACTTTCTATCTCTCTGGCAAGCGCATGTGCCCTATAGTAAAAAATCTCTCTTAAAAGACAAAACAAACCAAAACAAAAAACACTCACACTCTTGTGTATGTGTGCCTAAAATCTTGAAAAGAGGGAGAAATAGAGAAGGACTTGCAGAGTGGCCATTCCCCATTGGGGCTGCTTTCTTACTTTCCCTTTCTCCCTATCTCTCTCTAGCAAGTGTACATGCCCTCTGGCAAATGAAAAAAAAAAGAAATATGAATGATGTATAGCGATTAAATGTACAAATAATAATTAAAATTAATAAATAAAAATTTATTAAAAAAAGAAAAAAATGTTTCAGGAAAAAAGTTCATAAAAAAGAAATATTTCTTGTCAATAAAATGAAATTAAATATTGATGCATTCTAAAAATAGTGATTAACTTTGAATCTAAATATATATTTTATATTCAGTTATTTAATTAGGTTATGGCAAGAAATTTAGTACACCAATTTGTGAGGATAAACTCCATTTGTAAGGGCAGACATGGATCGCAGGTAGCCCTGGATCTGAGGAACAGCTTTGATTTTTGGTAAAATTAGCAAGTCCACAGCTTTCTGATCAACCTTGCGTTGCTCTGTAATCTTGCATTTCTCCTTCTCTGTGTTAAAGATCTCACCTTCCTGGTATCTGAGCTCCTGCAGCTTCTTTTTCTTGAAGTAAGCATTGATGAGGTGTCTTGGGATTTTTATTTTGCTAATATCAATTTTTGTGGAGGTGGCAATGACAAATTTCTGGTGTGTTCTACACAGTGGAACTTGAAGACCAGAGGTCCAGTCACAAGTAGCAAGCCACTGCTCAGCTGCTTCAGGAAAACCACTCCTTGCCCCTGTGGCATCCAGTGAGGATGATCAGAATGGCCCTGGAAATGATGCTAGCTCACAGCTCTCTCACATGCTGCCTGAAGGGTTTTTGGCCGTGGCTCAATCAACAGCTTTTGAGACACATCTTCAGCAGGATAATACCTAGGCATTTTGCAAAGTTTAACCATCTGGGTACCATCATTCTTGTCCCCACCAACTGGTTTTGTGACAGTGACAAGAATCTTCTCCTTTTTTCTTTTCAATCCCAGATTTAGTGGCCGAGTATTTCCTCTTGTACATGGCCTCTTTGGACTCAGTGGTTTAAAAACAAACACACATGGAATACCTGGGAGACTGGGAGTATCTGATGATGCCCTGGACTAGGATTGGGTTTGACTGCAATGGGGCTTGCCCGTCTTGGTCTTTTTAGCCTTGGGGTCAGTCACCCTTTTTAACTGTGTCACTGGCATCAGCCTTCTTGGCTTCAGGCTTCTTCTCCTTAGTATCCTGCTTCGCAGCTTTTTCACCTGCCATCTTGTATAGTGGGAAAGAGCGAACCTTGAAAATATTATGCTAAGTGAAAGAAGAAAGTCACAAAAGGGGCCAGCAGGTGGTGTAATGGCTATCATGCTGGATTTCACATGTCTGTAGTTTGAGTATGGGACACGGCGACTTGAACATCACACCAGGTGCATATGTGTGCGTCCAAACTCCCAGGAGAATAGAGAAGAAGGGATTGCAACATAGCTATTCCCCTTGGGGATGATTTCTCATTTTCTCTCTTACTGTCTCTGTTTCCAGTCAGTGCACATGCTCTATGAAAAAAAAAAAAAAAACTTTAAAAAAAGAGTCACAAAAGATCACATATGTATGATTTCCACTATAGGAAATGTCCAATATAGAGACATAAAGTCGTTTTCTAAAGTTTATTTATGGTAGGAAGCACACGTATGAGAGAGAGAGAGAAAAACACTCTCAATAAAGCCCTGTCATGCCACAATCTTTTTTTCTTCAGCCCTTCAGCTTCTCAGGATCTTACAGACATCCAGTATGTTTTCAGACTGACCTGGAGAGCTGAACCTGCAGTTGGCCATGTGGCTTCCAGTACTGCACTGGAGTTTGCTACCAGCTTACCAACTGTGCCACCGGGCTGGACCAGCAAGTAGATTTGTAATTGCCTTGGGCTGGGGAAATAGAAGAATGGAGAATGACTGCTGGTGGGTGTGGAGTTCTTTTGGGGATAATGAAAATGTTCTAAATTTAGATAGTGGTGATGATTGTATAGTTTTGTGAAAATGCTAAAAATGACTGAATTGTACACTTTGAAAGGGCGAATTATATGGCCTTTGAATTATATCTCCATAAAGTTGTTTTAAAATTGTGCACGCACATAGAAATTTATCTAGAATGATGTCAACAAAAGTGTGCAATTTGGGTGATTGCCATTTCTGTGTACTGCTTGAATTTTTTTTTTTTTTTTTGGGGGGGAGAGGTTTTTGCTATAGGGCGCGTGCGCTGGCCAGACAGACAGAGAGAGACAGAGAGACAGAAAGCGAGAAATCACCTCCGGGGGTGGGGGGTGAACACGCTGCAATCCCGTCTCCTCTATTCTCCTCTCGGGATCTTGGGCACGCACGCACACGCACCCAGTGTGAGTTTTAAGCCACCGGGTCCGGGACGCGGACCGCGGTCGACTACATGGGAGCCCAGCGACATAGCCATTATGTGAACTGCTGGTCCCTGTACTGCTTGAATTTTAAAATAAGGATTATGAATCTATTTTTATTAAAAAAAAAAGTCATTACTTTCAAAGAAGTAATGGGGCAAGTGAATCCAGACTGCAGGCATCTCAGACCTTAAAAAAATGGAAGTAGGGGCTGCTGGTAGTTAAACTTCATCTATAGGGAACCAGATCCCACATAGTTGACTGCAGTTTGAATTCCAGCCCTGGGGGCTTGAAAAACACACCTGATACGTGTGTGTGTGTGTGTGTGTGTGTGTGTGTGTCCCAAATCCTGGGAGGATGAAGAAATGGAGGAAAAAGGAATGTGGCATGATCATTCCTCTTTAGGGAGTTCTTTCTGAAGCACGCACATGCATGTGAGTGCACGTGCCCTCTGGCAATTGAAAACTAAAAGAGGAGAGGTGGGTATTCAGTGGTAAGAGGAGTATATTTTAGAGAGAAAAATCTTGTTTCCAGTGTCTGTTTTCTGCTGTGCCTATGCTTGCAGAAAAAAATGCAAACTTCATTAGCATTGTTACAATTAGTAACATAACTTCATTTCTGTGCTCTCCTATGCTGAGTAATTTTTGAATAAAAAGACTCCTCAGGATGCAGTTTTACTGAACCCAAAGAAGATCTGTTAGGATAGATAATTTACTGACAGAAAAGCTACTTTCAAAGAAGCAAGAATAGAAATATCTCCTTTCCATGGTGTACCTCTCATTTAATCATGGAAAAGAGTATGCCTGCAAACATTATCTCAGCAGGCCAATCCATAATTAGAGCTCTAATTTTCCTCCAGGCACTTTCTCCTAAATTGTCCAAGGGACCCAGTGAGACATGCCTGTAAAACCATGGTAATGGTTCTAAACCTTTTCAGTGCCAGCATACTACTGAGCTGATGTGTGGGAAGCGGGAAGTTGCATGGTGCTATGGGAGAAAAGCAACTGCATGACCTGCAGCTTGTATCCAAATTCCTCCCTCTCCAAACAGTAAGCTGGAAAGACCCAGGAGCTCCACAAACACATTCTTTATAGACACTTTCCTTTGAAGCACCCATCCCAGAGAAAGCTTGCCCTGGTCACCACAATAACAAGATGAAGACAATCAGTAAAACCAAAAGAGAACAGAGCAGGGTTTGGGAAACTTCCTTTGCTGCAAGAATGATAAGCAGTGGTAATCCATAACAGGTTGGAGGATAAGCATCCAAACATCATCACCATTGATTTCTGTATAATTTCAGTTTCTTGATTTCAAGCATTTCTTTGACTACCATCTCCCATTCTTCTGCATGCTTGTTCTAGTAATCTATTCCAGCAATTCTTTAACAATCCTGAAATCTCAATCCATTGATTTTTGTTATTGATCAATAGCTCGATGACCTCAGGAACCAGCAGTTAGTGTAATGGCTATGTCGCTGGACTCCCACATAGTCGACCGCGGTTCGCGTCCTGGACCTGGTGGCTTAAAACTCACGCCGGGCGCATGTGCGTGCGTGCCCAAGATCCCGAGAGGAGAATGGAAGAGAAGGGATTGCGGCGTGACCATCCCCTCTGGGGGGTGATTTCTCGTTTTCTGTCTCTATGTCTTTCTCTGTCTGGCTGGCGAGCGCACGCGCCCTATAGCAAAAATCTCTCCAACCCAAGCACCTAAGATTCAGAGAAGTTATAAGTCTAGATACTTGTTTTTCTTTTTCTTTTTTTCTATTTTAAAAAATTTCAGATGGCATGTGTGTGCACCCAAGTGACAGAAAGGGAGAGGGACGGAGTAAAGTCACGTCACAATCTCTTCTCCATTTCTCCTATTGGGCTTGTGGGCATGTGCACACATTCAGCTGGTGTGTTTTTGAAGCCACTGGGACCAGGATTTTGACGTAGTTGGCCATATCGGATCCAGCTCTCTTAACCACTAGACAGGGTTGGCCCTAAATGTTTGTTTATTTTTAGTTGATTCCTTGTTGTTCACCACTTTTAAAACCAGTTTGAGATGGATTGAAATAGAAAAATCCTCATGACAGAACAGAGTACAGATTTAGAAAAAAAAAATCAAAATTATTTAAAATGTCAATCATGGGAATTGGTTATGTAATTGGAAGAGGAAACACCCTTTCTTACCTTTCTTTCACTGTCGGGGAGTGAAGGGAGGGAAGGTCTTGGATAATAATTTAATTTGGCTGAGGGTAAAAAGAAAGGGCAATTCCAAAGACATTTATTTGTGTGGCTTAGCAGTGGTTACTAAGCAGTAGACAGTTTAAGGACCAGCAGATAGCGTAATGGTTATGTCACTGGACTCCCACATAGTTGACTACGGTTTGAGTCCCATACCCAGCGACATAAAACTCATGCTGGACACATGTGCATGTGTGCCCAAGATCCTGAAAGAGAATGGAGGAGAAGGGACTGTGGCCTGGCCATCCCCTTTGGGGATGATTTCTCTCTTTCTCTCTCTCTGTCTCTCTTTTTCTCTCCAGTGAGTGCAAACACCCTATAGCAAAAATCTCTCTTTCTCGTAAAAAAATTAAAAAAGAAGTAGGTAGTTTCATAAGGAGCCCTGATCTTAGACTGAGAATATCAGTGGCTTGGAGGGAATGGAGAAAGGTTGAGGAAGTTAAGATAAATGAGAGGAACTCCTGTTGTTCTGCACAAAGTCAGGTGCTCTCTTCCTTGTGGCTAGGGGCAGTCGTTAAATTTATGTGATGGTATATAAATATGGCAATATAAATTTAGACTGAGTTTGTCTCTGAGAAATTAGCACTTGTCCTTCTGAATATATGTATGTGCATGTGTTTGATCAATAATTACCTGTTGGACATCAGGAAGACAAAAAGAAATCGCTATAATTCACCTCATATGGTAGACAGATTCTAATGTGGTTCCCATGATTTCTACATTCTGCTATCCATACATTTTGTAATCCCTCCTTTGTAACAGGCAGAATTTGTGACTTGTTTCTAACCAATAAAACATGGCAAAGGTGATAGATGTCATACTCATGATTACATTATATAAAATTCTATCTTACCAGTCAACTCACACCAGAGAGTCCCCCTCACTGGCCTTGAAAAAGCAAGCAATAAGTGGTTGTGTTGGATAAACCCATGTGGCAAGGGATTCTAGGGAGCCTTTTGGAGCTGAAGGAGGACTCAATTAAGAAACTGAAGCCCTCAGTCCTGTAGCTGTACAGAAATGAATTATTCCAACAACCTATGGAAGCCTGGCAGTGGGTCCTTCCACAAGCAAGCCTCTAATGATTGCCTGCTGCCTCAACTAACACCTGGATCATAGTGCTGAGGCCCTTTGGTAGAGAACCCAGCTAATCATGCCCAGACTTCTGATTATAGAAATGTAATAAATGTGTGTTGTTATGGGCCAACCAGTGGCATGGTGGTTAAAGCTACTGGATTCCACATGGCTGACTACACAGTTCAAGTCCTAGACCCACTGGCTTGAAGGAACTTGCAGGATACCTATGTATGCTTGCCCAAAATCTTGAGAGAAAGAATGGAGTAGAGGAAATTGTGGCATGGTCGCCCCCCCATAGGGGGGGCAATTTCTCACTTTCTCTGTCTCACTCTAGTGAGTACACATACCCTATCATGAACTTTAAAAAAATGTGTGTTGTCTTAAGGCACTGATTTTGTGGTAATTTATTATGTAGTAGTGGAAAACTCATACACTCTGGGTGGTGGTTGTAGTTTTGGAGATAGAAAACATGGGAAAAATATATTAAAAAGATATGATATGGAATCAAAACTTCTGTTTCAGCCATGTTAAGTTTTAGCTCCCTATTACTTACTGAGTCAAATGTCAAGCAGGCAATTAGACATGTAACTCTTGAGCTTAAAAGAGAGACAGAACTAGAATATAATTTTGGGAATCATCAGACAATGGCATTTAAAGTCATGAACCCAAATGAGCTTTCTACAGAAAAAGTGAAGAGAAAAAAGGGAGAGGGTCCAGATTGAGGACAAGGGCACACCAACATTTAGTAGTTCTTCAAAGGAGGAGTGGGATGGTTTAAATCACGGTTTGTCCTCATACTTTCGTGTTTTGGAATTTGGTCTTAGTGACTGGTAATTGGATCGCCCTCCAGAGATTCATGTGTTGAGATTTGATTGTATTGTAAAGGTATCAGGGGAAAATTTAATTCCTTCATGGTATCCCAGGATGATACCTTTGGGTGTGATAATGTTATCAGGGTGAGGCCTTTATGACTGTGTTATGGAGGGTATATAAGCAGAGAGAATGGGACCAGAAGCAGAGAGAAAACCACATGGATACAGACCATGCTTTGCTCTGCTAAACGTTCTCCCTTCTACCACTTTGTGATGCCCTTGGATTTTCCAGCCACCAAGATTGTGAATTATTAAACCTAATTTCTTTATAATTCAGCATCAATTAACAATTAAGTAATGGACTAAGACATTGAGGAATCAAAGAAGAGAGGAACAGTAGCTAGAAAGGTTGAGTGGAGACCAAGAAACTACTGGTCTGCAGCCAAGAAAAAAACAATGATTATCTGTGTTGAATGTTGCTAAGAGGTTAAATACGGTGACAATAGAGGGGCCAGCAGGTGGTGTGGTGGATAAAGGCACTGGATTCCCACGAATCTGACCACAGTTCATATCCTAGACCTGGTGGCTTGCTTTCTCACTTTCCCTTTCTCTCTCTCTAGTCAAATTAAAAAATAATAACTAATGGAATTAAATAAATAATTCTTAGGAAAAAAAGATGACAGTAGAGAAGTAGGCATTGGATGTGGCCAAATGGAGATCACCGGTGACCTTGATAAACTCTATTTAGTGGAATGGAGGAGTGAAATTAAAGCCGGATGTGAGAGGGATGAGGGAGAAGGAGATGAGGGGCTGGTAAGAGTGAGTATAGGCAATTTGTTTGAGAAGTTTTTTTATGAAGAGAGACAGAGAAATGGGACAGTAGCTGGAGGAAAATGTAGGGACAAGGGTAGATTTTTCAAAGATGAGAGATTCTAGGACATGCTTGTAAGCTGGTGAGAATAGTTTAACAGTGGGGCCAGATGGTACCAAAGTGGTAACAAACCCCACATGGGACAGTCACAGGATCTGTTCTTGGGGCTCCAAATACATGCCAAATGCCTTATACATGCCAGGGACTGGGGAAGTAGGGAGTGTGTATGCATGCCTGTTGTTAGGCTGGCTAAAACTGATGGTAGATCATGTTGTGAGGATTCTGATGCGAATGTTTGTCTATCTCTCATAGAAGTGAAAAAAAAAAGTAGAGAGGGAGAAAATTATGATGGAAGAAATCAAGGGAACAGTTGAAAGAGCAAGATCTTAAGGTGAAAGAGGATGTGACTCAAAGCTCAATGGAAGGAGCTGGCAGGTGGCGTGGTGGTTAAGGGCACTGGAATCCCACATGGCTGACTGGTGTGTATCCGGGACCTGGCAGCTTGCTCTTTCACTTTCCCTCTCTTTCTCTCTCTTTCCCTCTGTTCCTCTCTGGTCAAAGTAAAATAAATTAATAAAGCTAAATTAAAAAAAATATTTAAAAAAAAACTCAGTGGAAGAGCTGAATTTAGATAAGGGAGCCAGCCACTGTGAGAGGAAGGAAGTCACTGTGTAGACATTGATAAGTGGCAGCAGAGCTGGTGGTGGAAAAGTGAGACTGTCCCTGGCTGATAATTACATATGATATAAAGTCTTTAGCTGGAAAAAGAGGGCAGTAGAGGCTTGAGGAGATAGAAGAAGCTTCAAAACAGACTTCTCTAGGAGAAACCCCCCTCTCAGTGGAGAGATGCAGAGTTGTCAGGCAGTACAGATTGCAACCCCACTTTAGATTTGCACTCATGAATTTAAAGTGACACAAGACCAAATATTAAGACAGGAAATACTGGAGAGAAACAGACGAAACATTAATTTTCAACTCTTAAAGTGCATAAACAAGTAATCGGTTGAGTTTGACCAAGCAAGTGCAATGGAAGAGGAGAGGGTCAAAGAATTAAGGTTATTTGCAAATAAGTCTCTGTAGGGAGGGACCATTGGGAAGAGTCTGGGTACAGAGGTTAGTAAGTTAAGAGAAAGGAGAGTAAGAGAGTGACAATATCACTGAATGGGAGGTCTCAATAGATCAACAAATTGCCTAGGGTGTGGGTACTAGGATTAGCAAATTGGAAGAATGCATGGTAATCAGATAGAGACATGCTTGAAATTAGATTTTTTGAGGCAGCACATTCATCCGTAATGACAGCTATCTGAACAGTTGTCCTTTGACCTCGCCAACTATCTGAACCTTTGAAATCGAACTCATGATTCACACAGACCACAGCCTCCAATTACTTAAGCTCACTCACTCTCTTATTCCTAAAATAGTAGAATCACATCATTCATGTTTTTAACTAATTTAAATTTGGTTCTACAGTCTGGGAAAAAATGAGAACGGGGAAGAAAGAATAGTTTAAATAGCACAGTTGCTTCGTTGCCTCTTCTTTCAAGAGTATGTGCTGGGGAGTGAGGCTGAGGTGGGAGCCCTGAATCTGCTGTTTCCTAGGTTGACCTCAGATCCCTTATACCTCTTACTGTGGGAGCCTCTCCCAGCCTTCTCTGTAATTCAAGTGTTTACAGAGCACTCCCTCTTTTTATCAGTATGGCCTCTAAGTACTCCGCATGCTGCTCAGCCAATCATGAGTTCTAGGCTAACACTGGCCATGCAGTTCTAATTGAAAAACAGTATGTTGGAGGTGTTGGTACAAACTACATTTTAAGGATGACTTAAGACATTTCCAAAGGTAAATTTGACTTCATGAAATTTAGGACCTCAGTGCTGGCTTTACAATCCAGTCTCTTATCTATATCCCGATCTTGGTCACAACCAAAATGATCAGAACCTCGATCCCTGTCCACTCCATCTTCTCCTATTGAAACCAGGTCTTTGTGCCATCAGTTATTTCTTTACTGAATCTGGACCTCAGCATCCTCCCCCTTTATGTTTTCTATTTCCCCTTGATTTTCTTGCTCTTTGTCCCATCCGTGTACTTTACCTATAGAACCCCAAACCTCAGTTAATTCATGCATTCCATCGCTCAGCTGGGTGCTGCTGAAGAAATTCACACAAGAATGATTTCTAATTATAGTCTCCAACTTCATCTGGGCCCTCATACCTGCTCATTAATCCTCCTATATGTCAGAAATTATGCTGTTCCTCATCCTCCAGCAGTTGATCTAACCTCTTTCATTCTTTCCTCAAATCTCCTCCTCCACTATCGTGCCCTCAACTAAGGACTTGTCTGTTCTACTGGGAAAATTGAGGCAGTCAGGCAAAAACTCTTCAGCTTCTTTCCCAATCATCCTGCAATTTGAACCCTCTTTCTTGACTTAACCTTTCTCCTTTCCCTAGCACCTCAGTGAAGGGGATTTTTCCATTTACCAGGCTTGCACCACCATGGCTGGGCCCCTCTGGGGAGTTTTAATAAGCCCTCCAAGTGTTTATGATGCAAGTTCACATTTGAGAATCACTACCTTAGGTCTTTGACTCCTAGATCTCTCTCTCTCTCTCTCTTTCTTTTTTTGAGAGGTTTTTGCCATAGGGCTTGTGTGTTCGCCAGAAAGAGAGAGAGAAACAGAGAGACAGAAAGCAAGAAATCACTTCCCCGGGGGGGATGGCCATGCCGAATCCCTTCTCCTCCATTCTCCTCTCAGGATCTTGGGCACGCACGCGCATCCGGCTTGAGTTTAAGCCACCGGGGTCCGAGACTCAAACTGCGGTCGACTACATGGGAGTCCAGCGACATAGCCATTACACCAACTGCTGGTCCCTGACTCCTAGATCTCTACCTGCAATTAAAATGTCTTCATTTATGTGGTTTTTATCTCTGGGGGGTACTGCCAACTATTACCGAGGAAAATAATGTTGGAAGATAGCGTGCTAAATGACTTTGTCCATTTTGGCTTTACCATGCTTTAGTTTAGGCTGAGATTTGGACAATTTCTGGTACTTTATGGTCAGGATCTTAAATGTCTATGATTCATCTGGATAATAGCCTGATACATTCATCAAAACTGACATGTTGGGGCTGGCAGGTGGCGTGGTAGTAAGGGTGCTAAACTTCCACATGACTGACTGCAATTCAAGTCCCTTACCTGGTGACTTGCTTTCTCGCTTTCCCTCTCTCTCTCTCTCACTATGTCCTTCTCTGGTCAAATTAAAATAAATAAATAAATAAATAAATAAAGTTAAATAATTCTTTAAAAAATTAAAATAAAATAACAAACCAACATTTCAGTACTCATGTACTTTAAGCAGTCCTCACTGCCTGCTAAAGTGCTTCCTCTGGACCCACCCAAGGAGTGGGAGTTTCACAGTTCAAAATAGAGCACATAGGTCTCCTTTTGTCCAGCCAAGAGGTAGGCGCGCTTACCAAAAAAAAGAAGCCTTCAGTTTGGAGTGGGGCCTTCAGTATCAAAGACGTTCACAGATTCCTGAAGATTTCCAGATCTTCCTGATAGTTTATGCCTGACATTGTCATCCTGATAGTTTATGCCTGACATTGTCACTTTCGTTATCCCAATATTGGGTTTTTCCTAGAACGGCTGATGCCAAAGACCTGTTTAGCCAAGGTACTTATTACATCAATCCCACCCCCTCTCTGGACAAGTTTACTTCCCTTTCATGGCTCTTTCCTGCACTTGAGTCTTGCCTTTGTCACTTACTGACAAGGCAACCTTGGCCAGATTGCTTAGCCAATCTGAGCTTCAGTTTCTTTATCTATAAAATTGATAAAAGGACACCTATGTCTTAGAGTTGTGAGGATTAACTAATATTAAGCACTTAGTATCATGTATGACAATTAGTACATACAGACATGGGATCTAGTATGATCATTATTACATGATTACAAATTTGTTTAATCATTTATTTATTTATTTGTATATTTTCCCACATTTACTTTACATATAACTTTTTTTTGCTTATAGTCCATAGTTCTTGACAGTTAATAAATAACTTTCAGAATTTCAAAAAACTGAATTTTAGGGACCAGCAGCTAGTGTAATGGCTATGTCGCTGGACTCCCATGGAGTTAACCACGGTTCGAGTCCCGGACCCGGTGGTTTAAACTCACGCAGGGCCCATGTGCGTGCGTGCCCAAGATCCTGAGAGGAGAATGGAGGAGAAGGGATTGCGGTGTGGCCATCTCACCCGTGGGGGCGTGGGTGATTTCTCGCTTTCTGTCTCTCTGTCTTCTTCTGGCGAGCGCATGCACCCTATAGCAAAAAACTCTCAAAAAAAAAAAAAAAAAAAAAAAAAGAAAGAAAGAAAGAAAAAGAAAAGAAAGAAAGAAAGAAAGAAAGACCCAAACAAACAAGAAAAACATTTTTTTAACAACTTGCTGAACCTATCAACAGCTCAAAAGAAAGCAAAATCCTTAAGTTGGGAAAACAAAGTAAAGAAAACCAATCAGTAATGTTTTACTCAAAAGTCATAAAATTCTGTTTTGCCAGTTCAGTCTTAAGTAAATAATCTTTCTTCTGTTGAATTTGCAGTGTTACGGTGGTCCGATCTTTCCGTTTAAATTCTGGAAGTTAACATTCAACGTTATTATCAATATTTCTTGTCCCGAGCATTAAGTTGGTTATTTCTTGGTTGCTTTTTGTTCTCTTATTTCTGTATGTGTGTCTTTAGTTTTCTTGGTAAAGCACTCCTTTCAGATCTTCTTAAAGAGCTGGTCTGGTGTTGGTACTTTTCAGGTTTTGTTTACCTGAGAATGTTTTTATCTTTTCTTCCCTTATGAAGGATAATCTTGCGGGATATAGTATTCTTGGTTTGAAACTGTTTTTCACTTAACACTTTGACTATATTTTCCCATTCTTTCCTTGCTCACATTGTTTCTGATGCAAAGTCTAATGTTAGCATGATGGGATAATTTTTTTTAATATATAATTATTTATTTAATTTTATTTATTCATTCATTTATTTTAATTTGACCAGAGAGAGACAGAGAGAGAGAGTGAGAAAGCAAGCCTCCAGGTCCTGGACTCTAACCGTGGTTGGCCATGTGGGAGTGTCCAGCACGCTAACCACCACGCCACCTGCTGGTCCCCTGATGGGATAACCTTTATAAGTTACTTGATGTTTCTCTCTTGCCAATTTTAGTATCTTGTCTTTTGCTTGTGGATTTGGTCAATCTGGCTATGCTGTGTTTTGGAGAAGATCTTCTTGGGCTGATTCTATGAGGAGTCCTTTGTATTTCTTGGATCTGGAATTTAAATGTCTCTAGATTTGGAATGTTTTCTTCTAGGATTTTATAGAATAGATTATCAATACCCTTATCAGAATTTTTTACCTTCTGGGATACTGATTATCTGGATGTTTGGGTGCTTAATGGTATCTAGTATTTCTCATATAGTATTTTCTTTTTTGGTTATTTTCTCATTTTTTTGATTGTTTTTTTCTAGGTCAGAGGTTTTGCCTTCAACATCTGAGATTTGATCTTCTGCATGGACTAATCTGCTTTTAACTCTTTTGAGAGAGGTTCTGATTTCCTGTATAGCAGCCTTCATCCCTAACAGCTCCATTTGATTCTTTTTTATAGTGTGTATTTCCTCTTTCAGATCATGCAAGAACTTCCTCACCTCCTGGAACTCGTTGTCTCTTTTCTCCAGCATCTTCTGGAGTTCATTGTCTCTCAGCTCTTGCATCTCATCTAGTTTTGTTACTATGCATATTCTGAATTCTCTATCAGACATTTCCATGAGTTCCACTGTATTGTCTGTAGATAATTAAGGATTATTCTTTTCACTTAGGAGAGAGATACTTTCTTGGTTTCTCATATTTCTTGTGCCTCTGCAGTGGTTTCTGGTCATTCTGTAACAAAATCTCTCTTCTACTTGTCTTTAGTCGCCTTGGTCCCTGGACACACACCAGGACACACTTCAGATTTAAAATGACTTCTTGTCTGAGTGTTTTGGGGGTCTCAAATTATTATTTTTTATGTCTGGAGATTTTGTGGCTGTGTTTCTTGTAGAGAGAAAAATAAAGTCCAAATGCTGAGAAAATATACAGAAAAACAGAATGATTTTAAGTTCCAGTTCCAGCAAGACACTGGGAAGAAAATACTAGATGCAGAGAGATCAGATGGGAGAAACAAGATCACACAACAGGAAAGCTCAAAACTGAAGCCATTTCAGATTTTTAGCTTAATGCTTTATATCATGGATTGAGTTTGCCATTCTGCCTGATTCAGATACCATGGGGATAATAAAAGATTACTTTGATAGAATCAGAGACTATATAAAAGAGTTTTTAATGGAGTGCCAACAAAGCTCTGAATAGATTTTCTTTTTTTAAACATTTTTTACATAAGTAGAACATATTTATTGTAGAAAAATTAAAGAATTCAGAAGGAAAAAAAACAACTCTGTAGTCACACTACTCAAAGACAACCATTATTAATGTTTTGGTGCAACTCCTTCCAGTTACTTTACTTGAAAACACACACACAGGGACCAGCAGTTAGCGTAATGGCTATGTCGCTGGACTCCCACATAGTCAACCGTGGTTCGCGTCCCAGACCCGGCAGCTTAAATTCACGCCGGGTTCGTGTGCGTGCGTGCCCAAGATCCCGAGAGGAGAACGGAGGAGAAGGGATTGTGGCGTGGCCATACCCCCTGGGGGGTGATTTCTCGCTTTCTGTCTCTCTGTCTCTCTCTGTCTGTCTGGCGAGCGCACATGCCCTATAGCGAAAACCTCTCCAAAAAAAAAAAAAAGAAAAGAAAAGAAAAACACACACACACACACACACACCCTTTAGAAACACATAACATAAATATTTTTTAAATAAATGGATTACATTGAACGTACTGTTTTCTCACCTGCTTTTGCCACTTAGATAATTTTGTGAAAGTTTTTCGTTGGTGTTATTTTATGAGAGCAAAATCTTTCATTTCATGGATGTACCCCCAATTTATTTAACCAGTACCATAAATGATAAATCCAATGACATCACATATATAATGCAATAAGGAACATTCTTGTACATACATATGTTTCACTAATATAATTTGAGCTGTAAAATTCAGAAACCATCAGTGAATAACTTCATAAACCACCAAAAAATAAATATAATCAAGCAAGACCTCTCAGTTCAAGAACTAGAATAATATAGGGGGACCAGCAGATGGCATAATGGCTATGTTGCTGCACTCCCATGTAGTGGTTCGAGTCTTGGACCCTGTGGCTTAAACTCATGGCGGGTGCGTGTGCGTGTGTGTCCAAGATCCCAAGAGGAGAATGGAGAAGGGATTGTGGCATGGCCATCCCCCCTGTGGGGTGATTTCTTGCTTTCTGTCTCTCTGTCTCTCTGCAAGCACACGCGTCCTATAGCAAAAACCTCTCCAAAAAAAAAAAAAATAAAATAAAGAAATAAAATAAAGAAATAAAATAAGGAAATAGAACAATATCAGCAGCCCAGAAGCCCTTCCCTGTGTCCCTCCCAGTCACTACCCTCTCTTCCTCAGCATTAATCACTATTCTGATTTTTAGCACTATAGGTGATTGTCACCTGTTTTTGTACTTTACATAGAATCCAACAATACATATTATTTTGTATATGGCTTCTTTTGCTCAACATTGTAAGTATGAGATTGATCTGGGATGTAGCATTGGTGTGCTCATCTTTGTTTCTATTCCATGGCACAAGTATACCATAACTTATTTATTCATCTTATTAATGGACATTTGGGTTATTTTTATCAAGAATAATACTGTTCAGGGACCAGCAGTTAGGGTAATGGCTATGTCGCTGGACTCCCACGTAGTCAACCACAGTTCGAGTCCCGGACCCGGTGGCTTAAACTCACGCCGGGCGCGTGTGCGTGCGTGCCCAAGATCCCAAGAGGAGAATGGAGGAGAAGGGATTGCAGCGTGGCCATACCCCCTGAGGGGGTGATTCTTAAGTGTGCTGTGAGGTAGGGTCAAGTTTCACTTTCTGAGTATGTATATCCCATTGTTCTCCTACCATTTACTGCGAAGAGTGTCTTCTATTGCTCTGCAGTTCTACCTGCCACTAATTGAGGGGTCCATGTTTGGGACTGCCCTCTCTTTTTTTCCTTGTTGGTTTACTTATCTTTTTATTTAAAGAATGATTTTATTTAAATTTATTTATTTATTATTATTTTCCAGTTTCATCAGAGAGAGACAGAGAGAGAATGAGAGAGAAAGAGAGAGAGAGAGAGGGAAAGTGAGAAAGCAGGCCACCAGGTCTGGGACTTGAACTGTGGTCGACCATGTGGGAGTCCCAGCACCTTTAGCCACCATACCACCTGCCAGCCTCGGTTTACTTATCTATTTTTCCATCCAGTCCACACTATCTCCATTACTGTAGCTTTATGATGAGCATTGATATTTGACTGTGTAAGTCCTCCCACCTTGTTTTTTCTTCTTCAGCAAGTGTTAGAAGACTAAAGAGGAAGAGTAATTCTCATATACTACTAGTGAGAATGTAAAGTGGGACACATTCTTTGAGCAAACAGTTTGACAGTGCATGCTAAAGATTCAAATATACCATGATCATGAAATGCTACCCCCTGCGAATACACCCATCAGAAATGTGCATACATGTATGTCAACAAGCATGTACAAGAACATTCTTATTATTATTCTTTTATTGGAGAGGGTTTTTGCTATAGGGTATGCATGCTTGCCAGAAAGACAGAGAGACAGAAAGCAAGAAATTACCCCCCTGGGGGGGATGGCCATGTCACAATCCCTTCTCTTCCATTCTCCTCTCTGGATCTTGGGCACACACGCACATGTGCCCGGCGTGAGTTTAAGCCACCGGGGTCTGGGACTCGAATCATGGTCAACTACAAGGGAGTCCAGCGATGTAGCTATTATGCCATCTGCTGGTCCTGTGGCATTATTTTTAAGAACAAAAATCTGAAAATAACTCAAATATCTACGAACAGTTGAATGGATTGATGCATTGTGCTACATTCATGCACACAGATATGCGCATAAGTGGACAGTGTGCAAGGCTGTGTCTTTCTACAAGTACAGCTCCCAGTAGCTGAGATCAGTGGGTAATGCATCAGGACCCTATTAAAGTTCTATCTCTTTGTTTCTCTCCACTTTTGTTCATGGAAGAAATAAATAAACTTTAAAAAATATTTTATACAATTAAATCATTTTAATATAATACTATTTCTTTTTACTTAGATCACCAGGTTTTGAAATTCAAAAAGACTTAAAAAATCAGCCTGTCCAATTACAACTTTGGGTAGACAAACCGTTTTCATCGTGTAATAAATAGATGGGTGACTGTCGTCTAGAGAGTTTAAATCTCTGGCTCCAGGTCACACAACTGAATTGGTAGCTATGGGAAGACTAGATCCCAGACCCCCGATACTCAGCATAGTGAGGTATCATTCCTTCTACACACCGGTTCTCAAATGTGGCTGCACTTTGGAATAGCTGGGGAGCTTAAAGAATACTGATGGCTAGGTCTAACCTCCAGAGAACTTGGTTTATTTGGTCTGGGGTGTAAATTTAGTTTTAGAAAAAAATTTTTAAAAAGGTTTTAATAGAGTAAAGCTTCATAGCAGAACAACACATAAATCAAATGCATGGATTAATGAATTATTTTAAAGTAAATACCACTGAGATAAAAAAAAAAAGCAGAACTTTCCCCACTTGCTCTGAAAGTCCCATGTAACCCATTCCAACCCCAATCACCCCTCCTCCCATAAGTAGCCACCATCTTGACTTTCATGGTAATCTCTTCTTTGCATTTTTCTTATTATAGCCTTATCACCCAGATGTGCATCCACAGACACTATAATTTACTATTTCCTATTAAAAAATATATATATCTTTTAAAAAAATTTTGCCAGGGGGTTGTGTGTGTTTGGTAGAGAGAGACAGAAATATATAGAGAGAGGGAGCAGGAGAAAGCACCTCTCAGTGGGGAGTGGTCACGCTGCAGTTCTCCATTTCTCCATCCAGTCAAGATTTTGGGCATGTGTGCAAATTTGAATTGCACAGTCAGCCGGGTGGGATCCGGCTCCCTTAATCACCAGGCCCCGGGGCTGGCCATAAAAAATATACCTTTTAAGTATCTTTTAATCTATACATTTCCCTCCATCCTTTCTTTTGCTTATAAGTCTTGTGACCTGTAGAGTCTTGCACTGTCTAGCTTTTGCTGCTTGTATATTCTTGATGCAGTTCAGTGTATTCCTTTGCCCTATTTCCTGCAAACACACAGCTGATCCATAAGATGGGTTAGATATGGCTGGATCCCTGTGGTAAACTTTGAGAATTGCATGGCAGGACTAGGACCACATAATATATGATGTTATTCAAAATCATTTGAAATGCCAGAGTGGACAAATCTGTAGGGTCAGAAAATAGATCAGTGGTTGTTTAGGGTGGAGGGGTCCGGGTGGTTAGGGGATAACAGCTAAGCAGTGTAAGGTTTCTGTTTAGGATAATAAAAATATTCTAAAATTGATCGTGGTGATAGATGCATACTCTGTAAATATACTAAAAGTCACTGATTGTACACTTTATATGGGTGAGCCATATGGCATGTGAATTACATCTCAATAAAGCTGTTTAAAAAAAGGAAACTTCTTAAAAAGTTGTACTATATATACACTGTAGAGCACGTCGCTGTTATTTATACTTGTGGTCTCTTAGTCTTCAGTTACAGTTCTACAGGTAATTATCCATCGAATGCCTACCACCTGTCCTTACATCCATGTCCCTCTAGGTATTCTAATGGACTGGTAGATTTCTCAGAATGGATCATGAGAATAATATTGCCCATTGGAAGCAATGGACACTGGGAGCAGTGTCTTTTATATTTAAAAGTAGTTTTTGCTTCATGTTTTATACTTTCCTTCTTTGAGTGTCTTAAGCACATTTCTCCTTTTTTTTCTTCTACTGTAAAAACACTTATTTTCTTCTAGTATAAAGTCAAAAATTCTGATGATAATTTCATTTTCTTTTTCTTAAAAATCCTAGGTTCTCCTTTCTAGATGCCCAGAGAATTTTTCTTTTTTTCAAAGTCTAACAATTTTATTAGAGTGTATTATGAGATTGTTCTGGTCAATAATCTCAGCTGTGTAGTGTGTTGTTTGCTATATGGCAGATGTGCTCGCCAAAGAGAGACAGAGAAAGTGAGAAAGCACTCCCCAGAGGAGATGGCCATGCTGCAATCCCTTCTCTGTTCTCCTCCTTGGATTTTGGGCATGCACACACATGCACCAGATGTGTTTTTCAAGCTTCTGGGTCCAGGACTCAAACCTTGCAGTGAACCATGTGAGATTAGGTTGCCATGACTCTAAGCCATCTGCTTGCTCAGCCTCTAGGGATTATTAATGGTGTGGCTGGTCTCCCTTATCCTTCTTCCTTTCTTTATATTTCTTTTTTATTTCTTTTTGATCTAAGAAGTTTTGTTCCTTTTCACTATCTGGAAATTTCTCTTCGGGTATTACTCTGTTGCATTTACTTGCTTTTTTTTTTTTTTGTGAAATGATTTTTCTTTTTTTTTTTTTTTTTGCCTTTTGTTTCTTGTTCTTTCTTGGATTCTGTCTCCTCATTTCTGATTTTTTTTATAATTCAGATTTTTGTTCTTTCTCAATGTTTCTTAGCTCATCTTGAAATAGTACATTACAGTTTTGATCTCTTTTGTAGGTATGTCTTTCTGGCATGCTTTTGTTTCTTTTCTTTCTCTTTTTTTTTTTGGAATGGTAATCTACTCCTTTATCTCTTTCTTATAATAC
This sequence comes from Tupaia tana, assembly GCA_026018925.1. Taxonomy (NCBI): domain Eukaryota; kingdom Metazoa; phylum Chordata; class Mammalia; order Scandentia; family Tupaiidae; genus Tupaia; species Tupaia tana. The sequence continues at coordinate 162,110,847 of JAKSZU010000003.1, read as the reverse complement.
TTTCGGGTGGGATTTGACCTCAATGTTATTCTGTTTCTTATTTTTGAGTGAAATTAGTTTTTCTGGACTGCAAAAAAAAAAAGGTGGAGTTCAGGAAAGCTTTTCTAACTTCACAGAGCTCCCTCTTCTGTTGTTTTGGGGTAGTGTTTAGCATATGTTGGTTTGCTTTCTGGGATTTTCTGGCACTGTTTTCCTTCCCCCAACTTAAGTCCAGCCTTTCTATTTCCATGTAATACTTGGGACCTATTTGTATTTTTAAATATATTTATTTATTTTCTGTGACACAGGAAGAGAAAGAGAAAAACAAGCACCCTCAACAGGGTTCTACGCTGCAATCTCTCCCCGCCGCCACACACCTGGCAACAAGGATCAGCGTGTGTATATGTTGGCCAGGGAACTGAACTCTCAAATTCCACATGGCCTCCAGCAATGCAGAGTGTTGTGCTTCCACCCTGGTACCAATACTAGGCCTATTCTGCTGTTCTTATGTGGAAATTTGCAGAGGTTGAAAAACCATGTTGTTATTGCCATTGCTGCTTCCTATTTTAAAATTATGCTTCACATAATTTTAAAATAAAGTCTCATTTCCTTTATTTTTCCCTTCTTGGTATACCTCCCTTCCCTCACATATATATTGTCCCATATCTCCTCAGATAACCCACACTCTAAGCCTGTGTGTATTTCTCTACAGCTTTTATTATATTCATGTAATCATATACATGTAAGCCTTATATATATAATTATCTATTTTTTAAAAAAACAAAAACAAAATCATATCTTATGCACTTTTCTTCATCTTGCTTTTCTCAGTCAGCAATATCTTCCTCAGGATCCCACATAGCCCACAGAGATTGAATCTCAGGCCCAGTAGCTTGATAAACAGGTGAGGTGCATGTGTATGCATGTCCCAAATCCCAATAAGATGAAGAAATGGAGACGAGATCGTGGTACGACCATGCCCCAACTTGGGGGGGAGGTGCTTTCTCCCTCTTCTCTCTCTGTCTTTCTTCCTCTCTCTCTCTCTTCAGTGAGTGCACACACCATCTGCCAATTAAAAAAAAATACTTTTTTCATAAAATATGCTAGAGTAGATTCTCATGACTAAAACAAATAACTTTGAGAAATACCAGCTGTGATTGCAGAAAATAGTATCTCAGTGAAATGGCGAGAGGGGATTGGTAATTGGCCCTGCTTACAGTTGAAAGGTATAACAATCTGCTTAATGATAAGGATGGGTTGCTGACAGTTTATTGTACACAGTGGTGAATAATTGCTGCATTTGCCATCTGTGGTTATTTAGAATCTGTATAGTTTGAAGCAATTGTCTATAGGCCATGTGAAGGCCATAAAGAATATGAAGGTTGGGGGCTAGCAGGTGGCGTGGTGGTTAAGGGCACTGGATTCTCACATGGTCAACCACAGTTCAAGTCCTGGACCTGGTGGCTTGCTTTGTCACTCTCTCTCTCTCTGTGTTTCTTTCTGGTCAAATTAAAATAAATAAAGTTAAATAAAATAATTTTTTTAAAAAAGAGAATATAATGGTTGTAGCTTAGGTTGGCTATTTCTTTCTTTTCCTTTTGTTTTTTTTTTTTTTTTTTTTTGAGAGTTTTTTGCTGTAGGGTGCATGCGCTTGCCAGAAAGACAGAAAGAGACAGAGAAACAGAAAGCGAGAACCCCCCCCCCCCCCGGGGGGACAGCCACACCACAATCCCTTCTCCTCCATTCTCCTCTTGGGATCTTGGGCACTCACGCACACACACCTGGCATGAGTTTAAGCCACCAGGCCTGGAACTCAAACCACAGTCAACTACATGGGAGTCCAGCAGCATAGCCATTACGCCAACTGTTGGTCCCAAGGCTGGCTATTTCTAATTATTTTTAAAGAAAGAAAAATGAAAATCATAGGATTTGGGGGCCAGCAGATGACGTGGTGGTTAAAGGCACTGATTCCCACATGCTCAACCACAGTTCAAGTCCCAGACCTGGTGGCTTGCTTTCTTCCATTCCCTTTCTCTCTCTCTGTCTGTCTCTCTCTGATCAAATTAAATAATAATAATATAATAATAATAAATGGAATTAAATAAATAATTTTTTTTTAAAATCATAGGGTTTTAAATTCTTGCTGCAAAGCATGGCTAGAGAATCCGGGAGTTACTATAACTGCTCTAAAAGAATCTCTTCATGTAGTCCCACCTGGCTTGGGTTAACTAACGTATTGATTCACATAGGCTGAACCCATGTTCTTACCTAATCTTTTAGTAAGTTTGAGCTTCAGTTGGGAAAGGGTAGTACTATAAGAATTAGAGAGGGAAAATTTGGGAAATATCTGGGTAATATCTAGTACCTCAAACCCCACTAATCCTTTCTCCCCCCCCCCCCCACTAATCCTTTCTTGATAACAGATGACTTCTCACAACCCTACCTCATCTGTTGTGTCTGTTCCTGTCCAGCTTGAAGCCTTACCTCAGAGGTAGTTTCCTTGGAAATGGATGCCAATTTTCCCCATACTCCCTAACCCTCTATTATTACACCAAAACATCTTAGTAGAGTCATATTGTCCTACATCATAGGGGACCAGTTACAAGGTCAAATCTTAGCAAAGGAATTGTAAGATTTTACTAATTTATTTCAACAAGACATGGGTAATATATGTGAAGATGAAATCCAAGAGATTAGGAGATTAGAAACACATTTTTACATTGACTTTAAGAGAGTCCAACTACCTGGCTGGTTGACTAAAACTTAGGGTGGCCCACAACATGAGGTTGAGATACCAGAAATTCACACCAGAAATATACCAAAGTATGATATACAGAAATCCAAAGACTTAAGCATTTTGAAATTTGGGAGATTTGTCACTCTCTCACTCCCTTCCTAACTAAATTACTTGAAAAGACTCAGAGAATATTTTTTACATTATGACATGGAAAAATACAAATAAAAAAAACATGGAAAATGGATAAATGGTTGAAGGATTCTGCTATTGAAATGCATTACTAGAGTGACATTTAACCAATGGAAAAAGGGTGGGCATGGCTGCATAATAAGCAGAAGGGCTAGATTAGTCATCGAAATAGTTAGACTCATGGGAAACTTTTTTTCTTGGTCTTTTTTTTTTTTTGGAGAGGTTTTTGCTATAGGGCGCGTACATTCGCCAGACAGACAGAGAGAGACAGAGAGACAGAGAGCGAGAAATCACCCCCCAGGGGAGATGGCCACGCCGCAATCCCTTCTCTTCCATTCTCCTCTCGGGATCTTGGGCATGCACACACACGTGCCCGGTGTGAGTTTAAGCCACCGGGTCCGGGACTCGAACCGCGGTCGACTACGTGGGAGTCCAGCGACATAGCCATTACGCTAACTGCTGGTCCCCCAGACTCATAGGAAACTTTGACGGTAGCTGCCATGGGAATACACAGGGTCAAAGTAGATTGACAGCCCACTAAGGTTCTACAGAAGGTTCATATGTGTATGAAAAGAATCTTGACTTAAGCTCTCATAATGAAAAGTCATGTCCTTTCTTCTTACCCTTTCTCATTTCAGAATCAGTTCAATGTTCCAGAACTCCTTGAATGAAGGAAAGATAAGGAGCCCTAGAGGAAGGACTTGGTGAAAACTTAAATACTATGGCAATCTCCCACATTAAAAAAATATTATTTTGTTTTGCTATAGGGTGTGTTTTTGCTCACCAGAGACAGAAAGAGAAAGAGAAAGAAGGAGAGAGAGAGAGAGAGAGAGAGGAGAGAGAGAAATCACCACAATGGGGTTTGGGGAGGATGTTAATGCTGCAATATCTTTTCCTTCATTCTTCTCTTAATTTGGGGCACACACACACATGCATCCATATTTTGCAAGTCACTGGGACTGGGACTTGAACTGCATAGCTGAATATATGGGATCCAGCTCCTTAACCTCCACACCACCTGCTGGTTCCACATATAGGAATTCATATTACTGGTCTTTCCCAAAGGAACTCATGCCTATTTATCATGGTAACTGAGCCTGGGAGAAAGGAAAGAAAAACTGAGAGAAATATCCACACCTCTCAGGAGTTTTTAGTTTCTGGCTCCGAACCAAAGTTAATCTCTGAGGAACCTGAATTCCACTATTTTCCAACAGTCAGGATGGGACTTTTGAGAGGTAAGTGATGAAATTTTGGCTAGCATTTTTCTCACTGTGGCTCAGTGGTCTTCAAATTCATCCCATATTTCTTTTTCTAGTTCCTGAGTTTACAGTTGAAGTAGAGATGTTCAAGTACTGATAGAAATATACATTGTGGGTCCAGTAGGTGGCGTGGTGGTTAAGGCGCTGGACTCTCACATGGCCAATTGCAGTTTAAGTCCTGTATCCAGCGGGTTGAAAAATCACACTGCGCACATATGTGCATGCCCAAAATCCTGAGAGGAAAATGGATTGTGACACAGACGTCTTCTCCAGGAGGTGCTTTCTCACTTTCTCTGTCCAGAAGTGCACATGCACTATAGCAAATTCTTAAAAAGTAACAACAGAAAACACAACAACAACAAATATAAGGGTTCCAGTGAACTAGAAACTGAAACTGTCAACTGATCATTTTGTATTCCTTATGCAGCTGGATAAAAGGGGTTATTATTTGGCTAGAGCAATTGATTCTTTTTTTTTTTTTTTTTTTTGAGAGGTTTTTGCTATAGGGTGCATGTGCTTGCCAGAAAGAAAGACAGAGAGAGACAGAGAGACAGAAAGCGAGAAATCACCCCCCAGGGGAAATGGCCATGCCGCAATCCCTTTTCCTTCATTCTCCTCTCAGGATCTTGGGCATGCACGCACATGTGCCCGGCGTGAGTTTAATCCACTGGGTCTGGGACTCACACCACGATTGGCTACATGCGAGTCCAGTGACATAGCCATTACATCAACTGCTGGTCCCAGGGCAATTGATTCTGATTATTAAAGTAAAATAGGAATGTCGATATAAAACTGAATGAGAGAAGAATAATATATCTGATACACAGGACATTGGGATACTTCCTAAGAATGGCCTATTTAGTAATAAAATTTAATAGAAGACTACAGCAATCATACATAGGTGGTAGCCCTCAGAAATGGGGATTTGGGTCCCCCATGGATAAAAAAGCCCAGCCAGCAGAGATGCAGGCTGAGAACATGAGGTAGACACTCCAGCATTGCCGTAATGTTCTGTACTTGTGCCCGCTGCAGAAATGAGGACTCCAGGAGCCATCTCATTATAAATATATGCATATGTAATTCCATATATGTAATTAAGTATCTATTTTGAGTTGTACATTTTAATGTTCCTTGTGTATTTTATTTTATATGAGGTGGGTGTTTTGCTTATCTGATGCAGTGTGACAAACCACCTCAAAATGTAATTTTTTTCTTAGGTGAGGTTTTCAGTATAGAACATGTGCACTTGCTGGAGAGAAAGAGAGACAGAAAGTGAGAAATCACCTCCTGGGGGAATCATCTCACCACGATCCCTTCTCCTTCTTTCTCCTCTTGGGATTTTGGGCACGCACGCACACGTGCCCAGCATGAGTTTTAAGCTGCCAGGTCCAGGACTCAAACCGTGGTCAACTATATGGGAGTCCAGCAATATAACCATTATGCCATCTGCTGGTCCCAAAATGTAATGTTTTAAAATAATAATTATTAGCTGGCACAATTCTGTGTGTTGATGGATAGTTTTGATTCAGGTAGTATGTGAGCTAGACTACGTATTTCTAATACATTTTTTTTTTCTTTTTTTGGAGAGGTTTTTGCTATAGGGCGCGTGCGCTCGCCAGACAGACAGAGAGAGACAGAGAGATAGAAAGCAGGAAATCACCCCCCAGGGGGGATGGCCACGCCGCAATCCCTTCTCCTCCATTCTCCTCTCGGGATCCTGGGCACGCACGCACACGCGCCCGGCGTGAGTTTAAGCCGCCGGGTCCAGGACTCGAACCGCGGTCGACTACGTGGGAGTCCAGCGACATAGCCATTACACTAACTGCTGGTCCCTCTAATACATTTTTTAAAACGATGTTGACCAGACTGGGAACCAGCAGTTAGCGTAATGGCTATGTCGCTGGACTCCCATGTAGTCGACCACGGTTCGCGTCCCGGACCCGGTGAATTAAAACTCACTCCGGGCGCATGTGTGTTCGTGCCCAAGATCCCGAGAGGAGAATAGAGGAGAAGGGATTGCGGCGTGACCATCCCCCCTGGGGGGTGATTTCTCGCTTTCTGTCTCTATGTCTCTCTCTGTCTGTCTGGCGAGCGCATGCGCCCTATAGCGAAAACCTCTCAAAAAAAAAAATGATGTTGACCAGAGAAATCATTTCTATTGTTCATAACTTAAGAGCACTAATTGGAACAGAAATTAGTACCTGAGAGTGGGGTTCCAAGTAAAAGGCCCTCAAAGAAACAGGGTATTTTGGGCAGGCACACACACGTGTGCCTGGAATATCACCAGGCTGAGATAAGGTGAAAGCCAGTGAGATTTTGAGTAACATTTAGGGAAAGGAAACTAATAGCTTACGGAACCCAGTGGAGAAACAGTACAATTCCAGGGAACTGGGGAGCATGTACCTAGAATAAACTCCAGAACATGGTCAAATGGGCCCCTTAGCAAAGTGATCCTAGTGGCAGGACTGGATAGTGTGTACAAACTCAAAAATCTGGGGTTCCCTTCACTAAATTTGATCTCTGAATACCACCTCTGCTGACACAGCATCCAGCCGTGAACTAGTGCTATGGCAGCAACCTTCAAGGGGATCAGTGAGCTGAGAACATGGGAGGCCCTTAAATCATGAATGAGACAGTAGTTTTTACTCAGGAATAGAACTTATTACATATTCCATGTTCTCCTCACTGGCTTATCATATATTAAATTTATTATATTTATCTATCTGCCTATTAATATATCCACCTATACACACACACATAAAATATCTCTATATATGCCATATGTTAACTTTTATAATTTTTTCTGATTATAAAAACATTATAAAAATGGTATCGTAGCTGGACTCTCAAGTAGTCTAGTTGATCGTGGTTTGAGTCCCGGGCCCAGCGACTTAAAACTCATGCCAGGCACGTGTGTGTGCCTGCCCAAAATCCTGAGAGGAGAATGGAGGAGAAGAGATTGTGGTGTGGCCATTCCCCCTGGAGGGTGATTTATCGCTTTCTATCTCTCTGCCTCTCTCTGCCTCTAAGACAAGCACACAGGCCCTATAGCAAAAATCTCTTTCAAAAAATTATAAAAATGAACTGTTAATGGATTAACTTAACCATCAGTGGAAATGACTCATCCTAAGGGCAAATTTGCCGTCAGGAGTCAACTACAAGGTATAATCAGCATTCTCTCCACCCCCTCATGATATACTTCATTTCCACCTGATGCCCTCAGGAGATAGCTGGGAGAAGAAACGAAAAGTTCTCCAGTAGGCAGACATCTATATCAGCTCCAGTGAAACCAAATTTATTCCAGTGTTCTATTCAGAATGATTTGAACCAGCCAATTCAATTTGATCTCCATTCATTTTGTTTGATAATGTTTACCGAGCACCTCCTTAGATGCTGGAGACTGAGGCACTAGGCATGCACGAAGCATACAGAAATCCTACCGTCCTATAGCTCACATTCTAGTGGTGGGGAGAAAGATAGATAATAAACAAATAAATGTTGGGAGGTAATAAGTGCTGTGAAATTTTTTCACAGTCAAAATGGAGTCATTTGCATCAGCCCTGACTAAGCCAAGCTAAGAAGGCCACGGAGGAGGTGTTTTCTCATGCTAGTGTGCTTGATAACAAAAATTGTTATTTAGAGAACTCTGATAGAATCAGAACCTTGCACAAGGACCACTGCCTGACACAGGGACTAACTTTTCAAGGACATCTGGCCAGAGACTATCTAACTTTGGACTAATACTACCCTTGTTACTGATCTTGGAAGCCAAGGATAACTGTCTTAAAACAACTGGTATAATGTTCTTACCTCTCCCTCTCCCCACTTGCGGGTTTTTACGTTAAAACTTGTTCAGGGATGGGGTCAGCAGGTGGCATAGTGGTTAAGGTGCTAGACTCTCTCATGGCTGACTGTGGTTTGCATACTGGACCTGGAGGTTGTTTTCTCACTTTCCTTCTCTTTCTTTCTCTCTCTCTGGTGAGTGCACACAGCCTATAGCAAGTTAAAAAAGTAATAATGAGTAGAATTAAATAAATTTAAATATATATATATATATTTGTTTTTTTAGAGAGTTTTTTCTTCTTTTTTTTTTTTTTTTGCTATAGGGTGCGTACACTTGTGGGAGAGATAGAGAGATAGAAAGCAAGAAATCACCCTCGCAGGGAGTATGGCCATGCCACAGTCCCTTCTTCTCGTCTCCTCTCAGGATTTTGGGCACACATGCACATGCACCTGGCATGAACTTCAAGCCACCAGATCCAGGATTTGAACCATGGTCAATCATGTGGAGTCCAGCAATGTAATCATTATGTACCATCTGCTGGTTCCCAATAAATAACTCTTAAAAACGAAAACCAAAAAACCTGTTCGGGGGTTTTCGAGACCTTGCCAAGCACATTTAGGGCTACCTGAATTATTTTCATCTGGGCTGTACCTGGTGCCTCCAAATGAAGTCCTTTCTGCTGTGTTTATTTTGACTCGTTTTTGCCTATTTAGGTTAACAATACTAAAAAGAAAAATAAAGCATGGATAAGGGGATAAATGTATTGTCAGAGAAGGCCTCTTTAATAGAGTGAACAGAGACTCTGTGGAAGTACGTTTCAGGCAGTGAGAACCACGGGTGCAAAGATTCTGGGGTGTGAGTGTGCTTTGCATGTCAAAGAACAGTGAGGAGGCCAGCATGGCTGGGAGGACAAGCAGGAAGGATGAGGAGCATTTAGATCTTGAGGTATCCCAGTGAGAGCCAGTCCTATAGGCTCTCGCAGGCCATGGTTTACATTTTGGATCTGGGGATCAGCAGATGGTGTAATGGTTATGTTGCTGGACTCCCATGTAGTGGGCCATGGTTTGAGTCCTGGACCCAGCGGCATAAAACTAATGCCAGGTGCATGTGCATGTGTGCCCAAAATCCCAAGAGGAGACTGGAGGAGAAGGGACTGTGGCATGGCCATTCCCCGTGGGGGTGCTTTTTTGCTTCCTGTTTCTCTGTCTCTCTGGCAAATACACATGACCTATAGCAAAAATCTCTCTAAAATATAGAAAATAACTTAGGATTTTATTTTTTGTATAGTTTAAAGCCCTCACAAGGTTTTGAATAGAGACATGAAATGCTCTGCTCAGTTATTTAGCTGGATTCTTTGCTCCACTATAGAGAATAGTCTATGATGGAAACTAGTTCCATGGTTCTATGCTTCTTCGTCCTCAGCCACAATCCCATAATGCAAACTCCTCCAAGTTCCTTTAGCTACAGGGCTCTCATCTCTGTATTTCTGCAAGTCTTCCTCTTTTGCTCATCTTCCACACTGCTGACCTCCTTCCTCCAAATCTATCCTGTGATTGTAGACAAACTTCCAAGCTCCTATAGCCTCTCACCTCATCTCACTCTTAACTGACACCTCACTGGCTCCTGAGAACATGGCTGTCCTTGCAGCCTCTGCAATGGAGGGTGACAGTTTCCGATATTCCACTTACAGCAGGACCATGACTCGGGCTGTTCCCAGTGCTCCTTCCCCACTGGAAGCTTCTGTACTGTATGACTCAATGGAAAGAAGCACTCGAATCCTGTTTGAATCCTCACTGAAGCCCTGCTCCATTCCATCAGAATGATTTCTTTTGCAGTTACCAAGGGGTTGTGCATAACCTCTTAATGCTAAAGAGTCTTTGTCTTATCTTTTTGCTGCATTTGATGCTGTTAAAACTCTTTGCTCTTCCATATTTTATATCGTTCTTTTTACGCTCTATTCCTATCTGACAATCCCTTCCGAGTTTGTGTCCCCTTGTCCATCTTCCATCACTGATCTCCCTTGCTTACTGACTGCTTCCTTACTGACTTCCTTTTCTCTGCCAGGGCCCTTCTCCACATCATTGTGTACTTAGATTTCTAAGGAGGATAGGTTGAAAGATTTAGGGACATATTAGTGTAATTTAGAAACACAGCCATTTATTTAAAGGATGATGTCCTTGAAGGATGATTCTAGTTTAGTCTCTGGCAGGCTTAACTTCAGGGGATATTTTTCTCATTCTTTTAATTAAAAAAAATTTTAAATTAATTAATTAATTAGTTTGTTTATTTATGCCATAGGGTACATGTGCTTGCTGGAGAGAAAGAGAGAGTGAGAAATCACTCCCAGGGAGGATGGCCACACCACATCCTCCATTCTCCTTTTGGAATTTTGAGCACACATGCACACATGGCCCCAGGTTTAGAACTCCAGCTGTGGAGTTAGCCATGTGGGACCCCCTTAACCATGATGCTTCTGCTGGCCCAACTTCAGGAAATATTAGTTTGGCTTTTAGACTGTCCAGTTGGAATGTGGGAGCTGTTGGATAGGCTTAAATACTTTCAGCTATAGACATTGGAATAGGCTGCCACTAGCTACTCTTAATGATTACTTTCTCATTTATACCTATCTTTATACTCTGGTGAAAAACTTTCCTTGAATAAAGTCATTCTATGCAGTCACAGCAGAAATCTCAGGTATGCAGTTCGGTCAATGACAGTAATAGCTCTGCTGTATTGTACAGTCCCAGCCTTGGCTCAGACATGGTAGAGAAAGGCAGCACAGGGTTGTTCACTGTGCCAGACAGTTGGAGCTAGAAGCCACATGCCAATCCTGGTTTGAGTCCCCAGCCTGCTGAGCCAGAAAACACCCCAGGTGTCCAGGATCCTGGCATGTTGAACAACTAGAGGAAGGAGATCATAGTGTGACCACACCCTGTGGAGGGTGCGTCTTTCTGTCTCGTATATGTACAAGCACTCTATCACCAATAAAATTTTTTTTTAAAAAAGGACAAAGTGGGACCAGCAGTTAGCATAATGGCTATGTTGCTGGACTCCGATGTAGTCGACCGTGGTTCGAGTCCCGGACCTGGTGGCTTAAACTCACGCTGGGCGCATGTGCGTGCGTGCCCAAGATCCTGAGAGAATGGAGGAAAAGGGATTGCGGTGTGGCCATCGTCCCTGGTGGGTGATTTCTCGCTTTCTGTCTCTCTGTCTCTCTCTGTCTTTCTGTTGAGTGCATGTGCCCTATAGCAAAAACCGCTCCAAAAAAAAAAAAAAAAGGGAAAAAAGTTTAAAATACTGAGGATTGTTGATCCGAAGAAGGTTAGAATGCAGGGCAATCTGTCACCTACTTCCCCTGCCTGCCTGAATTCAGGATATATATCCTCCCCTACTGGAGACAGCTTACTCCCAGCTCAGTATAATATCAACAGTGCCAGAGAAATTCAGGAGCAAACCTGAACTATCTTTTCCCAGGGTCCCCACCTTTTAGGAGCCTCAGACTATTAGATCTTTTGTCTGTGTCACATCTGGACTAATCAAAGGTGGTCCAGTTTCCCTAATACCTGGAGACAAATTTTAACCTTTCTTGAAGGACAGGTTCTTTGATGCCTAATTCAAATGACCAGTCAAATAGAAAAAAGGATCTTTCTAAATGAGTTGGTTTATTGCAGAATGTGCACATGTGCACACACGCAAACACACACACAAGCAGCAAATAGACAAGTATGTAGTCACACAAAGATAAGTAAAAGGCAGAAGAAAAGGAGGGCATAAAGCACGTGTGTGCCACTAACTAACAAACCCCTGCGTCCATGGTTGAGGGCTGTTCACTCCAACAGTTTCTGGATGTTGCTGTCTTAGCGAGTAGATACTCACACAGAACAGAATCACTGTGAGATGTACCTCAAATAAGAGTTTCAGGCCCTTATTTTATAGCCCTAAAAGACATGCTATCGGGACCAGCAGTTGGCGTAATGGCTATATCGCTGAACGCCCATGTAGTCGACCGCTGTTCAAGTCCTGGACCCGGTGGCTTGAACTCACGCCGGGCGCGTGTGTGTGCATGCCCAAGATCCCAAGAGGAGAATGGAGGAGAAGGGATTGCGGTGTGGCCATCCCCCCGGGGCGTGATTTCTCACTTTCTCTCTGTCACTCTCTGTCTTTCTGGCGAGTGCACGTGCCCTATAGCAAAAATCTCTCCAAAAAAAAAAAAGACATGCTATCTCAGCTTCCAGATTTCACTTAGGAAGGGAAAGCCATAGGGCTCACCAGCAGCTCGTTTGGCTCAATTACAGCAAGTATGCAGCAAATTGGCCACAGCAACAGTCATACACCCAAAATGAAGTAATACTGTCAAAGCATTTAAAGTGGAGTTAGTACTGGTAAGACATAATCCTGTAAACTTTTAGATCCAGTGAGAATCGTAACACTGTAAAATACACATTATCATATCCTATCACTTCTAAATTTACTGTTCTTTGTTGGGTACACAACTTAAGCAAGGCTCCTCAGCCACAGAGTTGAGAGATACTTTTGCACGATGGGCACAACATGTGTTAAAATAAATTTCTGCTCTGGTTTCTCTCCAATTAATCTGACTTTTTCTTCCAGGAGAGCGTCTCAACTAAGAACTTGCAAGGGTTGAGAAAGAAGTTATATCTCCTTCACCAGGCAGACGGTGATTCTGTTATGCCAGTTACCGAAGTCTCCTCAATTCCTGATGGCTATGATCTGAATGTTTGTGTTCCCTCAAATTCATATGTTGAAATCCTCACCCCAAAGTGATGGTATCAGGAATGGGACCTTTGGGAGGAGATTAGTGCCTTTATAAAAGAGGCTCAAGAGGGGTCCCTTGCTCTTTCCACTACATAGGGTTAAACTGAGAAGATGGCCATCTATGAGGAAGTGGGCCCACCAGATCTGAATCTGTGTCCACCTTGGTCTTGGACACCCTATCTTCCAGAATAGTGAGAAATAAATTTCTGTTGTTTATAAGTCACCCAGTCGATGGTATTTTGTTATAGCAGTCCAAACAGAATAAGAAAATAGCCAATGATAAAATTGGCTTCATGAAAAACATTCCCCTGTTTGCCTTCAGAAAGATGTTCTAGAAACCCAATGCAAGCAAACCTGGACACTATGATTTTTAAGGGGGCGATCTGCCCATGAGACTGTAAATTCTCTGAAAGTAGGAAAATATCATTTAATCTCTTGTTATGTTAACATCTTGCAAAAGTGATGGGCCTTTAGTAGCTGCTCAATAAATATTTTTTCATACGAGAGACTGAATATACAGACAATATATAAAAGTAGAACTCTGACCCACAACCTGCAGCAATCTGCCTGGGATATCAACCCAGTATCTACAATAATTAGTTAAAGAAGCCAGCCTGCCATGTCTGCCTTCTAGGAAGCCAGATTGTTCTCTGTGTTAACAAAGACAAACATTGAGCCTTCCAACAATTGGTCCCAGTGGCCAGGACTCGATTAGTAACTAACAGCATTTGTAATTCTTTCCTTGCTTCCAATATAGGGCCAACCAGGGAAAGGTGAATATGCACCCTTCATGAATCACATAGGATGCCCTGTTTGTAGTTAGCCCTCTTCATCTCTTCCATGCCAACAACCCTCCAGCAGGGCACATCAAAGCCTTCCTTTTTTAAAAAAACTAAAAAGCTTTCCCACTCCTCTGTTTACCTTTGAGTCTTTTTTTTTTTTTTTTTTTTTTTTTGGAGAGGTTTTTGCTATAGGGTGCGTGCGCTCGCCAGACAGACAGAGAGAGACAGAGAGACAGAAAGTGAGAAATCACCCCCCCCCCGGGGGGGGGAGATGGCCACACCGCAATCCCTTCTCCTCCATTCTCCTCTCGGGATCTTGGGCATGCACGCACACATGCCCGGCGTGAGTTTTAAGCTACCGGGTCCGGGACTCGAACCGCAGTCGACTACGTGGGAGTCCAGCAACATAGCCATTACGCTAACTGCTGGTCCCACCTTTGAGTCTCTTAACACAAGTGATGGTGACAGGCTCTTGCTCTAGCAAGCTCTGAATATACAGCCTCTACTTGTTCTCATTTGGTGGGTATTCATGTATTTACAGAAGTAAATAAATGCCATTGGAAACTTGGGGTAGACAAGGTGACAAGGTTTAACCTCAGGACTGGAAGGTAGTTACAGAGAGATGTCACCTGATTAGCTGTGTTATAATCTGAGCTTCAGAGGTGACCTGCCTCTGAAAACTCTTTTCCTGTCTTAAAATAAAAGCCAGAACGTTTGAGGTATGGTTTTGAAAGCAGAATCTGGTGGGAGAGAGACAGCTAGCCCTGCCATTCCCAGCAGGACCCCTGAATTTTCTCTCTCATAGACAGGAGGCTCAGTTTGATGACTCCTGTCACTGCTGGGCTGTTCCATGTGCTTAAAATGTTATGGTTCAAGACAAGCATAGGTACAAAAAAAGTAATCAGATATTTTTTTCTCCCTGGGTTGTCTTTAGCACAGCTCCAGCAAGATGAAGTTTTATGATGCTTTTTAGAAATTAGAAACGTCACCAGCCTCTGACTCTGGGTAAGTCTACTTTGATAATAGTCTCCCAATTGATTGGTTCTAGTCCTTTTTCAAATAGGACCTCATCTCTCCTTTGCCCCCAGGCAGTGGCGATATTAAAAATATTGAATACCTGAAATGTCAAAGGCATAGACCAATCAAAACACAGGCTCAAGCTACACCAGTCATTAACTCTTTAGGTTTGGAAACTTAGGGAGGTATGGGCAGCAGAAAGTAAATCCTCTGAAGTAGGAAGGTATCATTTAACCATGAGGCATGGTCACCCTTCTCCTCCATTTCTCCCTCCCTTTGGAATTTTGGCATGCACATGTGCTCAGTGTATTTCTTAAGCACCCAGGTTGCACCCAGGTTTGGGGCTCTAACCCACAGTCGGCCATGTGTAATCCAGCTGCCTTAACCACCTCAACAGGAGTCCTGCTCTGTCTTTCCATAAGGGCACTAATCCCATCACTGGGGCTCTACCTCATAACCTCATTGTTTTTCTTTAAGGGATTTTTTTGCTATAGAGTGCTCTTGCTCACCAGAAAGACAGAGACAGAAAATGAGAAAAGGGTGGGGTGGCCATGCCATAATCCCTTCTCCTTCATACTCCTCTTGGGAATTTAGGCACACATGCACACACGCCTGGTGTGTTTCAAGCTGCCAGGTCTAAGACTTGAACTGTGATTGGCCATGGGAGTCCAGCACCTTAACTACTACACCACCTGCTGGCCCCTCATAACCTCATCTTAATCTAATTATCTCTCAAGAACCCCACCTCCAAATACCATCACACGGAGGGTTAGGACTTCAACATAAGAATTTTTTAGGGAACACAAACATTCAGTCCTTAACATAGTCTGTTATACATAGAGTCCCCAAGCAGCCTGACTAGCTGTCATGTGATGAGCACTATTGACACTCCAGCAGTGGACAGCCTCTCCAGTAGGCATGATGGCCTACCTGGACATGGCTGCAGACTCTCCTGGGTTGTTTTATCTCTGGAGCACTAATTCCTCCATTATACTCTACAGTTACTTCTGCTCTTGCCTGACAGGCCCTGTGGTTGTCTCTGGATACCACCATTAATATGTAGAGGCCCTAGAAGTGCCCTCATTTTATGGACATCTATGATAAGTTGGGAAGGAGAATGTCTCTTTTCCTTCCTTTTAATCTCTATAACCTGAGCAGTAGTAAAATAACATTCATTCATTCATTCATTCATTCATTGGAGAAATAGAGAAGGCAACTATATGCAGGCATAGAGAGTAGAGTTATGAACAAGATAGGATGCCTGCATGAATAACAAATGCACAGATCTGGAGCAATCTGCTCCTGTGTTTTATGGTTTTAAGGAACCAGCTCCTGCCTACAGTTCAACCTTAAAACCCCAATTAAATGTCTTGCTCCCGTCACCTCGCTTTATCCAGAAAAGTGTGGAAGGGCAGGAGGAGGGGTGAAGGAGAAGGGGAAAGAAGGTAGCAGCAGCAACATATACAGGGGAGGGAAGCAAGGGTGTGATGCCCTTGCTCCTTCTTGCACTGCTCTTGGCTCAGCCCTAGGGCTGAGTTGATTATTTGTTGCAGCAAAGGAGACTACACAACATGGGGAGTCAGGGGGTATCTCTGTAAGCGAGTGCTTTTAGGACCTATAGGATTTGGGTTTGTGGTAGGTAATTTAGAAAGGAGGTTTAAAGAAGCAGGACTTTGCTCTGAATTGGATGCCATGAGGACAAGGGGTAATTCTATGATTGTTTATCTTAATGGTTCTCATCTGGAAGAAAGGAAGAATACAGTGATGCTAGAACAATAGTTAGTGAGAGAAGTGCAGTCAGTTAAATTAGTGGGAGAAGAGAAATGTTTGAAATGTTTATGGTTTGTATGGTAACATTGTTTATGTCTGTGCTTAGGAGATATTGTAAGTGGTGGTGTTTGTCTCCCTTCATCACAATAAAAGAATGACCTTGTGTGATGTTGGTGTTCTGCAATATTGATTATACTCAAAGGGTGATTATCACAGTTATGCCATAACTGTGAATGCCAGGTCAGCTCCTGACAACACTGAGGCTTAGTTATTATTGCAGACGAGTTCTCAGATGCCCTAGGTTTATCTTCTCAGTCCCCTCCCCCACCGTTTTTTCAGGACAAATAAAATCAGATCACAGAACATTAATCTATGATATTCAGATTTTCACTGTTGCTGAGTTTATGCTGATTTGGAGAACACAGTCTATAATTGGACTAGGGTTAATTCTTCCTTCTCCTGTTGTTGGATGAGTTGCTGAATCATGGTATGACAACAGCTGTGCAGACAGGTAGGACTCTGGCCAGAATATGTGGAACAAGTGCAAAACAATTGCCAGAAACAAAATGATTATCTACCTTTTTAATAAGTCTTCTTTTTTTTCTTTTGGAGAGTTTTTTTGCTATAGGGCGTGTGTGCTCACCAGAAAGAGAGAGAAAGACAGAGAGACAGAAAGCGAGAAATCACCACCCGGGGAGATGGCCATACCGCAATCCCTTCTCCATTCTCCTCTCAGGATCTTGGGCACGCACGCACACGCACCCGGCGTGAGTTTAAGCCACCGGGTCTGGGACTCGAACCGCATTCGACTACATGGGAGTCCAGTGACATAGCCATTACGCTAACTGCTGGTCCCCTTTTTAAATAAATCTTGAAGCCAGGGTCCCAGATTATAAAATCCTGGCAATGAAAACATGCCCTAGAATCCAGCTATGTCTGTTTTAGACATTCACATGATTTTTTTTTTCTTTAAGGCTTCTCATGTTCTACTGGCTCTGTAATGTGTAGGTACAGTAATACATGCTGCTAACCACAAACTTTTCCTTGGCTAGCTAGAAGGAAAGTGAGGGCTACATAATTGTTCATGAAGACTCTGGCTAGTGAATTAAAATTTACTTGGTTTGTTGAGCTTATAGTAGACCTTGTGTCACTTATGTAGTCTAGTAAGGTCAGAGACAAGTTGTTTTGTTTTTACAGAATTATTTATTTGATTTTGTTTATTATCACTATTATTATTTTTTAACTTGACCAGGGAGAGACAGACAGCAAGAGAGAGAGAGAAAGTGAAAGGTCTGAGATGTGAACCGCGGTTGGCCCTGTGGAATCCAGTGCCTTAACTACCACACTACTTGCCAGCTCAGAAATAAGTTTTGGATCGGGGACCAGCAGTTAGCGTAATGGCTATGTCGCTGGACTCCCACATAGTCGACCGCAGTTCGCGTCCCAGACCCGGTGGCTTAAACTCACGCCAGGCGCGTGTGCGTGTGTGCCCAAGATCCCGAGAGGAGAACGGAGGAGAAGGGATTGCTGCGTGGCCATCTCCCCTGGGGGGTGATTTCTCTCTTTCTGCCTCTCTGTCTCTGTCTGTCTGGCGAGCATATGCGCCCTCTAGCAAAAACCTCTCCAAAAAAAAGAAATAAGTTTTGGATCACCTATTTTTTTTTTTTTTTTTTTTTTTTTTTTTTTTTTTTTTTTTTTTTTTAGAGAGAGATTTTTTGCTACACGGTGCATGCACTCACCAGAAAGACAGAAACAGAAACAGAAAGTAAGAAATCACCCTCCCTCCAGGTGGGATGGCTATACCGCAGTCCCTTTTCCTACACTTTCCTCTCGGGATTTTGGGCACGCACGCACATGTACCTGGGGTGAGTTTTAAGCTGCTGGGTCTGGGACTTGAACTATGGTAGACTACATGGGAGTCTGGCAACGTAACCTTTACACCATCTGCTGGTCCCTGGATTACCTTTCTGAGTTGTATTTTTTGTTGTGGAGATTTCATTCACAGAGTACATATGACAGGCATGTTAAGTATCGCTCCTAGTTTTCCCAAGTAGTATGTGATGCTATGCTTGATGCATATTGTTAATTTTTGGGTGTTTGTCTCAGAGAAACATGACCTACTTGGAAGGTGTGGTAATTTTAAATTACTGGAGGTCTCTAACAATTGGCTTCAATATGCAAGGTAAGTTAGTGTATGGTAGGAGGCTGTTTAGTCTGATGTTCACATCAAGAAGTAGCGTTCTATGGGGCCAGTAGGTGGGGTGGTGTTTAGGGCACTGGATGCCATATGGCAGACTCTTCAGTTTGAGTCTCAGACCTGGGACCTTGCAAAACACACTGTGTGCATGTGCATATGTGCCTAAAATCTCAAGAGGGCAATGGAAGAGAAGGGACTGTAGCATAGCCATGCCCCCTGGGTTGTGATTTCTCTTTCCTTCTTTCTGTCTCTCTACAGCAACACACATGTCCTATAGTAAAAATCTAAAAAAAAAAAAAAAAATTAGAAGTACTCTAGTAGGGTACAAACTATTGGGAGTATAAATACCATTTAGCACATCAGGAACAAGCCAACAGTCTTTCGCTCAAGATAGGCAGATTTACTGAATGGAGTTAAGTAGTTCTGCAAAGTGGGCTGGAATTTTTCTCAAGTGAATAAACTATCTACTATAGTAAGATAGCCCCAATATTTCTGTAGGTTTTTCTTTGTAGGTTTTTGTTTTGAAAGAGTTTTTTGTTTGTTTGTTTGTTTGTTTGTTTGTTTTGCTATAGGGTATGTGCATTTGCTGGAGAGATAGAGAGACACAGAGACAGAAGGCAAGAAATCACACCCTAGGGGAGGATGGCCACGCTGCAATCCCTTCCCCTCCACTCTCCTCTTGGAATCTTGGGCACGCACACACACTCACCCGGTGTGAGTTTCAAGTTCCTGGGTCTGAGACTCGAACTGCAGTGGACTGCGTGGGAGTCCAACAATGTAACCATTATGCCACCTGCTGGTCCCCTAGGTATTTTTTTTTTCTATAGTGAGTGTGCACTCACCGGAGACAGAGACACTGAGAGGAAAAGTGAGAAATCACCCCTACTACCCCTGGAGGGATGGCCACACTGGAATCTCTTCTCCCCCATTCTCCTCCTGGGATTTTGAGCACACATGCACATGCACCTGGCATGATTTTCAAGTTGCCAGGTCCAGGACTTGAACCACAGTCGACCATGTATGAGTTCAGGGCTATAACCACCATGGCACCTGTTGGCCCAGGGCTAGGTTTTTCAAATAGAGTCAATCTCTGTTAAACATATTGTTGAAGTGTGGGTAAAGGTTCAACTTTTGTTTTGGGGGGATTTTTTTAGACAGGTCATTTGTATGTTTCCCAGCCAGCCTTGAGCTCACTATCCTCCTGCCTCAGCTTCCCAAGTTGTTGCAATAACAAGTGCATGCCAGTATGCCCAGCCTTTAGGTTAGGCTGGATATGGAACCCAGAGCACAGCAACGTCTGCCACTGCAGCTGGATAAGGTGCAATTTTCATAAGACTGAAATTTGAGATTAATTATGCAAGGAAAGTTTAAGTACCAGAGTGACCTATAGAAGGAAACTTACCTTATAAAGATTGTAAAAATGTAGCTATTAAATTTTGTCAATAATCAGTTAAATTAAAAGAAGTAGCTATGGTTTGCCTGTAGTACTTCAGAGTGTCATTGCTCTTGAATGGTAGAAGAGCAGAGAAGATAGTCAAAAGTAATGGGAAGAAGATAAGGGAGACAATATTGAGCAATCTTTTTGTTGGCTAATAAAGGGTATAAAAATACAATAATTGGCAAGATTAGAGGTAGGGTAAAAGATGCTGAAGAACTAGAAAATTCATCTTGTTTTGTTGTCATGGGTATAAATTGTTCATTTCTATGACCAGCAGCTTCTGGAGAACTCCAAGGAATCATCAGTGTGTGGTCTTCCCATGGATTAGATGTCCAGTAGTCAAGGAAAATGATGTTGGATGTTGTTAACAGTGGTTAATATTTCAGAGTTCCACTAGGTTTATTTTTCTGAAATTTGTGGATAATAAAGATAATGGAGCTTAAGTAAAACATAAAGCTTCACTGAGTTATTATTTTTTAATATATGAAATATTTATTTACTCATTTATTTTAAATTTTTACTATAGGGTATGGATTGGAATCCTAGCCCTGGCAACTTGAAATGAGGAAGAGGAGATTGTGGTGTAACCATGTCACATTGTGGAGGGCTTTCTCCCTCCTTTCTTTCTCTCTTTCTGTCTCTCTCTCTCTCTTTTTTTTTTTTTTTTTTTTTTTTTTGTCATAGGGCAGGGGAGAGACAGGGAGAGGGAAAGAGAAATCACCCCCCAGCAGGATGGCCATACCCCAAGGGCTTCTTCATTCTCCCCCCAGGATCTTGAGCATGGACACACATTCCCCAGAGAATTTCAACTGGTAGGGACTCAAATCATGGGCCACCATGAGGGAGTTCCAGGATGTAACTGCTATACCATCTGCTGGGCCAGAAATCTGTGTTTCTAAAGCATTTCAAAGCCATTGACTAACATATGTACCATCAGTATAAATATTTGCTTTTATCTTTTATCAGCTAGTAGGTCTGGGATAAGACAATGACTGCACTCACAGAAAACCTAGTATGGCATACTGAGTCAGCCACTTATTAGGTAAGAGATTGGGGCAAGTTATTTTTCTAAGACTCAGATTCTTTAAACATGGAATGTAATAATTCTTTCTCACAGAACTGCAGGCATTTAGTGAGTTATTTATTGTTTGACAATCAATGAATAATACCTACAACTCAGTCTTTCACATTGGTTATTTCCTCTATCAGCTGTCCTATGTGATGCCTACTACTCTCCCCCCCCCCCCTTTTTTTTTTTTTTTTGGTTAGGTTTTTGCCACTTTATGGCCACTACTCTCATTTTATAGACACAGTCACACCTATGTAAGTGCTGATATCAGACTCCAATCCTTCTAATGCCATTATCCAGTTCTTAACTCCGGCTCTGACACTTTCCACGGTTAGATTCAATAGCCCACGACGCACCTATCACAAAGTAGGCCCTCAGCTTTTAAATATTTATAATTTGCAAGTTTGATCACCATGGGTTTGTCCTAGAGTCTTCTCTCTTTTCTGTGCAGGGGCAAAATCCAGCGGAGGCCTAAATTCTACCGTGTGCGCGCAGGGTGCGAGAGGAGCCCAGTTTATTATGAGCTTATAGTAGTATGAGCAAGCTCCCAGCCAGTGACGGGGGCGAGGCGGTGGCGTTGCCCGTCGAGGACCCCCCCCCCCCCCCCCCCCCGCCTGGAGCCTTCCCGACTACCCCCGCGGGGCGTCCTTAGCAACCCGCGCGCTCCTTCTCAGCCCCGCCCCTTTTGGGCGGTGCGGCGCCGGGCGCGAGGCGGCGGCGGGCTCTGCGCCTGCGCGCGACCGTAACCGCCAGTCAGCTCACTTCCCCCTCCTCCTCCCCCCTCCCCTCTCCCCCTCCTCAGCTCCTTAGAACGAGACGCCGACATGGAGCCCGAAGACCTGCCGTGGCCCGGCGAACTGGAGGAGGAGGAGGAGGAGGAGCAGGAGGAGGAGGAGGCGGCCGCGGCGGCGGAGACTGAGGAGGCGGCCAACCTGGACGAGGTCGTGGTGGTGGAGGAGGTGGAAGAAGAGGCGGTGGCGGAGCTGGACTCCGACTACGAGGACCAGCTCCGAGAGAGCACGAACGACTGGGAGGAGGGGGAGGACGAGGAGGACGAGGAGGCCAAGGCCTGGCTGCAAGCGCACCCCGGCCGGATTCTGCCTCCGCCGCCGCCCCCGAGGCACCGGTACTCCGAGGGCGAGCGGGCCTCCCTGGAGAAGGTGAGCGGGGGGGAGGAGAAGTGTGGGGCCCCCGAGGGGCAGGGCTGGCGTCTGTCCCTGAGCGCTCCGCCCTGCTCGGGGCATCCTCCAGGGGGCATGGCCATGCCTGTCACCAGGCCAGACAAGTGATAGGGGCGCCTTTCAGGGAAGGCTCGCGTCCGGGGCCCCGACCTCTGCCCGGGCTGGCCGACTGACTGCGCGTCTCCGGTACTTCCTGGCAAAGACCTCTCTCATTCCCTCCCCCTCAGTGGGTCCGGGCCTTTGAGCCACAACATATTCAGAGGAGCCAGTATTTCCCATGCGTGTAGTTAAACTCTTTTGGGAGGAGGTGGGGCTTATCGTGTCTTAAAGGAGGGGGAAAGGGCGGAGTAAGACTGGAGAGGATGGCTGCCCAGGGAATATCTTGTTGGAGAGACAATTAGCAGATTAGTTTGAAGTGCAGGATTCCCCTTGAGGGAATAGTGTGGATTAGGTATAGTGCACAGTCAGTCCTGAGAGGCTTCCCGCCCATTGTGTTCTCTGGACCCTCCTTTGTAGGGGGACTCCAGCACTTTGGAGGGGCCTTTAATGCAAGAGACTTGTGTTCTATCAATAGCTCCAAACAGTCTGGAAAACTGAAAAGCACAAGGTGATACACAGTAGAGATTGCGCCGATTTTATGGTTGACCCGTGAAGATCTATTTTTTTTTTAACTTCATTTAATTAACTGCTTTTTTAAAGCAAGATTACACTGCTTAATATGTCAGCCTCTATCTAGCCAGTACATCTTTTGGTCTAATCACTTTTCAAGTGCTCACTAATCACACTTGGCTAGTGGCTACCATATTGGCCAATGCAGGTACAGAACGGATAAAGTTATACTATGGACTGTTGATCACTGAAAAGACATAGTGTTGTTTTGCTAGATATTCCAGTGGGTCCTTAATTCACTGTGCTTCATTGTTAACATTCACTATATCCCATACTTTGTGTTGGGTGCTAAGGAAACCTTGGAGAACCCAGACATGTTTGGTTCCTGCCTTTCTACTGTTCACAGTCTAGAGAGTGAGACAGACAAAACTTAGATGATCACATAAAGTTAAACATGTACCAAGATGCTATGCAAACATCAAGTAAGATAATCTAGCTTCTCATTGAAGGTAGGAAAACTTCCTTGCAGAGGATATGATACAGCTGATACCTGAAGTCAGGTAAAGGTTATCTAGGCAAAGAGGAAGGAAAGAGCCTTCTAGTTGAAGGAAGAGGTGTTTTCAAGAAACTAAAAGCCAATATGGTTTGAGCACAGATTGCAAGACTTTGTCGACTGAGCCAAGCATTTAGGGGCTTCATCCCTGGAGCTTTGGGAAGTAAATGAAAGTGTTTTAAGCCAGAGGTTGTATGATAAGATTTGTGTTTCCTCAATACCACTTTGTAGCAGAGTGGAGAACAACTGTGAAAGGAGGATTGGATAGGGAGCAGTAGTAATAGATTGGGGACACTAAAATGAGGCCATTGCTTTATTGCCAGACAAAAGAGGATATTTTGGAATAGCAATGTGTGGATGTGGGCAAAAATGGACAGATTGGGGAGAGTTTCAAGAGGGAAAATCATCACACTTTATAGTGGACTTGGTGTGGAAAGTAAAGTGTTCAGGTATTAGGTTATTGAATGAATGGTGTGTTAAAAATTGAGAGATTACCAGGTTCGTGGTGGTGGTGGTGGTGGTGGTGGTGGTGCAGATGGTGCAGAGAAGTGAGTGATTCAGAGACTTTGCTGTGCTGTTTTTATGCTGGTCTTGCACTCTTCAATGCTGATCACTTCAGACACCTTGTAATAATTCAATTCTGTGGACTAGTGTCACAAAATTCTAGGTCTCCAACTTTTAGCTGGGTCATCAACAGTGCTTGGTAATCTTTTTATACTCTTTGTTTCCTATCTTCTCCCCTCCATCTTTGTCCCCCCCGCACCTTTTCCTCTAACCCTCATCTAGTTTCTACATCCCACCATCAACAGGTTAGCTTTTCCCAGAAGAAAGAACACAGTCATGGACCCCTTCACCATTCTCTTCTCTCAGTTTATCTGCACTGCACAATTCTTGATTTTTTAAAATCTTACTTAAACACATTTTATTCTTTTTTTTTTTTTTTTTTGTAGAGGGTCTTTCCTATAGGGCGTGTGCGCTTGCCAGAAAGACAGAGACAGAAAGTGAGAAATCACCCCCAGGGGGGATGGCCACGCCACTATCGCTTCTCCTCCATTCTCCTCTTGGGATCTTGGGCACGCACGCACATGCACCCGGAGTGAGTTTAAGCCACTGAGTCCAGGACTCGAACTGCGGTCAACTACATAGGAGTCCAGTGACATAGCCAATACGATAACTGCTGGTCCCACACATTTTATTCTTTTTTAAAAAAGAAATATTTTATTTAACTTTACTTATTTATTTTAATTTGACCAGAGAGGGACAGAGTGAGAGTTGTAGAGAGAGAAAGAGGGAGGTAGAGAGGGGTAAAGTGAGAAAGTAAGCTGCTAGGTCCGGAACTCGAACTATGTTCAACCGTGTGGGAGTCCAGCGCCCTCAACCACCACATCACCTGTTGGCCCCCACATTTTATTTTATTTTTTTAAATTATTATTATGATTTAAATTAATTTATTTTTTATATACAGTCAATGACATTGTTTAGCTTCTGAAGTGAACATTTCAGTATGTGAACATTTCTCCCCAGTCCAGTTGATCAAAATATCTTCAACAGATTACACCACACCTCCCCGTCCCGTCAATGCTCTGCCTCTGTATCCCTCCTCCAAATGTCCTTCCCTCATCACATCTGACATTCACACTCATCTCTTGTGTTTGTATATCTTTTAGTCAGTCAGTTTTGGTCGT
Organism: Tupaia tana; assembly: GCA_026018925.1. Taxonomy (NCBI): domain Eukaryota; kingdom Metazoa; phylum Chordata; class Mammalia; order Scandentia; family Tupaiidae; genus Tupaia; species Tupaia tana. The sequence goes on along the minus strand of JAKSZU010000003.1, from coordinate 162,085,822 downwards.
AGAGTGCAGATACTCGGTATATGTTAAGTGGGGACATACAGTGTCTCTCCTTCATAGCTTGGCTTGTTTCACTCAGCAGTAAATCTTCCATATTCTTCCACTTTCTGTAAAAAGCCAGGGTTTTGTTGGTTTTTATGGCTGAATAGTATTCTATAGAGTATATGTGCCACGGTTTTTCAGTCCATTCATCCATATGGGGGCATTTGGGTTGGTTCCATGTTTTAGCAATTGTGAATAGTGCTGTAATAAACATTGATGTGGAAGCATTTTTCCAATGAAGAATTCTTCTGTCCTTTGGGTAGATACCGAGGAGTGGGATTGCTGGATCATATGGTAGATCTATTTGTAGATTTTTGAGGAATCTCCAAATTGTTCTCCACAGAGGCTGGGCCAATTTACATTCTCACCAGCATTCCCCTTTTACCACACCCCTGCCAACACTTATCATTCTTTGGTTTTTATTCTTAATATTTATCTTTTCTAGGATTAAAAACTGTTTAGTTATACATACATAGTATTTTCTTTTTTAGTTAGTTAGTGTTCTTTGCCATCACGTATTGTGTACTCTGGAGAGAGACAGAAAAAAAAGGGATAGAGAAAGAGAGAAATAACTCCCTAGGGGGAATGGATATACTGCAATCCCTTTTCCTCTCAGGATTTTGGGCACACAGGCACATGCATTCTGCGTGGTTTTCAAGCCTCTGGAGGAGTTAGCCATGTGGAAGGAAGTGCTTGAACCACCATGCCACCTGCTGGCTCATCTCATTTTTTTAATTCAATAATTTTAATTCTCTTTATTTTAACTATCTCCTTAGGTTTACTTTGTTTATTGTTTTTTTGTTTATTGTGTTGAGTGCTTAACTGATGTATTTTAAAACATTTTAACAGCTTTATTGAGATATAGGGAACACACACACCCCGAAAGGAATCCAGAAGCATAGTAGTTTGATATTTTCAACATGCAAGAAAAATTCCTAGGTACTTAAACTGTTCTAGGTCATAGAAAAATAAAATCATCCCAGTACCTTTAATTAAAATGGTATAATATTGATGCCGGATTTGACAGAGACAGGCCAAGAAAACAAACACTTAAAATCATCTATCATTTATAAAATAACTGCAAATAAAGTCCAATAGTTCATATACTATACAATTCACCCTTCAGTGGTTTTTGGTACAGGATGAGCATTTTGGTGCACAATGTTTGGGACCAAAATGTTTTTAATTGTTTTGGATTTTGGAATATTTGTATGTATAAAATGAGATATTTTGGCAATGGAACCTAACTCTGAACATAAAATCCATTTATGTTTTATATACAATCTATACACATAGCTTGAAGATAATTTTATACAACATTTTTGTATTACAGCGTTTTGATTGTGACCCCTCACATAAGATCAGGTGTAGAATTTTTCCATGTCAGGAAAGTTTCAGATTTTGGAGCGTTTTGGATTTTTGGATTAGAGATGCTCAACCTGTAGGTATATTCATAAAAATGTGTCATCATAATCATTTTTATCACTTTTTAAAAAAACATTCTTTATTATTTGTTAATTTTATTTATTTTTATTTTTTAAATTTGACCAGAGAGGGAGAGAAAGTGAGAGAGCAAGCAGAAGAACAAGACTTGAGCCATGTGGGAGTCCAGCGCCTCAACCACTGCACCATCTGCCAGCCCCTATTTTTATCATTTCTGAAAAAAATCCTATATACTCTAGCTAGTATCCTCCATCTTCCATTCCTCTAAGCAAATATTAACCTACTTTCTGTCTCAGTAGATTTGCCTATTCTGGGCATTTCATAAAAATGGAATCATGTAATATATCGATTTTGTGACTGGCTTCTTTCACTTAGTATATTACTATGGTGTTCATCCATGATACAGTATGTATTAGTACTTCATTCCTTTTTATGATTGATATTCCATTGTGTGGATATATGGTATTTTGTTTATCCACTCATCGGTGGACTTTTGGTTTTGTTTTACCTTTTGAATAATACTGTTACAAACATCAGTGTACAAGTTTTTGTGTGGACATATGGAGTTATTTCTCTTGAGTATGTATTAGGTTGTTGGGAAAGTCATGACATATTTTTTTATACAAAAATGCATCATGACTTTCCCAACAACCCAATATCTAGGAGTAGAATTGCTGGGACATGTGGTAATTCTGTTTTATTCTATTCCTTTTAAGGACCTGCCAGATTATTTTCCAAAGTAGCTAACTAGGTTGTTTTACATTCCTACCAGCAGTGTTTGAGACTTCCACTTTCTCCACATCCTCACCAACACTTGTTATTTGTATTTTTATTATAGTGAACCTAGTGGATATGAAGTGGTATTTCATTATGATTTTGATTTATATTGATCCAATGGCTAATGATGTTGAGTATCTTTTTGTGTACTCATTGATTGTGTATATATCTTTGGAGAAATGTCTATTCAAGTCTTTTGTCCACTCTTTTTTTTTTTTTTTTTTTCCCTTGTTTGTTTCTTTGTGAGGACCCTAAACAGGAACAGGATCCTCATGCTGCAGTCCATCCTTAGCATATTCAGGGAGGTCTCTGGATATGTACCTGGAACCTTCCCATGTGGGTGAACCTTGCATTACCTTTGTACCATCATCTGGCCCCATGCCCATTCTTTATTGGATTATTGTCTGTTTACTATTGAGGTATAAGAATTCTTTATATCGGGTCGTCAGGAAAGTCATGACACATTTGTGTGTTAAAAAAAAAAAAATTATATCATGACTTTTCTAACAACCCAATATATTCTATATAAAATTCCTTTGTCATATGTATGGTTTTCTGATACTTTTTCCTAGTCTTTATGTGGTCTTTCCACATTCTTGATAGGGTCCTTTGAAGCACAGAGGTGTTTATTATTAATGAAGTTCATTTTATCTGTTTTTTCTATTGTTACTCTTTTGGTATTATATCTAAAAATTCATTGCCAGATATGGTACCGTGAATACTTACCCTTATGTTTTCTCTAAGAGTTACTGTTTTTGCTATTAACATGAAAGTTTTTTTTTTATCTGTTTTTAGTTCTTTTTTTCTCCCCCCCCCCCCCCCCCCGCAAAAAAAAAAAAATTTTTGCTATAGGGAGTATGAGCTCGCTGGAGAGACACAGACAGAGAGACAGAAAGTGAGAAATCACCCCAGGGGAATGGCCACGCTGTGATCCCTTCTCTTCCATTCTCTTCTCAGGATTTGGGGCACGCACGCACATGTTCCTGACTTGGGACTGGGACTCAAACCATGTTCAACTACGTGGGAGTCCAGCGACATAATCATTATGCCATCTGCTGGTCTCTGAGTTCTTTTTAAAATCTAATATGAAGAAAGGGTTCATCTCCATGTATTTATGACTGTCAAACCATTTGTTAAACAGGCTATTTTTTTTACCCACTGAATGTTCTCAGCATGCTTGTTGAAAAGCAGTTGACTATAGGTAGATAACATGGGTTTATTTCTGGACTCTCGGTTCTATTCCATTGATCTTTATCCAACATTATGCCTTATCATATTCTTTGGATTACTATTGCTGTGTGTAGAAATTATGAAATGGGGAAGTGCTAAGTTTTACAACTTTTTATTTTTAAAACAATTTTTGGAGGGCCAGCTTTGTAGCCTAGCGAATAAGGGATCTGAATTCCATATACTCAACCCCAATTCAAATTCCAGCTCTGGCAGCTTGAAAAAACATGCTAGGGGCACGTGTGTGCATGCTTCAAATCCTGTGTGCTAGAGAAATGGAGGAAAATGGATTGCAAGCATGATTACATCCCCTCGAGGAGTGCATTCTTTTTTTCTCTTTCTCTAGTGAATGTGTGTGCCCTCTGGCAGTTAAAAAAAAAGTTTTGGGCTGGCAGGTGGTTAAAGCACTGGACTTTCTTACGGCTTACCAGGGTTTTAGTCCTGGACCTGGTGGTTTGCTTTCTCATTTCCTCTGTCTCTGTCTCTCTTTGGTCAAAAAAACAAACAAACAACAAAAAAAAAACTTAAAGTAAACAAATAATTAAAAAAACAGTTCTGTAGAATTCAGCTGTGAAGCCATTTAGTTCTGGTCTTTTTTGGGAGACTTTATTGCTGATTCGATCTGGTCGTTACTAGTTTGTTCAGGCTTTCTGTATTTTCCAGGTTCTATCTTGGTAGATTATATGCAACCAGGAATTTATCTCTTGCTAGATTTTCCAGATTGTTGGCATATAAGTTGTTCATAATAGATTCTAATGATTTATTAAAAATATTTTTATGATACTCATTTTAGTCTATTTTTATGTTTCTGATTTATTTTTGGGGGCCTTCCTTTTTTAAATAATTAAATAATTAGTTAATTTATTTTACAATTAAAGTATGAATTTATTTTTATTTTATTTATTTTTTTATCTATTTTTTTATTACATTGAATTACATATAACTTTACAGTGTATTACATTGCTTTTTCAAAAGGGAATGCCATGCATGTCAGTCAGTACAGAGACATTAATCTCCCCGCTTCAACATTCAATATCTTTCCTATGTTTCCCCCAATCATTATTATTATTATTCTAATTATTTTTTATGATAAACATGATTTTTTTTCCAATTATCAGATCATAAAGTTCCCAACAATAGGAAACGTAGACTGCACTCAGGGCTGGACCAAGGGTGGGTCTTGTGCAGCCCCGCAAATGTAGGTGAATCTCCATGGAACACAGTTTCAGAAACGCGGCTCAGGAAAGCAGAGACGGCCATCAGCGGTTGGGGCACGCGGGGCAGAACCCGGCCACGGCACGCGGGGGCAGACCCCGGCCACAGCACGCGGGGCAGACCCCGGCCACGGCACGTGGGACAGGGCCCCGGCCACGGCACGCGGGGCAGGCCCCAGCCACTGCATGCGGGGGGCAGAGTCCCGGCAACGGCACGCAGGGGCAGAACCCGGCCACGGCACGCCGGACAGGGCCCCGGCCACGGCACGCGGGGCAGAGTCCCGGCCATGAATTTATTTTGATACAAACACTTTTTGAAATTCATACAAAGTTTTCTCATTACACATATTTCCATGACCTTTTCTTTTTCTGAAACTTTTTTTAATTAATTAATTTGCATTCATTCCCTAAGCGTCATCACAGCATACAAAATTTGATTTCCCATCCAGAATATACTGCATAGTTGCTTAATCATGCATGTTATCGTCAATAATATTTCATTTCTAGCTTCATATATATATATTTATACACACACACACACACACACACACACACACACACACTTCTGACCCTCTGCCCTTTCCCACCCTCTTCTCACACTATCTCTGGTGTCTACAGTTGTTTTCCATTCCTTTTCCCCCCACATTTTATTGATCGTGCAGTTTCTTATATAATCTAACTACTTTGAATAGCAAATTCAGCTGGTAATTTCAAGAAAAGTAGTTTTAACTTTAATAAATTAAAGAAATGCTAAGACACTTTGCTTAAAACTTAAAGCCAGGAAACAGATTAGGATTCTGTTCAAATAGCAGGTACACGAACCTATTGACAGCTCAAGATAAGACAAAAATTCTTAAAACTGGAAAACAAAGCCTAGAAGAAAACCAGCAATGTTTTAAGTCAAAAGTCATAAAATGCTATTTAATCAGCTCAGTCTCATATACTTAATCTATCTTCTGTTGTGGTTCAATCTTCCGATTAATTTTGGGATATAATATTCAACTCCAGACTTGTCCCTATGATTAAGTTGGCCATTTTCTTAGTTTTTGAATTCTTATTTCTGTGTGTCTGTATTTAATTTTCCTGGTATGGCACTCCCTTGGGAACTTCTTGGAGATCTGGTCTGGTATTGGTAAATTCTTTCAGGTTTTGTTTATCTGAGATTGTTCTTGTCTTTTCTTCCCATATGAAGGATAATCTTGCCAGTTACAGTATTCTTGGTTGAAATTGCTTTTCCCTTAACACTTTGAATATATTTTCCCATTCTTTCTTTGTTCACATTGTTTCCAATGAGAGGTCTGCTGTTAGCCTGATAGGATATCCTTTGTAGGTAACTTGATGTTTTAATCTTGCCAATCTTAGTGTCTTGTCTTTATCTGTGGTTTTGGTCAATCTGGCTACAGTGTGTCTTGGAGAAGATCTTCTTGGGTTGATTCTATTTGGGGTCCTTTGTATTTCTTGGGACTGGATCTTTGAGTGCCTCTTTAGGTTTGGAAAGTTTTCTTGCAGGATTTCATGGAACAGATTATCAATGCCCTTATGAGTCTCTTCACCTTCTAGGATACCGATTATCTGGATGTTTGGACATTTGATGGTATCTAGTATTTCTTGTATATTACTTTCATTTTTTGGACAATTTTCTCAGTCTTCATGGTGGATTTTTATAGACAAGCAATTTTCTCTTCTATGTCTGAGATTCTATTTTCTGTATGATCTAGTCTGCTTTTAATACTTTCAAGGGAGATTTTGATTTCCTGTATTATAGCCTTCATCTCTAACAGGTCCATTTGATTCTTTTTTTTTTTTTTTTTGTATTTGAATCATTGTTTTCTGATTTATTTATAGGTTACCCATTATGGTCTCATTATGTAATTGCCACATGAAGCGTTCTGTTTTTTTTTTTTTTTTTATTTACTATCTCTGTTTAATCTTCCATTCTAGCTTATGATTTCTGGAGTTTTAAGTAACATTTCCACCACAGTTTACTTATTCTTTCAAAGTTTATACATGTTTTCTTTACTGCTTTCTGTACTCTTTTTTTTTTTCTTATTTATTTATTTATTTTTATTATCATCATAATCTTTATATTACATTGGATTACATATAACTTTACAGTGTATTACATTGCTTTTTCAGAAGGGAATGCCATGCATGTCAGTCAGTACAGAGACATTAATTTCCCCACTTCATCATTCAATATCTTTTCAATGTTTTTCTCAATTATTATTATTATTGTTATAATTATTATTTTTTTAAACAGTCAATCACTATTTCTCATTTTGCTTGTAAAAAGACTTTACCTACCATGAAATACTTCTCAGACCAATCCAGTTGAGAATACTATACATGTCATCATCAACAGGTAATAAGCCATATCTGTTTCCCACTGACGTCCTGCCTCTCTATTTGTTCTCTTGCTATCTTTCTCTGTCCTCTTCTCTTCACCCCCCCCCCCCCCACTCCCCACTGTCTTATTCTCATTAAGTACTTTCACTGCTTTTAGGTCCTCCAATATTTCGCTCTCTACCATAGAGTGCGGATAGTCAGTATATATTAAGTGGATACATGAAATATCTTTCTTTCATAGCCTGGCTTACTTCACTCAGCAATAGATCCTCCATATCTGACCACTTTCTATCAAATGCCAGGGTCTTGTTATTTTTTATGGCTGAGTAATAGTCCATAGAGTATATATACCACACTTTTCCAATCCATTCGTCAGTTTGTGGACATTTAGGTCAGTCCATTTGATTCTGTGTGTAATTCCTCTTTTAGATCTTGCAAGAATTTCCTCACCTAGAATTCTTCATCTCCTTTCTCCTTTCTCTTCTGCAGTTCATTGTCTCTCTTTTCCATCTCTGTTAGCTTTGTCATTATGAGTATTCTAAATTCTTTATCAGACATTTCCATGATTTCCATTGAACTGTCTGTGGGTGAAGTGGAGTTATTCTTTTCCCTTGGAGGAGAGGTATTTGCTTGCTCTCCCATATTTCTTATGGCCCTGTGGTGATTTCTAGTCATCTGATAGATGGTGTATTTCTTCCTAAAACTTGAAGTTCAATCTGAGTATTCAGGAACGTGCAGAAGGAGGTGATCTGGAATCTCTTTGCTGTTCCATTTTTATCCCTTTGTGCAGCAGATTCAGTGGATATTGAGGAATATATTAACCCTAATAGTATTTGGATGTTTGGCTGTGTTTCTCTTAGATTTGTCTAGAAACATGGAGAATGGAGATTGAGGAGGAGACTGATGAGATAAAAGAAAAAGAAATGGAAACAGAGAGAGAGAGAAAACAAAACAAAACAAAAAACAAAGAAACAGAAAAAGGAGAGAAAAAAACAACCAAAAATTATTTATTTATTTTTTAAAAAGAAAAAAGAAATCACTAGTTCTCAGGAGCTATGAAGGAGTCTTGAAGGCCTGCCCCTTGCCTCTCCTGGCTGGGAGGAGGAAAGGGGATTATTAGCAAGGTAAAGGTGAGGCTGAAAGCTAAGAGAATACTTCATCTTAAAAATTTTGAAAAAGGAAAAATTACAAAAAAATGAGAAGACAGAGATAGAGACAGAGACAGAAGGCTAGAGGGGCACGCTACCACTTGAGTTTCTGGGCTGAATTAGCAGTAGAAAATCTTCATTTCTCTTTTTCCCTGAAATCACTAGTTCTTAGGAGCCATGGAGGAGTCTTCTGAAGGTCTGCCCCTTGCCCCTCCTTTCGAGTTTGTGGACTGGAGCTTGAATTATCAGTAGAAAAAAATCTTCATTTCTCTTTTTTCCCTGAAATCACTAGTTCTCAGGAGTCATGGAGGAAGTCTTCAGCTCATTTTTCAAATCTCTGCTCAAATTCTCCCAGTGGAAACATTTTTCAGATGTTATGTATTTATTTTCTATATTGTCGGCGTCTGCCCCTGTCTTGGCTTGATCTTTCACCCCAGTGTGTCTTTTCTACCTCTTCACTGTAGTACTTACCTCTCCAGCATCGTGAAGGGCTTGCACATTTTATCTTTTCTGGTAGAAATTCTGAAGTTTGGACCTTTCGTCTCCATCTTTTCTGAAAAAAGCAGGCAGTTCTGTCTTTGTTCTCTCTTTTGGATACCTAAATTGCCAAGGGGAAAAACTACTTTGCAGGGGGGACTGCAGGCCCCATGGAAGAGTGCAGAGCTGGGTTTCACCGCCCGGGAGCAGCAGCAGGAGGATAAAGAGGGAGAAAAGGCAGGGCCTTCCTTTTTTTAAAAGTTTAGCTAATGGCTTGTCAGTTTGGTTTTATCTTTTTTTTAAAAAAACTCATTTTATTGATCTTTTGCATCTTTTTATTGTTATTGACTTTCACTTTTTTGCTCTGATCTTTAGTATTTCTTTTGTTTTACTTTTAGGTTTATTTTTACTTTCATAGCTCCTTGAAATGCATTGTTAGATTGGCATTTTTCTATGATTTTAGATCTGGCCATTTATTGTTGTTTACTTCTTATTACTTCTTTGCTGTATCCAATAGGTTTTGGCATTTCATGTTTTCATTTTGTTTGTTTCAATAATTAAAAAAAAAATTATTTCTTGGGCCAAGTCAGTGGCATGGTGGTTAAGGCTGGTGGACCTCACATGACTGACTGAATGGTTCAAGTCCTGGGCCCAACAGCTTGAAAAACATACCTGGTGCATGTGCGTGTGTGCCCCAAATCCTGAAAGATGACTGGAGGAGAAGGCATTGCAGTGTAGCCAAGCCTCCTGGGATGTGCTTTCTCACTTTCTCTGTCTTTCCTTTGAGCACACACTCCCTATCACAAATTTTTTTTTTTTTTTTTGGAGAGGTTTTTGCTATAGGGCGCGTGCGCTCGCCAGACAGAGAGAGACATAGAGACAGAAAGCGAGAAATCACCCCCCGGGGGGATGGTCACGCCGCAATCCCTTCTCCTTCATTCTCCTCTTGGGATCTTGGGCACGCACGCACGCACACGCGCCCGGCGTGAGTTTTAAGCCACTGTGTCTGGGATACGAACTGCGGTTGACTACGTGGGAGTCCAGCAACATAGCCATTACGCTAACTGCTGGTTCCCCCTATCACAAAATTTTAAAAAAGAAAAAAAATTGCTTCTTAATTTCTTCATTGACCCTGTAATCATTCAGGAGCAAGTCGTTCAGTTTCTATGTATTTGTAGATTGTTCTAGTTTTTCTTTTTCCTTTCTTCTTAGAGAAGTTTTTTACTATAGTGCATGTGCACTCCCCGGAGAGACAAAAAGTGAGAAATCACCCCCTGTGGTGGACAGCCATGCCGCAAACCCGTCTCTATTCTCCTTTCGGGATTTTGGGCACACACACACACACATGCACCTGGTGTGAGTTTTAAGCCACCAGGCCTGGGACTCAAACTGTGGTCTACTATGTGAGAGTCCAGCAACATAACCATTACATCATCTACTTGTCCCGTTTTCTTTGTTGCTGATTTCTAGTTTATTTAATTGTGGTCAGAAAAGATACTTGGTTTGATTTCTATTTTTTATGTATTTGGGTGTTTCAGTATAGGGTGAATAAATATTTGCAGTTATTATACTCTCTTGCTGATTTGGTTCTTTTATCAGCATATGACTTTCTTGGCCTTTTTTTCCTTTTTTTTTTCCTCCATAGTTTTTGACTTGCAGTCTATTTTATCTGATATCAATATAGCAAATCCTGCTTATTTTTTGTTTTTATGGAATAACTTTTTCCATTTCTTTATTCTCAGTCCAAATTTGTCTTTACAGATCAGATATTTCTTGTATGTGTGTGTGTACACACACACACACACACAATACGCCCGGCCGGTCTGTATCTCTACGTTGGAGAGTGTAATCCATTTACCTTCAAGCTTTTCATTGATAGGTGTGGATTTACTGCTATAATTTTGTTGATTATTTTCTGATTTTGTTTGTCCATGCGATTTGGTGGTTTTCTGTAGTGATAATGTTTGATAATGTTTGATTCCTTTCTCTTTCATATTTGTGTAACTGATCTACAAATGAGTTTATGCCTTCATAAGTTTTCATGAGATTATGTATATTTTTTTAACTTCTAGATCTATAATTTCTTTAACTATTAGGTCATTGGGAAAGGCATGATATATTTTTCTATGCAAAAATGTGTTATGACTTTTCCGATAACCCAGTATTTCTTGAAAAGCCAGTCTAGTCTAGTAGTGATGAATTCTCTTAATTGTTTGTCTGGGAAAGAGTTTATTTCTCCTTTAATTTATATTATTATTTTTAATTTTATTTAACTTTATGTATGTATGTATGTATGTATGACCAGAGAGGGACAGAGAAGGGGTGGGGGGGAAAGAAAGTGAGAAAGTTAGAAAGCAAGCCAGCAAGCCCAGGACTTGAACCACGGTTGGCCATGTGGGAGTCCAGTGTCCTCAACCACCATGCTACCTCTTGGCCTCTCTCCTTTAATTCTGACCATTAATTTTGCCAGGTACAGTATTTTTGGATGAAAGTTTTTTTTTTTTTTTTTTCAGCAATTTAAATGTATCATTCTATACTCTCTTGGCCTGTGGTTTCTGCTAAAAAATATGCTGTTAGTCTAATGGAGATTCTTTTATATGTTACTTGATACTTTTTTTTTTGTTTTTAGGATCCCCTCTGTCTTTGATTTTGACAGTTTGACTCTAATGTGCTTCAGAAAGAGTCTTTTTGGGTTGTTTCTGTTTTGTGGGTTTTTTTTTTTTTTTTTTTTTTTTTTTTTTTTTTTTGAGTCTGTTGTTAATTTTTCTTAGAATACTTGGGAGGTGTCCAGCTATTACTTCATGAGACAGGTTTTCTATGCCTCTTCTGGAACTTCCGTTATGTGCATATTTTTTGCTTACTGGTTTCTTACAGGTCTTTTTTTTTTTTTTTAAATTTAATATTAGTTTTTGGGGATCTGGCAGGTTTATTTCTAAAGTTCTGTCTTCAAGTTCAGAAATTATTTTTTCTGCTTCATATATGCTATTGTTGATGTTCTTCTGACTCTTTCGTTTTATTTATTGAATTCTTCATCATCAGGATTGTTATTTGATTCTTTTTTTTTTTTTTTTTTTTTTTGCCATAAGGTGTGTGCATTCTCTAGAGATAGACTGAGAGAAACAGAGACAGAGAAAGTGGGAAATCACCCACCAAGGGGAGATAGCCATGCTACAAACCCTTCTCATCCAGTCTCCTCTCAGGATTTTGGGCATGCACACGCATGTGCCCAGAGTGGTTTCAAGCCACTGAATCTGAAACTTGAACTACCGTCAGCCATGTGGGAGTCCAGCTCCTTAACTACTATGCCACCTGCTGGCCCCTGTTTGATTCTTTTTAATGTCTGCCTCTTTGTTGGATTTCTGATTCATCTCATGGATTATTTTGATTTTGTTGAGTTGTTTATCTAAATTCTCTTGGCTCTTCACTGAGTTCCCTTATGACCATTATTTTGAATTATTTTTCAGGTATTTCTTTGGCTTATTTTCCTTACAGTCTGTTACTGGAAAATTATTATGTTCCTTTGGAGGAATTATTATGTTCCTTTGTTTATTCATGTTTCTTTTGTTTGTGTGTTATTTGGGCATCTGCTGGGACAGCTACCTCATCTGGGTTTGTGGAGTAACTCTTACAGGGAAAGACTCTTTCCTGTTAATGTGTCCTATAGTATTAGTTGGGTAATATGGTATTTTCATTCTGTTTGAGTTTAGTAGTCTATGTATATTTTATTCAGCTGGAATCTATGTCTGCAGGGGGCCTATGAGTGCTCCTGTGGCCTACGCTGCAAGTGTTTATGCATGCAGTGGTGTAGATTTATTGGTGGCAGGGACTACCAAGGGTGGGGACTGGATTCCTTGATTTTGGATAGGAGACAGCGACATTCCCCCCACCTTGGTCTCTGAGGCACAGTCATCAGAGGCAGTGGCTTTAACAAGTGCCAAGTGTGGGGGTGCGCACGACCCTAGGCTCTGAGTTGGATATATGTGGGGCCCAGAGAACCTATCAGTTGAGGTGGTGAGGTTGCAGTCAATGGTAAAACCTGGAACAATAACCTAAGGCTCTGTGTGAGGTGTACATAATATTTAGGGTTCCTCTGATCCAAGGGCATTTATTGGTGGTGGTAGCAGGAGTGCCTTGGCCAGTGTCTTCAGACCCTGGGTGACGTATGTGCAGCACATGGGCCCTGCCAATTAAAAGGTTGCCTATAGCAATGGCATTGGCAGGCATTTGAAGAAGTGGCCATTGTTCTCAGGCCCTAGGTGGGATGCATGGAGGCCTCACCAGTTGAGATAACTGTATTAGTGGTAGTGGCTTCATCCAGGAGATATCTTTAGACTCAGTAGAAGTGTGTAAGGGGTTTGCAGACCATGTCAGGTGAGGAACTGAGGTTGCTGGTAGCAACTGCAGAAGAGGGGGGGCGGATCAGAGGAAAGGGGTGATCCAGTGCTTTTAGTTTCTGGTAGTTCTGTAGGGGAGTCCAGATTCCTGTCTCTGAGGGTGGTATCCATATTGCCTAGTTTTTGGTTGGGAGGGTGCCCAGAGGCCTGTCTCTGGGGGTGGGGGAAACCACATGGAGTCCTCAGTCTTAGGAGGGCCTGGAGGCCTCAGTCTCTAGGGAATACCTGCATCTGTTTCTTAAATCCCAGGAGCTTTCTCTCCATTGTTGTACACAGCTGGTTCCCTGGCATGGATGGGCTTGGGTGTCAGGTGACTGACAGGGCTCAGCTGTGGACTTAACTGCTTCTGCCTTTTGTGTAGGTGTTGTAGGGCAGCAGAAGGTCTCAGGAATATGAATGGGCAGGGTCTTTTGAGTCCCAGGGCAGGATTCATTTAGCTCCCTAAATGGTACTGTTCTGTTGGAGTGTGGTTCCCAGGGAAGGGTTGGGGAGATTCAGTGTGTTTTCCTTTTTTTATGTTTAGTGCCTGCTGTGTTGACTCTGGGCAACTCACCACCCTGGATTTGAGATCTCTGGTGACTATGTGGCTCTTCTGTAGGTAGGACTGTAGGTCTCTGAGGTGGCAGTGGGAACTGCCAGGGATATTCTGCTTATTTCCAGTGGGGAGCTCCACTTGTCCGCAGGTTGGTCGTGGCCTGGTGCTTTGTCTCCTTTATACCTCCATTTTGAGTATCCATGCCTCAGATTTTCCGTTACTTCCTTTATGTATTCTGGTGTTTACTGTTTTTTCTATTTGAAGTGCACTATTTGTAAGTTGTCTTGGTCTTTTTCCATGGAGAAAAGGTGATTTGGGTGTCTCTAGATGGTCATTTTGTTTCTTCTTGTCTTTTTGATGATAGTCATCTTAACAGGAATGGATGATACCTTAGTGTAGTTTTGATTTACATGTATCTGGTAATTGATGATGTTGAGCACTTCTTCATATACCATTTGGCTACTTCTCTTTGTGTGTGTGCTTTGAGGAAATATTTATTCAGGTCCTTTGTGGATTTTTAAGCCAGGTTACTTGTTTCTCTGTTATTGAATTGTGTGCATTCTCTGAAAGGGATCCTCAAAAAGTTCATGGAAATACATAACATGAAAAAAATATACGTAGGACTACAGATGAGCACCATGGTACCTGGTTTTTAGGGTGGACTGGGAATTGAACCCAAGCTAGAAATTGAATGTAAGTCTCTAATGTGATCTCAGATTGCTAGTAGCAATATCAGCCACTGTGCATGTGTTTTTATTCCAGTTCTTTCATGTACTTGGTTCCTTTTAAATGTCTTCATTGTCCTGAGAGTCTCACCCCAGTTATTCTCAGAGCCTTAGATCTTGTGTTATCCTCCTCTGCCCATAAATCTTTTCCCCTTTGCCTGTGTATCTGCAGACTGCCTACAGCTTTCATGCCCTATTCTGCCACTGCTTACAGTGGCCTCTGACCTAGTATCCAAAGTATGTTATAATTTCTGTCTGTGCTTGGAGTTAGGTGAGATAGGAGCAGATCTCTTGGTTAGCCCTCGGACAAGCCAGAATGACGCAAGTCCACTCTTTTCCTTCAGTGCTGACATAGGAGTTGGGATTGGGCAGCATCCTCCCTATTTTGCATTTTGTATTGGAGAGGGACTGAAGCAAACTTGAGGGAAAAAAGTCCCTAAATTTCCTATTGTTTTGATTTTGACTTTGTTGATTTGGTATTCTCTTGGTTGCTAAAACTTCTTCCCTGGTTTCTAGCATTCTTGCAAGATTACTTTATTCCATATGTGTTGTTTATTTTGTGTTTACATTGAGAAATGACCCTGATGCTTTGTAGTCAGCTATCTTTCTGATAACCTCTCTATTGCTGAACTTAGTATCACTTAAAGGAAATTCTTTGTTATTGATTTGTTTTATTCAATTAATTTGGGGTAGTTTGGTTTTTCCATTTGGTAACTTTTGATATAGTCTCTGCTTTTTGGGAGTTTTTACAAAAATGTTTTTAAAAATTTATTTAATTTTATTATTTTAAAATTTGCTATAGGCTTGTGAGCTCACTGGAGAAAGACAGGGTGGGGGGGAGTGAGAGGGGAAGCTGCGCAACCAGTAGTTAGCGTAATGGCTATGTCACTGAACTCCCATGTAGCTGACTGCGGCTCGAGTTCTGGTCCCTGTGTCTTCATTTTTAACAAAAAATGTTTAAAAACATTTTTAAATAGAAAAAAGCCTTATAGAATAAAGATATGAAAATAAAATATTGTTGTACTGCTGTATAATGAGTTTGTGTTTTATACTGTTTTGATAATAGAGGTGAAAGTTAAAAAACTTTTATGAAGTAAAAAAGTTACATTAAGCTAAGGTTAATTTATTAAAGAAAAATATTTTAAAATAGATTTGGTATAGACTGAGTGCACAGTGTTTATAAAGTCTTCAGTATACAGTAATGCCCTAGGCCTTTGTGTTCACTCACCACTCACTCACTGACCCAGGGCAACTTCTGGTCCTGCAGGCTTCATTCATGGTAAATACCCTGTACAAGTATTTATTTATTTATTTTTATCTTTTTTATGTTATTTTTACTGTGGCATTTTGTTTTAGTCCATTTTATTGCTGATGGAGTGATTTATGAAAATAGAGGTTTATTCAGCTCATACTTTAGAGGTCCAGGGGTTCCCTCTGGCTGCATGAGAACAGAGCAGTTTTTTTCCTTGGTTTTTGTTTCTTGTCAATACTGGCCTTCATCATTTCCTCTCCTTAAAAACCTACCAGTACTCAGTCAATTATAGGAGCCCCCCCCCCCAGCTACCCACTCATTAATTTCTTCCTCAAAGCCCACCTTGACATCATAATTAGATCAAGTTTTCACCCTCTTAATCCTGTTATAATAAGCACAACACATGAATTTTTGGGGGCCATATTCATACTGTAGCACTTTTCTATGTTTAGATACACAAATACCATTGTGTTCCAGTTGTCTTCAGTACTCAGTCCAGTAACTTGCTGTACTGGTTTGTGACCTAGGAACAGTAGGCTATATCATTCAACCAGGTATGTAGTAGATAATATAGGTTTGTGTAAGTATACTTGTGTTCACATGGTGACAAAATTGCCTAATGACACACCTCTCAGAACTTATTCCCATTAATAAACAAAGCTTAACTACTTTATGGTGTGTTAGGAAGAATATACTTAACTATTAACTAATATCAAATTTATAAAGAAAATGCCTTCAAAACTGATAACTGTTAGTATTTCATTTTCATTTCATTGCTGCTTAGCATGGCCTGTAGAATGATATTAGCCTATGAATTGCTTTTTTTTTTTTAAAGAGATTTTTTGTGGTAGGGTATGTGCACTAGCCAGAGACAGATATAGAAAGCAAGAAATCACCCCCCTAGCAGATGGTCAGGCCGCAATTCCTTCTTCTTCAGTCTCCTCTTGGAATTTTGGGAAATCATGCACACGCGCCCAGCTTGAGTTTCAAACTGCTGGGTTGGGGACTTTAACTGCAATCGACTACGTAGGAGTCCAGGATGCAACCATTATGTCATCTGCTGATCCCAATGAATTGCTTTTTAATACTGGCCTATCAAGAGATAAGTACAGGGAACCAGCAGTTAGTGTAATGGCTATGTCGCTGGACTCCCACGTAGTCGACCGCGGTTCGCGTCCCGGACCCGGTGGCTTAAAACTCACGCCGGGCGTGTGTGCGTGCGTGCCCAAGATCGCGAGAGGAGAATGGAGGAGAAGGGATTGCGGCGTGGCCATCCCCCCTAGGGGATGATTTCTCGCTTTCTGTCTCTCTGTCTCTCTCTCTCTCTGTCTGTCTGGCAAGCGCAGGCGCCCTATAGCAGAAACCTCTCAAAAAAAAAAAAAAAAAAGAGGTAAGTACGAAAAATTGAGAAGTATTTAGGAACGTTTGTAGCAGTTTTATAAGGTAATTTTATGTTATTTTTTTCAAGTACTAGAAATAAAACATTTCAGTTTATGTTTTATATTTGGGCCTAGCATATCTTTTCAGTGTAACTTTTCCAGTTTTTTATGAGTTTTAAATTATTTATTACTAATTAATTTTTGTTAGCGTTTTAATAAAGCATCAATGGTGATAAAATAAAACATTTTTTTATAGGAAAAACTGGTTTTCCCCTTATCATGGCTTGAGAAACATTGCTCTAGATCATGACACTGATGAAAGAGTAAATATTTGAAAGAGACAAATGCATCACTATTTATGGGTGATGAGATAATGTTATATACTGAGAAGAGCTAGGAGTTCTGTAGAAACTAATATAACTAATAAAAATTCAGTAAAGTGGTCACATATAGGGAATACTAGTAACTTTAAGAAAATTTTTTACAGTTTTATTATAACCAAATTACAAAATTTAATCATGTAGAACCATTTTCATTTAAGGTTGAGAATTGTTAAAATATAGCAGAAATGCCAGTGATTTTTTTAAGAGACAGTAGTAATGGGAAGAGGTCCTAAAATATGCTTACTATTGTGAGAAATATAGAAAGAACAGATTTTTTGGTTTTTTTTTGTGTTTTTGTGTGTGGTTTTTTTTTTTTTTTTTTTTTTGAGAAGTTTTTGCTATAGGGTGTGTGTGCTTGCCAGAAAGACAGAGAGACAAAAAGTGAGAAATCACCCCCCAGGGGGGATGGCCGTGCCTCAATCCCTTCTCCTCTATTTTCCTCTTGGGATCTTGGGCACACGTGCACACGCTCCCAGCATGAGTTTAAACCAGGCCTGGACTCGAACCACAGTCGACTACATGGAAGTCCAGTGACACAGCCATTACGCTATCTGCTGATCCCTAGAAAGAACAGTTTTACTTTATTTTTAAATTTTATGAAAGTTTCTTTAAACTTACTCCTTGAGAAGCTATGTACAACATGAGTGGACATTTTAATCTAAATGTTGGTATGTATAGTAACTTATTTAATGATTTAGTATGTTTTCTTTTAAAATACTGTTTTAGAGAACAGAATCTTGGCATTGTCTTCCTCAAGAAATGGACACACCTCAAACCCTGGATACATCCCAGACCAAGTTTAATGAGCGAGCTGAAAGGACTGAAGTAACAGACTTCCCTTCTCTGGAAGAAGGTGTATTGACCCAATTAGATGATCAAGTCAAGAAACCCAGAAGAAATCTCTTATGTTCTCCATTGCTAGGTAATGTCTCTCTCTTTTTTTTTTTTTTGGGAGAGGTTTTTGCTATAGGGTGCTTGCACTTGCCAGAAAGACAGAGAGCAAGAGAGAAAGAAAGCAAGAAATCACCCCCCGGTGCGGTGGCCACGCCACAGTCCCTTCTCTTCCATTCTCCTCTCGGGATCTTGGGCACGCACATACATGCGCCCGGCATGAGTTTAAGCCACCGGGTCTGGGACTTGAACGGCAGTTAACTACAGGGGAGTCCAGTGATATAGCCATTACGGTAACTGCTGGTACCGGTAGTGTCTCTTTTTAAATAGTGGAAATACCTCATGTATGTATAGTTTTGTGGGGGACTGAAAGTCCTGGAACTAAATCTGTTTTGAGTTGTAACTCTGTAGAGCCATACCCAAAGGGACTAGCTCAAAGGATTTAGCTTATTTCTGGTTTTCAGCATTGGCCAATTGTCTAGTTATTTGAGACTTCAAAAAGTTTGTGGAAAAAAAATGGAATTAAATAAAGTACAAGTTTATTTTGGTGTGAAAAATGTAAAATCCTCATGTAATTCTTTTTTAAGCGCACATTTTCCATGAACTTTTGTGTTAAATGTGCAATTGCCTCATTTTATCTCATATTTTTGCTTATTTCGGAAAGGTGACAATTTTCTTTCTAGTAGGGTGTGCCTCCTCAGTCCTGATTTTGAGGAGTTGTTCTTTGGGTAAACCATTTATGATCCTTTAAGTTCTCAAAACTCCATGTTCCCTGTAACAGAAACAAAAACAAATGTTTATATTTACCTCATTTGATTCTTAGAATTAATTAAGGCATAAGTTATTATCCTCAGTTTTCAGGCCAGAAATTTGAGATAAAGCGGTTGAGTGATATGGCTGAGGGAGGTCTTACTGCTTTCCTGTTTGATAAAGAACTGATTAGCTCTTTACAAAAGATTAAGTAGCTTTCAAACCATCAAGCATTACAACTATGGAGATAGTTTGTTTTTTATTTTATAAGAGACAGTGCAGGAGGGAGGCAGTTCCGGAGGAAGGTGTAGGGCAAGAGAAATAAAGAGAAGGGGTTAGAAAGGTGAGGGAGAGTAGATATTTTTGACAGGGTCTCATCATGTCATAATTCTTTCACTTGAGCCTCCCAGCTAGCTAGGATGACAGGCTCATATCTGGTTGCTGGCCTGTTTAGGTTGGGCAGCACCCTCCTACTTGGCTGGGCCGTGAAAATGGTTTCATGGAGTTTTGTAGAGAAACATGAGTATGCCTTATTTCAGCAAGTTCTTTTCAAAGATAAGCTAATGCTACCCGAATCAGGATATTAGTGCCAATGTATTCTTTGATATGGCTCATCTAGTCATTTTTAGGTCCATAGTTTAAGAACAGTGCTGATGGGACCAGCAAGTGCTATAGTGCTTAAGGCACTGGACTCCCACATGGCTGACCATGGTTTGAGTCCTGGACCTGGCAGCTTACACCAACCAGGCACATGTGCATGTATGCCCAAAATTGCAGGAGGAGAATTGAGGAGAAGAGATTGTGGCATGGCCATCTCCTCTCAGGGGTGATTTATCACTTTCCCTCTTATTATCTCTTTCCAGGGAATGCATGCACCCTATGGCAAAAACCTTAAAAAACAAAATAACACCAAAAGCCACTGTTGACAAAACTATAGTTAATCTTTGTGTGAGGAGGTGAGTTTGTTAGTAGATGAGAGAGAAGACTTTGTAGTGATTAAATATTTGAAGGACTGTCATGCTAAAGAGGAAGCAACTTATTTTTCGTTTATTAATTTATGTAACAAATATCTAAGTGCCTACTGTGTGTTTGATTATAGGGATATCTATATGAAAGCTATTTCATTTTCTGGGAAGACAATCTAGTAAACAGAAAATAACAGTAATATGGGATGAGTATCATAATGGTTTAGAGCAAGTGTCTGCAAACTATAATCCACAGGCCGGGGCTGGATTTTTGTACTGTTCATGAGCTAAGAATGATGTTTTCATTTTTTAAAAAAGTTCTTGCTAGAGGGTGTGTGCATTCTCATGGGGGCGGAGGTGGGGGAAGAGAGAAAGAGATGGAGAGGGAAAGTGAGAAAGCATCCCCAGCAGGGTTGACCATGCCTCAGTCTGTCTCCAGTCTACTCTTGGAATTTTGGTTATACATGCACACAAACCTGGCATGTTTTCTAGCTACCAGGTCTAGGACTCAAACCGTGCAGTCAGTCATGTGGGAACCAGCCATCTTAAATCACCACACCACTGGCTGGCTCAATTTTATTACATGTAACCAATAAAACCTAAAATGTTTGCTTTCTGACCTATTTACAAGAAATGTTTGCTAATTCCTCCTAGTCTACAGGTTAAAATGAGAATATATAATAATCTATAAAGAGGGTGTTTTCATTTTATTAGAAAAAACTATCTAGTAGGGGCACTCTCAAATGTAAAAGGCTATATGTAACAATAAAAACTGAGTTATATGCCACAGCAAAATTTCAAGCAAAATTCTGTAGTAGAATGGTTTCAACACTGGGTAGGGGATTATACTATGTGACTTTAAAATGTTTTCTTTTTTTTTTTTTTTCCTCTTAAGACTTTTGCCATCGGGTGCATGTACTTGCTGGAGAAAGACATAGAGACAGTGAGAGGAAAAGTGAGAAATCATCCCACAGGGGGGATGGCTACACCGCAGTCCCTTTTCCTCCATTCTTCTTCTGGGATTTTGGGCACGCATGCACACGTGCCCAGCGTTAATTTCAAGTCACCTGATTTGGGACTTGAATCATGGTCGGCCATGTTGGAGTCTAGCACCGTAACCACTACACCACCTGCTGACCCCTAAAATGTTTTCTTATATAAAGTTTTATAACTCCAGTTTCTCATTTACTTAAAGTAAACAAAACAAAAATTAAATTATTGGCGCTAGTACCCTGTATTTGATGGCCCGAGGAATTTCCATCCTGGATGGAATTTGTTTTTGTTAAGCATCAATACTGTCATTGTGGTATATAGGTTTTCACCAATGGCAGATGTCATTGATGATGACTGGTGCCAGAGTGGTTAGATGCCTTGAAAAAGAGGGATCCAAACTATCAACAGCTGTCTGAATGTGAGCAATCAAGAAGCAATTGAAAGCTGTTAGAAAAGGTGTGGCTATTAAGATATGCAGCCTCCCATATGCAGATGTAAATGCATATACATTTGAATTTTGGCCTGTTTGTTTAGAGGAAGCATTTTTCCATTTAACATTCAGGAAATCACAAAAAAAATTTTTTCTCCTTTAAAATGGCAGTTCTCTAACTTTGTGGGTAGCAGGACTCCTTTACACATTTAAAAATTAATGATGGGATCAGGCAGTGGTTATGCTGTTGGCTCCATATAGGAACATCTCTGGTTCATATCCCAGGTTTTTCTTTACACAGGATCTGGGCTGTCTCTGACTGGGGGTGAATTATGGTGTGAGCACTTGGTTTGAAGTACCTGTCTGTCGCCCTCTCTCATGGAAGAAATGAATCAACTTCAGAAAATTGCTGATGACTGCAAAGAGCTTTTGTTTGTGTGGGTTATTGATATTTCTCTTATTATAAATTAAAACTGAGAGACATAAAACTTAAAAATCTTTGAAAATAACCATTCCATTGTATATTAAAATAAAATACACAGTTTGAAATATTACATCATTGACTAAAAATGAAGACTTTCTTCTTAGACTTCTCCCTCCAGATTCATTTCTAGTTGGGAAAGGCACAAGCCCAGGCCTACCGTGAGGTGGCTACTGAACTTGAGCTGTGAAATATTGCCTCACTGACTAAAAATGAAGATTTTCTGCTGATATTTCTCCATCCAGATTCATTTCTAGTGGGTAGGGCTACCTCTGTATCCTTCTCTCTAGCTCTCTGTCTCTCTCTTTCCCTGTGTCTTTTTTTTTTTTTTTTTAAGGTAAAGTATTCTCTGGGCTCTCAAGCCCCTCCTTTATTGTGCTTATTTGTGCCTTTTCCCATCTCACGTAGGAAAGGCACAAACCCAGGCCCATCCTGAGATGGCTACTGAACTTGAGCTGTGAAATACTACTGCTTTTCATTTTTTACTTTTTAAAATGAAAGCATAAAGTTTTTTATCATCTTTTTTTCTTCTTTTTTATTTTATTTTTTCTTATTCATTCCTCTTCTCTAATTCTTTCCCTTTTTTGTTTATCTTTATTTCTTGGCTGCCCTGTCTCCATGCAGTGAGAGTCTAGACAGGTCCAAGTGAACAGCATCTAAACATCTGTATACAATTAAGGTTAGAATATTTCTCAATTCCCTCTGAATCTGATGCACAAAGAGTGAAAAATGGAACAGAAGAGAGATTGTAGATCACCTCCTCCTGCATGCCTCTGAATGCTTAGATTGAACTTTAAGAATTAGGAAGAAATGCACCATCCATCAGATGAAAAATCATTGCAGGGTCACACAAATATGGGAAAGCAAGAAAATACCTCTCTTCCGAGGGAAAAGAATAAGTCCTCTTCATCCTTAGACAGTACAATGGAACTCACAGAAATGTCTAATAAAGAATTTAGAATATTCATAGTGACAAAGTTAACAGAGATGGAAGAGAAGAGAGACAATGAACCATAGAAGAAGCAGGAGAAAAAGGAGCTGATGAGTACCAGGAGGTAAAGAAATTCTCACAAGATTTGAAAGAGGAATTATACACCATAAAAAATAATCAAATGAAACTGTTAGAGATGAAGGCTGTAATCCAGGAAGTTAAAGCTCTCTTGAAAGTATTAAAAACTGATCAGATCATAAAGAAAATCAAATCTCAGATGTAGAAGATAGAATAGCTGGCCTAGAAAAATTCACCATGAAGACTGAGAAAATTACCCTCCCAAAATGAGAATAATATATGAGAAATACTAGATTTCATCAAATATCCAAACATCCAGATAATTGGAACCCCAGAAGACATAGAGACACATAAGGGTATTGATAATCTATTCCATGAAATCCTGCAAGAAAACTTTCCAAACCTAGAGAGGTATTCAAAGATCCAGTCCCAGGAAATACAAAGGACCCCAAATAGAATCAACCCAAGAAGATCTTCTCCAAGACACATTATAGCCAGATTAACCAAAACCACAAAGACAAGACACTAAGATCTGCAAGAGAAAAACATCAAGTTATCTACAAAGGATATCCCATCAGGCTAACATCAGACCTCTCATCGGAAACAATGTGAGCAAGGAAAGAATGGGAAAATATATTCAAAGTGTTAAGGGAAAAGCAATTTCAACCACGAATACTGTACCCAGCAAGATTATCCTTCATATGGGAAGAAAAGACAAGAACATTCTCAAATAAACAAAATCTGAAAGAATTTACCGACATCAGACCAGCTCTCCAAGAAATTCTGAGAGGAATGCTCTACCAGGAAAATTAAATACAGCCACGAAGAAATAAGAATTCAGAAACTAGGAAAATGGCCAACTCATTTGTAGGGACAAGTCTAGAATTGAATATTATATTCCAGAATTTAATCGGGAAGATCGGAACACAACAGAAGATAAAGTACATGAGACTGAACTGGTGAAATACAATTTTATGACTTTTGACTTAAAACATTGCTGATTTTCTTCTAGGCTTTGTTTTCTGGTTCTAAGAATTTTTTTGTCTTATCTTGAGCTGCCAATAGGTTCATGTACCTGCTGTTTGGACAGAATCCTAACCTGTTTCCTGGCTTTAAGTTTTAAGCAAAGTTCTGTTAGCATTTCTTTGATTTATTAAAGCAAAAACTACTTTTCTTGAAATTGAAAAATATATTAAAAAATACCCATTTAATGACTGTAGTAAGCTATATAGCATCAGCTAAGTGCTACTTTATAGTATATTCATTGTACTCAGAGTTTGACACTGAAAGTCAGACATGAATTCACAGATATATCAGCTGAGCTTGCTATTGAAAGAAGTTAGATTATTTAAGAAATTTTGTGAATCAATGAACTGTGGGCGAAAAAGGAATGGAAAACAACTGTAGACACCAGAGATAGTGTGGGAGGAGAGTGGGCAATGGCAGAGGGTGAAAAAGAGGGGGGAAAAATATATATATTAACTAGAAATGAAAAGTTATCGACGATAACATGTATGATTAAGCTACAATGCAGTCTATTCCAGATGGGAAATCACATTTTGTATGCTGTTATGATGCTCAGTGAATGAATGTAAATTAATTAATTAAAAAAGAAAATATAGTTTTATTGTAAATAACTACTTTTTTAAAAGATTTATTTTATTTGACTTTATTTATTTATTTATTTTTAATTTGACCAGAGAGGGACAGAGTGAGAGAGAGAAAGAAAGAGGGAAAGTGAGAAAGCAAGCCACCAGGTCCAGTACTCAAACCATGGTCAGCCATGTGGGAGTCCAGAGCCCTTAACCACTATGCCACCGCCGCCCCCCAAAATAACTATTTTCTAAAACAATAACATTTAGAAGAAATGGGCTTTTTTTTTTTAATAGGTTTTTGCTATAGGGTGCATGCACTCGCCAGACAGAGACAGAGAGACAGAAAGCAAGAAATTGCTTCCCAGGGGGGATGGCCATGCCGTAATCCCTTCTCCTCCAGTCTCCTCTTGGGATCTTGGGCACGCATGCACACGCACCTTGGCGTGAGTTTTAAGCCACCAGGTCCGGGACGCGAACCATGGTCGATTACGTGGGAGTCCAGCGACATAGCCATTACGCTAACTGCTGGTCCCTGGGCTTGTTTTCATTAAGGGGGAAAAATCCAAAAAACTGTTATTGTCTGACTTAATGTAGGGCAGCCAGACTCATATCTGCTTCAGTATTCAATCTGGTGATATGTCATACATCATGTAGTTCTGGAAAATGCCACTATACCCTTTGAGAGAATGAGAATGAATAAAAAAAATCATATCTCAGTAGTATTTTGAAGATAATTTTGACTCTTGGCAAAGTATATCTTAGGGTTCTGGACTATACTTTGATATGTGGTATAGTCTTTAAATTACTTAATATGGAAAGGAACACTCATAATGTTGGGTTGTTAGAAAACTCATGATGCATTTTTGCATAGGAAAACACGTCATGACTTTTCTAACAGCCCAATAGTTAAGAGCATTTGCCTCATTCTGGCACTTTAGCTACTTGAATGTGGACAAATTAATGCTTCTTAAGTTATATAGTTATGTTTCTTCATTTATAATATATGTATAGTAATAACTGTCCTTTAAGCAGAGGTTCCCAACCCTTAGACTGCAGAGAAGTGCCTGGGGGCTTCTGGGGGCTGGACTGGTGTCTGTCTGCTGGTGCAGAGTGTGGTGGGCGGGATGAGCAAATGAGGCTTTATCGGTGTTAGCAGTAGCCTCCTAATCTCTAGCATTATCACCTGGGTTGCACCTCTTATCAGATCAGTTTTGAAGCCACTCCCCATAGCTTATATTTGCCTCCTGGGCTCCGCCTCCTGTTGGATCAGTAGCCGTATTGGATTCTTACGGAAGAGTGAACCCTACTGCTATGTGATTCATTGTTTATTCCAATGTCATTGTGGTAGAAATGGGGTGCACAGAGTGAGTTTATAGCCGCGGAGTCTGTGGCTGGAACAACAATCGACTACATGGGAGCCCAGTGACATAACCATTATGCCATCTGCTGGTCCTGGTTATCATGAATATTAAGTGATATAGTATATATTAAGTGTCTGGACTTTGTCAGGCCTCTGTAAGTGGTAACTGCAATTATTATATGTTATTAGTCTAATGCTTGTAGAAACTTCCAGAAGGTAGCATATCTAGGTGCTTTAAGGTATTATGTGAATAAGCTAGGCAATCGATTTTAGGCATTATTCAGTATTTTTATATTTGAAACTTTACAGTTATACAAGATAGCTTTGCTTCTCCTGATTTGCCTTTGCTGACATGTATGACTCAAGACCAGGAGTTTGGGCCTGATTCCTTATTTCACCAAAGTGATCTAGATTTTGCACCTCTGAGGTAGGTTAATTAATTTATTTCTATGTACCTTTTCTACTCTCTTCTTGTTCTGAGCTATTACTAATACTAATGACTTCAGGCTAAGATAGATCTTTGGGATGGAGGTTAGATATTCTTGACACAAACTCTGAAGGTAAGGCCCTAAATTAAGACATGATATGTATTAATTTGGCACAGTAATGTATGTGTAGAGATGAGCCAGGTGACAGTTTATTTAAAAATAATTTTTAATGTATTCTAGCATTTCAGGCATATTCTAATTTAGAAAGCATCCTGGATTTTCCTTTTTATAAACCTCCCCATCTGCTACCCATTATCCCTTCCCACCCCTTTCTTCTCTCTAACCCTCATTCTGCAAAAAGTGTTTAATTCCAGGTCACCAATTTGTTTGAGACTGTCATGTTAGTCAGCTGATTATGGATGATCCTAGTTAGCTCTTCTTACCTATAGGAGTATGAATTTGAAGTAACAAGATTTTATTAACAGATATTCTGATTTAATGGTTTTTAAAATAGTCATAATATGGGAGAAAATTCTAGAGTTCTTCAAAATATATTCAGAATTATCCAAGAATTAAAAAAAAATTTTAAGAGAAATTTTTGCTCTAGGGTATGTGCGTTCACCAGAGAGACAGACAGAAAGTGAGAAATCACCCCCCCCCCCCCCCCCCCCCCCGGGGTGGAGGGGACGCGATGGCCGCTCCGCAATCCCTTCTCCTCCATGGATTTTGGGCACACTCGCATACAAGCCTGCCATGAATTTTTTTAAGCTGCCAGATCTAGGACTCGAATTGTGGACAGCTACATGGGAATCCAGTGACATAGCCATTCCTCCTCCATCTGCTGGTCCCAGGTTTTCTTTTCTTTTCTTTTTTTTAGAACTGCAAAAAACAAACAACCTTACCTTAAATGATCAATTATAGATGTTTAGAAAGTAAAATATAACCTTAGTCCTTAAGCTCTATATTGCCTTATACTTACTATATGAAAAGTGCTCTGCACACATTGGATTCTTAGTGATTAAGTTCCTGTTGTATTTTGGGAGTAGATCACTTCTTGAGTGGTTTTCAAGAGCATAATAAAAGATAGTAAATGAATTAAATTTAACATATTAAATGAATATTAAATCATGATAGATGATAAACGTTTAAAATAGTAAAACTTGAAAGACTATATTGAATTTTTTATTTAAAATAATTTTTTGGGCAATGTGAAGATCAGATTCTGTGTTTATTGTTTTGTTTTTTCTTTTTTTGGAGAGTTTTCTTTGCTATAGGGTGTATGCACTCGCCAGAAAGACACAGAGAGGCAGACAGAAAGCGAGAAATCACCCCCCAGGGGGGATATCCATGCTGCAGTCCCTTCTCCATTCTCTTCTTGGGATCTTGGACATTCATGCATATGCGCCGGGCGTGAATTTAAGCCGCTGGGTCCAGGACTCGAACCGCAGTCGACTACATGGGAGTTCAGCGACATAGCCATTACGCTAACTGCTGGCCCCTGTTTATCGTTTTTTGAGAAGCCTGAGATAACATTAGTGTCATAGACTGGTAATTCACCTTGGGTACAAAAATGCTTTGTTCGATCATTTGCTACCTTAAAGGAATTTGGAATTAGGAGAACTTTGTTTTTCAGTACACTTTTAAAATAAGCTTGATTTATTGAACAGCATATCAGTTTTGTATTTCCCTATTAATACCTAAAAATTAAATATTTTAATGTATAATTTATTTATTTATTATGTATATTTTCAGGGCAATTCCTGATAAGTCTGAAGACACTGAATGGTTTTCTCGACCATCGGAAGTTCGTGAAGCTTTATTCCAGGCAACCTCTGAAGTAGCTTCAGACTTAACAGTTAACAGCTGCTTTAGTGTGTCTCAGCATCCACTCGTAGGTGGCATAGGTGTTGATTCTCAGCACTCTTTTTTACCTCCCGAACAAGGGACTAGTGAGACTATTTCATCCGATACAGTTAATGAAACAAAAACCCCCAAAGACTCTGACAGTTATGATGGTCTTTACTCATGGAAGACACGAAAAGATGTACAGCAACCAGAAAGCAATTTAGGTGACAAACATCAAAGTTCAGTTTCAACTTCATCTGATATAAGTGATGAAAACATAGCTGGCAAAAGAAATGATAGTTTTGATGCTTCTTGTTCATATGGGGAGTATGAGAACCAGGAAGCTTTACAGCAAGCAGAAACGTATTTAACCAGTAAGGACTATGATTTTTTTTTGGATTCATCTGACACAATTGATAAAAATAAAATGTCCAAGGGAACTAACAATTTTAGTGTCCCTTTTTCCTCCACATCATGGAGCACACAGGAAACGTCACATGATTCAGAAGCACCTCTAACCAGAAAAGATCGTGTTTCTTTTCCACATGAAGTTGCTTCCCATCATAATAATAAAATGTCATATTCTTTCCCGCGATGTTTGTTGGAAAGAAGAGAAAAAGGGGTCCCCTTGGTGTCTGACAGTCATTCTAACAGTGTTTATTTAAGGGCTCCATCTGAGAATGGGGTGAAAAAAGAGATGGATTCTTTGGAGGGTTATGAAAGAAATGAAAGTCTGCAGGAAGAGATACCTCAATATTTTGAACAAAATAAGACTAGAACTAATTCAGAGGTGCATCTCAGGTCTTCAGAAATACAGTATGTTGGGAATGTTATAGTTCCTGATAATTCTGTAAAAGTTTCAGAAGCACATATACTCTCCGGGAGACATGATACCTCTAAGATGGAGGCTTCTGATGGTCCTCTTCAGACTGTTAAGTCCAACTTGGATGAAACATCAGAACAGCTGTATTTTCAAGAGGAAAGAACCCAAAAGGCAACTTCTATTTTTGGTGAGAAAAATGTTCATGCTACTGAAAATGTAGCCTTTGAGGCAGTTATTGCCTCTATTGAGCCTTCCAGGAAAGAGAGTACAGTAAATGAAATCCAAACTGACATCCATAAATCTTTAACAGATGACAACCAAGAAAGAGAATCAAAAAATCGAGATCTTTCCCCATTAAATTACAGTGATGAAAATTCTTTCTTTGATAAGCGTAAGCATCCTAACTATCAATGTACTCCTGGGGTGTTTGAACCAGCAGCTTCAAAATCATTGTTGTATAGAAAAGATGATGATGATAGCTCCCTATACTGGTTTCCAAATTTAAAATCACCCCCTAATGGTCCTCAGAAAATGCCCTTTAAGCCACTTTCTGTTATTCTAGAGTTTAAATCATCTGCTTCTTTAAATGAAAATTCTTATAACCAGGCTTTTGGCAAAATACAGTCAGCTGTATTTCAATGTGATATACACAATGAACCATTTCTTCCTATTGGGAAGATAAAGTCTGTTTCTGCTCTTGACCTTGCAGAGAAGGTAGGATCTTCAAACATTTTTTATCCAGTGAAAGTATCAACTTCAGATTCTTTGGTTTTACAAGATTTAAAGCAGCACACCTTTGAAGAATTTGCAGATTCCTCAGACTATAATTTGGGTAAGGATGTAAACTCTAGTGACAGCATTGAAGGTCTATCTGTAGCTGTAGGAAGCAGCTTTTCAGCAAACTTGGTTACATGTGATGCAAAGTCATAAGGTGCTTTACCTCTGACCAGTGATGCATCAGTAATTGCAGTTGGCCAAGAGACATTGCTGAAAGCTGATATAGGCCAAGGTGAAATTCCTTGGCCTGTGAGAGTAGAGTCCAGTTTTACTGTTCATACAGTTATGCAAAATGACTCCTGTTTTGTAGAGGGCCTGCAGGGAAAGGCTGAGTTGGACGTCATTACTCTGGATGATGATACCGAATGCTGTAGCCTAGATCAAAATGCTGTTGTGTGCAGTGAAAGTGTCGCTGAACTACAAGGAGAGGTGAGGTCCAATAAAATGAAAGTTGTGGGAAACATAGTCTCCTCCAGTATTGTTTCAGGAAATGGTATTATTTGTTTTTACTTTTTTACTGTTTCTCAGACCTGTGACCAATATGACTTGACTGGTGTGTACACTGACCTGGCAGCTTTAGAACATGTGCTTGGTGATCTAGATATCTGTGACAGCTCCCTGCACTGGCAACCATCTCAGGAGGAGAGCAATTTTGAAGATCCTGTAAGTTTTTCTATTTTACTTTCCTTTTTTTAAAATTTTACATTTATTCACTGAGCATCATCACAGCATACAAAATGTGATTTCCCATCCAGAATACACTATATAGTGGCTTAATCATACTTGTTATCGTCAACAAATAATTTTCCATTTCTTGTTTCAGATATATATATATATATATATATATATATATACACACACACACACACACACACACACACATCCCCCTACCTATTTCTCACCCTGTCATTTCCCATCCTCTTCCCAAACTGTCTCTGATATCTACAGTTGCTTTCCATTCCTTCCCCCACACACTTTTTAATCTTAATTAATCTAACTACTTTGAATAGCAAGTTCACAGCTGATACATACATATTTCTGAAGACATGTCTGACTTTAGGCATGAAACTGAATAGAATGAATATAATATAAAGTAGCACCTAGCTAAGGCTATATAGCTTTTTGTGGTCATTAAATATTAGCTGTTTTTTAATATATTTTTTAATTTCAAGAAAAGTAGTTTTAGCTTTAATAAATCAAAATCAAAAAATGTTAAAAGAACTTTGCTTAAGACGTAAAACCAGGAAACAAGTTAGGATTCTGTTCAAGTAGTAGGTACATGAACCTATTGACAGCTCAAGAGAAGACAAAAATCCTTAAATCTGGAAAACAAAGCATAGAAGAATAATGTTTTAGTCAAAAGTTCTAAGATTCTATTTCACCAGTTCAGTCTCATGTACTTTATCTTCTGTTGTGATCCAGTCTTTCCATTTAAATTCTGGAAGATAACATTCAATTCCAGACTTGTCCCTACCATTAAGTTGACCATTTTCTTCATTTTTTTGAACTCTAATTTCTGTGTGTCTGTAGTTAGTTTTTCCTGGTATAGCACTCCCTTGAGAACTTCTTGGAGAGCCGGTCTGGTGTTGATAAATTCTTTCAGGTTTTGTGTATTGGAGAATGCTTTTTGCCAGTATAGTATTGTTGTTTGAAATTGTTTTTCATGTAACACTTTGAATATATTTTCCCATTCTTTGCTTGCATTTTTTCTGATGGTCTCCTGTTAGCCTGATGGAGTATCCTTTGTTAAGTAACTTGATGTTTCTCTCTTGCCTATCTTAGTATCTTGTCTTTGTCTGTGGTTTTGGTCAATCTGGCTAGAATGTGTCTTGGAGAAAATCTTCTTGGGTTGGTTCTATTAGGGGTCCTTTGTATTTCTTGGGTCTGGATCTTTAAATTCCTCTCTAGGTTTGGAAAGTTTTAAGGATTTCATGGAATAGATTATCAATGCTCTTATTAGTCTCTTCACCTTCTGGGATACCAGTTATCCAGATGTTTGGACATTTAATGGTATCTAGTATTTCTCGTATATTATTCTTATTTCTGGGGGGCAATTTTCTCAGGCTTCATGGTAAATTTTTCTAGGCCAGCGATTCTGTCTTCTACATCCTCAGATTCAACTTTCTTTGTGATATAGTCTGCTTTTGATACTTTCAAGGGAGGTTTTGATTTCCTGTATTATAGCCTTCCATTTGATAATATTTTATGGTGTGTATTTCCTCTTTCAGCTTGTGCAATAACTTTCTCACCTTCTGGAACTTGTCAGCTCTTCTCTCCTGCACCTTCTAGAGTTCATTGTCTCTCTTCTCTTGCATCTCTGTTAACTTTGTTACTATGAATATTTTAAATTCTTTATCAAACATTTCCATGAGTTTCATTATACTATCTGTGGGTGAAGAGGAACTATTCTCTTCTCTTGGAGGAGAGATATTTTTTTGCTTTCCCATATTTCTTGTGGCCCTGCAGTGATTTCTAGTCATCTGATGGATGATGTTTCTTCCTAAACTTGAAGTTCAATCTGAGGGTTCAGGAGTGTGCAGAAAGAGGTGATCTGGAATCTCTTTGCCATTCCGTTTTGATCCCTTTGCACAGCAGATTCAGTAGATACTGAGGAGTATGTTAACCCTAATAGTATGTGGATATTTGGCTATAGTTTCCTTAGATCCATCTAGAAACACAGTGAATGGAGATTGAGGAGCAGAGAGATAAAAGAAATAGAAAAGGAAACAGAGAGAGAGAAACAACAACAAAGAAACAGGAAAAAAAGAGGGGAAAAAATAAAAACTAAAAAATATTATTATTATTTTTTTAAAAAGGTAAAAAATAGAAATCACTAGTTCTCAGGAGCCATGAGGAATCTTCTTCTGAAGGCCTTCCCCTTGCCTCTCCTGGGTGGGAGAGGGAGAGGGGATTTTTTTTTTTTCCCTTTTTTTGGAGAGGTTTTTGCTATAGGGTGTGTGTGCTTGCCAGAAAGAGACAGACAGAAAGTGAGAAATCACCCCCCAGGGGGGATGGCCACGCTACAATCTCTTCTCCTCCATTCTCCTCTCGGGATCTTGGGCACACATGCACACGTGCCTGGCGTGAGTTTAGGCCACCAGGTTCAGTACTTGAACCACGGTCGACTACATGGGAGTCCAGCGACATAACCATTACGCTAACTGCTGGTCATGGGGAGAGGGGATTATTAACAAGATAAAGGAAGGGCTGAAAGCCCAGAAAATACTTTACCTTAAAAACTTTTCAAAAGGAAAAATTACAAAAAAATGAAAAGACAGATGCAGAGAGAGACACAGACAGAGACAGAAAGAAGGCTTGAGGGGCTCCCCACCACTTGAGTTTGTGGCTGGAGGCTCAATTATCAGTAGAAAATCCATTTTCTTTTTTTCCTGAAATCACTAGTTCTCAGGAGCCATGAGGAATCTTCTTCTAAAGGCCTGCCCCTTGCTTCTCCACTTGAGTTTGTGGGCTGGAGGCTCAATTATCAGAAAATCTTCATTTCTCTTTTTTCCCTGAAATCACTAGTTCTCAGGAGCCATGAGGAATCTTCTTCTCTAGCAGTAATTTTTCATAGCTCAAGTTAGTTGACATCTCAGAGGCCTGTGTTTTTTGCCTCTCCTATTTTACTTTTCTTACGGATGAGGAAAAGAATATTGCAATTGAAAAACAATAATGAAAGTAAATGGTCTATTTATATCCTCTAATATCAAATTGTGACTTGTAACCTGGTTTTTATCTGGTATCTTGGAATATGCTCCATTAATTTGTTAAAGATTGGCACAAAAGAAATGTTTATATTTCTTAGGCTTTAAGACTTAGTGGTTTCTGTGGTATCTTGGAAAAGGCTATTCTTTGGATATCCCAGTCCTTTTATCCTGAAACATCCCACTCTTTCAAGTTGTGCTAACAGGAGTCTTTGGGACAGTGTTAAGATCAAACCCATTTATGGGGTTATTTTAATAATTGTCTTCTTGGGACCAGCAGTTAGCATAATGGCTATGTCGCTGGACTCCCACGTAGTCGACTGCAGTTCGAGTTCCGTACTCAGCGGCTTAAACTCACATCGGGTGCGTGTGTGTGTGCATGCCCATGATCCCGAGAGGAGAAAGGAGGAGAAGGGATTGTGGCGTGGCCATCCCCCCTGCAGGATGATTTCTCGCTTTCCATCTCTCTGTCTGTCTCTGTCTTTCTGGCAAGCGCATGCGCCCTATAGCAAAAACCTCTCCCCCCCAAAAAAAATTGTCTTCTTGTCTTCAGTATATAAACCTTGGTATAGGCTCTGGAATGTTCAACTATTTCTGTTTAGAAGCGCCTGTAGGATTTCAGTTCAAAAGCATCTTGAAAATTACAACAACCAGTGTTTTCCCAGACAGGATACCAGGGTACTTAATGTCCAAATCAGCCACTGTCCTCAAGGAAACTCCCTCCTTCCAGACAAGCCACATACTCATGTATATATACATTGCCTCCATCTGCTTATATCATTGTTATTTTTGTGTGTGTACTAAAAAGTGATAGCTCTGGACACTATAAAAATATTCTGTCAACTTTTTTTTTTTTTTTTTAATTTGCCTGAGGACATGTTACTTGCCAGAGGGAGAAGGAGAAATCACCACCCCAGTGGGGCATGGTCATGCTGCAATCCCCTCTCCTCTATTTCTCCAACCTATAGGGCACACACACACATGCGCCTGGCATATTCTTCAGTCTGCAGAGGCCAGGATGTGAACCATGGAACCATGGAGT
The DNA here is from genome assembly GCA_026018925.1 of Tupaia tana. NCBI lineage: Eukaryota > Metazoa > Chordata > Mammalia > Scandentia > Tupaiidae > Tupaia > Tupaia tana. The sequence goes on along the minus strand of JAKSZU010000003.1, from coordinate 162,051,390 downwards.
CAGTCATGTGAGATCTGGCTGCCTTAACCACAAGGCCATGGAAACTGGTCCCATATATATATATATATATATATATATATTTTTTTTTTTTTTTTTTTTTTTTTTTTTTTTTTAATATTTGTTTCCACCATGATAGAGAGAAATAAGGGGAGACCGACAGGCACCACTCCCATCCAGGTTCATGCTGTGACGTGAGACTCCCTGTCTCAGCTGCCTGGATCATGAACACATGGGCATGTGCCTGGCTATGAACTCAGGACCTTTCAACCATGTGGGGCTTGGCGCCCTCAACCTTTCTTTTGTACAAGACTTCATTTGCCTTGACCCTCAGCTTTAGTATTTCTCAAATCCTTTACCCATCCTCTCTTGTCTGATACTGTCAGTCTAAGCTGGAGCCCACTGCCTTATAGTACATCCTCACATCCTTTCACTCATTAAATACAGTTAGATAATAAATGTGGTGTATAAGATGTTGCTTCCCTTTTTCTATTTTCCTATGTATAAGGTCAGTATGTCATTATAAAGGTACTTGTTTTATTACTACCATTTTTGACCTTTAGTTGACAGAAAATGAGCAAAGATATTGTAATCAGTTTTCCTTTCTATTTATCGTTTATTGAGTTTATTAAAAATTGCAATATAGAGAATCATTAAGTTGTTGGTTTTTTTTTTTTTTTTTTTTTTTGCCATAGGGTGCATGCACTCACCAGAAAGACAGAGACAGAGAGACAGAAAGTGAGAAATCACCCCAGGGGGGATGGCCATACCTCAGTTCCTTCTCCTCCATTCTCCTCTCGGGATCTTGGGCACTCACGCACACGTGCCCAGTGTGAGTTTAAGCCACCGGGTCTGGACTCCCATGCAGTCAGCTACATGGGAGTTCAGTGACATAGCCATTACGTTAACTGCTGGTCCCCATTAAGTTAGTTTTATTTTTGTTTTCTGGAGTAGCATTGTTTAATTCTCACTTAAAATCTGAAAACAGTGGGGATGAAATGATAGCTCTTTGTTCAAATACTGTCCTTAGAGGTTTACATATAATACATGAGTTCATTTAGTCCTTCAGTCAGTCCTGTCAAGTAGGATTGTTAGGAATTATTATCATCCCCATTTTACAGTTGACGTTTAGAGGATTAAGGAAATAGCTCATGATCATTCAGCAAATCTTATCTATCGATATGTTCTGAGCCACTATCGTAGAAACTCCCACACTCCCTCTCCCTGTTTAACTATTCTTGGTGAAACCAAGCTAAAAGTTTTAGAGAATTTTGGCAAGAGTGAAGGTTTTGAAACAAATCAGTTTAAAACATAAGCATTTTATTTATTTATTTATTTATTTATTTAGGAGAGGATTTTGCTATAGGGCGTGTGTGCTCTCCAGAAAGACAGAGAAGGACAGACAGAAAGTGAGAAATCACCCCCTGGGGGATTGGCCACGCCGCAGTCCCTTCCCCCTCCATTCTCCTCTCAGGATCTTGGGCATGTATGCACACGCACCCCGCGTGAGTTTAAACCACCAGGTCTAGGACTTGAACCATGGTCGACTGCATGGGAGTCCAGTGACATAGCCATTCTGCCAGCTGCTGGTCCCTGCATTTTATTTTTTCTAGAATTACTAATTTTTAATTTTATTAATTTCTAATTTGCTATTGGACATGTGTGTTCACTAGAGAGAGACAGACGCAGAGAGAGAAAGTGAGAAAGTAAACAGCCAGGTCCAGGACTTGAACCATGGTAAGCTATGTGGGAGCCCAGTGCCTTAACCAACATGCCACCTGCTGGCCCCTTGCATTCTATTTTTTAAAATACTACTACTCTTGTGACTTGTATCAACTTTTCTTGTTGATAAGATTTTTTTTTGAGAGAGAAAGGTTTTTGCTATAGGGTGTGTATGCTCGCCAGAAAAACAGAGACAGAAAGTGAGAAATCACCCCCAGAGGGTGATGGCCACGCCGCAATCCCTTCTCCTCCATTCTCCTCTCGGGATCTTGGGCACGCACGCACACGCACCCAGCATGAGTTTAAGCCACCAGGTCCGAGACTTGAACCGCAATCAACTATGTGGGAGTCCAGCGACATAGCCATTACATTAACTGCTGGTCCCGAATGAACGACTCTTTTGAGACACAGATGAGAAGAGTAAGGAAGAAATCAACAAGTAGGCAAAAAAAAGAAAAAGAAAAAAAAATAAAGAGTCACTCATTCAAACTTACATGGTTCCCTTTCATATCTACCCATCATTTTTTTTGAACAGTTACTTGTTTATCTATGTAAGTGTGATGCAGCTTGGAGCTGTAAAAAAGTGCAGAAATTTGGAAGCCAGAACCAGTTCTAGCTAGCAGCCTTGTGTCTTGAGCAAATGACTCTTGAGGTTCACTTTTTTCATCTACCTAAAAAAGGGGAAGAATACTAATCAACCTCATATACTGTTTTATTAAATTGGTTAAGTTATATAGCAATTTTATAGTGATGGGCTTGTTAGTTCCTTTCACTTTACAGAAACTAGACTACTGGACTTTTCACCAGTCATTTCCTGTTTTCTATCATTATTTTGTTTTTCTATCTCTTTGTTCTTGGTAGCAGTTTTTTTTTTTTTTTTTTGAGAGGTTTTCGCTATAGGGCGCGTGCGCTCTCCAGACAGACAGAGACAGACATAGAGACAGAAAGCGAGAAATCACCCCCCCAGGGGGGATGGTCACGCCGCAATCCCTTCTCCTCCATTCTCCTCTCGGGATCTTGGGCATGCACGCACACGCGCCTGGCGTGAGTTCTAAGCCACCGGGTCCGGGACATGAACCGCGGTCGACTACGTGGGAGTCCAGCGACATAGCCATTATGCTAACTGCTGGTTCCCGGTAGCAGTATTTAATACTATTTTAGTGCCCCCTATTTTGACCATTTAACTCTAAAATCTGTTAGGGGTTAAAGCCATAGATTTTTTTTTTTTTTTTTTTTTTTTTTGAGAGGTTTTGGTATAAGGCACATACACTCACCAGAAAGAAAGAGAGACAGAGAGACAGAAAGTGAGAAATCACCCCCCTCCCCAGGGGGGATGGCCAAGCTGCAACCCCTTCTCCTCCATTCTCCTTTTGGGATCTTGGGCATGCATGCACACGCGCTTGGCGTGAGTTTAAGCCACCGGGTCCAGGACTCTAACTGTAGTCGACTACATGGGAGTCCAGTGACATAGCCATACACCAACTGCTGATTCCCAGAGATTTTTTTTCCCTTCCCTCTCAGAGACCTAGTTTCCTCCTTATGGCTTAAATAGCTATCTCTGTGAATGATTGTTACCTCTCTTTTTAGTCACTAATATGTTAGCAATATGGTATTTTGTATGGTTTTATTGTGAACATTGTCGTCACCTCGAATTCACCTCGCCTATTTAAAAATAACTAATGTTTCCTAAAATCAGGTAAGCTTATAGATTTCCTGAGTTCTTTTTAATTTTTTTTTTTTTTTTTTGGTTTTTGCCATAGGGTGTGTGTTTGCTCACCGGAGACAGACAGTGAGAGGGAAAATGAGAAATCACCCCATGGGGGGACAGCCATACTGCAATCCCTTCTCTTTCGTTCTCTTCCCAGGACTTTGGGGGCACGCACATGTGCCCAGCATGATTTTCAAGCCACCCAGTCAGCAACGTGGAAGTCCAGCACCTTCACCACCACACCACCTGCTGGCCCTATTTCCCGAGTTCTTTTTTTTGGAGAGGTTTTTTTTGCTATAGGGCGCGTGCGCTCGCCAGACAGACAGAGAGAGACATAGAGACAGAAAGCGAGAAATCACCCCCCAGGGGGGATGGTCACGCTGCAATCCCTTCTCCTCCGTTCTCCTCTCGGGATCTTGGGCACGCACGCACACGCGCCTGGCGTGAGTTGTAAGCCACCGGGTCCGAGACGCGAACCGCGGTCGACTACGTGGGAGTCCAGCGACATAGCCATTACGCTAACTGCTGGTTCCCGATTTCCCGAGTTCTTAAGAGTTAGCATTTTCTTAGTTTCCTAGTCATCCTTCGATGCTTTTTCTTCATCATTAATTAAAAGCTGGGAGACAAGACAGTCTTGATTTTTTTCCTTTTGCTTCCTCTCGTTTTCAATTAGTAAAGAAGATCTGCTAATCTCTTAAATGCTTATCTTTTCATTCTACATTTTCTTTTGTATTACTTACTCTGTTCTATATTTTGAAGCATTGATAGAATGAAATTTTACTGAAATCAAGACTGTAACAGAAGTTTTTTCTTTTAAACTTACCAAAGGGCACATCTCACTGGGGGGAGAGAGGAGAGCAAAATGAGAAAGAACTCCCAGCGGGACACAGTCATGCTGCAATCCCTTCTCCTCAATATCTTCCTCCTCTAGGAATTTAGGACACACACACACGTGTGCCCAACATGATTTTCAAGCCTGAACCATGTAGTTGGCCATGTACAATCCAGCTGCCATAACCATCATGGCCCAGAAATTTTTACTTTATACATTTGGAAGCTGTAGGGGAAAGAAACTGCTATTAAACATTTATTTCTCCACAAGTCTCCTAGCCATATAGTATGTATAAAATACACATCTATATATACATAACATATTATATATATATAACATACACATATATACACACATGTGTATGTGTGTATGTATATGTGATATATATATGTGTGTATGTGTGTGTGTATATATGTGTATATATATATAGCTCATTCTTTGTTATGGAGGCTGTCCTGTGTATGTTAGAATGTTTGGTAGCATTATTGGCCTCTACTCACTACATCTAGTAGCATTACCTCCTCCCGAATTAATGACAGTGAAAAGTGTTTCTAGGCGTTGTTGTTTTTTTGTTTGTTTGTTTTTGTTTTTTGAGAGGTTTTTCACTATAGGGCGCGTGCGCTCGCCAGACAGGGAGAAACAGAGAGACAGAAAGTGAGAAATCTTTCTCCTCCATTCTCCTCTCGGGATCTTGGGCACGCACGCACATGCACCCGGCGTGGGTTTTAAGCCACTGGGTCTGAGACGGGAACCGCGTTTGACTACGTGGGAGTCCAGCGACATAGCCATTACGCTAACTGCTGGTTCCCTCTAGGCATTGTTAAATGACCCTTGGGTGTACAGAATATCCCTCAGTTGGGAACCATTGGTTCTTAATAGATGTAGCAGGATAGATGGACAATAGATGTAGACTATTCACTTCTATACCCTGCCAGCTACTTAAGAGAATGTTCATTACTGCACAATAAAAAGAACTGTGATAAAAGAGAGTAGAAAAGCTCAGGATGATGTGCACATTTAGACTCCTTTCTGAGAGGGCATGACTAGTATAACTTTTTAAGGAAAATCTAAAAGTGGTGTAACTTTTTATGTGCAAGTATACTGAGAATTCGGTGAAAAGTTGTGCATAATTTATGTATTAATGTTACTAATAATGATTTCTAATTTATTTTTTAGCAAGGGCTTGTTGAGGACTTTTTTTTTTTTTTTTTTACTATCTGATGCCTGTTTAAGTTTTTCGATGTTTTTATTTTTCTTCTAAATATTTGTGTTTCTAGAAAATATTCCTGTAATCTTTCTTTTTTTCTTTCCTCCCGCAGCATACCTCTCTCCATTAAAAGCAAAACAGAACAAAACAAAACAATTAAAACCCCCCTTAAACTTATTAAAAATAATAGACTATTCAAATCTTGCAATGATAATTATTATTAGGCGTAGACTAATGAGTAACAACACTTTTAGGCCTGCTTTCTGTAATATGCTGTGCAGGCAGATTTTCCAAACCCTTAGAATGATTTATATAGAATTCTCAGAGTTGACCAAATAAGATATGACTTGCATATGAGTTCAAGAGGGTTGAAAATATGATCTTAAGTAACTGGTAGAGCTGCTCAGTGTTCATTTTTATTAATATGAAAATTTTTTTAAGCAGGTGAAGTCTCAATATAATCTAATTTTCTTCATTGTTTTTCTGTTTTCATAGGTAAGTTCTAATCTGGGAAATTATCAGTCTTTTTCATCTATGTTGCCTTCATTTGTTCCTCATGAGCCAACTAAAGATCCGGAATATCACTCTTCAAATCTCAGAATGTTGAGAGTATCTCTTGACACTGTGCCGAAGACCCTTAAACACTTAGTAGGTATGTAGAAAAAGGAGATAGTAAAGGTCCTCCTCATGGCTAGTTTGTGAAAAATATCTGGCTAAGCCTATCAATTTATTTATTTTATTTATTTATTTTTATTTTATTTTTTTTAGAGGTTTTTGCTATAGGGCGCGTGCGCTCGCCAGACAGACAGGGAGGGACAGAGAGATAGAAAGCAGGAAATCAACCCCCAGGAGGGATGGCCACGCCGCAATCCTTTCTCCTCCATTCTCCTCTTGGGATCTTGGGCACGCACGCACACGCGCCCGGTGTGAGTTTAAGCCACCGGGTCCGGGACGCGAACTGCGGTCGACTACGTGGGAGTCCAGCGACATAGCCATTACGCCAACTGCTGGTCCCCAATTTTTTATTTTTTAACTCCTACAATAATAATAATAAAAATTGATTTCTGAACAGTTCTGGGGGCTGGGACATTCAAGACCAAGGTACTGACAAATACATTGTCTAGTGAGAGCCCATTCCTTATAGATGTCTTCTTTCTGTGTCAAGAAATTTCTCTGGTCTTTTTTTTTTTTTTTAAATAATTCTCACTGATCCCAATCATGTTCATTTCTTTTGGCAGTAATTTGTAGTTTTCCATGTATACGTCTTAACATTTCTTTGTTGATTCTAAGTGTTTTAATCTTTTTTTAAAATTTTTGGTTTTTAATTTGCCAGAGGACATGTGCATTTGACAGAGAAAGCATCCCCTATGGGGTGTGGTCACACTATAGTCATTTGCCTCTGTCTCCCCCTCCTTTTGAGATTTTGGGCACGCATGCACATGTACTCAGCATGTTTCTCAAGCTGCCAGATTGAGACTTGAACTGCATGGTTAGCCATGTGGAATCCAGCTAACTTAATCACCAGCCCACTGGCTAGCCCTTCCGTTTATTTATTTATTTATTTATTTATTTATTCCTCGGCCGGAGGATATGTGCATTCACCAGAGAGAGACAGAGAAATAGACAAAGGGAGAGGAAGAGAGCTCCCCAGTGAGGTGTGATCATGCTGTAAATCCTTCCTCCTCTATCTCTCTATCCTGTTGAGATTTTATACATACATACATGTACACATGCTCATTATGTTTTTTAAGCCATGAGGGCTGGGATTGAAACTGTGTTGGCCACGTGGAATAGGCTCCCTTTATTACCAGGCCATACGTTTGTCCTTGGGATTGTTTTCTTACTTTCACTTTTAAAATATTGATTGTGGGAGCCAGCAGGTGGTATAGTGGTTAAGGCTCTGAACTCCCACATGGTTGACCATGGTTCAAGTCTCAGACTTGGCTTGCTTTTTTGCTTTCTCTCTCTCTTCCACTCACTCACTCACTCTCTCTATCATGAGCACATGTGCTCTGTAGCAAATTTAAAATATTAAAAAATTTTTTTTTTTTTTTGAGAGGTTTTTGCTATAGGGCGCATGCGCTCGCCAGACAGACAGAGAGAGACAGAGAGACAGAAAGCAGGAAATCACCCCCCCGGGGGGATGGCCACGTCGCAATCCCTTCTCCTCCATTCTCCTCTCGGGATCTTGGGCACACACGCACACGCGCCCGGCGTGAGTTTAAGCCACCGGGTCTGGGACTCGAACCGCAGTCGACTACGTGAGAGTCCAGCGACATAGCCATTACGCTAACTGCTGGTCCGTAAAATATTAATAGTAATGATAAAGAAAATAGAATTTTTTTAAATGAATTTTCATTGCTATACAGTTAGATTTCGTATATTAATTTTATAGCCTGCAGTCTTGCTGAAGTACCCATTTATTAATTACAGTAGTTTTTATGTGAATTTCTTATAGTTAATATGTATAAGACCTCGTCACCTGTGAATCCAGATAGTCTTACTTTTTTCTTATTAGTCTAGATGCTAGAAAGTCATTATATTTTATTTCTCCAATTACCCTGACTTTACAGTATAAAGGTTGACAGAAATGACAAGAGCCAATATCCTTGTTTTGTCCTGATCTTAGTGGAAAAGTATTATGTTTGATAATGGCTGTGATATTTTTATAGATATCCTTTATCAGGTTGAAGACATCCCCTTTTATTCTTAGGTTTTTAAAAAATTATTTATTTTGGACCAGCAGATGGTGTAATGGTTATGTCGCTGGACTCCCATGTAGTTGACTGCAGTTCGAGTCCTGGACCTGATGACTTAAAACTCATGCCTGGTACATGTGCTTGTGTGCCCAAGAATGAAGGAGAAGGTAGTATGGCATGGCCATCTTCCCTGGCATCCTCCAAAGCGAGGTGATTTCTCGCTTTCTGTCTCTCTTTCTCTTCAGCGAGCACATGCACCCTATAACAAAAATCTCTCTAAAAACAAAAAAAGAAAGAAAAAATTATATATCTATCATTGTCAGTATTATTTTTAAAATTTGCTGTAGGCCACATGCACTTACCAGAGTGAGAGAGAAAATGAGAAAGCAAGTCCACAAGTCTGGGACTCACTTATGGTTAACCATGTGTGAATCCTGCTGGCCCCTTATTCATAGTTTTTAGAGCATTTTAATTGTGTAAGGGTGTTGAATTTTGTCAGATATTTTTCTGCATCTTTTTTGATCATCATATGGTTTCTGTTTTTATCATAATACGACAATGTGTGATTGATATTAATTGATTTTCATATGTCAAACCAACCTTGCGTTTTTGGTTTTATATATATATATATAAAACTATATATATATATATATATATATATATATATAAAACCCACTTGGTTATGATATATTGGGTTGTTGGAATAGACATAATACGTTTTTGCACAGAAAAATAACAATGACTTTTCCAACGACCCAATATAATCTTTTTTTAAATTTTTTTTTAATAACTTTATTATTATTATTTTCCAGTTCGATCAGAGAGAGACAGAGAAAGAGAGAGAGGGAAAGCGAGAAAGCAAGCCACCAGGTCCAGGACTTGAACTGCGGTCAGCCTTGTGGGAGTCCAGAGCCTTTAACCACCACGCCACCTGCTGGCCCCCCAGTATAATCTTTTATGTAGGTTGCTGAGGTTACTGGATTCAGTTTGTTAGTATTGTTTTTGAGAATAAATGTCTATATTCATCATAGACATTGGTCTGTAGATTTCTTGTGATATTTTGTTCAGGTTTTGGTCTAAGAGTAATACTGGTATTAAAAATTGATTTGGAAGCAGTCCCACCTCTATTAATTTTTGGAAGACTTTGGGACCAGCAGATAGCATAATGGTTATGTCTCTGGACTCCCCCATAGTCAACTGCTGTTCAAGTCCTGGACCTGGTGGCCTAAAACTCATGACAGGTGCATGTGTGGGCATCCCCCCGGGGGGGTGATTTCTTGCTTCTTTCTCCAGTGAGCACACACACCCTATATCAAAATCTCTCTGGGACCAGCAGTTAGTGTAATGGCTATGTCGCTGGACTCCCATGTAGTCGACCCCGGTTTGCATCCCAGATCCAGTGGCTTGAAACTCACACCGGGCGCGTGTGCATTCATGCCCAAGGTCCTGAGAGGAGAATGGAGAAGGGATTGCAGCGTGGCCATCCCCCCTGGGGAGGGGGGTGATTTCTCACTTTCTGTCTCTGTCTCTCTGTCTGTCTGGCAAGCGCATGCGCATGCGCCCTATAGCAAAAACCTCTCAAAACAAAAACCAAAAATAATCTAAGAAAAAAAATTTTTTGGCAGACTTTTTAAATGATTTGTATTGTTTTATTGTTAGAATTCACTGTGAACCTGCCTGAGCTTTTCTTTAGAAGGTATTAAATTATTGGTTCCCATCTTTTCCCCTTCCTATATGTATATGTAGATTTTTTATTTTGATAAATCAGTTTTGTAATTTGTGTCTTACGTGGGATTTGTTCCTTTAGCATGGTTTCCCCATATAATTATACCTTTCATTTCAATAAGTTGGTAATATAGCCTTCTCTTTTATTCCTGATTTTAGCCATTTCATTTTTCTATGTTTTTCTTAATGAAGAAAGCTAAATGTTTTCAATTTTGCTGATCTTTTCAAAGAAATAAACTTAGGTTTCTCTACTTTTTCTATTCTTTCTTTTTTTACTTTTGTAATTTTTCTTTATTTTAGTTTTTGTTGCTTGCTTTGGGTTTAGTTTGTACATTTTCCTGTTTACTAAGGTGTACTGTTAGGCTAGTGATTTGTTATCATTCTTCCTTTTAACATAGATATCATATAAAAATTGATAATTTTTTAAGCACTGTTTTAGATACAGGCTCTAAGTTTGGTTTATTGTGTCATTTTTTAAAATTTTGCCAGAGGGTATGTGTGTTTACCAGAGAGAGAATGAGAGAGCACAGCCCCTGATGGGATGGTCATGCTGCAGTCTCTTCTCCATTTCTCCCTTCTTTTGGAATGTTGGGCATGCACACATGTTCTCAGTGTGTTTCTCAAGTTGCCAGGACTTGCACTGTATTATCTCCTGTATGGGATCAGTCACCTTACCCACCACACCACCAGTTTGCCTGTGTTTTTATTTTAATTCATCTAAAAGTATTTGTTAGTGTCCATTGTGATTTTTCTTCTTTGGCCATTTATGACACACCAGGTCTTTTTTTTTGGGGGGGGGAGAGGTTTTTGCCATAGGGCGCGTGCGCTCGCCGGACAGACAGAGACAGAGAGACAGAAAGCGAGAAATCACCCCCCAGGGGGGATGGCCACGCCGCAGTCCCTTCTCCATTCTCCTCTTGGGATCTTGGGCACGCACGCACACGCTCCCAGCGTGAGTTTTAAGCCACCGGGTCCGGGACGCGAACCACAGTCGACTACGTGGGAGTCCAGTGACATAGCCATTACGCTAACTGCTGGTCCCTATTGGCCATTTATTATTTAGTAATTTGTTGTTTAATTTTCATATATTCATGAATTTCCTTCTGTTACTGATCTTTAACTTGATTCAGTTTTTGTTGGAAAACTATACTTTATATGATTACAGTCATTTTAAGTTTTACTGAGGCTCGTTTTATGTTCTAGTGTGTAGTTTGTCCTTTAGAATGTACAGTTTGTGCTTGAGAAGAGTGTGTGTTCTATTGTTGTTAGGTGGTGTCTCTTAGATATCTCTTAGTTCTGTGAGTTTATGTGTTTTAAGCCTTCTGTAGTCTTATCTTCTGCCTAGTTATTTCCTCCATTTTCCAAAATAGGATATTGAAGACTTCATCTATTATTGTCTTTTTTGTCCTCCTTTTCTATCAGATTTGTTTAATGTATTCTGAAACTTATGTTAGATCCATGTATAATTGTTATATATTTCTGATGAATTGATCTTTTTATTGTTAAAAGTTGTCCTTTATTTTGAGTAATATTTTTATTTGGTTTTAAACACTGTTTTGTCTTATATTATTATAAAAAGTCCAGATGTTATTACAGACAGTCTAGCTCTTATGATTACTACTGTGTGTTTTATCTTTAATTCATGTATTTACTTTCAACCTGTTCATGTTATTTAATCTCAAACGTATCTCCTGCAAGTAGCATATAGTTGGATCTGATGTTAGATGTTTATTTATTTATTTATTTATTTATTTATTTATTTTTTTAAGAATTATTTTTATTTTTATTTAGTCATTCATTTATTTCTTTTTATTTATTTATTTTTATTTTGACCAGAGAGAGACAGAGCGAGAGAGAAGGAGAGAGAGAGGGAAAGTAAGAGAGCAAGCCTCCAGGTCCAGGACTTGAACCGTGGTCGGCCATGTGGGAATCCAGCATCCTTAACCACCACGCCACCTGCCGGCCCAGATGTTTATTTATTTTAACATTTTTTTACTGTGGGACATTTGTGCCCACTGGAGAAAGAGAGAGACAGAAAGCATCCTAATGAGAGACCGTCATACAATCTCTTCTCCTCCATTTCTCCTCTCAGAATTTTGGGCATTCATGCACATGTGCCTGACAAGTTTTCCAAGCCACTGGATCTGGGACTTGAACTGTATAGTCAGCCATGTAGGATTCAGCCAACTTAACCACTGTGGCCACCAGCTGGCCCATAGAGGTTATTTTTTAATGGAATCTAACAATCTTTGCCTTTTGATGTGATCGTTTAATCTGTTCACATTGAATATCATTATTGATATGACTGGATTTGTATTTTCTGGCTTACATTTTGCTTTTCATGTGTCTCACATATTTTTTGTTGTTTTGTTCAGTTGTTGCTGTTTATTGCATTATGTTTATTGCATTATATTTTCTGCTGTGACATTTTAATTTCTTTAATGGTTTGCTAGATAATTTTTTAAAAGTTACATTCTACTGGTTACTTTAGGGCTTGTAATGTTTATCTGAACTTATCAGAATATATTTTCCATTTATACTAACTTAATTCTAGTGTGATTTGCAAACTATTCATGTATAGCTCAATTCCTCTCCTTCTCCACTTTTTTGGGTGCTGTTATTGTTATATAAGGGGACTTCAAAAAGTTGGTAGAAAAATGAAATTAAAGTACTGTTTTATTTTGGTGCAAAAAAATAAATAAATAAAAAACAACCAAAAAACGTTTCCATGCATAGGTTTTGGAATACACATTTTCCATGATTTTAAAATAATTCTGTAGTCCTCTTCTCTATTTCTTTAATTCTGATAATATGACCATTAGACCTTTTGTTATAATTGAACAGTCCCTGTTCTAAAAAATCTTGTATTTTTCAGTAGTTTAATATTCATTTGAGTTTTTATAACTTCTGTGCCTTTTCTTCTGTCTTGTTTCACTTATTTCAAGTCTTTTTATTTTTTTTAAGTTTTTTTTTTTTTTTTCCATAGGTTGTATGCATGCACGTAAGAGAGAGACAGTGAGAAGAAAGTGAGAAATCGTCCCCCAGTGGGGATTGTCATGCCACAGTCCCTTTTGCTCCATTCTCCTCTCAGGATTTTGGTATGCACAGACACATGCCCACTGTGATTTTTAAGCTGCAAGGTCTGGGACCCAAACTGCAGTTGGCCATGTAGGCCAGCACCTTAACCACCATGCCACCTGCTGGCCCCTCAAGTGAAGTTTTAATTGCTAGTTCAAGGTATTTAAGATGACTACTTTAAATTCCTTCTTAACATGTGACTTATCTTGGTGTTAGCATAATTTGTTTTTTCTCATTCCATCTGTGATTTCCTAGTTTTTAGTGTCACAAATAATTTTTTTATTGTATCTTGGGCCTTTTAGGTATTATGTTAGGAGACTTTGAATCTTATTAAGTCTTCTGTTTTAGAAAGCAGTTGTACTACTTATATTTTACATATGTATGTGCTGGCCTATTCTGTGGGCTATGGTCTCAGAAATAATTTAGCTTTTAGAAGACCTGCATTCTGGTCTGATTCAGTGGTGCCATTGAGGTGCCTTCTCAATCCCTGGTGATGCTGTTTGTGTGGGTGCAATGCTGTTCTCCAGGTATGGTGTTGCTGGATAGGAAATGGGAGATGCTGACCTGAGTTGGAGAATACTTATCTGGGCCTGTCTTCCAGGCCATCTGTTTTTAGTGGGTCTCCTGGTTGATTTTTGCTCTTGCCATCCACTGGGGATGGCAAATACTTCTCTGGGTCTCCTGGTGCATTTAGATGAGAAATGTAGGGTGCTGTTCTCCTGGGGTGGAAAATGTTTCCCTGGGCCTGCTTTCTGGACTTAGTGCTTATACCTTCAGTTTCTGTCAGTGCTCCTGGGGGGAGATAAGTGCTTGCCTGAGCTGTCTTTTAGTACTAGATTGGGAATTAGGAAATGATGGGCTTAGGTTTCCTTTTGTTTCTGACTGGAGGGAAGGGCAAGGGTAGGCCTACTAATAACATTAGTGCAGGCAAAGCTTCCCTGTCTGCTGCTACTACCTGGCAAGGAGGGGAGAGGTCAGAGATGGGACTCCCTGACTACTTCGTGGAGGTAGATGGATGGAGCAAGCCTACCTGTTGCTAATGGATGGGAGGTAGGAGTGGGGACTGTTCATTGAGTCACTTCATATTATACTTACATAATAATATATTTCTGTCATATTGTTCTGTATCTATACCTGACTTATGATGATGGCTACTGTTGCTAATATTATCCTATTTGATATTTGAACAAAATGAAACTTAAAGAAATGAAGTGACTTGTCTAAGTCCTCATACCTAAGAAAACGGTTGAGTTCCAGTCGTGAATCCAGACAGTCTTCATCCAGAGCTGCATTTCTTTGTTTTTTTTTTTGTTTGTTTGTTTTTTTTTTTTACTTCATCACCTTTATTGTATTTCAGGTGACCAAATATGCATGAGCCTATTTCCGGGCTCTTTATTCTGTTCCCATAATCTACCCATACATGCTTGGTCTATCACTACCATACTGTCATTACTATTACAGATTTCAACAAATCTTTTTTTTAATTAATCATTTTTAATTGACAAAAATTGTATATATGGGGTACTACATGATATTCTGAATGTGTATATATTGTAGAACACTTAAATTCAACTAAGTAACATATTCACCTACTGCCTGATGGGGGCGGGGAGGCAGAATGAGGAATGGCATTCACTTCACATACTTATTTTTTGTGGTAAGAACATTTAAAATAGAGCAATGTAATTAATTATCACATTATACTTTAGTCAAGGGACTAGCTGATGGCATAATGGTTACATCACTGGACTCCCTTGTGATCAACCGCATTTTGAGTCCTGGGAATGGCAGCTTAAAACTCACACCGGGTGTGTGTGTGTGAGTGCCCAAAATCCTGAGGGGAGAATGGAGAAGAAGGGATTGCAGTGTGGCTGTTCCCCCAGGAGGTGATTTCTCGCTTTCTTTCCCCCATCTGTGTCTGGTGAGCACATGCACCCTATAGCAAAAATCTCTCTTAAAAAAACAAAAACAAAGTGGTTCAAATGTAAACGATAATCAGGTCTTAGCCCAGCTGGTGGCATAGTAGTTAAGGCCGTTGCATTCCATGTGATTGGATGTGCAGTTCAAGTCCTGGAGCTGGTGGCTTCAAAAACATGCTGAATGCATGTGCGTGTGTGACCAAAATCCTGAGAGGAGAGTAGAGAAGAGACTGCCATGTGACCGTTACCCCAAGAGGTTCTTTCTTGCTTTGCTTTTCTCTTCCTCTCTGTGTCTGTCTCTAGCAGGTGCACCCCATGGCAAAATTTTTAAAAGAAACAGCAAAAGCAGGTCTGGTTGAATCCCTGTATCTCAGTTGTTATGAAAGCCTATGGATTAGTTTTCTGTCACCATGCAGGGTCTTCAAAGAGTTCGTGGGAAATGCATGCCATAAACAAAAAAGTATGCATAGATATAAAAAAAAATTTAGCACCAAAATAAATTATATTTTAGTTCTATTTTCCACTTACTTTTATAGTACCAAAGTTCTCATTTTGGTATTTTATTGATCTCTGATTAACAGAGGGCCATCCCTGTGACTTTCATGGCATGTATACCTTTCTGTATATTGTTTGGTGGCTTATAGGGTTTGTGTTCCCTGCCTCTAAACTTAATTGATTTAATCATCCATTATTATTGCTGCCATAATTTTGATTAAAACCCACTCTTTGGGGGTTGGCAGGTGGCATGGTGGTTGAGATGCTAGACTCCCACATGTCCTACTGTGGTTTGAGTCGTGGACCTGGCAGTTTGATTTCTCACTTTGTACTCTCTCTCTCTTTCTGTGTCTCTGATCAAATTAATAAATAATAATGATAATAAATAAAATTAAATAATTATTTAAGAACAAACAAACAAAAAACAAACCCAGTGTTTGAGTTAGTCTTACAACTTGAGGTTGTTATTTAAAGATACAAGTTACTTGGGTCAAAGAGGGAACCTGAATGTGGTTCAGAGTGAGAACTTTGGTATGGGGCAAGACTTTAGGGACGGTTCTCTCAAAGATGAGGTACCTGGAAGCAAGATCTGAAATTAGATCTTCTTCCTGTCCCAGAGGGAACCTAATGTGAGTAAGGGGGTGTCTGTGAGAAATAAATGATTTGCTTGTTATTCTTATTAAATCAGGTCATAGAAGACTTCAGAGTATACTTTGGGAAATAAAACCATGCTGTTCGTGCTTCCTAAGGAAGCCCTCTATATTAATAAGCATTTGGCACTCGTAGGGAAGAGTTTTTGAACATACCCTAGCCAGGTTGTTAGTCTTAATCTCCTCTCTGAGAAGCACACAGCTCCCACCAGTATATAATTTTGTTGTATTATAGTCTTTTTATTTTACTTGCCAGAGGGTGACTCACGAGAGAGAGAGAGATAGAGAGAGAGGGAATGAAAGCATCCCCCATTGGTATGTCGGTATATCCACATGTGCAATCCCTTATCTTCCATTTCTTATCCTGTTGAGATTTGGGTATATACATATGTGTCCTTGGTGTATTTTTAAGCTGCAGGATTTGAACCATGGTCGACCATGTTGGATCCCATTCTCTTAACCACTAGGCTATGGGGTTGACCCTACTATAGTCTTTTTTCTGTACAGCCCCTTCCCTCTCTGTGGTAAAAGCTTTCAACCTAACCCCCAGTTCTGAAGTGAATCTTAAAAGATTTGATAGTGGGGCTGGCAGGTGACAAGGTAGTTAAGGGCGCTGGACTCCCCCATGGCTGACTGTGGTTCGATTCCTGGACCTGGAGGCTTGCTTTCTCACTTTCTCTCTCTCTCTCTTTGGTCAAATTTAAATAAATAAATTAATTAAATTAAATTAGATAATTTTTTAAAAAAAGATTTGATAGTTATGTAGTGATACTGTACCACACACAGTGTATTATTCCTGTCTCCTAGGGATGAACAAACTCTAAAACTAAACCATCTAGCATCATGTATTCCTAACTTAAACATGTTTCAAAAACAATAATTAATGGATTTTTGATTAATTGACTTCCAACAGTTTGAAATGTATCTCCTAAGTTTTTTAGAACTGTCAAAAATTTAACACCATGAGTCTCCTATACTTTTACAACTTGACCTATAGTTCTTCTAGTTTTCTTTACTAATCTTTTCCTTCTAGCTAGTGTCTTATTATCTTCTGTAAACCCCTTGATCTTTTGAGAGGTTCAGGCTTTGCATCTTTTTTTTTTTTTGAGAGATTTTTGCTGTAAGGTACGTGTACTTGCTGGAGAGACAGAGAGACACAGAAATTGAGAACCCCACCCCCCCGTGCCCCCTCCCGTGCCCCCCCCCGCTCCGTCCAGGGGGGATGGCTATGCTACAGTTTCTTCTCTTCTTCCATTCTCCTCTTGGGATCTTGGGCATGTTTGCACATGGGTCCGGCGTGATGTTTAAATTACCAGGTCCAGGTCTTGAATCTTGGTCAACTATGTGGGAGTCCATCAACATAACCATTACACCATCTGCTGGTACCCAGGCTGTATATCTTAACTTCTTGACCATTTATCTCATTTGTTCCTTCTTGGTGTCACTAATAATTTGTAATGATCAAATGGATGTAAAAACTTTGAAAAACTAAAAATTCATTTAGAGCAATAAGGCTTTGTTTTATTGAAACTGTTTTGTTTCCTGAACAAAATTTTCATAACCCATAATTCTTTCTCACATAGGTTATACTTTTCCCTTTTCTTACAGTTTTCTTGAAGACTTAATGCTTGTAACTTTTACTTTTTACCTTATAATTCACTCCTTAACACATTTTATTTTCATACTGCTACTTTTTTTTTTTTTAAAGAATTATTTTATTTTATTCATCATCATTATTATATTTTAATTTGACCAGAGAGAAACAGAGACAGAGAGCGAGAGAAAGTGAGAAAGCAAGCCACCAGCACTGGGACTTGAACCTCAGTCGGCTACGTGGGAGTCCAGTGCACTTAACCGTCATGCCACCTGTTGGCCCAGGGACATGATATTTTATTTCTAAATATGAGAGACCTTTCTATTCCAAGAGAACTTCTTAGAGATACTTGGACAATGAAAATTCAGAGACTTGATCGGCAATCACTTTACAAGTTGCCAACTCAGGATTTCTGTGGTGCGGTGGTTTATCATAGAGGAAAGATCCTTATCACACATTCTGTCCAATCACTTGGCCCATCAAGGTGATATGGGAATACAATCCTAAAAGGTCTACTATATATTTTTTTTTTTTTCTGAAACTGTGTTCCATGGAGATTCACCTACATGTGCGGGGCTGCACGAGACCCATACTGCTACTTTTTTGAAGCTCACCAGTGGCCTCAGAAAGGCAGTCAGTTGTGGTAGAGAGTCAGAATTTGGAGTTAGTATTAAAGGAGTAAATTACCAGTTTTTGTCACTTACTCTACAACTTGAGGAATATTGTGTATCTTTGTTACCTGAAATGTCATCTAAGGACCAGTAGCATTGAGTATCACTGGAACACCTGTTAGAATTGCAGAATTTTATGTCTATTCCAGGCTTACCTAATCAGAATCTGTAAGTTAATGATACCTACACATTGAGAGCATTGTTACATAGTCATCTTTGAGACTCAGTTTCACCAAATGTATGGATGGTACTAGCTGTATATATCTACTATCTCAACACCATCTGACATACCACCTGATATATCATTTGTTTCATTTATTTATTGACTGTCTCCTGGTATATTGTAAGCTGTGAGGCAAGGATTACTTTTTAAGCTATATCTCCTATATCCAGAATAGCCTTGCATATAGTAAACATTTTTAATTAAGTTTTAAAATTTATTTGTTATAAAGAATGTGTGCATGCATGAGAAAGAGGGAGGGAGGAAGAGGAGAGAAAGATGAGAGAAAAGCACTCTTGACAGGATCTGATCATACTGTAATTCCTTTCCACCCTCCAGTTCTTTTTTTTTCTTTTTTGGCTATAGGGCACATGTGCTCACCAGAAAGATAGAGAGAAATAGAGAGACAGAAAGCAAGAACTCACTTCCCGGGGAAATGGCCACGCTGCAATCCCTTCTCCTCCATTCTCCTCATGGGATCGTGGCCATGCACGCATACGTGCCTGGCGTGAGTTTAAGCCACCGTGTCTGGGATTTGAACTGTGGTCAACTACATGGAAGTCCAGCGACATAGCCATTATGCCAACTGCTGGTCCCATCTACCCTCTAGTTCTTTAGGATATTGGGCACTTAAATGTATATGCCTGGTGTGTTTCATGTTGACCAGGCAGGGGATTCAAGTTACTGGTTAGTCATGTGGCTTCCAGCACTAGTTTAGTATGCTTCTGAGTATGCCACTGAGGCCAGGCTAGCATTCCTATTCTTTGAATGAACAAGTGATTAAATGTACAGCTTGTCAAGTTCTATCATTCCTGTTGTACTTATTTACTTAGTGCTGCTATTTAGAATTACTTTCATTTAGAATTACTGTATTAGTACCTGCGAATATAGAGCATTGTTATTGAAGGAAGTTCTGTTGGGTTATGCTGCTTACCTGTTCACATTCTTTCCCACTTGTCTTGAATCTATATTTCTGCAGTACAGTTCTTGTTAAATCTGTCAACAGTTTCTCATGGCATACGTTAGTTCATACTCTTGAGAGTCTTTTACAATTTCATATACTTAAAAATTATGTGTGTTTTATACAGAGTGTATTTGTTGGGAAATTCAGTAAAACCAACTGCATGTATAGCATCCATCTGAGCCATATTACATATTGTGGAATTGGAGGGGCAAGTTGAACCTAGAAAAACAAGCTGATGATCCTTTGTTGAGGTGTGCACGATAAACTAATTTGTTTCTGATTGAGGAGCTTATGTTTTCTGCCTGCGTACATTACACAGTAGGCTAACCATTAGCTGGTAAGTAAGATAAAATCAAATCCTAGTCCCAAGAGCATTTTTCCATCCCACTGGAAATTCTTTAAAGATCCAATTTTTTTTTTTTTTTTTTGGAGAGGTTTTTGCTATAGGGCGCGTGTGCTCGCCAGACAGACAGAGACAGAC
This sequence comes from Tupaia tana, assembly GCA_026018925.1. Taxonomy (NCBI): domain Eukaryota; kingdom Metazoa; phylum Chordata; class Mammalia; order Scandentia; family Tupaiidae; genus Tupaia; species Tupaia tana. The sequence continues at coordinate 162,031,428 of JAKSZU010000003.1, read as the reverse complement.
AGACAGAAAGTGAGAAATCACCCCCCAGGGGAGATGGCCACACCACAATCCCTTCTCCTCCATTCTCCTCTTGGGATCTTGGGCATGCACGCACACGCGCCTGGCGTGAATTTTAAGCCACTGGGTCCGGGACGTGAACCGCGGTCGACTACATGGGAGTCCAGCGACATAGCCATTATGCTAACTGCTGGTCCCTAAAGATCCAAATTTTAAGATCTAGATAATACTACATCAGTGGGACCAGTAATTGGCGTAATGGCTATGTCGCTGGACTCCCATGTAGTTGACCGTGGTTCGAGTCCCAGACCTGGTGGCTTAAACTTATACCGGGTGCATGTGTGTGCATGCCCAAGATCCTGAGAGGAGAATGGAGTTGAGAAAGGATTGCAGTGTGGCTATCCCCCCAAGGGTGATTTCTCGCTTTCTGTCTCTCTCTTTCTGGCGAGCTTATGCACCCAGTAGTAAAAACCTCCCCCCCCAAAAAAAAAAATACATAAAATCAATATGTTATTTTAAAACTATTATTTCTGAATATGTAAATTATGCTCACATTACTTTGTTTGGAATGAATACCTTCGTATATAAATATCTGTCATCTTTGATGACTATTTTCTTATGTTACATTTTTAAAAGCTTAAAGGCCCAAAGTAAAGAAATTTGCTTGCTTTATTTTTTTCAGTGTATAGAAAAAAATATATATTTTTTAAAGAGATATTTTTGTTATAGGGTGTGTGTGCTTGCCGGAGAGACAGAGACAGATAACAAGTGAGAAATCACCCTCTGGGGAGGGTTGGCCACGCCATAATCTCTTCTCCTCCATTCTCTTCTCGGAATCTTGAGCACGCACACACATGTGCCCAGTGTGAGTTTTAAGGCGCTGGGTCTGGGATTCAAACTGTGGTTGATCACATGCAAGTCTAGCACCATAACCATTATGCCATCTGCTGGTCCCAGAAAAGATTAAAAAAATAATATTACCAAATCTGTTTTTCTTTAGGAGATACTTCTGAAGGAGGCATAGCTGAAATTACTCAATCCAGTTTGAAATTAGGCACCACTACCACTCCTAGAGATTCAGATATTGGATCTCATCCTTCTTTGCATCTTGAAGATTTGCCTCAGTTGGCTATCAGTTCTCCTCAAGAGAATACTACTGAACAGTACCCTGACACTCTCAGGCAGAAAGCTTTGACAGATAGTCATCTGACTGGAGAGACTTTGAAAGTCTCAGCTATTCCTGAACCAGCAGACCAGAAGACTGCAATATCAGTTGTACCCTCTAGTTACTACTCACAAAGGGAGAAGCCAGATGCTTTCTACCAACAGAGCTTGCCAGATAGCCGTCTTGGTGAAGAGACTCTGAAAGTTTCACTTGCTCCTGGATCAGCTGACCAGAAGACTGGGGTACCAACTGTAACCTCTACTCCCTACTCACAGAGAGAGACGCCGGGTATTTTCTACCAACAGACTGTGGCAGGTAGTCATATACCTGAAGAGGCTCTGAGAGTTTTACCTGTTTCTGGTACAGCTGACCAGAAGACTGGGATAACAACTATAACCTCTACTCCCTACTCACAGAGAGAAAGGCCTGACATTTTCTACCAGCAGGCTGTGCCAGGTAGTCATATACCTGAAGAGGCTCTGAAAGTTTCAGCTGCTCCTGGGCCAGCTGACCCAAAGACTGGGATACCAACTGTAACCTCTACTCCCTACTCACAGAGAGAGACGCCTGGTATTTTCTACCAACAGGCTGTGCCAGGTAGTCATATACCTGAAGAGGCTCTGAGAGTTTTACCTGTTTCTGGTACAGCTGACCAGAAGACTGGGATAACAACTATAACCTCTACTCCTTACTCACAGAGAGAAAGGCCTGACATTTTCTACCAGCAGGCTGTGCCAGGTAGTCATATACCTGAAGAGGGTCTGGTAGTTCCAGCTGCTCCTGGGCCAGCTGATCCAAAGACTGGGGTACCGACTGTAACCTCTACTCCCTACTCACAGAGAGAGATGCCTGGTATTTTCTATCAACAGGCTGTGACAGGTAGTCATATACCTGAAGAGATTCTGAAAGTTTCACTTGCTTCTGGATCAGTTTCTGGTACAGCTGACCAGAAGACTGGGATAGCAACTTCATCCTCTACTCCCTACTCACAGAGAGAAAGGCCTGACATTTTCTACCAGCAGGCTGTGCCAGGTAGTCATATACCTGAAGAGGCTCTGAAAGTTTCACTTGCTTCTGGATCAGTTTCTGGTACAGCTGACCAGAAGACTGGGATAGCAACTTCATCCTCTACTCCCTACTCACAGAGAGAAAGGCCTGACATTTTCTACCAGCAGGCTGTGCCAGGTAGTCATATACCTGAAGAGGCTCTGAAAGTTTCACTTGCTTCTGGATCAGTTTCTGGTACAGCTGACCAGAAGACTGGGATAGCAACTTCATCCTCTACTCCCTACTCACAGAGAGAAAGGCCTGACATTTTCTACCAGCAGGCTGTGCCAGGTAGTCATATACCTGAAGAGGCTCTGAAAGTTTCAGCTGCTCCTGGGCCAGCTGACCCAAAGACTGGGGTACCGACTGTAACCTCTACTCCCTACTCACAGAGGGAGACACCTGGTATTTTCTACCAACAGGCTGTGCCAGGTAGTCATATACCTGAAGAGGCTCTGAGAGTTTTACCTGTTTCTGGTACAGCTGACCAGAAGACTGGGATAACAACTATAACCTCTACTCCTTACTCACAGAGAGAAAGGCCTGACATTTTCTACCAGCAGGCTGTGCCAGGTAGTCATATACCTGAAGAGGGTCTGGTAGTTCCAGCTGCTCCTGGGCCAGCTGATCCAAAGACTGGGGTACCGACTGTAACCTCTACTCCCTACTCACAGAGAGAGATGCCTGGTATTTTCTATCAACAGGCTGTGACAGGTAGTCATATACCTGAAGAGATTCTGAAAGTTTCACTTGCTTCTGGATCAGTTTCTGGTACAGCTGACCAGAAGACTGGGATAGCAACTTCATCCTCTACTCCCTACTCACAGAGAGAAAGGCCTGACATTTTCTACCAGCAGGCTGTGCCAAGTAGTCGTATACTTGAAGAGGGTCTGGTAGTTTCAGCTGCTCCTGGACCAGCTGACGAAAAGACTGGAGTACCAACTGTAACCTCTACTCCCTACTCACCAAGAGGGAAGCCTGGCATTTTGTACCAACAGGCTGTGCCAGGTAGTCACATACCTAAAGAGGCTCTGAGAGTTTTACTTGTTTCTGGTACAGCTGACCAGAAGACTGGGATAGCAACTGTAACCTCTACTCCCTACTCACAGAAAGAAAGGCCTGACATTTTGTACCAACAGACTGTACCAGGCAGTCATATACCTGAAGAGGGTCTAGTAGTTTCAGCTGCTCCTGGACCAGCTGACCAAAAGACTGGGATAGCAACTGTAACCTCTACTCCCTACTCACAGAGAGAAAGGCCTGACATTTTGTACCAACAGACTGTGCCAGATAGTCATATACCTGAAGAGGCTCTGAAAGTTTTAGCTGCTTCTGGACTAGTTGATCAGAAGACTGGAGTACCAACTGTAATCTCTACTCCCTACTCACCAAGAGGGAAGCCTGGCATTTTGTACCAACAGGTTGCTCAAGATAGTCACATACCTGAAGAAGCTCTGAGAGTTTTACCTGTTTCTGGTACAGCTGACCAGAAGACTGGGATAGCAACTGTAATCTCTACTCCCTACTCACAGAGAGAAAGGCCTGACATTTTGTACCAACAGACTGTGCCAGGTAGTCATATACCTGAAGAGGCTCTGGAAGTTTTAGCTGCTTCCGGACTAGTTGATCAGAAGACAGGGGTACCAACTGTAACCTCTACTCCCTACTCACCAAGAGGGAAGTCTGGTATTTTCTACCAACAGGCTGTGCCAGGTAGTCATCCAATTGATGAGGTTCTGAAAGTTTCAGCTGCTCCTGGACCAGCTGACTCAAAGACTGGGGTACCAACTGTAACCTCTACTCCCTACTCACCAAGAGGGAAGTCTGGTATTTTCTACCAACAGGCTGTGCCAGGTAGTCATCCAATTGATGAGGTTCTGAAAGTTTCAGCTGCTCCTGGACCAGCTGACTCGAAGACTGGGGTACCAACTGTAACCTCTACTCCCTATTCACCAAGAGGGAAGCCTGGTATTTTCTACCAACAGGCTGTGCCAGGTAGTCATCCAATTGATGAGGTTCTGAAAGTTTCAGCTGCTCCTGGACCAGCTGACTCAAAGACTGGGGTACCAACCGTAACCTCTACTCCCTACTCACCAAGAGGGAAGCCTGGTATTTTCTACCAACAGGCTGTGCCAGGTAGTCATCCAATTGATGCGGCTCTGAAAGGTTCAGCTGTTCCTGGACCAGCTGACCCAAAGACTGGGGTACCAACTGTATCCTCTACTCCCTATTCACCAAGAGAGAAGCCTGGTGTTTTTTACCAGCAGGCTGTGGCAGGTAATCATATACCTGAAGAGGCTCTGAAAGTTTCATTTGCTCCTGGACCAGCTGAACAGAAAACTGACATACCAGCTGTAACCTCTACTCCCTATTCACAGAAAGAGAAGCCTGGTGTCTTCTACCAACAGGCTGTGCCAGGTAGTCATATACCTGAAGAAGCTTTGACAGTTTCTGCTGTTTCTGGACTAGCAGACCAGAAGACTGGCATACCAACAGTAGCTTCTACTTCCTACTCACATAGAGACAAACCTGGTATTTTCTACCAGCAGGAGTTGCCAGAGAGTTATTTAACTGAAGAGGCTCTGAAAGGGTCCGATGCCTTTGAACCAACTGAACAGAAGACTGGGATAACGACAGTATCCCCTAGCTCCTACTCACATGGGCAGAAGCCCCTTATTTTCTATCAGCAGGCCTTACCAAAACAACTAATTGATCAGACTCTGAACGTATCAGCTACTCCTGTACCCACTGGCCAGAAGACTGGAACAGCAATAACACCCTCCATATCCTACTCACAGAGAGACACATCTAATGTTTTCTACCAGAAAGAGTTGCGAGATACCCACCTAACTGAAGAGACATCGGAAGTTTCAGCTGCTCCTGCACCAGCTGACCAGAAGACTGGGATATTAACAGTACTCTCAAATTACTACTCACAGAGAAAGAAACCTGGTACTTTGTACCAACAAGAATTGACAGAGAGCCATCTAACTGAAGAGACATTGAACGTTTCAGCTGTTCCTGGATCAGCTGACCAGAAGACTAATACACCTACAGTACCTTCAAGTTACTACTCACCGAGAGAGAATCCTAGTGTTTACTACGAATATGAAGAGGTGTTACCATATAGTTATGTACCTGAAGAGGGTCTGATAGTTTCCGCTGCTCCTGGACCAACTGACCCAAAGACTGGGGCACCAACCGTAACCTCTACTCCCTACTCACCAAGAGGAGAGCCTGGTATTTTCTACCAGCAGGCTGTGCCAGGTAGTCATATACCTGAAGAGGCTCTGAGAGTTTTACCTGTTTCTGGTACAGCTGACCAGAAGACTGGGATAGCAACTTCAACCTCTACTCCCTACTCACAGAGAGAAAGGCCTGACATTTTCTACCAGCAGGCTGTGCCAGGTAGTCATATACCTGAAGAGGCTCTGAAAGTTTCAGTTGCTCCTGGACCAACTGACCAAAAGACTGGGATACCAACTGTAACCTCTACTCCCTACTCACCAAGAGGGAAGCCTGGTATTTTCTACCAACAGACTGTGACAGGTAGTCATATACCTGAGGAGGGTCTGGTAGTTTCAGCTGCTCCTGAACCAGCTGACCAAAAGACTAGGGTACCAACTATAGCGTCTGCTCCCTACTCACCAAGGGGGAAGCCTGGTATTTTCTATCAGCAGGAGTTGCCAGAGGGTAATCTAACTGAAGAAGCTCTGAATGTTTCAGGTGCTCCTGGACCAGCAGACCAGAAGACTGGGATAACAGCTGTAACCTCTACTTCCTACTCACAGAGAGAGAAACGTGGTACCTTCTATCAACAGACTGTGCCAGGTAGTTATGTACCTGAAGAGGCTCTGAAAGTTTCAGCTATTTCAGGACCAGCTAATCAGAAGACTGGGATATCAACTATAACCTCTACTGCTTATGCACAGAGGGAGAAGCCTGAAGTTTTTTACCAAGAGGTCTTACCAGGTAATCATATACCTAAAGAGGCTTGGAAAGTTTCAGCCTCTCTTGGACCAGCTGAACAGAAGACTGGGACACAAACAGTATCGCCTACTTCCTCTTCACTTGGAGAGAAGTCCATTGTTTTCTACCCACAGACCTTACCAGATAATCATCTACCTGAAGAGGCTCTGACAATTTCAGGTGTTTCTGGACCAGCTGACCAGGTGACTGGGACAGCTGCAGTATCTTCAAGTTCCTACTCCCTTGGAGAGAAACCCATTATTTTCTACCAACAGCCTTTACCAGGCAGTGCTTTTACTAAAGAGGCTTCAAAAGTTTTAGCTGCTTCTAGACTAGCAGACCAGAAAATAAGGATACCAACAGTGCCCCCTACTTCCTATTCACCTGGAGAGAAGCCCATTGTTTTCTACCAACAGGCCTTGCCGGGCAGTCATCTCCTTGAAGAGGCACAGAAGGCTTCAGCTGTTCCTGGACCTACTGACCAGAAGGCCAGGATACCTACTGCAACCTCTGCTTCCTACCCACAAAGAGAGAAACCCATTATTGCTTACCAGCAAGAGTTGCTAGATCTTACTGAAGAAGCTTTGAAAGTTTCAAGTGTTCCTGAACCAGGTGACCAGAAGACAGGGATACGAATTGTACCTTCTGTTCCTTACTTATCGAGAGAGCAATCCATCATTTCTTACCAGCAGGAATCTCCAGATCTTACTGAAATAGCTTTGAAAGCAGTGTACGTTCCTAGACCTGCTGATCAGAAGACTGCCACACAAATAGCATCCTCTAGGTCCCCCTCACAGAGGGAGAAGCCCATTGTTACCTACCAGCAGGAGTTGCCAAATATTACAGAAGAAGCTTTAGGTGTTTTTGTTCTTCCTGGACCAGGTGAAAAGAAGACTGGGATACCAGCAGTACCTTTAAGTTACTACTCATATGGAGAGAAGCCCAGTGTTTTCCCTCAACAAGAGTTGCCAGATGGCCGTCTCACTGAAGAGGCTCTGAAAGTTTCAGCTGTTTTAGTCCCAGCGGAGCAGAAGACTGAGACAGGGCCTTCTAGTTCCTACTTACATAGAGAGAAGCCCAGTGATTTTTATCAGCAGGTCTTGCCAGAAAGTCATCTAACTGAAGAGGCTCTGAGAGCTTCAACTGTTCCTGGACTAGCAGGCCTAAAGAATAAGATACCTACAGTACCATCTAGTTCGTACTCACAGAGAGAGAAACTTAAGATTTCAACTGTAGGTATACCGGACGACCAGAAAACTGAGTTACCAACAGTTACCCATAGTTCCTACTTACAGAGAGAGAAGCCCAAGATTTCAACTGTGATTGGAGCAGATGACCAGAAGACTCCGTTACTGACAGTTTTTCGTAGTTCCTATTCAAAAAAGGTAAAGCCCAGTATTTTGTTTAAACAGCAGTTACCAGGTAGAGATCAAAGTGAAGATGTTCTAAAGATTTCAACTGTTCCTGAACCAACCGATGTGAATACTGGGATACCAGTTCCTCTCTCAAGTTCCTATTTACCCAGAGAGGAATCTAATGTTTTTTATCAACAGGAATTACCAGATAGACATCTAAATGAAGATGTGCTGAAGGTTTCAGAAATCCCTGGATCAGCTGATCAGAAAACGGAGTTACCAACAACTTCTCCTAGTTCCTTTTCACACAGAGAGAAACCAGATACTTTCTATGAAAAGAATTTGTCAGATAAACATCCAATTGAAGATGCTCTGAAGGTCTCAAGTGGTCTTGGGCGAGCTGACCAAATTATTGAGTTACCAGCAGTTCCTCCTAGTACTTACTCACATGGTGAGAAGCAAAAACTAGTTTCAGAACATGTTCAAAGGCTAATAGATAACTTGAATTCTTCGGACTCAAGTGTTAACTCAAATGGTATACCTTTAAATTCTCGGGCTGATGATAGAGTTGTAATAAGTGAGCCAGAACCTTCGGGTTTTGGGAATATTGGCTGTGAGGAAATCCAGGATTTAGGTAATAATTCCAAAACTCTTAAAGAAATCCGGACACTCTTAATGGAGGCAGAAAACATAGCATTGAAACGATGCAATTTTCCTGCTCCCCTTGTCCCTTTCAGAGATGTTAGTGATATTTCATTTATACAATCTAAGAAGGTGGTTTGTTTCAAAGAACCCTCTGCAACTGATGTATCTAATGGTGATCTGCTTCAGAGACAGCCATTCCTAGAGGAAAGCTCAAGTAACAGGTGTGCGCAAAAGGATATTGGCACACAGACAAATTTGAAATGCCAGGGAGGCATTGAAAACTGGGAGTTTATTAGTTCAACTACAGTAAGAAGTCCTCTACAGGAAGCGGAAAGCAGAGCAGGAGTGGTGTTGGATGAAACTCTTAGGCAGTATGAAGCAGCCAAATATGTCATGAGGTCTGAACCTGAAGGGTGTAGTGGAACCACTGGCAATAAAATTATTATTCCTATGATGACTATCATAAAAAGCGATTCAAGTAGTGATGCAAGTGATGTAAATGGTTCCTACTCATGGGACAGTAATCTACCAGAGTCTTTGGAGTCAGTTTCTGATGTTCTTCTAAACTTTTTTCCATATGCTTCACCCAAGACAAGCATAGCAGATAGCAGAGAGGAAGAGGGTGTGTCAGACAGTGAGGATGGTGGTGGTAGCAGTGTAGATTCATTGGCAGCACATGTGAAAAATCTTCTGAAATGTGAGTCTTCGTCGAATCATGCTAAACAAATACTCAGAGATGCAGAGGAAGAGGAATGTCGAGTACGAGCACGAGGTAAGAGTCAATTATTTGTCATAAAGGTAGGTTCAAGTTTATAAACATAGTTTAATTATTTCCTTAAAGTTAGATGTTTGGAATTATAAATTTACTATTCTATGGAATTGTTGAAAGATTATATTTCTATCAATAATTCAGAAAATGCCCATTTAGTCAATAAGTTACAGTATTAGCAGTACTAGTCTGAGTTAGGATCTTAGAAGCAGATTCTGATGTCTGATAGAGAAAGAGGTAGCTGGAGCTTCAAGCTCCTAAAACTCTTGTTTCCCTAATCTCATTACCTTACTTGGGGGAGGAGGAAGAGACAAAAAAACCTCCAATGTTATGTACACTGAATTGTTCTATGTCTTAAAACTACATACATGTTTTCCCCCTTTTAAAAGATTTTGTTAGAGGGGGTGTGTGTGCTCACCAGAGACAGTGGAAGAAAAAGAAAATGAGAGAGAGAGCTCCTTTCAGTGGATATGGTCACACAGCAGTTCTCTGTCTCTCTGTTCTGTTGGGATTTGGGGTATGTATACAGATGTTCCTGTTGTGTTTCTCAAGCTGGTGGGGCTGGGATTTGAACTGTGTGGTCAGTCTTGTGGAATCTGACTCCCTCAACTAATATGTGGAACTGGCCTCTTTTCTCCCTTTCTTATAAAATTCTTGGAGCTAATCTCAGACATTAGGGGGCAAAAAGACATAAAAATAATTTACACTAAAGGGACCAGCAGTTAGCGTAATGGCTATGTCGCTGGATTCCCATGTAGTCGATCGCAGTTCGTGTCCCGGACCCGGTGGCTTAAAACTCACACCGGGCACGTGTGCATGCATGCCCAAGATTCCGAGAGGAGAACGGAGGAGAAGGGATTGCGGTGTTGCCATCCCCCCTGGTGGGTGATTTCTCACTTTCTGTCTCTCTGTCTCTCTCTGTCTGTCTGGCAAGCGCACGCGCCCTATAGCAAAACCCTCTCAAAAATAAACATTTACACTAAAGAAAGAAGCAAAACATTTAAGGAACATAAAAATGGGAAATTATCTCTTGATGATAATGTGTATGATAATATTTTTAAACCAACATACAGTTTATTCATGATGGGAAAATTCACTGGTATGCTGTAATGATACACAGTAGTTCAATGTAAAAAAATTTGAATAACCCACTTAAAATAATGTTTTTGGAGAAATATCTGTAGGGTATATTTTTCACAGATCAGACTTTTGGGTGAAATTATCTTTCTTAAGAGCTTCTAGTATGTTGTCCATGTAATTGAGAACGCAGAGTTAGCATTGTGGTGGGCATTTAATTGCATATATTGGCGATTCTCTACACTTTCGTAATCATTGATAGGTTTTCACTTTTACATTATATTATCACAAATGTTTCTATGCTTTTTCTTCAGCCTGGAATCTGAAGTTTAATTTAGCACACGAATGTGGATACTCCATTTCAGAATTAAACGAAGATGACAGGAGGAAAGTAGAAGAGATCAAGGCAAAGTTTTTTAGTCATGGGAGAACTGACTTGTCCAAGGTATAAATAGGTCTAGAAATGCAAAAAGAATGGGAAACAAAGGGTGGTGGAATTTAAATCTTTTACATGGGCATTGATGACTCTACCTGAGTTGCTAATAATCTTTGGCCAAAGTATTAGGAATCTTAAATAAAAGTTAAAATTTAAGGATTAGATTCTACAAATTTCAATTAATTCCAGATTCAACTACTGAAAAAATTACCTTCTTAGAAAAATAAGAATTGATTTGCTTGTCTTACCAGTATATCGCTCGAACAGAGAGATTAGCTGTGTGCTTTACAGAGGAAAGGGGAAAAATCACTCCTCATGGAGTATGGTCACACCCTAATCCTTTCTCCATTTTTCTCTCCTTAAAAAAAAAAATTCTGTTTATATCTTTAGAATTGAAATTTCATTAGGGAGCATGTAGTCAGGCCTTGTTTAGTTAATCCATTCTGTCAGACTCTCTCTTTTGAATGAGGAATTTAATTTGTTCTCATTCAAGATTGGTATCAATAAATGCCAACTTAATCCTGTCATTTAGTTGATTGTTTTCTGGTTTTGTGTTTTCTGTTTATTTATTCCTCCATTTTTTTTTTATATTTGTGGTTTGGTAGATTTCCATAATGATGAGATTTGGTTCCTTTCTCTTATTTGTGTGATTGCTCTACTAGCGAAATTTTTTATTGTTACATGCTTTTGTGATGATCTATCTTCTTTTTGCTTTCAAATATAGGATTCCCTTAAGCATTTTTGAAGAGCCATTCTATTAGATTGTTGGAAAAGTCATGGGCGTAGTTTTCTGTGTTTTTCTATGCAAAAATGCATCATGACTTTTATGGTGACCCAATAGGATTAGTGAATTCAGTCAGTTTCTATTTGTCTGGGAAAGATTTTATTTCTACTTCAATTCTGAAGGATAGTTTTTCCAGGTATAATATCATTGGCTGAATTTTTTTTTCTTTCAGAATTCTGAATATATCATCTCATTGTCTTCTGCTCTGTAAGTTTCTGCTGAGAAATCTGCTGTTAGTTTGATGTGATTCCTTTATATGTGACTTGGTGCTTTTCTCTTTCTATTTTTAGGATCCTTTTTCTTTGGGTTTTGACAGTTTGAATACAGTGTACCTTGGAGAGGATCTTTTTATTTTGAATCTATTTGATATTTGTATTTACTCAATTTAGATTTCTGTATCTCTCCTTAGATTGGGAAGTTTCAGTTATTATTTCATGAAATAAGTTTTCTAACTTTTTCCCATGTCTTAGTATGGCACTCCCATTATGCTAATATTTGATTGCTTAATGATGTTCCAAAGTTTATATCTGTTTTTTTCATTATTTTCTTTCTCATTGTCTGAGTTATTTCAAAAGTTCTGTCTTCAAGTTCAGACATTCTTCTGCTTAATATCTACCATCTTGTTAATGCTTTCAACTCCACTTTTCATTTTACATATTTACTTCATCTCCAAAATTTCTGTTTGGTTCTTTAAGACATGTATCTCTTTTTACAATTTCTTTTTCATGGGTCCAGCAGATGGCATAATAGTTATGTCACTGGACTCCCCACATGGCTGACTGTGTTTTGAATCTTGGACTCACTGATTTGAAATTCACACTGGGTGCATGTGTGTGCATGTCCAAAACCCCAAGAGGACAATGGAGAAGAAGTTATTGTGGGTTGGCCATCCCCCCTGTGGGTTGATTTATCACTTTCTGTCTCTCTGTCTCTCTGTCAAGCACACGTACTCTATAGCAAAAATCTTTTTTAAAAAAGTTTTTTTTTGGGGGGAGAGGTTTTTGCTATAGGGTGCGTGCGCTTGCCAGAAAGGCAGAGAGACAGGTATAGAAAGCGAGAAATCACCCTCTGGGGGGATGATCATGTCCCTTCTCCTCCATTCTCCTCTTGGGATCTTGGGCATGCACACACAAGTGCTTGGCGTGAGTTTAAGCCTCCGGGTCCAGGACTCAAACCGCAGTCAGCTACGTGGGTGTTCAGTGACATAGCCATTACGCTAACTGCTGGTCCCCCCCCAAAAATTTCTTGTTCATATATATCATGGATTGTTTCTCTGACTTTGTTAAATTATTTTTCTGAATTTTCTCGAATTTCATTGTATTTCCTCACAATCATTATTACTCTGAATTCTGCATTTATCATTTCTCTTTTTTTTTTTTTTTTGACCAGAAGGTGCATGCAGTTACTAGAGAGAGTCAGGGAGAGAGAAAGAAGGAAAGTAAAAGCATCCCCACAACCAGCAGTTTGCATAATGGCTATCTTGCTTGACTCCCATGTAGTCAACTGCGGTTCGAGTCCTGGACCTGGTGGCTTAAACTCAACGCTGGGCGTGTGTGCGTGCGTGCCCAAGATCCCGAGAGGAGAACAGAGAAGAAGGGATTTCAGCGTGGCCATCCCCCCGGGGGTGATTTCTCGCTTTCTGTCTCTTTGTTTCTCTGACGAGTGCACACACCCTATAGCAAAAACCTCTCAAAAAAAAAAAGCATCCCCATATGGGGAATGATCACACTACATCCCTTCTCTGTCTCTCCCTCCTTTTGGGATTTTGGGGACACATTCACATGTGCCTGGTGTATTTCTCAAGCCACTGGATCGATTATTTGAACTGCACATTTGGCCACATAAGATCCAGCTATTTTAACTGCCACACCACCAGCCAGCTTCTTTATTTGTCATTTCTTTGATTCACATTGCTTTGTTGTCTTTTACTGGAGAATTAGTGTGTGTGTGTGTTTCTTTTACTGGAGAATTAGTGTGTGTGTGTGTTTCTTTTGTGGAGACATAGTTTTTGGACATCTAGTAGAGCAATTGTCTCTTTGTATTTAATTGGATAGCTTTTATAGGGAAGGACTTTTTCGTGTAGATGTAGCTTATACTATTTGATGGCTAGTTCTTTAATTTAGGTCTGTCTGGGTTCAGTGGTGTGGTCTCTGTATTATTTTCTTTGACTGGAATCTGAGCATTATCTGTGAGTACCTTTGTGGTTGGGAGTATGAATGAATGTAGATACAGTGACATGGTTTTTTGGGGGGGACAGAGGCCACCTAGGGTGTGGACCAGGGCCCTCTTGCCCTGACTGGGAACATGCAGTGTGTGCATGGTGGGACCCTCAATCAGACAAGTGCCTCTGTGGACAGTTGTTGGTAGCAGGTACCAGGTGTGAGGGTGCTGGTGTGTTCTTTTTCTGGCTTTTGCACCTGCAAGAACCCTAGCTAACTCCCTACACTTTGCTAGATATCTGTGATGATTCTGTGGCTCCTTTGTAGTCAGGACTGTAGGTGTCTGAAGAAAGTATAGGGAGTGCCAGGGATGTTTCACTTACCTCTTCCTTGCAGTGGGAGGGTCCCCTTGGCTCCAAGTACTCCCAACCCAGACTTTGTCTCCATCATACCTCAGTCCTGGGTTTCTGTGCCTCAGCAGTTTCTCTTTCCTTCTTTGCTGTAGTCTGGTGTTTTCTCCTTGCTGTTATGTTAAAAAAAAAAAAAAAAAAAACATCTATTTATTCTTTCCATTTTGGTCCCTTTCTGTGGAGAAAAGCCATGTTAGGTTTCTGTAGTTGTCCATCTTTCTTTCCCTGTAGAGGTTTTTATAGCTTAGCCAGCCATAGTGGCTCAGTGGTAACACAATAGTCCGCAATGCTGAGACCATGAGAGATGACACTGGCTTTGTGTCCTGGGGTGGTCTTGTGTATGGTGTGTGCATGTGGATGTGCGTGATCCTGGTTGGCTGTGTATAGGGCTAGGATACCCTGTTAGGGGTCACTTTTTTTTTTTTCCCCTCTCTGTCTCCCTTTCTCATAAAATAAACATTTGAAAATGCTTTTATAGCTTATCTGGGAACAGTTTTGTGAAAATAGTAAAGTTTATTTAGCAAATACTAAAGCCATAAAAACTTTTCAAATAGAGAGGCCAGTAGGTGTCATGATGGTTAAGGGTGGTGGACTCCTACGTGTCCGACAGTGGTTCAAGTCCCAGACCTGGTGGCTTGCTTTCTCACTTTCCCTCCCTCTTTCTCTTTCTCTCTCTCTCACTCTCTGTCGTTCTCTGGTCAAATTCAAATAAATAAATAGTTCTTAAAATTTTTTTTCAAATAAAAAGGTTATTATGCAAGATGTTTATGCTTATTATGAAAGCTTGAAAGATGTGATGAGAGACGGTAGGACATGGAGTATTCAAAAAAATTGTAAGATATGGATTGTGGAAAAGAATAAAAATGTATTCAAAGATTAATACAAATCTAGTGATGCCCATTTTTAAGAGACTGGGGTAAGTTTATGTTTCTCAAGTTGGAGAGTTTGTTTCCTAGTGATAGATCAAATTAATGATAAGTCACAGAATAAAAATGTCAGTTTTAAAAAAGAATTATTTAATTTTATTTCTTGGTGTTATTATTTAATTTGACCAGAGAGAGAAAGGGAAAGTGAGAAAGCCAGCCACAACAAGCTACCAGGTCCAGGACTTGAACCATGGCCAGCCATGTGGGAGTCTAGCACTCTAACCACCATGCTGGCTCCCTAAAATGGCATTTTAAAGGTATTCATTTTGGGGCTTAGCATTTGTCCTAGTGGTTACATCACTGACTCCCACATGACCAGACCATTGGAGTCCCAGACCTGGTGGCTTAAAACTCAGTGGCCATGTGTGTGTGTGTCCTTGAGATCCCAGGAAGAGAAGGGATTGTGATGTGGCCATCACCCCAAGGTGTGATTTCTCACTTTCCTTCTCAAAAACAAAAACCTCCCTCTCTCTCTCTCTCTCTCTCTCTGTACATATGTATGTATATGTGTGTTTACATATATACATATGTGTATGTACATACACATACACAAATACATAGTGTGTATATGTGTGTGTATATGTATGTATATATATGTATATATACATATATACATGCATGTCTATATATACACATATACATATGTATATACATATATATGTGTGGTGTGTGTGTATATATATATATATATATAAACAAAGTTCATTTTGTCGAGTAGTATTTAATTAATTTTTGAAGTCAGCATTTTGTTCTGAAATAATTATAAATTCACATGCAATTGATCTTATGCCCCAAGAAAAGATAAAAATTCTTTTTCCTGTTCTTCAGGGTAAAATATTAGAGTATAGGTCACATCTCTGTAATAGAAAGCCAAAAATACAAATCACTTAATTAAGGCAGATCTTTTTTCCTCCCACGTAATAGTCCAGGGCAGGAAAGAAAGCTTTTTTTTTTTTTTTTTTTTTTTTTTTTGAGATTGTCCAAGGACCCATGCTGACTGGGTAACTGAGCTGTCCTTATAACTGCTTTCAATTAGCAATAATCGTGCCTCGGATAAACCTCATTGGCTACGATACTGCCACTGCGCAAAGCTTATAACTGCTTTCTAAGGAAGGTTGTTTCAGGCATAATCATTTTGGCTAGCAATAGGAGCAGTGATAATAGTGGTGGTTTTAGTGGGATAATATGGAGGTCAGTAACTTAATTTTAAGAATAGGAAGCAGAGGTTGTGCTTAACTCTTTTGCTCAATTTATTGACCTAAACCTAGTTATATGGTCACAACTAGCTGCAAAAGAAACAGGAAATGTCTCCAGTTTGATGGCTCTGTGACCAGCAAAAGTTTGGGTGAGGGACCTCTATTACTAAAAGCAAGAAAATGAAAATACGTACTGGAGAATGGTAGTAGTCTTTGCTCTGGTTACTTTAGTGGAAAATATAAGAAAAATTCTACTTAGTGGTTTTCATTATCATGAGCTCTTTCATTCTGTAGTTGTCTTTTCTTGCTGTGTTCTTTGACCTATTATAAACAAATGACCTTTATGATCAGATTTTAGCATGGATATAAAACTTACTTGTATTGAGGAATTTGGAGTACTTTAAGTGAGAACCCATTTATGTTTTCTAGGGTTTACAGAGTCCACGGGGAATAGGATACACACCAGAAGCTGTATGTAGTCACATCATTATCGAGAGCCACGAAAAAGGATGTTTCAGGACACTAACTGCTGAACAGCCACAACCTGACAGCCATCCTTGTGCTTTCCGACCTGCTGAGCCCTCAGCAATGATCAGAGGACAGCAGAGCCCATCGTCGTGGAGAGCCAGGCACATCAACTTTTCTAAATCACTGGACCAGAACAACCCCCATTTCAAAATTGGGAATTCTTTGCGATTACAGAGTCATTCCCCATTTCAAAACCTTATGTCTGATGACTTCAAAATTAGCAAGGGTCTTCGAATGCCTTTCCATGAAAAAATGGACCCTTGGTTGTCAGAATTAGTAGAACCTCCTTGTGTGCCACCTGACGAAGTGGATTTTCATTCTTCATCACAAATGTCGCCCCCAGAACCCATGAAAAAGTTTACTACCTCCATCACTTTTTCATCTCACCGACATTCTAAGTGCATTTCAGATTCCTCTGTTCTTAAGGTTGGTGTTAATGAAGGTAGCCAGTATACTGGAGCATCTGTGGGGGTATTTAATTCTCATGTCACTGAAGAGCAAAATCCTCCTAGAGATCTAAAACAGGAAGCCTCTTCCCCTTCATCATTTAAAAAGCTTAGTCATTCACCAGATAAAAAAGTGACTATTTTAGCAGAAGGCAGTAGTAAGGAAAGCCAAACACTACCTGTTGATTTTGAGCATTCTCATCAAGAAGAAAAACTCTTAGAAAGATCAGATTTTAAAGTCAGTCATTCTGAGCCCAATACTAGTACAAATTACAGCAATTTCAAGGAAGTACAATTTTCTGATAACCGTGCCCCCATTAGCATGAGCAGACCAAGTTCCACACTAGGAGTTAAAAAGAAGAATGTAACTGTAACTCCAGATCTTCCTTCGCACATTTTTCTTGAGAAACAAGAGCTGTTTGAACAGAGCAAAGTCCCACATGCAGATCACCATGTAAGAAAACACCATTCTCCCCTTCCTCACCATCAGGATTGTGTAGCTCCACACCTTTGTTCTTGCATTATTTTTAAACAACGAGAACTCTTTGAACAATGCAAAGTCCCATATGTAGATTTTCATATGAGAGAATGTAATTCTCTTCCTCCTCAAGGTCAGGATTATATAGCTTCAGACCTTTCTTCTCCCATTTTTCTTAAACCTCAAAGCAAAGTCCCAGGTATAGATGACCACACGAGAAAACATCATTTTCCCTTTCCCCAAGGTCAGGACAGTATAGTAGAAGAGAATAATCAACATAAGCTTAAATCACACATTTCTAATATAACTGTTGAAGCCAAGT
Source organism: Tupaia tana (assembly GCA_026018925.1). NCBI lineage: Eukaryota > Metazoa > Chordata > Mammalia > Scandentia > Tupaiidae > Tupaia > Tupaia tana. The sequence continues at coordinate 162,013,719 of JAKSZU010000003.1, read as the reverse complement.
TTGATAATGTGATCTCCCAGTCGGCCCCAAATCAGTGTATATTAGCAACATCTGCATCTACTCCACCTTCAAATAGAAAAGCACTCTCTTGTGTTCGTATAACTCTCTGTCCCAAGACTCCTTCCAAGTTGGATAGTGGAATCTTAGATAAAAGATTGCATTCATTGGATCCTGCTTCTAAAACAAGGATGAATAGTGAGTTTAACTCTGACCTACAAACTCTATCTTCGAGATCATTGGAACCAACCTCCAAATTATTGACCAGTAAACCTATAGCACAGGATCAAGAATCTTTAGGTTTTATAGGACTTAAATCTTCATTGGACTTCCAAGTCGTACAGTCTCCTCTTCCAGATAGTAATAATATTACGCAGGACTTGAAAACTTTACCTTCTCAGAATAGCCAGATAGTAACCTCAAGGCAAATACAAGTGAACATTTCAGATTTGGAAGGATATTCCATTCCAGAGGGGACTCCAGTATCTGCAGTTCGGTGAGTCTCATTGTGATAACAAGCAAGCTGATGGAATTTGTGATAAAGGGTTTTAAATACTTAAGCAAATGTAAGTTCTTGGAAGAAACCATGATTTCTCTTAGGGGAGGTTATATCTGACTAATATGCTATAAAACTTTCAAGGAGTAAATATGTACATAAGAGAAAGTGATGTACAGGGGTCTTCATAAGGTTCATGGAAAATTTGTATTAGGTTTTTGCCATAGGGCACATGTGCTCACTAGGAAAAGACAGGGAGACATTGAGAGGGAAAGTGAGAAATCACATCCCTCCCCAGGATGATGGGGTGGCGGGGTGGCCATACTGCAGTCCCTTCTATGGGATTTTGAGCACGCACACATGCCCAGCGTGATTTTCAAGCCTCTAGATCAGGGACTCAAACTCCGTCACTCCTGTGGGAGTCCAGTGCCTCAGCTACCATTCCTCCTGGTGGCCCTTGACATATATTTTTCAAAATTAATTACTTTGAGAAGAATCTTTGATTATCCCTTGGTACAATTGACTAATTGCTTCTTTATTGTGTTGGCAGTATGCTCAAGATCTTTTTTGAAACGTTGTAGGCTCTCCCTCTCTATCCCTTTCCTTGTCGTCTTTCCTTCCTCCCTCCCTCTCTTCCCTCTTGACTTCCTCTTCTCCTTCCAACTCTTCTTTCCTCCTCTCTCTCTCTGGTACCATTCATGTTTTACCTCAAATATTTAATATTTACAAAGATAAAAAAAAAGTAACTTTAGACTGGAGAACCCTAGGAGAAACCTTTTATCCACGTGGTTGATAAGATTAACATCACCAGTTATGCAGCCAACATAATGCATCCCTAATGTGATGCTCTAGGAGGGTTCTCATGATCCAAATGCCACCCACTAAACATCACCTCGTAAAGGTCATAAATCCTTCAGCCTGTATATATACAAGCGTATATATATGTATGAACATAGATTTATGAAGCTTATATATAAATATATATGTATAAAATACTTAAAAGCTGTTTTATCTTGAGATAATTTTAGGCTTACAGAGAAGTTACAGTGATAGATCAGAGAGTTTCTGTGTTGGCTATCTATTGCTATGTAACATATTACTCAAAATGTAGCAGTTTAAAATAATCTTCGTAATTCCAATGTTTCTGTAAGTCAGAAATGCAGGCCTAGGTTAGCTGGTTACTTCTGGCTCAGGTTCCCTCAAAGGGTAAAAATAAATTATTGGTTGTAACTGTGGGCCCATCTCAAGGCTCAACAAGGAGGATGTGACTTCCAAGCTCACTCACATGCCTTGGCCCAAGGCATCAGTTGGTTCCTTGCCTCTGTAAGGCAGCTCACAATATGACATTTCAGCTTCCATCAGAGTGAGCAAGTGAGAGAACAAGAGAGTGTGCCCAAGACCACAGCCATAGCCTTTTTTTTGGAGAGGTTTTTTTCACTATAGGGCGCGTGCGCTCGCCAGGCAGACAGAAAGACACATAGAGACAGAAAGCGAGAAATCACCCCCCAGGGGGGATGGTCACGCCGCAATCCCTTCTCCTCCATTCTCCTCTCAGGATCTTGGGCACGCATTCACACGCGCCTGGTGTGAGTTTTAAGCCACCGGGACGCGAACCACGGTCAACTACGTGGGAGTCCAGCGACATAGCCATTACGCTAACTGCTGGTTCCCAGCCATAGCCTTTTTGTAATGCAATCTCGCAAATGACATCTTGTCTCCTCTGCCATATTCTGTTTGATAGAAATGAGTCACTGTGTACAGCTCACACTCAAATGTTGCGAGTTACGCAAGGCCATGAGTACCGGGAAGTAGAGATTGTTGAGAGATAACCTTAGATGTTGCCCATTATACCCTTTACTGAAGTGTCTGCTTATGTTAATATCTTACCATAGTATCACAGCCATTAAACATTGATCATAACTAAGAAATTGGTAAAATACTATAAAGTATGAACTAATATGGATTTCACCAGTTTTTTTTACAAACATTCTGTTTCAGATCCAACCCAAGATCCCACCTTGGATTTTACTTGTCCTGTCTCCTCCAATCTTTGCAGTTTCTCAGTCTTTCCTTATCCTTCATGATCTTGACACTTTAAAGAGTACTGATCTGTAATTCTGAAGAATATGCTTCAGTTTAGCTAACCATTACACTAATCGCTGGTCCCACTATTATTACTTTTTAAAGTTTGACCAGAGAGGCAGAGAGAGAGGGGAAGTGAGAAAGCAAGTCACCAGGTCTAGGATTTGAACTGTGGTCAGCCATGTGGGAACCCAGTGCTTTAACCACATTGCCACCTGCTGGTCTTCTCTGCTTTAATTTTGACCACTGATTTTAGTATCCATCAGTGGATTTTGGCTGTGTCGACTATAACTCTAGTGTTCTAATGATCATCTTCTGGCTTTCATTTCTTCTACATTTAGTAATTGGAATTCTTCTGTAGGAGAGCTATTGTTCTTCTCCTTTTTATTTATTCCTTTAGCTGTTTATTTCCATCAGTATAGACTCAAGTGTCTAGTTATAATCCAATATTAGTACTATTATTTTGTTGTCCTAGTTGTTGCAGTTTTAGCTGTTGAGAGCACTTTCTAGTTGGCACCTGTACCCTGTCTCAGCTCTGGAACCAGCCATTTAGCTAAGGGAAAACTACCCCCCCCCCTTTTTATAAAAGTATTTAGAAATCAAGACATAAGTTTTTTCTTTTTTTTTTTTTTTTCTTTTCTTGAAGAGGTTTTCACTATAGGGCGCGTGCGCTTGCCAGAATGACAGAGACAGAAAGCTAGAAATCACCCCCCATGGGGGATGGCCACATCGCAATCCCTTCTCCTCCATTCTCTTCTCGGGATCTTGGGCACACACGCACATGCACGTGAGTTTAAGACACTGGGTCAGAGACTCGAACCATGGATGACTACATGAGAGTCCTGTGACATAGCCATTAGCCAACTGCTGGTCCCTCAAGACATAGGTTTTAGGTTTGCGTGTTGCTGCTAAGATGTCACCACTACTAGCCCTTCTAAGTGAATAAATCTAAGAAATACGTACGTATGTATTTGTTTACCCACATTTATATTTCCATATCTATTAGCCTGTGTGCATGCATGTGTGTATATACACTATTTAGGTTGAGTATCTTTTATCCATTCAGATTTCAGGGTTTTTTTAATTTTGGAAGGTTTGCATATACATAATGAGATATCCAAGGGATGAGATCTGAGACTAAACATGAAGTTTATTTATATTTCATATGTACTTTATACACAGTGCTTGAAGATAATTTTTACATGTTTTTGTATTACAGCATTTTTTTTTTTCTTTTTTCTTTTTTTTTTTTTTTTTTTTCTTTTTTCTTTTTTTGGAGAGGTTTTTGCTATAGGGCGCATGCGCTCGCCAGACAGACAGAGAGAGACAGAGAGATAGTCACTGGCCACGCCGCAATATTCTCCTCTTGGGATCTTGGGCACGCACGCACACGCGCCCGGCGTGAGTTTAAGCCGCCGGGTCCGGGACTCGAACCGCGGTCGACTACGTGGGAGTCCAGCGACATAGCCATTTAACTGCTGGTCCCTGTATTACAGCATTTTTGTCTGCAACCTGTCACTTAAGGTTTGTGGTGTGGAATATTTTATTTGTGGAAGGTTTAAATTTTGGAGCGTTTTCAATTAGGAATGCTAAATTTTATTTTCCTTAGAGATTTTTGCCTTAGGGCATGTGCGCTCACCAGAGAGACAGAGACAGAAAGTGAGAAATCACCCCCTAGAAGGGATGATGACCACACCACAATTCCTTCTTCATTTCCTCTTGGGATTTTAGGAACACATGCACTCACACCTGGTGTGAGTTTTAAGCTGCTGGGTCTGGGACTCGAACCATGTGGAGTCAACAATGTGGGAGTCCAGGGATGTGACCATTACACCATCTGTTGGTCCTATGTATTTTTTTTAAACCATGAGTCTATATTGGCATCTCGGACTCCAATCAAAACACGGGGTTGACTCTAGACTTTACCCTTTGTCTTTTTTTGTAACTGCTTTCTCCAATAGTAGTAAGTCTGGCTCTTATTATCTAAAATATATTCACCTTGGTATATAAATAAAATAGTTTCAGAATTCCTAATGCGTAGTTACATGAGAAACCAATTCTCCACCTAGATTGCAGTGTTCATGTATAGCTTTGAATGTAGCATTACAATAGCTAGTTGAAATACTGTTTGCTAAAATTTCTTAGTTCAACTTCTCTCTTCCTGTTACCCTTCAGTATGAATATGTGATGCATTTATAATACAATTAGGTTCCTTGTCACATTGTGCATTCCATCTCTGCCTCACATCCTGGGTTAACTTTTAAAAATTTACATGCTGTAAACTTCTCTGTGGTAATCAGTCCTATCCTCCACGGCAGTTCCGTATAAAGCAGGTCCATTAATCCAAAATTCCTTCATACCATACCTTTATAGACAGGTTTTCTCCTGATCCCCAGCTCATGGCAATTTGTGGTCTGTTTCTTCCCTATAATTTTGCCTTTCCAGAGTGTTACATAAATAGAATCAGAAAATAGCTAACAGTCTTTTGGGTCTGACTTCTTTCACTTTGGAAAATGCATATAAGATTCATCCATGTTGTGTGAGTCAGTAGTTGTTTCTTTTTATTGCTTTCATAATTTCTTTGTATTATAATTCCACTGCACAGATTACCATAGTTGGTTTGTCTCTTCATTCACTGAAGGATATTTGAGTTGTTCCCAGTTTGTGGCCTTAACAATAAGATCTGCTATAAATACTTAGATACAACTTTTTTTTTTCTCTAGGGTAAATACTTCGGAGGGGGATTCCTGAGTCACATTAATTATATAGGTAGATGTTTATCTTACAAGAATTATTAGAACTAAACTAAGCTGGACTATTTTTCCAGAGTGGCTGATTATTTTGCATTCCTACAAGTATTTTATGTACATTCTAGTTGCTCCACATCTTCAGCAATGTATGATGTTAAGATATGTTAACCTTGTTTTTTTTTTTTTTTTTTTTTTTTTTTGTTGTTGTTGTTGTTTTTTTTTGCTATAGGGCACCTGTGCTTACAGGAGAGAGAAAGAGGGAAAGCGAGAAATCATCCTACCCTCTGGGTGTGGGGTGGCCATTCCACAATCCCTTCTCTTCCATCTTCCTTGTACACATATGCACAGTGTGTTTTTCAAGCTGCTTGGTCCTGGACTTGAACTGTGCAATTGGCCATATGGGATCTACTCACCTTAACCACCACACCACTGACTGACCTCAATTTTAATAATTTTTGTAGTTGTATAATGGTATCTCAGCATAGTTTTACTTTGCATTTCCCAATGGCTAATTATGATAAACACGTTTTTTTCTTTTTAAATTGCCAAAGATTGCATGTGCTCGCCAGAGACAAAGTGTGGGAGAAAGCATCCCTCCAGTGGGATGTGTCCATGCCACAGTCCCTTCTCTGCTATTTCTCTTGTTGGGATTTTGGGCATATACATCTTCACCCAGATGTGTTTTCAATTCATTGGGGCCAGGATTTGAACTACAATCGCCATGTGGAATCTGGCTTCTTTAACTATTAAGCTACAAGCCTGCCCCGATGAACATATTTTCATGTGCTTATTTACTATTCTTTTTGGTGAAGTGCTTTTTAAATAGAATTTTTTATTGTTTTTTTTTTTTTAAAGATGTTAAGTTCTGATACTTCTTAATATAGTCTATTTGTAAATTTTTTGCTGGATATATTATTTGCAAATATTGTCTCACGGTACATGACTTGTCTGTTCATTCTCTTAACAGCCTCTTTTATAAAACAAAGGTTTTAAATTTTGATTAAACTAATTGAGTTTTTTTGTTTGTTTGTTTGTTTTAGAGGTTTTTTCACTATAGGGTGTGTGCGCTCGCCAGAAAGACAGAGAGAGATAGAAAGCGAGAAATCACCCCCCAGGGGGGATGGCCATGCCGCAGTCCCTTCTCCTCCATTTTCCTCTCAGGATCTTGGACACGCACGCACACGCACCTGGCGTTAAGTCTAAGCCACCGGGTCCGGGACGTGAACAGCGGTCGACCACATGGGAGTCCAGTGCCATAGCCATTACGCTAACTGCTGGTCCCGAAACTAATTGAGTTTTAATGGGTCATATGACCCATTAAAGTGTTTCAGCACCTTAAAAATATTTAAAATTTTTTTTAATTTCTTTTTTTTTTATAAGAGATTTTTGCTATAGAGTGTGTGCACTTGTCTCACACACACACACACACACACACACACACAGAGAGAGAGAGAGAGAGAGAGAGATACAGGGAGGTAGAAAGCAAAAAATCACCCCCCAAGGGGGATGGTCATGCTGCAATCTCTTCTCCTCCATTCTTCTCTTGGGATTTTGGGCATGTGCCTGGCATGAGTTTAAGCCGCTGGGTCTGGGACTCGACTACGTGGGAGTCCAGTGATGTATTCATTATGCCATCTGCTGGTTCCCAAAATATTCTTCTTAATTCCATGGTTTTTGATAAAATAATTCACAATCATTTGTCATTATTCTCTTATAAGTAAGAAGCAATATGTCATTTTTTTTTTCTGGTTAATTTTTTCCCAGCAGATTGATTAGGATGTTTCTAGGCGTGGATTTCTTTGGTGCATCTTGTTTATAGTTTGCTGAATTTTTTAAACCTATAGGTATATGTCTTTCATCAAATTTGGGAATGTTTTAGCCATTAGTTCTTTTTTTTTTTTTTTTTTTGAGAGGTTTTTGCTATAGGGTGCGTGCGCTCGCCAGACAGACAGAGAGAGATATAGAGACAGAAAGCGAGAAATCACCGCCCAGGGGGGATGGCCACACCGCAATCCCTTCTCCTCCATTCTCCTCTTGGGATCTTGGGCACGTACGCACATGCGCCTGGTGTGAGTTTTAAGCCACCGGGTCCGGGACGCGAACAATGGTCGACTACGTGGGAGTCCAGCGACATAGCCATTACGCTAACTGCTGGTTCCCTTTACGAGTTTTTTTTAATCTTAGGGCACATGTGCTCAGTAGAGAGACAGAGAGAAAAGGTGAGAAATCACCCCCTATGGGGGATGTTCATACTGCTGTCTCTTCTCCATCGTCCTCTGGGATCTTTGGCCACCATGCACACGTGCCAGCCGGACGAGATTCCAACTGTGAGTGTCCAGCGATAAAACCTCTACACCTTCTGCTGGCCCCCTGAAGCTTCTTTTTCTTTCATTCTTTTTTTTTTTTGGGGGGGGGGGGGAGAGGTTTTTGCTATAGGGTGCTTGCGCTCGCCAGAAAGACAGAGAGAGACAGAGAGATAGAAAGCGAGAAATCACCCCCCAGGGGGGATGGCCACGCCGCAATCCCTTCTCCTCCATTCTCCTCTCAGGATCCTGGGCATGCACGCACACATGCCCGGCATGAGTTTAAGCCGCTGGGTCCGGGACTCGAACCGCGGTAAACTACATGGGAGTCCAGCGACATAGCCATTACATTAACTGCTGGTCCTGAAGTTTCTTTTTTTTAAAAAAATTGTCAGATGGGAACCAGCAGTTAGCGTAATGGCTATGTCACTGGACTCCCACGTAGTCGATCGCGGTTCAAGTCCCGGACCCGGTGGCTTAAACTCACGCCGGGCGTGTGTGCATGCGTGCCCAAGATTCCGAGAGGAGAATGGAGGAGAAGGGATTGCGGCGTGGCCATCCCCCCTGGGGGGTGATTTCTCGCTTTCTGTCTCTCTGTCTCTGTCTGTCTGGCGAGCGCACGCGCCCTATAGCAAAAACCTCTCCCAAAAAAAAAAAAAAAATTGTCAGAGGGCATGTGTACTCACCAGAGGGGGGGGGGGGGGGGAAGTAAGAAAGCACCCCTATGGAGTATGCTCATGCTATAATCCCTTCTTCATTTCTACTTCCTTTTGAGATTGTGAGCATATGTGCATACATGTCCTGTGTATTTATCAAGCTGTCAGGTCCAGCACTCAGACTGCATAATCAGCCATGTGGAATCCAACTGCACCAGGCTGGTCTTGAAGTTTCTTCTTTATAACTGATAATTCTTTGCTGAACCTTTCTCTCCATTTGTATCAGGGGTGTTCACCTTTACTTGTTGAAGCATTATAATATCCATTTTGTAGAGTTTTTGTCTAATAATTCTAGCATATCTCTCATCCCAGTATAGGTGTCTATTGGTTGTCTTTTTCTGTGAGTTGATATCTTTCTGGTTCTTCATGTGTAGGATATTTTGGAGTGTGTTTCATAATATCATGTTTTTAAATCCTGCCAGAAATGATTTTGTTTTAGAAGTCAGTATGCTCAGTTCCAGTTAAAAATTTTAACTTGACTTCTGTGGGTTGTAATTCCAGTGTTGGTTCAGTTTTAGCTTTTGCAATGCTATTCAGATCTGTCTTGCATGTATGCAGTGGCCAGTCTGAGACTTGGGCAATTGTTTGTTCTGTAGTTTAGTTCTCAAAATGTAGATATGCTTCAGGGACAGAAGCACAGTGTGCACAGCCCTTATCAGAATGAATGGGCTGAAACAGTTGTCATGTATGCTTAGCCACCTGTGGTCTATGATAGTTCCTTTGTTTTTAGACATTTGGTAGTTTGGAGGTGCACATTCAGGTACTTTGTAAAAAGTCCTTGATGTTTTTTCATAGTTGGACTAGAGTTTTGAGTTTTAGTAAAGAATACCACAGAGGTGAAGTACTGCTCTCTCATATCGTAGAGAATATGATATCCACATACCATCACTAGTCTTAACCTTGATCGCTTGCTTGGAAAGGCAGTCTTGGCCAGGTGTCCCTTTTGTGAAGTTACTATTTCTCCCTCTGTCTTTGAAACCCAGTCATTGCCTCCAGCCCATACTCAAGGGGAACAGGGAAGCTTAAGCTTCATCTCCTTTGTCAGGTTTCTGCAAGTGTTATTTGGAATTTTTCTAAAGCAAAATTTGTCTCTTTTTTCCAGTTATTTATTTATTTGCTCTATTTTAATATGAATGCTCTATAATCTTGACATAAAAATACAACTTTAAGCTTCTGGTTCCCTCACTGAAATATAAATTCCTTGATGGAAGGCTCTATTTCTTGTTTACCTTTTTGCAGTCTGCGCATTTAACACAGTCCCCTTATTTGGCTGTTAGCAAGATAAAAAGGGTAAATGAATATATTTTCACTTCAACTGAAAAGTACCATTTCCTCAGTTAAATTATATAATGCATTCTAAATTAAATTAAAAGTAGTTTTAAAATAAATTGAGGTAGACACGTGTATGATCACACTATAAGAAGTAGCTAATAAATGAAGGGTACTATGGAAATAACAAGATATAAGATTGATGTGTCCACAAAAGATTCCTTGTAATTTTTTTTTTTTTATTTTATTTTTTTTCTTTTGAGAGGTTTTTGCTATAGGGCATGTGCGCTCACCAGACAGACAGAGACAGAAAGCTAGAAATCATCCCCGGGGGGGGGGGGGGATGGCCACGCCGCAGTCTCTTCTCCTCCATTCTCCTCTCGGAATCTTGGGCATCATGCATGCACACGTACCTGGCGTGAGTTTAAGCCACTGGGTCCCGGACTCGAACCACGGTCGACTACATGGGAGTTCAGTGACATAGCCATTAAGCTAACTGCTGGTCCCTCCTTGTAACTTTTTAAATATTCCTTGAAACCACTTTGGGAAAGAAATACTGACTTTTGATAGACCAAAGATCTGACCTGTTCTGTCCTTTCTCTTTTTTCTTCAGATCACCAGAGAAAATTAAGACACCCCTTTCTGCTCCTCCTGGAAAATTATCATCTGACGCCATCACTCAGATAACAACTGAAGGTCCGGAAAAGACCATGTTTTCCTCTGAGATTTTTGTTAATGCTGAAGATCATGGACATGGAACTCTAGAACCCAGTAGCCAGAAGCTACCCAAAGTTCCTGTCAAGTTTGCTTCAGCATCTTCAGTCCAACAGATGACTCCTCCTCGCGGCACCGGTGGTAAGAAAATGTGATGACATTTTATGTTGTTATACCAACTTTTATGTGTAATTATCTTAGAAATTTGTGTTTTGTCTTTCTAGTTAGAAAACCTAATTTTAATTTAAGCATAATCTACATGATTATATTCAGCCTTTATTTACATAGCTATGAGGACAATATATATATATATATATATATATATATATATATATATATATTTTTTTTTTTTTTTTAAGAATTCTTAATTTACTTATATATTTATTTTTAAAATTTGACCAGAGAGAGAGTGACAGAAAGTGAGAAAGCAAGCTGCCAGATCCGAGACTTGAACCATCATTAGCCATGTGGGAGTCCAGGGCCTCAACCACCACACCACCCACTGGCCCCCAGTGTATCTTATTTTTATCTTAACATGTATTGGAATTAATATTTGTGGAACTTACTAAGCTTTCATTTTTCCCCAAACAAAGATGGGATCCTTACTAATTTTAAAGTATTTATATTTGGCACAAATCTATTCAAAATATGTTTTAACTTTTCCTACTTATACAAAAAAAAAAAAAAACCGTATCTGTTTCACATATAGATAGGTATGTTTAAATGTAAAGAAAATTGTTTGGTTCAGTATTTAAATTACATTGAATTTAATTTAAATAACTATTCATATGATTATTGAGCATTTTTATTGTGAAATAAAAACATACCAAAAATTATATAGCTTGGGACCAGCAGATGGCATAATGGTTACATTGCTCGACTCCCATGCAGTATACTGCAGTTTGAGTCCTGGACCTGGTGGCTTTCTTTCTCTCTGTCTCTCTCCAGTCAACACATGCACCCTTATAGCAAAAATCTCTCGTTTAAAAAAAAAAAAAAATATATATATATATATATATATATATATATATACGTATATATATATTTGTATATATATATAAATATATATTTATGTATTAATATATTAACTATATAGTAATATATATATATTAATAAGTTATCACAAAGTACCTTTATGTGTCAGTTACCTATTGCCACAGTGTTTTCGACTAACAACCAACCACTAAAATCTCAAGGGTGTATAACAACAGATAGTTGCTTTTTTCACTCACAGACTTGTGAGTCCATTGGAGATTGAGTGGGTTTGGCTCCAGGCTGTAGAAATGGTTTGAGTCTTACAAATGCTTCATGAGACTTGGCCAATGGGACAGTAGCTACTCTCAAGTATGTTGTTCTCATGGTGGTGGCAGAAACACAAGAGGAAAACCTAGCTATCAAAGTGTATTTTAAACTTGTGTGCACAACTAATGGAATCTATATAGGCCACAATTTTTATCATTTTTATACATTTCATTAAGGAGTTTTTTTTTTTTTTTTTTTTTTTTTTTTTTTTTTTTTTACTAATACAGTATTAATTTTATGGTGGGTTGAAAGTATTGTGTGTGTGTTTTTTTTTATATGAAAAAATGTTAAATATAAAGAATAGGATTTAAACACATGACAATTTACCCATTATTCTGACTTACTAAGTTTGGAGTACTACACTGTATGTTTAAATTGGGTTTTGTTTTCAGTTTTGAAGAAATAAATTTTATAGTTGCAGTTTCTTTTCTATCCCTCTTTAGTCCTTTCTTCTTTTCCTGGAAGCAACCATTATTTGTTATGTACTCACTTCCTGCCCCAGAGACAGGCAGTCAGAAGCAACCTTAAGACTACTGCAGGCTAACATAAAGTTGTTGGGAACTTCAATAAGCCAGCCATCTATCTCTAAATTCACCATGTCTCTGTGATAGCCATTCTTGTTCTGGGTTTATTGTAATTCTGCCCAATTGTTGTTATTAACTTTCTGCAACCTTTAAATGGTGAATTTAATTGTTGCTGTCAAGCTTTATATACATTGGTAGCAGAAAAAAATTAATAAATCAGTATTATAACAGTAATGACTATAGCAGTGACCAAATACAAATAGAGGTTATAGTCTTGTTTTGTTTTGTTTTGTCTGTCTGACAGAGTGGTACAAATGTTCCTAAGTCATCTGAGACTTTATTAGCCCTGCATATATAGGATTATGGTCATTTTTTACCATATGTGGTCATTTTTTGTTAGTATCTATCATCAGGCATGGTGAAGTTTTCTCCTACTTATTAGTCATACTCCTATGAATTGTATTTATTTATTTATTTATTTATTTATTTTAGAGATTTTTGCTATAGGGTACGTATGCTCGCCAGAGAGACAGAAAGACAGAAAAAGCGAGAAATCACCCCCCCGGGGGGATGGCCATGCCACAGTCCCTTTTCTCCCATTCTCCTCTCAGGATTTTGAGTTCACATGCATATATGTGCCCAAAATGTGTGTTTTAAGCGGTCTAGGACTCGAACTGTGGTCGACTACATGGGATTCCAGTGACATAACCATTACACCATCTGCTGGTCCCTATCCATTTATTTTTAAAGTTTTTGCCATAGGGTGTGTGTGCTCACCAGAGAGAGACAGTGAGAGGGAAAGTGAGAAATAACCCCCAAGGGGAATGGCCATGCCAATCTCTTCTGCTCCATTCTTCTGGGATTTGGGGCTTTCTTGCACACGTCCTTGGTGTGATTTTCAAGCGGTCAGCCATGTGGAAGTCTAGTGCCCTAACCGTCATGTCACCTGCTGGCTCCTATGACTTCCTTTTTAAGATAACTTTATTTCTCCCTGATGGCTCAGTTAAATCATAGATTTTATCAATACTATGCATGCTACCTTATGTATTGCCTTAGTGACATGAAATGGCTAGATGGCTCCTGTCCCTTATAGAAATGTTCCTCTCTTACTGCTAAGAGTCACAAAGATTGAAAATAAAACATTGTATTTGAATACTTGCATTCAACCTGGTACTTTGGATAGGCAAGTACTGTGTATGGCTCAGAGTATATCCTATATTCTATAAGATGACATTTCAACTCCAGAAAACGGTGCCCCCTAGCTTGTGCCCTAACCGTTATCAGTAAATTGCTTACTCAATTTTGAATTTTTAAGATTTAACATAGTTTTGATTAACCATGTGATAAGAACAGTGAAACCCAGAAGGAATCAGCCTTTAGTCTCATTTCCTTTACTATGAAGTGAGTTTCTTTATTGGAAGTAGTATGCTAACAACATTTAATTTGGTGCCAAAATAGGTCATCAGAATGATGGAACTGTCAAAAAGGGTAACACACTTCTAAATAACATAGAGGTTGTTATTGTGTCCTGAATGAAGGAGACCTCTTGTATTCCAGGACTATCACAATCTGTTTAGAACATTTAGATTTTTATGAACTAGAACATGGCTAATAAGCAGTTCACATGGAGGTAGTGATAGAATGTGAGAGAAAATCATAGTCTATAAAGATAAACTGAAGAGCTGAAGGTGTTTAGCCAGAAGAAATGATAGCCATCTTGAATTCATATGAGCAGTACAGTCCCATAAAACATTCAGAAATAACCTAAACAAAGATTTTATAAGAACTGGGCATAGGAAGTACTAATTCTAGATGGAAAAAAAAAACAGTTGACTAAGTTAAGAGATGGAAATGTTTCCAGATGGAAGACTGAATACTATGATGATGTCAGTTCTTCCCAAATAAATTTATAAAATTATAATGTGATATTAAAATAAATTTGTTACTTATTGGGAGGAAAGGGGATTGGAAGAACCCAGCACTTCTAAACATATCAAAGTTATTGATTGATGTACTTATATTTTTAATTCATTTAAATTTTCATGATAGCATTAAGATGTAGGTATTATTATCAAGCCCATTTTGTAAGTGAGGAAACTGAGGCAAAGAAAAGAGATTAATTTGTTCAAGATTACGTAAGTAGTAAGTGATGACTCTAGTGGATGAAATTAATTGAGTGATTGCTTACTGAGTATGTGTTAGGGTACAGGGTAGGCTATTTTATCACAGGGCTCCAAACTACAAGGTAGGTGGTCTAGAGTAGCTAGCTGTGCTACATCAGTCTGGTGGCTATAGCATTCTTAGTGTGATTTCCATCACCAGGTCCAGAGTAGCTACTGCAGCAGCCAGTGATCTGCAGTACCTAGGAAGTGGGGGGGCTGAATGCAGTTCTTTTCATGGAGCTCCTGGCAGTTGCATGCATTCTTGCACTCATCCTATGGGCCCAGACTTAGTTATATGTCCATACATGACTGTAAAGGAGATTGAACAGTGTAATGCATAAATGAAAGGAGGGAAGGGGAGGATACAAAGGGGCATTTGGCAGTTTTTAACCATATCATGGGAGAAAAATATGTAGAAAAAAGTATAGCTTCTACAATAATGAGATAAAGGGCAGATTTAAACAATGAAATGCCATTTACCCGTATTTGGTAAGAAATTATTACATATGTTAGAGGAAGAGTAAATTGGCGTGGATTTTTTGTTTTTTGTTTTTGTTTTTGTTTTTGTTTTCCAGAGCATGTGTGCACTCATCAAAACAGGAAAGAGAAAGAGGGAAAGGGAGAAAGGACCCTTCTAATAGGGTGCGGGCTGCCTTAGCTGTTTCTCCAATTCTTTATTCTTTTGGAATTTGGGGCATACATACCCATCTATCCTCTCAAGCCACCTGGTCTGGAACTCTTAACTGTGTGATTGACCTGGTGAAATCCATCTCCCTTGACTACTAGGCCATGAGGCCAGGCCCTTACTTTATTTAAAAAAAAAAAAAAAAAATTCCCTTTATACATGCTAGAGCATGTGTACATATACATGAGAGAGAAAGAGAGGCATACCCTTCACTGAGTCTGATCATACTACAGTCCCCAGGCCTTTGAATTGGGCACTTGACACTCTTGCCCATTTTTTTAGCTGACAAGGCGGGAGAATCCAAACTACATTCTCCATGTGGGATTCATCATCATTTCTCTCTCTCTCTCTTTTTTAAGAATTACTTTTTTAATTTAATTGATTATTGTTTCTTAATTTGACCAGAGAGAGAGCAAGAAAGCAAGCCACCAGGTCCGGGACTCTAACTGCAGTTGGCCATGTGGGAGTCCATCTCCTAAACCACCTGCTACCCCCATACCCTCATCTTGAGCAGTGCATTGCTGCTGTCCCAAGGAAGTGGCCCAAGCACAGACATTTTAGAGCAATTTAACAGTGTGTGTGTGTGTGTGTGTGTGTATATATATATTATATATTATATATATATATATATATATATATATTATATATATTATATATTATATATATTTTTTTAATTTCATAAATTGTATACTTTTTTGCTCTGTAATCAGAGAATTTACCTGAGATCAATAGGGGAGAGTAAGTATGCTATAAACAGGAAAATCTTTATTACAGAATTCTTTATAATTGAAAAAATTAACTCAATTTAAATTTTCAACCCTAGAAGGGTTAAATACATTTGATCTGTATAGTATAGAAGAGTTGAATACATTTAATGTGTATCTGTATAGTCATAAAATTTAAAGAATAGGAAATAAAAAGAATATTTTATTATAAAGTATAAAAGCTGAATTCCAAATGATGCTATATGCAGACAACTATATAAATGGGGAATAGAGGGGAAAAGATGGATAGGATATACTTAAAGTGTTGATATTTATCTTTGAGTGGTAGGACTTTGTCTTTTTTACTTTTATTTTTTTGTTTTTTGTTTTTTGTTTGTTTGGTTTTTTTTTTGGAGAGGTTTTTCGCTATAGGGCGCGTGCGCTCACCAGACAGACAGAGAGAGACATAGAGACAGAAAGCGAGAAATCAGCCCCCAGGGGGGATGGTCACGCCGCAATCCCTTCTCCTCCATTCTCCTCTCAGGATCCTGGGCACACACGCACACGCGCCCGGTGTGAGTTTTAAGCCACCGGGTCCAGGACACGAACCGCGGTTGACTACGTGGGAGTCCAGCGACATAGCCGTTACGCTAACTGCTGGTTCCCTACTTTTATATTTTTTCATAACGTAAAATTTCTACTTTATAATGTAAACTTCTTTTGAATCTCTGACACAGAAGATAATTAGACTGGGGCCGGCAGATGGTGTGGTGGTTAAGGGCATTATTGGACTTCCACATGGCCAACCACGGTTCAAGTCCCAGGCCTGATGGCTTGCTTTCTCACTTTCCCTTTCTCTCTTTCTCTCTCATTCTGTCTCTCTCTGGTCAAAAAAATAAATAAAGTTAATTAAAATCTTTTTTTTTTTAAAAAGAAGATTAATTAGACTTAATTTCTGTGACTCTGAGAGTAGACTATGACCAGTGGTAGGGGTTAATAGTGACAAGGTTTAAATTCAATATAAAATAAAGTGTTTTCCAGTTAGAGCTATCTATTGGATCAGTGGGAAAGTCATGACACATTTTTGCATAGAAGAACATAGAAAAATAAATCATGACTTTCCTGATGACCTAATATATATGGAATAGATTTCTAAAAACCAATCTCAGTAAGACATACCCTGACCATCCTATTTAAACTACTTTCCGCCATAATTTCCTCTGTAATCTCCCTCAGTATTCTCTAATTTTTTCCTATATAACTTATAATTTATTAAAATACTAGATAGTTTACTCAGTCTGTTCATTGTTTAATATGTATCTCCCTCTATAACTATAGTTCCTCTTGAAGACAGAGGTATATTTGTTTATTTAGTTCACTCATGTATATGAAGAATCTTTTTAAAAAATATTTATTTATTTAATTTTATTTGTTATCCTTATTTTTTAATTTGATCAGAGAGAGATAAAGA
This sequence comes from Tupaia tana, assembly GCA_026018925.1. NCBI lineage: Eukaryota > Metazoa > Chordata > Mammalia > Scandentia > Tupaiidae > Tupaia > Tupaia tana. The sequence goes on along the minus strand of JAKSZU010000003.1, from coordinate 161,996,544 downwards.
GAGAGAGAAAGGGAAAGTGAGAAAGCAAGCCACCAGGTCCAGGACTCAAACTGCAGTCAGCCATGTGGGACTCTAGCGCTAGCGCCTTTAACCACCACACCACCTGCCAGCCCCATGTATACAAAGAATCTTTAGTGCTGCCCATGGATGACACTCAGTATTTGCTCAATGAATTGATGAATGTTTCCTTATTAATTGTTCTCTTCTTTACCTCCTCAGCTCAGCCATTATTGGTGCCATATAAACCTCCTGGTAGTACGAGTATGTACTATGTCCCACAATTAAAACAAGTTCCTTCAGCTCCGGAATCCAAATCCGATACCACCATTGAGAGCTCACATTCAGGTATTATGCAGAAGTTATTTAAAATTTTACTTGTTAAAATTTTATTTGTGTTAGCTAGTTGATACTGGAATGAAAAATGAAAGTTCAGTGCTCTTTAATCCTTCAGTCAAGCATTTCATGCCTTGATCTCTGTTTAGATAGGTGAGTTATATTATATACACATAAGCATTTAATAAATTTCTGATGAAGATATGTGTATGGACAGTACTTTTCGGGGTATGTGAGTAGGGGGGTGTGTTAGTGGACTCTATCTAGGGCAGAAGTTTCCAAACTTTCTTGGTTCACAGTGCCTTTATGTCAGTGGTTTTTTTCTCTTAGATTTATGTATGATGCATAAAAACAAATATTTTTTCAAACAGCCACTAAGGTATTTGGACACAGATGCTTATTGTTTTACTCTAGCAACTTAAAACTGTTAGCTATTTCTTTTTGGATTTGGCTTTGAAAAAATGTATTTAATTTTGTTCATAAATAACCACAATTACTTCTGATGATAGATGTACAGCTGTTGGGTGCTATACAGCTACTTGAGATTGAGATTGACATTGAGATTAGATTACGCATAGCCTTTTTTTTTTAACCTTTTTTTTTTTTTTTTGGAGAGGTTTTTGATATACGGCACGTGCACTCACCAGAGAGATAGAGAGAGACAGAGAGACAGAAAGTGAGAAATCACCCCCCCAGGGGAGATGGCCGCACCCAGTCCCTTCTCCTCCACTCTCCTCTGGGATTGTGGGCATGCATGCCTGGCGTGAGTTCAAGCCACTGGGTTCGGGACTTGAACCACAGTTGATTGCATGGGAGTCCAGTGACATAGCCATACGCTAACTGCTGGTCCCATACATAGCCATTTTTATTTTCTACTTTTTATTATAGCAACTGCCAAAAATCCATTTTGCAAAGACGCAATAGCATTTAAAGGAGAATAGCATTATCTGATGCTGATATTGAACTACCCTGAGCAAGTAGTTTATGATATCACTAATGCTTTCCTAGAATTTTAAAATAACCCTGTGAGTTCATGCAGACAGGAAATGAATCGCATCCCATGGAAGAACTTAAATATTTTCTAAGCGAATTTTAAAGTAAGGATACTAAGTTGTTGTGGTGTGAGGTTTTGATTAGTGGGATACCATTTTGAGTAGTTTGTGCAGTGTGACTTGGTTCACTTTAGGAAAAAAAAAATTTTTCATGATTTCTCCAAAGCATTTTTATATGTGTAGAAATTGCAAAGGAAGAAGTTCCTGGTTTTTGGCAGATTGTTTTGTTGTTGTTAATTTTATATGAAGGAGGATCAAACAAACTTCTAGTAATAACTGCGTTAAAGCCTCTAATCTAACCTCTTCTAATTTTCTACTATGACGACACTGAAAGAAAAAAAAAAACACAAAAATGGTCAGGATTGGTTAGGTCTATAGCCGGAAACAGAAAATTTCTACTCTTTGCAAGACTGTGATTTTAAAAATGCAATTAATGTTTACCAGCAATAAAAAAGATTATTAATTATAGGCAGAAAAATCTTTGATCCCTCTTACCCACTAGTTCAGAAGACAGAATGTCTATAGATATCAGATGTCCCAGTACTTTTTTGAGGCCTCCAGTATCCTGCTGTTCATTCACACCCCTAATAACTAACATCTAATTGGAAGAGATGGAACTTAGAGAAAAATTAGGTTGCGGTGAGTGATGGGAATAGAAAATAATTCAGAGGTGGTGCATTGTGTGCTGAGAAATACTGTCCCTGAGGATAAAGTACTACAAAAAGAAAATAAAGTAAGATAAAAAGGGGTACCAGCAGGTGGCATGGTGGTTAAGGCGCTGGACAGTCCCACATGGCCAACCATGGTTCGAGTCCCGGACTTGGTGGCTTGCTTTCTCACTTTCCTCTCTCTCTCTGTGTCTCTCTCTGGTCAAATTAAAATAAATGAAAGAATAAATAAAATGGAATAAAATAATTTAAAAAAAAGTAAGACAAAAAGAAACCTAATATTTGTACATAGGATAAATTATATTTTATGTTCTCCGTCTATTCTGAGAGTGAGAAATCTAGGAATAGAAAATTACCCTCTCTTACACTAGTAGAGCTACATTCAATGAAAGCCCAGGAATTATTATAATAGCTATCATCTATCAATATATTACATATAACATTAGGCTATAGGGCTAATAGGGTAAGAAATTTCTTTTTTGTGCCAATCCAAATTGCCTGAATTTTTTTCAGCTGGTTGCTCCTAATCTGCTTCTAGGAAAAGCTGATCTGTTTGGGTTTTTTCTAGCTTCCTGTGTGGAGGGTAAGAGCATAGGAAAAGAAATTTGGGGGAAGAAAATAGAGAAGACATTTGTGAGACACAGATATGGTTTATTATCTGTTAATGAAGACGTGTATAGTATTCTCAACTGGACTGGACTGAGATGTATATCATGCTGGGTAATGTTTCTTTATAATCTAAATGATATATAGCAATTAAATGTATAAATAATAATAAATATTTTTTAATTATTAAAAAATTAAAAGAATATATACTGGTTAAAAAAAAATCAGTTTGATTGTGCACACTTAGAACCAAAATGACTCCTTTTTGGTTTGGTCTTTCAGGGCAGGAACTCAGTCCAAAACAATGGCCTCCCATAAATTTTATTTAACAGGTTAAAGCTAGTAGAGTGGTAGGTAGATATGGTTAAAGACAGGTAGGTTTGGGATCAGCAGTTGGTGTAACGGCTATGTCACTGGACTCCTATGTAGTCAACCGTGGTTTGAGTCCCGGACCTGGTGGCTTAAAACTCAGGCTGGGTGCATGTGCGTGCGTACCCAAGATCCCGAGAGGAGAATGGAGGAGAAAGGATTGCGGCATGGCCATCCCCCCGGGGGTGATTTCTCGCTTTCTGCCTCTCTGTCTCTCTGTCTTTCACGCGCCCTATAGCCAAAAAAAAAAAAAAAAAGAAAACCTCTCAAAAAAAAAAAAAAGATAGTTAGGTTCAAGATCATGTAGACATGTAGAGTTTTATATACCATATTAAATCATTCTGATTTTATTCTAGTAGCAATTATGGTTTAATTTACATTGTAAAGTTTATTCCAGTTACTTTGTAGAGAAATGGCTTGTAAAGGGGAAGGCAGAGAGCAAGGTGGGGAGGGTCAGCGTGGAAGTGAAGGTACTAGTTAGTGCCACCTGTTGCAGTGGTCCATGCCAGAGTTCATAGCGTTGAAAGTTAGAGTGAGATCTATAGAGATTGAGAGAAGTGGACATCATTAACTTATTTTTAGGAAATGGTTTCTCTTGGTTTGGATGATATAATATGAAGAGCAAGGGAGAAGGTGGTAAAATAAAAAGAATTTCTTTTTTTTTAAGGATGAGCACCTATGTGCATAGAGGTGCCATTTATGGAGATGATAATTGAGGAAGCAGCAGATTTGGGGGGAATGATCAAAAATCTGCTTTGGCCATATTAAAAATGACATTCATGTTATGGACCATGTAGAGATGTTAGATCTGCAAATGAACATTAGCAGAGTTGATTTACAAATGATGTAGTTGTATGCAAAGGACACCACATATAAAGTAGCATGACTCACTTTATAAACATACTATTTCTTTTAAGAAGACACAGATGGGCGTGAGGTTCCTTATTTCTAATTAGAGTTCTGGAGCAATAATATTAACTCTTGTACCGCTCAAATCATAAGTGTACACTCATGCAAACTACAGCTATGTATGGATACAAGAAAATAATTATACATAACATATATAACACTTACTGGCATACACACATCCCTGTGACTGCACTCTCTTTCAGCTCTCTCTCAACCCCACTGAGGTTGATTGTCTTGCTCACCCACCTACTGCTCTCAGAAACGTAATTGTTTCCCACCTGACTCTCAACCTGACTTGGTTATCTCCCTTGGAGAACGAGGAAGGATGGTACAGAGTGCACACCTGCATGGTGCTGCTGGCATGTCCTGTCTGGTGTCTGGGATGGTTTGTTAGGAGAATGACTGCCGGGGACCAGCCTCGGCAGGGGTGGGTTGACTAGTCAGAGGCAGCGCGGGAAAGGAAGACTAAGGTCTCGGTGCCTTTTCATGCACGTCCTCAGCCAGACACCCCCAGAGATAGCTCTCTGAGGAGTGACAACTGTTAGGAATCATCGTGCCTTTTTATTGAAAATGTGATACATGCAAGTAAACGGGAGAGGGGCTACGTGTTCTAATTATCAATTCATAAAGTTTTAACAATAGAAACCATTCAGAGTTTGATTAAGGGCAGGTCTATTAATCATCGATACAGTTCAACAATTGTTTGATTGATGAAAGCAGGTTCCTGGTAACTTCAAGCAGTGCAGTTTCAGGAAACAATTCCAGCAAGCAGAGTTAATTATCAGCCAATGTTCAGCAGCAGCCGTCTTGTGATTACTAAAAGAAAATCTCAAGCATAGATATTAGTTCTTATGGATTTTCATAAAGAATGATACTTATATAATTCTATAGGGATCTAAAACTTAAGGAATCCTAATATATTTACCTATCCTGAAGGAATGAAGTTATTATTCACTTGGTGAGGGCAGGAACAGTTTTTTCAACTGGTGGTAAAGTGACTAACAAGTTAATGAAAAACTTTAGAATGGGTTTATGGTGTTGTGGATTCACTTGTGTAGCCCATGGCACCACTGTTGTGTATTTTGTTAGAACATTAGTTACCATGGGACACGAGTGTCCTGGGCCCGTTTCGGCCTAGTCCTATTGTATGTAAAAGGGTTATTTATATTAAATGTGTCTTGAAGGGCCTTCCAAAGGTCAAGATGATTTCTGCCTAGATAGAACTTCAGCACACCCTCCATTATGATTGCAGGATGAAGCATTGTAATTAACAGTAGGTGGTCAGGGTAAAGGAGAGCTGTTGGGGAATTTTGGGGAAATCTTACCACACACTCAAGATGTATGAGGGAGCTATGTAATTCTTTTATAGCAGTATATCAGGGAGTCAGAGGGGGGTCACTTCCCAGCAAGGCTACCACAGTTCCTGGAGCGAATAGCAAATGGCCTTGCCGACATGCTAATTGACCCAAGCATTGTTCCAAGGTGGGGGGGGGGGGGCGTACAGTAGCAGCCTTGCCAACGTACTGAACCAACCAGAAGCGGTGCTCAAAAGTCAAGGGGCTCAGACGGGTCCTGGAGCCCCGTCAGGTCGGACTCCTCCAAATGACCACCATTATAGTTGTTTGTGTTTTGCCATAATATATAGTAAATTAATTTTTTTTAATTTCAAGAAGGGACTTCATTTTCTGATTTCTATAAAAATGATACAAGGTTTAACTGTGTCCCTCAGTGCTAGAGCTCAAAAGAAAAGTCTCAGTAAGTGGTACGTATGTGTTGGTCGTTAGCACATAGGTAGTGTGCCATACTTTGTAGTCATTCTTTTTTTTTTTTTTTTTTTTTTTTTGAGAGGTTTTTGCTATAGGGTGCATGCGCTTGCCGGAAAGACAGAGAGAGACAGAGAGACAGAAAGCAAGAAAACACCCCCTAGGGGGGATGGCCGTGCCGCAATCCCTTCTCTTTCATTCTCCTCTCGGGATCTTGTGCACGCTCGCACACGTGCCCGACATGAGTTTAAGCCACCGGGTCCGGGACTCGAACCACAGTCAACTACGTGGGAATCCAGCCACATAGCCATTACACTAAATGCTGGTCCCATACCTTGTAGTCATCTAGGCTTCCTGGGAAGAGAAGTGTCCATTTCTGATCTCTTGAGAATTTCCAACATTGGGAGATTTGGTAGAAGAAAAGAATAATAAGGATTTGCCAGAGAGGTAGGAGACAAAAAGATTAAGTGAGGTAAGAGAAATTGAGAAAAGAGCCCAATAAAATCTGTAGATTTGGCCAAAAAATCTTGGTGGGATCTTACAGTCTGTCCTGGAGAACTCTTCATAGCATATTTATATTTGTACTGTTCTGATGAAGTTGATATTCCCCAGCTCATTGCCATACACTCATTAGGAACTCAGGAACTACATGAAGTACAGGATCCTGGATTAAAAAGAAAACCATTTTGGGGACCAGCAGATGGCATAATGTCGCTGGACTCTCACATAGTTGACTGTGGTTCAAGTCCTGACCCAGCAGCTTAAAAGTCACCCCAGGAGCCTTTGCGTGCATGCCCAAAATCCCAAGAGGAGAACGGAGGAGAGGGGATTGTGGCTTGGCCATCCCTCCTGGGGAGTGATTTCTCACTTTCTGTCTCCCTGTTCTCTAGTGAGCACATCACCCTATAGCAAAAATCTCTCAAAAAAAAAAAAAAAAAAAAAAAGGAAAAAGAAAAACCATTATGTAGAAGATAATTTCATTCTACTATAGACCTTTGTATGTCTAGAGTTTTTTTTTTTTTTTTTTAAGATGAGGTATGGATAATAGATTAATTTCTCTTATCAGTGGATGAGGGAACATTGAAATGCTTTAAAAGAAAATGAGTCTAAGAAAATGAAATACTTTCAAATCTTTTATTTATCAGGTATTTTTTTTCTTTTCAATGTTTACGTTTTATATTGTCAGGCTAATCTTCCTAAAACATAGCTGATTGTGTTCCTCTTTTCAGTAACGTTCCATTTCTTATACAATAAAATTTATGCTTGGGATGCCACACACTGCTGAGTTTTGTCCAAAATAATTATTCCTTTTATTTTTATTTATTTTGCCAGAGGAGGCATGTGCTTTCCAGAGAGAAAGAGAGAGAGAACTACCCAGTTGGGTGTGGTCACACTATAGTCCCTTCTCCTCCATTTCTTCATCCTATAGAGGCTCTGGGCATGCACACACATGCAGTTGGCTTGTTTTTCATGCCACTGGGGCCATTTGAGATCCAGCTTCCTAAATCAAGACTATGGGGATGGTCTCGATTATTTTTAATATCACCTACTACTACTCTTAATGTATTCTACAATTCTGCCTGACCACAAAAGTGTCCACTGTGCTTATGTTCTTATATACTCCTTTTCTCTGCTTACACTGTAAACTTATAACTAAAATGCCTTCTCTCCTTTTCAAAAAGCCTGCTTTCTTCCTAAGATACAATTCATTTTCTCCTTCATACCTAAGATGGAAACACTTTGGCTCCTGGACTGGAAATAGCCTGACTCCTGAACTGTTGTTTCACTTTGTATGTCTTCTCTTATGCCATTTGCTTCTTTGCTTACGTTGTTTGAGTTTATTCTGTATAATTTTAGTTTGACTGATATCTGATATCCTGATTACTGGACAATACTCCATTTGTGTTGCCTTTTTTATAGAATTGTTCTGAGAGGAAAAAAATTTTCAACTTTTTCTCAACTTTATGTTTATATTTGTTTTAATTGTATTACTGTCTGATTTTCCTGTAGGATCCAATGATGCTATTGCTCCAGACTTCCCAGCTCAGGTGTTAGGCACGAGAGATGATGACCTGTCAGCCACTGTTAACATCAAACATAAAGAAGGGATCTACAGTAAGAGGGCGATGATTAAGCCATCCTCACTACTGGGGAAAAAGCCCTTTCAGGAAGATTATCCAGGTAACTGGATCGGCTTTGTGTATTTTGTGGCTTTTTACCTCCTTTCATCCTAAATAAGAATTTTGTCCAATCTCTACCCTTTTTTTGTTTTGTTTTGCAAGATTTTCTCCTTGCTATAATATTGGACATACATAAGAAGGAAAAATATTTATAAAATCTTTTAAAATGCTTCAGAGATTTTTGAAAACTGTAAACTTCCATGGGAAGTAAAATATGTAATTTTTGAAATTAAATATACCAATCAAGTATGTTTTAGATACTAAAATCCATAGAAAGTCTTGATTAAATTTCTTCATGAATTTATCTTTGTCAGATGTTAGAAACAAATATCCCATATGGTAGATTCGTAGGGAGATATATGATTCACAAGATGTTTTTAATTGTTTTTCTTTTGAGAGGTTTTCGCTATATGGCGCGTGTGCTTGCCAGACAGACAGAGACATAGAGACAGAAAGCGAGAAATCACCCCCCAGAGGGGATGGTCATGCTGCAATCCCTTCTCCTCCGTTCTCCTCTCGGGATCTTGGGCACGCACGCACACGTGCCTGGCGTGAGTTTTAAGCCACCGGGTCTGGGACGCGAACCGTGGTCGACTACGTGGGAGTCCAGCGACATAGCCATTACACTAACTGCTGGTTCCCAAGATGTTTTTAATTTTTAAAAAGAATTATTTATTTCATTTTGTTTGTTATTATTATGTTTTAATTTGACCTGAGAGAGAGAAAGTGAGAAAGCAAGTCACCAGGTCTGGGACTCAGACCATGGTCGGCCATGTGGGAGTCTTCAGACTTAAACATACCCCTTTCTGAAGTACCTCACAGTGGGATCTGTGCTGACCAAACTGAAAATGACGCCAGGCACATGTGTGTGCATGTCACTAGAGCAATAATGAAGGAAGAATTGTGGCATGGCCATCCTCTCTAGTAGATGATTTCAAACTCTCCCCCTCTCCCGTCTCTCCAGAAAGTGCGCATACCCTATAACAAACTTAAAAAAAAAAATTGCAGAATTTACCCAAAGTGTTCAAAAACAGATGTTCCATAAAGACAGTAAAGAAGATAGAAAACCAGGAATCAAAGCACTAATATAGGAATATCATTTGAAAATTCAGAATGTAATTCCAGTAAATTAGAAGTTAAAGGGAAAATCATAATGAAGATTACAGTATATTTACAACTGAATTATAATAAAATTTTGTTATTTTTTTTCTTTTATTTTTCTTTCTCAGATTAATTAAATTCACATTTTACATAAAGTTCCCATTATGATGTATACAATATACATATATGTATATAGTTTTCAACAGAGAACTGTACATTTTTTGGTGTTAAATGATTCTTCCCTTTGCCCCTCATGCCCACTCTCTACCACCCACTCCCGACCACCCACTCCCCTCCCTTACAGCCTCTGGTATCTACATTTATCCTTTCCGCTATCATATCATCAGATCTTTCTCCTTCTGCCAGAGTGCTGATATATTTTTTTTTTCATTGCACATCTTTACAGTGTACAGCATGGTTTTTCCCAGCATGAGTACAGTTCACATTAGTCAAGACAATGATACCACCACATACATCATCATCAACAGACCACCCTTCACCCCTGTGTCCATCAAGCGTGATGTTCGTTCCCTGAATCCCTCCGCTCCGCCCTCCATCACTCATTCCCATTACCTCTCCCATACTGTCTCCAGCATCCGCAGTTGCCATCCCTGTGACCATACCCTCCAGTTCTTTCACCCTTTTTTTTTTTTTCCTTTTTCAATTATCAGCTCATAAAGTTTTCCACAATAGGGAACATAGATTCTATTCAGGGTTGGGTCAAGGGTGGGTCTCGTGCAGTTCCGCAATTGTAGGTGAATATCCATTGAATACAGTTTCAGGAACGCGGTTCTCGGCCGGCCCGCGTAGGCGCCGAGCGCGGGACACACCCAGCGCCGCTCACACCCAGCGCCGGAGAGGCAGCGGGGGCCGGGTGGTCCGGGCCGCGGCACGCGGAGCAGAGCTAAAATTTTGTTATTAAAAATTTATGGAAGAAGAAAAAAAAAAATTTATGGAAGATAGCCAAAGTAATATTTGGGGCTAAAGTTACACACTTAAATACAATATTAAAAAAGAAAAATCCAATCAAAACCCCTACTGATTTTTTTTCCCAGAAGCTAATGAGCTTATTCTAAAGTTGATAAGGAGGGACCAGCAGTTGGCATACTGTCTATGTCGCTGGATTCCCTTGTAATTCCCTTGTCTTTCTGGCAAGCGCACACACCCTGTAGCAAAAAACTCTACAAAAAAAAAAAAAAAAAAAAAAGTTGATAAGGAAATACAGAACGCTGAGAATAGCCAGGGCCATCTTGACAAAAAAAAAGCAAATTAAAAGGATTTAAACCATCAGATATCAAAAGGTGGTGGTAATTAGGAGAGGATAAACAAACTGACTATAGAACAAAATGCTCCAGAAAGAAACTCACACATATATGGATATCTGATTTGTGTTAAATGTACCACTTATTATAGTGGTGAAAGGTTTTTTGGTTCTTTGTTTGTGTGTTTACTTTTGATCAAATAGTGCTAGATAAACTGGGTATTCATATTGGAGAAAAGAGAACATTGACTTCCTTCTACACATTATAAACAAAAATCAATTCCAAATGGATTGTAGATCTAAATGCAAATGGTATGGCTGGCTAGCTAGCTAATCAACCAACTGACTGACCTTCTACAACAAAATGGAGAAGTACTTCATAATCTTAGGATAGGAAAAGATTCACTCAGCTGGTTTCACATACACATACCTACCTATACCCCCCACAAAAAAACCCCAGCAGCCATAGGGAAAACATGGACAAATATGGCACTTTAAAGTACCAAATTTTACAAACTATACATATCAAATAGGATAGTAAGATGGGCCTGCTCTGTGGTGCACCAGTCATGTACAGCTCAAGAGAAACTGGAACTCACATGATGACTGCAGTTGAAATCCTTAGCCAGGGGTATCAGCAGTTAGCGTAATGGCTATGTTGCTGGACTCCCATGTAGTTGACCGCAGTTCGAGTCCCAGACCCGATGGCTTAAACTCACGCCAGGTGCATGTACGTGCGTGCTCAGGATTCCAAGAGGAGAATGGAGGGGAGGAGAGTGGAGGAGAACGGATTGTGGCATGGCCATCTCCCCGGGAGGTGATTTCTCGCTTTTTGTCTCTCTGTCTCTCTCTGTCTTTCTGGCAAGCGCACATGCCATATAGCAAAAACCTCTCGAAAAAAAAGAAAAAGAAATCCTTAGCCAGGTCACCCTGAAACATGCCAGGCATGTACCTGAGTACACAAAATCTGATGGACCCAGAGGAAGAGGGTTGCAGCATAACCGGACTCTGTGGAGAGTGCTTATCTCTCTCTCTCTCTCTCACGCATGCACAGACATACACTGATGTGTGCATGCACTGTACCATAAATTTTTCAAAAAGGGGGAAGGGCTGGCCTTACAGTGCAGTGCTGAAATACTGTGCACTGAGAGCCAGATTCCACATGAGTGACTGCAGTTCACATCCTGGACTGATGGCTTAAAAAAACATACTGGGTCCACGTATGTCCCCTAAACCCTAATGCAATGAAGAAATGGAGGAAAAGGAATTATAACACTTTATTTGGAAACATTTTCTCTCTCTCTCTCTCTCCCTCCCTTCTTCCCTCCCTCTCTCTCTCTCTCTTTCTCTTCAACACATGTGCCATCTGACAACTTAAAAACAAAAATGGAGGGTCCCTACACCCACCCAAAGAGAGCCTGGTTCTGAACCAGGGAAGCTGAAAAAAAAAAAAGGGAAGAAAAAGAAGACAATGAAAAGATTACAAAAAAGGAGAGAATAAAAATAGAAGCCACAGAGTAGAGAAGATATTTGCAATACGTATATCCTAGAAAAGACTTATATCCAGACTATAAAAAGAGCTCTTACAAATGCATGTGAAAAATATACCCAGCCAAGTAGAAAAATAGACCTAGGTAGGCACTTCACAAAAGAGAGTATCTAATAGCCAATAAACTTATGGAAAATATTCTGCTTCATTAATCAGGGAAAGGCTTATTAAAACTACAGTAAAATAGCTCTACATACCCAGTAGAATAACTGAAATGGAAAAGACAATATACTGTGTTAGTTAGAATGTAGAACAAGCAAAACTTATTTATTCACTGCTATGAGTGTATAAATTAGTATGACCACTCTGGAACACAATGTGACATTACCTACTAAGTTATACAAAAGTATAACAGGTGACCTAGCAGTTCTGCTTCTAACCATATACTCAACAGAAAAAAGATGCACACAACCACCAACGGATACATACACAAATATTCTTCACCGCAGCATTTGCAGTAGCTCCAGCTGGAAACTACTGAGATGCCCAATATTTGTCCAGTAGAATGGGTAATTTGTGGTGTACTGACATTATTGAACACTAAGTAAGAACAAAGAATAAATATATGTAACTGTACTTAATGAATCTTGGGGGCCCGATGATGCATTTTGTAAATGCTCTGTGAGACACATCCCTGTGGGAAGGTTGCTAGTTCCCATCCGGAGATCTCTGTCAGTACACCAGGCATTGCGTGTCCAGGATCTAGCACTGGCTGACTTGGGATTAGATTGCACTGTTGAAACCCTATTGAGGTTGCTGTCCCTCTCTCTTTCTGTTTGTCATGGAACCAATAAACTTAAAACACAGTCCTACAGACATAATGCAGGAGAAGAAAGGAAAACATGTAAGAGTGTATGCTATATTCATTTATATAAGTTTCACAAATATTCAAAATTAATACTGTTTTTAAAATTATACAGGTGTTGGGGCCGGCAGGTGGTGTGGTGGTTGAGGCACTGGACTCCCACATAGCCAACCACTGTTCAAGTCCTGGACCTGGTAGCTTGCTTTCTCACTCTTGCTTTCTGTCTGTCTGTCTTTCTCTGGTCAAAATGGAAGAATAATGATAATAAATGAAATTGAAAATAAATGAATCTTCTAAAACACTTTTAAAAAATAAAATAAAATTATACAGGTGTTACCCTCATCAAAGGTAAGAAAAGGAATAATAAGAGGAACATGCACGTTATGAGCCAGATTTTATGTCTTGACTAGATAAGTGAATACACATGGTTTTTTTTGTTGTTGTTTTTCTGAGATTTTTGCTATAGGGTGCGTGTGCTCGCCAGAGAGACAGATAGAGAGACAGAAAGTGAGAAATCACCCCCCAAGGGGGATACCCACACAGAAATCCCTTCTTCTCTTGGGCTTTTAGGCACACACACACACACGCATGCGCGTACACATCCCATGTGAGTTTTAAGCTGCTGGGTCTGGGATTCAAACCACTTACGACTATGTTGAAGTCCAGCAGTGTAAGCATTACACCATCTGCTGACAATGTTCATTTTTTTAATAATTTACCAAGCTCTATATTTGTCCATTTTTCTGTACATATTTTTACTACACAATAAAAAATATTCTTTAAAAAGATAAACAAAAATTTTAGAAGTCTGAAAGGACATGTCAGACTATTGTATAGAAATTTATGAAACTGCCTCGAAATATATTAAGGAATATCTCAATAACTGGGGAATTTACAATAGTAATAACATCAGACTTATATATGCGCACAAATACATAGATGCACATATATATTCACAGCCTTTGGAATTTTTTAAGAGATATTTTTGCTATAGAGTTTGTGCAATCACCAGAAAAACAGAGAGAGCCAGATTGACAGAAAGCATGAAATCACCCCTTTGGAGGATGGTCATGCTGCGATCCCTTTTCCTCCATTCTCTTGGGATTTTGGGCACGCACGCACACACATGCTCGGAGTGAGTTTTAAGCTGCAGGGTCTAGGACTCGAACTGTGGCTGACTATGGGGGAGTCCAGTGACGTGACCATTATGCCATCTGCTGGTCCCCACAGCTTTTAGATTTAAGATACCATTTGCAAAGGAATAAGCAGAAAGAAAAATGAAATGGAGCAGTGACCCAGAAACACCCATGGATATGGAAACATAATATATATATGGAGATGGTTTAGCAGTTCAGGAGAAAGGATGAAGATAAACTATTTAATAGTATTTGGACCACTGATTATGTAAGAAAAATAAAATTGGATAAGTCCCTACCATACACTAAACAGAAATTCATTCTAGGAATACTAAATGTTAAAAGGAGAACTTTTAACTTAGAGAATTTATGTGTTCTCACTTATAACAATAGATAATTTAGGATTTATTTAAAAAGGCACACAAAGCACAGCCCTTAAAGAATAAAACAAGTGCAACATTAGGGACCAGCTGATGATGTAGTGGTTGGGTCGCTGGACTCCCACATGGCTGACTGTGGCTCGAGTCCTGGACTCAATGGCTTCAAATTTACGCCAGGCATGTGTTCGTGCATGCCCAAAATCCTGAGGTTACTGGAGGAGAAGGGATGGCAGCAGGGCCATGTAAACTACAAAGTAAATTGTATGAGTTGAAATTTTATAAAGAAATTTTACATCATTGTTCATCACAATACTTTTCAATAGAAAAATATTGGAAATAGCCTAAAGTTGATCATAGGTGAATTGATATAATACAGTAGCAGAAGCCAGCAGGTGGTGTAGTGGTTAAGGTGCTAGACTCCCACATGGTCAACGTGATTCAAGTCTCAGACCCAGCAGCCTTAAACTCACATCAGGTATGTGCAAGTGTGTGCCCAAAATTCCGAGAGGAGAAAGGAGAGAAGACTGCAGCATGGCCATCCCCATAGGGGATGATTTATCACTTTCTCTCTTTGTGTCTATATGTCTCTCCAGCAAGTACATCCACCCTATAGCAAAAATCTCTCTCACTCAAAAAGAAAGAAAATAATAGTACAGTAACATACTATATAACATTGAGAATCATGTCATTTGAAGAGAGATTTTTGCTATAGGGCATGTGCACTCGCCAGAGAGCCAGAAAGACAGAAAATAAGAAATCAACCCCCCAGAGGTGATGGCCATATCATAATCCCTTCTCTAGTCTCCTCTCAGGACTTTGGGCACTATGCACACGCGCCTGGCATGAGTGTTAAGCTGCCAGGTCCGAGACTCGACCGAGACTCAAACTGCAGTCAACTGCATGGGAGTCCAGCGATGTAACCATTACACCATCTGCTGGTCCCAATACTTATCTTAATATAACTAAATCTCGGGGCCGGCAAGTGGCATGGTGGTTAAAGGCGCTGGACTCCCACATGGTCGACCACGGTTCAAGTCTCGGACCTGGTGGCTTGCTTTCTCACTTTCTCTCTCTCTCTCTCTCTCTCTTTCTCTCTCTCTGTCTCTCTCTGATCAAACTGGAAAATAATAATAATAAATAAAGTTAAAATAAAATATTTAAAAAAAAATATAACTAAATCTCAATATCATTATATTGGGTGAAAAATGCATGTTGTTTAAAGGTACATACATTGTTGTACTCTATAAAATGTTTAAAGACGTGCAAAACAGTAATGTAAAATGTTGATGAATATATACAACAAGAGAGCTAAACATGTCCTCGAAATTGGTAAACTTTAATTTCTGTATAAGGGGTCCTACTGAGGAGAAAGAAGGGCATCATTGAGATTTTCCCAGGGAATCGTGTCTGCAGTGTTTTATTTCTTAAGCTCTGTGATAGATGCCTTGGTGTTTATTATGTTATTTATACTATTGGTATGCCTGAAATATTTTAATAATTTTTTGGGGTAGATTTTTGCTATAGGGCATGTGCGCTTGCTGAAAAGACAGATAGAAAGCAAGAAATCACCCCTAGGAGGGATGACCATGCTGCAATCCCTTCTTCTCCACTCTCTTCTTGGGATCTGGGGCATGGATGAACTTGCGCCCAGCGTGAGTTTTAAGCTGCCAGGTCTGGGACTCGAACCAGGATCGACTTCGTGGGATTCCAGCAACATAACCATTACACCATCTGCTGATCCTCTTTAATAACATTTTTAAAAGCTTTAAATGATCTAAAATTTTCAGAAGTTATTTAAATCAAAACGATGAGGAGGATTGAAGTAATAGAAATAAGAAAAATTAGTTAGTTTAAAAAAGGTAATAAGATAAATAAAACCAAAACCAGCGCTCTGTTGGGTTTTTAGTAGTCTCTACTATCTGATTTATTTTTAGAAAAATATCATACTTAGAGGTAAGAAATGAATCTTCTGTTAACCCCTTGTAAACATCACCATTATTAGCTATTTGATGAGCTATCCTACTTGTTATGTTGATGATTTTTAATGTATTATTAACATGTTATTTTGCACTTGTGTTTTCCCATATAATATAGAAGAGCTGTTCTTAAATGACCAGTAAGACAGATAAATCTCTAGCATGAATAACCAAGAAAAGCAGAAAGAAAGAGAAATAGCAAGTACTAGACAAGTTTAAAAAGATGTAACGGGTTGTCAGAAAAGCCATGACTCATTTTTTTCTAGTTTTCCTGTACAAAAATGCATCATGGCTTCCTACAACCCAATACTTGAAGTTTTTTAAATATGATATGAGAATGCTATACATAAAATCTAGATGATAGTATTTTTCTTGGAATATATGAAATAGTGAAATAGGCTCCAATGTAATTTAAATATCAAAACTGATTTTTAAAACTTTGACTAGGTCAAAGAACTCAAGAATATTGTTCAGGTATACTTTTTTACTTTGGAAAACATTCAAGGAGTCTTCAAAAAGTTCATAGGAAATATGCATTCTGACAAAACTGTGCATAGATTTTAATTGTTTTTGCATTAAAATAAGCTCATACTTTAATTCTATAGTTCCATGAACATTTTGAAGACCTCTCATATCTGATATATATTGTTTTATTGTAACATCAAACAGATTTTATTATTTTATTTAAACTATTATTATATGCAGAAAAATATGGAATGCTTTCTAATTTATGTCACAGTTTTTACACAGTGGAGCTAAGAGGAGCATTTTTCCTAACACATAAAGAAGTTTGAGGTATTGGTTTGTTTTTTAGGGAGAGGGATTACTTTTCTGTTGTATTTATTATCTTTTCCTTCAACTTGGGATCAAATGATGTCATTATTTCAGATGCCCCAGGTCAAGTGCCCATCAGTAGGGATGAGAACCTCTCAAAGAAAAATCAGAAAGAGGAGATCATCGGTAAAAAGGCAGCGACTAAGGTTGCCCAACCTGAAGAAATGGGACCCTTGCAGAAAGATACTACAGGTAGCTGAACTGTGTTGTCTACATGTTACATTCTTCTGGCCTTTTAAAATGAGACTATTCCCTTAAGAATATAAACAAAAATATATTCTGTTTTCTTCTTATAATAACACTTCTCTACCTCATATGTGAAATAGTGAAAGTATTTTTAAGCTCCATTTTTAATATACTTTAGCAGGTAAAATTGACATTTTTCAAGCTCTTTGAGATGTTTCTAGAAAACTTTCAAATATAGTACACAAATTAATCCCATTGCCAGCAATGCACTTAATGTACTTTTTACCTTTGCTGATAAAAAATTTCAGTGACATGAGACCCTGACCCTTCAATACAGTTGTTGTATGCAAGCCTTTATTCTTTAGGAATTCAACCTGTTAACTTTGTTTATTTATTTTTTAAACAGGTTCTTATGGTAGTATATTGGTTTTTTGTAATTATTATTTTATTTTATATATTTAATTACTGTATGTCACTACAGCTTGTAAAATAAATTTACCCAACATGAACACACTTCCCACCAGTCCAGTTGAAGATACCATGCACATAATCATCATCAGATAATCCTCCAATTTTGTTTTCTTTTTAAAAGAGATTTTTTTGCTATAGGGCATTTGTGCTGGCCAGAGAGACAGAAAGCAAAAAATCTCCCCCAGGGGTGATGGTCATGCAACAATCCTTTCTCCTCCATTCTCCTCTTGGGGTTTTAGGCATGCACACACATATGCCCAGCATGGAGTTTTAAGCTGCCAGATCCAGGACTCAAACTGCCGGTCGATTATGTGAGAGTCTAGCAATGTAACCATTATGCCATCTGATGGTCTCTTGTTTTTTAATTTGCCAGAGGGCCTGTGTGCTTGCTGGAAAGAGGTGGGGATGGGGGAAGGGCAGCATCTCCCCACAGAGGATGGTCATTGAGATCCAGCCACTTTAAACACCATGCCATCAGCTGGCCCATCTCATTAACTTTCTAACTACCTCTCTAATTAATTTACTTCAGAAGGCTATGCTGATTAAAAATGTCTGTAATAGTGGGGGTTTTTTGTTTTTTGTTTTTTTTTTTTTTGGAGAAGTTTTTGCTATAGGGCGCGTGCGCTCGCCAGAAAGACAGAGAGAGACAGAGAGACAGAAAGCAAGAAATCACCCCCCAGGGGGATGGCCATGTCGCAATCCCTTCTCCTCCATTCTCCTCTCAGGATCTTGGGCACGCACGCACATGTGCCCCACGTGAGTTTAAGCCACCGGGTCCGGGACGCGAACCGCGGTCGACTACGTGGGAGTCCAGCGACATAGCCATTACACTAACTGTTGGTCCCTGTAATAGTGTTTTTAAGTTAGGGTTTATTTTGGCACTGAGAGATGAAAATGAACCAAAGCATCATTGGTTTTAAAAAGACAGGAAATTATTTTTCTTTCTCATAAAAATCCAAAGGTAGGCATCCAGGGTTGAAGTGGTGCTCCCAAAGTATTAGGAAACAAGCTCTCTCTCACCTGTTGCACCAATGTATTTGGCTTCCTGTTTCTTCCTTTTTTTTTTTTTTTTTTTTTTTTTTTAATAAAGAATTATATTGTTTAACTTTATTTACTTATTTATTTTAATTTGACCAAAGATACAGAGAGGCGGGGGGGAGGGAATTGAGAAAGCAAGCCACCAAGTCTGGGACTCAAACCACAGTCGGCCATGTGGGATTCCAGCACCCTTAACTACCATATCACTTACTGGTCCCTTGGCTTCCATTTTGAAGCCGAAGCCATCAATTGACTGGGAGAAAGGGAAAGAAAAAAAGTACGTCTCAGAAGTTACACCTACCAGTTTCCTTATATACTATTGGTCTTACCTAGTCACATCAAGCAAAATCGTCAAGGATGCTGGGGAATTTATTTGTCTTTATTCTGGTAACCATGTGTCCTGCTAACTGTAAGTGTTCTGTTTAGAGGAACAGGTAAATGCATGTTAGGGGATACTAGTAGTTTCTGCCGCAATTGGAACATATTTTAGAGCATAATTAGTCACTTCTCTTTTTTATATATTGCTCCTTTTTTTATCAGAAAGATAAAAAAAAGTTTTATTATGTGAAAATAAGTTAAAGTGAATTAAAAGCCGTACATAAAAAGGACTCATACTGTTTGATTCTGTTTATATACAAAAAGTC
Source organism: Tupaia tana (assembly GCA_026018925.1). Classification (NCBI taxonomy): domain Eukaryota; kingdom Metazoa; phylum Chordata; class Mammalia; order Scandentia; family Tupaiidae; genus Tupaia; species Tupaia tana. Next base: position 161,977,283 of record JAKSZU010000003.1, on the reverse strand, counting down.
GAGAATAAATCCAGTGAGACAGAAGGTTGATTAGTGGTTGCCGGAAGCTAGTGGGTGACTGCTAATGGGAGTGAGTTTTCTTTTTAGGGTGATGAGATGGCGATAATGGATGTACAACCTTGTAATAAGCTAAAAACCACTCATTTGTACACTTTGAAATGATTAAGTATATAGTATTCGAATTATATTTCAGGATTTTTAAAATGAATTTTAAAAACTTTCTCAGCCACAATGTTCTCGTCTATATAATTTATATTCCTACTGTGTGGAATGGACCCAGTGTGGTAAGGAACATAGCACTGGTTTTCATTGGATGCTCCGTAAATGGCCAGTCACCTGCCAGGATCCCAGTTGGGGCTTAATCACTCTGTGTGGCCAGGGGAAAACCAGAGCACCTCACCGAGTCTCCCATTTCTCACTTGCAAAATGAGAGTTGGATTAGATAAACCTTCAGGTCCTTCTAGATCTGGTCAGGACCTCTAGAAAACTCTTCAATTTATGAAAATGCTGAGAAAAATAATGTGTGTTTGTGTAGTTCTTGACATTTTCCAAAGCACATTCAAGTAGCTTCATTCCTTTGTTACCTCACCTGTCATTTAATATATATGTTGTTGTGTTTTTTTGTTTTTTTTTTAAAAAAAAACTTAGATTGATTTCTCAATAACACTTCAAAAATTTATTCACTTTTTACTGTTGCTAAGTAAATGTTCCAGATACCGTTTTGATCTTGTTAATCTCCTAATCAAAAGCTTTAGTTTTTATTGCCCTTAAGAATAAAAGCTAAACTCTTTAAGCATAGTCTTCCAGAAAAATAGACTTGGCTTCTAAATACGTTAAAAGCACTACTTCTCACCTCTTTTCCTTGTGGGTTCTATAATCAAATAAACCGTATACTTTCCTGAGTCCATTCTTCTGTTTTATAATTAATTTCCCTAAAATGCCTTTATCTTTTCATCTCATCTGTGTATCCCATCTTAGCTGTCTTCCTACTCAAATCAATTGTCTAGGGGCTGGCAGGTGGTGTAGTTAAGGCACTGGACTCCCACGTGACTAACTACAGTTCGAGTCCCAGACCTGGTGGCTTGCTCTCTCATTTTCTCCCTGGTCATATTTTAAAAACTAATAATGATAAATAAAATAATTCTTGAAAAAATGAAATTGTCCAGAGTTGTTCTGTGATACTCATAACTGGTATTAGTTATTCCTTCTTTGAGTACTTGTATCTCTTTATCTTTTATGGTGTATTTCTTTGACATTGATTTATATACATTTTCATCCCAATTTAAATAGTTTTCTAAGTACATCTCTGATTGAACTTGTTTTTTTCTTCTGTATTGGTAATACCACCCTCTACCTAGTATTGAATAGGTGCTTGAAATCTAAATGTTTTTTGGTCAACTTTCTGTCTGTGTGATGTGTTAATTTCCCTCTCTCAGTTCCCAGTGATGCTGCTACTGCTGAGCATTCAACTCGCATACAAGACTCAAAGGCTGAAAATCTACCCGACACTAAAACCACTAAACAGAAAGAGGAGATCCATAGTAAGAGAACAGTACCTAAGGAGGCCTGGCCAAAAGATAAAGAATCCTTACAGATAGATATTTCAGGTAATGGGATTCATGAATGTATCTGTATGTGTAAATCTGTGTCAGTGTCTCTATGTTCCCGTTTCATTCTTATGAGAATGTGGCCTAATGATTCAAGCAAACATCCTTTTTTTTTTTTCTCTAACTCTCTTTGGCACATAGCTTTGATGCTGCTTTGTCTATGTGGATATATGCAGGTTGGCCATCCCTATTCCAAAAACACAAAATGCTGTAAAATCTGAAACTTGCTGAGTACCAACATGTTACCACAGGTGGAAAATTGCACTCCTGACCTCTTGGGATGGGTTGCAATCAAAATGCTGCAACATAAAAAATATTGCATAAAATTCCCTTCAGGCTATATATATGTACATGTAAGATATGAAACATCAATGAATTTCATGTTTAGACTTGGGTTTTGTCCCCAAGATAACTCTTTATTTATATGCAAATACTCCAAAATCAAAAAAAATAAAAAATTGAAACATTTTTTGGTCTTGGGCATTTCAGATAAAGGATATTCGACTTGTTTGTTGACTTGTAAAATTATTTTTACTTCTGGGAAAAGATATTAGCCACTGAGAAACAGAATTATAAATAAATGCCTAAAGGCAATAGTATAAGAAGTACCAAAACAAAAAACCTAACGGCATTCCAGAAGACTTTGGTGAAGACAGCGAAAGTGTTAATATTGGGTCATCGGAAGTCTTCATGCATTTTTGCATGAAAAACAGAAAACTATGTCATGACTTTAACAATGACCCAATACAACTTTAAAAATACTATTAAAAAAAAAAAGCCAAAATCAAACTTAATTTGTATTTTGCCAAGGCCCCCATTTTCTGATAGAAAAGCATGTGGGGTGACAGTCTGAGCAACCACCACCAAGCTAGGCACTGGGGAGATGGCAGAGACTGACCCCAAGACTGTGCAGGACCTGACTCTGTGGTGTAGACTCTCTTGCAACAGATGCAAGATAAATTTCAGACTATGTCTGACCAGATCATTGAAAAAATTGATGATATGAATAGTCGTATTGATGATCTGGAGAAAAACATCGCCGACCTCATGACACAGACTAGGGTGGGAGAACTGGAAGGTGAAAACAAGATACCTGCCACACAGAAGAGTTGAAGGTTTCCAATGATTAACACCAGAATCTGGAACACCAAGAAAAGACCAGCTGGCTTTCTGAGCTAACCACTATGTGTAGACAGGTTTTGTATTATAAAGTGTGCTTTCTTAACCATATACTATATAGTGAGTTTAAAGAGTGACTCCCCCTGTGTCTTGAACATATTATCTTCACATTTCGGGCCTTGGTCAGTTGCGCTATTAATTATTAAACACTAAAACTTAGGCAGTTCCTTAAAAAAAAAAAGTAAAGAAAAGCATATAGGACACAAGTCATTACTACCTATTAGAAGGAGAGGAATAGGGGAGCGGCAGGTGGCGTGGTGGTTAAGGTGTTGGACACTCCCACATGACTCACCACGGTTCGAGTCCCAGACCTGGCAGCATGCTTTTTCATTTATCCTCTCTCTCTCTCTCTCTCTCTCTCTCTCTCTCTCTCTCGTGTGTGTGTGTGTGTGTGTGTGTGTCTGGTCAAATTAAAATAAAATGAATGAATAAATAAAATCTTAAAAAAAAAAAAAAAGTAGGAGAGGAATAAAGAAGCTAGTCTACCCATACTGTATTTTGAAAACAGTCCAGGTTCAAAGTGATCACATAATGTTTAAAACAAATGATTTTCAACAAGGGTATTAAGACTACACAATGAGGAAAGAGTAGCCTCTGACAAATCATGCTAGGAAAACTGGATAGCCACATGCAAAGTGAAGTTGAACCCCTACTTTACTTTCCATATGCAAAAACTAACTCAAAATTAGAGATACAAATTAGAGAGACCTAAAACCATAAAACTCCTTGAAGAAAATGTAGGGGGAAAGTTTCAGGATACTGTATTTGGCAATGATTTCTTGGCTATAATACCAAAAGACTTAAGCAACAAAAGCGAAAATAGACAAATTGGGAATATATAAACTACCAAACTTTTGCATGTCAGGATCTTTTGAGTGTCAGGATCTTGCTAAGTTACCCAGGCTGGCCTCTTAACCCACAACCCTCATGCCTGAAACTCCTGTGTAGCTCAGATTACTAGTTTGTGCTGCTGCACCAAGCTACATTTCAAATTTTTTGTTGCTCCAAAAATGAGCTCATGTTTAATTCCACTTTTCCATTAGATTTTTTTGAAGTTTACTCATATATCTGATAAGAGATTAATAATAAGAATATGTAGGGCATTTGTACAATTCAACAATAAGAAAATAAATAAGCTCATTTAAAATAAGTGAAAGGGGAGACCAGCAGTTGGCATAATGGCTATGTTGCTGGATTCCCATGTAGTCGACCGTGGTTCGAGTTCTGGACCCGGTGGCTTAAACTCATGCCAGGCATGTGTGCGTGCGTGCCCAAGATCCTGAGAGAAGAAAGGATTGCGGCGTGGCCATCCCCCCAGGGGTGATTTCTCGCTTTCTGTCTCTCTCTCTCTCTCTCTCTCTCTTTGTCTGTCTGGCAAGCGCACACGCCCTATAGCAAAAATCTCTCAAATAAAAGCAAAAGGGGGCCAAATGTTGGTGCAGCAGTAAAATGGTGCTCTGTGAAGCTGACCCATGTGGACGGTTGTGGGTTTGCACCCAGAGACCTCACTGAATGTGCCAGGCATGCCTGTGCCGATGATGTGAGGCTGGCTACAACTGGGGGTGGATTGTGGCATCAAGATCTTGTAGGGAGGGACCAGCAGGTGGCGTGGTGGTTAAGGCGCTGGACACTCCCACATGGCTGACCACGGTTCAAGTCCCCGACCTGGTGGTTTTCTTTCTGGGGCCAGCAGGTGGCGTGGTGGTTAAGGGGCTGGATTCCCACATGACCAATGGTGGTTCGAGTCCTGGACCTGGCAGCTTGCTTTCTCACTTTCTCTCTCTCTTACTCTGTCCCTTTCTGTTCAAATAATAAATAAATCAAGTTAAATAAAATAGCTCTTTTACCAAAAAAAAAAAAAAAAAAGATCTTATAGGGAGTCCTCTCTCTGACTTTCATAGAAGAAAGAAAGATTATTCAAAGAAGTGGGCAAAGGATTTTTGAAGAGACAATTCACCAAAGAAGATACATAGATAGCCAACAAGCATATGAAAAAATGTGCATGCGTGTCCAAAATCCCAAAAGGAAAATAGAGGAGAAGGGATTGCTGCATGGCCAACACCCCTGGGGGGATGATTTCTCACTTTCTGTCTTTCTGACTCTCAGATGAGTACACACACCCTATAGCAAAAAATCTCTCTCAAAAAAAGGGGGGGAATGCAAATCAAAATCATGATGAGCTATTATCATTAGGATGGCCACTATCAAAAGAACAGAGACTAATGTTGGTGAAGATGCTGAGAATTTGGAACCCTTGTGGTCTGTTGATAGCAATAGAAAATGGTAAGCCATATGGATAAAAGTATGAAGGTTCTCAAAAAAAGTCAGAAAACCCAGATGTGATAATGTGCTAGACCCTGCTGTTCAGCAGGCTGTGTCCTCATGGAAGGCCCCAAGTTTAATCCCTGCCCCACCCCAAAGGACTAGGTGCAATGGCACACACCTGTAGTCTCAGCCACTCAGGTGGCTAAGCAGGAGGTTTCTAACGTAATGATAGCATGTTTTAAAAAGCACTTCCTCCTCCTCTCTCCCCATTACACACGTACAATATTTTTCAATAATTATCATATTTTTCAGAAGTCTCACTTCTGGACATATATTCAAAACAGTTCAAAGCAGGGTCTTGAAAAGATATCTACACATCCATATTTTTTGCAGCATTATACATAATACCCAAGAATTCGTAGAAGTCCAGATGTTTATCAGCAATGAAAGGATGAGGAAACTAATATCCATTATTATTTGCTGATTAAAAATAAAAAAGAGGGACTGGCAGGTGACGTGGTGGTTAAAGGTGCAGGACTCCCACATGGCCGACTGCAGTTCAAATCCCAGACCTGATGGCTTGCTTTCTCACTTTCTCTCTCTCACTCTAACTCACTCTCACTCTGTCACTCTGTCCCTTTCTGGTCAAATTTAAAAAACGAACAAATAAAGTTAAATAATTATTTAAAAATAAATAAAGAAAATGTGTTCTCTGCATACAACAGGATTTTATGCAGCCTTAAAAAAATTCTGTCATGCTATAACATGGATGAATATTCAGGCCATTATGCTGAGCAAAATAATTCAGCCACACTCTGTGATTCATATAAAAATCTCTAAAGCATCAAAATCATAGAAGCAGAAAGGAAATAGGTGGCTGTCAAAGGTTCGGGGTATGGTGAACAGAGTAATAATGTTTAGTGATTATAATTTCAGTGGTACAAGATGATAAAGTTAGAGATATGGTGTACAAGAATATTAATATTTTCTAAGACTACTGAGCTATACACTTAAAAATGGCTAAGATGGTAAATTTAATGTCATGGGTTTTTTTACTACACATAAAAAGAACATGTAGGATGAAGAAATAGAATATTGCAACTCTGCAGTGAGTAGTGTGGAAAACATAGCTGTCAAAAGAAAGGTGGAAATACAGTCTGTAAAAGCATACTCTGAAAGACATGAAAATCTGTCCTTATATTTTATCTTCTGAATGATTTTAGAAGGCATGAAATGTTTCAGATAAAAATGTATATAATGAGATGTAAAGGGAGCGTTAGGGAATTGGAGAATAAAAGTGAAATGAAGAAGAATGTACCAATTAGGAAAAGAAGATGAAAGTGTTTAGAAAAATAGTGGAATTTGAGGACTGAAAGTGCAAATCTAACACAGTGGTGGCTGTTGCTGTCTCTAAAGATTATAACAGAAAAGTAATAGATAAGAATTGAACCTGCAATTTCTTTTTTAATTATTTATTTTATTTATCACTATTATTATTTTTAAATTTGCTACAGGACACATACACTCACCAGAGAGAAACAGAGAAACAGAGAGAGAGAAGAAAGCAAGCCGCCAGGTCCAGGACTTGAACCATGATCAGCCAGGTAGGAGTCCAGTTCCCCAGCCACCACACCACCTGCTGGCCTGAACCTGCAACTTAAAAGAATATGGAAAGCCTCAGGAAAAATTTATAAATAATGATCATTTCTGAAACACAAGTTGGTAATAGTTTTTATTAGGTTTTTCCCGTATTACACTTACGCCCACCAGGGCCAGACAGAGACAGTGAAAGTGAGAAATAACCCCCTTGGGGAAATGGACATGCCACGTTTCTTCCATTCTCCTCATAGGATTTTGGGCATGCATACACATGTGCCTGGCATGATTTTCAAAGCACCAGATCTGGGAATAGAACTGCAGTTGGCCATATGGCAGTCCAGTGCCTTCACCATTTGCTAGCCCCTGTTTGTGAAAGTTTCGTACTTCAAAGAAAAAAAAGGATTGTACAGGTATGCCTGCAGAAAAAGAAGGGAAAAAAAAAATCAGAGGAGAGCAAGTATAAATGAGCTAATTTTATTTTCAAAGTTGATAAATCAAGAAATACAGATTTAAAGGCCAACCAGGTAACATGGTAGGTAAGACAGCTGGATCCCACATGGTCAACTGTATGGTTCAAGTCCTGAACCTGATGGCTGGAAAAACACACTGGGCATACACATGCCTGCCCCAAAATCCTGAAAAGAGAATGAAGAAGGGCTTGTAGCATGGTCATCTCTTCTTAGGTGGAGAGTGGGGAAGTGCTTTCTCATTTTCTCTCTCTCTCTCTGGTGTACATGCCCTGTAGCAAACAAAAATAATATAGATTTAAATGTAATATTAAAAAAATCTTGGGACCAGCAGTTGGTGTAATGGCTATGTCGCTGGACTCCCATGTAATCAACTGCAGTTTGAGTCCCAGACCCTGTGGCTTAAACTCACACCAGGCACTTGTGTGTGTGTGCCCAATATCCCGAGAGGAGAATGGAGGAGAAGGGATTGCAGGGTGGCCATCCCCCCTGGGGGGTGATTTCTCACTTTCTGTCTGTCTCTGGCAAGCGCACGCGCCCTATAGCAAAAACCTCTCCAAAAAAAAAAGTCTTTAAAATTACCTCTTGAGTAACTTAAAAAAACTATAAAACATCCACTATATATATATATACACACACACACACACACAGAATGTACGCATGGAAGTAAAAAAATAATAGCAGGGAAAGGTGGAGTGAAGACAACAGAAAGAAAATGTGTAATGAAAGGGGAGAAAATATCATAAAATAAGAGAATGGAGAGCATACAAGAATATATAAACCAAATTCATTTATTAATATATAAGAAAAATCTTGGATTGAGAACAAACCCAGTTCCATATTACATAGCAGACACAACAAAAGTAAAATGACTCGGAAAGATTGAAAGTAAAAAGAACACTTTAACAAGTCAAAGAGAAATTTGAGAACATTGATATAGATGAGATTAAGTTCAACACTAAAAGTTTTACAGAAATTAAGCAAGAATATTTTTATACTGATTTGTAATCCACAATGAAAACATATCACATAAATCTTTAAGCATCAGATAACTTAGTATAAAAAGTACATAAAATGAAAACTGGGAGCTCCACCAGTAAGGAAGTTTATGTGCAGTGAGATTGAATGAAGATACCGAATTTTATCAAAACATTTAGGATATATTGTTAGGCAAAAGGTGAATAAGGGATAGAGGGAAATGTGGATTTTCTCGTAAGGGGAAAAAAGTAAAGCAGCCATAAACTAACAGAATACTCTTGAGGACCTTCAAAGAGAAATGGAGGAATATAGAATAGTAGTAGAGAGCTTGAAAACACAGCTCCTGATTAGTGATAAAGATGAATTAAGGGGCCAGCAGAAGGTGTGGTGGGTGGGGCACACACCATGTGGGGACTCCCGCATGGCTGACTGCGGTTCGAGTCTCAGACCTGGCAGCTTGCTTTCTCACTTTGTCTGTCTGTCTGTCTGTCTGTCTCTCATGAGTGGGCATACCCTATAGCAAACTTTAAAATAATAATACAAAATTAAATAAGTCTTTAAATAAAATAATAAATGTGAATTTAGGGGGTTTTTTTTCCCCCTTTAATGTCCGAGAGTGGGCGTATTAACCATTGAGATAGAAGAGAGAAACCCCATTGGGTACATGGTTACACCACAGTCCTTTTTCCTCCATTTCCCCATCCTGTCAGGATTTTGAGCATGCACACATGTTTTCTAAGTCTCCAGAGGCTTTGAACTGGGCCAGGATTCGAACTGTGGTCAGCTACCCTAGTAGAGCATAAATTGAAGGTACACATCATCATGTGTGTATTTAAAGAGTAGATTGGGGAAAGACAAGTAGGGACAGGCAGCCTATAAGATATGTGTACTATTTTGAGAAATAGACAGATTTTTTATTGTTTGGCAAGAGATTAATGGCAGGAAAAAGAAGGTAATGGAGATAAAAGTATCAAGGATAACTCCCAGATTTTGGTTTGGACAATGGGGTTAATGTGCCATTTATAGAAATGTAGAAGATTGCAAAGATACAGTTCAAGGGGCCAGCACATAGTATAATGGTTACATCACTGGACTCCCACATGACCAACTGTGGTTCGAGTCCTGGACCCAGCAGCTTGAAACTTATGGCGGGCACATGTGTATGCATGCCCAAAATCCCAAAAGGATAATGGAGGAGAAAGGATTGTGGCATGGTCATCCCCCGGCAGGTGGTTTCTCATTTTTTCTTTCTCTGTCTCTCCAGTGCGTGCATATGCCTCATAGCAAAAATCTCTCTTAAAAAAAAACAAAACAACAACAACAAAAAAAACAGTTCTAGAGGTTACACCAAGTTCAGTTAGGGAGATTGAAAATATGAGATGACTGTGGCATCCCGTGAATATAACAAGTATATAGTTAAACATATTAATGTAGAGCTCAAGAGAGAAGTCATAGCATGAAATGTTAATTTGAGATTAGTTAACAGTAACAGCATGAAGATGTACTAAAAGCCACAAGGAGAGATGAGATGACTTTGAAAGAGAATGCAGTATGAGAACATCTGACCGAATTGGCCATAGATGGACGTCATTGATCTTCCTAGTAAGAATAGTTTAGTCCATTGGTGTGACTCTGTTGTCATGTAATTTGTAGAGTAAATTGGAGTAAGAAATGAGGTAAAAAAGGGGAAAATACTTTTTTTTTTCTACTTTAGAAATGTTGTTATGAAGAGGAGCAGAGAAATGGGTTAGTACTTGGAGGAAAATATGAGGGTTTTCTAAACATCAGATATGCCAAATGATGCTTTCACACTGTTGGGAATCATCAAGTAAAGGGGGAGAGCCTAAAGATATGAGAGATGTGTCAGGGGAAGGAATCAAGGTGTTGAAAGAAAGATGAGCTGTGTTTCAGAGCGCTGCTGGAGGGACTTGACTTTAAAAGAGTGGTACTACTGGGACCAGCAGTTAGCGTAAAAGCTATGTCGCTAAACTCCCATGTAGTTGACTGCGGTTCGAGTCCCGGACCTGGTGGCTTAAACTCAGGCCAGGCGCGTGTGCATGTGTGCCCAAGATCCCGAGGAGAATGGAGGAGAAGGGATTGCGGCATGGCCATCCCCCGGGGGGGGGGATGACTTCTCCCTTTCTGTCTCTCTGTCTCTCTCTGTCTTTCTGGCGAGCACACACGCCCTATAGCAAAAACCTCTCAAAAAAAAAGAGTGGTACTACCTCTGAATCTGAAAAGATGGTGGGTGCAGGTGTCTTGGCATAGGTGACTGTAGAGTTGCCTCAGGACATTCACACATGATGGTCCCTTTGTCCAGAATGTTCTTGACCTGCCATTTTTGTTTTCGGTTTACTCATTTTTACTTCACATTATAGCCTCCTCAGACAAGTCTTTTTAAACTACCATTTTATATTTAAAGTATTTTTTTCTTCATCCTGTTTTTGTCCTTCATAGCCCTCAATACAATTTATAATTACATATTTATATGTATGTGTTTAATGCAGGAGCAGCACTCTCAAGAACCTGTAGAAACTAAACACAATCTCCCAATTATTAACTATTCCTAGAGAATTCTAAAATGTTGCAGAGTATATTTATACCTCAAATATAAAAGCAGATTCCATGTATTTCACTATACTCTGGGGAAATCCATAGGGATATATAGAGTATTTAATAAAAACTCTGGCTGCCAGTAATCTATAGTGTGGGTGAAAAGGACTGTACAGTTGAATACATACATATGTATTTATTTATTTAATCTTTTATTGCTGCTCATTACCTGTAACTCCAGAAAAGTTTATTGATCCCATGTTAGAGTTTACAGTCAGCTTATGATTATGTCTTAGTCTGTGTCTACTACTATAACAAAACAGTACTGATTGGGTAATTTATAAATAATAGAAATTTATTTCTTACAGTTCTGGAGGCTAAGAAGTCTAAGATCAAGGCATCGACAGATTCAGTGTCTGGTGAGGGCCCCATCTCTGCTTCCAAAATGGCACCTTGTTGCTATGTTCTCTCATGGAGGAAGGCAGAAAAGGGTCAGACAGACTCCTTCAAACCCTTTTATAAGGCACTAATCCCATTCATAAAGAGGCAGCCCACATGACCTAATCAACTAAAAGTGACCTGATAGAATTATATTGGGTATTAATTTTCAGCATGAATCTTGAAGGAACATAGACATTTAAACCATAGCAGCTTGTGAGCTGTTATTACATCTAAATATGAATGTGCCCCAAGTCCAGACAGTGGCACAACAGTAAAATTTCAGTGCTCTGTGGGAGTGGCCCACATGGAAAGGTTCCAAGTTCAAATCTGGAGACCTTCCTGAGTATGCTGGGCACATATAGGCCCATGACCTGGGGTTTGCTGGTGGTGTATCACAGTCTCAAGACTCTGTTGGGGGTGTTGTTTCTCCTACCCCCCCCCCCCCCCCGGTCTTTTGCATATGGAAGAAATAACTAATTTTAAAATTGGCTATTTTTTATATAGAGTAATGATTGTTCAAAAAGTGATAGATTCAAAAAAAAATTGATAGATGATAGACTGTCAAAAAGATAGAAGATAGTGAATTTTATTTTCTATATATATTGTATCACAATCTTAAAATTTGGGGGAATGGGGCCAGTAGATGGCATAGCAGTTACATCGCTGGACTCCTACATAGTGACTGCAGTTCAAGTCCCAGACCTGGTGGCTTGAAACTCATGCTGGGCATGTGTGAGTGTGTACCGAAGATCCGAGGAGGAGAATGGAAAAGAAGGGATTGCAGTGTGGCCATCCCCCCTGGGGGGTTGATTTCTCACTTTCTCTTTCACTGTTTCTCATTCTGATGAGCACATGCACCCTAAGGCAAAAACTTATTTAAAAAAAAAAAAAAAAAGTGGGGGGAAGAGTGGAGATAGTTCACAAAAAAAGGAATTTTAAACATCTCTAAATGTGCAAGAGGGTTTTTTTTTTTTTAATTTTACCCTTTTAATTACTGATGATGAAAATGAAGTTTTGGATTTATTCACTGAAAATAGAATTACCAATAACTATGTCTTAGTTTTATTAGCAGTATTAAAATTTTTTTTAAATGTAAAGCAGAGATAAAACACATATTACAACACCTCACACATAGCAAGCGGTGAGTATACAGCAGCTGTTCTGATGATCTGTAAGACTAAACTGCCTTCCTAGAGGGCACATAGTCTATCCATGGAATCTTATGCAGGCACTGAATTTTCTGAAACTTCATATATAAACATTTCTTTCTTTCAGTCTTAGTTCTATACCTTAAGTGTGAATGGTATTTGTAAAGGGAATGCAAATACCTTAAAATTCTTTCAAAATCTTTTTTTTTTTTCCTTTCAGAGTCTGAATGTCATTCAGAATTCGAAAATACTACCCATTCTGTCTTCAAGTCCGCCAAATTTTACTTTCATCATCCAGTGCACCTACCAAATGATCAAGATGTTTGCCATGAATCTTTGGGAAGGAGTGTTTCTGTGAGGCATTCTTGGAGAGATTTCTTTCAGCACCATCAAGAGAAGCATACTTGTCTTCCTCCTCCTTATCAAAATGTGGACCAGAGTACAGCAGATTATACCAGAATAAAGAGCCTCAGCATCAATGTGAATTTGGGAAACAAAGAAGTGATGCATACTACTAAAAGTCAAGCTAGAGATTATCTAAAGAGTAGCAGACAAGGTAATGAGTCAAAGAGAGATCATAAGGTCACCCCAGAGACAGCAACTCAGCACACCGCAAGTTTGAATGAACTCTGGAACAGGTATCAGGAGCGACAGAGGCAACAGAAACCACGTGAGTTCAGTGATAGAAAAGAACTATCCTTGGTGGACCGATTGGATCGTTTGGCTAAACTACTTCAGAATCCCATCACACATACTCTCCAGGCCTCAGAAAGTACACACGATGATAGCAGAGGAGAACGAGATGTAAAGGAATGGAGTGGTAGACAACAACTGCAGAAGAACAAGTTTCAGAGAAAGAAGCGATATAAAAGCCTAGAGAGAAACTATAAAAGCATAGGCGATCTTAAAAAAAGCAAGGTGCTTCCTACTCAAAAAGCTGGGAGATCCAATCAGATTAAAATTGAACAGATTAAATTCGATAAATATATTCTGAGAAAACATCCAGGTTTTAATTATATAAGCAACACTTCTTCGGATTCTAGACCCTCAGAGGAAAGTGAACTGTTCACAGACACTCCCACCAACATCCTTTCCACAACCACTTCTCCCGTTGAATCGGATATACTGACCCAAACAGATAGAGAAGTGGCTTTGCACGAAAGGAGTAGCTCTATTTCCACCATTGACACTGCCCGACTGATTCAAGCTTTTGGCCATGAAAGAGTATGTTTGTCACCCAGGCGAATTAAATTATATAGCAGCATCACTGACCAACAGAGGAGATACTTCGAGAAGCGGAGCAAACACACCAAGAAAGCATTGAATATAGGTCATCCCCTAATGACTTCTGAGCACACCAGAAGGAGACACATCCAGGTACATGGCTACAAATTCCATCTGGCAATGTGACTGCCTTTTTCGTGGACTTTCTAGTTAAGCTTTGCACACAGGTGAAAAAAAGCCATTTGCCCTTTCCTCACTATAACATTGCTTACCAACTGGAAAAGAGTGAGAAAGTGTAGTACAGTGCTATTGTGAGTTGTCATTCTTTTCATCAACATTCATTTACAAATCACCCTTGGATGAAGGGCTTTGATGCTAGATGCTTCAGAATCTGCAAAGTATACCGTTGACATGGGGAACTTCAAGTTTAGAGTGACCTCTATCCTGAACAACATTGCCTGAGCTTTTTGTTTTTGTTCATTCTTCTCCTTCTTTCAAGAAACATTTGAGGTACTTTTAAACACACACACACATAAATAATACAATATGAGTTTATTTTAAGTAAGTAAAGAATTAGGATGATAAAGTTGAAACCACGGTAAACTATAATGTGATTTTTTAAAAAATTAAAATTTGTGAGTGAAGGAGAGACAAGTTGAAGTCAGAAGGGAGATAAAGATATTTGTGGATGTGGTGGCCAGAAGTGAGCAACTAGTTTGACTATGTTTTCTAATACTTAGTGTTGCTAGGATTTAGTGATTAATCACATTAGTTTGCAGTATAAAAGCAGACCATATTTCAAAAGCATTACCAATATTTCTAGTACAGAGACCTAAGAATAATTTCTCTCATCTGTCTTCCTAAAGAAGGCATCACTATGGGAACCAGCAGTTAGCGTAATGGCTATGTCGCTGGACTCCCACGTAGTCGACCGCGGTTCGCGTCCCGGACCCGGTGGCTTAAAACTCACGCCAGGCGCGTGTGCGTGCGTGCCCAAGATCCCAAGAGGAGAATGGAGGAGAAGGGATTGTGGCGTGACCATCCCCCCTGGGGGGTGATTTCTCGCTTTCTGTCTCTATGTCTCTCTCTCTCTGTCTGGCGAGCGCACGCGCCCTATAGCGAAAAACCTCTCCAAAAAAAAAAAAAAAAAAAAGGCATCACTATGTAACAGAGTCTCCCATAAATTCCTTAAAATTCCATAACAATATCTATAATTCCTTAGGTTAGGGAGTTAGTAAAGGTAAACAAGGGATCAGCAAATGCAGATCATTGCAAAAAAACGAAGAGTAAAATTAAGATTATCTAGAGAAGTGCTCTCCAAAGAGGGATGCTTGCAAGTGGTTCATTGGAGTGTGGGGAAAAAATTAGAATTTATATTTATTTTTCTCAAGCTTTTAAAATTTTTTGTGTATGTTTTGTGAGTACAATAGTGACATGATTTATAAATAAATATCTATTTTGGCAATTTGTGCTAAAATAATACTTTTTCAGTAGGATTGGATGATAAAAAAAATTTTGGAAACCACTTGTCTAGAGAAAAGGAGGCATGAAATGCTCAGTTTACTTATAAATATTATTTCTCATAACTGAGCTTTTGGTAGGTATTAAATGACTGAGTACATATATGAATAATACAATTTTTGGTGTTTTTTTAGTGAATGAGATTTAGAAATGGCACAGATAGGGAAAATAATCCAGGTAGGAGGTGTATGTGTGTGTGTGTTAAAATATCCAACATAATTGTTACAATTTTGACCATTTGAGTATATTCTCAGTGTTACACAATCATCACCATATCTAATTATAGAAATTTTTCATCACTGCAGTGGAAACCCCAAACCTATTTAAGCCCTGACTCCCTAATTCTCCCTGTCTTCTGTTGGCAACAGGTAATCTAATATTTGTCCCAGTGGATTTGCCTGTTTTAGTTATTTCATATAAATGGAGTCATAGGATATATGACCTTTGTGTCAGGAGTCTCTCACTTTGGCATAGTTTTCAAGTTCATCCATATCATAGCATATATTGGTACTTCATTGCTTTTTTTATGGCTGAATAATTTTATTTCATTATAC
Organism: Tupaia tana; assembly: GCA_026018925.1. Classification (NCBI taxonomy): domain Eukaryota; kingdom Metazoa; phylum Chordata; class Mammalia; order Scandentia; family Tupaiidae; genus Tupaia; species Tupaia tana. The sequence goes on along the minus strand of JAKSZU010000003.1, from coordinate 161,961,747 downwards.
ACACATGTTTTCGTTCATCCACTGATGGACATTTGGGTTGTTGCCATCTTTTGCCTATATTTTGTTAATATAGGTAATAGAAAACAGTCATATATAAGTTTTTGTTGGAACACCTGCATGAATTTCTTTTAGTATATACGTGGGAGTGGAAATGCTGGTCATATCCTAGCTTTATATGTAACTTACTGAGGAACTGCCAGACTTTCACAATGGCTGCACCATTTTACATTCTTACCAGGAATATATGAGGGTTTCTCCATTTTTTCACACACTTTTCAGTTGTACTGTCTTATATTCCCACCAACAGTGCAAAAGAGTTTCAATTTCACCACATCCTCACTAACACTTTCTATGTTTTTATAGTAAGTTATCCTATTGGATATTAACTGATATCTCATTGTGGTTCTGACAGATACTTTCCTAATGAATAGTCATGAGTATACTTTTATGTCTTTAATAGCCATTTGTATAACTTCTTTGGAAAAACGTCTTTTTAAGTCCCTTGATCTTTTAAAATCTGGCCCCTTTTTTTTGTAGTTGAGTTGTAGGGATTTTCTGTAAATTTGGGTATTAACTTCTTATTGATCTTATGATCTGCAAGTATTATTTTTTCCATTATATGGATTGCATTTTTCATTAGCACTCTCTTCATTGTGTCTTTTGACATACAAATATTTTAAATTTTCATGTAGCCCAATTTATTATTTTTTGTTGCTTGTGCTTTTAGTGTCATTTCTGAGAAGTCATTGTGAAACCTAGTGTTATGAAGGTTTTCTCCTATGTTTTCTTCTAAGCATTTTATAATTTTAGCTTTCACACTTAGATTTTTTTATTCATTTTGAAGTAATCAGGTAAGTTCCACCTCTATTTTAAAGCACGTGGAGATGCCATTTGTACAGCACCATTTGCTGAACAGACTGTGTTTTCCTCATTGAATGTTCTTAGCACTCTTCTCAAAAATTATTTAACCATATGAATAAGGAGCCCTCTGCTCTTTATCTTTATGTCTATCTTTATGCTAGTACTGTTTTGATTTATTGTATCTTTGTAATATGTTTTGAAATCAGAAAGTTTAAGACCTCCAACTTCATTCTTTTTCAAGACTTTTTGGCTATTCAGGATCTCTTGAGATTCTAGATGAATTTTAGTAAATATTCCTCTTTTTTATGCTATTGTAAGTAATTTCATTGCTTTCGTAATTTCATTTTCTGATTATTTATTGCTGTTGTATAGATACAGGAATAATTTTTTAAAGAGGTTTTTGCCATAGAGCACATGCACTCATTGGAGAAAGAGAGATAGGCAGACAATGAGAAGGAAAGTGAGAAATCACTCTCCTGGGGGGATGGCCACACCACAGTCCCTTCTCTTTCATTCTCCTACTGAGATATTAGACATGGATAGACACGCACCTTGTGATTTTCAAGCCACCAGGTCTGGGACTTGAACTGTGGTTGGCCATGTGGGAATCTAGTGATGTAACCACTATACCATCTGCTGGCCCTGATAGAGAACTTTTACATATTGATCTCATATCTTGCAAGTTTGCTGAATTAAGTCATGTCATCTCCAGATAGAGATAGTCTTACTTCCTCCCTTCCATTTTGGGTGCTTTTACTTATTTTTTCTTTCCTAAATGTTATGGTCAGAACTTTGAGTGGAGTGTTGAATAGAAGTGGGAAAAGTAATCATGCTAGTTCATGATTTTAGGAAGAAAGTTTTTAGCCTTTTATCATTGAGAATAATATTGGCTGTGGATTTTCATGTATAACTTTTATCATGTTGAAGTTTCCTTTTCTCCCTATTTTGATGAGTGTGTTTTTTTATCATGAAAGGGTTTTTGAGTTTCGCTAAATACTTTAGTTAGCATCTATTGAGGCGATTATCTGGTGTAATTTTCCCCCTTTCTATTAATATGGCATATACATATTGACAATCATATATTGAACCAACCTTGAATTCCTGGGATTAAATTCTATTTGACTGTATACTTCTGGATTTGATTTGTTAGAATTTTTTCTTCTTTTTCTAGAGAGATTTTTGCTATTGGGTACATATGCTCACCAGACAGAGCCAGACAGAAAGTGAGAAATCACCTCCCGGGGGGATGGCCACACTGTAATCCCTTCTCCACTCTCCTATTGGAATTTTGGGCACACCCACAACCGTGCCCCATGTGAGTTTTTTAAGCCGCCGGGTCATGAACTCAAACCATGGTCAACTACATGGGAGTTTAGCAATGTAACCATTGCGCCATCTGCTGTTCTTTGATTTGCTAAATTTTTTTTTTCTGTTTTTTGGAGAGGTTTTTGCTATAGGGCACATGCGCTCACCAGAGAGACAGAGAGAGACAGAGAGACAGAAAGTGAGAAATCACCCCCCAGAGGGGGATGGTCACGCCACAATCCCTTCTCCTCCATTGTCCTCTCAGGATCTTGGGCACGCACACACATGCACCCAGCATGAGTTTAAGCCACCGGATCTAGGACTCGAACCACAGTCGACTACGTTGGAGTCCATTGACATAGCCATTACACTAACTGCTGGTCCCTGACTTGCTAGAATTTTGAAGAGAATTTTTGCATCTATTTTCATAGTGGATTTTAATATGTAGTTTTCTCATGATAGCTTTACCTTTGGTATCAGGGTACCATGGCCTTAGAAAACGAGTTTTCCATCCTTTTATGTTTTCTGATGATGAGTTTGAAGAAGATTGATTTTAAGATCAATGTTAATTCTTTAAATGTTAGAATTCACCAATGAAGCCATTTAGTCATGGATTTTTCTTTGGAGGAATTAATTTTACTTATTTCATACGTGTGTGAGAGAGAAAGATAGACATAAGCACCCTCAACAGGATCTCACACCATAATCCCCCCTGCTCCAACCCTAGCCTTCTCTAATGAGCCAAGATCATGAGTGTGCCTAGGCACACTGAGTACAGATTAACCCAGGAACCAAACCCTCAGTCTTCCAAATGGCTTCCAGCCTTGCAGAGTTTTGCATGACCACTGTGCAACCACAGTGGGCCTGATGCAATTTTTTTTTATTATTATTAATACTGATTCAATCTCTTGTTGTAAGTATTTAGATTTTCTATTTATTCTTGAGTCAGTTTTTGTAGTTTGTGTTTCTTGAAATTTGTCCATCTCTGTTGTTTTTCTAGCCTTTGTTTCATTTGTCTGCACTGTTGTCTTCATTATTTTCCCTGGTTGCTTTGGGCTTTAGTTTTCTCTTTTTAATTCCTTGTAGTTTAAAATTAGATGATTGATTTGAGATTATTCTTTTTCAAGTAAGTATTTTTCAACTTTAAATTTCCCTTTGTGTACTGCTTTTGCAGATACGATTTTTCTCCTAGACTCTGCCTTCTCTGCATTTCATAAATTTTGGTATATGTTATTTTTTCACTAATTGCACAGTATCTTTTAATTTCCCTTGTGAGTTCTTATTTGACCATTGGGTGTTGAAGACTTGTTTAATTGTCACATATGTGTGAAGTCTCCACATTTCCCTCTGTTACTGATTTCTGGTTTCATTCCTTTGTAATCAGAGAATAAAGTTTATATTCAGTCATTTTGCATTTATCGTGCTTTTTTAGGGACTAGTATATGGTCTGTCTTGGAGAATTTCCTTGTGTACTTGAGAAGAATATGTATTCAGGTATGTTGGTTGGAGTATTCCTTATATAAGTTAAATCTAGCTGGTTTATAGTCTGTTTTCTTACTGGTCTTCTGTCTATGTTTTCTATACATATCGGGAGTGAGGTTGTAGCCTACAGTTATTACTATGAAACAATTTTCAATTCACTTACGAGATTTTTTTTTTTTACTTTATATAGTTTAGAGCTGTATTGTCAGGTGAGTATATGTTCTGTATTTATAGGAATTTGTCAGTATAAAATCAGAAAATTTTCTTCTTTGTCCTTTAATAATTTTAATTTAAAATCTATTTTGTCTCTTACTATTATGATAGCGTCTTGTGTCAGTCCTTTGGAAATGCTCAGGTAGGAACAAACAGTTCCTTGGGAAAATGTGTCCTGCTCTAGTTGGAATTATTGGGAAAGCAGCTGTAATCTTCAGGACCACCGTGCTAGGGATGGGTAGGACAGGCTAAGGTAAAATGCCACAAGGTTCTCTTATCTCTTATAGGTGGCCTTTCTCCTGGTTAAGTGTTTGTTTGGCTGCAAACCTTTTACTATATTCCAGAGTTCTGATGAGGTTGATTTTGACAGGTTTTGCCAGAATTTTTAGTGTTACTAAGGAAAGAATGGATGGATAGCCCTCCCTGGGGGTGGGGTGGGGGGGGGTGGTGGTGGTTCTTTTCTTCACTGTTTTTGTTGCTATCACTCCCAAGTTGTTTTATGCCCCTCCACAATAACTACTTTTCCTCTTTCCCACATCTGCACCATAATAGACACTTTCTTAAAACTCTTCCAGTTTTTTCTCCAGTAGTAGGTTGTGGAGAAATAGCTTACAAGAGGATGAGACTCTCCAAATTTCTGTAGCCTGCAAGGACTTTATACTCTCACCAGTGCACACTTGGCCTTGACTGCTTAGTCAGGTCTTCAGCCTTCTTACTGGTATCCCTTTGCATTTTCTCCAGGTAATTTAGTGCTCCTGTCTCATATCTCCCTACAGGCAGCAGTCTCTCTTTAGTTTTGGGGGCAGTATTGCTCCAGATCTTGAGTTTCTACTGCCTTTAAGAAAAGTCATGCACTTCCAATTTGTACACTTTTGGTTAGAAGTGGGAGTTGGAGCCAACCAGTGATGTAGTGGTTAGGGTGCTCCCACCTGGCCTACTGCAATTCGAGTTCTGGACCTGGAGGCTGCTTTCTCACTCTCTCTGGTCAAGTTAATTAATTAATTGTAATTAATTTAATATAATTCTTTAAATAAAGAAAAAGTAAAAGCAATGTTTTATCCAGCTCTCTGAATTCCCAAGTGGAAACCAGGTGTATATATACTTACGGTATTTTTTGTTTTTAGAGGTTTTTTTTTCCTTAGGACATGCATTTGCTAGAGAGAGACAGAGATAGAGGGAAAGTGAGAAATCACACCCCTGGGGGTGCTGCACTCTCTTACTCCCTTTTCCTCCACTTTCCTCCCAGGATCTTAGCCATGCACACACACACATACCCACACACATCCAGCCTGAGTTTCAAGCCACCGGGTCCAGGACTTGAACCGTGGTCAACCATGTGGGAGTCCAGCGATGTAACTGCTACACCATTTGCTGGCCCCTGTAATATGTTTTTAAATTAGGAAGTATGAGTCATCCAACTTTATTCTTTTTCAAGATTGTTTTACATATTCAGAATTTTTTATTTAATGATTTTGTTGTTTCTGGTCTTTTTTGTTCATTTCTATATAGGTTATGTTTGAGTTGTTTTTCAGATAATTTAGCAGCCATATAACCTAGCTGCTTTTTCAGCCTGTCAAATTCTGATGTGAAACGGTGTCTATGGCCTCTATCATATGAAAAATTAAGAAACTAGTACTCTCCACCCACCTCCACAAACACATACTTCCCCCCAATAATTCTTATATATTGTGAATTTTGTCTAATTATAGTACTAGTAGAAGGTTTATTATAAAAATTATAACATTTTGCTTCAATTTTATAAGGAAGATCACCAGTTATTTTACATTATGTTTTTAAGTATAGGGTCACTATTCACTGTGAATCTTTTCATATAACTGTTTATGAGATTGTTAAATTAGGTGATTCTGTTGGTAAGAAAGATTTTTAAACATATGTTCAGAAGTGAGCATCTTTTTATGTCCTTGCAAATTTGAGACTTTTTATTATAAGAACAACTTAGTTGAATATAAGTTTTGGATAACCATTGTAATTAAAAACTCTGTTAATTTTGCTTTCCTTTTCTGGGAGCAAGTATATGATATTTCTGTGTTAGAGGCAACCCTGATATTTTTCCCCATTAGGTTTTAGATTTTATTCCTAGATTCTTCTAGATTTTATAACATTTAAGTCTAGTTACTTTATCTTTCAGTGTTGGTTAATCTCTTGATTTTTTTTCCTGACATTTTGTTGATACCATTTCTCTTTTTAAAAATATTTCTTTTTTTTTTTTTTAAAGCTCCGTGCACTTTCCTTTTTTTTTTTTTTTTTTTTTTTTTTTGAGAGGTTTTTGCTATAGGGCGCATGCGCTCACCAGACAGACAGAGACAGAGAGATAGAAAGCGAGAAATCACCCCCCAGGGGGCATGGCCACGCCGCAATCCCTTCTCCATTCTCCTCTCGGAATCTTGGGCACGCATGCACACGCGCCCGGCATGAGTTTAAGCCACCGGGTCCAGGACACGAACCGCAGTCAACTACGTGGGAGTCCAGCGACATAGCCATTACGCTAACTGCTGGTCCCAAAAATACTTCTTATTCACATTTAATCATTGGTTTGTAACTTGATAGCAGGCGATATGGTTTTTCAAAGTATGTGTGCCGTATGTGAAACTCAAGTCAAGGATATTACCATATATATCATTTTCAACAGAGAACTTTACAGTCCCTTGAAAAAATAAAATATTTTAAGAAATTTATCAAAGGGCATGTGTGCTTGCCAGAGAGAGAGATGGGGCACAGGAGAGAGAAGCACCTCACTGGGACATGATCACACCCCAGTTCTTTTTCCTCCACTCCTCATCCTGTCTGGATTTGGGACATAAATGCATCCGATATGTTTTTTAAGCTACAGGAGCTGCAATTCAAACTATAGTCAGCCATGTGGGATTGGCTCTCATCTACTAGGCTATAGGACTGGCGCTTGCTCATTTTAAAATTTGGTTATTGGGGACCAGCAGTTAGCGTAATGGCTTTGTCACTGGACTCCCATGTAGTCAACCGTGGTTCGCATCCCAGACCCAGTGGCTTAAAACTCACGCCGGGTGCGTGTGCATGTGTGCCCAAGATCCCGAGAGGAGAATGGAGGAGAAGGGATTGCGGGCGTGGCCATCCCCCCTGGGGGGTGATTTCTCGCTTTCTGTCTCTCTGTCTCTGCCTGTCTGGCGAGCACATGCGCCCTATAGCAAAAAAAAAAAAAAAAAAAAAAAAAAAAAGTTTGGTTATTGAGTTGTATGAGTTTTTTATCTTTAATACAAGTCCCTTATTAGGTGTATGATTTGCAGTTCTTTGGATTGTTTTTCACTTTCTTTTAATGATATCTTTGCAATATAAAATTTTAATTTTGACAAAGCCCAATTTTTCTACTTTTGTCGCTTATGCTTTTTATCCAAACTTTTTACCTAACCCAAGGTCTCAAAAAATTTACCCATTTGTTTTTTTCTAAGAGTTTTATCATTTTAGCTCTTACACTTAGATCCCTCTTTAATTTGTGTTTGTGGTGTGAAGGCAGGGATATAATTTCATTATTTTGCATGTGGATGTCCAGTTGTCCCAGCACCTCTTGTTGCAAAGACCATTTTATTCCTTGAATTATTTAGACACCTTTGCCAAATATCAATTGACTATAAATGTAGGAGTTTATTTCTGAAGTCTTAATCCTGGATTATTGCTCTCCTTATGCTACTGTCACACTGCTTAATAAATGAGTCCTTGTGACAAATATTGAAATGAGAGTCCTCAGACTTCATTATTCTTTTTTTTTTTTTTTTTTTTTTGGAGAGGTTTTTCGCTATAGGGCACGTGCGCTCGCCAGACAGACAGAGAGAGACATAGAGACAGAAAGCAAGAAATCACCCCCCAGGGGGGATGGTCACGCCACAATCCCTTCTCCTCCACTCTCCTCTTGGGATCTTGGGCACGCACGCACATGCGCCCGGCGTGAGTTGTAAGCCACCGGGTCCGAGACGCGAACCGCGGTCGACTACGTGGGAGTCCAGCGACATAGCCATTACGCTAACTGCTGGTTCCCTTCTTTTTAAAATAGTTTATTTATGTGTCATATAAATTTTAAATCAGCTTGAAATTTAAGTTTTTATTTCTCCCATGAGTGACAGAGAGAGCGTGTGTGTGCATACCTCCAACAGGATCTTGGCATCGTGATCCATCCCCAGCTTAAGCAAGCCCCAGATCATGGGCACCTACCTACCCATTATACTCAGGAAGATCTGAGATTTGAAATGGGCAACTTTCCATGTGGGATTGCCTTGCAGAGCATCACATTTTGCTACTGTGTCTCTCTAGCTTGCTGATTTCTGCAGAAGAAAAAAGGCAGCTCACATCTTGATAGCAATTGCATTGAATCTGTAGTTGAATGTGGGAATATTGCCATCTTAACAACATGAGGTATTTTAATCCATGAACGTGGGATGACTTGCCATTTCTTCAAGTTTTAATTTTTTTTAAGAAAAGATTTTTGCTATAGGGCACATGCACGTGCTGGAGAGACAGAAAGTCAGAAATCACCCCTCTGGGAGGATGACCACACAATCCCACCTCCTCCATTCTCTTCTTGGGATTTTGAGCACTACATGCACATGTGCCTGGCATGAGTTTTAGGCTGTCAAGTCCAGGAGTTGAACTGCAGCCAGCTACATGGGAGTCCAGTGACATAACCATTAGGCCATCTGCTGATTCTGGTTTTAATTTCTTTAACCAACATTTGTGGTTTTCATTTTTTCATAGTTTGATACATTTCTGTGTTAAGTGTATTTCTCAATATTTTCTTATTTTTTGATACTGTTTAAATATAATTTCATTTTAGATTGTTTATTGCTAATATATAAGAATACAGCTGATTTTTTTGTTATTGATCTTGGATCCTCAAACTTGCTGAACTTAAAAGCTCTAATTATATGTATGTGCATGCACGTGTGCAAATATGTGTTAGGGTTTCCATATAGAGATGGTTCACCTTCCTTTCCAATCTCATGCCATTATTTTTCCCTTACCTAATTGCCCTTGCTAGACTTTCCAGAATTATGATGAATAGAAGTGACAATAATGGATATCTTTGTTTTTGATCATTTCAGCCATGTAGCATGGTACTAGCTATGATTTTTTTTGTAGATGACCTTTATTAGGTTGAGGACATTCCCTTCTATTTGTACTTTGTTGAATATTATTACCACGAAAGGGTTTTGGGTTTTGCTATATGCTGTCATTGTCTATTGAGAGGGTATGTTTTTCTCCTTTATTCTATTAATATAGTGTATTACATTGGTTGATATTCATATATTCAACCTGCCTTGCATTCCTGAGATAAATCCCACTTAGTTTTTATGTATAATTATTTTTCTGTGCTCTCAGATTTAGCTAACTAATATTTCATGGAGGATTTTGTATCTGTATTTGTAGGGGATAAGTCAATTATTTTATTGTGGTGTCTTTGTTTGCCTTTGGTAATACTGGCCTCCATAAAATAAATTGGGAAATGATTTTTTTTAAGAGTTTGAATAATAGTTGTTAATTCTTCACTGGTAGAATTCAGCAATGAAGCCTCGTGCCAGGCTTTTCTCTGTAGAAAGTTTTCTGATTACTAACAAATTTCTCTTTCTTGTTATATCTACTAAGATTTTTTTTTGTTTCTGCTTAAGTCAGTTTTTTTTCCAAAGTTTATTCATTAATTCATTTCCTCTATGAGAGAGATTGAGACATAATGACAGAGAGAGACAGAGGAGAGGAAACAAGCACTTCCAACAGAGATTGTAGTCTCTGTTCTACAGTCTTCCCTTAGCCCCATCTAGCTCAGATCCTGGCCGTACGTGTGTATGCTTGGTGTGCTCCAGCAGACATGGGACACAAACTTGTGACTTTACCAGGTGGAATTAGCCTTGGGATACTGTATCACCATTGTACCACCATCTGGCCACTGCTTCAGTCAATTTGGATAGTTTTTCCAGGGCTTTGTCCATTTCATTGAAGTTGTCTAATTTGATGACATGATGGTTCATAGTATTTCCTTATAATCTTTTTAATTTCTGTATGGTCAATATTTTAACTTCTGTATGGTCAGTAGTAAAATTCCCTCATCAGTTTCTAATTTTAGTGTTTTGAGTTCAGAGTTCAGTTTTTCTTAGTGAGTCTAGCTAGAGAATTGTCAACTTTTGTTGATCTTTTCTATGAACCGATTTTTTATTTCTTATTTTTCTGTAGTGTTTTTCAGGTTTTCTATTTTATTGATTCTATTCTAATCTTTATAATTTCATCTTTCTGTGTGCTTTGGTTTACTCTTCTTTTTCTAGTTTCTTAAGGTAAAAGATGAAGTAATAGATTGGAATTTAAAAAAATATATAAACATTTGTAGATATAAATGTCCATGTTCTGCCTTCACTGCATCTTGTAAGTTTGTATTTTGTTTTTATGTCTTTTTTTTTTTTTTTTTTTTCTTGAGAGAGATTTTTGTTATAGGGCACATGCACTTGCCAGAGAGACAGACAGAAAGCTAGAAATCACATCCCGGGGGGATGGCCATGCCTTAGTCCCTTTTCCTTCATTCACCTTTTGGGATTTTAGGCATGCCTGCATGTGCCTGGTTTGAATTTGAAGCCACCCGGTCCAAGATTCAAAACTGATCAACCATGTGGGTGTCCTGCGCCTTAACCACTACACCACATGCTGGCCTCTTATTTTCATTTCTTTCATCTCAAATTATTTTCTAATTTCTCCGGTGAATTTTGTCTTTGACCCATGGCTGATTAAGATTCTATTGTTGGGACCAGCAGTTGGTGTAATGGCTTTGTCACTGGACTCCCATGTAGCCGACCGCGGTTCACATCCCGGACACGGTGGCTTAAACTCACGCCAGGCGCGTGTGCGTGCGTGCCCAAAATCCCGAGGGGAGAATGGAGGAGAAGGGATTGCGGCATGGCCATCCCCCCTGGGGGGTGATTTCTCGCTTTCTGTCTCTCTGTCTGTCTCTGTCTCTGTCTGGCGAGCGTACCCGCCCTATAGCAAAAACCTCTCCAAAAAAAAAAAAAAGATTCTATTGTTGAGGACCAGCAGATGACATAGTGCTAACATAGTAGTTACATCCCAAGATCCTGGGAGAAGAGGAAATTGCAATGTAGCCATCCCTCGTCTTTTTTTTTTTTTTTTTTTTTTTTTTGGTGGGGTTGGGGGTTGCTCACTTTCTCTGTCTCTGCCTTTCTCTTTCTTTGGTGAACGTGTAATCTAGGGCAAAAGCCTCTACAAAAAAAAAAAAAAAAAAAAAGAGAGAGAGAGAGAGAGAGATTGCCTTGTTGAATTTCCACTCGTGCTTGTGAATTTCCCAAATTTCCTTTTGTTACTGCTTTATGTTCTTGTGTCCAGAGAACATAGTATGATTTCAGTCTTTGTAAATGTATCCCAGCCTCTTTTATGGATAGCATATTATCTGTTTTGGAGAATATCTCCTGTGCATTTGAAAAGGGCATGTTTTCTGTTGTTGGTTGAAGTAGTGTATATGTTAGGTCTCATTGGCCTATAGTGTTCTTCAAGTCTTCTATTTCTTTATTGATCTTCTGTCTAGTTGCTCTATTCATTTTGAAAATACATTATTGATTGAAGTTTCCAGCTGTTAATGTTGAGTGATTAATTTCTCCCTTTATTTCTGTCAGTTTTTGCTTTAAATGTTTTGGAGTATTTTTTTTTTTCTGACATCAAGTGACTATGTCCCTCATATATTTAGTTTTACTTTAATTTCAACAATTTTTTCTTTAATTATATCCTGGATATTTTTTTTTCCATTCCTTTTTATCTGTTTTCTTTCTCAGAAGTGAGGGAGGAGGGAACAGTGTCGCATTTCCAAATATTAGATCTCTGTTGTATGTCTTCCAGTTCTATCATTTTGTTTTCATTTCCTGAGTCTTTTTCTCTGCATTTGGGAGTACGTTTTCTCTCTCTCTCTAATGGCCAGATAGCACATGCACTCATCACAGACAGACAGGAAGAGAAAGACAGAGAAAGTACCCTTCAATAGGGCATGGTCATACCACAATCCCTTCTCCATCCTATCAGGATTGGGGCATGCATACATACATGCCCAATGTGTCTTTCTAACTGTCAGGGCCAAGATTCAAACTGTAGTCAGCCATACACGATCCAGCTCCTTTAACTACTATGCCGTAGGGCTGTCTTTCAGGAGACTTTTTCTATCTGTAATCTACTCTACTGGCTCAGTTTTCTCTACTTTTGATTAAATTTCGGTTATCTGTTACATAAAGTAGTCCTATAATAGTATAATAGTATAATGCTATTTATTTTGTTCTTGGGTTTTTTGTTTTGTTTTGTTTTGTTTTTTTCTTGTTTAGTTTCGTTTGGTTCATGTCCTTGATTCTCTAGTACACAGTGATATTCTCTAATTATTTGATAACGTGTGTTAATTTTGTCAGCTGCCATCTATCTTTGTTTATTTTTAAAGTTCATTCATCTTGTCCATGAGAGCAAAACAGGCAGAAGGAAGGGAGAAAGACAGGCATCTTCAGTAGGGTCACCATGCTGTGATCCACTCCTAGTATCAGCTAGCCCAAACTGCAGGCATACATGCATGCCCAACATGCTCAGGGAGATCCTGGGGTACAAACCCCAGAAATTTCCCACGAGTGTTCAGTTGCATAAATGTTTTGCCTTGCCCTAAACTACCTTTTAACCTCCCTCTGTTGTCTTAGTTTATCTTGGATGTATTTCACTTGAGTCGATGTTCTTCTAGCATTTTCTCTAGCATGAGAGTACAAACTAATGGGTAAATCTTTTTACAAAATAAATTATTTTTCCTCTTTTTTTTTTGGCCTCCCTTTTTTCCACTTTTTTTGTCTTTTAAAGTTTTTGCTGTAGGGCACGTGTGCTTGCCAGAAAAAGAGAGAAACAGTGAGAGGGAATGTGAAAAATCACTCCCACGGTGGGACCAGCAGTTAGCGTAATGGCTATGTCACTGGACTCCCATGTAGTCTACCGCAGTTTGTGTCCCGGACGCGGTGGCTTAAAACTCACGCCAGGTGCATGTGTGTGCATGCCCAAGATCCCGAGAGGAGAACAGAGGAGAAGGGATTACGGTATGGCCATCACCCCTGGGGGGTGATTTCTCACTTTCTGTCTCTCTGTCTGTCTCTGTCTGTCTGGTGAGCGCACGCGCCCTATAGCAAAAGCCTCTCCCCTCAAAAAAAAATCACTCCCACGGGTGATGGCCGGGCCATAGTCCCTTCTTTTCTATTCTACTCATTTAATTTTGGGCATGCACACGTGTCCAGTGTGATTTTCAAACCTCTAGGTCTCAAACCATGGTTGGCCATGTGGGAATCCAGCTCCTTAACCACTTTGCCACCTGGTAGCCCCCTTTCTTCTACTCTAATTCTGTAAAATATTTACATAGGTCTATATATTTTGTTTTCACATTACCTGTGTTTGTAAACAGTTCTGTAGAAATCATTTATTGGGTCATTGGAAAAATCATGACACATTTTTGCATAGAAAAACAGGAAAAAAACAGGTTACAACTTTTCCAATGACTCAATATCTGTCCAGAAGTAATGTGGATGAATTCTCTGAATATCTTATTACCTGTGTATAAAGTACTGTTTGAATCCCATTCCCAGGACATAAACTTGAGGGCCAATTGTGTATGGTTTGTGTTTATTTTGCCCCTCATTTTGGGAAAACCAAGGAGGGAGTAGGTAATTTGAGAACTCTGAATGACTTCAAACGATATTTTTCTCTGCTCTTGTTTTAAAACTCATAAACTGGGGGCCACATTACCAATATTGGAATAAGGCAAGTATCTAATTCTGTAGGATATGCCCTTGAGATTTTGTTATTATGTACTTATTTAGAGTCATCCAGTGGCTGCTTTGGTGACATTGTCTTATAGACACTGATGTGACAGAGACCTTATATTTTCTTAAGATTTGCACAGTGGCAGTAGTGAGGCTTTATTATTGTTCATTGAAAACATTTTTTCCTAGCAAATCCTTTTAATTCAGCTAATATTTAGACTTGAGTTTGTTTGTTTTTTTTTTTTTTTTTCTTCCCATATCTTTTTCTGGTTTATTTCTGGCCAGTAAGGGTTAGAGAGTAAATATTCATTATGGCCAGGACAGAATACTATAGCTTTGAATTGTAAAGGCTTGTTTTGTGCCCTGTCATGTGGTCAATCTTCAAAAATGCTCCGTGTGAGGATGAGAAAAATGTATATTTTGTGGTAGCTGGGTAAAATACTCTGTAGATCTTGGCCAAGGTCATTTCATGCACGGTATCATTTAGATCTTGTATCTCTGTTTATTTTTTTGTCCAGATGATCTGTCCAGAGGAGACCCCCTACAATTATTGTTGTGTTATGTGTTTGTTTGCTTGTCTTAAAGAGATTTTGCTATAGGACACACGAACTCACTAGAAAGACAGACAAAAAGCAAGAAATCACACACACACCCCCATGGTGGGGGGATGGCCATGCCACAATCCCTTCTTCTCCACTCTCTTCTTGAAATTTTGGGCATGCACGCACACACGCCCAGTGTGAGTTATGTTCCCTGGTCTGGGACTCGAACCGTGGTCAGCTACGTGGGAATTCGGCAATGTAACCGTTACACCATTTGCTGGTCCCAAGGTGCATAGATATTAAAAATGTTTTATCTTTTTTTTTTTTTTTCAGGTATAGCAAAGGGGGAGTTTATTAGCAAAGCGGGAAGTTTATTAAAGGAGAGATGAGGGAAAACAGAGCTCCCAAGAAGGGTGGGGTCCTGGAAAATGAGTTGCCTAAAAGTGTTTTATCTTCTTGATGAACAGATCCTTTTAGTACTATATAATGTCCTTTATTTCTTCTTACATCTTTCATCCTAAAGTCTATTTTGTTTGATACCATTATTGCTACTCCAGCGTTTTTTGATTTCCATTTATAAGGTCTATCTTTTTCTAGCCCTTCACTTTCAGTCTCTATATGTCCTTATTGAGGTGTGTTTCTCATAAGCAGCATATAGATGGCTCCTGTTTTTGTATCCATTCAGCTAGTCTGTGTCTTTTAATGGGAGAATTTAGTCCATTAACATTTACCGTTATTATCGATTTTTTTTGGGGGGGTTGCTATAGGGTACATGCGCTTACCAAAGAGACATAAAGTGAGAAATCACCCCCCCCCCCGGGGGGGGAATGACCACGACGCAATCCCTTCTTCTCTCGGGATCTTGGGCACACGCGCACATGTGCCCAGCGTGAGTTTAAGCCACCGGGTCCAGAACTCGAATTGTGGTCGACTACATGAGAGTATAGCAACATAGCCATTACGCCAACTACTGGTCCCATTATTATCAATATTTGCAGATTTATCTCTGTCATTTTGTTAGCCATTTTCTCAGTTTTTTTTTTGTTTTGTTTTTTGTTTTTGTTTTTTTTTTTTTTTGGTTCTATTTCTGTTTGTCTCTCTTTAGTTATCCTGATACAACACTTCCCTCTGTGCTTCCTGTAGAGCTGGTGTAATATTGAATTCTTTTAGTTTTTGTTTATCTGAGAATACTTCTATTTGTTAATCTCATTTGAAGTATAATCCTGCTGGATATAGTATTCTTGGTTGAAATTGGTTTTCTTTTAATGTTTTGAATACATCTTCCTATTTTTTCCTAGCCTACATTGTTTCAGTTGAGATGTCTGATATTAGTTTAATGGGATAACCTTTTTAAGTAACTTGATGTTTCTTTCTTACCATTTTTAGAATATTGTCTTTGTCTTTAATTTTTACCAATCTGGCTATAATGTGCGAGGGGGAGAATCTTTTTGCATTCATTCTGTTTGGGGTCCATTTTATTTCTTGGGTCTGAATTTCTCCATATTTGGAAAATTTTCAGATAATATTTTATGAAAGAGGTTTTCCATGCCTGTAGCAAATTCTTTACCTTGAAATACCCATTATACAGATATTTAGGCAATTCATGGTGTTTAGAATTTCCTGTATGTTGTCCTCTTTTTTTTTTTTTTGGTTGTTTTTTCTTTATTTCCAGTGATTCTATGTTGGAGACATAGATGTCTTCAAGATCAGAAATTCTTTCTTCTGCATGGTCCAATCTACAGTTAATGCTTTCTATGGAGATTCTAATTTCTTATATTGTATTCTTCACTCCCAGAAGTTCTGTTAGATTCTTTTTTAGGGTGTCTGTTTCTTTACGAAATTGCTCTTTCATATCCTGAAATGATTTTTCTCATTTCCTGAAACTGATTGTTTTTTCTTGCATCTCATTGAGTTTTGTCACTATGAATATTTGGAATTCTTTGACATTTCTGTGTATTTCTCTGTGCTATCCACAGGTGAGGGTCTACTTTGCTTACCTAGGAGAGAGTTACCACCTTGTTTTCTCATGTTTCTTTGAGATCTGCTAGTTACTAGTCATCTGATGCAGTATTCTCTTTTTTCTACTTATTGGGATTCATTCTGTAGTATTAGTAGAGGACATTTCACCCTTAGTTACCAGGTATGTTCCTATTGGAGGGTTGTGTCTCCCAGGTCAGAGTCACTATGGGTAACTTCAGGTGCTTGGCTTCTCTACCAAATGCTCAGCTCTTGATGAAGTGGTCACAAGCTAAGGTAATATACCTTAGTGAAGAGGATCAAGTCACATGTTGCACAAGGCAGCAACATGCAGGTTGGTGTACCAAAAGTCCCAAAGTTGCTCTCAGGTCCCGAGCATGGACTTACTCAAGAAGGCCTGCCCAGACCGGACTCAAGTCTCCCAGTGGACAGGTGGGGCAAGCCCAGACTGCTAGAATGGTGGGCAGCAGAGTCGTGAAAGTTCCAAAATTGCTCCCAGGCCCCGAGCACAGACTTACCCAAGGCCTGCCCAGACCAGACTTCCTCATTGTGGTTTTGACTTGTATTTTTCTTATATGAGATTTTAAACATTCTTTCACATGCTTTTTGGCCATTCATATGTCTTTCTTTGAGAGTTGTCTGTTCAGATCGATAGCCTACTTTTAGATTGGATTATTAGTATTTTCGTGGGTAAGCTGCTTTGGTTCCCTATATGTTCTTGTTATTAGGTACTTACCTGGTGTATATTTGTAAATATTTTCTCCCATTCTTTGGATTGTCTATTTATTGCTTCCTTTGCTGTGCAGCTTTTTTAGCTTGAGTTAATCCCACTTTGTTTCTGATACTGTTGCTGATCTATAGGGCCCTTACTTAGGAAATCTTTGCTTACTCCAATGTCTTCAAGTGTTTCTCCTATCTTTTCCACAACAGTTTTATAGTTTGTAGGTTTACATTTAAATCTTTGATTCATTTTCAAGAGATTTTTATTAATGGTGAAAGATAGTGGTCAAGTTTCATTTTTCAGCAGGTGGATATCCAGTTTTTCCATCACCATTTGTTGAAAGACTTTCTTTTATCCACTGAACTGTCTTGTGCCTTTTGTCAAAAACCAGTTACCTAAATTGCTTTATAGCCTTCATTGTATGAATAAGCTGTTTAATTAATTCTCAAATAACATATTTAAATTGTTTTGAATTTTCTTTATCATTATCTACACTTTGATTAATAGGCTCACTACATTTTAATGAATTTTTCTGTTTCCTTGTGACACACTTTTAAATGTGGAATTTCTGGGTTATGAAGTATTCACATTTAATGTTTAATCCGCGCAGCTAGATTGTCCTTCTGAAAAGTCATGTCAGCTCTTTGTTCACCTTGGTCAGTACTTGCCAGTAGCATTATGTTAACATTTGCCAGTCCCATAGACCAGAAATATAGCACCTATTCTGACTGACATCTCTTTGATGATTCCCACTGAGCTTTAATTTTATATTTGTTGACCATTTATATTTCTTCTTTTTTGAACTGCCTATCTTCAACCCAGGTTTCCTTAGATATGTTAATGCTTTTTTTCCTGGCCATATTTACTCAAGACATTATTACCTCATTATACATTTGAGAGTTTAAGAATTAGTATAAGGGAAAAGTGCAACAGCCTGCTCCTCTCTCCTACCATTCTTGGATGACACCTCTTCTTGTGTGACTTGATCTCTCTGTGCCTCTCTGTTCAGTCTCTTCCTCAGTGTCTACAGTTCGTGCGCTCTTCTCTCTCACTGCTGTTTCTTGTACTCTCTGCTTCCCTGCTGGTTCTTTCTGCCTCTTCACCGACACACATGCATTTGCACTCTCCATGCCTCCCGCCTCTTGTCTGTCTCTGGGTCTCACTGTCTCTGCTATATGTCTACACCTGATTGCTCCTTTCTTCACCCTAATTCTCTCATGTTCTTGCTGTTTGTCTTAGTACATTTTCTCTTTTTCTTTTCCCTCTGCCTTTCCCATTTATTTTTTTCTTGGTATCTTAAGGTAGAGGGAAGAGTAGATAATTTACTACTGTCAGTACAAAAAAAAGAAGAAAACAGGTCATGTGTATTGGTTTTTGTTTACAGAGAAAAAGTGAGGACAGTAAATTATTTCTTTGTATTTTTGACCTGTCCTTACCTTTGCCCACATTTTAGCAGCTAGGCAAATAAAATAACATAAGGTAGCTAGAAACTACCAAAGTTAGCTAAACAAACATCTATGAAAGAATAAAATCAGAGCCTCATTATTGTTCAATTAAATGTTTACTTGTGTTTCTTATATTTTTCAAAAATTGCCTCAGAGCACATGCACTCTGACAGAGAGAGACAGTGTGGGAGAAAAGAGGGAGCATGTACCCCACAAGGCAACACTGTCACGCTGCAGTCTCTTCACTTGTCCATCCTGCTGGAATTTTGAGCATGCATGCACATGTGCCTGGATTGTTTCTCAAGTCACTGGGGCTGGGACCTGAACTATGGTTTGCCATGTAGGATCTGGCTCCTTAACTACCAGGCCACAGAAATGTCCCCCAGCGTTTCTTACATTTTTATAAAACACACTGATTTTATGTCAGTCTTTACAATAATACCTGTATGTGAAGAGAAATTCTGGTCAACAGAAGTATCTTGGAACCCAGAGAATAAATTTTGTTATATGTTATGAGAGAAAAAGCAACATAAAAATTCCACGTACTTATTATAATTCTAAATATAGTATATATGATTATAACAAAATAAAATATTAATAGATAATCCTAAATTTATGGATTATGAAATTTTTTTCTTCATAACTTATGGGTTTTTTTTTAATTGCCAAAGGGTATGTGCACTCTATAGTAAGAGAGAGTGGGAGAAAGTACCTCTCCCATGGTGTGTGACTGTGCCACAATTTCTTCTCTTCCATTTTCCATCCTGCCAGGATTTGGGGCACACATGCACACAGGTTCAGTGTAGTTTTCAAAGGCCAGGAGTTGAACTGTGGTCAGCCATGTGGAATCTAGCTCCCTTAACCACTAGGCTACAGGACCAATCTTCCTGTCTTTATAAGAAGCATGTATGTTCTAATAACAAACTATCAAAGTTGTTTTTGTTTGACATTAATTATGTAGTGAGATAAACCAGACTAATCAAATATAAAATGATACTTAGGAGCTAGGAATATGAATTCTTAAGCTTCTCATTAATTTGTTTTACATTTTGTGCCTCAAAGACCGTTTTGAATCTCCAGTTTAGTCATAAAGAATCCTCTTAGTAGTCTGGTAAGAGAATGGGATTAAAGAAATAATTACACTCGGTTTCTATCCCAAGATAAAGTAGAATTTTCCTTTGAATTTTTTTTTTTTTTTTTGTTTTTGCTATAGAGCGTGTGCGCTCGTCAGACAGAGAGACAGAAAGCGAGAAATCACCCCCCGGGGGGATGGCCACGCCACAATCCCTTCTCCATTCTACTCTCAGGATCTTGGGCACGCACGCACATGCGCCCGGTGTGAGTTTAAAGCTGCCGGGTCCGGGACACAAACCGTGGTCGACTACATGGGAGATCAGCGACCTAGCCGTTATGCTAACTGCTGGTCCCCTTTGATTTCAAATGCTGAGGGTTGAGTTAAACATACTCTTTAATTCATAGCCTCTCTAAAATTTTATCCCATATGCCAGTCTCACTCCTGTCTCCCCATAGGCAATTGGTTTTATTATATAAATATATTTTGGTTTACATGAGCTATTACAAAATATTACATATTTTGTAAATGTATACATTATTTATATAAAGGGACACTATTTTTTTCTAAGTTCATAAAATCCATCTACATTTCTGTAAGTACATGTGATGCAAGTTTCTAGTTATTGTATAATACTGCATGGAGTCCATCTACCAGTTTACCCATAAACATTCTCTGTGATGGGCACTCAGGTTGCTGTCAACATCACAAAACATGGCAGTACGCCTGCTTGTTCGTATCCCTTTATGAACCCATGTGAGACTTACTTTAAAAAGGAAAAATTGTTTAATATCCAGAGGGTACATGTGCTCAATAGAGAGACAGAGGGAAAGGGATTAAGCATCTCCCAATGGGGCATGGTTATGCCACAAACCCTTCTCTATTTTTTTAGCCCATTGAGATTTTGGGCACATGTGCACATGCACCTGGCGTGAGCAAGAGAGGCAGAAACAGAGACAGGATCTCTATTCTCTAGCCTCAGCAAGACTTGGATCACAGACTTGTGCATACCCTGCTTGTTCAGGGAGGTCTCTTGGTGCCAACCCAGAACCTTTTGATATGTGTCATCCTCACAGGGCATGGCATTACTACTGTGCCACTGTCTGGCACCTGTGAGACTGTCACTAGCACATATACCCAGAAATTGAATTCTTAGGTCGTAGGCTTATATGCATACTTAATTTTCCTACATTAGTACCAAATTGCTTTCTGGTCTGTATTCCTGCTTACAATGCATGAAACTATTTCTACTTCTCTGCTAGTGATTTCTTTTTTTTTTTTTTTTTTTTCAAAAGATTAGATAGACAAGTTTCTATAATAAGGGGAATTAGAAATTTTTATTTTAATTAGATGCTACTTGTCATAAGCTTCAACCTTACCTCTACTTTGCAATTTCTGAGAAAAGAAAGTGATTTTGATATGCTTTCAACCAGAATGTGTTCATTTGTTCAGTCATTCAAATGTAATGATAAGAATTTGACGAAAGTATATTAAAAGTTGGGTACTTTAAAATGCTTTTCTTAGATTTTGACATGTAACATAAACAAAAATTTGGAAGATTTGATAACAATATTAGCAAGCTTGATGTGAAATACCTATGTAAAACTTCATTCCCAAAACAACATCCAAGTACCCACAGATATTCCAAATACCCATGTGATATTTACAAAAATTGTTCACTAGGCAAAATGTTAATAATCCCAAAGAGAAGGCAAAAGTTCATATTCTTTATCCACAATACAGTAAAATTGGAAGTTAACTATAATTTTTCAATTAACCAAAAATTTAAAAGCATTTTTAGTAACTTTCTTGGATAAAGAAAAACCAAGAATTACAGGCATTTTTTTTTTTCTCTTCATTTAAAGACAGTAAAAATACATATCAAAATTTACTGGCTGTGGCTAAATCTGTATTCAAAGGGAAACTCATAGCTTTAAATGATATTTAGTTAAACAATAGCAATTAGAAGACAATTGAGTTAAGCTTTCAAGTCTGGAAGAATAATAAAATAAGCAAAGAAAACAAGAAGTAATAAAAGGCAAATAAACCAACATCTTATTCTTTCAAAGGAACAATAGCCCAATCTCTGGTTATTCTGACCAAGGAAAAGAGGGTATCAACATCAGTAATATGAAAGGGCCTTTAAAGATTACTATGTGCAACTTCAAGCATAGATATATAGACATATATATTTTTAAAATTTGACCAGAGAGAGAAAGGGAAAGTGAGAAAGCAAGCCACCAGGTCCGGGACTCAAACCATGGTTGGCCATGTGGGAATCCAGCACCCTTACCCACCACACCACCTGCCATCCCCAAGGCTGATAGATTTTAAAATCAGGTTAGACTGACGATTTTTTAGGAAAGTGTAAATTAAGAAAGTTGGCCTAGAAGTTTTTCGGTTTTTTTTTTTTTTTTTTAACTTTATTTTTTGGGGGAAGAAGTTTTTGCTATAGGGCACGTGCGCTCACCAGAAAAACAGAGAGAGACAGGAAGTGAGAAATCACCCCCCAGGGGGGATAGCCATGCCACAATCCCTTCAACTCCATTTTCCTCTCAGTATCTTGGGCATGCATGCATATGCGCCTGGCCTGAGTTTAAGCCACTGGGTCCGGAACTCAAACCGCGGCGGCTACATGGGAGTCCAGCGACATAGCCATTATGCCAGCTGCTGATCCCAGGCTAGAGGTTTTAAAATAAGAGTGAGTCACAGGTAGATATTGAAAACCTACCAATAATCCACACTTCCCACCCCGCTCTGTTTGCCCTTCTGAAGTTGTGTACAAATATATGTTCTCACCAACAAGGTATGAGGGTAGAAGAGTACTTGAAGATGTTTGTGGAATATGGAATTTCAGTGTGAATTTATTTAGAGTGCAAAAATTTGTTTTGAAATTTATTGATAGTTTTATTTTTATCATTATTGCCAGTGGGTATGTGTGCTTGCCAGAGTGAGAGAGCACTCCTCTTCCCTAACGCGAAATGGTAATACTGCAATCCTTTGTCCTCCACTTTTTCTTCCCATCAGGATTTTGGTCATGCACACACATTTGACGTGTTTTTCAAACCAGTGGCACTGGGTTTTAAGCCACATTCGGCCATGTGGGATCTGGCTTTCTATGCATAGCACTTAATTACTGCACTACAGGGCCAGCTCATATAATTTCTTCATAATGCACATTTTCTATAAACATTTTGAAGACCTCACACTTGTGTTTCTTCATCACCTTGCCAACTCTTGGTAGTATCTTTTTTTTTTTTTTTTTTTTTTTGGAGAGGTTTTCGCTATAGGGCGCGTGCGCTCGCCAGACAGACAGACAGAGAGAGACATAGAGACAGAAAGCGAGAAATCACCCCCCAGGGGGGATGGTCACGCCACAATCCCTTCTCCTCCATTCTCCTCTTGGGATCTTGGGCACGCACGCACACGCGCCCGGCGTGAGTTTTAAGCCACCGGGTCCGGGACACGAACCGCGGTCGACTACATGGGAGTCCAGCGACATAGCCCTTATGCTAACTGCTGGTTCCCAGTATCTTCTTTTTTTAATATTTATAATATTTGCTGATGCTTTAAATTATATTTTCTTGGGGCTGGTGGGTGGTGTGGTGGTTAAGGGTGCTGGACTCCCACATGGCCAACCACAGTTCAGAGTCCCCTACCTGGTGGCTTGCTTTTTCACTTTCCCTCTCTCTCACTCCTGTTCTGTCCCTCTCTGGTCAAATTAAAATAAATAAAATTAAATAATTCTTTTTAAAAATTACATTTTCTTAACATTAAGTTTCATTTTTGCCATTTACATTTATTTTGAGAATTGCCTTTTTATGTCTTTTGTTCATTTTTCTCTAAAGGTTTCTTCCTACTGAATCTTAGGCATTAATTATATTGTATTAATACTGAAATAGTATTGTTATGTACTCAACTTCTTTCTTTGTTCCCTGCTAAGAAAGAGCTTCATAACCTCAAAAGTATAAAAATAATTCTCTTTTATTTTTAATGCTTTTTTTGAGGGTATGGAGGCAATACATGTAAATTCTTAGTACACATGGAATTTACTTTATGCATGTGTGTATAATTTTATTTCCAAGCAATTAGCTAATCTTGGATAGAGATTTTAAATGAAAATAACATTTAGGGACCAGCAGTTAGCGTAATGGCTATGTCGCTGGACTCCCACGTAGTCGACCGTGGTTCGAGTCCCGGACCCAGTGGCTTAAACTCACGCCGGGCACGTGTGTGTACATGCCCATGACCCCGAGAGGAGAATGGAGGAGAAGGGATTGTGGCGTGGCCATCCCCCCTGGGGGGTGATTTCTCGCTTTCTGTCTCTCTGTCTCTGTCTGGTGAGCGCACACGCCCTATAGCGAAAACCTCTCCAAAAAAAAAAAAAAAAAGTAACATTTATAAATTAATTAGAAAAATCTAATCTTTTGTTAAACTGGACTGTAATCATTTAGATCAGCAATTAATTGACATGGTTCTTTTGAAATTTCAATCCAAAGCAACTGAAATAATATGTCAGCACCTTATGAAAATGGAAAGAGCTGGTGAAGAAACTAATTCTTTTTTTGATTTTGGGAAAAAAAGAATGATTTTATTTAACTTTATTTATTTTAATTTGACCAGAGGCAGACAAAGTGGCGGGGGTAGGGTGGGGTGGGGGGATAGTGTAAAAGCAAGTCACCAGGTCCAGGACTCAAACCATGGTCAGCCACATGGGAGTCCACCGTTCTTAACCACCATGCCACCTCCCAGCCCCAAGAAGAAATTCATTCTGACTCAAATATGAAGAAGTTTGTTTATTTAGCTGGAAGTTAAATATGACAATGCAAGAGAAAATACTTAACAAATTAAGTATATCCAACCTCATGAGTAGCTCATGAGTGAAATAAAACTTTTAGAGTCATACATGTAAGGGTAATCATAATCCTCTCAGATATTAAAGCCAAGAGAAGATACTTGGAATGCGAAAAAGAAAAAATATGTATAGGACCACTTCTAGGTCATTATTTTCTTACTTTGTTTTGGTTGATTTGTTTTATTTTTTTTCTTTGTTTTTTAATTGCCAGAAAGTACATGAATTCACCAAGGAGTGAAAAAAAGAACTCCAAGTGGGATGTAATCACATTACAATCCCTTCTCCATTTCTCTGTCTTGTGAGGATTTGGGACATACACATACATGTGCCTGACATGTTTTTCAAGCCATCAGGACTGGGATTCAAACCACTGTCAGTCACATGGGATTTGACTTCCTTAACCTTATGGAGCTAGCCTGTGACTGTAATTTTCAAACCTGATAAAAATACTTGTGGGACCCATGTATTCTAGCTCTGCCACATTCTATGAGAGTTTTATGATTATCTGTCAACCTTCTTTGTTCCCCCATGTATTAATTGATGATTTTAGCTCTTGGTTTATTTTCTTTCCTTCTCTCCAAGCCCTGAGAAGCTTTACTATCCTATCTAGTTGGAGTGTCTTCACCTTAGTATTAGTGATTATTGACCATAATGACTTCTACTCTATTTTAGCCACCTACTCTCATAGCTATAGTTTGAATCTTGGTATCACCTAGAATTATTTCATCTCTTCAATCATTACTCATCCGTCCATGAAAAGAAATCTTCTGAAGAGATAATAGGCATGCACACTGCGTTTTAAATTTTCTAGGGAAAATTTTTCATAGTTATCTGCCATACTTGCAGAAGATAATAAATAACAAATGACAAGTTCTGATTTTCTTTTTTTTTTATTTTTTATTTTAAAGGAATTATTTTATTTAACTTTATTATTATTATCACTATTATTTTCCAGTTTGATCAGAGAGAGACAGAGAAAGAGAGAGGAAGTGAGAAAGCAAGCCACCAGGTCCGAGACTTGAACCGTGGTCGGCCATGTGGGAGTCCAGCGCCTTTAACCACCATGCCACTTGCCGGCCCAAGTTCTGATTTTCTAAAGGCAACACTAAATAGTTACCATTTAAGCTTCTTTTTTTCTTTATTGGTAAGGTTTTATCTCTAGGAATTAAATACATGTCAATTTTATTTTCTGGACACTTTGTGATTGTTTACCCCTTGTAAACCCCTTCAAAAATTTTATTTTTAAGCTACAATTAGCAGTTAATCTGCACATTTCTAAAAACTAAGAAAAGACTATCTTTTAGTATCATAGACTATATTTCTAATTTTGACTGTCTTATCAGTGTGTATCTCTGATCCTAAACTCGAGTGGTTATAAATGAATTAGCATAAACCAGTTTCTCTGAGGGAAAATTGTTTCCCATCAGGCACCTGACTGGCTGAGAGCCAGTTGTAAGAGTCTTCCAACATGAAGAATTGCTGTGTAGGGACCAGCAGTTAGCGTAATGGCTATGTCACTGGACTCCCACGTAGTCGACCGCAGTTCGCGTCCCGGACCCGGTGGCTTAAAACTCATGCCGGGCGCGTGTGCGTGCGTGCCCAAGATCCCGGATGCTAGAGGAGAATGGAGGAGAAGGGATTATGGCGTGGCCATCCCCCCTGGGGGGTGATTTCTCGCTTTCTGTCTCTCTGTCTCTGTCTGTCTGGCAAGCGCACGCACCCTATAGCAAAAACCTCTCCAAAAAAAAAAAAAAAAAAAAGAATTGCTGTGTAGGGTTTTTTTTTTTTTTTTTTTTTTAAAGACTTCTCTATATTGCATATGTTTTTTTCTTTTTTTAAAAGAATTGTTTTATTTAACTTTATTTGTCTATTTACTTATTTTTAAAATCTGACCAGAGAAGGACAGAGCAAGAGAGAGGAAAAGTGAGAGAGCAAGCCACCAGCTCCAGAAATCGAACCATGGTCAGCCATGTGGGAACCTAGTGCCCCTAACCACTATGCCACCTGCCGGCCCCATATTTTTCTAAGCTCACTTTCCACCTAATCATAATTTTTAAATTGAAAGCCTTTTATTTCTGGATTTATCTGATATCTATAATTAATAAATATGGGAACAGGTCTCATTTTGATTTTTTTTTTAAGTTTATTATTTGTCCCATGAGAGAGAATCATGCCCAACAGAGTCCTCATGCACAATCCACCCCAACCTCAGCCAGCCAGGAGAGTAACATATGCGTGTGGGCCTGATGTTCACCTGAAGACTTTGGTATGTGAATATGGGACCTTCCCATGTGGCCTCTGCACAGCTAAGCAACACATTACCAGTGCATCATGGTGGCAGTCGACCTAAATTTTAATCAAACTAAACAGTTCTGCAAAAAGCCTGAAATGTCTCTGAAATGGTGGCATTTATTTACTTTTTCCAGTGTGTAATAAGGCATCCGCAGGTAAGTTTGGTCTCATAGTTACAGAAATTAAAACAAACACAGCTAGCCAGCATATTATCTCCTTCCAAGTCTGCATGCAACAGAAAACTTGAATCTTGGCAGCTAATAATGTCTGCTGACTTGTAGCCACTTAAGTCTTTATGTGTAGGCTATTTTGTAGGGAATTCAGTGGGCTAACTATACCCCGGCCCTGAAGAATGATGAGATCATTAAAGGGGATGTAAGTGCCTTCTATAGACTAAGAAAAGTGAACTGTTGTGGTTTACATATGGCACCTGTAAATGAATTGGGAAAAAATGTACCGTCTTCTAGTGCATCCTCTGCACAAGTTATCAGACATGGTGTAGGCCTGTGCATTATATTGCGAATCTGGATGAAGAGTGACATTCCATGTGAATCTGCAGTTGGAAATCGATATTACATGGCATGATTGCATGATTTTGACAGTTTGTACTTCACTCTAGCTTTAGAGTACATATGAAGTGCTGCATCACACCTACAGCACCCAGCATCCGTGTTTTAGGATTATTTGTTCTTTGTTACATGGAAACAACAGTGTTGGTCACCTTCCATTATTCTTTTATCCAAGAAATTCAGGACCATAGAGAATGACAAGCTATTTTTCTCCAAACAAGACTTTATGATCCATGTATATTTCAGTTAGCTACATGAATAAACACATTTTTAGTTTCCTTGAAATATTTCAGGTACCATAAAATTGACCCACTTAAAGTGTACAGTTTAGTGGGTTTTAGTATATTTACAGGTTTATGCAACCTAATCTAAGTTCAGAATTTTCTTTTTTTTTTTTTTTTTAAGAGAAATTTTCACCATAGGGTATGTGCACTCGCCAGAGAGACACAGAGAGATGAGACAGAAAGTGAGAAATCACCCCCTCCCCACCCAGGGGGATGATCACACTACAATTGTTTCTCCATTCTCCTCTTGGGATTTTGGGTGTACATGCACTGGCATGAATTGCAAGCTTCCAGGTCTAGGACTTGAAACACGGTCACCCATGTGGGAGTTCAGCGCAACAACCACTATGCCACCTGCTGGCCCAAGTTCAGAATATATTTAACAACCTCCAAGGAAAGATCTTACACACTTGAAAATTCAACCCTAACCCACCCTCCCATCTCTGCTCCAACCCACAGGTGACCACTAATTACTTTTTGTCCATAAATTTGCCTGCTTGGGACATTTCGTATGAATGGAATCATGCAATATGTAGTCTTTTGTGGCTGATTTCTTTCACAGCATGCATTCGTTCCTTTTTATGACCAAATATTTCATTTGTGAATATACCATATTTTCATGCATTTTATAAGTTCATGGATACTTGAGGTTTTTCTTCTTTTTCACTACTATGAACAAAACTTCTGTGACCATTCACGTGTAAGTTTTGGGCTTTTTTAGGGGCCAGCAGGTGGCGTGGTGATTAAGGGTGCTGGACTCCTCCCACATGGCAGACCACAGTTTGAGTCCTGGACCTGGCGGCTTTCTCACCCGTCTCCCCCCTCACTCTGTCCCTCTCTGGTCAAATTAAAATAAATAATTCTTTAAAAAAATTTTTTTTTTTAAATTGTCAGGGGCTGAGTGAACATAAGAGAGAAAGCACCCCTGATGAGGCACGGTCATCCGCAGCCCTTTTCCTCCATTTCTCCATCCTATCAGGATTTTGGGTAGGCACAAACACACAGCGTGTTTTCAAGTTGTTGGGACATGGTCAGCCATGTGGGATCTAGCCCCTTAACAGCATTTAACCACTGCACTATGGGGCTGGCCCTGTATACAGGTTTTATGTAGACATGTTTTCAATTATCTAGGATTTACCTAGGAGTGAAATTGTTCCATCATATGGTAACTGTATGCTTAAGCATTTGGGGAGCTGCCAGACTGTTTGAAAGCAGCTGCAACCATTTTATATCCCTGCCCCAGCAGTGGATGGGGGTTCCAGTTTTTCCACTTTCTAGTAAACATTTGTTTCTGCCCTTTTGATTTTCACCATGCTAGAGGGCTGAATGAATTCATTTTATTGAGAGAGTATTTATTTTTATACTCTCTTCTATTTTAAAAAGTTTTAATAGGCAGGGATTCATCAGATAAAACTAAAACTGGAAACAGTACATCGAGGCAGCTTACTTAATCTGCTGTAAGTGTGGTTTTTCGCACCCTTTGTTGTGTCCGGAACTGGTTGTGCAGAAGGTTCACAGACTCTCGGGCTTGGTCCTAGCCACTTGTACCGCGGCAGCACTTTTGCCGCATCTGCACCAAAGGGCTCACTAACTCTGCTCCAGCAGTTCTCCCGTTGTCTTCCTGCTCTTGAACAGTTTGGTACTTTTTTCTAAGGCTCCCATCATCAAAAATTCTCATC
Organism: Tupaia tana; assembly: GCA_026018925.1. Taxonomy (NCBI): domain Eukaryota; kingdom Metazoa; phylum Chordata; class Mammalia; order Scandentia; family Tupaiidae; genus Tupaia; species Tupaia tana. The sequence continues at coordinate 161,932,647 of JAKSZU010000003.1, read as the reverse complement.
TATAAAGATCCCGAATCTTGCATTGGAATTCCTGGCTCTGTTCCCACAACTGCTCTCTGAAGGCACTAGTCTTTTTTTTCCCACAAGCCTCTTCCTTCCCTGATGTGTTTTCTCTCAGGTCTTCACTTGTTGAACCATTCCTCACAGGTCACTCACTTTCTGAACTGGACAGCTTTCCTGGGACTGAGTTTGCTGATAATCTTATTTTTAAACATGTTGCTCAAGCATGTGTGCTTCAGGTGGCGAGACCATGCTAACAGCTGATTTGTCACCTTCCTTCCAGTGGCTAGGATGTTTCTGTGACCTAACATGTTTTACCTGTTGAACTCTGTTTGGCCTGACTAAACCTTTATTGCCACGTACTTTCCTGCCTGCAAGTTTTTGTTTTGGCCTCATTCCTTAAACTGATAATACACACACAGTATAAAATTCAAGACTTTATTGCCACGTACTTTCCTGCCTGCAAGTTTTTGTTTTGGCCTCATTCCTTAAACTGATAATACACACACAGTATAAAATTCAAGACATATAAGAGAGCATTTGATGAACACGGTCTGCTTCCTACTCCTGCTCTCTAGATAGCATTCCTTTCCAGAGGCAGTTAATGTTACCAGTTTCTGGTGTATCTTTATAGAGATTTTCAAAAACAGCCAAAATGAAATATGATTTACACGCCTTAAAATTCATTCACTTAAGTATATAATTCAAATTTTAAAGCATTTAATTTTAATAATTATTATTAAATTATTACTAATTTTATTCATTGTTATTCGATTTGACCAAAGAGAGAAAGCAAGCCATCAGGTCTGGTACTTGAACCGTGGTTGGCCTTGTGGGACTCCAGTGCCTCAACCACCACACCACCTGCTGTCCCCTAATTCAATTTTTTTTTTAATAAATGTAAAGCTTTTTGCAGTCATTACAGTTTTAGACTCAGTATTAGAGCATACCTGTCACCCTGCAAGGTCCTCTGTTTCTGATTGCAGTCACTTCATGTCTCTAGCCCCATGTAGCCGCCACTCTGCCTTCCAGCCCTCTGGACATTTCATATCAGTAGAATCATATAACATTTGGTCTTTTGCATCTGGCTGCCTTTTTTTTTTTTTTTTTTTTTTTTTTTTTTGAGAGAGAGATTTTTGCTATAGGGTGTGTGCGGTCACCAGAGAGACAGAGCGAGAGCAAGAAATCACCCCCTCCCCCGGGGGGATGGCCACACCACAATCTCCTCTTCTCTATTCTCTTGGGATTTTTGGGGCACACATGCACACTGTCCAATGTAAGGTTTAAGCCACCGGTTCCTGGACTGGGACCGCAGTCATCTACATGGAAGTTCAGTGATGTAACCATTATGCCACCTGCTGGTCCCTTTGGCTGATTTTTTTGTAATATGATTTTAGGGTTCGTTCGTGTTACCTATCAGCAGTTCTTTTTTGTTATTGAATAGTACCATTGTACAGATATGCCACATTTTATCAGATGACTGATACGTAGTTTTAACTTGGGGATAATATGCTTCTGTGAACATGTGTGTAAAAGGTGTGTGTGGACATGTATTTTTATTTCCTTTGTAGAATCTCCAGTCATAAGGTGAATTTATGTTTAATTTTTAAAGAAGTTGCCAGTGTGTTTTCCAAAGTGGCTATCGTTTCACATTCCCACCTACAATGTGTGAGGGTTCCTGTTTCCCTACATCCCGTCAACACTTGCTATCATCTGTCTTTCTGGTTATAGCCATCTTAGTTTCTATGAAATGGTATCCCATTATGTTGTTAATATGAATTTTCTTAATGACTGATGAAGTCGAACAGCTTTTCATGTACTTATTGGCCACTCTTGTATCTTGGTAAAATGTCTGTTCAAATCTTTTGCCTATTTTTTAAAAATATTTTTAAGTTAGTTTTTTTTCTGTGAGCACATGAGAGACACCTACGCCAAACAGAATCTTGATTCTTTATGTATTCTGGGTGTAAGTCCATTAGATGTATGATTTGCAAGTAAATCTTTTCAGTCTTGGGCTTGACTTTTTTATTTTAAATAGTGTCTTTTGAAGTGCAAATTGGTTTTAATAAAGATAAAGTTCAGTTAAAATGTTTTTCTTTTATGAATCATGCTTTGGGTTTATTTCTAAGAACTCTTTGACTAAACACATTGATTTTTCTCATGCTTTCTTTTTAAAATTTTAGTTTTAGTTCTTGTGTTTAGAGCCATGATACATTTTGAGTCCATTTTAATGTAGGATGTATTATCTTAATTCATCTCTGCATGTGAATGTCCGATTGTCCTAGCATCATTTGTTCTAAAGACAATCCTTTCTTCCATTAAGTTGCTTTTGTACCTTTTTTGAGAATTAATTGATCATAAATGTAAGAGTCTATTTCTGAATTCTCAGTTCTTTTCCATTGATTAATATATCTGTGCCTGTTCTTATGCCAATACCATAATGTCTTGATTGTGGTAGCATTATATTGGTGGTTTTTTTTTTTTTTTTTTTTTTTTGAGAGGTTTTTGCTATATGGTGTGTGTGCTCGCCAGAAAGACAGAGAGAGACAGAAAGACAGAAAGTGAGAAATCACCCCCCAGGGGGGATGGCCATGCCGCAATCTCTTCTCCTCCATTCTCCTCTCAGGATCTTGGGTACGCACGCACACGCGCCCGGTGTGAGTTTAAGCCATTGGGTCCGGGTCTTGAACCGCGGTCGACTGCATGGGAGTCCAGCAACGTAGCCATTACGCCAACTGCTGATCCCACATTATATTGTTTTTAAATAAGGAAATATAAGTCCTTTTGCTCTTTTTCAATAATTTCATCTCTTGTGTTCCTTTGTACTTCTCTATATATTGAGATCAGCTTATAAATTTCTTTTAAAAAAGCTTACTAGTATTTTCATAGGAATTAAGCAGAATTATAGACTAATTTGGAGAGAAATGCTATCCTAACTATTTTAAGTATTCTACATATGTGGAATGTCCACCATTTATTTAGATCTTTTCAGTTGCATGCTGAAAACAAAACATTGCACTTCTCTTGTTTATTCCTAAATGTTTTTTACATGATTGTGAATGCGATTGTTCCCTTAATTTTATCTTCAGGTTGTGCATTGCCAAGATATAAGACTTTTTTTTTAATCTTACTGATCTTTTTTATCTTACTGATCTCACATCGTGCATCTTGTTTACTAGTTCTAGTAATTCTTTGTGGACCCTTTAGTATAATCTGCAGACAAGAACATGTTATTCACAAATAGGAACTGTTTTGTTTAAATCAGTAATTTTTATTAATGTAACAATTGTTACAATGTGATATTTTTAATACATGAATACAATAGGTACTGACGAAATCAGGGTAATGAATATATCCATTATCTCAACTGGAGAAGTCTAACCTGATGGGGCCCCAGGATTTGTTTTGAGCCTTTGACCTTTGAGCGTAGCTTTGGTTGGTTCAGCACGTTGGCAAGGCCACTACTGTATGCTCCCCGACCTATGAGCAAAGCTTGGGTCCACTCAACATGTTTGGCAAGGCCGCTTGTTGTACACTTCAGAGACTGTGGTAGCCTTGCTGGGAAGCGACCCCCTTCTGACTCCCTGATATACTATTATAAAAAAATTACGTAGCTCTTTTGAGTATGTAATAAGATTTCCCAAAAATCCCCCGACCACTCCCCTCGGCCCTAATTACCTACTGTCAATTACAATGCTTTCTCTTTGTAGTCACATAAAGGGTGTGCTGAAGTTCTATCTAGGCAAAAATAATCTTGACCTTTAGAAGACCCTTCAAAATACATTTAACATAAGCTTAAAGATAATCTTTTCTTTACATAAAATAAGATTAGGCCAAAACTGGCCCAAGACACCCCTGCCCTCACCAAGTGAAATAAATATATTAGGATTCCTTAAATTAAGTTTTAAATCTCTATAAAACTATGTAAGTATCATTCTTTATTAAAATCCGTAAAAACTAATATCTATACTTAAGATTTTCTTTTCTCAGCATCGTGTTCAATAATCACAAAATGGCTGCCACTGCATCAACTAATAATTATCTCTGCTTGCTAAAACTGCTTTCCCAAAACTGCATTCCATAAAGACCCGCCTATCGCAATAGACCCATCCTTAATCCAACCCTAAATAAAACCTGTAATCCCTATTAAACTGATAATTAAAACACATAGCCCCTCACCCATTTACTTGCATGTATCATATTTTCAATAAAAAGGCACAATTCCTGGCAGTGGTCACTCTTCAGAGAACAACCTCTGGGAGTGTCCGACTGAGGACGTGCATGAAAATGGCACCGAGGCCTTAGTCTTCTTTTCCTGCGCCGCCTCCGACAAGTCAACCCACCCCCGCGGAGGCTAGACCCCAGCACTCAACCATTTGTAATATACACAGTTCTTATTAATCATATTGTCCCCACTATATTTTGTAACACTGGACATTGCTTCTATCTATCTGTAATTTTGTTTCCATTAATCAGCTCCCTCTATCCACCCTCTCAACATCTGCACAGTACCCAGCAGTTACTCTATATCTCTCTACTTGTATGAGGTCACTTTTTCAATTTCCATATAGAAGGGAGAACATGTATTTTATCTGTCTGTACCTGGCTTATTTCACTTAGTGTAATGGCTTCCAGGTTCACCCTTTTAACTTCCTTTTCAATTTAGATGCCTTTTTTTTTAAAAGAGATTTTTGTTATAGGGCAAGCACACTTGCCGGAGAGACAGAGACAGAGACAGAGAGAGAGAAAGCAAGAAATCACCCTCCAGAGGGATGACCACACTGCAATCCCTTCTCCTCCAGTCTCCTCTGGTATTTGGGGCACACACGTACATGCGCCCGGCATGAGTTTTAAGCTGCTGAGTCCAGGACTGGAACCGTGGTCGACTATGTGGGAGTCCAGAGACATAAACCATTATGCCATCTGCTAGTCCTAAGATTCTTTGTATTTTTTTAGAGATATTTTACACCTAGAAAGGCAAACACATACATATATGATTTCCACTCTTTTTTACAAAATGGCATAAATTTATTTCTTCCATGACAGAGAAAGATACTAGAGAGAGATACACAGCCCTACCAGGGGCTTCATACTGTGATGGACTCTCAGCCTCAGCCAGCCTGGACCACAGGTGCATGCCCTGCGTGTACGATACAGAGGTCCTCCGGATGCGAACACAGCGCCTTTCCTATGACTCCAGAATCACAGAGTGTTACATTACCACTCAGCCACGGCTGGCCCCTTAATATCTATCCTGAAATTTAGTCCATTTAAGTACCTAGGGTCCTACCATGTCATGATCCATATGGCCTTAGCCTCCCAGCTAGGATTGCAGGTGCACTCCACTATACCCAGCTCTTGGATTCTGTATTGTTGGTTGTTTTTGTTTGTTTGTTTGTTTGTTTGTTTGTTTAAGTAAGGTTTTGCTGTTTTGTCCAGACTAGTCTTGTGCTTATGTTGCTCCTCCTCAGGCACCTCAGATTGAACTGCGCTTCCCAAGGGATTCTGCCTATGGAGCAGAGTTTTAACAGCATGCCCTGACAACCAGCTCATCCCCCCTTTCTCTCTCTCTCTTTTTTTTTTTTTTTTTATTTAGGTTTTTGCCATAGGGCACTTGTGCTTGCCAGAGAGAAAGAATGAGAAATCACCCCCCCCCAGCAGGGTTGGTGACACTGTTCTTTTCTTCATTCTGTCAGGATTTGGGACACACACACACACACACACACACACATACACACACCTCCTGTGATTTTCAAGTCCCAGGGTCTGGGACTTGAACTGTGGTTGATCTCGTGGGAATCCAATGCCTTAACCACGACGCCACCTGCTGGCTCCACTTCACTCACTTTGTAATAACTGCAAACAAGTTGTAGTGTATTGCCTATCAGTCACATCTTCCCAGCTATCCTTCCTTTCTACATTTGTATACTTTGATTTTTCTTTAAAATTTTAAGTCTCATAATTTATATTACTTTTTCTTAATTTAGCATTGTGAATAATTTGTCCTTTCAGATAGTTTTGAAATTTCAATAATCCAGATCCTGTTCCCTTTTCTAGATGGGAACACTGGCACGAAGAGATGATGGCTTGCTCAAGTAGAGACAGCTGGTAGAGGGAAAAGCCGAGACTGTCAGGGTTGTCTACTCCAGACCCAGAGTTTTTCCATCTGCAGTAGAATGTGCCTGATATGCAGGTGTTTACAGTTACCCCTACTAAGCACCCTTTGGTTTGATGGGACCCTTCCTGCCATTGATTGTATCCCATTGTTTCTGTTATTTTTTTGAATCCTGACAGGGACTCCCAGATGTGTATTTCAGGGAAATTCTTCTTCAAGTCATAAACACATAAAATAATAAGAATAGATAGCCAGGGACCAGCAGATAATGTAGTGGTTAAGGTGCTAGACTCCCACGTGGCCAACTGCTGTTCAAGTCCTGGACCCAGTGGCTTGAAAATCATGCTGGATGTGTGTGCATGTGTGCCAAAAAATTTCCAAGAAAAGAGCGGGGAAGAAGATATTCCAGTGTAGCCATCCTCTCGGGGGAGTGATTTCTTACTTTCTGTCTCTACGGCAAGTGCATGCACCCCATAGCTAAAATCTCACACACACACACAAAAAATTTAAATAAGGAATAGCCAAAGCCAAACCCAGTGACTGGCACACAGTAGGTGCTGAGCAAGTACCTGATGTCTAAATGCAAGATATATTTTACTCCGTAAAGGCCACTCCCTCTGTTGACAATATTTGGATAAGGGTTAGTGATACAGGTTATGCTTCTACTAACATATCATTCAATCAACAGAACTCCATCTGTCCTCCAAGATGCCTTGAGATGTTTTGTTATTTTGTTCAAATCTAGGTGTGTACGTTCATTTGGTCTGCAGTCAGGTGGCATTTGCTCCTATGAGAAAAAAAGCTAGCCTGACAGAGTTTGTTCTGCATGCCTATCTGAGCCCTAGCTGAAATTTACTCATTTTGTTTCCATTCCTTCAGTTGCCTATAAATTATCCAATTGGTGACCCATCCTGTTTTACAGGATTTTGAAAATCAAAACATTTCCTCTTTCCTCTGACATAGTTCCTCTTCTCTCCGGAATTTTGTTGTGCATTTCCTAAGGGCCCACAGATGCAGTTCTCCTAGTTCAAGGGAGCAGATTCTGTTTCTTCTCCTCACTTGTGCTTCAGTTCACCTTGACCAGACTTGCCTTAATAGAGAATCCCCTGGCATTCATTCCAAATACAGATGCCCAGAGCCCTTCACTGCAGATTTTGGTTGTTCTGGGTTAGTCCTCCAAGGATATTTTTATAGTGAGGAAGTTAAGAAATACTGTTTTATATTACATGTATTTATAGCGTTGTTTTTGTTTTGTTTTGTTTTGTTTTTTATTTTAATTTTTACCAGAGGGTGTGTACACTTGCCTGAGTGAGAATGTGAGAATTACTCTACATGGGGGATGGTCATGCTGCAATTCCTTCACCATTTCTCCCTGATTTAGGGATTTGGGGCATGAATACACACATACACACATGCCTGGCTTGTATTTCAGGCCACTAGGTCTGGAACTCAAACTGTGCACTTTGCTGTGCGTTATCCAATCACCTCAACCACCACTAGCTGGCCCTATAGTACACTTATTAACTGTGTTTTAATCTCTTTGTCATCCACCACATTTTGCCAGCAGTTTGAATCCTTGAACTTGCCCTATATTGCTCTGTTTGCTCAGAGCATAACTAAAAAAGACCGTTTGGGCTCTTTAAGGCTTTGGTAGTGTTCCATTCGTTCAGGACTTGTGTAAGTGTCTGAGCCTACTCTTCCTGGAGAGCAGTGTGGACGGCTCATCACTCCTTAGCTGTCCCAGCCCTCGCTGTCTGACGCCAAAACCACATGCTGGTGTCAATTCAGAATTCCATTCTAAAGGTGCACCTGGCGAATGTTTGGCTAGCATCCTCTGTTCAGTCTCTCCAAGTCCTGGGGATATATCCACCCTCTCCAACTACAGCAGCATTCTCCTTATCACAGACACGTGGTAGTAAGTTCACATTGTTGCAAGCTACTTCTAACTGTATCTCAACAATTTGAATTGTATATAGATTAGAGGTCCCAGGGGACATTTGTCCTTGCTTGTCCTATGGGTAACTGTGCACTTAATCATAGCTAACAATAACAAGGTTTCTTGTTTTTCCAGGTGGCAAACCATATGGATTCTTCTGACTCAATTGCATCTTCTGCCAGTAGTTTCTTGAGCTCAAACTCTACTCTTTACATCAAGCAAAAAGTGCACATGCTAAACAAGGGTGTACAAGCAGGTAAATTACTTGAATTTAAACTTTCTCATTAAAATGCAGATGGGTCGGGACCAGCAGATGGCATAAGACTACATCACTGGACTCCCATGTAGTTGACCACGCATTCGAGTCCTGGACCCAGTGGCTTAAATTCACGCTGGGAGGAGAATGGAGGAGAAGGGTTTGTCGTGTGGCCATCCCCCCGAGGGGTGATTTCTCAGTTTGTCTCTCTGTGTCTGTCTTTCTGGTGAGTGCACGTGCCCCATAGCAAAAACCTCTCAAAAAAAAGAAATGCAGATGGCTCTTAAATATAAGATATTCAGCCTCATTCATAGTAAAGGAAATGGAAATCAAAACTGTACTCAAATTCTATTTTTCATTTATCGGATTGGCAATCCAAGTTTGTTGGCGTGTTTATAGATAGAAATGTAGAAAAATGAGTGCATACATAATCTACTAGAGCATTAGTACCAACTCTGAAAGGCAGTTTGACAATTCCTATCAAAATTACTTTGACTTAGGACCAGCAGTTAGCTTAATGACTATGTCGCTGGACTCCCATGTAGTCGACTGCGGTTCGAGTCCCAGACCTGGCAGCTTAAACTCACGCTGGGCGCGTGTGCGTGCGTGCCCAAGATCCCGAGAGGAGAATGGAGAAGAAGGGATTGTGGCGTGGCCATCCCCCCTGGGGGGTGATTTCTTGCTTTCTATCTCTCTGCCTCTGTCTTTCTGGCGAGCACACATGCCCTATAGCAAAAACCTCTACCAAAAATAAAATTACTTTGACTCAGCATTTTAAAAATAATTTTATTGATTTGGTGATAGATAATTTATATATTTTATTTATTTATTTTAATTTGTATAGAGTACATGCCCTCACCAGAGAAAAAGGGAACGTGAGAAAGCATCCCTCAAGTGGGGGATGGCCACACCACAGTTCCCTCCCCTTCCCTCTGCTCTCAGGATTTTAGGCAGGCATGCACATACATCCGGCATGCCTTCTGAGTCACCAGGTCCAGGACTCCAACCACATAGTCAGCCATGTGGGATCCAGCTGCCTCAACCACCATGGTACCTGCCTGGCCCTGGCCCGGCATGACTTTTGGAATTTATCCTATAGGTATATTATGCATATATGAAACTTAGCCTTTATATATTCTTGTATATGTACAAATTGACAAGAGTACAAAATTAACCATAGAAGTGTTATTTGCTATAGCAAAAAATTAAAATCAACTTAGATATCTATCAATTACTGAATGGTTGGTTAAATAAATCATTGTATATCCATATAATGAATTTTACATAGAATACAGAAGCTCTCCCAGGGAGAATCCAATTAATATGGAAAAGATACCCAAGATATATCATTTTTTAAAAAAATCAAAGTACAGAACAGTGTTTAGCATACTACTATGATTTTTTTTTTTTAATGGGGAAAGAAAAGGGAGTCAGACAGTGGCATAGAGGTAAAATGCGGTGCTCTGGGGGAGGCCGTTCTCCATGGAAAGGTCTCCAGTTCAAGTACACCAAGTACACATATGTCTGTCATCTGGGGCTGGCTGAAGGCCAGGGATGGACTGTGGTGTCAGAACTCTTGTTTCTGGTGCTCTTTCTCTTTCTGTCTCTCTATCTCATTCATAGAAGAAAAAAAGACATTTTTCTTTAAAGAGTGAACAGAAAGGGCCAGCTCTGTGGCCTGGTAGGTAGGGTATGGATCCCACACAGCCCACTGTGCAGTTCGAGTTTCAGACCTGGTGGCTTGAGCAGTATGTCAGGCACATGTATATGCATTCCCAGAAACCCAGAAAGAACGAGAGATAAAGAAGGGATTGCCCTTTTTTTGGCCAGAACTGCCATCTTCCAGTAATTAACCAAAATGAGGAACACAAAGGGAAAGAGGAGAGGCACCCAATAGATGTTCTCTAGGCCTTTTAGAAAAACATGGAGTGGTTCCTTTGGCAACACACATGCAAATCTACAAGAAAGGTGATACTGTAGACATCAAGGGAATGGGTACTTTTCAAAAAGGAATGCCCCACAAATGTTACCATGGCAAAACTGGAAGAGTCTACAATGTTACCCAGCATGCTGTTGGCATTGCCGTAAACAAACAAGTTAAGGGCAAGATTCTTGCCAAGAGAATTAATGTGCGTATTGAGCATATTAAGCATTCTAAGAGCAGAGATAGCTTCCTAAAACGTGTGAAGGAAAATGAACAGAAAAAGAAGGAAGCCAAAGAGAAAGGGACCTGGGTTCAACTAAAGCGCCAGCCTGCTCCACCCAGAGACGCACACTCTGTGAGAACCAATGGAAAGGAGCCTGAGCTTCTGGAACCTATTCCCTATAAATTCATGGCATGATGGGTGTTAAAAATAAACTAACCTGTGGTCTTAAAAAAAAAAAAAAAAAGAAGAGATTACAACATGACCATTCTCCTCTTCTCACTCTGTCAAGTACATGCACCCTCTAGCAAAAAAAGAAAAAGAAAAGAAAAAGGGCGAGAGAATTGCTTGAATGGGCAAAAGAAATTCTCTGGAATCAAGTGGGGTTGTAAACAAAGCTAATGGAGAGGAGAAACGAGGAGACTTTTCAATTAATGCCTTTGTATACTTTTTGATTTTATAAAGCAAAAAAATAAACTTCCCTCTTGATTATTTTCTTCCCTGTCAAGTCTTGTCTTTACTTCTATCAACCTTTCCTTTATATGAGTTAACAGTCGGTAATACTGTAAGTGTTTAGTGCCTTTCTAACTTGGGGTCAGAACTGAAATCCTTAGGGCCAGCAAGTGGTGTGGTGGTTAAGGTGCTGGACACATGACCGACCACAGTTCGAGTCTCAGACCTGGTGGCTTGCTCTCTCACTTTCTTTTTCTCTGTGTGTCTGTTTTTCTCTGGTCAAATGAAAAAATAATTGAATGGATAACTAAAATTAAATCATTCTTAAAAAAAAAAAAAAAACTGAAATATTTTACCTACTGAATTAGTACATCTTTCAATCTAATACCTAAATTGATTTAGCAATTTTAAGAAAAAACTCTTGCTTTCTCTCTCTCTCTCCCCTTCTCTCCTTCCCTCTATTTCTCTCTGTGCTATCCTATCCCTCTCACCCAAATAAAGTAGTAGGAAGTGTGTTTTGAAGTATTAAAGATGGTCCTCTTACTGACTTAAATAACTATCATCTAAGCCTCAACGCTGGTCCCAAAGACATCTGTGATCTTTCCCCTCAGGTAAATTGGAGATTGTGAATGGTGCCAAAAGGCACACCCGAGATGTTGGAATGACTTTCCCAACTCCAAGTTCTAGTGAGGCTAGATTAGAAGAGGACAGTGATGTGACTTCTTGGACAGAAGAAAAAATTGAAGAGAAAATACTCTTTACCAGTTATCCTGGGGACAAAAAGTTAAAGAAGATCAAACAGAATTCCTGTGAAGGTCAGTCTCTAATTCCAGGTTTTGTAGCAGAAAAACTAATGAATTTTAAGTTTCTTAGAATGCCAAGAGTCTTTGTTTCTAAGTGACTGCATGTCAACCCTGCTTACCCCAGCCACCACCTTGACACATTTTTAAAGTATCTAGCAATATAATTACAGAGTTATACCTATACTTAAGACAGACTCAAGAATAACCTGGTGACCTCTGACAGCTGAGTCCCCTGAGATTCTCATGTCTTGGATGAGAGGTGAGGCTGTAAAAAATGAAAAATCTTATTTCTTAAAAATATTTCCTATAGGAGTCTCATGGTTTGTTCCTGTGGAAAATGTGAAGTCTGGATCTAAGAAGGAAAACCTGCCCAAGATCTTTGGCCCTGGCATCTCCTGGTTTGAACCAATAACTAAAACCAAACCCTGGAGGGAGCCCCTGCGAGAACAGAACCAGCAGGCGCAGCCTGTGGACAGCCAAGGGTCACTGGCAGACCCGGACAGAGATGGCAGAGGCCCACTGAGGCCATTTGTGAGAGCAACCCTTCAGGTACAGTGACCTTGCGTTGACTAGGAAAAAGAAAGGCACGCCACCAAAAAAGTTCATCTGTGGCTGGGCATTCTGTGGTGTGGTCACGCGGCTCTCTTTTCTGGCACCCCATAGCCTGTCTCTTTGAACAAATGGCTACCTTACTTTTAACTGTTCTAAATAGTGTATCACCCTTAGGATCTGGGGACAAAGCAAGAGAAGGGACAACGTTGTGACACCGTAGGGTTGTAGATTCCTGCATATGAAGGTCCCAGAGCCTGATACTTGTGTCAGCCTTACATTTGTTCCTCCGTTTATGTCACTCCAGTTCCTGCTTAGCACAGGATTTACAGAGCACCAGATCTCCTCTCCAGGTCTCCCGGAGGCTGACGGGGATGTTCTTTGATGACGTGTTTGATGATGAGTAATTTAACATAGCACTGAGGGCTGCGTCCTACCCACTGGTCATTTGGAAGACATTCGCCACAGTCTTGGCTTGTGCCAAAGGCATTGCTTTGGTCCCCATGCTTTCACTGTTGGCGCTTCCCCTATAGAAAGATGTTAGAATATTCTTCACCTTTAGATATTTAGGTATTTTCTGAGCGTTTGAAATAGGATCTCCAAACCTGTTCGACAGGTACTGTTTTCAGGTCACTTGGGAAAGCAGACCAAGTCATTAATGTGCAGTTGGGGCTTTTTTCCCTCCTTAGGAATCACTTAAGCTTCATAGACCTGACTTCATCTCTCGCTCTGGGGAGCGGATAAAGCGCCTGAAGTTAATAGTCCAGGAGAGAAAGCTGCAGAACATGCTTCAGAGTGAGCGGGATGTGCTGTTCAACACTGCGAGAGATTGGCAGGGCTGCCGGAATCCCATGCCCCCACTGCCCAAGAGAGGTACACTCTGCTCGTCCGCCTTCCTGTCGGTCACGGGGAGCCTGCTAAGTGCAAAGCTAGTTCAGTGGGCAGAGCCCAGCTTAGCCCCCAGTGCCTTCATCATCAGATGAGTCCACTTACTCTAGCCCTGCCACCTCATCATACAAACAAGTGTGCAGTGAGAGTGGCGTATTTATAAAACAGCTCTGTGTTCATGAGCAACTTGGTCCAAAAAGTATGTTTTTTCCTTTAAGAATGGAGCCAATTCCAAAGTTACCCGCCTCCTAGGGTAATAATGATAATAATCATTATTAATAATAAGCACTTATATAGCCCTTATGCCCTGCTCATGCCTTCTTCTCATTTAATAGTTAACAACAGTATCTTCAAAGTTAGATTCTGTTAATATCCCTATTTTATAGTGAGAAAACGGAGGCAAGAGAGAGAAAGTACACCTTGTAAGTGAAAGAGCTAGGATATGAACCCAGGTGGGCTGACTCCAGAGTCTGTGCTCTCATGACAAGTGTAAGATTCAAATAAAATACTGTATGAAAGCTGTAAAAACTATTGGCTTGTCGGAAAAGTCATGATGCATTTTTGCATTGAAAAACAGAAAAATACTTCGTGACTTTTCCAACAACCCAATGTAAAGTATCACCTAATGCCTTTATCACAGCCTTAACTAGAAAGTGGTCGATTTTTTGATTTAAGCTGTCTGTTGGGTCGTTGGAAAAGTCATGATACATTTTTGCATAGAAAAACAGGGAAAAAAAATAATGTCGTGACTTTTCTGACAACCCAATAGTCTGCCACAGAATTTTATGTCTTCAGGGAGTGTAGACTGTTGATGCAGTGACCCAAGTCTAGCTTCGGCCATGGCCATGGTTATTGCTCACCACCCAGTACTGATGGCTCAGGGTTGGGGCACAGAGTCCTAGCAGCTCCCTCTCAAAGCTTCTGACTGCCAGATCCTTTCTTATTAAGTTACTCCACTGAAAACCCCTTCTTCTCTTGCTTGTAGTCTTCCTGACTGTCCAGAAGAACAAGCCTATTGGAAAGAAGGAAATGATTCAGAGGTCTAAACGGTAAGGCCAAAACAACAAGAGTAATTGTAAACGAATAGATCAGGCCACATTGCAGTAAGGAGCTCTGGTTTGCTCCTGCTCCCCCAGCCCCCTCCCCCATTCAAATAAAGACATTTTGCTCAAGTTGTATTATGAGATGGGTCAGCCCCAAAGTGTAGCAGTTGGGCGCCGTACAAAGGGTTTTGGATCCTACATGCCAAATCAGGGTTCAATTCCCAGCCCCTCAGCTCCACGCTGGCTACACATATACAATTCCAGAATCCTGACAGGATGGAGAATTGGAGGAAGAAGGATTGATGTGTGACCAAGCCCTGTTGATGGGTGCTTTCTGTCTCATTGTCTCTTTTTCTGTTTCTCACACTCTCATGAGCACACAAGCCCTCTGGCATAAAAAAATATGTATATTATGAGAAAGCTGTGAGTATAGGTTCTCATGGCACTAAAATAGAGAAGAAAAATAAATGACAGATCATGGTATGAATGACTCAATAAAAAAGATGAGAAGAATCTCTATTAATTTGTATGCCTAAATCAGATTCCTTTTTATTAGAAATCTAAATATAGATTAAGAAATTTTTGGGCCAGCAGGTGGTGTGGTGGAAAAGGGTGCTGGATTCCCACATGGCCAACCATGGTTCAAGTCCTGGACCTGGTGGCTTGCTTTCTCACTTTCCCTTTCTCTCTCTCTCTCTCTCTCGTCAAATAAAGAAAAAAATAACAATAACAAATGGAAATAAATAAATAATTCTTTTAAAAATTACTGTATTTAACTTTAAAAAAAAGAAATTTTAAAATAAAATGAAATATTTATTTGGGCTCATCACCTTTCGTCTTCGCCATTCCATTTCTATTTCTTTCTGTAGTGTGAGGAATAAGGGAGTTCTTGGCAAAACATTTGGTTAAGCTTAGGGGGAAAAATTCAAGTTTCAGAAGCATGTGTATACTGTTGTGATTTGTGACCCTTAAAAAAAAGTACTGGTACCTTTATAGATGTTTTTATTTCTAGATACATAGAATATTTCTGGAAGACACAAAAAACTGTTATAGTGGTTGCTTTTGAGAAAAAGAACTGGGTGGCTTTAGTACAGAGATAGGAGAGAGACTAATTTTTCACTTTTTTATACTTTGTAAAATGTGTTTCCTTACAAGCATTACTATTAATTAATTAATTAACTAGTTTGAGATTCACATATGGTATTGATTATACAAATGCCATAGAGTAACCATGTTAAGAGTTATTTTATAGGGTTCATTGGAGACTTGCTTTAAGAAGAATAGTTTTATAGTTGGCATAGTGCTCCTGAAGTGTTCTGAAAACAGTTTATCTTACATAGTTTAAGCATTCGTCTTTTAAAAAAGTTTATTATTTTTATTAATTTGCTGTGGGGCATGTGCACTCACGATGGCGAGGGGCGTGAGAAAGCAAGCTGCCTGGTCCAGGACTCATGCCACAGTCTGCCATGTGGGAGTCCAGTGCTTTAACCACCATGCCACCTGCTGGCCCAAGCATTCTTCTTGAAGCACTGTTTTTACTCTCCATTTAGTTTTTCCTTATAGTTAAGTCAAAGGGATGCTTTAATCTAGTGCTTCTCAAAGTGGTCTGTGAACCCCTGGAAGTTACTTATACCCTTTCAGGTCTTTTACAAATTCAAAACTAATTTCAGAGTAACACTAGGACATCCGTGTGACTTTTTCAAAACTATATTGACAATTGCAGTGATGATCAAAAGCAGTGATAGGGAGGGGTGAAACTGCTGGTGCCTTCGCACTGCTCAAGACGGTGGCGCCCAGCTGTGCTGGTTGGGTAGGCGCTGTCTTCTCCCTGGCCGCGTGCCAGCAGGGTAGTTAAAGGACAATAGAAGCAGTGTACATGCAAGTACAAGTACTTCTGCAGCATGCCAAAGCATCACGTTCATTTCAAGGAAAAGCATGTATGCTTTGGTTGTGTAGTGAGCTGAACTAGCTGTCTTTTTCATGGAATATGACTTTTATTTGAAAGACCACCTGACAGATAAACTGATCATTCTGATTTGAGTAAATGGCAAACGTTTTCTTGAATGTGGAGAAGTGTCACTTCATAGAAAACAGCTGACAATATTTGTTGCCATAGAAAAACTGAGCTTTCAGGCAAAGAACAGAATTCTAGAAAACTTGTATTCATTACCATGAGCTGGACAACTTGCCCATACTTAGACCTTTCTGATAAGATCAGCAGAGACATTAACAAATGGGCTGATTTTCATGTTGTAGAAGTAAATTTATGGACATTTCAGATCTGCATAACTTATTAGACCAGGACTTTTCCAAGTGATTGTTAAACAGCGTTACAGAATCGGGCCTGGATAAAAGAGTCATTCAAAGCAGGACATAGGCTGGTAGATTTTTATGTAACAAAGCACAATAAAATTCATCAATAGGGTTCAGATTCCCCTTTACAACTAATTTTTTCTTTTTTTGAGAAATTTTTGCTATAGGGTACATGTGCTCACCAGAGAGACAGACAGAAGGCAAGAAATCACCCCCAGGGGGTGATGGCCACATCGCAATTCCTTCTCCTCCATTCTCTTGACATTTTGGGCATGGATGCATGTGTGCCTGGTGTGAGTTTCAAGTTGCCAGGTCCAGGACTCAAACCGTGGTCAACCATGTGGGGTCCAATGCCTTAGCCACTGTGCCACCTGCTGGCCCAACAACTAATTTTTAAGGAACTACCATTTATCGAAACAGCCAATGACGTGGTGATCAAGGCAGCTGGATCCCACATGGCGGACCATGATTGAGTCCAAGATCCATAAGCTTGAAAAACACACTGGATGTGTGTGTGTGTTTGTATGGAAGAAGAAATGGAGAAGAGGGATTGTAGTGTGACCATCCCCCATGGAGGTACTTTCTCTCTTTTTTTTTCTCTCTGTCTTTGGCAAGTGCATGTGACCTGGCAAAATGGGGGGAGGGGAGGGCAAAAAAAAAAAAAGAAGAAGAAGAAGAAAAAACTACCATTTGTCAAAATTAAGTACCCATTTTCTGGAGAGAAACTTGGGTTTTAAACTGATATCGTTTCATTAGAGTATTAAGTCATCAGGAAAGTCATGACCTATTTTTCTATGTTTTTCTATGCAAAATGTATCATGACTTTCCTGATGACCCAGGACTTCAATTCAGTTTTATTTTTCACATGGCCCCTTTACAAGGAAGTGATCCACTTCCATCTGAGAATCATGGGGTTGAATGGGGTCTTAAATACCGTCTAGTTCACCCTTAATTTTAGGATATTGCCACCTAGATGGGGGAAGTAACCTGGCAAGTTAGGGTCAGAGCTGAGGTTAGCGCTCAGTGTTTGGTCTCCCTGTTCATACTTGCAACAGCATCCTATCGAGGATTGGTGTCTCTGGAGCCTGTGGTTCTCATCTTTTTTTCTCATCATTCTCATTCACCTGCTTCCCACATGGTCCCTACTACACCTCTCTTCATGTAGCCTTGACTCCATTCTTACCAATATTCACATGTTCCTAACTTGGGTGACTTTCTCTTATCCTGTCCAATTTCCTTTCTGCTCCTAACGATTCTTCAAGACCCAACTCAAGTCTAATTTTCTCTCTGAAACCTTTCCTGAGTATCTTTCTGTATAATTTCTGTGTAGTGTTTTGTGTATGACTATTGTCGTATGTTTTTTCTCCCTTATTTTCCTTGTGATTAAAAATACAATAGTAGGGGTGAGCCAATGGTGTGGTGGTTAGGGCAGCTGGATCCCACATGGTTGACAAAATAGTTTGAGTCCCAGACCCAACAACTTGAAAAACACCCCAGGCTCATGTGCATGCATGCTCAAAATCCCAAAAAGAGAATAGAGAAGGGGTTATGGTGTGGCCATCCCACGAGAGGTTGGGTGGGGGGAGAGTTCTTACTTTCTCTTTTTCTCTCTGTGACTCTCTGGCAAGCACATGCACCTCATAGCACATAGTTTTTTAAAAAAAAAAAGTAGAAAAATAAAAAATTAACTAAGAATACAATAGTAGGCATAGCTCGGTGATGCGCTCAATAGCAAACTGAACTGCACAGGTGGAAGCTACATGACCAACTGCAGATTCCAGTCTGAGGGCCAGCCTGAAAACACATCAGGTGCATATACATGTGCCCAAGATCCTGAGGAGTGAGAGGACTGGGGAAAGGATATTGTAGGCACAACAAGACCCTGTCAAGGATCCTTCTCTCTCTCTCTCTCTCTCTCTCTCTCTCTCTCGTACACATGCTTGCTCTCTGTCATGAAAGAAATAATTCTACTTTAAAAAAATACAATAGTGGGCTAGCCCTATAGCCTAGTGGCTAGGGGAAGCCAGATTGCACATGACCAACCAGTTTGAATCCTGGCCCCAGTGGCCTGACAAACATACCAAACATGTTATGTGTGCATGCCCCAAATCCGGACAGGATAGAGACGGAAGAGAAGGAATTGCAGCGTAACCACACCCTATTGGGGGGGACTTTTTCCCTTTCCCTCTATCCCTGTCTCTCTAGTGAGTACACACAGCCTCTGACAAATCAAAAAAAGGAAAGAAATAATAATAGTAATACTCACATGTTATCAATATATTGAAACAATTCATTTTCACACAGAGAGTGGAAAGCAAAATTTCATTTCCACCCCCTTTATTCCACTTCTTCTCCTGAAGTAACCACTATTAGGAAGATTTTGTTTTAGTCTTCATTTTGGGAGTTTTTTTGTTTGTTGTAGTTTTTGCTATAAGACACATGCCCTCACCAAAGCGAGATACACAGATAAGAAACAGAGAGAGTAAGTGAAAAGTCACCCCTCAGGGGGATAGCCACACCACAGCCCCTTTTCAACCATTCTCCCTTCGACATTTTGGGCATACACACCCATATACCTGGCATGTTTTTCAAGCTGCTGGGTCCAGGACTCAAATTGCAAAATTGTCCATGTGGGATCCAGTGCCTTAACCACACGCCACCAGCTGATTCATCATAATTAAGTTCTAAATTATCTATTTCTCCTTTTAGACCATGAGCCCCTCAAGCCAGGGTTCTCTGTCCGAGTGTCCAACAGGAAGCTGGGTGTGCATCAGGGGCCCCAGGCCTAGTTGAGGAGCCGAATGACTGGGAAACAGCAGAGCTCATGGAAGTGGGGCAAGAAGAGGTTGGGTACCTCTGCATCCTGGTAACCTCACTGCTTTCTGTCTTCCCACTATGCCATCTCTAAGGATTTATGAGCAGCTTCCAGAAGTACAGAAAAAGAAAGCAGAGGAGAAGAGGAGATCAGAATATAAGTCATACCGGCTCCGGGCCCAGCTCTATAAAAAGGTCAGTCAGTCCTGTCTAGAGAGTGTGGATCAGGCTTATCAGGGAGAAAGAAATTGTGGGGGGCCCTCCTGCCCTGTTTGAACACATGCTTAAGATTAACCACATTTGAGGAGTGAATTTGAGCTCAGTGTGCATGTACCAGTGCTGAAATTTGGAAGCCAAGATAAGGCAATTAGATTTCAAATCAGGTTTGGTTCCTCAGCTGTAACTATGTGAAGCTCTTCCCCACATGCATTTGGGAAGAAACCAGATTTCACACATAGGAGTCATCTCTCCAAGTCAATCAGAATTGTCATGTTTTCCCTCTAGAGTCCCAAATGGTGTTTTGTTTTGTTTTGTTTTTGCCCTTCATGGATAAGTCAGCTACCTTAGAACTAGTAAGACCTATTAGCATACATTAGAAGAAATCCGAATATGCCATAAGAGCTTCGGGGGCAGAGGTGGAATGAGTGATGCTGCAAGTCCAAGAACCTCACTGGTCAGGGACCCTGCCCCCACTTGCTTCTCTGAGAAGCCAAAATGGCTGCTATGCTGGAAAGGCCACATCCTTCACTGTTCTTGTTTCCTTCCCAAGCCACTCATTAAAACCAACACGTCTAAAAGCCAGAAAGCAAAGATTATTTTATAGCAGTTCATACCCAAGCCGTGGGATTGGGGAGCTGCTCCCTCAGGTGGGAGCCCCAGCACTGCATGGCTTTCCTTGTGTGCCAGCCTCACGAGACCAGGCATCTCGCTGTGCTTGTGTGTTTGAGCAAGTAGATCAAGTGACCTGTTAGGGTTATAGATTTTCTGTATCCATACAGAAATTAGATAGATAGATTATAAATGGTCTTACCTAAACATCTCAGGAAGAATTTTTTTTGTAATTACTATAGTTTCTGTAGTTGAGTAAAATTAAATTTTGTGTAGAACGTGGTTCTTTTCAGTGACGGCTAGGGTGAGGCATGGCTGTCTGCCTCCAGTGACAAGGGTGCCTAACATCTTTCCCATCTTTCTTTTCTTCCACAGAAACTGACCAATCAACTCTTGGGGAGAAAAGTTCCCTGGGACTGACATAAGATTATTTTCCTCAGAGCCTTGGAATTATATTTTATGAACCTGAAGAAAGAAGCATAATTCTTTTATGAGTCTGGTTTAATAAAGCTTACTCCTTGTCCTTGTGTAATTTAGAAATAGTAAATTCTAGAGAGTCTGGGACAAAGGGAATTAAAGTTACTGATAGTTTGGGACCAGTACTTCCTTTACAGTGGCCTTTTCCATATGTGTGTTACAATGATTTTCTTTCTTAATTCTAGTCAAGGGTGAGTCCCTTTTTGTATATGTTTTTATACTTTCAGAAAATAAATTAACTTTTAATTGACTCATAGTCCAAGCAAGCAACGGAGGGTCATTTCTTTCCCGTCTAGAGAGGTGCCCGGAGTTATACAGTGTCTCCCCTCAGACATCTAAACCCATCAGTCAAGGAAAATGAGCTCTTAGGATGAAATGTGGCTTCTCTCTAGAAGCATAGCAGTGTGTGGGAGCCTTGTGGGCTTGGCGGAGAGGGTATCAGGTTAGGGTACCTGTCAAACTCGCTCAGAGACTCCCCGAAGACCCGGGCAGACATAGGCACTATAGGTCCAGAGACTGCTCTCCACCTCCTCCCAGTCACCCCAGGGATTGGCCATGTAGGCTGAGAAGAAAGGCTTCTAGCCTCCTTTGATGGATTTTCCTCTGTCCACCCTCTTGTTTTCAAGATTGAAGCCTCAGACCATTCATCGTCACACATGCAACCAACATTTATAACCTAAAGAACAGCTTCTGAGAAAGATGAGTTAATAAATGAGATAGTGCACATAAGCACTTAATCTAGTGCCTGGATCAGAGTGTAACAGGATTTTTCTTCTGTAGCGTAGAATTAGAGCTAAGACCCACTTGCTAAGCAGCCTCACTGCAGGTTCAGCCAGCCCCTGGCGGCTGAGGCAGCTGGAGTGGCTGGGGCGGCTGGGGCAGTCGCCTTCCCAGAAAGCTTCTGAGAGGCCAAACCCTGTCCCAAGAACAGTTCAAAGCTTTCAGATCACGTCACCTGGGTGCCGTTCCAAACCCATGAGGAGACCATGAAGAAGACTCAGAGAAAAGAACCCGTGTTGCTGGGTAAGGTAATAGACTGCTTTGGGTCCGTGTACCTGTGAGATGAGAGGGTTAATCTAATCCCCCTTTCAGCTGCACAATGCTGTGACTATTTACATGGAAGGGAGATCATTATTCACCACAAAAACAGAAAGTAATAGTTGTCTCAAAACCTGAGTTAGGACCAGCAGATGGTATAATGGTTACGTCGCTGGACTTCCATGTAGTCAACCACGATTTAAGCTCTGGATCAGGCAACGTAAGATCACGTCAGGCACATTGCATGCGTGTCCAAGATCCCAAGAGGAGAAAGGGTTACAGAGTGTCCATACCCCCTGGGAGATGATTTCTCACTTTCTATTTCTCTGTCTCACTTAACAGCATGAACCGTATGGCAAAAACCTCTCAAAAAAAAAAAAAAAAACCCTGAGTTTGCAGGGAAACAAGGGCAGGATGGAGTCTGACTTGGAATGATTCTGTTTATGACCAGGGCTGGGCCATCCAGATCCCTTCCAGAGAATTGGGCTCAGGACCTGGGAAGCCCTGGGTGGCAGCTGTGCCTCAGCCTCAGCCAGAATACACCATGGGAATGTTGCAACAGGTGCATGGGGAACCTGGTAGCATCCCACTCACTTAAGGAAGTGTACAGACTTGGTCAGGATGCAGAGTCATAGCACAGAATGGCTGGGAGCTGTTGCTGAGAGTGCTCACAACTACAGTCTTCCTGCCCTTCCGGTGCAGAGAGAGCTTTGGCAGAGTGCCGCCTGGAGAATCGGGGCACCGGTCTCCCAGGCAACCCTAGCACCTCTCCCACAATCTGCTCTGCCCCAGAGCTCATGATAACCCCCCAGCCCTGCACAAGTTGGTCTTGTCTGAGCCCCTTACAGAAGCCAGAGCCACCACCTTGTGCTGCTACTCTCCTGTGGCCATCAGACTGCTCCTTCCAACAGTAACACCTCCTCTCCATGCTAGGACCTTGCTCTGAAAGTGCCTTCTCTCTGCCTGGCAGGCTCTTGAGTCCTGTTTTGCTTTTTGTTCTTGCACAGGTGCAGGATGTTGAAGTTGAACCATTGCCCAGTCCTGAGCTATGGTGGAATTTGCCCTTGAATTGCTTCAATGAACTGGTTTATTCATAACCTGGGAATCCACCTCTCTTCTTTCTCCTGGAGGTGAGATTCCAGCCTCTACAGCCACTCTTCTTCCTGAGGGCAACTGCTGTTTCTGCCTACCTCCAGAAAAGACCATCAGTGACCACCAGCGGTGCAGTTTGAAATAAGGGAGCATGTGAAGAAAGCAGTGTTTCAACCACAAATTCTATACATTCTGTGTCTCCGATGGTCATTCCAGCCAGTCATTGAGGTTTGGCCAATGGGCCAGCCTATGGCGTGGTTGTTAAAGACAACTGCATCTCACATGGCCAATTGCAGTTTGAGCTCCAGGCCCAGCCACTTAAGAAACATGCTGGGTGCATGTGTGTCCAAAATTCCAAAGGGGAGGAGAAATGGAGGAGAAGGGATTGCAATGTCATCACCACCCATGGTGAGGGTAGTTTCTTATTTTCTTCCCCTCTCCCAGCAAGCACAGTAAAACTACGGCAAGTTATGGGGGGGGTGGGGGGGAGGTGGAGTTTACCCAAAGTGACCTGTTAACATGGTCTGTATCTTTACCCATTTAGGATCTGGATTATTTTAACCAACGAGGTTAAGTTGCATTTTTACTGACTGCAATGCCTTGCTTACAGCCCTTTCTCAGTTTCTCACCAACTACTCACGAAGAGGGTGGAGGGAGACACAGATGAAACAGAATAGTATTAAAAATGAGAACAAACACTGTTGGCCACTGTTGACACTCGGCTCACGTCCACGATCTTGCCACTGCTACTCCCCAAGATGAAGACCTGACCTAGGCACTCTGCGAACACATACACACACCAGGCCTGGCGCTGAGGAGCAGGGTGGCGGGGGTGAGAGGCATCATTTTCCGTAGATGAAAATGCACATAGATGTAAACTCTTCCTTTTCTTATTCTTATTCCAACCCTATCTGCTGCTGTCCTGCCTTTTGGGGAGCTGTGGCTGACTCAGACATACTCAGTGCCTAAGTACCTCCTCCCTAGGCATTCGGGTAAAATCCCTGCCCCTGCCTTTCTGACACTCCCTCCCCCCCCCTTTCTCTGTATGTTCTCTCTGGATTTTTCCCTCTGTCTCTGGACCTGCTTCTTTCGATGTTGGTGCCTTTATTTTGCTTTTATTGTTGCAAAGGTGAGAACCAAGACTGCTGTGGGCTTAGAGAAAATGGAGCCCTCCTTAGAAATGAGCCCAACTTCTAGACTTCTGCATGAGCCTTGGGGCCCAAAGTTCCAGCATGTCCCCATTGGAGATGTAGCCAGTCATAGTTCCTGTGGTCCCCAGCCCAGTCTCATCAGAGTCCAGCCTCACCATTGCTCCCACACAAGTCAGTCTAACAGACTCGAAGTGCAGAACCTCAGCTATGAGCCAGATGGGGCTACACTGAAAAAAATGTCTACCCAGCTTCATTTCCTGAGGCAGAGACGAATGGAAAAGATGAAGGTGCGTAAGAGAATTTCTTTCTTTTTTTTTTTTCTTTTTCTGGAGAGGTTTTTGCTATAGGGTGCGTGCACTCGCCAGACAGGCAGAGAGAGACAGAGAGATAGAAAGCAAGAAATCACCCCCCAGGGGGGATGGCCACGCCGCAATCCCTTCTCCTCCATTCTCCTCTCGGGATCTTGGGCACGCACGCACAAGCGCCCGGCGTGAGTTTAAGCCACCGGGTCCGGGACATGAACCGCGGTCGACTACGTGGGAGTCCAGCGACATAGCCATTACGCTAACTGCTGGTCCCGCATAAGAGAATTTCAACTCCTGGACTCCCAACTTAGAGGTTGAGAGCCTGCCTCGGTCATGCGGGAGACTGGGGAGCAGCCGTCTCATGCCCAGGAGACACACATGCACATGCACATAGTGGTGCCATCAGAGGACAGGCACCAACTCCAGAGCCCAGGAGTTACAGTGGAGCTCATTGCCACAAAGTTTGTTTGAAACTCGCCTTATGTTGTAAGCTCCAGAAAGGCAAGAGTCCAGACTGATGACTTGTTCCTTTGTCCCTCCAGGACCTGGCACAATGTGGTTGGCTCAGTAAGAACATGGTGAATGGCACATGGGGTGAGTAGTAGAGCTCAGAGACTGTGGAAACCCTGGGGAGAGACCTGTGGCATCTGAATGTTATGAGGAAACATTTAGACATCTGATAAAGTCTGGGGTTGAATAAGTGTTAAATACATAGAAAACCAAACAACAAAAGATCATTTTGAATTCTAAGGAAAAGACAAATTAAAACCTTGAGGTAAGGATAAGTAATCATAGTTTTACTGTGTAGCTTAGCCTAAAATAAACATGGAATAGTGATGTACCCCCCAGGTGGCCATCTCTCCACACGGAGAAGCTGCAGAGAGGGGAGGCCCATGTGCTCCACTGAGACCTGGCCTTGACCCTTGTCACTCTAGGCTAGAGGCGTGCGTGCCAAAACGGGAATAGCCAGCACACACCCCAATTTGACTCCCCAGTTTAAATTCACCATGTTGCCACTTGAGCGTAAATTTTTAACCATTGTTCTCAAATGGTTTTGAGAACAGATAACTTGCATCAAAAGGTAGAGACAACTCAGCGTTCCTCAACAGGTAAGCATAAATACACCAAGCACACGCAGGGTATTACTCAGTCCTAAAAAGGAATGAAATCCTGATACATGCTATAACGTAGATGAAACTTCCAAATATGCTAAATGAAATAAGGCTGACACAAAAGGACAAGTATATAGCCCCACTTACATGAGGTACTTAGAATAGGCAAATTCAGAGACAGAAAGTAGAAGAGGTATTATCAGGGTTGGGGGTGATGGGGAGGGAGAAAGTTATTGCCTCCCCCCCCCCCCCACAGTGGATACAGAGTTTCTGTTTGGTATAATCACAGTTCTGGAAATAGGTAGTGGTGATAGTTACATAACATTGCAAATGTAATCGATACCACTAAACTACATGTTATCTTTATCTTTTTTTTTTTTTTTAAGTGCCACTGGGCATGTATTCGCCAGAGAAAGAAGGAGAGGAACAAAGTACCCTGCCCTGTGGGGCACAGTCATGTTACAGTCCCTTCTTTTCTCCATCCTGTCAGGATCTGGGGCACACATGCCAAGTGTACTTTTCAAGTTGCCAGGACTGGGATTCAGCTTCCTTAACCATTAGACAATGGGGCCAGCCTGAACTATACATTTAAAAATAGTTCATTGTGGGACCAGCAGTTAGCGTAATGGCTATGTCGTTGGACTCCCATGTAGTCGACCACTGTTCAAGTCCCAGACCCAGAGGCTTAAACTCACACCGGGCACGTGTGCATGTGTGCCCAAGATCCCGAGAGGAGAATGGAGGAGAAGGGATTGTGGCGTGACCATCCCCCCTGGGGGGTGATTTCTCGCTTTCTATCTCTCTGTCTCTCTCTGTCTGTCTGGCGAGCGCACGCGCCCTATAGCAAAAACCCTCTCAAAAAAAAAAAAAAATTGCCATGTTCTAAATAATCTCAAATTTCCAGTTGAATGAAGTACTTATTAACTGAAGAAAGGTAAAAGGAAGTTGGGAGTCAGCATTCTAGATTTTTCTCTTGCTGGGTCCAGGTCATTGACCCCTAAATTATCTTTCTCTCCCTCCTTCCTGCTTTCCATCAGTCCCTTGCCCTATAGTCATCTAAGCCCTTCTGTTTCCTAATTTTTTGAGATGACATTTGCGTAACGAAATTAGCCATTTTGAAGTGTGTAATTTAGTGGCATTTGGAATATTCGCAATGTTGTTTGTCAAGTCCCAACATTTTCCTCACCCCAGAAGGAAGTCTGTGGTAACTGAGCCATCACTCCCCATTTCCCCTTCCCCCCAAACCCTGTCAACCCCCGAAACTGTCCTCCATAGCCTCCTTTGTAATTTCCACATTTTGGTCTCAGCCTTACGGCAGAATTTCTTACCTATCAAGTGCCTCAGCCTGAAGTTCCAGTGTAACTGCTGTTACCCTTAGCCCACTGTCCTCAGTGCACACACACAAATGCCTTCACTTGTGCAGCTGCTGGCTCTCCTCTGACTCTTGGGAAAGGAGGGATTATAACTCCTCTGGCAGTGAGTGTGGATTTAGGGCAGGGAAGATGAGCATGAAGTAAGAGTAAGGGTGCCAGGGGTGCCGGCTCCTCCCTCTCCCTGGCTGTTAGAGCAGCAGCACCGCCCTGTGGTGCCAGGCATGTGGGGCATCGACTAGCAGAGGACACTCCTGCTGCATAGGAAGGAGTCTGGCCGCCACGCCATGCTTTAAGAAGAAGCTGTCCAGGTTCAGCACCAATATGCCAGTGCTAGCCTGGGGACATAATCCGCTTGGCATCTATACTTTTTTTTCTCTCCCACTCCCTTTTTTGTTAAATATTATTTATCTTTTGTGGACCAGCAGGTGGCATGGTGGTTAAGGTGCTGGACACTCCTACATGACCAAACATGGTTTGAGTCCCAGACCTGGTGGATTGCTTTCTCACTTTCTCTTTCTCTCTCTCTCGTTCTGTATCTCTCAGGCCAAATTAAAATGAATGAATGAATAACAATAAATCATTCTTTTTTTTAATTTTACTTATTTTTTTTTTAATTTAATCAGAAAGAAAGAGAAGAAAGAGAAAATGAGAAAGCAAGCCTCCAGGTCCAGGACTTGAACTGCAGTCAGCCATGTGGGAGTTCAGCACCTGACCATCATGCTACCTGCCAGCCCCACACTCTTATTTTTAATAAGCTTGCTGGCAGTGTTGCTGCTGGTGGTCTGGGGACTATACTTTGAGTAGCAAAAACCTGAAGAACAACTGCCCAAATAGAAGCAGGATGAACTGCTTTACTGCTCAGAAGTCATTTTTCCAACCCAATTATCCCTGTCACTCGGCTGAAAACAAGTTCAAATAAGCTGACCAAGGGAATCAGTGAGAGAAGGGAAGAAAACACTCCAGGCCAAGGAAACAGCTTGTTCAAAACCTCAGGAAGAGAACTTCAGTCACTGACAGGCAGCAGCAGCTTGGTGCTTGGTGTGGCTGAGGGGGCGTGCAGGGAATCAGAGCAGAGGTTAGTCATGCTCCATTCCTGCTTCTGGGTTTTCAGAAACAAGCTCTGTTCCCTCTGGGGAACCCTCTGCCAGTGGGGGTTGAGGCCCTGTTGATGTCCCGTGGTGCCCAGGAGCCCCCACTCCTCACTATGGCAGTGTGTCCATCCTTGCCTCTTCCTTGGCCCCTCAGCCCCCTCTGGTCTACGAGCTGCAGGAGGGCCGAAACCATGTCTACCCACAATTACTAAAACCATTTTGTAATTATCGAATAAAACATTTAAAGCAAAGGACCTCCCTTCTCATCCCTGGCATCAGCCCAGTGCCCACTTGGGAACTTCTCTGAAGGCCACTGGCTTCACCGGATGAGGAGCGCTAGTGGGAGCAGCAAGAAGAGAGGCTAGACCCAAGGGCCCCCCCACTAATTACTGAAGAAGCCGGAGCCACACTGAGGTCACAGGTGCTTGATAGGAAACCTTGGGGCTTGGGGGCAGTTTCCCAGGTGGTTCAGGTGGCTTGGCAGAGAGGACTGGGTAACCAATGAGGCTGTAGGGAGCCAGTCAGCATGGAGGGGACAGAGTCCAGGCCTGTGGGTGTGAGAGAGGCAACACCTTCGGGGGTGGGAGGGAGGCTCTTGGAAAAGCACTTGCTTGTTTCCGCTTCTGCTCCGCTGCAGTGGCCTTAAAACCATGTCTGAGCTAGCCTGCTGGAAGACGAAAAAGCCTAGTTACCCTGTCACTCCAGCCCACTGTGCCATTTGAACACATTTATCTATATCCAAAAGAGTTGCCCACCACACCCAATTGAAATTGCTGACCCACAGTTTCATGAGCTAATAACTTTATTATCATTTTGCAGGATTTTTTTTTAAATGCAACTTTATCAGGGCACTAGATAAACGAAACAGAGGCAACCCAAGAACACTGAATGGACCAGAGCCCCCTGCCCCCGCCACCATCAAGCATGCTGGACTCTAGTGTGAATGACCCAGAAGCTTTTCCTGTGCTTATCATTGAAATGTCAGGGTTTGCTTGTTACTACAGCAAAGTGGATCCTATCATGCGAGGAACTAGATCATAGGGAGGCGATAAGCTAAAAAAAACGTAGGAACAGCCACTAGCCTCCAGCTCAGGGAATAGAAGTCCCTACCCGTCTTCTGGAAGCCCATGCTTTGGTAGAGGGCCAGGGCGGAATGCTGCAGCATGGAAGTACAAAGGACAACTTCACGGTAGCCCCGGTCCTGGGCAAACTGGAGGACAGTCCTGACCAGGGCTTTTGCTATCCCTCTCTTTCGGTGCCCAGAGTCCACAAAGAGGTGAAGCAGCTGCAGCTTCTGCTTCCGCAAGGTGGGGTCGTTAACAGGCAGAGCTCCCACCATGCCCACCACCTGCTCCTCAGACTCCGCCACCCAGAAGCAGGAGCCGCTGTCACACAAGTAGAATTTGGTGATGTCGGACATGTCTGACCGCAACGCCAGGACTTTAAATTCATTCCAGGGATATTTGGCAAAGAGCCTCAGAAGGACAAGGAGGGTAAGACTGGTGGCAAGGGCGAGTAACCAGGAACCAGAGACCAGGAGTACGGCAAGAGGCCCTCCAAATAAGAGCATGAGGGTTCGGGGCAACTTGAGGATGTGGCGGAAGGTGGTGGGAGCATACTCTGCTACCCCCTCGGAAAATAAATCCACAACCCACTCGCGGTCACTCTCCCGGTATTTGCGGATGCGATATGGGGCCATGAGAAGACTTTCATGTCTGAAATCTTGAGGTCCGTGAGAGTAACAGTTAGACATCACTGCAGGTCTCCTGGAAGCCCTGGGGATGAGAGAGGAAGCCATGTGAGTGCCTGCCTTCTAGACACCAGAGAGGTCCTGCCCAGGAGGAGGGAGCCCCACCCGGAGGAGCAGTAGGATCAGGAAAACCTGCACTTGAATCCTAGTTCTGTCACCATGTACCTGGGGACCCCTCTTCAGGGCGAGGGTTCCTAACTTCACGCAGGAAAGAACTCAAGGGCAAGTCAGAAACAGACAAAGAGGAAGAGCTAAGACCGTTGCACACTCCACAGCCAGAGTGCAGGCTGACTCAGAGCAGTTGAGGCCCCCT
This sequence comes from Tupaia tana, assembly GCA_026018925.1. Classification (NCBI taxonomy): domain Eukaryota; kingdom Metazoa; phylum Chordata; class Mammalia; order Scandentia; family Tupaiidae; genus Tupaia; species Tupaia tana. The sequence goes on along the minus strand of JAKSZU010000003.1, from coordinate 161,902,803 downwards.
CCAGCTGGCTCAGGGACTTAACCTGGGGCACTGGGAAGGAAGCTGTGAGGTCAAGGCCTGTACAGGAGGGGTTTCGCCCCACAGGGGTGGTAGCTGTTCATGCATCTTTACACATCACATGTATCCTTGGCATCTTAAGTCTCCACCTAGGGAGGTGATATTTAACACTCCTAGCTTTGTCTGTGGCTTTTGTCTCCGGTGAAACTCATCCTTATCTTCCTGCTATGCTGACCTTGCTGCTCTGCTTCTCAATTGTGAACCCTTTTTTCTAGCTACCCTCTTATTCCCCTCTCAGAGATTTCCACTCCTTTATTTTTTTTTAAGAGGTTTTTGCTATAGGGCGTGTGCACTCGTCAGAAAGAGAGAAACAGAGAGATAGAATGCGAGAAATCACCCCCCAGGGGGGGATGGCCACACTGCAATCCCTTCTCCTCCATTCTCCTCTCGGGATTTGGGCACGCACGCACACGTGCCCGACATGAGTTTAAGCCACTGGGTCCGGGACTTGAACCGCAGTCGACTACATGGGAGTTCAGCGACCTAGTCATTACGCTAACTGCTGGTCCCTCCACTCCTTTATTCTTTAGGGATGCTGAGCAGCAGAGGTCCATCTTCTGTATCTGCTTCATGTTAGGTGGAGCTGCTGTCCGTGCTTGCCAGGAACAGAAACCTCTAGAGACCTGGTTTAAGGGACCCAAGGATAGCTCCACCAAGACTGTGTCTTTAGAGGTCTGGGACTCCAACTAAGGTCACCCACATGGGAATCCAGCATCTTAACCACTATGCCACCTGCAGGCCCCTCTATTTTTTTTCCACCTTTCTTACCATGAATACATTGTCACTCCTAGAACTTCTTTGGGTGTCCCTCTTTCCTACTTACCCACCTTGTTTCTGTTTTGAATACGTTTATTTTAGAAACAACCATAAGTAACCTGGCATAGACAAAAATTTGGTCTTTTTAATAGAACACACTCTTATACCTGATTTACAACTTATTCCAACAAACACACATACACACATATGCAAGGGGTCTTTAACATGTTCATAGAGTATGTACATTATGGAAAAACCATGCATGGATTTAAAAAAATCCCTGCACCAAAATGAACTCACACTTTACCTTCATATTTGTATGACTCCCTCATAGGACTCCCATACATACACACACAAACAAGATCTTACACCTCTGTAGTAGTTTGGGTTTATAAAGCCTTTTTCATCAATTTTTCTTCTTTTTTTGTTTCAAATTAATTTGGGCGTTAACTCTGAATTGTTACTTACTTACTTAGTCAGAACTGGCTGAACCGGAATAAGAAGAATGAAATCCCCAAGAACCTTGAATCCTTTTATGTTATCCCAAGTGACTCCTTGACAGCAATTAATAGGAGCCAAGTTTAGGACCCTACTGGGGAGCCCAGCATCCCAAAATACGGGATCCATTTGGGAGGCAGGGGAGCTCTAGTGCCTCCCTCAGAACTGGGAGTTGGGGTTATAGGCGTCCTCTCATGGAATCTTCCCTAACTTTAGAGCATTGTAGACAGTGAGGCAGCAGGTAGGCTAGGAGAGGAAAGAGGACTTGCAGAGTGAGGGTTGTCCTCTACCCTAGCCGCTCAGGCTGGGGCGTGACACAGGTAGCAGCAGACCTCTCCCTCCACATGGCAACTCTTAGTCAGCCAGCAGATAAGTTCAGAGGCAGATTCGGGGTAGAAATCCAGACGAGTGGTCTGGGAAAGTACCTGGCACTGAGCATCTGGGGCAATCAGGGTCAGTGCCATCCCGGGTGTTGGCTCAGTGACCGAGTCCATTGGAGGTGTCCCTCAGCCTCTGGCTCCTAGTCTGACATCCCAGGTGCCGTGTATTTGGTGGGAGCCCTGCCTGGTGGCAGCCCCAAACCTAAACCACATCTCTTAGGCAGGCCAAAGACAGTAGGAAAGGTCAGGCAGCAGAAAGAAAGATGCCGAAATACCCACCCAGGAGACTCACCTGACTATTAGCGTCTGGGACGGGGGCGTCTCCTGAAGGTCCCTTTGTGGTCACCAAAAGATGTCACTGGGAAAGGCTCAGGCAGGGTTCCTTCCTCAGGATCCTTGACTTTGCACAGGAAAGAGTTCAAAAGTCAGAAGCAGGCAAAGCAGAAGAATGTGTTGCAAGACAGTTGCACCCTCCACAGTCAGTGCACACTGGCTCAGGTGAGTCATAGCCCCTTCCAACTGGGTCAGGGCTTATACTGGGGCACTGGGAAGTAAGTTATGAGACCAAGGCATGTGTACGAGGAGTTTGAGCCACGTAGGTGGGGCACCTGTTCATGCATCTTCATATGTCTCATGTATTATCATAGCCCAGCTCCTTAATCCCAGGGTTCATGATTACCAGAAGTGCAGGAAGGAGTCAGTCAACGAGGTGCCTGTCCAGGCTGTTCCCCGGATTTGGGGACGTCCTCAGACACTCTCTCCTGGATGGCAGTCGGGAGCTGAGGGTCTGAGACCACCCTGGATGCTCAAGGCCCCTCAGTAGCCAGCAAGAGGACACAGTATTAGCATCTGAAGTTTCCACCTGTGGTGTGGTTTTTAGCATGGATATGAGGCACCACACTTCCCAGGTCAACTTTAGTTTTCCAGCCCAATGGCAGCTTGTTTTGGCTTTTTATAAACCACTTGTCAGAGCACACGATTTGTAACTTTCCCACATCCCTTTGAAAGAACACTGAGGAAGAGACTTTCTTTTTGACTCCTAGCTTTGTGGCTTTTATCTCCAGAGAAGCTTATTTATTTTTTCCTTTTTTCAGGTTTTTGCTGTAGGTTTAATGCACTCACTGGAAAGAGACAGAGAGGGATAGTGAGAAATCACACCCTCAAGGAGGATGCCCATGCCACGATCCTTTCTCTTCCGTCCTCCTCTCAGGATTTTGGGCGTATACACACATGTGTCCAGCACGATTTTCGAGCCATGGCCATATGACTTGAGTCAGCTGCCTTAATCACCACCCAACATGGCTGGTCCCCTGGTTTGCTGACTTTATTTTGCTTCTCGATTGTTAAATCTTTTCCCTACCATCTTAGTTCCACTTAGGAATTCAAGCTGTGTAACTTTGGGCATGTCACTTAACTCAGAAATGAGCATCTTTTCTTTGTCTGTAGAACAGGGTAAAATGAAACTTGCTTAATAGACTTGCTTTGAGGATTTAAGAAAATTTAACACACATAAAGCCAGCAGGTGGTAGGTAGGTTAAGGTACTGGATCACACATAGCCAACTGCATAGTTTGAGTCCTGGACCTAGCGGCTTAAAAACCCATACTGAGTGTGTGTGCGTGTTTCCAGAAGTCCGAAGGGAGAGTGGAGGAGAGGAGATTGCAGTATGGCCATCCCCTTTCTGGGATAGGGGTTGATTTCTCATTTTTCCTCTCTTTCTGTCTCTCTCTGGTGAGCTGCTCATATGTCCTATAGCAAACTAAAATAATTAATAAATCAAGCAAGCATGCACTGATATTTAAAGCATCTTCTTCTCCACCCTCTGTTCTATTTGCTGGCTTTCTCGGTTTCTTGGTATGTTGCGGTGGCTCTGTGCAATAGCCAAGCCATGCGTTCCCAACCCTTGAGTCCCCCTCAAGAGACAGCTAAAATCCTGTGTTCCTAAGGACAGATTTTACCAACGGCTCCTTTTCACTTGATTGCAAATTTGGAGGCTGCTAAGGTGGCAAGAAACACTCAAAATACCCCAGCCTTGAGACCCTGAGGAAGGACCCAAGGCTTCAGACCCACCCTCAAGCACTGACCTAATATTTGTGTCCTCTTGCTGGCTACCGAGGGGCCTTGAGCATCCAGGGTGGTCTCAGACCCTCAGCCCCCGACTGCCATCCAAGAGAGAGTGTCTGAGGACGTCCCCAAATCCGGGGGACAGCCTGGACAGGCACCTTGTTGATTGACTCCTTCCTGCACTTCTGGTAATCATGAACCCTGGGATTAAGAAGTTGGGCTATGACAAGCAGGGAGCCAAGGGCCCACCCACCTTCATGATCACTGGGAAATTAGCCCGGGGCAGGAAGCAGGATCTGGAACAGCCCAGTGTCTGAGCTTACCTTGTGGAAGATTGCCATCCCTCCCCATAGCAGTTCAGACCTGGCACACTTAGAGGGCTCTGAGGTCTGGCCTGGTCCTCTGAAGTCAGCTGTCAGAGCCTGGGGACTGTGACACTCACCCTGTGCGTGTCAACACAGAGTCCAAGTCCCCTGGCTCAACAGCAAAGTCCTTTACAGCAGGCTTCTCCCTGCTGAGACCTTCCCTGGTCTAAGAGCAATTGATCTTTGGCAGTTCCCACCCTTTCCTCACCCGCCTTCACCTCCAATGACTTCCCGATGCTCCTGCTGTGTTCCAGGTGTCATGTTCAGCTACAAGGGACAGGTTCCATGGTCCATGGTGTGCAGCTGGTGCCTGTCCGGCCATTGGTCAGACCCTGTGCCATAACAGTTGAATATTTTGCACTGAGCATGTAATAGTTGCTAAAACAGGCAAAAACAAAACAGAAAAAATCTCTTCTCTGTGGAATTGCTGTGCTATCAAGGGGATGCTTCCCTTCCAAAAATTAACTCGCACCTCTCATATGTCCTAACCTCGCAGACTAGTGAAGCCTCTAGCTTCATATTCACATGGCTTCCTGAAGCCAGGAACACAAGAAGCAAATGTTTATTTGTAGTACTTAGTTAATGTTTATTGTGGGTCAGGTGCCAGGTGTTGGGATTCTGGATCAAGTAGAGAAGCCGGCAGACATGAGGTCTCTATTTGTGAGCTCCAGAGGAGGTTCTTGTTGTCTGGGAGACAGGAGCATGCTCCTAACTGTGACAAGGACCTGGAGGGAGGGAGAGTGCTGGCTGCTCAGAGAAGGGCTCAGAGAAGGGCTTCCCAGGGAGAATGAGTGAGCGAAGACCAGAAGAGTAGGGCAGAGCCAGGGAAGTTTCAGAGGATTTCTGAGGCAACAGAAGCCTGAAGTCCCTGTGGACAAAAGCAGCCAACATGGACACCAAGGAAGGGAATGCGTGAGGGTGTCAGTGGCCTGACCACGTGTAGGGCTCACTGTCCAGGTCAGGTATTTGGACTTCCAATAGTGACAAAAGGCCATTGATAGGCTTCTAGCTGGGGGGTAACATGACCAAGGTCGGGAGTGTGTGCGTGTGTAAGTATGCACACGTGTGTGTGTCCCTCTGGCTGCATGAGGAAAATGATCATGGGAGGCAGAACTGCCCCCCCGAGGCTGGTGCAGCATCCAGGCGAGAGAGGTACGGGTCTGCAGTTGCTTATTATACAAGAACACTTAGGCAAGGAGGGTTAAGGGGAACTAAAATTGAGCCTTACTTGCGATTCCCAAGCCAGAAGTCCTGACACAGGGCTGATCTGGTCCAAGGAAAGGCAACCTTTTCTTATTTGCACAGAGGCATAGTCTGTCCATAAACCGACAGTGGGAGGAGGTGTGTTGTTCTGTGTTCCCCAAGGAGCTAGCAGAGGCCCATGGAAGACAGTGGTGGCTTGAAGTAAAGTGAGGCAGTCAGGATGGTGAGACCTGGACCAGCTGGAGGTAGTTTTAGGGGCAGAAATGGCAAAAGCTAGACTAATTCCCATTGGACGAGGATGGGGTCCCAGATGACTGCTAGGTTCCTGGCAAGAGCATACAGGAGAGTGCTGCAGAGAGACCAGATCTGGGGACGGGTCAAGCCTTCCCCTCCCTGCAGGTGCTGCCTTGCTGCCTTCCCCCTCGGACACCAGAGGCGGGGAGCGGGCCGCTGGGATCCAAAGCCAGTGGATGAGGCTGTTGAGATGTCAGATCTTTGTCATCCGAGGAGACCTCAGGGTAAAGTTTAACATCAGTTCAGGGCAGTGAATCCATGGCTGTTTGTTTTGTTGTTCTTCTCAGTATACTTTAATGTCTTATTCAAAACATTTCAGTGCTAAGCAAAAATTAAGCTGGCAGTCTGATGAGGTGAGCAGAGGACAACTGGATCCTCCTGAAATATTCTGTCCAATATTAACCAGTCGGAAACCTAATAGTCAGCTGAAGGCAAGAGGTTTGTGGGCTGTCCTGTCCTCTGTCTCCCCCATATTCTTGCTAGTTTCTGTGACCTCTCACAAAACTCCGTGGCCTTGGTTTATATTCAGGCTTCTCACCCTTCCCAGGAATTCATGTAACTCATGGTTATTGTGGCTTTCTTAATAGATCCTTGGGTTTTGTTTGGCCTGAAAGATTGACCTATTCATTGAGGCCAAGGGCCTGCATGTGCTTGGCCTTGGGCTTGGTATAAAGGGTGCAGATGTTGGAGACATAGCTGCCACCCTCAGAGGACACATCTGATGGGGCCCTGGGGACAGTGCAATGAAGGGGACGTTCCGATCCATAATCACTTTGTTAGGAGGCCAAACTTGACAGTTAGGAGTTTTAGGTCATAAGTATTGAAAAACCACCTAATATAGGCGTATGTGAGAGAGGAAGGCCCATGAAACTGCCCACTGCAGGACTAGAGATTGTGATCAAGGTGGGTTTACCTCATGGTGTTTCTGCTATACTTTACATGGTGTCAGCTTTTCCCCCAGACTGGCTGCCTTCACAAAGGCTGTTCGCCAGCCCAACGGAAGCTATCTGTCTCCTGTTCTCCACTAGCAGGAAGAGGAGGGCTTTATGCCCTAGCATTCCCAGTGTTGGGGGATCTTAAAATGAATCTTGATCAAGTTCAAGTTCACTCACATTTCCTGGGGACTAGATGTACATTTCACAGCAGGAGTCAGCTGGTTATCTTTTTTATTAATTGCCTATCAGAGAGAGATCAGGGTGGGGGGAGAAAGCACTCCCTAGTGGGGTATGATCACATCACAATCTCTTCTCCATCCTGATGGTATTTGGGGTACACAAGTACATGCTCCTGGCGTGTTTCTCAAGGTTTCAAACTACCTGGTCTGGAACTCCAATTTCAGTGAGCCGCGTGGGGTCTGATTTCCTTAACTGCTAAGCTATGGAGTGACCCTTGTAACTTGGTTATCTTTGTTTTTGTTTGTTTATAAGCCAGAGAGTACAGCTTGGTTATCTTAAAAGGGATGGCCCAGCCAAGGTGGTCAGGTGGTAGGGTGCCACTGTGCTAGGCTGAAGCCACATGAGAGGCCATTTGGATTCCAGACCAACCTAGCACAGGCCAGGTGCAGTGGTGCATGCCTATAATCCTAGCAAACTGGGAGGCTGGGGCAGGAAGATCATGGCATGATAAGACCCTGTCAAAAATGCTTCCCTCTGGGACCAGCAATTGGTGTAATGGCTATGTCGCTGGGCTCCCATGTAGTTGACTGCAGTTCGAGTCCCTGACCCAGTGGCTTAAACTCACGCCGGGTGCGTGTGTGTGCGTGCCCAAGATCCTGAGAGGAGAATGGAGGAGAAGGGATTGCGGCGTGGCCATCCCCTCTAGGGGGTGATTTCTCGCTTTCTGTCTCTCTCTGTCTCTCTGTCTTTCTGGCAAGCACATTAGCCCAATAGTAAAAACCTCTCCAAAAAAAAAAAAAAAAAGCTTCCCTCTTGGGTCAACCCATGATCTAGTGGTTAGGCAGCTGGATCCTGCATGGTTGTGCAGATCAAGTGTCTGATCCATTGGCTTGAAAAACAGTATATGTGTGTGTGTACACCCAAAATCCCCAAAGGAAGGAGACATTGTGTAGATCAAGTGTCTGATCCATTGGCTTGAAAAACACAGTGTGTGTGTGTGTGTGTGTGTTTGTACACCCAAAATCTCCAAAGGAAGGAGACATGGGTAAGGGATTGTGGAGTAGCCATCCCCAATGAGGATGATTACTCACTTTCTTTCTTTCTCTGTCTCTCTCTCTCTCTCTGCCTATGGGCATATGAATGTATGAGTCTATGCACCATGTAGTAAATTAAACAAAGACTTCCTTCTCTATATTCCTCTCCCTACATCTCCTTCTCTCTTATTAAAAAAATAAATAAATAAAAAATAAAAAAGGTAGTTAAGGGAGGTGTTCTGTCCCAAGAGTACCAGCATCCTAGTGTGAGGGGAGGACAAGGCTGGTTCTGTGGCCTGAGAATTAAGGCAGCCAGATCCCATATGTCCAACCTGCAGTTCAAGTCTCTTCCTTAGTGCCTTGAGAGACACACTGGGTGCATGTATACCCAAAATCTTGAAAGGAGGGTAAGATGGAGGAGAAGGGATTGCATCATGACCATTTCCCATGGTGGGGGGCAGGAGTGGGGGGGTGCTTTCTCTTCTTGCTCTCTCTATCTCTCTCTGACAAGCGTACACACCTTTTAACAAAGAAAAAGATAAAATAAAGGAGGACCGCTGTGAACTCAGGAAATGAAGGGTTGAGTCTCAAGTAAGCCCTGTCCACAATGGGGTTCGCTAGGTAACGGGTGCTGGCTGGCACTGCCCACCCACACTGTGCCTAAGTGGATCTGCAAAAAAAGGATAAGACCCCAGAGTGCAGCTATCTGGAGCCCACACACCCCGCCTCTTCAGTTGAGCTGCTTATGGAACAGGCAATAGGAGGAGGTAGATTGTTCTGATGAGGGAGATGAGGGTCACTATGGTTTGAATGTGTGCCCCCAAAATTCAGTTTTATGAGCCATTGAAAGGGTGCTGAGAGGGTGGAGACTTAATCTGATTATGGTGTTGGAAGATGGCGGCCTTTGGGAAATGATTAGGCATCAGGATGGGCCCACATGTTGGAGTCCTGGTGGACTCATGAACAGAGAGAAGGAGGTAGGTGGAGATGCACTCACTCTGCCCCACACACTCTGCTTTCTCACCTTGTGGTACATTGTGTTTGCCTGTACGCCCTGGGAACTCTGTAACAGGAGGACCCTCAAAAGATGGGGCGCCTGGACTTTGGACCTCGGACCTCTGACATTTGAACTGTGGACTGAATAAACCACTATCGTGTATAAATTACCCAGATTCTTTTTTAAAATTAATTGATTTTACAATTAAAGTATGAATTTATTTTGGTACAAAAACTTTTTGAAATTCATGTATAGTTTTCCCATTACACATATTTCCATGAGCTTTTTTTTTTCTGAATTTTTTTTTAATAAATTAATTTACATTTATTCCCTAAGTATCATTACAGCATACAAAATGTGATTTCCCATCCAGAATATACTGCATAGTGGCTTAATTATGCATGTTAGCATCAATAATTTTCCATTTCTAGTTTCGTGTGTGTGTGTGTGTGTGTATGTTGTGTGTGTTTGTTTGTTTTTTTTTTTTTTTTTTGAAGAGGTTTTTGCTATAGGGCGCGTGCGCTCGCCAGACAGACAGAGAGAGACAGAGAGATAGAAAGCAGGAAATCACCCCCCAGGGGGGATGGCCACGCCGCAATCCCTTCTCCTCCATTCTCCTCTCAGGATCTTGGGCACGCACGCACACGCGCCCGGCGTGAGTTTAAGCCGCCGGGTCCGGGACTCGAACCGCGGTCGACTACGTGGGAGTCCAGCGACATAGCCATTACGCTAACTGCTGGTCCCTGTTTGTTTGTTTTTATCCCTATTTCTGACCCTCTGCCCTTTCCCATCCTCCTCCCACACTATCTCTGGTGTCTACAGTTGTTTTCCATTCCTTTTTCCTCCACATTTTATTGATCACACAATTTCTTATATAATCTAACTACTTTCAATAGCAAGTTCAGCTGGTACTTTCAAGAAAAGCAGTTTTCACTTTAATAAATCAAAGAAATGCTAAGGAACTTTGCTTGAAACTTAAAGCTAGGAAACAGGTTAGGATTCTGTTCACATAGTAGGTACATGAAACTATCGACAAGACAAAAATTCTTAAAACCAGAAAACAAAGCCTAGAAGAAAATCAGCAATGTTTTAGTCAAAAGTCATAAAATGCTATTTCACCAGTTCAGTCTCATGTACTTAATCTATCTTCTGTTGTGGTTTGATCTTCCTGATTAAATTCTGGGATATAATATTCAACTCCAGACTTGTCTCTACGAGTAAGTTGGCTATTTCCTTATTTTTTGAACCTTATTTCTGTGTGTCTGTATTTAATTTTCCTGGTATAGCACTCCCTTGAGAACTTCTTGGAGATCTGGTCTGGTGTTGGTAAATTCTTTCAGGTTTTGTTTATCTGAGAATGTTCTTGATTTTTCTTCCCATATGAAGGATAATCTTGCTGGGTACAGTATTCTTGGTTGAAATTGCTTTTACCTTAACACTTTGAATATAGTTTCCCATTCTTTCCTTGCTTGCATTATTTCCAATGAGAGGTCTGCTGTTAGCCTGATGGGATATCCTTTGTAGGTAACTTGCCGTTTTCCCTCTTGCCAATCTTAGTGTCTTGTCTTTGTCTGAGGCAACTTAATTGTAGGGACAATGTTTGGAGATGAATATTATATCCCAGAATTCAGTCTGGAAGATCGAACCTTAACAGAAGAAAGATTAAGTACATGAGACTGAACCGATGAAACAACGTTCTGTGACTTGACTAAATTATTGCTGCTTTTCTCCTAAGCTTTGTTTTCTGGTTTTAAAGGATTTTTGTCCTGTCTTGAGCTGTTGATAGGTGCATGTACCTACTATTTGAACAGAATACTAACCTGTTTCTAGGCTTTAAGTTTCAAGGAAATATCATTACCAGTTCAAAACTGCTCTTCTTGAAATTACCTGCTGAAAGTAGTTGGATTACTTATGATATTGTGTGGTCAACAAAATGTTGGGGAAAAAGGAATGGAAGACAACTGTATATAGCAGAGATAGTGTAATAAGAGAGTGGGAAAGGGCAGAGGGTCAAACATGGAGTAAAAAACATATATATACATATACATATGTATGAAAGTAGAAATGGAATATTATTGATAACATGCATGATTAAGCCACTATGCAGTTTATTCTAGATGAGAAACCACATTTAGTACGTTGTGATGATGCTCAGGGAATGAATGTTCAGTAATTTTAAAAAAAAAGTTGCAGGAGGAAAAAAAAAACGGTAAAACTGTTCATATCAATTTTTTAAAAAATGCATATTTGATGACTGCAGTAAGCTATATAGCCCCAGCTGGGTACTACTTTATAATATGTTCATTCTACTCACTGGGGTTTATGCCAAAAGTCAGACTTGGGTTCATGTATAGGTATATATCAGCTGTGCTAGCTATTGGATATATTTAGACTAAGTTCATTAGCAAATCAATTAAATGGGGGGGGGGGGGGGAAGGCATAGAAAGCAACCATGGATTCCAGAGACAATGTGGGAGGAGGGTAGGACATGGCAGAGGGTGAGGGATAAGGAATCAAGGATGGCAAAACAAAAAACAAAGTATACAAGACATAAGAATTGGAAAATTATTTGCTGAAAACATGTATGTTGATGTGCTTGATTGAGCACAGTGTATTTTGGATGGAAAATTCATTTGAATGCTGTAGTGATGTATAGTGAATTAATGTAAAAAATAAATAAATTTAAAGAGAAAGAATAAAATGATATTTTGGGGACCAGCAGTTAGCGTAATGGCTATGTCACTGGACTCCCATGTAGTCGACCGCGGTTTGCGTCCCGGACCCAGTGGCTTAAAACTCACGCCAGGCGCGTGTGCGTGCGTGCCCAAGATCCCAAGAGGAGAACGGAGGAGAAGGGATTGCGGCGTGACCATCCCCCCTGTGGGATGATTTCTCGCTTTCTCTCTGTCTCTCTGTCTCTCTCTGTGTCTGGCGAGCACACGTGCCCTATAGCAAAAACCTCTCCCCCAAAAAAGAAGAAAATGTTATTTTTTAAGTTGATATAAGCCAAGATATGGCCATGTACCAAGATAGATGCTGACTTCCATAAAGTTCCTGAGAGGCCACAACTGCCCTGAAAACCTGGGGCTGGTGAAAGCAGTCAGCACTGTCCCTCCTTCAACCACCCCCTGCCACACATTCAGTCAACAAACACATCCCTTTTTTAGGCCCCTCCCTCTTTCTTGCCATATCACCCTCTAGTTCAGAGCTTAAACTATTACTGCAGTTTAGACTATTACTCTTAAACTATTACTGTACTCATAGCAAGATGAGACATTCAAGTATTCCCATGAGGATTGTTTTATTTATTGTGATAGCATACATACAACAGAATTTACCAGTAGAACCTTTTTTTAAAAAAAAGATTAAGAGTGTGTGGGCACTTGGCAGAGAGACAGAGAGAGAGAGAGTGCGGGAGAAACCATTCCCCAGTCGGGCATGGTCATGCCACAATTCCTTCTCCTCCGTTTCTCCAACTTGTCAGGATTTGAGGCATGCATACACACACACACCTGACGTGTTTTTCAAGCTGCAGGGGCTGGAATTTGAGCCACAATTGGCCATGGGGGGAACTGGCCCTCTTAACCATTAGGCGACATGGCTGGCCCTATTATATGTTTAAGTGTGTAATTCAGTAACGTTAACTAAATTCACAATGCTGTACAATAAGAATTTTTTTCAAGTTAAATGACAACTTGTAACCAAATTTTTAATCCTAAAGAGTCTCACAATACATACTACAAATTAGTGTGGAAAAAAAGTTTCACACAGTAACTCAAGGCTTAGCTCAAGGTTTCAGTACCCTTAAACCAGCAGGACACTGATATTTTAAAAACTCATGTTTTAAAATAAATAACATTACAAACACTAGTGTGTTCATGTACAGCAAGCACATAAAGAACTTAACACCATGGGCCAGCCTCTGGTGTGGTGGTTGAGGTGGGTGGATCCCACAGGACCAGTTGCATTTGAGTCCTAGACCCTGTGACTTGAGAAATACATTGCATGTGTGTGCGAGTGTGCATGTCCAAAACCCTGAAAAACTGAGAGAAATGGAGGAGATGGAGTTGTGGCATGGTTAATTTTGCTCTCTCTGGCCATGCACCCTTTGGCAAATCAAAAAGGAGGAGGAGAAGAAAGAGAACTTTAGACCAAAAGATCAACTTTCTTGAAATGTATCAGATTGTATACCAGCTAGACAACCTCTGCATAGGATGACGACTAGTTGGATTTTTCAAAACCTCTAATTCTGTCTACAGTGCAGCTTTTATTTTACCAGCTGGCTGTGTTCACAGCAGCATTCCAGCTACAATTCAGCTACGATTGCAGAAGAAAAGTATATCTATATTAAAACATCACATTTTAGCTGTGCAGGAAGTCTATATAAGACTAAAAGCAAATTATGTTTTGTTTCATGGAACATGGCAAAGTAACAATTCTTGGTATTACATGCCTCCTATTGTCCACTTCAAACCACAGAGAATTATATCATTATGTGTGTCATTGTTCAAAGAGACAGATGTAAACAGCTAAAACATCTTAATAATGCACCAAACTATGAAGTATCAAAACTTGGATTTTCAGGACCAACAGATGGTATAATGGTTACATTGTGGGACTCCCGAGTAGAAAACTGCAGTTCGAGGGACCAGCAGTTAGTATAATGGCTATGTCACTGGATTCCCATGTAGTCGACCACGGTTCGAGTCCCGGACCCAGTGGCTTAAACTTACGCCAGGCGCATGTACGTGTGTGCCCAAGATCCCGAGAGGAGAAAGGAGGAGAAGGGATTGCGGCGTGGCCATCCCCCCTGGGGGGTGATTTCTCGCTTTCTGTCTCTCTGTCTCTCTCTTTCTGGCGAGTGCACGCGCCCTATAGCAAAAATCTCTCCAAAAAAAAAAAACTTCTTAAAAATGTATTTCTTCCATGAATGATAGGGACAGAGACAGTGAGACAGCACCTCCAACAGGGTCTCGATGCCACAGTCACCCCAGCTGTGCATGTGTTAGACAGACATTTCCTCTGAGTTACAGCTAGAGCTTTGCCCAGACTGGGGAGCCGGGGAGCAAGTGGTCGCCAGTCACAGGGCCCTTCCCCACCCTGTCCAGAACACATGCAGGCTGCTGCCTTCTTGCTTTAATGTGTAACTCCTGACTGAAGAGCCAAACATGTGACCTACCAAACCAGACCCATTTTTCTTCCAGCACCAAATTCCATCTATTAACTGGTTGCTTTTGCTGAGGGAGCATTTAGACTCTGGACTTAACCTGGTTATAAAAGAGTGTCCCTAAACTGGCTCAAAACTACTCTCTCGAAAAGACTTGTTGAACCACTTGGAGGGTTTCACACTAGTTATATGACCTGGGACAAGTTACTTACTACTTCTACAGTCTTTTAGTTGCTACATTGTAAGGTGGGGATGATACTGGTGTCTGCCTCCTAAAGATGCTCAGAGAATTGAGAGAATTCTTTCATGTAAAACACAACCAGGAGCCTGGGGGGATACGGTCAGAAGTAAGGGGGGGAACAGTGAACTTATTAATGAAAAATCACTGAAGCAAAAACCTAGTACACTACAGGCATTCAATAAATGATTTGCAATTTTTATTCCTATTATATAAAATCCATTTGAATGAAAACAAGACTAGAAGATAGCAAACAGTAGAAGTGGTTATCTTTCAAAATAACAAAAGAGGTAGGACTAAAGAGTTTTTTTTTTCTTTTTTTTAATACCATTCTATATTTTAAATTTTTCTACAATGAACATATATTACTTTTATAATCAGGAAAGGAAAAGCAATATTGTATTTAATGCTGAAAATGTGTTAATATTTTCACATTTCACAAAACATCTTTTGTTGACATTCTACAAATGATACCATCCAGTAATGTCCCAATCCTTTCCTCCTGTGAAGACAGTTTATATATCTGTAAAAATGAGACAAATCGTGACTTTCTTGTATATCAGGCACTAGTCACTGACATTATATTATACAAACATGTGGAAGTGCAATTATCATTCATTTAATTGGTTAATAGTATGAAATTATAAATTGATTAAAATATTCAACAAAGTAGATGGCAATTCATTATTTAGGTCAAATATTCCCTTTAAACTGGAGTTAAAGTAACAGCTCTCTCAACATAAAGACCAAATCTGTATCAACCTTTTTGGGGGTGGAGGGGTGCAGTAGAAGGTTAAACATAAGGCATATGCTCTTGGCAGAGAAAGACAGAGAGAGAAAATGAGAAATCACCCCCGTCAGGGGGGGATGGCATGCCACAATCCTTTCTTCTTCGTTATCTTCTCAGGATTTGGGGCACACAGGCACACACACCGGGCATGGTTTTCAAACCACCAGGTCCAGGATTTGTACTGCGTCCACTGTGGGTGAATCCAGGTTAACCATGCCACTGGCTGGCCCTCAAATCTGTATCAAGTTTAAAAGCATACAATAGGGGCCAGCAGGTAGCATGAGAATTAAAGCAGTTGAATCGCACATGGCTGGCTTTGCAGTTCAAATCTTGAACCCAACAGCTAGAAAATCATGCCATGTGCACATATAGGCTTGCCAAAATCCCAAGAGGATAATGGAGGGGTAGGGATTGCAACATGACCATTCTCCTGGGGGGGGGGGGGTGAGTGGTGGTTTCTTACTCCACTTCTCTCTCTCTCTGGGGTGAACACATGTGCCTTATAGCAAAAAAAAAAAAGGGCAGACATCTAGGGCCAGGCCAGTCAGTGGTGTAGTGGTTAAGGTAGCTGGACCCCGGGACCAGCAGTTAGCATAATGGCTATGTTGCTGGACTCCCACGTAGTTGACCGCGGTTCGAGTCCCGGACCCGGTGGCTTAAACTCACGCCGGGCGCGTGTGCGTGCGTGCCCAAGATCCCGAGAGAGAATGGAGGAGAAGGGACTGCCACGTGACCATCCCCTCTGGGGGGTGACTTCTCGCTTTCTATTTCTCTGTCTCTCTCTCTCTGTGTCTGGCGAGCGCACGCCCCCTATAGCAAAAAACCTCTCAAAAAAAAAAAGGTAGCTGGATCCCACATGGCCAACTACATGGTTCAGGTCCTGGACTTGGTAACTTAAAAATCATGACAGGCATGTATGAATGCCCAAAGTCCTGATAGGAGAGGTGAAGGAAAAAGGGTTGCAACATTACCATCCTCAGGGGGTTGGCGGCAGGAGGGAGGTGCTTTCTCACTTTTCTCTCAGAGAGGTGCTTTCTCACTTTTCTCTCAGTGCTCTCTCACACACTATCTAGTTATTTTATATTTAAAGGACACATCTAGATACTAAGTTTATTTATTTTACATTTTAAATGTACTCTGTAAGCTTGGTACTTAAAGATACACTTTTTTCTTTAGTCATTGTCCAGTGCATGTGTGAGCATGTGAGTGAGAGACAAGCACCCTCCACAGGGTGTAGTCATGCCACAACTCCCTTCAGCCCCCAGCCCAGTGGGGCTTGGGCGTCTACACACACGTGCCCAGCATGTTTCAGGCCAACCAAGCTGGGAATCTGAACTGCAGTTGCCAAGAGGGCTCTGCCCTCTTTTGAGTAGCTTATTTCCCCAGAGACTCAGGACTAGCCCTCCACTTTTTTTTCCCTTAAGTTCATTTATTTCCCTCATGAGTGTGGGCAACCTTGACAGAACCTTCAAACTGTGATCCTTTCCCCAGCCAGCGAGGCTCTTGGGCACACCGATGCCCTGCATACTCAGACCTCAGCACACCAAGCTGGAGCCTTCCTAAATGGCCCCAGTCCCTACCACCTGCACCACAGCAGCTGGGCCAAGTATCCATTTTCTTAACGTGGAGAATGCTTTTGTCAACTACGTTTCTAATTATATTTTACAAAAACCTGCACTTCCCAGGTTCTTACAAGTATCTTTCAAGTCATATTTAAAATATATTAACATTGTTTAAAGTTTAAAATACACGAGCATCGAGCATCAGAGATCAGTAAACAGCACATTCTTCATCTGTCAGGCTCTAAAATGTATGGATTTACAAACCTTTTTGACTTCTGTAATATTTGTTATTTCAGGAAGATCCTTCAGAGAAACCTGATGGCCATTCACTTGAGATATTAGGTATTCCGGATTTATTTGCTTTTCTCCCTCTTCAATGTAAACAATTAGAACTGAAGTGTCATTTGCTGAGATACCAAATTTTTTCAAAGCATCTGAGATCTATAAAACAAAACCAAACCCAATGAATGAGTGTCCCCTGGGTCTGACTCATCTGATCTGCTTTCCTCTTCAGTCAGGTTCAAATTTCATATTCTAAGTTCCCTCTGGCTTGTTTTTTTGATTCTCAGATTATGGATGCTCAACCTGTACCTGGTAGCGTGATTAGCAGTAACACTAAAATGTAACTAGCAAAGTTTCGGTCATTTTCCTCATGTGTTACGTGTGCAATGTCTTTACCTCAGTAACTTTTATTAAGAAAGTGTTCCTATGAGGTTGTTGTTTTTTTTTTTTTTTCCCCCTTTGGAGAGGTTTTTACTATAGGGCGCGTGCGCTTGCCAGACAGACAGAGACAGAGAGACAGAAAGCGAGAAATCACCCCCCGGGGGGGGGGGGGGGGATGGCCATACCGCAATCCCTTCTCCTCCATTCTCCTCTCGGAATCTTGGGCATGCATACACACGTGCCCAGCGTGAGTTTTAAGCCACCGGGTCTGGGACGCAAACCGTGGTCGACTATGTGGGAGTCCAGCGACATAGCCATTACTAACTGCTGGTCCCTTCCTATGAGTATTTCAAACTACAAAATCTCCTATGTACTGGGTGTGTGAATGAGCCCATGTGAAAGGCTCTTCTAGTACCAGCAAGTTCCTGATATATGGAAAGACATAAATTCTAGCCTCAAGAATTTTACAGGAGAGTGATGTGCATGCTAACACACAAAATATCCAAACTTAATGTTTTACCATTTAGATTTGTGTCAGCCTAAGCAGAAATGGAGCAGAGCCCAGCCTGGTGGCCCAGTAGGACAGACCTACAGGGCTAGAAGCCACATGGCTGACTGCAGGTTTGGATCCCTGGGCCACCTTGAAAACATGCCAGGTATATGCATGCATGCATGCCCAAGATCCTAGGAGCTGGAAGGCTGGGAGAGGGAGATCATGGCATGAGGAGACTCTGCTGGGGGTACTCTCTCTCATGCATGCACATGCTATTAGGACTAAAATAAACTTAAAAATAATACTTAAAGGATCTTCCTAACCCTCTATGTAAGGAGATAACACTTCCTTTAGCTAAACTTTTGTTTACTAATGTGTAAACTGACTCAAAAGTTTGTCTAATTAAAGGCAGTGCTAAACTTCAACTCGCGACAGCACTATTATTTTGGTTTATCACTAATGACTGGTTTGCAGGAATTTAGCCTCTGACCCAACATTGGGGAACACTTTTTGTGGGGGGCTATCGGGTGTGTGTGGCCACCAGAGAATGTGAGAAAACACCCTTCCTGGGGACGGCGAGTGGTAGCCACATCACAAGCCCTTCTCCTTCATTCTTCTCTTGGGATTTTGGGCACTCACATGCACAGTATGTTTTTCAAGCTGCAGGGTCTGGGACTCAAACCACACAGTTGGCCATGTGGGATTCAGCCACCTTAACCACCATGCCCCTAGCTGGCCACATATATGTTGTTATAACCAGATTAACAGAAATAAAGTCAGTAAATTCCACATTACATTGTTATTTGGGGAAAGGTTGAAAATAATTTCTGTAGACAGAGTTCTTGTCTTCATTTTCCCCAGTTTGTAGAGGTGAACTGCTTTGTTTGCTGCCACAAGTATCTGAAATGGATCAACAACCTACCAAAGAGAACAAAAAAGAATCACATACAGAGACTCTGGAGCACTCCGAAGACACGTGCCCTATTGCATGGTAACCCCAGGTCAAGCTGTCTTACCTCATTGCAATTCTTTTTTTTTTTAACGAGAGATTTTTTTTGCTATGGGGTGTATGCACTTACTAGGGAGGAATAAAGCAAGAAATTGCCTCCCAGGGGGCTGGCCATGCCACAATCCCTTCTCCTCCTGGGATTCTGGGCATGCACGCACACGTGCCTGGCATGAATTTTAAGCCACTGGGTCTGGGACTCAACCACATCAACTACATGGGAGTCCAGCAACGTAACCATTCCACCATCTGCTGGTCCCCTCATTGCAATTCTTAAGGACTATATTTTTGTAACTTATCTCAAGAGCCTCATTGGTCAGAAAAATCATAAACTTCCAAGGCTGCAAGGCACTTAAATAGTAAAAAAAAATTTAAATGACATTTATTGAGGGCTAATTTTATGGGAAGGGCCATATTCTAAACATTTTTACCTGTATTATTTATTTTTTTTTTTTTTGAGAGGTTTTTGCTATAGGGCGCATGCGCTCGCCAGACAGACAGAGACATAGAGACAGAAAGCGAGAAATCACCCCCCGGGGGGATGGCCACGCTGCAATCCCTTCTCCTCCATTCTCCTCTCGGGATCTTGGGCACGCACGCACACGCACCCGGCGTGAGTTTTAAGCCACCGGGTCCGGGACGCAAACCGCGGTTGACTACGTGGGCGTCCAGCAACATAGCCATTACGCTAACTGCTGGTTCCTGACCTGTATTATTTTCTTTAATCCTCAAAACTACCTATGAACTTGGTATTATTTTTCACATGTAATAGATGAGGAAACCAAGGCAAAGAATGTCTGGATTTGAATCCCAGCTGTCCCTTAGCACCTAGAGAATGTGCGCAAGTTCCTGTGTTTCACTGTTACAAGCAGTCAGTCACAGCACTCCACAGCACTGTTGTGAAAATGGAGTGCAAGTAGAGCTCTGAGCAAAGCCAGGAGGGGAACAAGCACTACAGAATACTCAGCTGAGCCTCGTTCTAGGGTTGAGATTAAGTCCTGGTGACCTGATCTCACAGTGTGCCCTTACCACTTATGTGATGCCTCCTTTGCAGGCCATCTTGTTCAGAACTCTCACTTCACAGGGGAGAAACTCACTCCTGGGCACTTGAGACCCTGTTAGAGCCAGACCAAAACCTTTTCTATTTTCTGGGGAAGGGGGCTGGTGCTTCTGTCTCCATTTTCTGTTAAATTTAAGGTTGGCTCAAGTCTGATTTGGACAAGCAATTTTAACTGAAGATAAATTCTAGGCAAACCTATAACATTTTTTTTTTTTTGAGAGGTTTTCGCTATAGGGCACGTGCGCTCGCCAGACAGAGAGAGAGACAGAAAGCGAGAAATCACCCCCCATGGGGGATGGCCATGCCGCAATCCCTTCTCCTCCATTCTCCTCTCGGGATCTTGGGCACACACGCACACGTGCCTGGCTTAAGTTTAAGCCACCGGGTCTGGGACTCAAACCGCGGTCGACTACGTGGGAGTCCAGCGACATAGCCATTACGCCAACTGCTGGTCACCCTATAACATTAAAAAAAAAAAAAGGAACCTGGGACCAGCAGTTGGTGTAATGGCTACGTCGCTAGAATCCCATATAGTCGACCACGATTCAAATCCTGGACCCAGCAGCTTAAACTCACGCTGGGCACGTGTGTGTGTGTGTGTGTGTGTGTGCGCCCAAGATCTTGACAGGAGAATGGAAGAGAAGGGAATGCAGCGTGGTCATCCCCCCGGGGAATGATTTCTCGCTTCTGTCTGCCTGTCTCTGTCTTTCTGGCGAGTGCACATGCCCTATAGCGAAAACCTCTCCAAAGATAAAAAAATAAATAAAAAAAGAACCCATTCTTAAATGCCCAGTATGGCTCTCTCCTCTCAGGCTTTATACTTACCACTGTAGGATTTATCAGTGAACCATTAATGGTGCCTTCCATGGCCTTTTTCCTCAAGTCTCCGGCATTTTTAACATCTTTAAATAACAGAAGGGTCACCGTGCATTCCGGAAATAAGTCCAGCTGATGTGTCAACTGCATTTTATAGATAAGCAGGATTCTACTGCACAAAACCAACAGATTAATCGATTTTTATTTAAAATTTAACTTTATAATTCATCTCTTAAATATCCTGGCTAACTAACAAATGAAAATAACTTTTTAATAATAAAATAGAACTGTTAGACTAGGAAAGTACACCTCAAAAGCACACGAGCCATCCTCATGAGATGCTGCCTTCCTAACTCCTCTGACCTGTTCCTGACTTCCGGCAGCATTCCTGGGAAAAAGCCACAGAGAGCTGGTTGGTCCCCCCCATTCAGCTGAGATAGGCTGTGATGCAAGGCTGAGGGGCTGCTTCCCCAGCAGACAAGTTGAAGCAGAGCACCAGGAATTTTTCAGACCACAGATTACTTATTTTTATTACAGTAACTTTACTTCTAATTAGGCTTTTTAAACTTTCTGATCCACTATTTTATTTATATTTTAGCAGGATCTGAATACAAATATTGAGGAAGAAAATAACTTTAAAAAACTAAAGTATCACACTTGACCCAAAGGTATTATTATTCCATACATGAAAATTATGCAGAGGGACCAGCAGTTAGTGTAATGGCTATGTTGCTGAACTCCCATGTAGTCGACCACAGTTCAAGTCCCGGACCCAGTGGCTTAAACTCACGCCAGGCCCGTGTGCATGCGTGCCCAAGATCCCGAGAGAATGGAGGAAAAGGGACTGCGGCGTGGCCATCCCCCCGGGGGGTGAGTTCTCACTTTCTGTCTCTCTGTCTCTCTCTGTATTTCCAGCGAGCGCATGCACCCTATAGCAAAAACCTCTAAAAAAATTATGCAGAGAGGATATACTTTTTAAATAATTGATAAGCTAGTCTTTTCTTAGACGTAAGCTTAACAAGGAAAGGACAGTACATAATATACGAGGGGACTTCAAAAAGCCCATGGGTGAATGCAAATAAAGTACAAGTTTATTTTGGTGTAGAGAAAGTTGGAATCTACAGTTTATTCATTCATCCATGATACATACTTTTTATAAACTATTTGAACACACTTTATACAAAGACATAAAAGAAGCAAAACCAAACCAAACCAACTTGAATAACTAGGCAGTGACATGGTGGTAAAATGTGATGCTCTATGAGGTTAAACCCCATGGGAGGATCCCAGGTTTGTGTCCAGAGACCTATGTAAGTACCCCAGGCATATACTGGGTTGTCAGGAAAGTCAGGATGCACTTTTGCACAGAAAAACGAAAAATACATCATGACTTTCCCGACAACCTAATACACTGACCATGATTCTAACTGGCTGAAGCTGGGGGTGGATTATAGCATCAAAATTCTGTTGAGGGTGCTGTCTTTCTGTTTCTTTCTCACTCTTGGAATAAGTTTTTTTTTTTTTTTTTTTTTAAGCCCACTTGAGTAATTAAAATGCATAACCTTAAATAGAAAAAAAGTTGATCTTTAAAACAATTTCAGTCAAGATATTACTTACTCAGATATTTTGATGGGGCAAATTAATAGGTTCATTTTATCCTTTTAACCAGGTAGGTTCCATCTCTAGGACTCCTTCTCCAGAAATAATCTCTAGGCATTATATAATAAGACGCCCCGCACATCATTTTAACAGTGAAAAGTTTAAAAACCCTAGCCAGTCAGATGGGATAGACTGTGACTCAACAACCATCAAAAACTATGGCCTTGGGCTGGCCCCCTGGCCTTGCGGTTAAGGAAGCCAGATCCCACAGGAGGGAAAGCAAGGTTAGCATCCTGGCCCCAGGCCTGAAAAACACACTGCTGGTGTGCATACTCAAAATCCTAAGGGCACGGAGAACTGGAGAAGTGTCGGCGCCGGCTCTTCTCTGCAGAGACGGCACGACACCCAGTTCTTCCTCCCGCAGTCTTTATTCACAGGTTTCAGCTTTTCCCGCTAGCTTCTTCCCAGTACCAGCTTCTTCAGCCAGCTAGCTTCTCTCCTTTTTACCAGCTAGCTTCTCCCTACTTCTTCTTTCTCCCCGTATATATAAGGTCCTCCCGGGGGCCCCACTCGCAAGTTCCTTCACCTGTGCGAGGCAAGTCCTGATTGGCTGTAGAAGGAGTTGTTTGTACACGCCTCCCTATGCAGCCAGCAGCGCCATCTTGGCTTGGCGGCCAACGGCGGTGGCCAACAGAGAAGGGTCTGTGGAGTGACCACCTCCACTGGAGGCTTCCTCCTGCTCTGTCTCCCTGGCAAATTAAAAACAAATGTGGTCTTGATAAACTAAAACAGCAATAAATAACTTTAAGTCAAAACATCTGAATAGAAAGCAAAACCTAAGGGGCCAGCAGGTGACACAGTGGTTAAGGTGCTGGACTCCCACATGGTGGACTGTAGTTCAAGTCCTGGACCTGGTGGCTCTCTTTTGCACACCTGCCCTATAACAAATTAAAAATAAATACATAAACAATTAGTTCTTAAAAAACAAACAAAAACATAAAATGTGGCCAAATTGTAGCTTTCAAAAAGCTGTATAGAAAAAATGCTGTGAGGGGCCGGCAGGTGGCGTGGTGGATAGGGGCGCTGGATTTCCACAGGGCCGACCATGGTTTGAGTCTCAGACCTGGTGGCTTGCTTTCTCACTTTCCCTCTCTCTCTCTCTCTCTCTGTCTTTCTGGTCAAATTAAAATAAGTAAATAAAACGAATGAATAAATAAAATTAAATAATTCTTTAAAAAAAAAAAGAAAGAAAAAATGCTGTGAAGAAAGCACATCGAAAAGTAAGTTCTTTCCAACTTGGTGGAATTACATGTGTGTCTGCTACAATCAGGAATAAAAAAATTTTGTGATTAATGTCCTAGCAGCCAGTAATTCAGTTTTCTGTCATGCTAATGTCCAGTGTAAAAATGGATTAAGGCATACATTGTATGATTCTAATTAGCATTAAATAAAGATCCAGGGGGGAAAAAACACATGAAGGGAACAACAAACTATGCCATCCTGGGTAATGAGATTACTTTTATTGTTCTCTGTAAAAAAAAATTTTGTCATATATTTTCTGATGTTTTGACAGTAAGCACACAAAGCATGAATACATAGAAAGATAAAACTCTTCTGTGGTTGTTGTTTTAACACTAGGAGAGTAAGGGTCCTTAGAAAACTTCAAAACAGTTTGTTCTTGTTTAATGCAATTAATTCACTTAGGCCCGAATCTCATAGACGGATACCAACCTTTCACTCAAATGCAACAGCCAATGTAGAGTCCTGAATTTTTAAAAATTACTTATTTAATTCCATTTATTATTATTTTTTCAATTTGAACAGACAGGCAGAGAGAGAGAGAGAGAAGGGAAGGTGAGAAAACAAGCCGCCAGTCCGGGAATCCGACCACACCCGCCACGTGGGAATCCAGCGCCTTTAATCACCACGGCCACCTGTGGGCCCCAAGTCCTGAATTTTTTCGTCCTAAATATAATTTTGATGAATTATTGATTTTCCCATACCTGAGGCCCCCATCTCTCATCTACAGCGGTAGTTTAGTTTTTCTTTTCTTTTTTTTTTTTTTTTTTTTTGGACGAAGTAAAGCACAGCTTTACTGCAAAGCAAGGAGAGCGAGCAGCTCATGCTGAAAAGACCCGGTCTCCAGGAGCCTAACAACCTCCCCAGGCCTGGTCCTGCCCTCCTCTAATCCGCCCCCACCTGCCCTCACAGCGGCCTTGCACATGCCCATCGGTCCGGCCGGCCTGCGGTTAAACAGAGCCCCAAACCGTCCTGCCTGCCTCTGCCGCTGGCGCCCTGGCGGCCTTCTCTGCATTTCAAGTTCTCAAGCTCTCCCCTGCTCTGCTCTCTTCGACTCTGCCCTTTCAACTCCATTTGAGAACCAGTTTACCAGGGCACCGCTCTTAGCCCCAGAACGGGCGACTTCTCGGTGGAGACCCCAGACGGAGCGAAGTGCGCCTGCGTTCCACCCTCTGCGCCGCATTGCGTTTTCGGGAGGAGCTGGCTGCCGCTCTCTGCAGCACGCCAGCTCTCGGCGGGGGCGCCACAGGCGCGTCTCAACAACACGTAAGGGCCGCCCGGGGTAGGGACCCGCCCCGGCCCGCCCGTGCCCGGGCTGAACTCACAGGCCGCTTACCGGTGCGTCTCCGAAGAGCTCCCCCTCGGAAACAGAGGCCTTCCTACTTCCGGCAGCGGTGCTCAATCCCCGCCCTCCCCGCGCCTGTTTCCGGGTAGGCGGCCAGTGGTCCCCAAGGTATTCCGGGTGCCTTTGGGGGAGGATTTCCTGGGCGTCGTCCTGCCCCGGTCAGGGGCACCCCGTTTTCTGTAGCTTGAGCCCACGAGAAGGGGCTAGAAAGGACCTATAGGCCGCGGCCGGAAACCAAGGTCTGGTTCTGAGCCGTGGGTTGTCCTTAAAGCCTTGCACGTGATGTTATTTCTTCCTGTGCGAGGTATTGGCCGCCATGAGCGCTACGTGTGTTTCCGCTTCCGAGTCCTCAGTCGTTTGGGGGAACCGACGGGAGTCAGTTTGCTTCGTGCCCTTGCGGCGGTCTTGGAGGCTCCCTAGGCGCAGACGGCGCTCTGTGACTTGCCTGAGGACTGAAGAGACAGGTGGCAATACGGTGATGAAGTCAAGCTGTTTATCTAGGGCAGGCTCACAATTTTTTCTACCTTCCATTTTTAACTAAAAAAAAATTTGCCAGGAGGTACCAAGGATAGCTAGAAAGCACCCCTACCCCCACGGGGCATGGTAACTTTCAATCCCTCCTCATCTCCCTCCTTTTGGAATTTGGGCAAGCAGAACACACTCCTAAGTCAGCCACGTGGGCTGCAGCTGCCTTAACCACCTGGCCAGAAGGTGGCCCTGATTTTTCTTTCATCAGGATTTTCACAGCTTTATCTTCTAGCTATTGACTTGTTTTTTTTTTACTTTTCTGGTGTGTATTTTTAATTCTTAAGCGCTAGCTCTCATGCTAAAGAGCATGTTTTCCTGGGAAACTGCCATTAAAAAAAAATCCATTTAAAAAGATGAATCCAGTGCAACTTTATATTATTTGTAAAAGGTTTTTCTGTGTCCAGCTGATGGTGTAGTGGTTACACTGCTGGACTCCTACATGGCTGACCAGGGTTTGAATCCTGGACCTGTGTCCTGAAAATCGTGCCAGGCCCACGTGCGTGTCTAAGATCCCAAGAGAATGTGTAAGAGATTGCTGTGTAGCCATCCTCTCTAGGGAGTGACTTCTCATTTTCCCAATCACTGTCTCTCTCCAGTGAGCACATTTTAGAGGCAAAACCTCTTAAAAATTTTTGTTTCTTGTATCAGCTGCCCTCATCCCTTTAAATTTAACTCCTTTGTTTATGCCTCTGTCTCATCCTTTAGGTGTTCTTGAAATATCCGGTGACCAGGTTTATTGCCCATCAGTCCATACTCAAGAGTGAAGCAACAGCTGATGGAAGTTCTAGTGTTGTTATGGTGGAGTTGTGATAGGGTGGTTTAGGCTACTTTCTTCTTGCTGCATATATATATATTTTTTCTATTCTGAGTTTCCATCTTCAAAAATTTTGCTTTCATCTATTTGTCATCTTTCCCATTTTCTTTTTTTTTTTAAGCGGGCACATGTTCTCTCCAGAGAGGAGAAAGTATCTCTCATAGGGCATGGTCATGCTGCAATCCCTACTCCCATTTCTCCCTTTTTTGGGATTTTTGGCATGTAGCTACACGTGCCTGGTTGTTTCTCTAGCAGCAGGGTCTGGGGCTTCAACTGCACAGTTGGCCATGTGGGATCTAGCATGTTTTTAATCTTTAAATTGTTTTTCTAGACATTGTGTGGGTGGTGTTTTTTGTAGGGAGTAGAGAGATAGGCATGAATGTAATCACAGAATTTGGGAGAAGGGATTGTGGTGTGGCTACCCCCCGGGGTGGGGGTTTCAGGGGTGGTGATTTCTCACTTTTCCTTTGTCTCTTTCTAGCTGGCACACTTGCCCTATAGCAAAAACCTAAATACACAGAATTTCAACAGCAACAAAACCTACAATTAATATCAATACATTTAAAAGTGATGACCTAGGGCCAGTAGGTAGCGTAATGGTTATGTTGCTGGACTCCCATGTAGTCAACTGTGTTTGAGTCTCAGATCTCGCTGGGTGCATGTGCTTGTGTACCCAAAATCCTGAAAGAAAGGATTGCAGCATGGCCTCTCTCCCCCCAACTCCAGGGTGTGATTTCTCACTTTCTCTGTCTCTCTCCAGCAAGCATACGCACTCTATAGCCAAAAGAAAAAAAAAGTGCATATCTGGGCCAGCCAGTGGCATTGTGGTTAGATGACTGGATCTCACATGGCCAGCTGAACAGTTCAAGTCCCAGGCCCAGTGCCTTGTGAAACCCACTAGGTACATATGAATACTGAGCTAGTAAATAACATGAATTGAGGATACTGACTTAAGAGTTGGGAAACATCTGTGGTGTGAGTAAATGATGTGAAAGCTAAATCCTCACCTACTATACCTGAGATCACAAATGCTATCACAAGTTGAAAAATCACAAAATGGTTGGGACCAGCAGATGGTATAATGGCTACATCACTGGAGTCCCACGTAGTTGACTGCAGTTCGAGTCCCAGACCCGGTGGCTTAAACTCACCCGAGGCACATGTGCGTGCATGCCCAAGATCTCAAGAGAAGGGATTGTAGCGTGGCCATCCCCTCTGGGGATGATTTCTCGCTTTCTGTCTCTCCCTGTCTTTCTGGTGAGCACACACGCCCTATAGCAAAAACCTCTCAAAAAAAAGAAAAATCATGGGACCAGCAGTTAGCGTAATGGCTATGTCGTTGGACTCCCACGTAGTCGACCCTGGTTCGAGTCCCAGACCCGGTGGCTTAAACTCACGCCGGGCGCGTGTGCGTGCGTGCCCAAGATCCCGAGAGGAGAATGGAGGAGAAGGGATTGCGGCGTGGCCATCTCCCCGGGGGGGGGGGGGGGGGGGTGATTTCCTGCTTTCTGTCTCTCTGTCTCTGTCTGTCTGGCAAGCGCACGCACCCTATAGCAAAAACCTCTCAAAAAAGAAAAAAAAAAAATCAAAAAGTGGCAATATTAAGTATATTATTTAGCTATGGAGTAAAATACTAGATTATGCAAAAATACTTAAAGTGGTTACTTTTGGAAAATAACCAGGGGTAAGGGGACTGTTCTCTTTCATGTAATATTGGTAGAGGTATCTGAATTTTAAATTATTCATCTGTTTTTTAAAATAATGATTCAAAAAGCCTAAACAGATTGTTAAAGCCTTTTTAAAAGGGTTTTGATGAGTCCTTTGGCTCAAGGCCTTTTGATGGTGCGGTGCATACAGAAGTCAGAACCAGTGTGGTGACAGATAAATCAGACACGAGATCTCAAATGGTGACTAGTTCCTTTTTTTAATATTCATCACTTTTCAAGTAACATTTTTTTTTTTAGATATTCCTTTCATGAGTGAGAGAGATAGAGGCAGCACCCTAAAATGACCTTCACTCTGCAATCTGCCCCAGCCTCAACCAGCCCTGATCATGGGCACCTATGTGCCCTGCACACTCAGGCAGGTCACCATATGCAAACCTAGAATCTCCCCACATGGGTCAGCCTCACAGAGCATTGTGTTTTAACAGGACTCTGCAACACCCAGATAGAGACTTTAACAGCCATGATAACTGAAATGGGGCCTACAGAGAGCACAATAAGGTCAAGAACATTTTGTTCAAGGTGGCAGTGCTTACAATGACACTTGTGCTGGCAGTGTCCTCAGAAGCTGCTTGCCAAGGGGCTCTTCAACACAATTAGACTAGTTGTTCTTTTTTGCCTCACTAGTTGTCTTGCTCCAATTTCTTTACAAGTGGGCCTTCATGATTTCTGAGGTAACAGTTCCTGGGGAACTGTTTTGGCAGTTGGTAGTAGAGAAAAACTTTATGAGCCATCATTAGATGACCTGAGTTAATTAGATGCAGACAGGAAGAGGTGAGTTAGAGGTCAGTTCCACATGTTCATATAAAAGAAAGAACTATCAAGTGTAGCATCAGATACTTTATGATATAAACCCTCAAAACCAGAAGCTTACAAAAATGAAGTCAAGTTGCCCAAGTATTCATCAAATATCTCAACCATGTGTCATGATGATGAGACACTTCCTTGTGAACACCCTCCCAAAAGGATGTGTCTGCATGTTCAGAGGTAAACCAGCAAAATCGACAATTCAGAAAAAGTCAAGGTAAGTCACCACTGGGAGGCACCCGGAGAAAGATCCCAGTTGTTAAGTAACACCACAGTTTTCCCAGATATCCTGGGCTAATGGTCAGACCTTACTCTGTTCATTAAGCAACCTTTATATATGTTTCAAGTTTTCTGGATAGTTCTGCCCCAGTTGATGACAACCACCCTGTCAGGTAAACTACATGCTGTAATTTAATAAACCAGAACTTTGGTTTATCAGTGTCTCTTACTCAACTAACAATGCCTAAAAGTTTATCCATTCCTGTGTTAGATGACAATTCAGAGAAAGAAAGCTGATTAAATCCCATAATCATCTACCAAGGAAAAAAATACTTAATCATAAAAATACAGTTATAGTGGTAAGATTCTAAAGAAATGGTCTTCTAGGTAGATTTTAATAGAAATTTTTAACAGTTGAGGAGGAAATACCCTTCATGACTAGGTCAATAATATAGTAAGACACAAACACTAAAACTTTCTGTATATACACACACTCATACCACAAGTCTAGTCAGAAGGAAATACACAGAAAAGAAATATTTTTAAAAATATTTGTAAGGAAAGTTCTTAATACTTTGTCAGTTCTACAATACCACTTTCCTTTAGAAAAAGATTAAGCCTGGAATGACAGATTTTTTTTCTTCCCACACTGCTGTAATTACTGCAGATTTACCACCAAAGAGGTAAATATCAGTATAATTTTCCCTTGAGCTTGAACACAAAAGGGAGCAATAAAATAGATTTTAAAACCCTCATTTAACCTGGTTAAAGTCACTCCAGCTATCTTAAAGAGCCCGGCTCTGGTCTCCAGGTAGATTTCCAGGAAAGGTTTGCATCACTAGATGTGTCCCCAACAGGCTGGGTACAGGAGTCCACGGTAACGGTGAGGATTCCATCAGGACTGGGCGTACTGTTCTGGCGTGCTTGACTGGCACCTGGTTTCGCATGCCAAGAATATCTCCCTTGTGAAAAGTTCTCTCCAGGGGGCCCAGGAGGAGGGTTGGGGACTCTCCGGTAAACATATGGATTCTGTGAAAATTTTCTTAAAACAAGGTAATAAACGATTATTAGGATTACTACAATAGAAAATAAGCTTTATAAATAATACACAGATATTCTGGTTCTACTGCTTCCTATCTGTGTGACTACAACAGACAAATTACTTAATTGAGACACAACACCGAAATGACCTCCAGTGCCCTGGCACACGGCAGGTGCCAGGAGCCTTTCCACTTCACCCTATAAAGACAAATGCAGGCCCACACTGTTCTAATCAGACACTCTCTCTCCAAGTCTGGTAGGGCTGACATAAAACAGAATAAACTAGTAATGAAAACAGCTGCTTTCACTTTATAAATTAACAAACATATATGTAAATTCATTATAAAGTATAGAGAACTCTAACCATGGTACATGCAACAAATTTGGGAAATATTTATAATTGTTTTGAAAGCAAGATAAGCAAATCTAAACATACAAAAGAACATTTGGTAATCTGAGAAAAAGAAAAAATAAAAGCACCTATAGCTTTCAATTCCACTTAATGTAATTCAACTGATCTATACTGCCTTTTGATCTTCTAGCATTTTTTTTTATTGGACTGGTGAGCCATAACATATTACTTTCATTTATCATCAATGAGCTCACGCTTTCTTTTTTAAAGAATCATTTTACTTAACTTCCACAGAGAGACAGAGTAAGAGTGAGAGGGAGAGGGTAAGAAAGCAAGCCACCAGGTCTGGGACTCAAACCACGGTCGGCCAAGTGAGAATCCAGCACTCTCAAACACCACACCACCTAATGGCCCCATGCAAGTTCTTTCTTTCAGTGGCTTTATAAAATGTTTACAGTATGGGGACCAGCAGTTAGCGTAATGGCTGTATCGCTGGACTCCCATGTAGTCGACTGCAGTTTGAGTCCCGGACCCGGTGGCTTAAACTCATGCCGGGCACGTGTGCGTGCATGCCCAAGAGAAGAGAATGGAGGAGAAGGGATTGCTGCATGGCCATCCTCCCTGGGAGTGATTTCTCACTTTCTCTATCTCTGTCTTTCCGGTGAGCACACACGCCCTTACAGCAAAAACCTCTCAAAAAAGAAAATGTTTATAGTATGGATATAATACTAACTTAGCTGTATCACCCACTCTTAAAAACATAACCTATTATTTGAAAAAAAAAAAAAAAAGGAATACTGGCTACTACTAGTTTTCCCACTGCCATAAAATAACGCTGGGACTGACATCTCGGAACGTACACTACGGTGTCCTGAGTATCTACCCCAGCGTCTGATACACAGTAGGAAATTTGAGAATTGTGCTCAGTGATCAATAGGAGATACAAGAGCCAACACCACAGACACCTCAATTGGTTTAACTTACATACTTCTATTATAACTGAGAACATCAATTCTTCATTATCATAATGTACAGTACTAATTTTTTATTGTCAGTTTATAGTATCAATTGCTATTTCAGTTCCAGAAAAGGAAAGCACAGGTACCTGACTGGCTGCTGCAAATTTGGGCACTGGGTGTGGAAATGCCAAGGTGTTGGGTAACCTCGAGTCCGATGTAGGTTATACCTAGGTACTTTGTTAACAGATATATTTGTGGCGTAGACTGGTTCCATGAGGTGTCCTGAGTCTTCAAAAGCAGTTGACCTGGATGCTCCAGAATTCCAATTCCTCAAAAGAGAATATTTCCACAATATCACTGGTT
The DNA here is from genome assembly GCA_026018925.1 of Tupaia tana. Taxonomy (NCBI): domain Eukaryota; kingdom Metazoa; phylum Chordata; class Mammalia; order Scandentia; family Tupaiidae; genus Tupaia; species Tupaia tana. The sequence goes on along the minus strand of JAKSZU010000003.1, from coordinate 161,871,196 downwards.
TGCAAATTAAGCAGCCTATTTACTGACTATATTTTGGCCTACGAAAATAACAACCCCTTTATCCCCTGTTCCTATTAGGTTAGGATCCCCCCCCCCCCCCAGCAGGTAAATAAGCACCCAGAATAATAGATGATTGCAACTTAAATTACATAAAACGAGATCTGCCTAACTGCAAATCTCACACATGAAACAGAACTTACTTTCTGATAGGACCATTCTGAAGGTCTTCAATGTAGTTTTGTCTTTCTAAGCAATGTCCTCGGCACCTATTAAATACTGGGGAAGGTATGAGCTGTTAAAAATAACTGCATGAAAAGCAAATCTTTCTCAAAGAAAGGAACAAAGCTGAAATTCACTGCCAGTTATTCAGGCTGTATGTCTCACTATAGCACCCAGATACAACTGTTTGTTTGTTTGTTTTTTTTTGGAGAGGTTTTTGCTATAGGGTGTGTGCGCTCACCAGAAAGACAGAGACAGAGACACAGAAAGCGAGAAATCACCCCCCCCAGAGGGGATGGCCATGCCACAATCCCTTCCCCTCCATTCTCCTCTCGGGATCTTGGGCACGCATGCACACATGCCCAGCGTGAGTTTAAGCTACAGGGTCCGGGACTTGAACCTCGGTCGACTACGTGGGAGTCCAGCGACATAGCCATTAAACTAACTGCTGGTCCCTACAACTGTTAAACTAAACTATTCTGGCCTAAAATGGCTGATGTACTTTCACATTTGGATCCCTCCAGGTAAGCTGAAATCGTACCTGCTAGGCTGATTTTTTTGGTATTTTTGAGCTGGTTACTAAGCCACAGCCAATCACACTAGTCACATTTAAGTCGGTCACAGAAAGCCCTTTTAGCCTGTTTGTGCAGCCTACCTTGTACTTATAAGCAATGATCTCTCTATCTCACTCCCTCACTTACGTTTTTGTACAACGCTTTCCCTTTGCTCACTGCACACGTCACGTTCCCATTCCACCCACATATACTCCCTGTAAACCACGCAGCTAGCTATAGTCTATCAAAAGCCATCTTCGGGAACCAGCAGTTAGCGTAATGGCTATGTCGCTGGACTCCCACGTAGTCGACCGCGGTTCGCGTCTCGGACCCAGTGGCTTACAACTCACGCCGGGCGTGTGTGCATGCGTGCCCAAGATCCCGAGAGGAGAATGGAGGAGAAGGGATTGCGGCGTGACCATCCCCCCTGGGGGGTGATTTCTCGCTTTCTGTCTCTATGTCTCTCTCTGTCTGTCTGGCGAGTGCACGCGCCCTATAGTGAAAAACCTCTCAAAAAAAAAAGCCATCTTCCAGGAGGCTGCCTAATTTAAATCACCTGCCCTTTGTTTAAACTCTGTTTAATTTTGGTTTGTCTAAATTTGTTTTAACAAGCTACTTAAGGCAAAAGATCATCTCATATCAGAACAAATGAATTACAAGGTTTTTTCTTTCATAATTTGACAAATTCATCTATATTTTCACCTTTAACTTTTACAAAAAGGGACAAGTAGGGACAGCCCTAATACTTACATTCAATTGCATCATCTGGCTTCATGCCTTCTACATCAATCAAATATCTGTAAAAACAACATAATTATTTGCATTAATATAATTAACTCACTATGAAAGAAAATGCAGATCAAACTGGCAGACATTAAAAGGTATCTAACACAATTCAGCAGTTCTTTTTGAACAAAATGCTTTGTACAATAAAAACAGGAGAATTCCTTAATATGACAGAGTATCAGAAACCTACAAGAAAGAGACAAATTGGGAAAAATATTAGCATCGTATCTTAAAGAATTCTGTGTAGGACGGGCACCTTAGTGTAGCAGCTAAGTGCTGCCTAGGGAACCAGATACCATATGGCCAACCATGGTTCAAATCTCAGCACCAGTGGCTTAAAAAACATACTGGATATGAATAAGCATGGCAAAATCGGGACTGGATATAGAAATGGACGAAAAGGGACGGCAGTGTGACTGCATCTCGGGGGAGGGGGGTGCTCTATCTCTCTGGTAAGCACACATGTTTTATGGCAATTAAAAAAAATTTAAAATGTTGTGTAAACAACCATATGGACCTGAAACTTAGGGGGACAATTGCTATCAGTCACTTCTCCCTTTCTCTCATTGCCAAGTCCTGACAAAAGTTACTACCTCTCACTAGAAAATGCCCCTACAGGGACCAGCAGTTAGCGTAATGGCTATGTCGCTGGACTCCCACGTAGTCGACCGTGGTTCGAGTCCCGGACCCGGTGGCTTAAACTCACACCGGGCGCGTGTGTGTGCGTGCCCAGGATCCCGAGAGGAGAATGGAGGAGAAGGGATTGCGGCATGGCCATCCCCCCTGGGGGGTGATTTCCTGCTTTCTGTCTCTCTGTCTGTCTCTGTCTGGTGAGCGCACGCGCCCTATAGCAAAAGACCTCTCAAAAAAAAAAAAAAAAAGAAAAAGAAAAAAAGAAAATGCCCCTACCTTCCCATCAAAGTGACTGCCACACCCTGGTCCAAGCGACTATTATGCCTTAATTCCTACAAAAAGCCTCCTAAACTTATCTCCTTGCTTCTGTACTTCTTTCCCTTAGTAATGTATCTCCACTCAGTAGTAAAATGATAGGTTAAGGGACCAGCAGGTGGCATGGAGGATAAGGCAGCTGAGTCTGACATGGCTGAATGTGCAGTTCAAGTCCCAGACCTGTTGGCTTGAAAATCACGCTTGGTGCATGTGCACACGTGCCCAAAATCCCAAGAGGGGAATGAAGAAAGGATTATGGTGTGGCCATCCTGTCCGAACCCCTGCCCAGGAGTGATTTCTCACTTTCCCACGCTGTCTCTCTCACAAGCACACGTGCTTTATAGCAAAAACAAACCAAAAAAGTCAGGTTGAAAATGCAAATTTATGTTCCACACTCACCCAACAAAAAAACAAGTTCAGCAGGTGGCACAGGGGTTAAAGTGACTGGATCCCACAAGGCCGACTTCACAGTTTAAGTCTCGAACCTGGATGCTTGCAAAACATGCCAGGTGGGCATGCCCAAGATCCTGAGAGGAGAAAGGAGAGGGATTCTGGTATGGCTACACCCCTTGGGGAATGATTTACTTTCCTCCCCTCTCTCTCTCTGGTGAGCACACATGCCCTATAGCCAGAAAAATAAAAACAAAGATAAAGACTAAACCTTAACTACAGCTCATGCCCTAGCTCTTACCCATACTTCCAACTCCATTGGAATGCCATACTTCCCTCCCAGCCCAGCCTCCGTAGCTAGTTCTTCCAACACAGTGTGTGTTTTCTTGTCACCGGGTCTTTGCCGTTCCTCATGTCCAGAATTCTTTCCACAATGTCCCTACTTGGTTAATACCTGTTCATTCTTCAGATATTTGCTCAAACTTCCCCAGGGAACCTTTTAGCCCCCTTGGTGAGGTCAAACCCTCCATATTATGTGCTCTTCTTGTACCGTATCTATCTCCTGAACACCTGTCAGACTGTAATTCTATACACATTTGTGGTATTCTTATCTATTCCCTCTCTAGACTGTTAGGATTCACAAAGGGCAGGCATGTCTCTTTGCTAGTACAATGCTTACACATAACAGATGCTCAATTAATACTTTCTGAATAAACAAACAAAAATCAGTACAGCATAGCACTATCCATAAAAAAAAAAAAAAAGTGAGGAGGACTAGCCAGCTGGTTGAGGCAGCTGGATCCCATGCCAAATGCACAGTTTGAGTCCCACACCTGGTGGTCTGAAAAGTATGCCAGGTGCATGTGTGTGCATACCCAAGATTCCAAAAGACTGCAGAAGGAACTGTGGCAATGGCCACCCCCCAACCCCCGCCCCCGGGGGTAGTGCTTTTTCACTTTCTCTTTCTCTCTCTCCAGTGAGTACACGTATGTGCTCAGTAGCAAATGAAAGGAAAAAAAAGACCTTCCAAAAAGGAAATTATTTCTGGAGGAATGGCATATGTATTCAAAGATGCTCATACAGGAATGCTTACTACTTCAACGTTTTATAATACCAAAAACTTTTTTTATAGTCACTAAAGGAAAAATGCAGCTCTTAAAGAACAAGTCTCTGCTAAGCACAATGGCTCATGCCTGCATCCCCAGCTACTTCGGAGGCTGAAGCACATGGATGGTAAGTCTGAGGCCAGCCTGGACAATATATCAATAGTAAGACCCTGTCTCTTAAAACAAACAAAAAAAAGCCCCCAAGTAATGTTATTTTCATAGAAAGATGTCTGCCACATATTAAATTATAAATAAAAAAGAACACCTAACTTTTATACCATTAAACTATATATGTATTTGCTTGTATCTCCATTTTTAAAGTCTGAAAATATAGTTCTAAATTATTTATGGTGGTAATCTTTGGGTTGGGGACAAGGTTATTTCTACATCATACATTTCTATACTGATGGCAATTTGTGCAACAAGCTTACATTATCACCATAAACAGACAAAACAACTTAAACACGGACAACTCTGGGGCTGAGAACTCACCTGCAAATGAGGTAGCCAGTCCTGTTTAAACCATGAGTACAGTGGATGCCAATGAGTTTGTCTATATAAAGGAAATATAGTTAAGTAACTGAAGAAGATACACTGAAAATGAGTAATATCATCTTCCCAAAAATAACAACTTCCAAATTACCATGACATTGACTCTTCTAAAAAGGAATAGCTCTGAAGAGCAATGTGTTTTTAGAAATACACTTTAAGGAACCACCAAATACAAAGCCAAAATGTACTGTCTCTGGGAAATTTTGCAAAACTCAATTAGTCCATGATGTAAACTACAGAAGGCCTGGTCAGTTACTAAGTGAAACTACAGAGACAACCCCCTTATCTTAATATAGAACAAAATGTCCCTCAGTACTTGATTTAATTAGAGAAAAAAGTGGAGGGGAAAAAAAAAAGGGAGGGGGCTATGAGAAGAATAAGCTAAGTTCCTGAATCAAACAAATGGAATGTCTTCACTTTTGATACTGAATAGTGTTCCAGTCCCAAAGTGCTTCCACCCATCCCATTTGGTGTTCCTCACAGACCACAGGTTGCTGTGTCTTATGAGGTGCTTAGGTAAACAGCACTATTCATATTCTACAACAAAAAGGTGAGGCTTGGCAAGCTCCACAGCAGGCAAGAGGAAAAAAAAATAGAATCAAGTCTAAGATATCAATTACGTCACATTTCTTTTTTCAATCACAAGGTACATATACTGAGAGCAAGACAGTGGTTGGAAGAGAAAAAAAGCAGCTCCTGCAGTATGTGGTCACACCACGACAATCCCTTCTCCTCCATTTCTCCATTCTGTCAGGATTTTGGGCACCCACACACATGCACCGGTGTTTTTTTAAAGTGGCAGGGATTCAAATTCCAGTGGGACATGTGCTCTGGGGCTCCCTCAAACACTAGGCTACAGGGCCAGTCCAGAAGATTAAAAGATGTAATCTTTCTTCCACCTCTTACCCAATATATAAGACAAAATGACATTTTAATTTTATATTTCCCATTCAAAACAGATGTTTTAAGTTTATTTTTTCATTTCTTCAGAGAGAGAAAGAGAGAGAGAGAGAATGGCTCCCAACAAGGTCTTCACACTGATCCATCCCCAGTCTCAGCCAGTCCAGATACTGGACACACACACACATAGGCCCAGAGTTCTCAGGAAGGTCCTGGGATGTGAACCCGGAATCCTTTCCACGTGGACCCAGTTGTATTACCACTGCACCACCACCTGGAGCTCCATTCAATTCTTTTAAAAGAGATGGGTGAAGGTTGGTCCTGTAGCCTGGTAGTTAATGGAGTGGAATCCTACACAGCTGACTGCAGTTCAAATCCTGGCTCCAGTGACTTGAAAAACATGCTGGACACACAGGATGGAGAAATGGAGTAGGAACTGCAGCGTGACCATGTCCCCCACCCACTGTCTCCCTCTAGTGAATGTGCATCCCCTCCAGCAACTTTAAAAAAAGAAAAAAGAGATGAGTGAGTTAGATAAGTTCATATTCTTCACTAAAATCATTTTCCAAAGTAAATTTGTCACCAACAAGAAATACCACACCTTTATTAGCACTATCTGACATTTTCACCTTAACATCAAATATGACAGGTCTAATATTAGATTAAAAATATCAAAAATTTTTAACCCCACTGAAAATATACAACAAAGTTCACATAAGAAAAAAAGAACTCACTGTTATCTTTATTTTCTTTCAAAAATCCATTAACAGCACATTTGAATTTAAAAATAGTGTCATCATTGGGTATCTGATGACCAGCTGTAAAAATTTTTAAATAAGGAACAGTTTCTGGAAAATCCTATAAAGGAAAACAATGAAAAATACATATTATTTAATTTGAAAGGAAAGGACTAAAGATTAATTAGAAGAGCCTGAATATAAACCAAGAGATTGTAACAAACTTAGTATGTCAGCAATTCTGATAAAAGAGCCAGTGGTGATTAAGGCACTGGAATTCCACATGGCTGATCATGGTTAGAGTCCTGGAGCCTGGCAGCTTGAAAACATGTCAGGCATGTGTGTGCGTGTCCCAGTAAGGGGTGCTTTCATTCCCCCCTCTCTCTGGCAAGTGCACATGCCTCTGGCGAAAAAATAAAAAACAAAAAACACTGGGGAAAGAAAGTACAGAACTTAGAGACCAACTGTCTTTTACCAGGATATTTTCACATGCTCAAGAAAATGCTTAAAATGCTAAAGATAAAATAGGTATTCCTCTCTTTCCTCGTCTTACCAAGTTTACTTCATTTTCCAAAATACAGAATATGGAAGCTTACAGAATTTCTTAGGCACACAAAGAGACCACTGCCAAATATCACAGTTCAAGTCTTATCTTCAATCTCATTTTGAGGCAATTAAAAATGTAACTGGACATGGGACCAGCAGTTAGCATAATGGTTATGTTGCTGAACTCCCATGCAGTCGACTGCGGTTCGAGTCCCGGACCCAGTGGCTTAAACTCACGCCAGGCACATGTGTGTGCGTGCCCAAGATCCCGAGAGGAGAATGGAGGAGAAGGGGATGTGGCGTGGCCAACTCCCTGGGGGGTGATTTCTCGCTTTCTCTCTCTGTCTTTCCGGCAAGCACACACGCCCTATAGAAAAACCTCTCCACTAAATAAATAAATAAATAAATAAATGTAATTGGACCAGTAGATGGTGTATTGGTTACGCTGCTGGACTTCTGTGCGGTAAACCATGGTTCAAGTCCCGAATCCAGTGGTTTGGCCAGACGCATGAGACTGCATGCCCAAAATTCTGAGAGGAAATGGAGAAAAAGGGATTGTGGTGTGGGCATCCCTCCTTGGGGGCGATCTCTTGCTTTCTGTTTCTGTATCTCTCTCTCTGTGGCAAGCTCACGCACCCTATAGCAAAAAAGCAAAACAAAACAAAAAACCCTTCTCTTAAAAAAAAATATTAAAATATGGGACCAGCAGATAAGAGTAAGGGTTACATAGCTGGACTCCTACGTAGTTGACAGTGGTTCAAGTCCCAGACCCAATGGCTTGAAACTGAGACTGGGAGTGTGGATAAGAAAAAAAAAAATCCCAAAATTATGGCATGGCCATCCCGCCTGGGAGGTGATTTTTCGCTTTCTGTCTCTCTGGTGAGTACACGTGTCCTATAGCACAAATCTCTTCTCTCAAAAAATAATAAATAGATAAAAACACATAATTAGGAAATCATTTACTTATTTTCCTATTACTGTGAATTATTTTAATATCAGAATTAAGAAAGTTCTTTTCAATTAACAGTTCCACTTACCTCTGGTTTATAATAGCGTTGAGTATAGGTTAAATCAATAATCAATCCAAGCTCCTCTTCTTGTTCTCGGATTTTGTTAAAAAGATCCAAAGGGGAGAAGCATTCTTCTGGAGTAAGATTCTTCTCAAAACTCTGTCAGAGAACATGAAATATGAGCAAATGTATGTTTCAACTCCTAAATTCTCTTTTTAAGCCCTGTGATGCTAACATAAAATAAGATTCAAACGGAAGGTTCTACTCTTCTAGAATGTAGAAGCTATAGTATACTCCTTTCCTCCAGAGTGATCAGAAGAAAATATGCTCACTTCTATATATTTACTTCTGTGGGTTTATTTCATGTTGGGCTCCTAATAAGACTATTCACTCCCACGAGGCTGGGACCGTATCAATTATTCACTACGGTATCTCCAGCTCAAAGTAAGAGTGCCTATTACATTTAATACTTACAAATATTTCTTAAATGTCTATACATAAGAAAGATGGCTTTTGTTGCTAAGTATTTGTTCACGTACTTAGCTTATTCCTGGACTTTGTTACATGCATATATATGTATACACACCCACACATGTCTATAGGTGTGTGTATATATAAGTATAAATACATATAATTTTTTTCATTAACAGACTTTAGTTTTTAGGACAGTTTTAGCATCACAGCAAAACTGAACTGAAAGGATAGTCCTCACAAGTACTTACCTTTCTTTGCTTCACCACCTCAGACTAACATCAATATTCTATATCATCCCCTTCTCCCGGCGGTTAGTGCTGAGAGTGCGGAGTGTGTGCCCGGGCTCGGAACACACATTCATTATTAAAAAAATCCAAAAAAAATCTAAAAAAATATTTTAAAAAACCAAAAAAAAAAAAAAAAAAACAAAAAAAAACAAAAAATCCACGTCTCCCCCGCCGGAGACTTTTATTTTTTTTCTTCCTCTTTTATAAAATAACCCGGTGAAGCAGCCGAGACCGACCCGCCCGACCGCGGCCCCGCAGCAGCTCCAAGAAGGAACTAAAAGACCGAGGCCTTCCCGCTGCCCGGACCCAACGTCGCCACTCTCATTCCCAGCCGGCAGCCAGCAGCCCTGCGGCAGTCGACCCCGTTCTGCGGCCATTGAGTAGTTTTCGATTACGGTTGATTTTTGTCCCTCTGCGCTTGCCCCCACTCCCCTCCCCCCGGCTCCGGACCCGGCCCCAGCCCCAGCACTCGCTCTCCTCTCACGGAAAGGTCGTGGCCTGTGGCCCTGCAGGCAGCCGTGCTGAGATGAACCCCACCGCCCCCAGCTACCCCATGGCCTCGCTCTACGTGAGGGACCTACACCCCGAAGTGACTGAGGCAATGCTCTACGAGTAGTTCAGCCCGGCCGGGCCCATCCTCTCCATCCGGGTCTGCAGGGACATGATCACCCGCCGCTCCTAGGGCTATGCATATGTGAACTTCCAGCAGCCGGCGGATGCAGAGCATGCATTGGACACCATGAATTTTGATGTTATAAAGGGCAAGCCAGTATGCGTCATGTGGTCTCAGCGTGATCCATCACTTCACAAAAGTGGAATGGGCAACATATTCATTAAAAATTTGGATAAATCCATTGATAATGAAGCACTGTATGATACATTTTCTGCTTTTGGTAACATCCTTTCATGTAAGGTGGTTTGTGATGAAAATGGTTCCAAGGGCTGTGGATTTGTGCACTTTGAGACACAGGAAGCTGCTGAAAGAGCTATTGAAAAAATGAATGGTATGCTTCTAAATGATCGCAAAGTATTTGTTGGACAATTTAAGTCTCGTAAAGAACGAGAAGCAGAACTTGGAGCTAGGGCAAAAGAGTTCACCAATGTTTACATCAAGAATTTTGGAGAAGACATGGATGATGAGCGCCTTAAGGATCTCTTTGGCAAGTCTGGACCTGCCTTAAGTGTAAAAGTAATGACTGACGAAAGTGGAAAATCCAAAGGATTTGGATTTGTAAGCTTTGAAAGGCATGAACATGCACAGAAAGCTGTGGATGAGATGAACGGAAAGGAGCTCAATGGAAAAATATACGTTGGTCGAGCTCAGAAAAAAGTGGAACGGCAGACTGAACTTAAGCGCAAATTTGAGCAGATGAAGCAAGATAGGATCACCAGATACCAGGGTGTTAACCTTTATGTGAAAAATCTTGATGATGGTATTGATGATGAACGTCTCCGGAAAGAGTTTTCTCCATTTGGTACAATCACTAGTGCAAAGGTTATGATGGAGGGTGGTTGCAGCAAAGGGTTTGGTTTTGTGTGTTTCTCCTCCCCAGAAGAAGCCACTAAAGCAGTTACAGAAATGAATGGTAGAATCGTGGCCACCAAGCCATTGTATGTAGCTTTAGCTCAGCGCAAAGAGCGCCAGGCTCACCTCACTAACCAGTATATGCAGAGGATGGCAAGTGTATGAGCTGTGCCCAACCCCGTAATCAACCCCTACCAGCCAGCGCCTCCTTCAGGTTACTTCATGGCAGCTATCCCCCAGACTCAGAACCGCGCTGCATACTATCCTCCTAGCCAAATTGCTCAACTAAGACCAAGTCCTCGCTGGACTGCTCAGGGTGCCAGACCTCATCCATTCCAAAATATGCCCGGTGCTATCCGCCCAGCCGCTCCTAGACCACCATTTAGTACTATGAGACCAGCTTCTTCACTGGTTCCACGAGTCATGTCAACACAAAGTGTTGCTAACACATCAACACAGACAATGGGTCCACGTCCTGCAGCTGCTGGTGCTGCAGCTACTTCTGCTGTCCGCACCGTTCCACAATATAAATATGCAGCGGGAGTTCGCAATCTTCAACATCTTAATGCATAGCTGCAAGTTACCATGCAACAGCCTGCTGTTCATGTACAAGGTCAGGAACCTTTGACTGCTTCCATGTTGGCATCTGCCCCTCCTCAAGAGCAAAAGCAAATGTTGGGTGAACGGCTGTTTCCTCTTATTCAAGCCATGCACCCTACTCTTGCTGGTAAAATCACTGGCATGTTGTTGGAGATTGATAATTCAGAACTTCCTCATATGCTTGAGTCTCCAGAGTCTCTTCGTTCTAAGGTTGATGAAGCTGTAGCAGTACTACAAGCCCACCAAGCTAAAGAGACTGCCCAGAAAGCAGTTAACAGTGCCACTGGTGTTCCAACTGTTTAAAATTGATCAGGGATAGGGACCAGCAGTTAGCGTAATGGCTATGTTGCTGGACTCCCACGTAGTCGACCGCGGTTCGAGTGCCGGACCCGGTGGCTTAAACTCACGCCGGGCACATGTGCATGCATGCCCAAGATCCCAAGAGGAGAATAGAGGAGAAGGGATTGCGGCGTGGCCATCCTCCCTGGGGGGTGATTTCTCGCTTTCTGTCTCTCTGTCTCTCTCTGTCTGGCGAGTGCACGCGCCCTATAGCAAAAACCTCTCAAAAAAAAAAAAAAAAAACAGGGACCACGAAAAGAAACTTGTGCTTCACCGAAGAAAAATATCTAAACATCGAAAAACTTAAATATTATGGGAAAAAAACATTGCAAAATATAAAATAAACAAAAAAAGGAAAGGAAACTTTGAACCTTATGTACCGAGCAAATGCCAGGTCTAGCAAACATAATGCTAGTCCTAGATTACTTATTGATTTAAAAACAACAACAAAAAAAAAAAAACACAAAAAAATAGTAAGATATAAAAACAAATTAATGGTTTATAGATCCTGAAAAAATAATTTTCAGCAAAGTACAAAAATTTAAAGCATTCCTTTCTTTAATTTTGTAATTCTTTATTGTGGAATAGCTCAGGGTGTCGGTCTGTTTTAAGTAACAGAATTGATAACTGAGCAAGGAAACGTAATTTGGATTATAAAATTCTTGCTTTAATAAAAATTCATTAAACACTGTAAAAAAAAAAAATTCTATATCATCTGGCCCATTAGTTACAACCGATAAACCAACTGACACATTCTTCACCAAGTCCATAGTTTACATTACGTCTGTAAACATTCTATGGGTTTTGACCAATAAACTGTGATATACAACCACCCTTATAGTATCATACCAAATAGTTTTACTGCTCTATTTCCTTTGTTCCAACAACTTTTAATATTACGTAATATCTGGTAGGACTAGATGAACCCCCTCCCTCCAGAATAGTTTCAGAATCAGACTAATTTTAAAAACTCCTACTGAGATGTTATTAGATTTATAAATTAACTTAGAAAAGTCTGACAGATTTATGATATTGAGTCTTCTACATAATACTGTAAAAATTTTTGAAAAATAAATTAGTTACAAGGCACATTATCTCTCCAGTTTCTTAAAAACACTGGGAACTTATGGATCAGTCATCTCTACCTATCTGAACAATAACTAACCTTAGAGGGGCCGACCCCGTAGCGCAGCAGTTAAGCACTGTGCAGAGGAAGCCAGATCCCATATGGCCGACCAGGGTTCAAGTCCAGGCCCTGGCAGCTTACATACCGGACGGGGCAGGCACACTTGCACATGCCCAGGATCCTGATGAGATGGAGAATTGGAGGAAAAAGGATTGCGGCGTGACCAGGCCCCGTTGGCGGGTGCTTTTCTCTCTCTCTCTCTCCCATGAATGCATGCACCCTCTGGCACAATAAAAGAAAAAAAATTACAAATAAATAAATAAATAAATATTCTTAGATAACTAATTTAAGCCATAAACCCTTTAAAAAGTTTTCTGTGACTAACTCTAGTCACTGCTCTCTCCTTTGTATTCCAAAGTATTTGTTGTCATAGCACTTGACACTTGATGTATCATATTCCAGTACGCTTGAGAAGCGACCGTCAAGTCTCGAAGCTGTCTTCCTTTAGATGATGTTCAAAAGAGACGCAGGGAACCAATGGCATGTTTCACTGCCACACATGGGTACTTCATCTCTCGAACTCTACAGCATGTACAGGGACTACAGTCGGAGCAAGCTTACGTCTTTATAAACCCTGATGCTTTATTCACAATTCGAACACTGAGTGAAATGTGAAGGTACCTAGATGAACCCTGAATAATGACATCATGTATGAAAGATCTGTGGCCGTGTGGAGGTAAGTACATGGATTTCTCTTCTTTCAGGCAAGGGGTTGAGTGAGTAGGGAACCTTCTGAAGGAATAGAAATTCACTTTTAAAGACCCTTGACTAGAGACTTGGGAAGTTAGGACAATGAGATAAAAGGAGTATCAGAATATTCGTAGGAACTACAGATGTGGGGGTGAGGGAATCCATTCTTTTAACAAAGATTTGTTAGGTATTATACATCGAACTCTATGTGGAATTGGTGGATGCAGGTGTGAATAAGAACTATGTGTTCTTTTTGAAATGACCTAAGTTTTACATCAAGACAAAAAAGCTGACACAGCAGATGAAAAAGGAAGCCTGACCTATGATTAACAAATGATAAATTCCCAACATATTTCAAGGAGGCCTTTCCTGATGCTAACCCATACTATGCGAAGCAAATGTAATTAAGACATGGGATCTGGAAGACGTATTTATCTTCACTTCACTTTTCTTGTGACATTTTTTTTGTCTGTGAAATGCTTTCATCATCTATTTTTTTTTTTTCTAGTTCAAACAAAAACACAACCTTCACAGCCTCCATTCTGAAATCTTGACCTTGCTGATGCAGGGCTTCCCCCCCTCCCCGGGCGGGTGGAGGGCAGTGGTGACAATGGGAGGGAAGGGATCCCATGGGCAGTCAGTGGATTAGAGTCATGGATGCTAGACAGCTTGCCAAAATCAGAACAGTCCTACAGATGTGTCATTTATCCAGAATGACTTTTCAACATGAACAGAGGTTAAAAAAACAAACTCTTCAAATTTACCTAAGCCTTAGAACCTGTTTCAAAAATAAACAAAAGGTATTTTTTTGCGCACTTTAACATACAATGAATTCTCCAGCGTCGTCACCTTACCAACCAAGTAAAGACTGTCCTTTCGTTTGTTTGGAAATTACTGAGCTGTTCACATTTACAAAAACTCCTACTGCTAAGGCAATCGCACTCACCTAGATCAGTCTATATTTGTAGTTCTTGCCTTCACAGTGCAAGTGACTATTTCATATGTCCTTTAGTGTAGTTGTATCCAAACATTTACATATAAAACTACAAAATACTTTATTATAAATTACATTTATTTATTCTCTATCTTATAGTTAGGGTGTTACATTGATTGATTTTTTTTTTTCTTTCGCACTATGTATGGAAGGAAGTAGACTATATTTACCTATAAATTTCATTTCAGGACAGCAAAGGGGGTACTACAAAGTATTCGTTATAAAAAGGAGAAGGGTTGAGATCCAGTGCTTTACACAGTGAATTCAGATTTCTGAAAGAATACTGAATTTTGCTTACCTTGCGCAAAGGAACTTTGAAAGCAATGAAACGAGTTCCAGGCATCCGCTGTCCAACTGGGAGATAGTCTCTCCACCTATTAGATACATTTTGTGTTAACCAAGTTATATGTAAGCTTTGTCCTCCTGCATAGAATGAAGGCTCCTTGAAAATGGGAATCACAACCCACATAGCATGTCACTTCTCTCTGCTCTGCGTTCTCTCTCTCCACTTATTTGACCCTACCTAGTAACAACCTAAACTTTACTTCTTGCTGTTTCTCCATTTTGAAAACACATACAAGGCAAAAAAATAGTACAAAGTTCTCTACAAATAAGATATTATCTAAAACCAGAGATGACTAGAGCTTCTGTATCTGTGATAAAACCTAGACCAGTACCAAATACCAAGTTGCCATTAACATATACACACTGATGGACATAGTTTAAATTTAATTCTTTCACTTTACAGTTTAGTCTTCAAACAACTGATGTCATCAAATTCAATCAGCAGAGCACTTTGAGTTCACATTTTAAGAGAAAACCAGACAGAACAGGGACTGTGAACTTCACTTAATAATGCAGGAAGTCACGGTGAAAAGTAGTATTTGAGCTGACTTCTGTAGGACGAATAAGAATTAACTAGGGTTAATTCAGTATATCTGCAGAACAGAAAAGTGAGGGCTAGAGTGGCAAGAGATGGAGTTGGAGATGCAAAGAGAGGATCTCAGACATGCAGAGCTTTATATTACAGGCCCCTAAAATGAGTGGTTTTATTATTTTTTTAAGAAAACTGTTTATACATGATAATGGATGATACACAAGCTTCATTCCCATCTAGAATTTTATCAGACCATTATTCAATTTAGATATACTACATAAGTTGTAGCAACAATCATTTTTAGAACCAAATAATTCTGTGACTGCTTGGGCAATCACTTACTAGTGAACTGTGGTCACAACAGAAACTATCTTTTCAACTACACCAAGGTCTCTGGAGACAATGGTTTCTCTACCCAAGCAGGCTGTAAACATATTTCAAATGGAACTTGGCATCATCCTGAAGGAATTCTGACTTCACACTGTTGGGAAAGTTTACCAAGATGGCTTCAAAGGAGACTAGCTGTAAACAGCACATTTAAAAATAAAAAAGTCTGCATCTTAAGCAGACTTTTAAATTTAACTATAAACGGCATGAGTGCAAACAAAAAAACTTATCTTAAAAACCTTAGTTGGAATGCCACACATTCCACCAAAGAGAAACTGAAATAACCTAGTAAACAATTAGTCATGAATACAATCCTTAAGTTTTATTGCCTAAAACATGTCTCCAGGGTAGCAGCAAGGCCCTGCCACAACATTGCTTGGTTGAGTTCACAAGCCTGTTGACTTGGAGTTTCCCTGTCACTTCCCTGGCTCTCCTTTCCTGGAAGCTGTTTCTTGGTAGTAATTAAAACCTTCTGCCACTAAAGCTACTGCTGCAGCTGGAACCACCCACATCCACTTTTGTGATGTGGCAAAGTACTGCCTCCACCACCAGAGGGGACAGACTTTCAGCCAACTCCTCCCTTTAGAGGACCAAAATGTGAAGACTCATTATCGTAAATGCCCAAATCACTGCTGCTTCTACCACCTCCAAAATCATTTCCACCATCACGGCCAAAGCCACCTCTGACACTCCTGTTGCTACTCCTATCGTAGCTATTATTCTTGCCAAAGCCACTGCCCTGGTTTCCATAACCCTGTCCTCCATTTCAAGAGCCTCTGCTTCCTCCAGAAGCTAACCAGGGCCACTTCCTTCATAACCATCATTACCAAATCCATTATAGCTATCACCTCCACATCCACCACTACCACCACTGCCACCAAACTACCATGACCACTAGAGCTTCCTCAATGACCAAAGTTGTCACTGCCACCAAAACCAAAGTTTCCAGAACCACTTTGACCGTAACAGCTGTATGAAGCACTGGTCATTTCTTGCTTCAACAGGGCTTTCCTTACGTCACAGCTGTGGCCATTCACAGTATGGTATTTCTGAATGACAACCTTATCCACAGTCATTGTCATCAAAGGTCATAATAGCAAAGCCCCTCTTCTTGCCATTGCCTTGGTTGGTCATGATTTCATCACTTCAAGTTTCCCATACTGTTCAAAATAATCGCTTAGGTAATATTCTTCAGTGTCTTCTTTAATGCCACCATAAAGATCTTTTCACAGTTAAGTGGGCACCATGCTTTTGAAAATCTTCTTGAGGTAGTCCTCTTTGGTTCCATAACTTCTCCATCCACCTCGTGTGGCCTTGTATTGATGGCTGTATCTACCTCCTCCATAGTGGATATGTGACATACCCAAAGCCTCTGGAGCACTTGGTGTTTGGATCTCTCATTACCACAAAGTCCATGAGCATTCCCCATTGCTCAGAATGGCTCCTCAGACTCTCATTGGTTGTCTGAAATCTCAACCTTCCAATGAAAAGCTTTCACAGCTATTTGGACTCTTTAGGAGGCTCTACTTAGACATGATGGCAGTGGGAGGAGACTTTAACGATGCTTCCTCCTGGGCATCCACAGGCACAAGAGATGTTTTTTAAAGACATGGCCCAGACCTGGTGGCATGCACTGGTAGACACCGCTACTCGGAAGACTCAGGCCACACGGGAGGCTCAGGTTCAATTCCTGGCACACCCTAAAAGCCCACAAGGTGGCGCGAGCTGTAGTCCCAACTACTTGGTAGGCTGAGGCAGGAGGATTGCGAGCTCAGAGCCAACGTGGACAGTATAGCGAGACCCTGTCTGAAAGAGCCAGGCGCCAACTATTTGGGAGGCTGAGGCAGGAGGATCGAGACATAGCGAGACCCTGTCCAAAAAAAAAAGAATGTTTTTGAGCAATGTTTATGAGCAATATTCCAATTACAATTCAATTTCAATTTTTAATAGTTACCTATCAATAAAGATTGCTTAAAAATAAAAAAGATGTCTTGTGTGAAGAATAGATTGGAAGGAAAAAAAGAGTTGATACATTGACACTGGTTAGGACCCAGCTGCAGCAGTTCAGAGGCCTGTATTATGGTGCTAATGGCCAGTTGTCCGATTCAAAAAATATCAAAAAGATATTCAGGGTAAAGACCAGAGAAGTAAAAATATACGAGTAAAGTCTCAAAATTAATCATTTTTAAAGTACAGAGTGGGGGCCAGCAGGTGGCGTGGTGGTTAAGGCGCTGGATTCCCACATAGCTGACTGTGGTTCAAGTCCCAGACCCAACGGCTTGAAAATCATAAAAAGTAGATAGAGAAATAAATAATTAAAAAAAAGGAAAGAAAAACAAAGTACAGAGGAAGATATCTGAAATGAGACCTGTTAGGAAAAGACAGGCTGCCTTTTAATTCCTGAAAATAATCACACACACCAACTTTCCAAGGAAGATCTTAGGGTGGTACCAGTAGGTTCTTTCGTTCAAACTTAAGTCGTATTATTCATTTTCTGTGCCAAATTACCACACCTTGAGAAACTGAGGGGTTTCTATTCTGGTAATTAAAGTTTCCCCAACGCTAACCGTGTCGCCTTAAAGCAGTCCTTCAGTCTTTTACTTGAACAGCCATGGCCGAGGCCAAGCTTTTAAAAAGACGGACAGAAATGACAGATCACAATGTCCCCTTCAGCTACTGCGGTGGAGCAGCGAGTAGGTCCAGGCCTCTACGCCAGGAGTGGCCAGAACACGCGCGCGGCGCCCACAACGAGAGACAGAGACCACAAGGGAGGAAGCCCAGGCCCAGAAGCCGCGAGCCGGAAGGGCCTTGCCCAGGGATCATGGCACATTACCTTTCGGGGACGTGGTTTCCGCCCTTCTTCTTCTTGCCTGACGGACGTCCAGAAAAGTCGCGTCCTCGGCCCCGGCCTCTGCAGGCCTGATAGTTCTGGCTCATGTGAGCCCCAAGGTGCTGCCCACCCATAACCAAACGGGTCAAAGCCGCCAGTGTGGCGTCCTCGAGGCTGAAACTAGGACCCAGACCGAAAGCGTACCAACAGCCCCCGCGCAGAGCCCCGAAGCCTCGCTACTGCGCATGTGCTTCCGCCCGTCGTAATGGCGTCACCGTAATGGCGTCACCACGCCAGTTTCCTTGGGCGCTCGGTTTGTAAACAGGTCTGTGACAGCTACAGCGCCCTCTGTGGGCGGCGGCTGGTACCACAGGTCTATGAGTTGCATGCGACCTTCATCGTTCAAGTATTACAGTACAGGACAGGGAATGTCCACTGCCCCAGTTCCTGATCTGCTCTTTAGGTTATTTCCAAAGGTTCACATTCATATTTTGTATATTAGGGGTAAATACTGATTTTAACATATATGTATACTCTATTTTTATACAAATCTGCATACTGAATATATGCTACAATAAATCTTGAACGCTGATTTTCTGAGTCAATTTATATGTACATATATTCTATTTTTCAAATGACTGTAGGGCATTTCATGCATTATAAGTAACATAATTAAAAGTACTATAATGTATTTAATCAGTGCAATAAATACAGACCTTTAGTTCTTTTCAGGTTTGTGTGTGTGTTCTGTTACAGACAATGCTGCAATGCTAAAATCCTTACACAACTATATCTAAATTCCTTCTAGTAGAATCATTAAAACGAAAAATATGTAAACTTAACAGTTTGAAAGATACTAATTATCTCCAAAATTCAAACTACACTCCCATTCACAGTCAAATTTTTATTGGGCTCTTATCATGTGCCAGATACCATGCTAGAGATGGACAACATGTATTTATATTTTAGAAAATACAAAAAAATAACTAAGATTAGAGTGGAATTCAAGTCCAAGATTTCCACACAGTATTGGATGTAGAATCTGTACTTGTAAGAAAAACTCTGAATTCTGCTACAAATGGAATGGCAAAGGACAGTATATTCTACAGTAGGTCTGAAGACAGAATAGAGTACTAAATTCCAAAGTAAACCATAAATAATTATGACAACAGACTTGTAAATTTTTTTACAAGTAAAAAAATTTTTACTGTTTAGTTTAATTTCTTCTTTTTTTTCTGAGAGATATTTTGTTATAGGGAACGTGTACTTGCCAGAGAGACAGAGAGGCAAAGTGAAAAATCACCCCCCTAGGAGAGATGGCCATGCCACAATCCCTTTCCCTCCATTCTCTTGGGATTTGGGGCATGCATGCAACAGTGCCCCACGTGAGTTTTAAGCCACTGGGTCTGGGACTCAAACTGTGGTTGACTATGTGCGAGTACAGTGACATAGCCAGCCATCTGCTGGCCCATCTTTTTTTTTCTTTTTTTTTTTAAAGATAGAAAGCAGGAAAGTGAGAAATCAGCCCCCAGGGCATGGTGGCCACACTTCAACCCCTTCTCTATTCTCTAACAGGGATTTGGGGCACACATGCACATGTGCCTCAGTGATTTTCAAGCCACAAGGTACTCCAGCTGAGGTCTGCCATGTGGGAGTTGAGTGCCTTAACCACCATGCCACCTACTGGCCCCATTATTTAGTTTCTAATTTCTGGAAGAATGTTACGTACACTATAGTATTCTTAGCAACCATTTTAGAGCTGTGTAAACCAAAGGTCAGAACGGTCAGAGTTATTGGACTGCCTTGTAGCCTAATGATTAAGGGACCTGGATTCCACGTGGTTGACAGAAGTTTGAACCCATGGCCCTGGTGGCTTGAAAAACACTTCAGGCACCAGTGCATCCATGCCCCAAATCCTGACAGGATGAAGAAATGAAGGGGAAGGGATTGTTGTGTGGTCACACCTAGTGTGGGGGTGCTTTCCCCTCTTTCCATCTCTCTCTCAAAAGCGAATATGTGCCCTCTGGCAAAAAAAAAAAAAAAAAAAAAAAGATTATTCTCTTCAGTATATAGAACTCATGGCAGTTTCTGAACTATCAGGTTACATTTTTAAAATTATTTTATTCAATTTAATTTATTCATTTAATTTGACCAGAGAGAGAGAAAAAGAAAGAGGAAAGTGAGAAAGCAAGCCACCCGGTCTGGGACTCGAACCATGGTCGGCCATGAGGGAGTGTCCAGCGCCTTAACCACCATGCTACTTGCTGGTCCCCATCAGGCTACATTTTTAAAATATTGAATCGTCTGTTCATTAATACAAAATGAAGCCAAATTGTGTTCACTTATTTCTCACTAAGAAATTTTAAAAATCCACATGAATCTCTTCTTTGCCTGTTTAGTGTTGTCCATTAATGTTTTCTTTGTCTGACTACTCTCCTCTTCATTTTGTCTGACTTTGTACCCAAGTATGGCAGACAGAGAATGCTAGAGGCCCAGGATTCTACAGTGGCTGTTTGCAAGGGGGTGGAGGCTGCAGTTAACTGCCACACTGGATTCACTTCTGTGAGTAGAGAGAAAAGTATCCTGAATGCCTGTCGCATATAAAGAGCAGGATGCAGGATGTGTGCGTGGCCCTAAGAGCCAGAGGCAGCAAATTATGGGTGAAAAACTTCACCCAAAGGCCAAAAGAGAGAAGGTCTGCAGTCAGATGTGTCTTCTACCTCCCTGCTGTTTGCTTCTAATGGGCAGATTTGATGTTCCAAAGCATCAGGGCACTGAAAAGACAACCCCTGCTTCTGGAAGTGGACAGGAAGCAACAACTGTGAGCGTAGAAGTGCAAGACAAAGGCTTTCCCCAGAAACAACGCCTAAAATGAAGGGGCAGAAAAGGGAGAGTAGACAAGAGATGCAAGTCAGTTATGGCCCAGCTCAGCCCTGCCTGGTCCAAGGAAGGCAGAATTCAAGAAAAAACTACTCCAAGAGAAGAGTTGTGGACCACATCATTATGTGTAAGGTCCCCTCAGAGAACTTCGCCTACTCTTCAGCCAAGTTAAGAAGACTTCCTAATCCTTTGCTTTGGTTCTTAAAAGCTACAGTAAATTCACTAATCAGGTCAACTGCAATGGTTTCAGAACAACTCACTGTTCAACCTAGATGTTCCTATCTTTCTCTCTAAGGATATTCATCAACTGTATATGTAGTATATAATTATAAATGTGTGTTATATATTGTAATATGACATTTAGTAGACAATATATAAGTAACTATTAATTCATTACATTAAGGAACATCTAGAAGAAACATTGAGATCATCTCCCTAACATGAGTGCCGGGGGAAAAGTAGGACCATCATGTTTGTCTTGATTTCAACTGATCAGATCTCAGCCACTTACATGCTATTAGAGATCAACTGATACCCACTTCACCCAATCTCATCTTTTTGTTGGGAATCTGATCTCCCCATTGGCTATTTCATACCTTTAAACTAACTACTCTATGACATCATTCTCCCACCAAACCTACCACCTGGCAGAATCTTGAGGTTTCCATGGAGTTGTCTGTAAATAAATTTGGATCATCGCAAGTGACTAGTGACCAGTGACCAGTGACCTTCGTACTGGACACATGCAGTCTTTGGCTTCAGCCACTGAGACATCTTCTAGCATCGTTACCTCAACCCTTGGATCTGCGAGTGATGTTTCTTCTGTGACCATGTCAGGTAAGGAAAAATTTTCATTAGACATTTTCCCTCTAAATTTAGAACCAAAACAGCATGGAATAATGGGGAAAAGTATTACACTAGAAATCTGAGTGTGTAATTTCAGTTTGGGCTATGACATTTACTAGCTGTGTGACTTTGGATGAATTATTCACTCTCTTGTGAAATCTGTTTTTTCATTTGTTGCATTAGGATGGCAGGTTGGTTATTTTCTCCGTTTCTTTTCTTTTCTACTATTGAATCTTAAATGATATGCATGTAAACAATAAAACTTTTAAATCTTAAAGGATATGCACGTAGACAATAAAACTTTAAAGTTTCTAGAAACTTCCTAAAAGAGTGCTTGTTTCAACCAAAGCAGAGAAAAAGATGTAGGTGGTTTAGAAAGCTAGCAATATATATCAAGATGTTTCATCTGTAACCTCTACTAAGTGTTTCAACTTTATGCTCAAATTAGTGCTGTTTATAAAGTCATATTTATAAGATATGGAGTTTTCTTTTTTATTTATTTTTATGTTTAAAAATTTTAAAAGTAATTATTTATTTTAGTTGTATTCATTCATTTATTTTTTAATTTGACCAGAGAGAGACAGAGAGAAAGAAAGAGAGGGAAAGTGAGAAAACAAGCTACCAGGTCCAGGACTCAAACTATGGTCAGCTATTCAGGAATGTTCAGTTCCTTAACCACCATGCCACCTGCTGGCCCATCTTTTTTTTTTTATTATATAGAGAAAGATTTTTGCTCTAGGGCACCTGCACTTGCTGGAGAGATAGAGAGACAAAAAGGGAGAAATCACCCCCCCAGAGGGGATGGCCACAGCACAATCCCTTCTCTTGGGATTTTGGATGCACGCACATGTGCCCAGTATGAGTTTTAAGCCTCCAGGTCTGGGACTCACTGTGGTTGACTACATGGGAGTCCAGCTACATAACCATTACACCATCTGCTGGGCCCATGATTTGGAGTTTTCTATCTAAACTAATTGAAAAGAAAATGGGGAAAGAGGAAGGAGCGTACTGAGCTATGAGGAGGAAACAGATATTCAAGGGTAGGGAAGCTTGGGACTAGTCCCAATAAGCATAGGCCAACGGAAACTGAGAACAGGGAGAAAATATAATGAAGGAGGAGAAAATGTAATTATGAAGAACATGGGGTGCTTCACAAGAAAAAAGAGCTAGTTTAGGATAAAATGTTGAAGAGCACTAACAGTTTAAAATGAAAGCAGTAAGAGCCTGGAGTGAAATCTACTGACAACGGGGCAAAGTTGCTTTTAGATTAATGGACTAGAGCAGAAACTAAGGCAAGCACAGGATATCACTCTGAAAAACAGCTTGTCAAAATGTCGCATTCCGTTGTTTCGTTTTTCCAGTTGTTTCTCTGAACACAATTGATCCTTGACAGTTTAGGATAAAAACATTTTTGAAGTGCGTTTTAGAAATAATACTTCCTATAAACAATAAACTAATCAAAGTGATTGTCTAAAGGGCTAGAGGAAACATAATTTTCAGTGTTGTACTTTATTTTAAACTGTATGGGTGTTTCTCCTATTAAAAATAATTTTTAGGGGCCAGCAGGTGTTTCTCTCTGATCAAACTGGAAAATAATAGTGATAATAAAGTTAAATAAAAATAATTTTTAAAGAATATTTTTTTAAATGATGTGTCCTAACTTGTGTCAGAAGGAAAAATTCCTTTATGTGAAAAATAGGCTTTAAATAAAAGCTGCTTTTCATCTTTACAATTCTTTTCTTTTTTAATGATCGTTAATTTTATAGTATTTTTTAAAGAATTATTTTTATTCCAAAAAAGAAGAATTATTTTTATTGAATTTTATTTATTTAAATTTGACCAGAGAAGGACAGAGTGTGAGAGAGAGAGAGAGAATGAGAGAAAGTAAGCAAGAAACCAAACTGCCAGGTCCAGGACTCAAATCGTGGTTGGCCATGTGGAAGTCCAGCACCTTTAACCACCATGCCACCTGCTGGCCCTTTTAAAATTATTTCCTTCCTAAAACAGAGTACATATTGATTAACAGCCATTAGCTATTTTTGGATATAAGAATATAAAGGAAGACCTACCCAAAGATAAAAAGAATAGGTCAAGTCCCACATTTCTTTTTTTTTTTAAGAATTATTTTTTAACTTTATTTATTCATTCTTTTTTATTTTTTTTTTAGAGGTTTTTGCTATAGGGCACATGAGCTTGCCAGAAAGAGAGAGTCAGAGAGACAGAAAGTGAGAAATCACCCCCCAGGGGGGATGGTCACACTGCAATCCCTTCTCCTCCACTCTCCTCTTGGGATCTTGGGCACGCACGCACACGCACCCGGCATGAGTTTTAAGCCACCGGGTTCAGGACTCAAACCGCGATTGACATGGGAGTTCAGTGACATAGCCATTATGCCAACTGCTGGTCCCTATCCATTCATTTATTTTAATTTGACCAGAAAGAGACACAGAGAGAGAGGGAAAGTGAGAAAGCAAGCCACCAGCTCCCAGACTTCATCCATGGCCAGCCACGTAGGAGTGTCCAGCGCCTTAACCACATGCCACCTGCTGGCCCCTAAGGTCCACATTTGTAATTCCACATTTGTCTAAAACAATTTTGTGGAGTCATTCAGGTTTTCATACATTTGAAAAGTTTTCTGTTTTGTTTGTTTGTTTATTTTTTTAACTGGATTCTCACAGTGATTTTCTTTAAACCTCTGGGGATGTTATTTTCCTTGATGTTGAATATGATTATGACCTAGATTTTAGAGATAAATATAAAATCTTCATAAGACTGTTTAAGTGTTCTTTTCTGCTAGATATATGGCTACATTAATTGAAATATCTACTTCTACTATAACTAATATCGGTTAAATACTTCAAAGAAATATAAATAAACACAATAAAAGAATTTCTAAACACTTATTGGTTGGGACCAGCAGTTAGTGTAATGGCTATGTCGCTGGACTCCCATGTAGTCGACCACGGTTCGAGTCTCGGACCCGGTGGCTTAAACTCACACCGGGCGCGTGTGCGTGCGTGCCCAAGATCCCAAGAGGAGAGTGGAGGAGAAGGGATTGCAGTGTGACCATTCCCCCTGGGGGGTGATTTCTCGCTTTCTGTCTCTCTATCTCTCTCTGTCTGGCGAGTGCACGTGCCCTATAGCAAAAAACAAAACAAACAAACAAAAAAAACTTATTGGTTTACTTTCTGCTTTGCATCAATTTTTATTGAAATTTTATCTACATATATTATGGCTATCCATACATTCACATGTACTACATTTTGCTGCTTGTTACCTACTTTTTAAAAAAAAGTGAGTTTTTTTTTTTTTTTTGAGAGGTTTTTTTTTTTTTTTGCTATAGGGCGCGTGCGCTCGCCAGACAGACAGAGAGAGACATAGAGACAGAAAGCGAGAAATCACCCCCCAGGGGGGATGGTCACGCCGCAATCCCTTCTCCTCCATTCTCCTCTCGGGATCTTGGGCACGCACGCACACGCGCCCGGCGTGAGTTGTAAGCCACCGGGTCCGAGACGCGAACCGCGGTCGACTACGTGGGAGTCCAGCGACATAGCCATTACGCTAACTGCTGGTTCCCAAAAAAAGTGAGTTTTAAAAAAAAATTATTATTGTTATTTTTTAATTTGACCAGAAAGAGAAGGAAAGTGAGAAAGCAAGCCTCCACATCCAGGACTTGAACCATAGTTGGCCATGTAGAAGTCCAGTATCTTAACCACCACGCCACCTGCCGACCCTTGTTACACACTTTTCATTGATACAGCTTTTCTATCTATATGTCTGGTTAAAAATTAACTTTAAATTACCTTTCATCATGGGATGTTTTGGGTTGATAGTATTTACTAAAACAGAGTAGATAATATTCATTTGCATAATACTACATGCATGACAACAACTTTATTAGTAAATTTACTCTGTTTTGATGCTTGCTACATACCAATTATCCTTAATATCTACGTATTCTTTTTTGTTTGGTGATGTTATACGATTTTTATGATTTTTGTCTTTCTTTCTCTCCAGAACTTACTATAGCTTCCTCTATGTAAATCATATGTAATATTTCACTTTTATTCATGCATAAATTATCACCATTATTATTATTAAAACCACATTATGGATGAATAAATTGAAGCTCAGACAGTTTAAATAAGTTTTTATTTTCAAAAGGCATTTCTTGATAACAAACTAAGTCTCAGGTAGTCATTTTGACTTAAGATCAGAAACCAGGCTTAAAGAAGGCAAAGAATGACTAAATTTGCCACTTAACTCAGTTTATGTGAACTCTAGGAAACAGCATGTGACCTGAATAAGCAAAATGAAATACTAAAGATTACAATGATAATAGCTGTACTATTTTGTCGTGGACAAAAAAAAAAAAAGAACTGTATTAAACATTCTATTCCTTCCAGTTTCTGGTCTTTACTCAGAGCAGAGTCCTGGCAAGGGAGTCAGATTTTACAGTGATACTAACATAATGAGAGAATTTGAACAAGATGATCTGACCTTTCTTTTTTTTTTTTTTTTTTTTTTTTTTTTTTTTTTTTTTTTTTTTGGAGAGGTTTTTGCTACAGGGCGCGTGCGCTCGCCAGACAGACAGAGAGAGACAGAGAGATAGAAAGCAGGAAATCACCCCCCAGGGGGGATGGCCACGCCGCAATCCCTTCTCCTCCATTCTCCTCTCGGGATCTTGGGCACGCACGCACACGCGCCCGGCGTGAGTTTAAGCCGCCGGGTCCGGGACTCGAACCGCGGTCGACTACGTGGGAGTCCAGCGACATAGCCATTACGCTAACTGCTGGTCCCAAGATGATCTGACCTTTCTGAACCTCCATTTCCTCAGTCATAAAATGAGAATGTTAGAATGAAAGTTCTCTAAGGACCTCCTCATTCTAAAATGCTTCATTTTTAGGGAATATTGTGAGTCGATACTAGTACAGGCTCAAGAGAAAGGCAGGGAGGGAGAAGGTTGCTTCTAGTCTAGGAAGGAAAGGATGAACCAGACTACTGGGTCTTCTGCACATCCACGCCCAAGTTGGGAGCATGGGCACCTCATCAGAAGAACACCAACCTGCCCCAGCACTTACAGTCATCATAAGCTTTGATTTGAGTATCTCAGTGACTATTGGTATTAGAGACTTTCTGATAGTAACAACCGTATGATACAGCTGTCTCTCAGATGAAGTGGGAATGTGTCAGTCTCACCAATTTTTTCATCACCCTCTTGTTTCTTACAGAAAATTTCCAAAATTCATCTCTACTTGGAACTGCAAGTTCTTTGCAGCTCTCTGTTCCTGTGGTGAACAATGCCGCTTCCCTAACAGGAAGTGTCTGCAACTTCTCCAGAGTCTCAGCTCCAGCCGTCAGTTCAGCGTGGCTACTGCCATCAACCTCTGGCACCTCTTTCCAGCCCCTTGTGGGTAGTGCCTACCTTTACCAACATTCTAGCACAACTATGTTGTCTGGGGTTTCTGGCCAGAGCCAGATCTCCACTTCAGCTACCTCCTATCCAGGTATTTTTGAGTGGGATATCACAGGAGGTACTGAAAAGAAATCATCTTCACTTAGTGACTTCACTGTGACAGTCATTGACCAGGGCACAGCTGTTTCTTCGATGTCTACCACAGCCCAATATAATAAAACCTCAGATGCCAATATTATGGTCCCTCTGTATCCATCATTGTCTGCCAGCCTGGTTCAGGCGACACCATCTCAGATTCCAAATCAGGAATATAACTTGTCACTTCCGTACCAGGAAGGAAGCCAAGTCTATTACTACAATCAAGGCAACCTGGGACCTCTACTGTCTGGAGAACTTGGCCCCTGCCTGCAGTCCTATGGCTCTGTGTCCTACACAGGAAGTAGGGCCTCAGCTCCTCAGCCAGAAATGGTGATGGTGCTAAAAGAGGTTCAGCCCACGAGTGTCTTACCACCAGTATCCACCTCTGGAATCTACTACTCTGTGTCTGCTCAACCCATCACAGAAACGAGTTTTCAAGGTGAGTACAAATGGCAAGAAGGAAGAGGAATATGGTCAGCGTTCAAGGGGAGGGGCTCATCCTTAGCTGAGAAGTGGTGAGTCTACACATACGGAGAACTGAAGTCCTGAGACTTCATCCACTCCTTGCTCAGTGCTTTCCATGTTCAGACTCTATATGAGAACACATAATGTGGGTGGGGAGGTGAGACATTATATTGGCCATTATTACTACATGTCAGAGGTCCCCAAGCATGTCCCAAGAGATAACACACTGTTGGCTGCCCTAGCTGATCAGTCCCTCTGCACCACTGCACTGAAATCAACTCCCTTTTCTTATCTATTGCTTAATTCTCTTTGGAAGACACTTTGAAACTCTTACCGTGTAGCAATGGTTTAATTTTCCTTGAATTACACTAGGTTTAAGACCTTGTGTTCCGAATCTGTCCTTGCTTGCATATTCATGAAGAAGAGCTACATTCTCTCTTTCTCTCTCTCCAAGTCCAGGACACGAAATGTTCTGATTCTCTCAGGAGAGTGGGGAGAGTTGAAAGGACTCTATACAAGAATGTGAGGCTTTATAGAACATTTCATATTTTAAGATTCACTTTTACATTTTACTTGACTTAAAAATCCAATGAAATGCAATGAAAGCCAAAAATAATGACGTCAAGTGATCACGAGTAAGAACTAAAGCAGTCACGTCCTATCTCCTTGCACAGGGTCCTGTCCATGATCCTTAAGAAGGACTAATAGAAGTGCCTTATCCACTGTCAGAAAGTGCCTGCCTGCTGTGTTAGTGTAGAGGGAGTATCTCACTTACCAGGGACTGATTTTCTTCCTTGATTCTTTTTTAGTGATGGAAACTTCCCTGGGGATGGAGACCTCCTTGGGATTGCAACCTCCAACTCAGACATTTTGTTTGCCACAAACTCAAGAATTCTCCAAGTCCTGTAGTAGCAGAAATATCCAGATAATTGAGAGTCACTCACCACCTGGGCTTGAGGACATTTCAATGGTAAATCCAGTCCTGAGTTCTACTAATCTGTTGGCACTGCCTCCAGCTCCAAGCCAGGAGCAAACAGAGAATAAGAATTTGGATGAGATTGAAACCAAGCTTTTAAACTCTCAGGATGCCTACCAGATCCCAATAGAAAATCAAGATCTTCCACTGCTCCCTTTGGAGATCCCTGATATTCACCAACTTCTGGCCTCCATCGATCCTCTTGGCCAAGAGGAGAAGCCTAGTTCTGAAAGTGCCAGTCTGGGAAAAACTAGTGTGAGTCTGGAGGACCAAGAGACACTTGAAAATGAGATGAAGTCCTTTAATGGTTTTGCAGACATAGCTACACTGGTGGAAGATATTCACCTTCCTCCACTCTTTGATTCCTTGCAAGACCTTGACCCATCAAAAGATCTCCTGGCAATTGAAGATGAAAGTACCAGAGCCATCAAGGTACATCAGGTGCTGGAAAATCCAAGTGTCAAAAATGGTCTTTATGATCAAGTTAGGAAGAATAAGCATAAGGCCTCTGAGCCTCTCAATGGTGTGCCCAACGCCAAAATCCAGCCAAAGAATTCCGAGTGCCCGATAGGGGGAGAAGTTGTAGTTTTCAGTGCTACGGCCAGTGATGAGGCCCTTGTGAATGAAGCCAAGCAGTCTAACAGCAAACGTCAGAAAGCTGGCTCTAGCAGGACCAGCAAAACTAACAGCCATGGGCAGGAGAAGATCAAAAGGACCAGAGGAAAAAACTCTAAGAAAACTGAAGAGAGTAAGCAGTCAGGGATCAAAGTCAAGGCAGAGGAGAAGCCAACTGTTTCCAAGCTGAAGCGGAAGAAAAATCAACCTGAGCTGAGCCAAGAGACCTTTAAGAAGCCTCGAAGCTGCCTAGGCATGCACATGCTGGAGTCCGTGCAGGTTTTTCATGCACTGGGGAAGAAGAATGATAAGAAAATGGGACTCTCTTCCTCCCGAATCCTGGGAAACTCAAACACCACCAAAGTCCTCCAGCCAGCCCCACCTATCAAACTATGGCTGGATACTCCATGTGAAGGCAAAGGTCCTGAGAAAACTCAAGTTAAAGCCCAGAAACTAGAGGGCAGTGCTGACCAAGAGTGTCCATCTCCTTCACAGTATGAGCTGCCACCACCTGGGAAGGTCAAGTTGATCCCTTTGCCTTTTCCGACTCTGGACAAGCCTCAAGTTCGACCCATTCCACGGAGGCCGCCGAGTCTGGTTTCACATAGACCTGCTGTATCTTACCCTGCCCGGCCTGGTTCCACCAACTCAGCTCAACCTATTGCAGTCAATCCGGCTCGACCAGCTCCTGCCAATGCACCTTCAATGGGTCCCCTGAGACCAGCTCAGCCGATTATAACCAGTGTGACCCGACCGGGTTTGGCCAACCCTACGCGGCCGAGTGTCCCCCAGTCTGCCGCTCCTAGGCCGACACCCTACAAAACGTCTTCTTGTACTTATCTCCAGCGGGAGCCTATTTCTGCGGCTGTGATCAAGCCCCAGTCACCGCCCAAGCCTCAAAACCGTTTTCTACTCCAAGATTTCAGCCTCCAACCAATTCCATGGAGGAAACCCAATGTTCCTGAGCCAGTGATGTCAAAGCCCATCACAGATGAGCAGAGGCCTGAGCGCGAGGCCATGAAGAGGAAAGCCCAACAAGAACGCGAGAATGCTGCCAAATATACTTCTCTGGGGAGAATGCAGTTTTTCATAGAAAGGGAAAAAGAGATGGGAATCTCCCGATACTACGGCTATGCAATGTGAGAGCTACCGAGATGGTTGGTACCACTTCGGCTATCAACTGGTTTTCCACATTTATATAGATAGATAGATACACATTTCTCTATTTATTCTGATATATTTTTAAAACTTAATAAATCTCAGTAAAAAGGTAATAGAATTGATTAATAGTAATAAAGAGGCCTTTTTAGTTTTGAGATGCTGTTCCCTGGTTTTTCTGTGGTGGCAATGGGGATCAGAGGTTGCATTAGAAATAAGGAACTAGGGGCTGGCAGGTGGCGTGGTGGTTAAGGGCGCTGGACTCCCACATGGGTGACCACAGTTCGATTCCCGGACCTGGTGGCTTGCTCTCTCTCTCTCTCGCCAAATTAAAATAAATAAACAAATCAAATAAATAAAGTTAAATAATTCTAAAAAAAAAAAAAAAAGAAATAAGGAACTCAAAGTTGAATGGGAGAGTGGAGGGAAGTGGTAGGAACGGAGGAAAAAGGTACAGGACTAGGGAGGGCAAAGCGGAGCAGTTTTATAGGCTTATAAAGAGAATCAAGAATGGGGAAAATGGCTCAGAGTCTGAGGTTAGGGTTCAAAGAATAAAATTTGGATAAAGCTGAAGATGGCAAGAGATGAGCCTGGATTGACCAGGAAAAATGTAAAAAATGAGGGGTTAACCCAGTGTCTCATGACCTACCAGGCACATATTTTAGAAAATATGGGGGGGGCTGGCAGGTGGTATGATGGTTAAGAATGCTGGACTCCCACATGACTGACCATGGTTTGGGTCCTGGACCTGGCAGCTTGCACTCTCACTTTCTCTCTCTCGCTCTGTCCCTCTGTGGTCAAATTAAAAATAAATAGAGTTAACTAATTCTTTAAAAATTATATATATATTATACATATATATGTATATGTATGTGTGTGTATATATATGTATATATATGTATATGTGTGTGTGTGTGTGTGTGTGTATTTTATTTTAAATTTTTTTATTTTTAGGTCTGTTCTGTGCCAGGCCACAACTGGTTGAGTTAGTTATTCCCCACCCCATTTCACAGGAAAGGAGATAGAGAGTGTCAAGAATTTGCCCAGGGTTGAGAGCTAGCAATTTGGGAGCTGGGATTTGAACTCAAGCATTCAGACTTTAGGGGTAATAGAGTCACATGAGAGAACATTAGAAAAATACCACAGGATGTTCTATGAAAATGTGAAGTGTTATTATTATTTTACATTTAATCACTGTGTATCATTGCAGCATACAAAATGAGTTTTCCCACCATGAATATACTGTATACCAATCCAGTCAGAGGGTAACCTGCTATTTCAAAACTAGCTACAAGACAGTAGGGGAAATGATACAAAAGATAGGAGAAAATTAGGTGGGAGGTGTGTGGAGTTTTGATTTAATGGGTGTTGGGGATGATTAAAAGGTTCTGGAGATGGATATTTGCAATGGTTGAACAACATGGCGAATTTACTTACTGCCACTGAATGGACACTTAAAAATAGTTAAAATGGTAAATTTTATGTTATGTATATTTTACCACAATAAAAAAGATGAAAGAGCAACATAAATCAGAATTAGGTAAGACGACAGGCTCGTGGGTGGAAGGTATCTGGCCACTTCGAGAGGTGGAATTAGCCCACAGGGCAGATGGAGAATGTGAAGACAGGCTCTGGTCAGAAATCTGCTTTTCTAAATATGCACAAAACTGAATCTCCAATCTGTTCATCTCTGAATGCTAACTTTCCAGTTGCTCAGGTCAGAAACTTTGAAGTCATTTACCTCATATCTCTCTTTCCCAGCTGCACACCCAGAACATGAGCAAATCTCACTTGCCTTATCTTCGAATTGCACCTAGAACCTAGTCACTTATTTTATTTGTTAAATAATTATTTTTAAAAGTTTATTTATTATTATTATATATTTTTTAAAATTTGACCAGAAAAAGAGAGAGAGGGAAAGTAAGAAAGCAAGCCACCCGGTCTGGGACTCAAACTGTGGTCAGCATGTGGGAGTCGAGAGCCTTAACCTCCACGCCATTTGTCAGCCCTGAACCCAGCTACTTCTAAGCATTTTTAAAAATCATTTCCATTCCAGTCTGTGTCCCCATCATTTCTACTTTGTGCTCCATCAATAATCTGTGCCTAGATTATTGTCATAGCCTTCTAACCCAGAGGTCCTTCAACTTGTTAGATTCACCAAGCCCTTGGTGTCCCAGTCCTATGCCAAAAGAAACCCATTGGCTCATTTATTAAGTAGTTGGGTGCCAAAAATTTTGTATTATTGCTTGTAAGTGTATGGAGAACGGCTACTGAAAGAGATCAGGTCCTCATCCCTGAAACATGCAATCACCTAGTTTGAAGAAAAGGGATCTTGGGACCAGCAGTTAGCGTAATGGCTATGTCGCTCAACTCCCACGTAGTCGACCACGGTTCGCGTCCCGACCCGGCGGCTTAAACTCACGCAGGGCGCGTGTGCGTGCGTGCCCAAGATCCCGAGAGGAGAATGGAGGAGAAGGGATTGCGGCGTGGCCATCCTCCCTGGGGGGTGATTTCCTGCTTTCTATCTCTCTGTCTCTCTCTGTCTGTCTGGCGAGCGCACACGCCCTATAGCAAAAACCTCTCCAAAAAAAAAAAAAAAAAAAAAAAAGAAAAGGGATCTTGACAAGGAAGAAGGGTTATCTGGATTATCAGGGTGAGCCCTAAATGCAATCACACGTATCTTTATAAAAGGCAAATGGGGGGCCAGCAGATGGTGTAATGGTTATGTTGCTGGACTCCCATATGGAGACTGCAGTCAACTCCTGGACCTGGTGGCTTGAAAATCACAGTGGGTGCATATGTGTGTGCGTGCCCAAGATCCCAGAAGAGAATGGAAGAGAAGGGATTGTGGCATGGCCATCTCCCCATGGGGTAGTTTCTTACTTTCCCTCTCATGTCTGTCTCTCTCCAGCAAGTGTACACACCCTGTGAAAAAAAAAATCTTAAAAAAAAAATGGTGGGGGACCAGCAGTTAGCGTAATGGCTATGTTGCTGGACTCCCACGTAGTCGACTGTGGTTCACGTCCTGGACCCAGAGGCTTAAAACTCACGCTGGGCACATGTGCGTGCATGCCCAAGATCCCGGGAGAAGGGATTGTGGCGTGGCCATTCTCCCTGGGGGGTGATTTCTCACTTTCTGTCTCTCTGTCTTTCTCTGTCTGGCTGGCAAGTGCACGCGCCTTATAGCAAAAACCTCTCCAAAAAAAGAAAAAAGGTGAGACCAGCAGTTGGCGTAATGGCTATGTTGCAGGACTCGCATGTAGTCGATCGCGGTTCAAATCTGGGACCCAGTGGCTTAAACTCACGCTGGCGCGTGTGCGTGCATGTTCAAGATCCTGAGAGGAGAATGGAGGAGAAGGGATTGTGGCGTGGCCATCCCCCCTGGGGGATAACTTCTCGCTTTCTGTCTCTCTCTGTCTTTCTGGTGAGTGCACACACCCTATAGCAAAACCTCTCCAAAAGTAAATAAATAAATGAGTAAGTAAGCAAGTAAATAAATAAATAAATAAAATGAAGGGGAAAAGAAGGCAGATGGAAATTTGATACAAAGAGGGGAAGGCGATGTGTCTCTGGAGGCAGACGTTGCAGTGATGCAGCCACCAACCGAGAGATGTTGGCAGCTACCGAAAGCTGGAAGAGGCAAGGAGCGTGCATCCCGAGGGAGTGTGGCACTGCTGACACCTTGGTTTTTGTCCCAGTGACACTTATTTCAGACTTCTGGCCTCCAAAATGGTGAAAGAATGCATTTCTGGTTTTGTTCGTTTACCTGTTTTTATGACGGAGAGCATGAGAGGGAGAAGCATCCTTGACATCATGCTGCTGTCCCCTTTCCCAGCCCTCCAGTCCCCCAGGACCCCAAGTGCCTGTGTGTGCATGCCCAGTGTGTATTTCCGCCACGCCAAGGATCCAAACCCATGGTCAAATACATGACTTCCAGTCCTGCGGGCTCCTGCGTTATTGCTGCACCACAGCATCTGAGGCAAAATTCTGTTTCTTCAATTACTGTTTCCAGTGACTTGTTAGCACAGCCACAGGAAACTATTTTTTTTTTTGGGGGGGGGGTAGATTTTTGCTACAGGGCATATGTGCTCACTGGAGAGACGGAGAGACAGAAAGCAAGAAGTCACCCTAGGGAGGGTGGCCATGCTGCAATCACTTCTCTTCCGTTCTCCTCTCGGGATTTTAGGCACACACACATGTGCCCTCATGAGTTTGAAACCACCAGGTCCAGGACTCAAACCGTGGTTGGCCAGGTGAGAGTTCAGCGACATAACTTCTATGCCATTGGCTGATCCCACAGGAAACTATTAATAATACATGGCTCTGATGAAGTAGCCATTCGAAAAAGAATACACAGAAATGAACAGAAAATAACTCTTAAATAACCACAATTACTTGTTAATGGGCTATGTGTGCCTCTTACGCACTGTATAATGTCTCGAACCTTAGAATCAAAGTGGACCCTGCCAAACTAGTCATTTTTCTTGGCAGTGGGAGATGCCAGTCTTCAAACAAATGCTAGGTGGAGCTCCAAACCACAGATTCATCTTACCGGTGCTGGTTCTGCTGTGGCGTTCTCAAGAGGCAGCTTCCTCATCAGGTAATTCCAGTTTCAGCTGAAACGCAACATAATTCCCATGCATTCATAGTGCACAAATTTAAAATATGTCAGTGAATTTGTTACATTCCCTTTATCAGAGCCAACTTACACTACAACTTTCTTTTTTTTTTTTTTTTAACCCACGTATTTACTTTTCAATTGTCATGTTATATTCCCAATGGGTTCACAGCGAAACTTAGAACACTGTAAACCATTGATCCTCAGTACACGTTTTGCTTTCAGAGTGCCCCCCTTTCCTAGATGTGTGCACGACAGGCTGTTTTACTGTCTCCATGCAAGGAGTTCACCTGGCATCCACTTGAGACGCTTGCTCATTTTAAAAACATTTTTCCTCTGGATGTCTCCAAGCCCTCATCCATGAAAGCTGTTAAACAACAGAAACCGAGGTTTTCTTTTTCATTGTCATATGCCAACTGTCTGACATATATCAAAGAGCATAATATTGGGTTGCTGGAAAAGTCATGGAGCATTTTTGCATAGAAAAACACATCATGACTTTCCCAATGACCTAATAGTCAACAAGTATTTACTCGATTAATGAAGGCATCTAAGGGCTGGCAAATGGCAATAATGGTTATGTCGCTGGACTCCCGGACCCAGCCATGTAAACTCACACCAGCACGTGTGCATGCTTACCCAGAATCCTGAGAAGAGAAGGGAGGAAAAGCAATTGCGGTATGGCCATTCCCCCTGGGGGGTGATTTCTCACTTTCTGTCTTTGTCTCTAAGGCGAGCGCACGCACCCTATAGCAAAAATCTCTCTTAAAAAAATTAAAAAGGGAACCAGCAGTTAGTGTAATGGCTATGTCGCTGGACTTCTACGTTGTTGACCGTGGTTCGAGTCCCGGACCTGGCGGCTTAAACTCACGCCAGGCGCGTGTGCGTGCGTGCCCAAGATCCCAAGAGGAGAATGGAGGAGAAGGGATTGCGGTGTGGCCATCCCCCCTGGGGGGTGATTTCTTGTTTTCTGTCTCTCTGGCTGTCTCTGTCTTTCTGGCGAGCGCACGCACCCTATAGCGAAAAACCTCCAAAAGAAAAAAAAAAAAAAGAAAAATTAAAAAGGCATTGGGATTTTCTGCTGCTAGCTTTCATTGCCTTGTAGAGAAGACTTGACCTTGAAAACATAACAGCAATTGCACTTCATTGTTCATCTCAGCTGTCACTGTAACTGGTCCATTTCAGTAACTGATTTTGGGGATGGCAATGCAACATTGATCTCAAAAATATTTGAACATTCATCAGTTACTTATTGTCATTTAGGCTTACAAACATTCTGGGCACTGAGGATAGAATTGTGAGCAATTCTTCCCAGAATTTATATTCTACTGGGTAGTGAAAGAGAGTTAACAACGTACACCACAGCAGGCCGTGGAAGCAGGACTGGGAAGAGCATGAAAACAGGACCAAGTGATCGAGGGTGACTGGGTACTTCTTTTTTTTTTTTTTGGAGAGATTTTTTTTGCCATAGGGCGCGTGCACTCGCCAGACAGACAGAGAGAGACAGAGAGACAGAAAGCGAGAAATCACCCCCCCCAGGGGGGATGGTCACGCCGCAATCCCTTCTCCTCCATTCTCCTCTCGGGATCTTGGGCACGCACGCACACGCGCCCGGCGTGAGTTTTAAGTCACCGGGTCCAGGACGCGAACTGCGGTCGACTACGTGGGAGTCCAGCGACATAGCCATTACGCTAACTGCTGGTCGAGGGTGACTGGGTACTTCTTAGAATGGGTGGTCAGAGTTCTCCACAAGGAGGTGACACATAAACCGAGACATGAATGATAAAAGGAGCCCGCCAAGTGAAGAGCAGAGGAAAATCACTCCAGGAAGAGGAAACAGCTGAGCCAAGGTCTTGAGCAGCAGACCTTCAGATACGTGGCTGGAGAGCAGTAAGCAAGGACGTGAGTGGGAGAGGAGGGCAGAGTGGGAACAGGAGCAGGAACTGGATGGGTCTGGAATCCAGGGTTAAAAGCTGTTTAATCTCAGTGCCATGGGAAGTCACTGGAGAGTTTTAAGCCCAAGAGTGAAGGATTCTGGATTTTTTTTAGAGATTTTTGGTATAGGGCGTGTGCACTCGCCAGAGACAGAGAGACAGAAAGCGAGAAATTACTCCCTGAGGGGAGTGATTCACCACAATCCCGTCTCCATTCCCCTCTTGGGATTTTGGGCACCCACGCAGACATGCCTGGCATGAGTTTCAAGCCGCTGGGTCTGGGATTGGGACCTTGGTTGACTACATGGGAGTCCACTGATGTAACCATTACGCCATCTGCTGGTCCCTGGATTTTTGTTTTTAAAAGCTCATTAGCAGGCCAGCCCCAAAGTACAGTGGTTAAGGAAAACAGATCCCAGTTTGAATCCTGGCTGTGATGGCTTGAAATTCAGGCTAGGCACAAGTGTGTGTGTGTCCTAAACTCTGAGATGGGGAATTGTAGGAGAAGGGATTGCAGCATGACCACACTCCACCGGGAGTGCTTTCTCCCTCTCTCTCTTTCTGTCTCTTTCTTGTGAATGCACATGCTGTCTGGCAATTTTAAAAAAGGAAAAAGAAAGGGAACCAGCAGTTAGCGTAATGGCTATGTCGCTGGACTCCCACGTAGTCGACCGCGTTTCCGTCTCAGACCCGGTGGCTTACAACTCACGCCGGGCGCGTGTGCGTGCGTGCCCAAGATCCCGAGAGGAGAATGGAGGAGAAGGGATTGCGGCGTGACCATCCCCCTGGGGGGTGATTTCTTGCTTTCTGCCTCTATGTCTCTCTCTGACTGTCTGGCGAGCGCACGCGCCCTATAGCGAAAAACTTCTCCAAAAAAAAAAAAAAAAAAAAAAAAGGAAAAAGAAAGAAGAGCTCATTCACTGCTATTGTAAGAATGCACTGAAGTAGGGGGACCAGCAGATGGCATGTTGGTTAAGGTGCTGGACTCCCACATGACCAAAAACAGCTCGAGTCCCAGACCTGGCGGCTTGCTTTCTCACTTCCCCTCTCTTCTCTCTCTCTGTTAAAAATAATAATAAATAAATAAAAATTGAAAACAATTCTTCAATTGTTTCAGGTGGTGTGGTGGTTAAGGTGGCAGACACTCCCACATGGCCGACCACAGAGCGAGTCCTGGACCTGGTGGTTTGTTTTCTCACCTTCCATCCCTCTGTGTGTCTGTCTTTGGTCAAATGAAAATGAATGAACGAATAAATAAAATTGAATAAATAATTCTTTAAAAAAATTCTTCACGGAAAAGAAAAGGAAAAAATTAAGTGTGGATGCCAAGCATATTATGTCCCCAGGCTAGCACTGGCATATTGGTGTTGAACCTGGACAGCTTCTTTTTTTTTTAAATAATTAATTTTATTTATTCATCCATTTATTTTAATTTGACTAGAGAGAGACAGAGAGAGAGGGAAAGCGAGAAAGCAAGCCATCAGTTCTGGGACTTGAACCATGGTTTACCATGTGGGAATGTCCAGCATCTTGACTACCACACCACCTGCTGGTTCCCCGAACCTGGACAGCTTCTTAAAGCAGGGCGGCCAGACTCCTTCCTACGCGGCAGGAGTGTCCTCTGCTAGTCGATGCCCCACATGCCTGGCACCACAGGGTGGCGCTGCTGCTCTAACAGCCAGGGAGAGGGAGGAGCCGGCACCCTTCCTCTCACTCTATGCTTATCTTCCCTGCAGAGTGGACCTCAGCGCTGGCATACACATTCACGCTTGTTGAGTAGGAAAGAGTCAATAAGTGCTTTCAGTGCTAAATCTGAAAAGTCACTGATCACAGAGAAATCACTTCAGGGAACTCCAAGAGAGAGTTCAGTACATACACATCTGGGTTTAGGAGAAATGAGAGATCGGAGGAGTTAAGACTTGAAATGAGACTTTTAAGCTAGACCTTGAAGGGTAAGTCATGTCAGCACACTAACAAACTCACAGAGAGACGACCAAATACATTTTGGGAAAGTGTTCCTACAGAGTTAAACTTTTAAACCAAATCATAAAGTTTCAGTGTGGTGACGTACGAAGTCTCCTGAGACCGAATGACTCGCAGGCTTGCAGGCTCTTTTTGGGACAAGGGTGTGTATGTATTCGTACAAACCCATGTTCCTGTGCAGAGTGTACCACTGTGTTTGTATTTGGTATATAACCACCTGTCCTGGCCTCAGGGGCAGGAACTCTCATATGGGTCTTTGTGTTCCCATAGCTTTTGCATAGCAATCCTTAGAGATTGTTAAATAACAATTATAGGTTGGGACTAAACTACTGCTTTAGGCCCTAGCAGGTCAAACCAAAATGAAGTCACTTATGCTAAAATGCCACATCATCAAATTGAAACTTCCAAGATGATAACGCCTGGAATAGAATAGTTTTTCCCAAAAATGAGAGGCTCCAGTTTACCTGAGCCAGCACTCTAAGGAAATAAAATGTATGCCCATCTTATAACTTGCTTAAGAATGTGCAAGGATGGGGCCAGCAGTTAGCGTAATGGCTATGTCGCTGAACTCCCATGTAGTCGACTGTGGTTCGAGTACTGGACCTGGTGGCTTAAACTCTCGGTGGGTACGGGTACGTGTGCGTGTGTGCCCAAGATCCCAAGAGGATAATGGAGAAGGGATTGCGGCGTGGTCATCCCCCCCTGTGTGTGGGGGGGTGATTTCTCGCTTTCTGTCTCTCTGTCTCTCTCTGTCTTTCTGGTGAGTACACGTGCCCTATAGCAAAAAACCTCTCAAAAAAAAAAAAAAAAAAAAAAAAAAAAGAGAGAATGTGCAAGGAAATAGATGTAACCTAGACTCATTGGACTTTTTTTTTTTTTTTACAAACATCGTTAACCAAACACATTCCTCTTTTACCTGCCATCAGTCATGTCTATTAGTTATAACTCTCAAAATGTTTCAGTTATGGGGACCAGCAGGTGGCATGGTGGTTAAGGTGCTGGACACTCCCACATGGCTGACCATGGTTCAAGTCCTGGACCTGGTAGCTTGTTTTCTCACTTTCCTCTCTCTCTCTGTGTCTCTCACTGGTCAAATTAAAATGAATAAATAAATAATAAATCTTAAAAGACATGTTCCAGTTACAACCACCAGACATACTCATTGACTCCAAGATTAAGCAAAATGACTCCAGGTGACTATGAGGTCATCCTGCTCCCTTATCATAGAACTTAGCCATTCACAGCTGTATGGGACTCCTTGCTATCCTCCTCTCCCATTTGTGCTTTTGTTAGGCCGACTGGCGCTTCTAACACTTTTTTGCCTTTCAAATAATCCTGACACCTCAGTAGGCATTATTCAGAGCAGTTTGGATTCTGTGGTGCAGGGCGCGATCAAAATTAACCATGGCTCAAATAAACTCTCTTACTTTGCTTACTTTGCATCAGCATTTCTCTTAGGTTAACAAGCGCAGACACTCATTTTTCAGCCAGTTTTACAGCTGTTCTGACATGAAAAGATTAGTCTTATGTTCTTTTCTAAGTGACGAAAGCTATTGCCTATTACCTCTATCAGTTTTGTGTAGAAAGTAATGCAGAAGGGCCGGCAGGTGGTTAGTGATTGGGGGCGCTGGAGTCCCACTTAGCCCAGCACGGTTCCAGTCCCGGACTGGCGGCTTGCTTTCTCACTTTCCCCCTCTCTCCATCTCTCTCTCACTCTGTCCCTCTCTGATAAAATTAAAATAAGTAAATAAACAAATAAATAAATAAATTAGTTCTTTTTCTAAAAAAAAAAACGAAAGTAATGCAGACAAGCTGAAAAATAAATTCAAAAGTTTTCCAGCAATTGTACTCATTCTTGAATGCGTGCTTTATGTGAGAGTGAAGGAGGGGCTATCTGGCAGAAAACTTCTACCTCAAATCAAAATGACTTTTTTAAAAACTAAAATTAGCTTGGTATTTGGCCCTTTAACGACTTGGACCCGCCTTCTTTGCGTTTTCCTTTACCAAGATGGCCGCCGTGGAGCTCTCCCCTCATTGGTCGGATTTTCCGCAGGTGCCGGCCTTAGCCCCGCCCCCGGCCCCCCATTGGGCAGTAACCTCCGGGGAGCGTAGATCGGCAGGCGTGGGCGGGGCGGGCGCTGGACGTGACGTTTCCGGAAACTCCGAGTGTCATCCGCCGGGAAAGGTGGGGAAGGGTCTCGGGCAGCGGTGGGGCGAGGGCCGTGAGCGTGGCCGGACCTGACGCGGAGCGGCCTCCGTGAGTGTGGGGCCTGCAGCCATCTCTGCCCCCGCGCCCCCTGCGCGGCCCGCAGCGCGCGAGGCCCCTGACGGCTCGGTCCCCGCGGGCTGGCGCCTGACCAGCCAGGCCTCGGATGATTTTGCTCCAGGTTGGCCTTTGGGGCTTGAGTGTCTTCGAGAAGGGCGCCTCAAGCAGTTGCCCAAAATTCCCTCTCTAGTGTGGACGCCCCCTCCGCCCCCGGCTGCGCCTCCTACTCCTCGTGTTTCCCCTCAGTCCTTCAGGCCACCCTAACCGGCTCTTTGCGGTGCAGCTTCTCTGTGGAGTGCGTGGCTCTCTGGTACCCGGTGCCGCTTGCTGGCCTCGGGACGGGGTTGCCTTTCTCGACCCATAAAATCTCTCCCGGAGGGTGCTGAGATGCAGCGAGCATTTTCCGTTTCAGTTACTTTAAAGGACGCTGGGCTGGGTTTACTTATTAGGCAGCCTGGGGAGGTTTCAGGTTGGCAAAAGGGTTTCTGGGAGAGGCAGGGCCACCGCACGCACCCGCACCCCTCGTAGTCGCCACGGCGTCTGTGCCATTGGTCAGGGTGTCTTAGAGGGGACGCTTTGTGGACGAAATGTGACCAGAATGCTGCAGAGACCTAAAAATAGAATTGGCTGAGGGGAGACTCTCTTTGGGAAGGATTGGAGCAGAAAACAGAAAAACAGTGGCTAGACAAATGAAACGGAAATGTGAGGACTCCTGGGCAGATTGGAATCCTGACTGAAACAAAAGGTCTCTGGAGAGGAGTAAGGAAAACACAAGATGAGGCCAGTTGACACAGGGCCTTGAATTCCTGATGAATTCTACAGCTTATATATTCTAGAGCATGCTGGTTAGCGTGTATTCTGTAATTCACTCTACCAAATACTCAGATTTTTTTTAAAAACATTCTTTAATTTAAAAATTATTACTATTATTTAATTTGACCAGACAGACAGATGGAAAGTGAGAAAGCAAGCCACCAGGTCTAGGACTTGAACCAGCTGGCGGTGTGGGAGTCCAGCACCTGCCAACCCTTAGATTCTTTTTGAAGATGATGAAGAGTGATGATATCTGATTGAAATTTGGAATCTGATTCTAAGCAATAATATCTACAAAGATTGTAGAATTATTGGAGTTTGGGAACCAGGGAAGGAAAACTCCCAGGTGGGTTGGTTGGTTTTTTTTTTTGCATTCCAACTTACCTTTGTGCTCTTTTGTTTTCCAAAGAGTGCTTGGTCTTTGAGGATGAGTAAATCATTTTTCTCTAGATGTAGATTCTTTCCCGCGATAATGATGAATGATCTTGTAGACTAAATGGAATAGTGGCTTAGTGAGAAGAGAGAGGGATGATATGAACATTTATTGCCAGACCAGTTCCCCTAATTGAAATCATGATCAGATATGGAAAAGTAC
Organism: Tupaia tana; assembly: GCA_026018925.1. Classification (NCBI taxonomy): domain Eukaryota; kingdom Metazoa; phylum Chordata; class Mammalia; order Scandentia; family Tupaiidae; genus Tupaia; species Tupaia tana. Next base: position 161,828,556 of record JAKSZU010000003.1, on the reverse strand, counting down.
ACCACAGAAAGTATTATTTCCAGTCCAAATAAAAATGATCAGACTTTCAGTTAATGATCTTCGTGAAAGTTTGCCAGGTACTCTGTCAGGGGTGAATGGAAGTGGGTAGCAGGAAGGAGAAACAATGGAAAGAATATTAAATACTGTTCATGCCCTTATGGTGATGTGTGCAGGGCCGCTTAATGGCAGATAATGATTGATGTGAAAGGTAGACCTGAATGTAGCCTGCAATCCTTATACTCCTCCTCCTACCTAATTATGGCACAGGGCCTGTGGATGGGGTTTTGAATTGGCCAGTCCTCTCATTGTAGTGCTTTCAGTGACTTTGAGGTTCTCAGTCTTCTTGTAGGAAAGTGGCTTCATTTGATATGAGCCATGGCATGTTGCATTTTTCTCTACTTTCTTCTTAGGTAGAGATTTATGAGAGAAACAAGCCCTGTGCTAGATAATGCTGGATGAATGGTGGTCATGGTGCTGATGCCATCTGTTTTCTTTTTTCCAACCCAGAACTTGGTCCTGATGTCTGATCATGGAGATGTGAGCCTCCCACCCGAAGACCGGGTGAGGGCTCTCTCCCAGCTGGGGAGTGTAGTGGAGGTGAATGAAGACATTCCACCCCGGCGGTACTTCCGCTCTGGAGTTGAGATGATTCGAATGGCATCCATTTACTCTGAGGAAGGCAACATTGAACGTGCTTTCATCCTCTATAACAAGTATATCACGTAAGACACCTACAGCTTCCTTTTTCTTTTCTGGGGACTTGCACTCACTTATTCTGCTCAGAATTGCTAAAAGCTAGAGAACTTGGCAACATCACTAGCATTAATCATTTTGCTGGCAGCTCCTACATATTAGCTGTCCTTGCCATTCAGAGACATGAGTACTAAAGGTGTTGTTTTCATGACTCAGTCAATTCATGAGTAAGAGACTTAGATCTTTGGTCTGTGCCCACATGGCCCAGCTGTTTGATAAAAGAGTTGGTTGAACAAGACATGGTACGTACCGATGAATGCTTTTGCTGTCCTATTAAGGCAGCCAGTCATAGGATTATTGTTATGGTCTGACAGAGCCCATATTCTTCATCTCTACTGGTTTTGTAGCAATTTCAGTGATACATAATAGAAGAATGTTTTCTTCTTAATCTTTATCATAATCATCAGATCACTATTGCACATCATCAAATACATGTTGACCACCTCAACTTTATGTAGTTCACCATAATAAAAGCCTTTCTCGTATTGCCTGTCATCTGAGGGGAGAAAGCGTAACTAGATTTCAGTACTGTCAACAAGGGACATTCCTAAAGCCCCAGTGACAATGACATGATATGTAATTTAGGAAGAGAATAATGTTAAAGGTCTCACTTGTCATTTCTCGTCTTGTCTTTTTGTAATACTCGGATCTTTAAAACAATAATTCCAATGCATTTGTGTGGCTCTTAATCATTTCTGGGGTATTTTACCTGCATGATTTAGTTTGAGCTTCACAGCTCTGTGTAGTGAGGAGGGCATGTCATCCTCCCAGTCTATACGTAAGGAATCAAACTCAGGGCGCAGCTATAGCTCAGGTTCTACTGCTTGGAGTGACAGAGCTCAGGTTTTATAGCTCCTAATTCAGGATTCATTCTACAGCATAGGTCCGATTCCTTTCATTTTCCATTTAATAGTGTTCTAGGAGTTGAAGGTGATCGGATGAGATCATAGTCATGAGCTGCACTGACTGTTTTCTGGTTACTTTTTTTTAAAAATAGGTTTTTGCCTTAGGGCACACACGCTCACTGGAGAGACAGAGACAGTGAGAGGGAAAGTGAGAAATCGTACCCCAAGTGGGGATAGCCATGCTGGAGTCCCTTCCTTCACTCTCTTTCTGGGATCTTGGCATGCATGCACATGTACCCTGAATGATTTTCTTTTCTTTTTTTTGAGAGGTTTTTGGTATAGGGCATGTGCACTTGTCAGAAAGACAGAGAGGGACAGAGAGACAGAAAGTGAGTCTAAGCCACTGGGTCCAGGACTTGAACCGCATTTGACTACATGGGAGTCCAGCAACATAGCCATTGTGCCAACTGCTGGTCCCAGCGTCCTGAATGATTTTCAAGCCACTAGATTCAGGATTCATACCACGGTCGGCCATGTGGGAGTTCAGCGATGTAACCACTATGCATGCCATCTGCTGGTCCTGGTTACTATTTATTTATTTATTTATTTATTTGGAGAGGTTTTTGCTATAGAGTGCGTACACTTGCCAGAAAGACAGAGACAGAGAGATAGAAAGCAAGAAATCACCCCCTGGGGGGGGATGGTCACGCCACAATCCCTTCTTCTCCATTCTCCTCTTGGGATCTTGGGCATGCACGCACACGCGCCTGGCGTGAGTTTAAGCCACCGGATCCAGGACTCGAACCACGGTCTACTACATGAGAGTTCAGTGACATAGCCATTACGCTAACTGCTGGTCCCAGGTTACTTTTTATTTTTGTATTTTGAGTAACATACCCATGTTACAGAACTCAGAAGGCACAAAAGAGTTAAATAATTAAAAGTAAAATTTCCTACTCACTTTTTTCCCTCAAACCTTCAGTTTCCTCTTCTATGATAGTCATTCTTACTAGTTTCTACTACATATCAATTATATCATGTTAAGGTTTGATCATATATCCCCATAAAGCAAGGTTTCTCAGCTTTTGTACCATTGACCTTTTGGACTGACCTTTTATTGTGGGAGCTATGTTTGCATTGTAAGGTGTTTAGCAGCATCCCTGGGTCTACCCATTGGATGCCAGTAGTGCCCCCTCCACCCATTCGTGACAACCAAAAATATCTCTAGATATTGCCTAATGTTCTCTGAAGGGCAACAGTGCCCCTGGTTGAGAGCCAGTCTCTAATGAACAGAATGTGAAAGACTAGACTGTTTAGGATTCATACTATAATTTTAAAGTGGAGAAAAAAGATGACTGGTTTTTTGTTTGTTTTGCTATAGGGTGCATGTGCTTCCCGGGAAGAGGGAGAGAAAGAAAGAAAGTGAGATAGAGAGAGAGAGAAAGAAAATGAGAAATCACCCCCAAAAGGGGTTGGCCATGCCACATTCCCTTCTCTTCGGGATTCTGAAACAGTAAGCACCTGCACTCAGCATGTTTTTCAAACCACTAGGTCTGGGACTTGAACCACACCATTGTCCATGTGGGATCCAGCTGCCTTAACCACCATGCGATTGTCTGGCCTGTACTTTTTTTTTTGGAGAGATTTTTGCTATAGGGCATGTGTGCTCACCAGAAAGAGAGAGAGACAGAGAGACAGAAAGCAAGGAATCACCCCCCAGGGGGGAGGGCCATGCCACAATCCCTTCTCCTCCATTCTCCTCTCAGGATCTTGGGCACACATACCTGACGTGATTTTCAAGCTACTGGGTCCAGGATGCGAACCGTGGTCAGCCATGTGGGAGTTCAACAATGTAACCACTACACCATCTGCTGCCCCATGTTTTGTATTAACAAACAAACAAAAAAACAACCTGTTAGAGGGCAGGTGTGCTTGCCAGAGACACAGAAAGAGAAGAAAGTAAGAAAGCACTCCTCATGGAAGATGGTCACACTTCAGTCCCATCTCCATTGCCTCTTTTGGAATTTTGGGCATACACACATGTGCCAGGCATGTTTTTATGTTTTTCAAGCTGCAGGGTCTGGGACTTTAAACTGTGCAGTTAGCCAAATGGGATCCAGCCACCTTAACAGCCATGTCACTGACTGGACCAATCTTTTGTAATTTATGTTACATCTTTTTTTTTTTAATTAGCTCCCACTTTTTAAAAATTTAATTCCATTTGTTATTATTATTTATTTGACCAGTCAGAGACAGAGAGAGTAAGGGAAAGTGATAAAGCAAACCACAAGGTCCATTGCTCGAACTGCGGTCGGCTGTGTGGGAATCTAGCTGTTTAGCCACCATGTCACCTGCCAGCCCCATTTATGTTATATCTTTTAAAAAATTATTCTGAGAAGGGCTCCATGGGCTTCACTGGATGTCAGAAGGATCCATGACACATTAAAGGATCAAGAATCCTTGATAACAAAGAGAGACAGAGCCTAGGACTGAACTCCAGTGCTGGTTAGTGGAGGGAGAGCCAACACAGAAGACTTTGAAGGGAGACTGGAGAGGCAGGAGGATATTCAGGAAAGAGTGGTGGTATGGGAACCAAAACAGATCAGCGTTTGAAAGAGAGTGGCCAGCTATGTTAGGTGGTAAAGATAGAATAGTGGCCTTTGGTTTGGTAACATGATGTTGGTGACCTTAGTAAGCAATCTTACTAAAAGCATTAAAGAGACACCAAATTAGATTGGGTGGAAAGGTGAACGGATATTAAGAAAGTGGAGGCAGTGCATATGGAACCTATGTTAGCAAAATTTTCTGTGAATAACCAGATAGTAGAACTTGGTTTTTACAGGCTACTTGATTTCTGTCACAACTTCTGCTTTGTTGTGTGAAAGCAGCTATAGACAACTCATGAATGAATGGATGTGGCTGGTTCCAGTGAAGCTTTATTTACAAAGAGAGCACAGGGCGGCAGGTGGTGTGGTGGTTAGGGGGGCCGGACTCCCACATGGCCAACCACGGTCTGAGTCCCAGACCTGGCAGTTTGCTTTTGCACTTTCTCTCTCTCTGTCTCTCTCCCTCCCTCCCTCCCTCCCTCCCTTGCTCTGTCCCTCTCTGGTCAAACTAAAAGAAAAAAGAGAGAGAGAAAGAGAGAGAAAGAAAGAGTTAAATAAAATAATTCTTAAAAAAGCAACAACAACAACAACAAAACAGAGTGCTAGCTGGATTTGGCCTGATAGCTATAGAAAGAAAGAGAGAGAGAGAGAGGAAGAGTTAAATGATATAATTCCTAAAAACAAAACAAAACAAAAAACCAGAGTGCTAACTGGATTTGCCTCGATAGCTGCAGTTGGCCAAACCCTGGTGGATGCAACTCTTTGGAGAAGTTTGGCGGGGAAGGAAAGTAGAGAAATGGAGTAGTAGTTAAAAGGGACAAACGGGGGAACCAGCAGTTAGCGTAATGGCTATGTCGCTGGACTCCCACGTAGTCGACCGCGGTTTGCGTCTCGGACCCGGTGGCTTACAACTCACGCCGGGCGCGTGTGTGTGCGTGCCCAAGATCCCGAGAGGAGAATGGAGGAGAAGGGATTGCGGCGTGACCATCCCCCCTGGGGGGTGATTTCTCGCTTTCTGTCTCTATGTCTCTCTCTGTCTGTCTGGTGAGCGCACGCGCCCTATAGCGAAAAAAACCTCTCCAAAAAAAAAAAAAAGGGACAAACGGATTATGGATGTATGTGTGAATGTATCATTATTATTAATTTTAGGTTTTTGCCATACAGTGCTTGTGCTCACTGGAGAGAGACACACAGATACAGAAAGAGGGAAGTGAGAAATTACCCCCCAGGGGGGCCAGTCACACCACAATCCCTTCTCCTCCAATCTCCTCTCAGGCTTTTGGCACATGTGCACATGTGCCTGGTATGAGTTCAAGCTCCTGGGTCTGAGACTCGAACCCCAGTCAGCCATGTGGGAGTCCAGTGCCTTAACCACCACACCACCTGCTGGCCTTGTGAATGTACTTTAAGAAGGGAGATTCTAGAGCATGTTTTTGCTGATGGATCCTTTGGAGGAGAGGCTGAGAGTCCAGTAGAGAGAGTTTAACTGTAGCAATAAACTCCTAAAAATGCAAGAAGGGATGGACATGGGTGTTTAAGAAATTGATTTTTTTTTTTTTGAGAGGTTTTGGTTATAGGGTGCGTGCGCTCTCCAGAAAGACAGAGAGAGACAGAAAGCAAGAAATCACCCCCCGGGGGGATGGCCACGCCGCAATCCCTTCTCCTCCATTCTCCTCTTGGGATCTTGGGCACGCACGCACGCGCGCCCGGTGTGAGTTTAAGCCACCGGGTCTGGGACTCGAACCGCGGTCGACTACGTGGGAGTCCAGCGACATTGCCATTACACTAACTGCTGATCCCAGAAATTGATTTTTCTAATGTGACTTGCTCTTACCATGAACGACATGAGTATCAGTGTTAACAGCGAGACTGATGTGGGGCATCCGCCCCATGTATGTGGTATTCCACTTGCAGGAGCATTCAATATGACAAACTGGCCAGGAGCAGATTGGAAGGGGAGTGGGAGATTTAGCCTTTTTACCTTGATTTGGGTCTTAATTTGGGATTTGGGGAGTATTGGCTTGTCTGAAGCCATAAATGTAGATACCTTCATTTTCCATGCAGCTCCCTTTAAGGCCCTTATTTCGATGCTGTGAACTGACAAGCGTGGCAGTTACCACGAAGTTCTGGCTCAGTAATTCTCAGCCTTTTCTCCTTGGCATATTCCTGTTAGTAACAGTGGCCCACTTTGCCAGTTACTACAATTGAGGAGAGGGGCGAGAGGAAGGTAGGCATCTTCCTCAGCCCTCTTCTGCCTTTCCCACTATTGAGAATCATTATTCAGACCTTTTGTGGACACTTGAATCTAGGTTTTCAAAGGGTATGTTCTTTTTTCCTGGAGTAGTTCAGGCATCCTGATGATCTCAGGCATATTTCCCTCCTCGGTGGCTTTCCCTACTGTAGGAATGCTTTGCCTTTTGCAGACCCCAGTATAGAAGAAAGATCTTCAGCATATTAAATCAGTACATATTTTCTTGATGAGCACAGACAATAAGGCAGGCCATGGCTTCTTTCACAGCTTTTTATGGTCATCCACTGGGGTATACAGAGGAGTTAAAAGTGTCCAGGCAATTTCAGTCTGCTATGTGAGCCTCCTGTAATGCAAACCCTCCTTCTGAAAATGAAATGTCACCTGTGTTAAAAAAAGTTTTTGAAGATTGGGGTTTAGAGATTAAAGAAGATTTCATTGTGGTCATGCTTATTTTGCTGATGAACTTTTAAGATGTGAAGAAATGAGATGAGGGTTCTTTAATACACCCATGCTTAAAATTTCTGCTTGACTTTTTGATTTAGTTGTTTTTGTACAGAATTAACACTGTTCATGAAAACAAATTCTTTTTCAAGCACGACAAGGGAGATATTAATGTGAAAAGGAAATTTCCATCCACCAGAGATGACTGCTGTTAGGTTTCTTTTAAGTACAAGACATGGTTTGTGCAAGCACATAGGGGCTCATGTGTGTATCCCTCTCCTTAAAGCATTTACAGTGTCGCTCGGTATATTATTTCCTGCAGCTTGCTTTCTTAAGAGTAGTATTTTTCCATTTCATGTCATGCTGAGTCCTCTCATTCTGCCATGGGGTTCTCCTGCTGCCAGGAGGAGTCTAATCCCAGAGCTCTTCATAGCTGACTTGTCATTCAGTCCTTTTTCAGATGCTGCCTTTTAGTAACGATGCCATCCTTAGCTGCTCTAACATTTCAGCCCTGCCCTGTTGTTGTCTCACCTTCCTATTAATGACTTTTCTAGCACTGATCCTCTAACATACTTACTGTTTGGTTTGTCATCTGTTCCCTCGTTGTCATGTGTACTCTGTCGTGGGGAGGAGTTTTTGACTGTGCTGTTCACTGATGCATCCCCAGCCTTTGGAGCAATGCTTGACTCTGTAGTAGATGTTCAGTAAATATTTGTTGAATGAATGAATGAATGATTATGTTGTTTTCACATTTGGGTACATGATACTTCATTAGATAATTTGCTATTGATGAACATTTAGGTTGTCAGTTTTCCGTTCTTTTATAAGACAATGCTATGCTGAATAGTCTATATAAAAACCTTTGTACTGCTGTATAACGATCTCTAGGATGAATTCTCACAGATGGAGTTGTGAGTTTAAAGGATATACTCGTTTAAATTTTGAATAGTTACCTTCTACATTTCTCTCCTCTAAGAGAAAAGATACCGGTTTACAATCCTGCCAGCAGTGTGTGAAGACACCTGTTTTCCTGCTCTTGCCCACACAAAGTGTAATCAGCCTTTAAGCCTTTGACAGGCTGATAGATGAAAATGATATCTTAATTTGTATTTCTTTCATTATGAGAAAAGTTGAACACCACTTCATATATTTATCTACCTTTTGTATTTACTTTTCTGCTTATATTTCTTTTTCCGCTGTTTGGTTAAGTTGTTTTGCTCGTATATTTGCCAACACATCTTGGTTTGCTTTGGTGCTTTTCTTTTCTCTAGGCTGCAACCAGATATAACCCCAGAGAACAGTATACATCTGGGCCACTGCTATGCTATACCTAGGAACTTTCTAGCCCTGGTGTTAGCATCTTCACCGCTTAATCTTGCTCATATTTTTTTATTAGTAAAGCAATCAAGCACATGGCAGATGTTGGTTATATGCTAGACACTGTGCTCAGCATTTTATTTTTGTCTCTTTTAGTGTCACAGAAAGCTTATCAGGGAGGACTAGTTTGTCTCCATCTATATAGTGTGTGTGTGTGTGTGTGTGTGTGTGTATGCATGTGTATAAATTGGCCCAACCTGCACATGTGTCTTAAGATCCTAATGAGCTGGAGAGCTGGGGAAAGAGGGTCACAGCATGGAGAGACTATGTTAAGGGTGCTTCTCTCTCCTGTGAGCACATATGTGTTCTCTATCATGGATAAAATAAATAAGCTTAAAAAAAAAAAAAGAAAGAACCCTGAGAGGAAGTGACTTGCCCAAGGTCACATAGCTAGTAAATGGCAAAGTCACGATTTAAAACCAGGCAGCGAGGCTCCAGAGACTGCCTTCTAACCACTAAGGTCTATTTGCTGCCAGTGTAGAGATGGGTTATGCGAGCCCCTGTCTGCTTTCGGGAGACCTTTCTGCCCGATGTCCTCATTCAGAAAATCGGCCATAGTTGTTGAAACAAGGCAAAGGTATTCTTGCACAGCTCTGGGAATTTTATCTTTACTTGCAGACTGGAGTCCAACACATGGTTAAAGTCAAAATAAAAAGGCATATGGTGGAAGATTGCATTCCCATTTTTGTCTCACCCACTCTATTTTCCATGCCTCCTACTGCTATTAGTTTCTTTGTATACTTCTCTGTGTTTTTTTTATGTACTTATAAGCAAAATATAAAATATAAATATAAATATATGATATAACTATGAAAGGATCTTCAAAGAGCTCATGGAAAAATACATATTATGGTAAAACTATGCATGGGTTTCAACTTTTTTTCACCAAAATAAACCTGTACTTTAATTCTACTCTCCACAAACTTTTTGAAGTTCCCATAGTGTTCCCCTTTTTTCACAAAAAATAGTGTAATATATTCACATTTTTACACTGTTTTTCATTCAACTTATCCAAAGGTTATAAACCATCAGGTTTTTTGTTTGTTTTTTAGTTTTTGCTATAAGGTGCATGTGCTTGCGAGAAAGACAGAGAGGGAGAAAGTGAGAAATTACCTCCCAGGAGGATGGCTATGCCACAATCCCTTCTCTATTCTTCTCTCGGGATTTTGGGCGCACACATGTATGTGCCTAGCATGTTTCTCAAGCCTCCTGAGTCCAAGATTTAAACCACGCAGTTTACCATGTGGCATCCATCTGTCTTAATTAACATGCCTCCTGCCAAACCCAGATTTTTTTTTTTTTTTGAGAGAGAGATTTTTTGCTATAGGATGTGTGTGTTCAACTGAGAGACAGAGAAACAGAAAGCAAGAATTCCTCCCCCGGGAAGATAGCTACACCATAATTCCTTCTTCTCCATTCTCCGCTCAGGATTTTGGGCAACATGTACACACGTCCAGCGTGAGTTTTAAACTGCTGGGTCTGGAACTCAAACCGCAGTCAATTACATGAGAGTCCAGTGATGTAACCACTATGCCATCTGCTGGTTCCCCAATTTTTAAAAAATTTGTCAGAGGGTACTTGCATTCACCAGAGAGACACAGAGTGCGAAAGCAGTCTCCATAGCGTGTAGTCACACTGCAACCCCTTCTCCATCTCCCTCCTTTAGGGATTTTGGATGCCCATGCTCGTGCACTCAGCATGGTTTTCAAGCTACCAAGTTCAAGACTCGAACCACAAGGTCAACCATGTGGCATTTAGCTGCCTTAACCACCAGGCCACAGGCTGGCCTGGATATTTATTGAATCCTTCTTTATACAGGGGTCTATGTTGGCTTTAGAGGAGTATTCTGAGGTATGAAACACAGGAATCTTTGGCCCCAGAAAGTTTACAGTCTAGTTATGTGATGAGGGCCAAGTGAACATAAAGAGTGGAGTTTATGTAACATGGTGCTTTCTTGATTGATTCAGGCCTCAACACAAAGGTAGTAAATATGTACCTTGGTCTTTGGGGCCAAAGTGAGGGATCTCCCAGATTATAAGTCTCTAGTGTTTTGTTTATTTTCATATCTTAACAACTTTATGGTTTTAACAAATGAGTCTGTACTTGTTTTAAATATAGACGTCAAGGAAACTGTTTTATATCTTTTTCATGAAACCCAAGAGTATTAAAACCATTTTGATTTTAGAACTCATCCCTGCTTGAGGAGCTTTGTCAAGTTGGATTGAAATGAAATTTTCATATGCCTAATACAGAACAAAAGGAGAAGGCCTTATTGATAGCGGGTTTGTGTTGGTAGAGATTAGCTTTTGTTGATTTTATTTTATTGATTATCATTATTTTATTTTTAAGTTGACTAGAGAGAGAGAGAAAGTGAGAAAGTAAGCTGCTGGTTCTGAGACTCAAACCGTGGTCAGCCATGTGGGAGTCCCTTGCCTTAACCACCATGCCACCTGCTGGCCCCGGAGAGCAACTTTTTCCCTAATTCAGGCTTTCTTTCCATTCACTCCTACCCCATAGGCAGAAAGTGGAAGCATTTATCCCATCTGCTATGTAGTATTTTAAATCCGTGAGCATGCTACCGTAAATTTTATTTTGGTTTGGATTTCAATTTCTGTGTGTTATAACTTAGTTCCATTAAAAGACATTTTTGCAAATGACCGTCATGGTGGAATTGTAGCATATCACAAACATTAAAAAAAAAAAAAAAAAAAGCCTTTGTTTGGAATCCCTCCAGCAGTTCCAGGCATCTAGGAGCTATGCACAGGCAGTGTGCTATAGTGGTTGACAGAGGAGACTTGAGCCAGCCCACGAGGGTTGAGATTCTCTTTTTTAAATTTCACATGTTCTTTAATTTTTAAAAAAATTACTTATTTATTTATGTATGTATTTTTAAAATTTGACCAGAGAGAGAGACAGATAAAGAGAGAGGGGAAAATGAGAAAGAAAGCCACCAGGTCCGGGACTTGAACTGTGGTCGGCCATGTGGGAGTGTCTAGCACCTTAACCATCACACCACCTGCTGGTCCCTTAGGGTTGAAATTCTAATTCTGCCCCTTTCTTGCTGTGACAAGTTACTAGACTTCTATTTGTTTTCAATACCTCCAAGTAGATATCATAAATGTTAGAGATCTGTGAATTAATTCAGTTTATTTTCCCCACTGAGCTTTATAGTAAGAACAAGAATTGAAAGAGAAAAATCTAGTATTTTATGTTTATCTTAGCACTTCTCACCAAAGATCATAATGCATTTTACATGTAAGTGCACATATCACATGCATATAACACATGCCCTCTCTAAGCATTCCCATGTTTAGTATGATACAAAAGAACATTCTTTGAAGGAATCTAGAAGAAGATAAAACCCAAAGCAAAAGAAAGCCAAAGCAAAAGGTCGCACAAAGGCTAAGAGTAGTGATGGAACATGAGTTTTTCTTAGCCTCCGGCTGATGGCTGCCAAACTGTTGTCTGGAGAATGCTTTGTGATAGAGTCCCTTTCCTCTGAAAGCCTGTCTACATAATAAGAAAAAGGTCTCTTTCTTTGGAGATACATTTACACACAGGATAAGCTCTTGATTGTCCTTTTTTGGTCATCCTTCTCATTGTATGATTCCATGGAATCCAGTGCTTGCTGCTGCATACCTGGCTTGGGAGACGTGAGAAAGACTGTTGCTCTGCACAGGAATAGAGGTGGGAGCGAATGTAGCCTGTGTGGATGTGCCTATTCTCCTTCGCTGCAACTCTGGAAACCCTTCAAGGAGTGGCTGCAGAAGGGACGCTTATTGCTTCAGGGTCTTCAGGGCATTTGGACATTTCCTTTGCATTCTCATCATTTTAACCTGTTCCCCTAGGCTCTTTATTGAGAAACTACCCAAACATCGAGATTACAAATTGGCTGACATTCCTGAAAAGAAAGACACGGTAAAGGTGGGTCCTCACTTTCTTTGTTGCCCATCTAAAAGCTTCAAACAGTACAGACTAACTCAAGATAAATGTAGAAGTCTCAACTCTATAAATAAATAAATAAATAAGGTAGAGTTCTACATCTGAGCATCATTCCTGCAATAGAAGATAGGGCCATTTTGCCAGAACACTTAGGCAGTAGCAGGTATGGTACAGTAGGGGGGAGATTTTAAATCATTTTTTGGAAACATTGTTGCCCTTGACAACTTATTTTAAATCTTCTTTTTATTGCTCTATGTAGCTAGCCTTGTTCTAATAGTCAGTTTTCTTTTCTGTCCCTCAGAAATTAAAGGAGATCGCGTTTCCTAAAGCAGAAGAGCTGAAAGCAGAGCTGTTAAAACGATACACCAAAGAATATACAGAATACAATGAAGAAAAGGTCAGTGTATGACAGCAAAGGAAAGGGGAGGGAATTATTTTGGTTTCTGAGGTTGTGGACTATAATATGATATTTTAGCAGATCCTGTGATTTTCATAGGATATCTCACCTTTTTTGGGCAAAGGTCAGAAACTCAAAAAAGTAGAATACCAGCGATAGGCCCAGGTTTCTAACAGATTTAGCCTATTGTCCATGATGGTGACTAGAAGGGCAAAATCAATTGCCTATCTGCCATATTTAGAGTGAGAACTTAAGAACAATGTAAGATCTCACCAATCTAGTAGGTTTTTAGATCAAAGAACTTAGAGGAATTATTCATATTTGGTTGTTTCTGAAGCTGTTTCTAACAATTGATTTCTCAAGCTGTTTTCAAGTGATTCATGTCAGGAAGAGTTAAAGGATTTGGAGAAACTCCCAGGGCACTGCCAGTGGTCTTGTGTCAGGCATCAATACATACTGCAAGCACTTGCATGTTATTGTGTAGCTATCTGCTAGGCTCTCTTTAGATTCTGATGTTGAAAATCAGTAGGGGTTCTGAGACATGATTCTTTTTTTTTTTTCCTAAGTTTATTTCTTCCATGAGAGAGAGAGAAGAAGAGAGGTACTTCCAATAGGGTCTTAATGATGCAGCCCACCCCAGCCTTACCTGGCCTAGATCACGGGCATGCACACATACTTTGTAGGGAAGACCCAGGACACTAACAGAAGACCTTTCCCATGTGGGTCAAGTTGCTTTACCATTGCACCCCACTGTACCACCACCTCCTTACAGGTGTACATTTCTTTTTTTTAAAAGAATTATTTATTCAACTTTTAATTTATTTGTTTATTTTAATTTGACCAGAGACAGACACACACACACACACACACAGAGAAAGAGAGAGGGAAAGTGAGAAAGCAAACCACCAGATCTGGGACGTGAACCATGGTCAGCCATATGGGAATATCCAGCGCTTTAACCACCATGCCACCTGCTGGCCCTGACAGATGTATATTTCTAAGGTACCAAGTAATTAAAAATAACCTCCCTCAAAGAGGTGGCATGGAGGTTAAGGTACTGGATCCCCCATAACCAACTACACAGTTCAAGTCCTATACCCAGCAGCTTGAAAATCACATTGAACACATATATGTGCATGCCCAAAATCCTGAGAGGAGAGTGGAAAAGGCACTGAAGCATGGCCATCCACCTGGGGAAGTGATTTCTCACTTTTCCTTTCTCTCTGGTGCATACACATGCCCTGTAGCAAAACTTTTTTAAAAAGGGGGGGAGCTACTATGTATTGAATGGATCACCAGAAACATTTTAGAGGCTTTATTTAGGGTTAAAATTTTGTAGAGGGGCCTGCAGATGATATGATGGTTAAGGTGCTGGACTCCCACTTGGCCAGCTGCAGTTTGAGTCCTAGACCTGGTGACTTGCTTTCTCACTTTCTTTCTTTCTCTCTCTCTCTTTCTGGTGAGCACACACGCCCTATAGCAAGCTTTAAAAAAGTGATAATAATAAATAAAATAAATAATAATAAAAAGTGTTCAGTAGAAACCCCCAACATAGTAGGTGTAAGTTTGGATTTGGTTCAGTTTTGTAGCTTTACTTGGGATACAGAATATATACATGGTGTGGTTAGAGAATAAACCCTTCGTGATGCCAGATATGGGGTACAGACAGTGAGCTGCGTCATGATCTCAGTACAGAAGAGCATGCACTGGGTGGAGTCCCTGGGGAAGGGACTGAGAGGATATGGGCTTTAACCAGCCTTGAACACAGGAATATGGCAGTTAGATAGAAAGGAGTGGTGACTCTTCCAGAGGTGTAGAGGTTCCGGGAAAGCAGAAATTCTGTGTTGGGAAATCAGGTTGGAGGAGAAGTACATTTCAGAAATCTCCCTGTTGAAAAATCTTGTTTTCCTGAGATGTGGCATCAACCTGAGGCATGAAGTGTTTCTCTAAATCCTTTTTCTTCTTCATAGAAGAAAGAGGCAGAGGAATTTGCCCGGAACATGGCCATCCAGCAAGAGCTGGAGAAGGAAAGACAGAGGGTGGCACAACAGAAACAGCAACAGTTGGAGCAAGAGCAGTTCCATGCCTTTGAGGAGATGATCCGGAACCAGGAGCTAGAAAAAGAACGACTGAAAATCGTACAGGAGTTTGGGAAGGTGGACCCTGGCCTGGGCGGCCTGCTGGTGCCTGACTTGGAAAAGCCCTCCTCAGATGTGTTCCCCACCTCCCCTGTCTCAGCCACACAGCCTTCAGACTGTAACACGACTCTGAGACCGGCCAAGCCCCCTGTGGTGGACAGGTCTTTGAAACCTGGAGCACTGAGCAACTCAGACAGTAGTGAGTCTATTCACTGATGACCTCCTCCATCTCAATTGCAGCCAAACAGAGCAGCAGTCCATGGAGCTGAGCCTGAGCGTACCTCTGTGATCCTGCGTATTAGGCCTTGGTCACAGAAACCCAGTCAGTAATCATATCCGTACTGTGTCCTATCACACTGGCTAAGTCATAAATGGGGTCTTTGCTTAAACTGTACAGTTTACTTGGAGACAAGGTCAATTTTCTTTTTTTTTCAAGAATTATTTAATTTAATTAATTGATTATTATTTTTTTAGTTTGACCAGAGAGAGAAGGAAAGTGAGAGAGCAAGGCTCTAGGTCAAGGACTCAGACTATAGCTGGCTATGTGGGAGTTCAGCACCTCAACCACCATACCACCTGTTGGTCCCCTGGTCAGTTTTCTGAACAGCTAATACTGTCCTCAGCTTTTATTTATTTATTTATTTATTTATTTATTTATTTTTAGGTTTTAGCTATAAGGTTTATAAATATATATAAACATATAAATATTACATAAATACTGGAGGGAGACAGAGAGAAACAGTGAGAAAGAAAGGGAGAAATCACACTCAAGGGAGAAGCCATGTTGCAGTCTCTTCATTCAGCTTTTAGGATTTTGAGCACACACGCACATGCACCTGGCATGATATTCAGGCCTCAAGGCCTAGAACTAGAACTGCAGTCGGCCATGTGGAAGTCTAACACCTTAACCACCATGTCACTTGCTGGCCCCACTTTCATCAACTTTTTAATTAATTAATTTATTTATTTATTATTTTAGAGGTTTTTGCTGTAGGATGCATGTGCTCACCAGAGAGACAGAAAGAGACAGAGACAGAAAGAGACAGAGGCAGAAAGCGAGAAATCCCAAGGGGGATATGGCCACACCTCAATCCTTTCTCCTGCATTCTCCTCTCTGAATTTTGGGCATGCATGTGCACGTGCCTGGCATGAGTTTCAAGCCGCCAGGTCCAGGAATTGAACAGCAGTTGACTACATTGGGAGTACAACGATGTAACCATTACGTCATCTGCTGGTCCCTGCTTTCCTCAACTTTTAAGGGTAATACAGAGATTTGAAATGGTTAGTAAATTGGAGACCACTGTTGGCCTTTTGTAAAAACAAATTTGAATTTATAATACCACTGTACTATTCAACAACTGACTTTTAAAAAATAAACCACGGCTGTATGGCTGTATCCTGTGCTTATCCTGAAACATGTGTAATCTTTAAGGAGCTCACTCAAGATAAACATTGTATATAGTCAGTGGTAACTCAGTCTAACCATAAAAATTGACAGTCTTTTCTCACTGGTGATTGAAGATCTGAGAAAAGAGCAATAGGGACAAACTGATGAGTAGACCTTGATCATTAGAATAAATCTGAGAGGTTAGGGATTGACTTTCAAATAGTCATTTAGAGAAGTCACCTTTTGCAGAAGATCCTTTTATGGTAAATATAAAATTGGGCAAGGAGGGCTGGACTCTGAGGCTTGGCCTTTAGAGCTTCTCCCCATTTACTTGGCAGGCTTATCTCCCACTACTGTTCCTTCGTCCGTATTCTATGCTCTGGTGAAATTGGACTATCCTGTTACCAGAACATTCCCTGGACTATCTTACCTGAAGAGGTTTGTTAACATTTGCCTTCTACCTAGAATCTCCTTTCTGTCTTTGATGTCCCTGCTTTCCTTGAAGGTTTTCCAGATTCCTCTCCCTTCAATCCAATTAGTTGATTCTGTTCTCCTTAAAACTCCCAGAGCTCTTTTTATCTCAAATGCAATTTAGATCTTTCACCTGATAGTATAAGCACTTGTCATTAACAACACTTTAACTTGTTACAGGTTAGGGCTTGAATCTTATTTATATTTATGTTCCCTGTGGGCTGAGCACAGGGTCTACTTGGTATGTACTTGGTTAATAATTCTTGAATTGAAAGGAGAGGACTACGCCAGGCCTTAATTCATAATCTTTAGATACCATTATCAGACTGCCGTGTGACCGTGTCTCTTGTCTGGCTTTGTTATTGCTTTAGCTACTCAGATCTTGCTATTGAATGTGTAGAATATCCTTTTCCCTTTAAAAACAAAAACAAAAAACTGTCAGAGGGTGCATGTGCTCACTGGAGAGAGCAAGAGAGAAAAACAGAGAGAGAGAGAAAGTGAGAAAACATCCCAGATGGGGCATAGTCATGTCACAATGCTTTCTCCATTTCTCTCTTTTGAGGATTTTGGGCCAACACGCACACGTGCCCAGAGTGTTTCTTGAGTTACCAGGTCTGGGGCTCAAACCACATGGTTGGCCAGGTGGGATCCAGCTACCTTAATCGGCAGACCACAGGCTGCCCCCTCCCATTTTTTAAATATGAAAATCTGGCTGTGGAAGATGCCTCCTAACTGTGGCTTGCTTGCTTTCTCATACGGTTTCTCTGTAGCATTCAGGAACTGGGTCCATCCTTGGCATCCTGAAGGAGGTTTCGTGGGCTGCTTTGTTCATGCCTCTTTTGAGGAAACGTACTATAGTTTTTGTTATTTTATTCTGTCTTGGGATTGTAACTTTCTTCTAAGATACATAAGTTCACAAGTAAATAACTAAATTGTTTTCCTTTATCACCCCTATATCCTAGTGTATTTACTTAAAAGTCACCCTCTCTGATATCATCCGAGATAAAAGGGAGTTTTAAAATTAAAATAGGGCCAGCAGATGACGTGAAGGGTAAGGCACTGGATTTCACATAGCTGACTCCACAATTTGAGAGAATTATGAAGAGAGATTTTTTTGCTCTAGGGTACGTGCGCTTACTAGAGAGAGAGAGAGACAGAACGCGAGAAATCACACCTCCCACCACCCAAGAGGATGGCCATGCTGTAATCCCTTCTCCTCCAGTCTCCTCTGAGGACTTTGGGCACACATCCACATGCACTCAGCATGCATTTGAAGCCACTGGGTCTGGGACTCAAACTGTGGTTGGCCATGTGGGAGTTTAGCTGTGTAACCATTATGTCATCTGCTGGTCCCCATGCTCAAAATCTTGAGAGGAGAATGGAGGAGAAAGGACTGTGTCATGGCTGTACCAATGAGGGGGTGATTTTTTCCTTTCCCTCTGTCTTCTGTCTCTCTCTCTCTGCAAGTGCATGTGCCCTATAGGGAAAAAAATGTCCAGTTGAATGAGGTTAAATTTTTCTCCTTGTATTAGATTCTGACAGAGATTTCCTAACTATCTCAAGAACTTCTTTCTTTTTTAATTGAGGGCATGTGTGTTCACCAGGGAGAGACAGGGGAATGAGGAGAAGTACTCCCCCCCCCCCAGTAGCGTGTAGTCACATTGCAATCCTTTCTTAGTTTCTCCATCCAGTAGGGATTTGGGGTATGCACTTACATGCACCTAGCTTGTTTTTCAAGCCACAGGGCCCATGGAACCTGGCTCTCTCAATCAGTAGGCTGTGAGGCTGGCCCCTCTCATGAAAAGCACTAGTAATTTACTCTTTTCTTAACTTGAATAATTACAGTTTACTCATTTTTTTCCCTGAAGCAATGTGTTTCCAACGTTTTTTATTTTACTGCCTGAAGTTGGGGGGAATCCCAGTGATTTAGTATTGCTCTCCCAAGGCTACCAGCCATGAGGTCTGAGACTTTTCCCCTTTCTCCATTACAGTTCCAACAATTGATGGATTGCGCCATGTGGTGGTGCCTGGGAGGCTGTGCCCACAATTCCTCCAGTTAGCCAGTGCCAACACTGCCCGGGGTGTAGAGACATGTGGAATTCTCTGTGGAAAACTGGTAAAAACAAACTTTCCTGAGCCGAAATTATTTCTTGCCCCTTGGCCTCCTGTTACTCTCAGAGGAGATATCTGGGGTCAGTTACTCTTTGCACTGATCCCTGTGCCAAAGGAACCATGGACTACACTGCCTGATGTTGAGTCACTGAGTTCAGTGACCCCGTATTGATTGATTTTACGAGTCTCTTGAGTTAAGCTAATTGCCTTAGTGTCAGGAGTGAGAAATTCTAAACTAGGTAGGAAGATCCAGTCATTGCTGCTATATCATTTTTTGGAGCACTTACTTTATGGTGGGACCCAGGAATATAGAATATGTAAGGCACAGTGTATAAGTCCACAAAAAGTGCCCAGTCACTTTGGAAGGATGCACCAAAAGATAAATAGCATGCTGAAGAGTGTTCGATCTGAGCACTAGGAATTCTAAGGGAAGAAACTATGAATGGAGGCCTTAAAGAACCCATCACTAACCACTGAATGAATACACGAATGAAGTGGAATAGATTTAACCTGAACCTTAAATGATGAGAAGGACTTAAGGAAGCGGTGGAAGGGAAACTACCGCAGATATGAGCAAAGGAAGAGAAGTGGCACTCTACCCAGAGTGCTCTCAAGAACCACGAGTAGACCGGTGACAGCGGGAAATTCCCGCCAGGCTGTGGTGCATTAGGAGTTCCGGGGCTGCTCTCAGCATGTTACTTTGCAGGGCACCCCAGGCCGTGTGCATGCAGGGGCTCGGAGAGCTGGAAGGAGGCTCATGCTGGGGTGGAAAGGGCCTTCACCTGTGCAGATACTTCACTTCCCACTGGTATGGCAGAGTGGGGTTGCCTGGGCGGCAGGGAATTGTGACGGGCTGTTTTCTCCTTTGGCAGATGAGGAATGAATTTACCATCACCCATGTTCTCATCCCCAAGCAAAGTGCTGGGTCTGATTATTGCAACACAGAGAATGAAGAAGAACTCTTCCTCATTCAGGATCAGCAGGGTCTCATCACACTGGGCTGGATTCATGTAAGCAATCTGAGCTTTCTGAGGGTTTGTCTCCTCTTCTCTCATGGTGTTAGAAATACTGCTTGTTTCTGTCTTTGAATTTAGTAAATTATATCCAGATTATTTATTGCCTTTTCCCTCCTTCAGATGCAGTCCTTGGCATACTTTGCATTCCAGTATTGATTTTCTGAGAACTACATACTTAGGGCTTCTTAGTTTTCTAACTTTTAATTTTTTTTAATAAAAGTATATTAGTTTCCTTAAGATTCCAGTTTCCCTGTGAGTGTGAATGGTGATGAGGTGCTGGCCTCAAATACATGTGAACATCAATTATGGAGATTATGCCTACTTTATAAAATGATATCCCTAAAAGATACACAAATCAAAAAATAAGTCAAGGAAGTTAATCCAGATGCTCATATTTGGTTTTTTCTTTTTCTTTTTTTTTTTTTTTTTTATTAAGATTTTTCTTTCTGGGGCTGGCAGGTGGCATGGTGGCTAAAGGCACTGGACTCCCACATGGCCGACCGCAGTTCAAGTCCCAGACCTGGCAGCTTGCTTTCTCTCTCTTTCTGTCCCTGTCTGGTCAAATTAAAATAAGTAAGCAGATAATCTCTACCCCCAGAAAATAAAATCTTTAAAAAAAAAAGTTTCTTTCTTTCATGAAAGAGGGAGACAGAGAGAAAAATAGACAGGTACCCCTAGCAGGGTTCTTACGCTGTAATCCTACCCCTAATTCTGGTAGGATCATGGGCATGTGTGCAGGCCCAGTGTGCACAGGGAGACCTCAGGATATGAACTTGGTACCTTCCAGTATGGCTTCAGTATTGCTGAGCATTGCATTGCTGCGTACCACCATGGCTGGCCACATTTGGTCTTCTTTTTTTGTTTTAGACTTTTGTCATAGGGTGCGTGTGCTCACCAGAGAGACAGAGAGAAGGAAAGCAAGAAATCACCAAAGCAGGAATGGCCACTCCACAGTCTCTTCTCCATTTTCCTCTTTGGATTTTGGGCATATACATGTGCCTGGTATGATTTTCAAGCCACTGGGTCCGGGGCTTGAACTAAGGTCATCCATGTGGGAGTCTAGCACCTTAGCCACTACACTACTGCTGGCCCTCTACAGTTGGTTTTTCTTTTTTTTTTTCTTTTTTGAGAGGTTTTTGCTATAGGGCGCGTGTGCTCGCCAGACAGACAGAGAGAGACATAGAGACAGAAAGCAAGAAATCATCCCCCAGGGGGATGGCCATGCCGCAATCCCTTCTCCTCCATTCTCCTCTCAGGATCTTGGGCACGCACGCACACGCGCCCGGCGTGAGTTTCAGCCACCGGGTCCGGGACTCGAACCACAGTTAACTACGTGGGAGTCCAGTGACATAGCCATTACGCTAACTGCTGGTCCCTACAGTTGGTTTTTCTTAAAGCAGCATATACCCTTATGAAGCCAAAAGGGCCACCAATACACATGGCTGTCAAGTACCTGCATTTCCTGTGTATTCTTCTGGTAATACTCAGGTAAAATATAGTTCCTGTCCTAAAGATTATTTCTTGACTTTTCTTTATATTCCTTTTCAACTTACTCTCACAATCTAAGCAGATTTTTGTGATGTGTGAAACTTACAGAAAAATAAATTGATTTATATCTAGATTAAGGAAGATTACACATACTTGTGTATCAGAATTTGGGAAATACAGACCTGTGAGGCAGTCACATGTGCCTTCCGTCCTTCCTTAAGCTAAACTACAAAATATTTACTGCTTTGTCTACTCTTGTATGCCCCCTCCCCCTGAACTGTAACAGATAGGGAATAGAAAACTTGTTTCCTGGGCCAACCCCACAGCGCAGTGTTAAATGCTGTATATTGGGAGCCAGATTCCACATGGCTGACTGCAGTTTGAATCCTGGCTTCAGTGGCTTGGAAAACATGCTGGGCATGTGTGAGTGAGTACATAAAATCCTGACAGGATGGAGAAATGGAGGAAAAAAGAACCGTGGCATGACCATACTCCACTGGAGGGTACTTTGTCTGTATCTCTCTAGTGAGCACACACACTCTGGCAATAGAAAAGAGAAAAGAGACATGGAAAACTTATTTTGTATCTGCCAAGGGAAACAAATTTGATTAAGATACTTTAGTCTCACAAAGGAGATTAAACAAACAGACAATTATTAACTTTTTATATGAGGCAGAATGTGTTAAGGATGTGCCTCAAGAGTTGCCAGCAGGGCAGTGGGGGATACAGAGGAAGGAGGGACCATACCTGGTATGATTTACTAGAAGGTTGATAAGATGGCCAAGGGGAAGTTCCGGGTGGAGGAGACAGCATTGGGAATAGGCAGCTTGTGTTCCCAGAGCATTGAGTAATTTATGGTTTGAGCCATGTTCAGGAGGCACGTGGGTACCAGGCAGAGTAGTTCTGCTTTTCAGTAAGTGGAGAACTTTGTTTTTTAATTATGTATTTAATTTTATTTGTCGTTATTATTGTTTAATTTGACGAGAAAAGGAGAGAGAAAGTGAGAGAACAAGCCACTAGGTCCAAGACTTGAACCTTGACTGGCCGTGTAGGAGTCTAGCACCTTAACCACCATGCCTCCTGCCGGCCCCCGTAAGTGGAGAATTCTTAACAGCTTTAGAGCAGAGCAATGGTGTGATCAAAGCCATACTTTAGATGATTTTTGACAAAAGGCATTTTTAAGGTAGATTGAGGGCTTTCATTTAAAAGGTTAGTGGGGTGATAAAAATCTATCACTGGTAAGAGCTAGAGTGATGGCAGTGTGTTTGGGAAAGAAGGGGTGCATGCAGGATTTCAGGGTATTTGGAGCTGAGTAATAGAGGATGGTAAGTAAGAGTCAGTGATGACTCAGAGATTTCAGGCCTGAGTCATGTCATAAGCAGAAATTGGGTATCCAGAAGGAAAACTCACTTTGGAAGTGGGGTTCAGTTCTGAACATGTTGAAGTAATAGTGAGACATCCTATCCTTGCAGGTAGTGAGCAGGCAGTTGGAAATGTGAAGCTCGAACTTGGGAGCAAGGTCAGGGCAGGAGGGAGATCTGGGAGTCCTCTGCAGAGAGCTGCCTTGAAAGCCTGGGAAGTGGGGGAGGGCTGAGAGCAAGAAAGATCACTGATAACTTTATGCTCCTAGGGGAACATAGAAGGTAGTAATGAAGCAAAGAGATGTATAAGAAAGGCAAGGGCAGTATTAAGGCACAGAAGCCTCAGAAAGAAGAGCTTTAAGAAGGAATTTCAAGGGCTAACCACATGGCCTAGGGTTAAGGGAGCCAGATCTGATGTGGATGACCACATAGTTTGAATCCTGGACCCAACACCTTGAAAAGTATGCAGGTGCATGTATATGCATGCTCAAAATCCTGACAGTAAAGAGATATTGGAGATATTACAGCATAGACATTACTATGCTGTATTGGAGGTACTTTCTCCATGTCCTTCCTCCTTTCTCTCTCTCTCTCTCTCTCTCTCTCTCTCTCTCTCTCTCTGATGAAAACATGCACCCTCTGGCAGAATTTTAGAATGTTAACTATGTCTTATGTGGCAGAGAACTCCAGAATAAAGACTTGGACAAACCTGCATGAATGGTGAAGTCATTGAGTGCCTCAATGTAGTGGATTTTAGGTGGGATTAGGAAGGGTTTATAAGGGTTTAAGAAGCTATAGGGAGGTGGGACCAGCAGTTGGTGTAATGGCTATGTCGCAGGACTCCCATGAGGTCGACCGCGGTTCAAGTCCTGGACCCGGTGGCTTAAACTCATGCCAGGCGCGTGTGTGTGCGTGCATGCCCAAGATCCCAAGAGAAGAATGGAGGAGAAGGGATTGCGGTGTGGCCATCCCCCCGGG
Source organism: Tupaia tana (assembly GCA_026018925.1). Taxonomy (NCBI): domain Eukaryota; kingdom Metazoa; phylum Chordata; class Mammalia; order Scandentia; family Tupaiidae; genus Tupaia; species Tupaia tana. The sequence goes on along the minus strand of JAKSZU010000003.1, from coordinate 161,804,993 downwards.
GGGTGATTTCTCACTTTTTGCCTCTGTCTCTGTCTGTCTTTCTGGCAAGTGCACGTGCCCTATAGCAAAACCTCTCCAAAAAAAAGAAAAAAAAATTAACACAAAATAAAGAGTTAGAAACAAATGAAATAAACAAAATGTATGTTTAGATGGTACTTTAACTGATTACCCTCAGATTTCTACATCCTGCCTCCAATCCAGACAGGCTCTTTTGCATGACTTCGCTATCCACCGAAATCTGAGCAGCCCCACCTCCCGTATCTTCCCTGGATACTGCTCTAACCATAGGACAACTTTTGCCTATAGAGCCCAGACTCATGCCTGACCTTTCAACACTTCTCTCAGAAAGAAGAATTCCTCTTCTAATTGTGATTCATAGAGTCTTTGACTTCTACCATGTTGAGATATTGGGCAGCATGTACCATCTGTTCCAGAATGGGTGACTCGCTGTGGTATAAAGGAAGCCTACAAGAAGCCAAATAAATCTTATTTTTTAAATTTTATTTATTTGTTTATTTTATTTTAATTTGACAGAGAGAGAGAGAGAGAGAGAGAGAGAGAGAGAGAGAGAGAGAGAGAAAATGAGAAAGCAAGCCGCCAGGCCCAGGACTCGAACCATGGTCAGCCATGTGGGAGTGTCCAGCACCTTAACCACCACGCCACCTGCTGGTCCCCATGGAGCCAAATAAATCTTTTTTTTTTTTTTTTTTTTTTTTTTTTTTTTCTTTTTTTGGAGAGGTTTTTGCTATAGGGCGCGTGCACTCGCCAGACAGACAGAGAGAGACAGAGAGACAGAAAGCGAGAAATCACCCCCCAGGGGGGATGGCCACGCCGCAATCCCTTCTCCTCCATTCTCCTCTCGGGATCTTGGGCACGTACGCACACGCGCCCGGCGTGAGTTTAAGCCACCGGGTCCGGGACTCGAACCACGGTCGACTACGTGGGAGTCCAGCGACACAGCCATTACGCTTAACTGCTGGTCCCGAGCCAAATAAATCTTGATGGTTGATTAGAAATTAGGAGTCTTGGGGTCTAGTGGTTACATCACTGAACTCCCACATGGTCGACTGTAGTTTGAGTCCTGGACCCAGTAGCTTAAAACTCAGGCCAGGCATGTGTGTGTATGCCCAAAATCCCGAGAGGAGAGTGAAATAGAGGATTGTGGTCTGGCCATCCCCCTGGGGGATGATTTCTCACTTTCCATCTCTCTCTGTGTCTCTGGTGAGTGTACATGCCCCATAACAAAAATCTCTCAAAAAAAAAAAAAAAAAAAAAAAGAAGAAAAAAAAAGAAAAGAATTAGGAGTCTCAGGCCAGCCAGTGGCATGGAGGTTAAGGCAACTGGATTCCACGTGACCAAATGCACAATTCCAGTCCCAGACCCAGCAGCTTGAAAAACCTGCTGGGACAGTGCACGCATGCCCCAAATCCCAAGAAGAGAATGGAGAAGAAGGGATTGTGGCATGGCCATCTGCCATGAAGTCATGTTTTCTTACATCTTTTCTTTCTCTCTTTCTCTGTCCAGCAAGCATGTATGTTCTATGGTGATTTATGTATGTATGTATGTATGTATGTATTTATTTATTTATTTTTGAGAGAGAGATTTTTGCTTATAGGGCTCATGTGCTCACTGGAGAAAGACAGAAAGTAAGAATTCAAATTCGGGAGGATGGCCATGCTGCATTCCCTTTTCTATTTTCCTCTCAGGATTTTGGGCATGCATGCACATGCACCCAGTGTGAGTTTTAAGCCACTGGGTCCGGGATTCAAACCCTAGCCAACTATATGGGAGTTCAGTGATGTAACCATTATACCATCTGCTGGTCCCAGCAAAATTTTTAAGAATTTACAAGTCTTGGTCCAACCATGGTGACCCAAGCCAGAGGACACTGTTGCAGGGTGCTGGTGCTGCATGGAGGGCCTGGGTTCAGTTTTGAGACCACCCTGAACATGCCAGGCACTGTGGCACATGCCTGTGATCCTTGCAAACTGGGAGGCTAGACAGAGAGAATCATGGCATGGGGAGATCCTGTCCAAAACCCAAACCAAAAAATGCCCATTTCTCTCTCTCTCCCCTTTCTCTCTCATTGTTTCCATCTCATAAAAAGAAAGGGAGAAGGGAAAGAAGGAAGGAAGGGAGAGAGGGAGGAGGATTATGAGTCTTTCCATGTACTCGTGTTAAACTGTACTAGATTACAATGCTGGAAAGGAACTGCCTTACTTACTATGAATTTCAGGTGTTCATAGTGCCTTGGACTCCTCATGGTTGCAAATGGCTTTGTGTCTGAAAAAGCAGTTGTAGCCAGCTGCTGAGAACTATTTGGTTCTGCCGTCCTTGCTGGACCAGGCTTGGCTGAATATCCTCACTGGGAGTTCTCTGACTCTTTTTTTCTCCTCTCAGACTCATCCCACACAGACCGCCTTTCTCTCCAGTGTTGACCTGCACACTCACTGCTCCTACCAGATGATGCTGCCAGAGTCAATAGCCATTGTTTGCTCCCCCAAGTTCCAGGAGTGAGTACACAGGACGTGGTTCAGGAGCTAGTAGAGGGGAAAGCCTCAGAAGTAGAGGGCTATATTCTCGAGACCCTGTCTTTATAAAATATGTAGATTGTAGTATTAATTGGCTATTCTAAAAAGCTACCTTTTAAACCCCTTATCCTGATAAACCTAACCAACTTCTTTAAAAAGCTTCACCAAGCAACAACTTGGTTGAAATTCACAAGAAATGTCAAGTGTTTCACTTGAAGCAGTAAGAATTTTAAGAGTTTGATGTTGGATCAGAGAATTTCAAAAATCGAGTAGATTATCTGTGTTACTTGTTTTCCATTCCCAATTCTCTTATTTACTATCAGTTCTAGCAAAACTAGTGTGGTGGCAGTGATGAATCATTCTCTTACTATGAGTCATTCACCAAAGAAGAGACCCATGAGCCAGCATCCTATGGAAGCTGTCTCACAGTTACCTGTATGCATGTGTGTGGGGGCACATGCATGTGCCTGCATGTGTCAGGGTTGGGAGATGCCTTTGCTTGACTCTGAACCTGTCATTTCTTATTTCAGAACTGGATTCTTTAAACTGACTGACCATGGACTAGAGGAGATTTCCTCCTGCCGCCAGAAAGGATTCCATCCACATAGCAAGGATCCACCTCTTTTCTGTGTACGTATCTATATAGAGGATATCAGGGTTGTGCCTCAGGCAGGAGGAGGCAGAGCTGATGAGTTGCACTGTCCTTTCTGACCCACATGGAAGACAAGCCTTGTCAGCCATTTCTCCAGATCTCTTTCTTAAGGGCATACATGGGAAGCAGTGTGGGATAGGGATAGCTTTATATCTTAGCTCTGCCACTTAATGATTGTGTATCCTGATTAGGCTCTGACCCTGCCTAGGTCTCAGCTTTCTCATAAAACAAGAGTGCTTATAATAGTAATAGTAATGCTTTTTTTTTTTTTTACAGAGTTATTGAGTGTATTAAATGAGCTAATATACAGAAAGTACCTAATGCAGTAGCTGGCTTATTAAGTGTTAAGTATTTTCTGGGGCCAGCAGGTAGTGTGGTTAAGGGCACTGGATTAACACATGGCTGACTGTGGTTCAAGCCCTGGACCTGGTGGCTTTCTTTCTTTCTTTCCCTTTCTCTCTCTCTGTCTCTCTCTGGTCAAATTTAAAATAATAACAAATGGAATTAAATAAATAAATAATTCTTTAAAAAAAATAAATGTTAATTATTTTCTTCATCAATGTCAGTTGCTAAGTTGTACTTCAGAAAGAGATTTGAATGCAGAGGAAAAAAATCCACTTCAATAGGTAGATTAAGTATATATGATTCTGAAATTTTGCTTAGATAGTAAACATTTTATGACCTTCCTAGGAAGTTGTTTCTTCCTCCAAGTCTGTGAATAAAAGTTTAATGATGATGATATTAGTTTGCTTCAGTTGGCCCTTCAGATCTGATATAACAGTGTTACTTTACATCATGCTGGCCATAGAATATTCTTGTTTCTTTTTGGTTCAGAGAAGAATTATCAATATTGAAAAGGGACTCAGAACTTTGACACATTAAAGGAACTGGAGGTGTACCTGAGAGGTGCCTACAGGCCTCACAAGTGTATAGGCCCAGCAGTGGTGGTGCACAGGACGCCCAGGTTCCACCCTGGCCCAGCCTTAATACACAGCATGGTTGCGTGTGACTGTGGTCTTGGCTAACTGGGAGCTAGGGCACAAGGATTGTGGTGCGTCAGAATATAACTTCCTCCCCCTGCCCCATATTAAAAAAGAAGAAGAAGAGTTGATGTGTGAAAGAGGTACTGGGTGTGTTTCATATCACTCACTCCCAGCACTGAAACCAAGACCCTACGTGATGAAAGTTTTCAGCTGAATATGAGGAAGAATTTTCAAATAAATTGGTCTGCCTTGTAATGTATTAAATGTTTAGATACCAAGATGTTAAAACAGAGATTGCACAATCATAAAAAATGTCTGAGACCACAACACCTAGGTTTTCAGCTCTCAAAATCCCTTTTGTGTGCCTCAAGCATTCCCCCATGTGATAGTAGGTGTACTTTATTATCTGACTGATGTCCTAACCCAAAACACTGCAATAAATTCAGTCATTCTTTAATTAATTAATTAATTAATTAATTAATTTTTAGTTTTTCATCCATGAGTGAGAGAGAGAGAGAGACAGCAGCACCCCAATAGGGTCTTTACCCTGCAATCCACCCCAGCCCTACATCACGGGCAAGCACGTGACTGGCATACCCAGTCATGGCTATGCCATGAACTGGAACCTTCCCATGTGGGATGGCCTCACAGAGAGTCATCTTTTACCAAACTCAGCACTTTCTTTTAAATAAAGTATATATTTTTTTTTTCTTTTTTTTTTTTTGGAGAGGTTTTTGCTATAGGGCGCGTGCGCTCGCCAGACAGACAGAGAGAGACAGAGAGATAGAAAGCAGGAAATCACCCCCCAGGGGGGATGGCCACGCCGCAATCCCTTCTCCTCCATTCTCCTCTCGGGATCTTGGGCACGCACGCACACGCGCCCGGCGTGAGTTTAAGCCGCCGGGTCCGGGACTCGAACCGCGGTCGACTACGTGGGAGTCCAGCGACATAGCCATTACGCTAACTGCTGGTCCCATTAAATAAAGTATATTTTAAGAGTGATTCTATTCTTGCGATCAGCAGTTAGCGTAATGGCTATGTCGCTGGACTTCCATGTAGTTGACTGCAGTTTGCATCCCGGACCCGGTGGCTTAAAACTCACACCGGGGGACCAGCAGTTAGCATAATGGTTATGTCACTGGACTCCCATGTAGTCGACCGCGGTTCACGTCCTGGACCCGGTGGCTTAAACTCACGCCTGGCGCGTGTGCGTGCGTGCCCAAGATCCCAAGAGGAGAATGGAGGAGAAGGGATTGTGGCGTGGCCATCCCTCCTTGGGGGTGATTTCTCGCTTTCTATCTCTCTGTCTCTCTCTGTCTGGTGAGCGCACGCGCCCTACAGCAAAAACCTCTCCAAAAACAAAGAAACAAACAAAAATTAAAAAGAGTGATTCTATTCTTTCCCAGGTTTCAGCACCAAAAAACAAAAAGCAAATTAAAAAGTGATTCCAGAATGTACACACTTTTGAATAATACACAAAAGATATATGGGCCAACATATATTGATGCAGTCAATGGGCAGGATTGGCAGAAATAATGATTCCCAGACCCTTTACCACAGCTGCCACTTAAGTAACAGTCTCGTCTAGAATGAGCATTTTCAGTAAGAAGTTTTAAAAAAGACTTTCCAGAATTTTCCAGGCCTTTACCTTTCTCTCTTTCTCCTTGTTACAGAGCTGTAACCATGTGACTGTCGTGGAGAAAGCCGTGACCATCACAGATCTACGATGAGAGTTTGACTTAAATGCCTTCCAAGAACTATAAAACTGTATCAGTGTACTGTACCCCCTTAATTTAAGCTTCCAGGAGGCTTCGAATGCCTTTTTAAACAGAGTAGACAAGGATGTCATCTGGGGGAGAGCTGATTTTCTGTTTCTGGTTTGGAAAAATATTTGGGTATATTTTTTAGACAAATCTGGAAAAAATCATGATCACACTAAAGCAACTGTAACTCAAAAATTAATTTGAAAGAATAATATCATGAGTGCCCATATGCCCTTTATTTTATAGATTCACCAATTGTTAATGGTTTTTCTTTCCTCTCAGCTGTCCGTCTCATTTCTCTGCCAATTTGTTTATTTTTTACCTTTGGACTAAATATGGGCATCTAGCAGAAATCTGGAAGCCATTTAGAAAATCTTTGGAGTTTTCTGTGGCAATATGAATGGAGCTCATTACAGAGGGGGCAGCTCACTACATCCGACCAGATGGTGAGGCTTACACACCTTGAAGGATGATTTTTGTCAGAAATTATTGTTATTTAACAAATGTTTCGGGATATTTTCTTCCATAATAAAAATAACAATTAACTTACTTGTTTGTGCTCTAGAGTGACCCATTTGATTGAGCATTGTATAAATGAAATAAAAGGTCTAGTTGTTTTGGGAAAGGTGAAGGGAAAGTGGAATTTGAGCTATACTGACTTCAAAGATGTGACCCATTTTGCTTCCTGTTGTCCTCTTCCAGGGCTGTGAAGTCATAGCTGTTCTTTCGGTGTTGTTTCAAGTGGGTCACCCCATTCACTTCTATGTCCTCCCTCTACACTTGCAGCTCAGAGTAATGGTCTTTGGTGGGAGCACCAGTCTCACTCCAATACGTTCCCTAGCCACCCCGCCCTACAAATTTTGTCGTATTGGCTATTTTCTAACTCAGGCAACACCTATAGAATGTCTGAAGCTGCAATTGATACTGCACTTTTCTTTCCTTCCTTCCTTCTTTCTTTCTTTCTTTTTTTTTTTTTTTTTTTTTTTTTTTGTTGTTGTTGTTGTTGCTATAGGGTGCATATGCTTGCTGAAAAGAGAGGAAAGGAGGGAGGGAGAGAAAGGGGGAGAGAGAGAGAGAGAGAATGAGAAATCATCCCCCAAGAGGGATGTCCACGCCTCCATCCCTTCTCATAGAATTTTGGGCACACATGCATACCTGCTGGCATATTTTTCAAGCCATCAGATCCAGGACTTTAACCGTGCAGGTGGCCATGTGGGATGGAGCTGCCTCAACCACCACACCACCCTGGCTGACCCTGCATTTTTCTTTCTATGAGATGAGCCCATTTTTCTTTCTAAGGTGGCCTAGAAAGAATGGTGTAATTTGTAACACCTCGGTGAGGGCAGGAGAGTAAATACCTTTGATAGGAGCATGATTTCCTTTTATATCAATATTCTGTGAGGATAAAAATCTGTTACTGTAGGGGCCAGCAGGTGGTATGGTGGTTAAGGGTGCTGGACTCCCACGTAGATTATCATAGTTCGAGTCCCGGACCTGGCAGCTGGCTTTCTCACTTTCTCTCTCTCTCTCTGTTCCTCTCTGCTCAAATTAAAATAAATAAATAAAGTTAAATAATTCTTTAAAATCTGTGACTGTATAAAGTTTTGGTTCACTTAAAAAATTTTTTAAATTATTTTATTTAACTGTATTTATCCATTTATTTATTTCAGTTTGATCAGAGTGGGACAGAACGAGAGAGAGAGAGAAAGCGAGAAAGCAAGCCACCAGGTTCGGTACCCAAACTGCGGTTAGCCATGTGGGAATCCAGTGGCCTTAAACACCCCGCCACCTGCCAGCCCCTCATTTCAAAATTTTATGTTCTGGGGACCAGCAGTTAGCGTAATGGCTATGTCGCTGGACTCCCACGTAGTCGACCGCGGTTCGAGTCCCGGACCCGGTGGCTTAAACTCACGCCGGGCGCATGTGCGTGCGTGCCCAAGATCCCGAGAGGAGAATGGAGGAGAAGGGATTGCGGCGTGGCCATCCCCCCTGGGGGGTGATTTCCTGCTTTCTATCTCTCTGTCTCTCTCTGTCTGTCTGGCGAGCGCACGCGCCCTATAGCAAAAACCTCTCCAAAAAAAAAAAAAAAAAATTTATGTTCTGAATATGTTCAGTCTTCATTGCTTAGGTTAGTGGTCTTTGAACCTTTACCCTGAAAGAGCCAAACGTTGGACTCGTAGTAGAAGAAATAATTGACAAAACATATTAAGAGCATCTATTCGATAGTTCAGTGATTAAGGGAGGTGGATCCCACATGGCTGGCACAGGTTGAATCCAGATGCCACAGCTTGAAAAATACACTGGGCACATGTATGCATGTACCCAAAATCCTGACGGGAAGGAAGAATGGAGGAAAAAGGATTGTGGTGTGACCCCTGTTAAGGGGTTTTTCTCTCTCTGTCATGTGCCTTCTGGCAATAAATCTATTGACCAATCAATCATACTAGCAAAGCAATATTAAAGCAGATATTAATGCATTCAAAAATAGAATAAATAGATGAATTCATAATGTAATTATTTGAAAAAGCAGTAAAAGTAGCCAAAGAGGAAAATGAAAATTATTTAAGTTAGAAATGAGCAGGGGGTGCCAGCAGGTGGTGTGGTGATTAAGAATGCTGGACTTCCACATGGCCTACCATGGTTCAGTTCGGTTCGGTTCAGTTCGGTTCGGGGTCTCAGACCTCACTTTCTCTCTCTCTTGGTCCCTCTCTGGTCAATTAAAAATAAATGAATAAATAAAAGTTAAATAAAATAATAATTATTTTTTTAAAAGGAACTAAGCAAGAGGATAAAAAAAAATACAAAAGTTACTAGGCCCATGAATTTTCCTTCTTGTTTTATTTTGGAGAGGTTTTTTGCAATAGGGCGCGTGCGTGTGCCAGAAAGACAGAGTGAGACAGAGAGACGGAAAGCAGAGAAATCACCCCCCCAGGGGGGATGGCTATGCCTCAATCCCTTCTCCTCCATTCTCCTCTCGGGATCTTGGGCACGCACGCACACACGCCCGGTGTGAGTTTAAGCCACTGGGTCCAGGACTCGAACCGCAGTCGACTATGTGGGAGTCCAGCGATATAGCCATTACACCAACTGCTGGTCCCAAGGCCCATGAATTTTCTAATTAATGAAGTAGGTGGTTTTTGGTTAAAAAAAAAAAAAAAAAAAATATATATATATATACACACACACACATATACATACACATATATATATATTATAATGTAAATAAAATTAAAATGATCTTACAAAGTAGAAAAATTCAAAGGCCAATGATTAATTTTAAAAATGTTAAAAGCGTGGCAGTATTGGGACCAGCAGTTAGAGTAATGGTTATGTCGCTGGACTCCCATGTAGTCGACCGCGGTTCGAGTCCTGGACCCGGTGGCTTGAACTCACGCCAGGCGCGTGTGCATGCATGCCCAAGATCCCAAGAGGAGAATAGAGAAGAAAGGATTGCGACGTGGCCACCCCCCTGGGGGGTGATTTCTCTCTGTATCTGTCTTTCTGGTGAGCACACGCGCCCTATAGCAAAAACCTCTCCAAAAAAAAGAAAAAAACAAGTGTGGCTGTATTATCTCCACGTTTTGTAACTGAGTTCTTTCAAGGTTTCAAAAAACAGTTATAATTCTCATGTCATTTTTTTTATTATGATAAAAAACAACAAATTTTAAACTAAAACAATTTTTAAAATAATTATTTATTTTATTTTATTCATTTATTTATTTTTATTTTTTTTAGTTTGACTAGAGAGAGACAGAGGGTGAGAACGAGAGAAAGAGGAAGTGAGAAAGCAACCACCAGATTCAGGATTTGAACCCTGGTTGGCCATTTGGGAGTGTCCAGCACCTTAACCACCACGCCACCTGCTGGTCCCACTAAAAGAATTTTTAAAATTTAAACTTAAAATTTAGCAATGTAGAGACCAGCAGTTAGCATAATGGCTATGTCGCTGGACTCCCATGTAGTCAACTGCAGTTCAAGTCCCGGACCCGGCGGTTAAAACTCACACCCAGCGTATGTGTGTGCGTGCCCCAAGATCCTGAGAGGAGAATGGAGGAGAAGGGTTTGCGGCGTGGCCACCCCCCCTGGGGGGGTGATTTCTCGCTTTCTATTTCTCTGTCTGTTTGGCGAGCGCACGCGCCCTATAGCAAAAACCTCTCAAAAAAAAAAATTTAGCAATGTAATAATTTTTCTAAAATGTATTTGTTTTTTCCAGAGGATGCATGCACTCACCAGAAAGAGAAAGGGGGAAAAGTATCCCCCAATGGAGTGTGGCCACACCACAATTCCTTCTCCATTTCTCTCTATCCCATTGTGATTTGGGGCACATGCGTACACATACCTGGCATATTTTTTAAGCCACTGGCGCCAGGATTCAAGCCTCAGTTAATCATGTAAGATCCAGTGCCCTTAACCATTAGGCTATAGGACCAACTCTGAATGTAATCATTTTTAGGTGTACAGTTCAATAACAATAAGTATACGGGCCAGCAGGTGGCGTGGTGGTTAGAGGCGCTGGACTCCTACATGGCCGACTGTGGTTTGAGTTCTGGACCTGGAGGCTTACTTTCTCACTTTCCCTCTCTCTCTCTTATTCTGTTCCTCTCTGGTCAAATTAAAATAAATAAAATAAAGTTTAAAATAATATTTTAAAAAATACTGTTAAATATATGCACATTGTTGTGAAACAGATCTCTAGAACTTTTTCATCTTGCAGAACTGAACATCTATATCCTTTAAACAGAAACTCCCCTTTTTCCCTTCCCCTAGCTCTTGGTAACCACCATACTACTTTCCAAATCTATGAATTTGGTTTCTTTAGATGCCTCATATAAATTTATTGTTGTCTTTGTGACTGGCTTACTTCGCTTAATGTAATGGCCTCAAGGTTCATCTGTGTGGTAACATGTGACAGGATTTCTTTCCTTTTTAAGGCTGAATAGTATTCTCTTTTATGTACGTTTCACATATTCTTCATTCACTCACCTACCACTGGACGCTTGGGTTGCTCCCATCTCTTGGCTATTGTGAATAGTGTCGCTGATTATCCCATGCCATTTTGACTGTTGTAGAGCATAGGAAAATAAGAAATCCAGCATAATTCATTTTTGTGAACATACCCTAACAAATTGCATACACACACACACTTCACAGCAATCTCAATGATATAGATGCAGCAGTTCTAAGTCATTAAGAAACTCACCACTATAATAAAGGAATAACGTATCATAATTGTGCATCCTCACTCAGAACTTGCCGATGATCCCAGTTAGTAAGTGATGGACTGGAATAGTGGTCCAGGTCCACCTGACTCTAGAACTCATGATGCATATTGTGATATTGCTCCTAGAAGGTGATGACAGCCTCATAAAAGATGTCCACTGGGTCAGCAGGTGACATGATGGTTAAGGTGCTGGATCCCACATGGCTGACTACAGTTCAAGTCCTGGACCTTCCAGCCTGAAAAACACACCAGGTGCGTGTACATGCATATCTAAAATTCCAAGAAGAGTTTGGAGGAGAGAGGATTGTGGCATGACCATCTTCCCTGTTGGGGGGTGGGTGGGATTTCTCACTTTTTCTGTCTTTCTCTCTCTCTCCCCTGGCAAGCACATACACTCTATGGCAAAAGAAAAAAAAAAAAGAAAGAAAGAAAAGACATCCATGAATATACTACATCACAAAAGTAGGTAAAAGGAAACCAGAGTCTCTCATAAAAAAATTCTTAAACTGGAGTCAGCAGGTGGTGTGGTGAAGGCACTGGAAACTCACATGGCTGACTGTGGTTTGAGACTTATATTGGCGGCTTTAAAATTACACCCGGCATGTGCACATGTGTGCCCAAAATCCCAAGAGGAAAACAGAGGATAAAGGATTGCAGTGTAGCCATCCCCCTGGGGGTGATTTCTCATCTTTTCTCTCACTGTCTCTCTGGTGAGTGCATTTGCCCTATGGAAAAAAAAACAAAAAAAATGTTTTTTTTCTAAATTAAAAAAAATATATAGTTATGGGAGCCAGCAGGTGGTGTAGTGGTTAAGGCACTGGGCTCCCACATGGTCGATTATGGTTCAAATCCTGGACCTGGAAGCTGGAACTCAGGCTGGGCACATGTGTGTGCATGCTCAAAATCCCAGGAGGAGAAGGGAGGTGAAGGAATTATGGTGTGGTCATCCTCCCAGAGAGTGATTTCTCACTTTCTGTGTCTCCAGTAGTGCACGTGCCCTAGAATAAAAATCTCTTTCGTAAATAGTTATTCTCTATATTTTAAAACTCCCCTAATAAATTAGAGGAGAAAAAAGCTTCATCAACATGAAAAAGAAAAAACTTCTGGTACAACACCCAGCATCATTCTTAGTAGCAAATAACTCAAGGGTAAGATAGACCCATTCTAACTACTAATATTTAACAGTGACCTGAAAGGATAATCTAGTCAATGTCATGACGCAGGATAAAGGGTGTACTAGTGGAAAAGAGGCACTCATTTTGCCTGCAAACTAAATATCTAAATAGAAATCTGAAAATAATTATGGAAAATGGTAGGCCTAATAAGAGAGAGATACAAGGTTGTCCATGAAATGACATATTTAAAACTTTGGAACTAGCTTTTCAGTACAGCTAAGTAATGGTTGAGGGAAAGGATTTCATTTACCCTAGCAACTAAAAATATAAAATACCTTTGAACAAATTTGACAGGAAATGTATAACCTGTATACGAAGAAAACTACTAAGTTCTGCAGGATGACATGAAGAAAATAATTGGAAAGATGGACACTATATTCTATGAGAAGACTGCTTTGAAGATGTTCATTCTTTAACTAGTCCATAAATATAAATTCAAGTCAACTGGGGACCAGCAGGTGGCATGGTGGTTAAGGTGCTAGGCACTCCCACATGGCCGACCGTGGTTCAAGTGCCGGACCTGGTGGCTTGCTTTCTCACTTTCCCTCTCTCTCTCTGTGTATCTTTCTCTGGTCAAATAAAAATAAGTGAATGAATAAATAAAATTAAATAAATAATTTTTTAAAAAATTCAAGTCAACTAAAAAAACCTCCATTTTTAATGATTATGAAAAAACATGTTCTAGAATTCGTCTAGAATATGTGAAATAACAACTTAAAAATTGGGACTAGGGAAATTTTGTTACCAGATAACTCATAAACATAAAAGTTAAAATGATGTGACACTGATCAAGAACTAGATTAAGAATGAATCATCTTTATTATTGGAAGAAGTGACTTAAAGAGTTTAAATTGTCCAAGTCCATGGAACTCCAAATCAGTAGTCAGACTTCCAAACTCACATTTTTTTCCCCACACTTCTTTTTTTAATGATAACAAGTGCAAGCATGAAAGAGAGAGACATCTCGACAGGGTCGCATCACACTGCAATCTCCCTTTCCCCAGCCTTTCTGCTCCTTAGGGTCCTGAGCGCCCACATGCACTCTCAGTGTGCATTCAAGCTGACCAGGGTATCTGAACCCACAGCCACATGGCTTCCAGCTTGTAGGGCACTTGAGTCATCACTGCATCACACCGGCTGGGCTAAACCTGCATTCTTTTTTTTTTTTTTTTGAGAGGTTTTTGCTATAGGGCGCGTGCGCTCGCCAGACAGACAGACAGAGACAGAGAGACAGAAAGCGAGAAATCACCCCCCATGGGGGATGGCCATGCCACAGTCCTTTCTCCTCCATTCTCCTCTTGGGATCTTGGGCACACACGCACAGGTGCCTGGTGTGAGTTTTAAGCCACTGGGTCCGGGACGCAAACTGCGGTCGACTACATGGGAGTCCAGCGACATAGCCATTACGCTAACTGCTGGTCCCTAAACCTGCACTCTTAACCACACTGTGATACTACCTTCCTAACTATTGGCTTGTCAGGAAAGTCATGATGTATTTTTCTATGCAATAATATGTTGTGAGGGACCAGCAGATGCCGTAATGGCTACGTCACTGGACTCCTATGTAGTCAACCACGGTTTGAGTCCTGGACCTGGTGGCTTAAAACTTAGGCTGGGTGCATGTGTGTGCATGCCCAAAATCCCAAGAGAAAAAATGGAAAAGGGATTGTGGTGTGGCCATCACCCCCTGGGGATGATTCTTGCTTTCTGTCTCTCTTTCTCTGTCTCTCTGACAAGCACATGCATCCTATAGCAAAAATTTCTCTAATTAAAAAAAATGCAGGGGACCAGCAGGTGGCATGGTGGTTAAGGTGCTGGACACTCCCACATGGCCGACCACGGTTCGAGTCCCGGACCTGACAGCTTCCTTTCTCCCTTTCCCCCTCTCTCTCTTGCTCTGTGTCTCTCTCTGGTCAAATTAAAATAAATGAATAAATAAATAAAATTAAATAAATAATAATTTTTTTAAAAATGCAAAAAAAAATGCATTGTCACTTTCCTGAAGAACCAATATATACAGATCCATATATTAAAAAACAAAAAAACAACACTTAACAACAACAACAAAAAAAACTATGAGAAGCACATCAAAATCCTAAAGTTAAAAATCTATAGAAGGTGGAATTATGGGGTGACGGTTTTCTTTTTCCCCCTCTTGATTTTTAAAAAATTTCCAAATATACTACAGAGAACACATATTGCTTTTATAATTTGACAGAAAAGACAATACCTCCTATTTTCAGGAACCAAAATTCCATCGCTCCTTCAATGTGGGAATCCAGCCCAGACCTTATTCTTGGACAGTATCGGTGAAGGGCCTTGGGAAAGCTCTTGGGTACAGCAGCAGAGGCTTGTCATATATGGAAAACTTCCATGACGGTGACCTCACCGCTGGAACCCATTCAACATAAACCCTGCCTGCAAGAGCTAGAAGAGGTCTTTGGACAAACCTGGAGCGTGGAGAGCTGAGGGAAAAACTGACCTAAAGAAAAGAGAATCGCTGGTCCTTATGGGTGAAGAAGTCCTTGGTATCCATGTGGTCTTAGAAGATCCCCTGTGATCAGTTCCTAGGAAGGATTACTTTTCTTAACCTCATCTGCCTCTAAAAAAGAACTCCCACAATAGCCCAAGGTTATTTCTGTCTTTTTTCCTGGGCTGAGTGAGGAAATGAGATGTTATTTGTGTTGGACAAATCGCAATGGGTTATTGGTGGGTGTCAGAAGTAGAAACATCACCTAGACTGAAGGAAGAAAGACTATTCTTAGATACTCCTCTCTAACTCCCTGTTGTTAGTGTCCCTATCCCTGGCAGTCTTCTCTCCTCACTTCACTTTGCCTTAAAAACAGCACCATCCTGGAGCACAATTCTATCAAAACACAGCCACGGCATCTATAGCACTGGCACCTTTCCCACCTTGGGAAGCCTTTTTTTTTTTTTTTTTTTTTTTTTTTTTTTAAAGATATGGTCTTACTGTGTTGAGATTCTCCTGCCTCAGCCTCCCAGCTCAGACTACTCACTGTTGCCACCACATCCAGCTGTTGTTTTTTCTTTCTTTTCAGGATCTGACTTTGTCTCCAGGCTGTCCTCGAGCTTGCCGTCCACCTGCCTCAGCCTCTCTGAGTCACTGGGATTCCAGGTGCACACCACCACACCAGCCTTTAGGTTGAATCAGGAATTGAACTTCAGGCCTCCCATGTGGTCCCAGGCTGCAAAGCACAGAGTCTTAGTGGGGTCTCCCAACAGCTAAGACCTTGATCGCCATGCTTAAACACTGGAGTCTAGAATGTCTCTCACCCAGTCTAGTATTTTATACCTTCCCGGTAACTTGGGAATTTAAATGATTTTTAGTTGAACTATGGGAGATTTAGGATAAGTTCACACAAAAATGTTAGCTCCTAGTCCTCGTGTTGCTCTGTAAGCGCAAAGCCTCTGATTGTGACCCTTGAGTCTTCAGCTGGTCCTGGAAGAGTGCACATAATGAGAAGAAAGCCCTGTTAGTTTAAATTCTTTTTTTTTTTTTTTTTTTTGAGAGACTTTTGCTATAGGGTACATGCACTTGCTGGAGAGACAGAGGAGACAGAGAGACAGAAGTGATAAACCATCCCCTGGAGGGATAGCCACGCTATAATCCCTTCTTCTCCATTCTCTTCTCAGGATTTTGGGCATGCATGCTCATGTGCCCAGCATGAGTTTCGAGCTGTTGGGTCCAGGACTCATACCACAGTTGACCGTGTGGGAGTCCAGCGACGCAACCACTATGTCATCTGCTGGTCCCAGTTTAAATATTTTTAATTGCCTTAGTACAAAACTCAGTTCAAACTGGTGTTCAGGCATGTCCATTGTCATCAAGACTCCTTTTTCATTAATCTCTCATTTTTCTATACTTAATGTTCATTCATTTAATTAGGCTTTTCAAATAGGGTAGCTTTGACTACTATAGGTTTACAGCCTATTGTCTTGGTAAATCCAGGTGGAAAAGGGAAATTCTAGGTCCAACAGTTCTGACATAAGTCCTGAAATTGAGTTGTTGGGTCATGGCTTTGGTCATGACTTCAACCTTAAGTCAATCCCTGTGGCCAGAGAAATACATTAGAATGCTCTGGTAGGCTGGGCCTGGGTCATGTGCTGGAAGTCCATCAGAACTACATGCACTCAGAGTAGGGAGCATTCATTTCCAAAGAAAAATAATGGCAGCATTCATAGGAGAAGAGGAAGTAGATGCTAGGCAGGCAAAGTCAACAGATGTCCTTGACAGATGCCTAGGAGAAAAAGCTAAGGACTGCCATCACCACAATGGGCAATATTACCCAAGGTGAGTGAGCTGGCAAATAAAAATGGGAACACCAAGTGCTATTGGCTTTAAATAATAGCAGCCAGAGGTGTTGTCCCTCTTACTCCCAAAAAGGTGGGGCATACATCTAGGCCATGGGTCATTCACTTAATTTGCATTTATTGAGTACCTAGTGTGTGCAGAGCACTGTTTAAAATATACGAGAAGTTAGGCCAGCTGGTGGCATGGTGGTTAGGGTGGGTTTATTCCATAAGGCCAACCGTGCCATTGGAATCCCAGACCCAGTTGCTTGAAAAGCACATGTGGGGAACCAGCAGTTAGCGTAATGGCTATGTTGCTGAACTCCCACGTAGTCAACCGCGGTTCGCGTCCCGGACCCAGTGGCTTAACACTCACGCCGGGCGCGTGTGCGTGCGTGCCCAAGATCCCGAGAGGAGAATGGAGGAGAAGGGATTGTGGCGTGACCATCCCCTCTGGGGGGTGATTTCTCACTTTCTGTCTCTCTGTCTCTCTCTGTCTGTCTGGCGAGCGCACGCGCCCTATAGCAAAAACCTCTCCAAAAAAAATAAAAAAGAAAAGCACATGTGTGCGTGCCCATAATCCTGAAAGGGGAAGTGGAGAAGGAATTGTGGCATGACAGTCCACTATGAGGAGTGCTTTCTCTTTCTCTCTCTCTCTCTCTGGCAAATGCACATGCCCTCTAGCAAATAATTTAAAAGTACACAAAAAGTAGCTACTGTGTTCTTTGTCCTCAAGTGACAGATAATGCAGTTAAGATAAAGTAGCCATATTCTTGTGATATAGCACAAGGATAATTGCATCCTGATTGATGAGAGTGCACAGGATAATGAGCACCAACTCACCCAGAAGCATTGGAGGAACCCAAGTGAGGGAGAAAGAATACTTTCATTTAATTTATTTTTTGGAAAAAATTATTTATTTAACTTTCTTTCTTTCTTTTTCTTTTTTTTTTTTTTTGGAGAGGTTTTCGCTATAGGGCACTTGCGCTCGCCAGACAGACAGAGAGAGACATAGAGACAGAAAGAGAGAAATCACCCCCCAGAGGGGATGGTCACGCCACAGTCCCTTCTCTTCCATTCTCCTCTCGGGATCTTGGGCACGCATGCACACGCGCCTGGCGTGAGTTTTAAGCCACCGGGTCTGGAACACGAAACGCGGTTGACTACGTGGGAGTCCAGCGACATAGCCATTACGCTAACTGCTGATTCCCAACCCTGAGTTAACTTTATTTCTTTATTTATTTAAATAAGACCAGAGTGAAAGAGAGAGGGAAAGTGAGAAAGCAAGCCCCCAGGTCCAAGACTCGAACCATGGTCGGCCATGTGGGAGTCCAGAGCCTTTAACCACCATGCTGCCTGCCAGCCCCTGCTTTCGTTTTATTGATAACTTGTTTATACCACACCTCATTCATGCAACAAATATTTACTGTATGCTTACTAAGTTGCAAGTTCCATAGGACTGGATATAGGTAGGCTATCCTTTTAAAAAGGATTCTAGGCCCATTTCCAGAATACATAAAATATTATGAAGAGAAAACAATTTGAATGTGGGGACAAAAAGAATATAGAAATTCAAGGATGCACCACTGGATTCAGTAATGAAACAAAAAAGAATTTTAACTGTGATTACTTACGTTCCCATTATAGATGGGTCATAGGATTTATGACATCATACATAATGGATGTAACAAACCTAAACATCAAGTAGAGAGGCTGCGATTTCCATATAATGATGGCATCTCATGAAAGCACAATGCAGAGTCCAAGTAACTCTGCCGGAATGGGGAGGGTGTGACGGGCAGTACAGTCCGGCTGAGACCCCTAGTTCTTGCTCATCTGGCTTAACCTAGGGATGTAGGGGGGACTTCAACAAGTTCTTAGAAGATGGAATCAGCGTAGAGTTTATTTTGTGCAAAAACGAAATTGAAATCCATATATATATAGCCTTTCCATAATACCCATTTCCCATGGAGTTTTTGGAAACCCCTTTTATTTTGTTATTTTTGGGAGTTGGATTGCATGGATTTTAAACAATTCCTAATTTTTCTTCAGTGACATCT
The DNA here is from genome assembly GCA_026018925.1 of Tupaia tana. NCBI lineage: Eukaryota > Metazoa > Chordata > Mammalia > Scandentia > Tupaiidae > Tupaia > Tupaia tana. Next base: position 161,786,297 of record JAKSZU010000003.1, on the reverse strand, counting down.
TAATAAGTATTTAGTGACAGCAGGCTTGGAATTGTAATCTTTGGCAAGTGCCTGGGTTACAGCTGCCAATCTTTCTTGGAGGCTGAGTAAGATCAAAGGTTCTGGACCAGTAGATGGCATAATGGCTATGTTGCTGGTTTCCCATGTGGTCAACTGTGGTTCAAGTCCCAGACCTGGTGGCTTAAATTCACGCTGGGCATATGTGCATGTGTGTCCAAGATCCCGAGAGGAGAATGGAGGAGAAGGGATTGCGGCATGGCCATCCCCCCTGGGGGGTGATTTCTCGTTTTCTGTCTCTCTGCCTCTCTTTGTCTTTCTGGTGACCGCATGCACCCTATAGCAAAAACCGCTCCAAAAAAAAAAAAAAAAAAAAAAAGATCCAGGGCTCTCGACTTTCAACCCATCTTCATTTTGTTTTAACACAGCTCACCGAGGGGGGCTAACAGAGCCCACCACCCCTTACTGCACCCACTCCCACTCTACAGTGCAATCTGCACGCAGTAACCACAAAGGGTTTCTGTATGAGCAAGTTCGGGGAACCAAATTTTGGACAATTTATGAACTTGAGAATAGGATGGGAGTGAACACCTACCTAGGTAATAACTAAGTTTAGAGGGTTTGACCTGTAGCCCTTCTGTCATCCATAATTAGGAAGTAGGATCTATTGTATATGCAGACCATCCCTTGCCCAAGAAAATAATCATGTCATCAAAGTAAAAAAAAATAAATAAAAACTCGCTTTTTAAAAATAGCAATGAGTTATGTAATCAGCTCATTCAAGAGTATCAGGTTTTTTTTAGAGAGATTTTTGCTATAGGGCACATGTACTTGCTGGAGAGAGACAGACAACGAGAAATCACCTCCCGGGGAGATGGCCACGTTCCAATCCCTTCTTCTCCATTCTCCTCCTGGGATTTTGGGCATGCATGCACACGCACCTGACATGACTTTTAAGCTGCCAGGTCCAGGACTCAAACCACAGTCAACTACATAGAAGTCTGATGATGTAACCATTACACCATCTGCTGGTCCCAGTATCAGACTTTTTTTTAAGTTTTTTTTTTTTTTTTTTTTTTTTTGACATAGAGAGTGTGTGCTTGCTGGAGAGAGAGAGAGAGAGAGGGAGAGGAAGAGAGAGGGAGAGGAAGAGATAGAGAGAGAGAGAGAGAGAGAAACAGAGAGAGAAATAGAGAGAGGAAAAGTGAGAAATCATACCCTAGGGGAATGGCCATGCAGAAATCCCTTTTCCTTCACTTTCCTTGTGGGATTTTGAGCACATGTGCCTAGCATGATTTTCAAGTTACTGGGTCCAGGACTCAAAACTGTGGTTGGCCACATGGGAGTCCAGTGCCTTAGCCACCATGCCAAATTCTGGACCCGAGTATCAGATATATATTTTTTTTAATTCTTCCATTGGAGAGAAACAGAGATAAGGAGAGAAACAGTCATATCCAACACACCACGATCTACTTCCAACCTCAGCCAGCTGAAATCACAGGTGCACACATGTATGTGCATGGCATGTACAGATGTGACCCCAGGACCCTCCACAGAGGTCCAGCATCATGGAGTATCATGTTACTGCTGTGCCACCACTGCCAGCTTTTTTTTTTAATTAGTGGAAATGCACTTGATGTCAGAGCTCAGTCGAGATCAACCGTCAGGGGACCAGCAGTTAGCGTAATGGCTATGTCTCTGGACTCCCATGTAGTCGACCGTGGTTCAAATCCTGGACCCGGTGGCTTAAACTCACGCCAGGAGCGTGTGTGTGCGTGACCAAGATCCCAAGAGGAGAATGGAGGAGAAGGGATTGCGGCGTGGCCATCCCCCCTGGGGGGTGATTTCTCGCTTTCTGTCTCTGTCTCTTTCTGGTGAGCACACAAGCCCTATAGCAAAAACCTCTCCAAAAAAAAAAAAAAAAAAAAAAAAAATCAACCCTCAGGACAGCTCTTCCGATCACTGTGCCCCACAAAGCAGAATAGCTGTGCCCATCAATCCCCTGCGACCCAGAACTCAGGAAAGGTCAATCAACATTGCGAGTGCCTCATATGATTCTTGCCACCATCATAAGACAAAACTCACAGCAGTGGCCTTGGGTGGAATTGTTTAAAGCTCACTTGTTTGTCGTGTCCAATGCTGGTCTGAGAATCCCGATTAGCACAATGTGCCGAGGAGCCGGCACGGACTCTGCATAGACTGTCCAATAAGCAGATGGACCTTTATCTGAGCAAGGGGAGGCCTCGTTCAAGACAAGATTAACTGGACTCTGAGTCTAATCCAGTAACACTATATCCATAGAGCAAAGGCATAAATAATAAACACAATAAATAAACAAATCCGAGGTTTGCAGGACACAATTTAGAAGGTGCATTAACAACTTCAGAGGCAGAACGTCCTCCATGGGTGCTTTATTTGCTTAAGTTGTAACATTCCCTAGGCAGTAAAGGGAAAGAAATTGGCCTTGTATTTATAAAACTTGAGACAGGAGACTTGTTTTGTGAGTGTTGGAGGAACTGAACTTCCTAGGCGGTGTTCAGCATTTGGCCTCACACACGCTCACTTTCCAGGGTGGCTTCCATGTTGCCAGGTCTATCAGCCAGATTCAATTCTCACTGCAAGGTGTTACTGGAGTGAACTATTTTTAAGACAGTGAAAAATGTATTATAAACTTTAAGTTTTATGAGACCCCAAGTGGCCTCTCCCTATTTTTTTTTTTTTTCATGCTACTTCACTTGACTCACTTGTTATTTTAGCTAAGCAAGAATTCCTTTATTTTAGGTTTTTGCCATCGGTGCTTGAGCTTGCCAGAGAGGAAACAAAGGAAGACAGAGAGGGAAAGAAAGAACTCACCCTCTAGGGGGGATGGCCAGGGCTCAATCTCTTCTCTAGTCTCCTCTCAAGGTTTTGGGCACTCACGCACACACACCTAGAATGACTTTCAAGCTGTCAGGTCTGAGTCTCCCAGCCATGTGGGAATCCAGTGCCTTCACCATCATGCCACCTGTTAGCCCCAACAACCTTTTTTTTTTTTTTTTTTTTTTTAAAGATTATTTACTTATTCAATGAGTAAGAGAGAAAGAGTCAGAGACAACACCCCAACAGGGCCTTTGACCCCATTATCCACCTCCAGCCTCGGCCCGCCCAGATCATGAGCACGCAAGCCCCGCATACTCAAGGAAGTCTCCTGACTTGAACCTGCAACCTTCCCATGTGGATCAAGGTGACCCCACCCCAAGCCCCTAATCTTGGTGTTATTTACTTTTTAGAGTTGAGGGCTTTAAGGCAAGGAGGTGAAGTAACTTATTGAAGTTATACAGCTAGTAAGTAAGGACGCCAGGAATCTCTCTCAGGTCAGTCTAACTCCAGAGCCTGCCTTCAAACCTCAGCATTCTGCCTCCCCTCCAGCCAGGGGAAAATTACATTTACAACCTGTTATCAGATGAGAACTACTGGAGTCATTATTTGCATATTCTGAAGGTGAAGTCCTTATACTGCAAATCATTTAGAATTCAATTTCAATTCAAAACATTATTACAAAAGCAGTTCCCACTTTTCCTACCTTGTTTAAGAATTCTTGGGTGGGGGCCAGCAAGTGGCATAGTAGTGAAGGTGCTGGACTCCCACATGGATGACCACAGTTCAAGTCCCATACACAGTGGCTTGAAAAATCACACTAAGCATGTGTGTGTGCCCAAAATCCCAGGGGGAGAATAGAAAACAAGGAATTGCGGAGGCCATTCACTCTGGAGATAGGGGGGTGATTTCTCACTTTCCCTCTCACTGCCTCTCTCTCTCTCTTCTGAAGAAAAAAAAAAAAAAAGAAAACATATATATCATTAAATATTTAACCTAATAATATTTATCTTTAAATGGGACTACTTATCAATTTAAAGTTACTTTAAGTATTTTTAAAAGAATTATTTATTTAATTTTCTTTATCACATTATTATTAGTTTTTAATTTGTTACAGAGCAAGTGCCCTCCCCAGAGAAACAGAGAAAGTGAGAGAGCAAGCTGCCAGGTACAGGACTCGAACCACAGTTAACCATGTGGGAGTCCGGTGCCTTAACATTAGCCCATCTCCTGGCTCTAAGTTCTTTTTTTTTGGGGGGGGAGAGGTATTTTTTTTTTTTGCTATAATGCACGTGCGCTTGCCAGAAAGAGACAGAGAGACAGAAAGCGAGAAATCACCCCCCAGGGGGGATGGCCACACCGCAATCCCTTCTCCTCCATTCTCCTCTTGGGATCTTGGGAACGCACGCACAAGTGCCCTGCGTGAATTTAAGCCACCAGGTCTGGGACTCAAACCACAGTAAACCACATGGGAATCCAGCAACATAGCCAACGCTAACTGCTGGTCCCTGCAAGTTCTTTTAATTATTAACATATTTAGATATAAATCTAACACCCTTTTGCTTTCTATTTCTCCCATCTGTTTAACTTTCTTTTTCTCTCCTTTCTTGATTTCTTTGGGATTCATCCAATTTTTTATCCTATTTATTTGCTCTTCCATTCGCTTATCAGTTATACATTCTTTTTCTTTTAGAAATCACCCTAAATCGTATAACTTTCATCCTCGATGTACTTGTATTTCATGTAAAACAGTAATGTTTCTCTTTCCAAGACAATACAAGGATTTTAGAACACTTTAACTCCATTTATCCGCCTCCTGCCTTTAGTGTTACTTTTGTCTTGCATTTTACTTCTCAAACAGCTTAAAGCCCACAAGTCACTACTACATCTGTAGGTGGTAGAGCTAATACTCTCACAGATTCACACACATTAGCCCTTTCTGTTGTCCATCTTCCTGCCCGCAATTCTGTGCTGCTTGCTGGGATTATTTTCCTTCTGCCCGACGAAGTCTCTGTCAGGCAAGTTTGCTAGTGATGAATTATCAGTGTTTGCTTCTCTTTATTATGCTCTCATAGTTTAGACTATTTTCACAGGGTTAGAATTATGAATTGCAGATATTTTTATTCAGCATTTAAAAGATGTCATTCTATTGTGAGAAGTCAGCTAGAAGTTTTATTCCTATGCTTTCAAAGACAACATACTTTTTCCCCAGTTGCTTTGAAGTTTTTCTCTGTACTTTAGTTTCCTCCACATATTCTGGTTCAAGGTCAATGTGCCTCAAAATTATTTTCTTCGTGCAGATCATACTTGGGATACAGGATACTTTGAAATCTGTAGCTTAATGTTTTTCATTGGTTGAGATTTAATGGCCATTATTTTTCAAATATTTTTTATGTACCATTTTCTCTCTTTTTTTCTTCTGGGATTACAATTATGCATTAGATTTTTTTTTTTTTTTTTGGTAGGGATTTTTGTCTTAGGACATGTGCACTCACTGGAGAGAGAGAGAGAGACAGACAGACAGACAGACACAGTGAGAGTAAAAGTGAGACTCCCGCCCCTGTGGGGATGGCCAAGCCATAATCCCTTCTACTCCATTCTCCCCTGTTCTCCTTCTGGGATCTTGAGCACACATACCAACATGCCTGGTGTGAGTTTCAAGCCCTCAGGTCCAGGACTTAAACCATGGTTGACCATGTGGGAGTCCAGTGATGTAACTGCTATGCCATCTGCTGGTCCGTCACATTAGATCATTTTACCATATTCTAAATCTCTCTCTCTCTCTGTATTTTTCATGTTTTCTTCCCTCTCAGTGTCTTATCTGCATAGTTTCTATAGACCTACCTTCTAATTCATTAATTCTTACTTCAACTATGTCTAATAAGCTGTTAAACTCATGTTTTGTGGTTTTTCTTTTTTTAAAAAAAGATTGATTTATTTATTTCCATTTGTTATTATTATTTTTTAATTTGACCAGAGAGAGACACAAAGAGAGAAAGGGAGAGCGAGAAAGCAAGCAACACGTCCGGGACCCAAACCATGGACAGTCATGTGGAAATCCAACACCTTTAACTCCCCCTACCAGTCCCATGTTTTGCGCTCTTAATTTCAGTTATTAAATTTTTTCAAATTCTATAATTTCCATTTGATTATTTTCTAGATTCTAATTCTTCACTCTAAATTTCTATTTTCTCATCTCTCTTTTTTTGATATACTAATTATGATTATTTGAAGTAAGGTTATTTGAAAGTCTGTCTGATTACTCTAAAATACAGGTCACCAGTTTCTGTTGTTCACTTTTTTCTTGGTTGGTTTTACTTTCTGGTAGCTTTTTTATTGAATAGACAAAAGTGTTTTTTGTGGACAAAATTTATAGAGCTCTCAACAGTATTATCTTTCTCTAGAAAAGATTTACTCTAGATTTTGGCAGTCAGAGATTACCTTATTAAAATCTGGAGATGAACTTACTCAAAGCTGGGTTCATTCATTATAATGTCTGGGTATTTCTGGCTTGCTCTTACTCTTAGAGCGTCATTTGTTTGTTTTGTTTTATTTTAATTGTCAGAGGTTATACTTATTCATTAAAGAGAAAGAGAGAGGGACCAGCAGTTAGCGTAATGGCTATGTCGCTGGACTCCCACGTAGTCGACCGCGGTTCGAGTCCCGGACCCGGTGGCTTAAACTCACGCCGGGCACATGTGCGTGCATGCCCAAGATCCCAGGAGGAGAATAGAGGAGAAGGGATTGCGGCGTGGCCATCCCCCCTGGGGGGTGATTTCTCGCTTTCTATGTCTCTGTCTCTATCTGTCTGTCTGGCGAGCGCATGCGCCCTATAGCAAAAACCTCTCAAAAAAAAAAAAAAAAAAAAAAAAGAGAAAGAGAGAGAGAGAGAGTGAAGGAGAGGGAGAAACAACCCTCTGCAGAGAGTGGTCACTGCAATCCCTTTCCCTCCATTTTTAATCCTATCAGAAATTTAGGAATGCATGCACACACATCTGGCGTGTTTTTCAAGCCATCAGTGCTGGGATTCAAACCTCAGGGAATCTAGGTGGGATCTAGCTCCTTTCACCATTAAGCTATGGGACTGGTTCAACCATAGTTCCTTTTCTTTTTTAAAAAAGAATTTATAAATGTTTATTATTATTGTTTTTTAAAAATTTGCTATAGGGCATGTGCTCTCACTAGAGAGAGACAGAGAGAGACAGAAAGTAAGAAAGCAAGCTGCTGGGACCAGCAGTTAATGTAATGGCTATGTTGCTAAATTCCCATGTAGCTGACTGCGGTTCAAGTCCCGGACCTGGTGGCTTAAACTCACGCCAGGCGCGTATGCGTGCATGCCCAAGATCCTGAGAGGAGAATGGAGGAGAAGGGATTGTGGCGTGGCCATCCCCCCTGGGGGGTGATTTCTCGCTTTCTATCTCTCTGTCTCTCTGTCTCTCTATCTTTCTAGGGAGCGCACATGCCCTATAGCAAAAATCTCTCAAAAAAAAAAAAAAAAAGAAAGCTGCCAGGTTTGGGAATCAAACCACAGTGGGCCATGGGGAGGTCCAGCACCTTAAACACCTCACCAGCTACTGGCATAGTTTTCTAAGTGTTGTATAGTGGTCAAGGTTGTCCAGAAAAACAGAACAGAACCAAGGGAGGGCATGTGTATAGGGGTTTTGGTGGGGTGGGGGAGATATTTTAAGGAATTGGCTCACATGATTATGGAGACTTGGCAAATCTGCTCTCTGGAAGGTAGGCTGGGAGACCCAAGGAAAAGTTGCAGATTCAGTCCAAGAGTAATCCACTAGCAGAGTTTCTTCATCTGTGAAGGTCAGACTTTTAAAATTTATATTTATTTATTTATTTATTTATTTAGCTTTAGGGCACACGCACTTGTCCGAGAGAGAGAGAGAGAGAGAGAGAGAGAGAGAGAGAGAGAGAGAGAGAGAGAGAAGTCTTCCCCCAGCAGGAATGACCATGCTGTAATCCCTTCTCCTCTGTTCTCCTCTCGGGATTTTGAGCATGTACACACATGTACCCAGCATGTTTTTTAAGCTGTTGGCTCTAGGACTTGCCCAAGGTCAGTCTTGTTAATATTAAGATCTTCTACTAATTGAATGAGGCCCACCCACGTCATGGAGGATAATATCTTTATTATTCCATTTAAATGTTAATCTCATCTAAAAATATGTTTTCACAAAAACCACTGGATTTATGCTTGACCAACTACCTGGGTACCATGGCCCAGCCAAACTGACACATAAAATGAAAGGTCCCAACAGAAAGCCTAGAGTTTTAGCAGTGTCCCTCCTCCCCAGCGGGCTCTGAACTGCAGTGTTTTTCTCCTTAGTCCTGTGAGTCTGTGAAAGCCTGATTTGCTTCTCAGTCTCTTAGTTATTGCTTCTTGCTCAACATCTTGGCTTATGGCCCTGACCTGCTTAAACACTGAAAGATGTCTCAAAAGGAAAATGGCATAGACTGTTGGTTCACCCAAATGAGTTTTCTTTCTGTCTAGAAACTTCATCTCAGAACAGCAGATAGCATGGAGATTAAGGTGCTGGATCCCACATGGCCCATGTGCAGTTCAAGTCCCAGACCTGATGGCTTGAAAAACACACCAGGTAAGTTTACATGCATGCACAAAATCCCAAGAGGAGAATGGAGAAGGGATTGCCGAGTGGCCATCCCCCCTGGGAGGTGATTTCTCACTTTCCCTCTCTCTCTCTCTCAGGCAAACTCATGTGCCTTATGCAAAAACAAAAACAAAAACAAAAGAAGCCTCATTTTTCATTATCTGTATTCTTTGGTAGTTTTCTGGTGTCTTTAACCAGGTATAGAAAAATATGTTTCCAGTGCCAACAGGTGGCATGGTGGTTAATAGTGCTGCACTCCCATATGGCCAACTGCAGTTCGAATCTTGGACCTGGTAGCTTGCTTTCTCTTTCTCTCTCTCTTGCTCTGTCCCTCTCTGATCAAATTAAATTGAGTAAATAAATAAATAAAGTTAAATAAAAAATAAATATTAAAAGTTTTTTTAATTAAAAAAAAGAAAAATATTTTTCCTAGAGGGAGAAACATTGAGATGCCAAAAAAATGTTTTTATTAATCCTATTTAATTAGCAACTCTTTATAAACCTAAAATGGAAGAGTATTTTCTTAATAAAAAAAATAATGTATATTGGGACTAGCAGGTGGCATGGTGGTTAAGGCACTGGACTCCCACATGGTTGACTGAGGTTTGAGTCCTAAACTCGGAGGGTTGAAATCACACCATATGTGTGTGTACCCATATCCCAACAGGAGAATGGAAGAAAAGGGATGGTGGTGAGCCATCCCCACAGAGGGTGCTTTATCACTCTCCCTCTCCCTCTCCCTTTCTTTCTCTCTTTCTCTCTGGTGAGCTCATACACCTTATAGTTTAAAACAAAACAACAGCCAAAAACATCCCTACTTTAAAACCACACAGTTGGGACCTGCAGATGGTGTAATGGTTATGTTGCCAGACTCCCACGTAATCAACCGCAATTTGAGTCCTGGACGCAGAGGCTCAAAACTCATGCCAGGTGCATGTGCGTGCATGCCCAAAATCCCAAGAGAAGAGTAGAGGAGTAGTGATTACAACATGGCCTTTCCCCTAGAGGATGATTTCTCACTTTCTGCTTCTTTGTTTTCCAGTGAGAGCTCATGCATCCTATATCAAAAATCTCTTTAAAAAAAAAAAAAAGAGGAACCGGCAGTTGGCATAATGGCTATGTCGCTGGACTCCCATGTAGTCGACTGCAGTTCAAGTCCCAGACCCAGCGGCTTAAACTCACACCAGGCATGTGTGCATGCTGCCCAAGATCCCAAGAGGAGAATGGAGAAGGAATTGTAGTGTGGCCATCCCCCTGGGGGATGATTTCTCGCTTTCTGGAGAGCGCACGCACCCTATAGCAAAAACCTCTCAAAAAAAAGAAAAGAAAACAAAAGAAAAAACAAGCAATATTCATATGATGAAAACTTTGAGATGTCATTGAGGGACATAAAGTTTTGAATAAATGGAAAGACATATCACATCTAACGATGTAAAACTACAAGCATTTTTGAAATTACTACTGTATATAAATTCAATGTAATTCCTACTAGAATTTCTATTTTTTCAGGAGGTGGGTAAGAGGAATTCACAAAATGATTTAAAAGATTTTCAGGGATAATAAATAAGTAGTAATGCCAAGAACTGTTTGAAAGAGAGTGAAGTTCAATATGTATTTTATCAGATATTAAAACCTAGAGCTATATTTAAAACGATAAGATAATGGTGAAGAAATAAGCAGACAAAGGAAAGGAGCAGAATATAGAAAAAGGAAATATTTCAAATCATGGAGCTAGCATCATCTGCTAATAAATACTGTTGACTAGCTAATAAATGGTTTGGGGTAGTAGCTCCTGAGAGAACAAAAGAGATGAAAGAGTTTTACCTCTATCTCACAGTATTTTTTTTTCTTAGATTTTTGCTATAGGGCACATGCACCCTATAGCGAAAATCTCTCTCTCAAAAAAAAGAAAAAATTAAAGGTAAAATAAGGTGTTGTGGTGGTTAAGGTAGCTGGATCACACGTGGCCAACTAAGTACTGGACCCAGTCCAGCAATTTGAGAAACACGCCTAACACATGTGCACCCAAACCCCTAAAGGAGGGAAAAGGGATTGTGACGTGACCATGAGTTTCTCTTTCCTGCTTCATGCTTTTTATTCTTAACATTTTCTTTTAAAGAGAGATTTTTTGCTATAGGGCATGTGTGCTTGCCAGAGAGAGAGAAAGAGAAATCACCCCCCAAGGAGGATGGCCACACTACAATCCTTTCTTCATTCTCCTCTCGGAATCTTGGACATGCACACACATGGCCTGGCATGCATTTTAAGCCACTGGGTCCATATAACCATTATGCCATCTGCTGGTCCTAATTCTTGACATTTTTTTAAAAGAATTATTTTACTGGGACTAGCAAATGGTGTAATGGTTATGTTGCTGGACTCCTACGTAGTCGACCACAGTTCGAGGCCCAGACCTCGAGGCTTAAAATTCACGCTGGCAGCACGTACATGCGTACCCAAGATCCTCGGAGGAGAATGAACCAAAAGGGATTGCAGTGTGGTCATCCCTCCAGGGAGTGATTTCTTGCTTTCTGTCTCCCTGTTTCTGTCTCTTGGACGAGCACATGTGTCCCATAAGAAAAATCTCTCAAAAAAAGTATTATTTTATTTTTTACTATTATTATTATTATTTTAATTTGTTGTAGGGCACATGCACTTATCAGAGAGAGAGAGAAAGAGAGAGGTGGGAGAGAAAGAAAGAAAGCCACCAGGTCCAGGACTTGAGCTGCAGTCAACCGTGTGGGAGTCCAGCACCCTAACCATCACGCCGCGGGCTGGTCCCTATTCTTGACATCTTTTGAATAGATATTCATTTTAAATCAGAAAATAAATTTCTACTTTGACAAAAATAAGTGACTAAAATGTATTTTAGAGACTATCTAAATAAATATTCATAATTTTCTTCCCTCAAAAAAATGAAATGATTGGGCCAGCAGGTGGCATGTTGGTTGAGGTCTGGACTCCCACATGGTTGATGGCAGTTTGAGTCCCAGACCTGGCAGCTTGCTTTCTCACTTTCCTTCTCTTTCTCTCTCTCTGGTGAGCATGTGTACGCTGTAATACATTTAAATAAATAAATAAATAAAATTAAACAGATAATTCTTTTTAAAAAATGGAATGATCAGTGACTATCAAGTGAGAGACCATTTTTTATGTTAAAAAGTACTTAGGCCAGCTCATAACCTAGTAGTTAAGGGAGCCGCATTCCACACGGCCAATCACAATTCAAATCCCAGCCCTCGTGGCATGAAAAAATGCTGGACATGTTTCAGCATGTCCCAAAAATCTGCTGGGTGGAGAAATGGGGGAGAAAGGATTACACAATGACCACACCCCACTACAGATGCTTTATCTTCCTTTTCTCTCATTCCCTGTTTCTGGCTATTCGATGAGTGCAAAAATAAATGTGTTTTAAAAAAAGACAAAAGGGGGAACCAGCAGTTAACGTAATGGCTATGTCGCTGGACTCCCACGTAGTCGACCGCGGTTCGCGTCCTGGACCCAGTGGTTTAAAACTCATGCCGGGCGCATGTGCGTGCGTGCCCAAGATCCCAAGAGGAGAATGGAGGAGAAGGGATAGCGGCGTGACCATCCCCCCTGGGGGGTGATTTCTCGCTTTCTGTCTCTGTGTCTCTCTCTGTCTGTCTGGCGAGCAAACGCGCCCTGTGGCAAAAATCTCTCCTAAAAAAAAAAAAAAAAAAAAAAAAAAAAAAAAGACAAAAGGGGCCAGCAGGTGATGTGATAGATAAGGCACTAGACTCCCACATGGCCAATCACAGTTCAAGTCCTGGACCTGGAGGCTTGCTTTCTTATTTTTCCTTTATCTCTCTCTCTCTCCCTCTTTTTCTGGTCAAATTTTAAAATAAATGAATAAATACTTTAAAAAATACAAAAACATCAATCAGCCATTCTTGAAAAGAAACAGTCTTCTTTTTTTTTCTTTTAAAAAGCAAAACAAGGGGCGGCAGGTGGCATGGTGGTTAAGGGCGCTGGACTCCCACACAGTCGACCGACTGCAGTTCGAGTCCTGGATTCAGTGGCTTGCTTTTTGACTTCTGTCTCTCTCTCTCTCACTCTGTCCCTCTCTGGTCAAATTAATAAATGGATAAATAAAGTTAAATAAAATAATTCTTTAAATAAAAAAGAAAAAGTTTGGGCCAGTAGGTGGCATGGATATTAACACACTGGATCTCACATGGCCAAAGGCATGGTTCAAGTGCTGGACCACGTGGCTTGAAAATTACACCGGGCACATGTGCATACCTGCCCAAAATCCCGAGAAGAGAATGAAGGAGAAGGGATTGTGGCGTGGCCTTCTCCCCAGGCTGGGGTGATTCCTTACTCTCCCTTTCTCTCTCTCCAGCTAGCACATGCACCCTATAGCAAAATTAAAAAGAAAAAATAAAGTTAATAAATGTCAAACATGTTCAATCTTATTAGTTAACACAAAGAGTTTGGGATTTTTCATTTTCAAACAAGATGCTGGGCCAGCAGGTGGCATGGTAGTTATGGCACTGGACTCCCACCCAGCCGACCATGGCTCAAGTCCTGGACCTGATAATTTTGTTTTCTTACCTTATCTCTCTCTCTCTCTCTGTCTCTCCCTGATCAAATTTTAAAAGAAGAAGGAATAAATAATCAAATAAATAATTCTTAAAAAGAAAAAGCAAGATGCTAAGTTTTGGGACCAGCAGTTAGCGTAATGGCTATGTCGCTGGACTCCCACATAGTCGACCGCGGTTTGCGTCCTGGACCCGGTGGCTTAAAACTCACGCCGGGCACGTGTGCGTGTGTGCCCAAGATCCCAAGAGGAGAATGGAGGAGAAGGGGTTGCAGTGTGGCCATCCCCCCTGGGGGGTGATTTCTCGCTTTCTGTCTCTATGTCTCTCTCTGTCTGTCTGGCGAGCGCACGTGCCCTATAGCGAAAACCTCTCCAAAAAAATAAAAAACTATGCTAAGTTTTTCCTTTCAGATTAGGAAACATTAAGAAGCTAGATAATTGCCAGTGTCCTACATGGTTTGCTTGGGCATGGAGAGCCAGATGAACAGGATGCCACATTTGGGCAACTGCCCACTTAAGGAAACAACTCAAGATGCAAACACCAATTTCTATAGTTTCCTTTCTTTAGAGAGAGTTTTGCTATAGGGTGTGTGCTGTTGCCAGAGAGACAGAGAGATAGAAAGTGAGAAATTACCCCCAGTGGTGTGGCCTTGCTGCAATCCCTTCTCCTCCATTCTCCTCTCAGGATTTTGGGCATGCACACATATACACCCTGCATGAGTTTTAAGCCACCAAGTCTGGGACTCAAACTGCGGTTGACTACATGGGAGTTCACTGACGTAACATTTACGTTATCTACTGCTCCTATTTTCCTTTTTTTTTTTTTTTAGAGGTTTTTGCTATAGGGCGTGTGCGCTCGCCAGACAGACAGAGAGAGACAGAGAGACAGAAGGCAAGAAATCACCCCCCAGGGGGGATGGCCACACCGCAATCCCTTCTCCTCCATTGTCTTCTCGGGATCTTGGGCACGCATGCACACGCACCCGGCGTGAGTTTTAAGCCACCAGGTCCGGGACGCGAACCGCGGTTGTCTACGTGGGAGTCCAGCGACATAGCCATTATGCTAACTGCTCTGGTCCCTCCTTTTTTTTTTTTTTTAAATGACTATTGCATATATTTATTTTTATAATTTTGGGGGAAAAGCTAATCAAAAAGAAGCTAACACTAATTCTTTTTTTTAATTATTTATTTATTTTTATTTACATTTTTAATACATAAGAAGCTAACACTAATTCTAAGGTGTTAAGGCATATGAAAATTGTCATGCTTCTTTCTTTCTTTTTAACATTTATTTATTTATTTCATGAGCAAGAGAGCGATAGGAAGTGACAGAGAAAGAGCACTCCCAACAGGGTCCCAATGCTGCAATCCGCTCCCAGCCTGAGCCAGTCCCGGGTAATGGACACCTGTGGGCTCGGCATGCTCAGACAGGTCTCTGGACTTGAGCTGGAAACTTCCCATGTGAATCAGCCTCACAGAGTACTTCACCACTGTCGAGTATGCTGTCCCCCCCAAAAATTAATACTGAGGACTGAAAGACTGAAGGAGGTAGTCTCATTTATTTTGGGCTGGAATATAAATGGGTATAATCTTTTCAGAAGACAAGTATTTCACATGTTCTTGCTTGATCAAACAATTCCACTTTAAGAAATGAACTATAGGCCAGCAGGTGGCATGGTTGTCAAGGCACTGGACTCCCACATGTTTGACCATGGTTCAATTCTCAGACCTGGCAGCTTGTTTTCTCACTTTCTCTCTTACCAAATTTTCAAAATAATAATAAATTTAATTTAATTTTAAAATAATATTTTTTGGAGAGTTTTTTGCTATAGGGCGTGTGTGCTCACCAGAAAGAGAGAGACAGAGAGAGAGAAAGTGAGAAATCATCCCCCGGGGGGGGGATGGCCACGCCGCAGTCCCTTGTCCTCCATTCTCCTCTCGGCATCTTGGGCACGCACACACATGCGCCCGGCATGAGTTTAAGCCACCAGGTCCAGGACTCGAACCATGGTTGACTACATGGAAGTCCAGTGACATAGTCATTACGCCAACTGCTGGTCCCTAAAAATAATTATTTTTTTCTCTTTCTTTCTTTCTTTCTTTCTTTCTTTCTTTCTTTCTTTCTTTCTTTCTTTCTTTCCCTTCCTTCCTTCCTTCCTTCCTTCCTTCCTTCCTTCCTTCCTTCCTTCCTTCCTTCCTTCCTTCCTTCCTTTTTTGGAGAGTTTTTTTTATTTGCTATAGGGCTCATGCACTCGCCAGAAACACAGAGAGAGACAGAGAGACAGAAAGCAAGAAATCACCCCCTAGGGGAGATGGCCACACCACAATCCCTTCTCCTCCATTCTTCTCTTGGGATCTTAGGCACGCACACACACACGCCCGGCATGAGTTTAAGCTACCAAGTCCAGGACTCGAGCCGCAGTTGACTACGTGGGAGTCCAGTGACATAGCCATTAGGCCAACTGCTTGCCCCCTAAAAATAATTCTTAAAAAAGAAATTTATCATATAGAAATATACACAAAGACATGAGTAGAGAGGTCTATAATTGCAGCAATGTCTGCATAAGTGGAAAATTGGAAATGCCCCAATATCTGCATAAGTAAAAAACTGGAAATGATCCAGGAGTCTATCAACAGACTATTGGTTAAAAAATTTATGGTATATCCCTACTATGGAAAAGTCTACTAGGGTCTAAAAAATTACATGACTTAATTTGGAAAGAGTATTTTTTTTAATTTTTAAAATATATATCTTGTGTTTTAGTTTTTTTCATTTCATTTTTTAATTGCTATAGGGTGTATGTGCTCACCAGAGAGATACACAAGGAGAGAGGGAAAGAGAAATAGAGAGACAGAAAGGAAGAGAGAAAAGACTCTCCATTGGGATGTGGTCATGCCACAATCCCGTCTCCTCTGTTCCTCCATCCTGTCGAGATTTTAGGCATGCATACACATGCACCCAGCATGTTTATCAAGCCATCAAGGCCAGGATGTGAACCATTGTCGGCCATACGAAAACCAGCTGCTTTAACCATAGGCTATGGGATCTGCCCAATTTTATTTTTTAATCGTCAGAGAGTACAAGCACTTGCCCGAGAGAGACAGAGAGAGAGGGAA
Organism: Tupaia tana; assembly: GCA_026018925.1. NCBI lineage: Eukaryota > Metazoa > Chordata > Mammalia > Scandentia > Tupaiidae > Tupaia > Tupaia tana. Next base: position 161,770,148 of record JAKSZU010000003.1, on the reverse strand, counting down.
GGAGAGGGAGAAAGCACCCTCAATGGGGTGTGATTATGCTGTAAATCCTTCTTCTTGTGGCCAGCGGGTGGCATAGTGATTAAGGCACTGGACTTCCACCCAGCCGCGGTTCGGGTCCCGGACCTGGCAGCTTGAAACTCATGTTGGATGCGTGTGTGCTCATGCCCAAAATCCAGAAAGGAGAATGGAGGAGAAAGGATCATGGTGTGGCCAATCCCCCCGGGGGGTGACTTCTCACTTTCTGTCTCTCTCTGTCTCCCCACTGAGCACATGCACCCTATAGCAAAAATATCTAAAAAACCAAAAAACTTTCCCCTCCACTTCTCCAATCTGTTGGGGTGTGGGGCATACACACACCTATTCCCTATGTGGTTCTCAAGCCACTGTGGCCAGGATTTGAGGTGCAGTTGTCCATGTGGGATCTAGACCCCTTAACCTCTATGCTACAGGCCGACCCTCCAAGAGTATTACTAAGAGAACATAACAGGGCCAGCAGGTAGGGTGGTGGTTAAGGCACTGGACTCCCACATGGCCGACTGTGGTTTGAGTTCCTGGATGGCTTACTTTCTCACTTTCTCTCTCTCTCTGGTGAGTGCACATGCCCTATAACAAATTTTTAAAAATAATAAGAAGAAATAAAATTAAACAAAATTTTTTTAAAAAATTAAAGAATACACATCCTTCTTTTAACAGTGGCCATCTCTGACTTGGATCTGTGAGGGATTATAGGAGACATCTGAGTTCTAAAATACACAATTTTGTATTCTTTGAAACTCTGTATTAAATTTTTGAAATCTTCAAAAGAAAGAAAGAGATGCTAAGTGTGGAGTTCTTCACACTCTAAAAACCTGAGTCCTCTGACACCTAGTTTAGCTCCCGGTCTCCCCACCTCCTTTTCTTGTAAAGTCTAGGCAGACCCCAGTCTTTCTAAGCATTTCCTGAGAGCTTCCGTTTATTCAGCTCGTCCCCCTTTCTGGTCTCTGGGCTGTTTCGATCCTGGACCAAAACTAGCTTCCTTTTATTAAAGGCTCTTTCTTGTTTATCAGCTGATCGTGCCAACTAAGGTGTGGAAATTCACAAGGGCAGTGCTATGGTTTGTATGTGTTCCCCCCCCCCCCCCCCAATTCATGCTTTGGGATTTGGTTGTGATGGGATTAAGAGGATGAAAATCCAATCAGATCATGGTGTTGAAAGGTGGAGCCTTTGGGAAGAGATTAGGACTAAGATCAGTAGCGTGGGGCCGCCATGATCAACTGGGTAGGTTTAGAGGAGAGTGAACGAGACAGAGACTGACACAGTCACTCTTCTGTGCTCTCACCTTCGTGGTGTGATGCCTTGGGTCTCTGCGCCAGAACCAGCCTCTGGACCTTGCGCGTCCAAACCATACACTAAACTAAACTCTATTCTTTTAAGTTACTCAGACTGAGGTATTTTTGTTGTTGTTGTTATTAGCATTGGAACGGACTAAGCCAGCAGGGTGTCCCTATCAGCACTCCAGCCACACTGCTGAGTGACTGCAAAGAAGCCCAACCACCTCGGGACCAGCAGTTAGCATAATGGCTATGTCTCTGGACTCCCACATAGTCGACTGCAATTTGAGTCCTGGAGCCGGTTGCTTAAACTCACGCCGGGCGCGTGTGCATGTGTGCCCAAGATCCCGAGAGTAGAATTGAGGAGAAGGGATTGCAGTGGGGCCAGCCACCCTGGGGAGTGATTTCTTGCTTTCTGTCTCTCTGTCTCTCTGTCTTTCTGGAGTGCACATGCAGCCTATAGCAGGAAAAAAAAAAAAAAAGAAAAGAAAAGAAAAAGAAAAGAAAAGAAGCCCAACCACCTCGTACACTGCAGGGGAAAGGATGCTCCCTTTGCATCCCTGCTCAGGTCAGGGGAGACTGGCACCCTGTCCTTGCCAAGGCTCATCCACCCAAGGAAGAAAAAGTTGCCTGCCTAGGCCGGACTAACAGCACTGCTCCTGCTGGGACAACTTACACCTAGTCTGCCCCTTTCATGCCCTTTCAAGTTTCTCAGTGAAGGCTTTTCTAGGAACTAGAAAGGCTTGGGGAGCCTCCCCCACAGGGGGTGGAATTTAGATTTAAAGCACTACGAACTCAGGCCAGGAGTCAAAAGATGAGTAAGGGTACTTCATGATGGTGACAATGTCCCTTCTCCCCAAGGGACATTCATAGACCACTGTGCAAAGCCTCACCTAATCTCGGATTCTGTCAGCAGAGGACGCTCCTTATCCACACTTGCCGCCCACCCCCCAACATCAGTGCTCAATGAGGAAGCCAGACCTGCACCACGCCATTGCACCAGACATCCCAAACTACCTAGAAGTCCCTGCACACAGCACGTTTCAGTGCTGTCAAAGCGAGGCCATTGTAGGCAGCCTTCTGTGAACCAGAAGGCTGAGCCCCCCTTTCAAAGTCTCTGATTCAATAGGTCTGGGTGAAGCTGGAGAGTCTGCATTTCTAACACATGCCCACGTCCTACTGATGCTGCTTTCAGGTGGTCCCCACACCTTGGGGAACACCTGGGTTTGAAAAAGACAGTCGGGGGACCAGCAGTTGGCGTAATGGCTATGTCGCTGGACTCCCACATAGTCGACCGCGGTTCGAGGCCCGGACCTGGTAGCTTAAAACTCACGCCAGGCGCGTGTGCGTTCGTGCCCAAGATCCCAAGAGGAGAATGGAGGAGAAGGGATTGCGACGTGGCCATCCCCCCTGGGGGGTGATTTCTCGCTTTCCGTCTCTCTGTCTCTCTCTGTCTGTCTGGCGAGCGCACGTGCCCTATAGCAAAAACCTCTCAAAAAAAAAAAAAAAAAAAAAGACACAGTCGGAAAGGTCAGTCAGGAGACTGTGCCCACTGCAGGCCAGACAGAAGAGCCTGAGCAGGGCAGGGCCAGTGGAGATGAAAGGAAGGACACAGAGCTGAGCGGCATTCGTGAGGGGTGCCCGTGGTTGTGAGGAGAGAGAGGGTGCTGGACTGACTGACTTCTAACTCGAAAGACTGGGCAGTGGGGAGCCGGGAGGCATGACAGCTCTGACGGTAGGAGAGAAGGGTTCCGTTTTCAGATAGGCTGAGTCTGAAGAGCCAGAGCATCATCTGGATGGGGATGTCCAATAGGCAATTGACCGTTTTAGTCTGGATCGGGCATGAGGTATTGGGACTGTGGAACACGAGGTTAAGTTATCACCGTAGAGCTAGAAGCCAATATTGTGGGGGACACAACAGCCACCCACGGAGAGCTCATGTGTTACACAAAGAGCAAGGACCACAGTACTAGAAAAATCTATAGGCTTGTGAATTGTGGTAGGTGTGCCTCAGCCCTAAAGCAGTCCCTTGGCCTATAATTCCCAGTGTGTATGGATTGGGTAGAGAGAGTTTAATGGGAGAGGGAGACAGACTGGAGAGAGTAAGTTTACAGAGGAGGCCTCAGGTGTCCTGGGACTTAGCCCAGAGGTTAGGAGCTTGCACCAGGGAGATGTAGGTGCATAGCACTCACTGGATTTCCTTCCCACGTACAGATTGCTCTTTGACTTTTAGCTGTCCTAGGCTTGTGCCAGATGAAGCCCAGTTGTACCCATTTGGGGGACACTGCATGTATGACCCAGGCAGCCCCATGGGCGGCAGGCAGCGGGGCTTGAGGAGGGAGGTGTGGATGCATGAGGCCCACTGCCATTCTTGGTATGGTTCTCTCCAGGATCAGAGCTCCATCTGGCCTCACTATGGGCAGCTTATAAGGCCTGGTGTGAGTGTTGTTTATGCAAGTGCAGCATAAAAGGAACAAACCCACTAGCACCGGAGCTGCTGCCACTCCAGTCCTTTTGCATACATTTTTCAAATGATAATTCACTCCCCCTACCCCCCTTTTCCCACCCTCCCCAGGCCAATTTATTGGAAAAACCACCTTATATGGTAATATTGCTAACACACCGTCAGCTGGCCTTTTTAGGGACTCTGTTTAAAGAAGATCCGCCTCTGGGGTTTTATATTGCTCTGGTATTTATGCCAAAGACACACCAGCCTGCAGTCACTGGGAGAAGGACCTCTCATACACTCGGTGAGTACCGTCTGGCTTCTGCCGCCTCTTCCTTTTGGGCCTGGGTGCGGGAGGTGCCTCCAGATTGGCCTACTTCTGTGACGCTCGCCCAGGTCACACGGGAAGGCCCTGGGACAGCAGCGCCTGCAAGCACACCATTGCCTTCCAGGAGGAGGCTTCTGGCCACGGGCACCCCGGGGCAGGGGCAGCTTGGAATGGTGCCCTCTGCCTTCTGACTGGGGGTGGGTGGCATGTGAGGCCTGCAGTTTCCGCTTGCCCTACTCACTGGGGCCAGCACAGTGGACTCTCTGACGTCCTCCATCATAGGTCAGAATGGCAGGGGAGCTGTTTTACTGGAGCCAATACTCTGCAGGAAAACAGCTTCTTCTCGGGGTATTTAACTCACAGCCAATGCCGTTCCTATGTTCACGACACCTAGGAATGGGAAAACATTTCCTCAGTCCCTGCGGGTCTCCCTGTCCTCTGGTTTGTGTGTGGCTGGGATGAGTGGGGGATTTTTTTTAGTCCCTGAAGGCTCCATGGTCATTAGGGACTGGGAATGTCAGGGGTAGGGTGGGGTGGGGGGTAAGTGTCCTGTGGCATCTGCGGTTTAAGGCTGGAGGGGACTTGGGAGCAATCTAATTCATTCTACTCTGATGAGGACATCGAGTCCTCCAGAAGTTAGGCAACTTGTACAAAAGTCTCACCCAGCTGAGAAGCCACCCGCTCACGCCACGGGCCTCCCCACATGCACAGATGCGAAGAACTAAGACGAGGCCAAGCGGTCACTTCTGCTTGTGATCAGTCTGCTAGCGTCTCATTACAGCTGTGGCGGCTGGTGCTATGTACAGGCCTTGGGGGGACACTGGCCAGCTACCAGGGTTACTGAGTGACCACAACGTCCTCACCTGTAAAATGGGTCATTGTGATAATATCTACTTGGCACCACTGTTGTAAGGCTTAAATAAAATAACCCACATACGAAGCACTCAGTTCAATGTTGTCAGGGCCTGGTCCCGAGTTCTCAAACTTTAAGAATTACCTAGAGGACCAGCCCTGTGGCCTAGTTGGGTCCCACAAGGCAAACTGTCTAATTCAAATCCCAGCCCCAGTGGCTTGAAAAACACACCGGGTTGGGGCCAGCAGATGGTATGGTGGTTGAGGTGCTGGGCTTCCCACATGGCCGACTACAGTTCAAGTCCTGGACCTGGTGGCTTGCCTTCTCACTTTCCCTCTCTCTCTCTCTGTCTGTCTCTCTCTGATGAAATCATGTGAAAGAATAATAATGATAATAAATAGAATAAATTATTAAAAAAAAAAAAAGAAAGAAAAACACATTAGGAACATGTGTGTGCATGCCCCAGATCTGGACAAGATGGAGAAATGGAAGAGAAAGGATTGTGTTCTCTGTCTCCCACTTTTTCTCTGGTGAACGTACACACCCTCTGGCAAATTTAAAAAAATAAATAAATAAAAGGGAATCACCTGGAGAGCTTGTGAAGAAAGACTGCCTATACCCCATCCAGTTCCTCCTTGGGTAGGGGAGGTGGGGCCTGTAATTTGCATTCCTGACAAGCTCCCGGGGTGCTGACTGCTGGTCTGACCACACTTTGCATAGGGAGATCTGAGCACACTCCTTTCCTATTTGAATGTGGGGCAGACTTTGCCCGTGGGCTGGGAAGAGGCAGTGTGTCCCGTGGCAGAGAGGAGGGGGTGCTGGCAGAACGGCAGTGAGCGCGGGAATCTGCAGGCGAGGCCTACGGAAGCTGGGATGGGCAGCGTGGCATTGTGAACTGGGCACAAGGCTTTGTCCCTCCTTCCCTCTGTTCACTACCAACACTTCCTGAGCACCCGCCACATGCCAACTGCGGTCCCTGCTTCCTAGGAACCATGTAGGGGCTTCTTCAGTCACTGGGACAGATAGGTGATGGGTGAGAACTGTGAATAGATAAGTATATGAAAAGGGTAGAGCTTAGGAGGAGCCCCTACTCAGCCCAGGGGTTATCCAGGAAGGCTTCATGGAGGAAGAGGTGACTGAGCTAGGTCCTGTAGTAGGTAGTCCTGGTAAAGAGGAAGCATGGTCTTTGGGATTCTTAAGTGGCTCCATTCCATTAAAGTTAGATAACAAAGAAAAAGCAGGGGTGCTAAATACAGAGGGATAGGTAGGGCAGCATTACAAGGGCTTTATACACTAAAGGATTTGGGCAATAGGGGTCCATAAAAGTGTTTTAACCTAGAGGGAGACAAGAGATTGGCCCTTTGAAGGGACTGCTGTGGCAGCTGGGAGAGAGGGAACTGGCACAGGGCCAGGGTGCTGCTGCTGGGTGCGGTGGTCCTGGGCTGGTGCGTGAGAGCTCACGGTGCACTTCAGTGGGGCTGGTGGGGCCAACTGGTGCAGTGTCTAAGGTGGCTGGATTACACATGGCCGACTGCAGAGTCCCAGATCTGTGGCATGGAAAACACACCAGGTGCATGTGCATGTGTGCCCCAAATCCCAAGACGAGAATGATGGAGAAGGGACTGTGGTGGAACCGTCCCCTTAGGGCGTGCTTTCTTCTCTCTGTTTCTCTCTGGCAAGTGCATGTGTCTTATAGCGAATTACAAGTAATGGGAGGGGGAAGCCTGATCAGTTAGGAGGGGGAGGAGCCAGGCCTTTGGTGTGGCTCCATGGTGGGAGGTGTGATTCTCTGAAGATAGTCCAGGTATAGGGCCAGGGATGAGGACAGTCCTGGAGTGTTGAATAGACTCCAGGAGACAAGGGCATGGGGGGTGGGAGTGGTAGATGACAGCAGGTATTCGGTCCTGCAGGTGTGTGTCTCAGACAGGGGTCCCAGCTGGAGCAAGCCGGGGGTGGGGAGGCAGTGGCAGCCGTGTGTGTGTGTGTGTGTGTGTGTGTGTGTGTGTGTGTGTGTTAGGGGGTTGTGAATAGCAGTCCAAGATAAAAGCCAGAAAATCAGACAACAGGGGCAGATTTCTGAGGTTCAGAAGTATTACTAACCAGAAGTCATTTTGAATTGAATTAATGTATGTGAATGAAGTGAAGATACTCTGAAGTTAATTAAAGGTGCTGCTTCATTTTTCACTGTGGCAGTGTTTTCCTGAAGTTATTTCTCTCTGCCAGGCTTTCTGATCCTATGTGTATATATCCATGGTGTGCCGATAAAGGTAGGCAGCTGCTTCCCTGTCGTTTGAAGCTCCCATCCAAAAATATATCCTTCTTGGGGCTAGCAGGTGGCATGGGTGATTCAGGCACTGAACTCCCATATGGCTGACCATGGTTCGAGTCCTGGACCTGGTGGCTTAAGAATCATACTGGGGGCATGTGCATGTTTGCCAAAAATCCCAAGAGAAGAATGGAGAAGGGATTGCAGTGCAGCTGTCACCCCTGGGAAGTGATTTTTCACTTTCCCTCTCACTATCTCTTTCTGGCCTATGGCAAAAGTCTTTAAAAAAAAAAAAAAAAAAAAAAAAAAAGTCCCCAACTATTGCTTGAATCCTGCCATTTGAGAGGCCTTCTTTTTAGGACTAAAAACTTCTACAAAAAAATAAAAATATTTTTGAGAATTGAGATAAATTCAGCCTGAATCCTCAATTCCTTTTAATATGACAGGCTCATTCTGGGAGCAAGTTTTGATGAAGAGTAAGAGAGATGAATAAGAATTGTTATGTTGCAGCCTTTTGCTACAGGGATTGATAAACTTTAAATGCAGAAGGCCAGGATGTATTTTAGGCTTTGAGAGCTTGGCGTTCCCCGGCTGTACCTCTGACACTGGGACAGAAGCAGCCGTCGATAATGAATGGACATGATTGTGCTTCAGTCAAGCTTTATTTACAAGCCCAGACTTGGTGGCCGAGTGAGTCACTGCAGTGCCGAAAGCCACATGGCCAGTCCTGGTTTCAGATCCTGGGTTGCACTGAAAACACTCTGGGCACGGGCGTGCACATGCCCAAGAGCCTGATGACCTGGGGGCTGGAGGAAGGGGAGTGAGGCAAGGCCAGACCCTGGCAAGGGTGCTTTTCTTTTTCTCTCTCTCTCTCCTGCAAACATGTGCTCTTCATCATGAACTAAAAACAAAAAACAAACAAAAAAAACTTCACACTTTATAGACACTGAAATTTGAATTTCATATAATTTGCATAGTTATGGAATATTAGGGTTCTTTGCTTTCTTCTCCCATCATTTAAAAATGTAAAGGCTTGTGGGCGGTACAGAAACAAACGTGTTTTTGCCTACCCCAGTTTACAATTTCCATTATCTTATGTGGTCTACTGCCCCGTGATGGTAGGTTATTGTTTCCGATAGATAGATGCTGTTGCTTCCATTTTATAGTGGAGGAAACTGAGGGCCAGGGAGGGACACATACAGGCTATGGCAAAGGGGTGCCAGAAGAGAGGAGAACATCAAAGAAAGGGGAGATGGGAGAAAATCTGGGGCCAAACTTTTCCCTTAGGAGTGGGATGGCGAAGGTGGACAGTGACTCCTCTGTCTTCACATTGGGGTGGGGGTGGTCAGGGAGATGCGTAAGTGAGAAAAACGACTTGCACTCATTGTGTCTTAGGTGTTGGGCTACCTTTGGGGGGTAGGGCTAACAGCCACATTTCTAACTTGTCAATAAAACCCAGATGTAGCAGGAGCTGAAAGAGCCAGAACAACTCACTCAGCGTCCTGTGAGCGCAAAGTGGTTGTGACCCCAGGAAACCACAGTGACTTTGGCTCTGGTTCAGCTGACATGCTCAAGTCTAGCCACAAATGACCAGAAAGCAGCTGAGGAAAGTTTAGAATTTCTCCTGGCAGGCACAGTCCAGGCAGGAGTCCGAACCCTCCCAGGGAGCATGGTGCCCCAGGAGGCTGCTCTCAGGCCTCCAGGCTTCAACCTGCCTTCCCCACCCTCTTTTCTATTTGGTTCTGCCTTCTCCTAGCAAATCGAGAGCCACCTAAAGTGTGGCAGAACAGCCGCGGTTGGCAGCTTGCGGTCGCTATGGCTCGTTCCAGCTGCAGCTCTGCTTGGAAAACACAGTTCGACACTTTCTGTGTGTGGGAAACTCCAGTGGGGGGCTGAAGGGTTCCCTGAGAAGTCAGATGGGCTCCAACTGTAAATGACACACGAGAGAATGATGCTGAGGCAACCCTAGAGCAAGACAGTCATGGGGTGTGGCTTTGCCTTTTGACCATCTTCCAGCTTTGGAGGCTGCTTCCCATCATGCGCATCACCTGCTGGAACTGTTTGCCAGTGGCCAGTGAGAGAAAACTATGCGGCAGGGTCCCAGATCGGGTCCGTGTAGCCGGCCTATCGTGAGAGTGGACGGCGGGACTCAGCATCTGGGCTGAGCAGACCATGTTTGGGAGGGACCACACGGCTGGTGGGATTGCATTCCAACATTTATTGAGCCCCTACTATGTGCTAAGCACCGAGTTAGGTGTTGGAGCTAAAAACATAAGTGCAGACATGGTCCTGGCATAGGAGGAGCTCAGAGATTCACAGAGAGGAAAGAACACAGACCCTTTTGTTTTATGACTTTTGCTGCCAACAGCTCTAGGGAGACAGGTGAAAGCAAAAACAGCAAACACGGAGGAGTTATGACAGCTTCCCTAGAGGTGCAGACAGCCATGGAACCTGGCCTGGTTGGTGCCAGGCCTGCCTCTTCTAACTGCTTTCCAGCCAGGTGCGCACTGGGAAGTTCTCAAACTTCTCTGAGACTTGGTTTCCAAATCCATAAAATGGAATTTAAAATATCTTCCATCAGGGCTACAGTGAAGAGCAAATAGAGAACATAAGTAAAGGACTTCCCGATGTTTTGTTTGTTTGCTTGCTGTAGGGTGCATGTGCTCGCTGGAGAGAGGAGAAAGAGAGAAAGTGAGAAATCACCCCCCCAGCAGGGATGGCCACACTGCAATTTCTTCTCCTTCATTCTCCTCCAGGGGTCTTGGGCACACAACACATGCATCTGGTGTGATTTTTAAGCCGCCAAGTCCGTTACTCGAACCATGGCCGACCATGTGGGATCCAGCCACCTTAAACACTATGTCACCTGCTGGTCCAGGATCCCCAAAATTAAAAATACAGTTTTTACCAAAAAATGGAATCCCTTAACATACTGGTGTGTTTCATGTGTTTCACCTAACAGAGCGACCTGTGCTGTTTCAATGTCCTGACAATTTCTTCTTTCATTGTTTAGAGGTTTCTGGAAATTGGTTTCTAAGCTAATCATTTATTATCTAATTACTTTTTTGACATTGATGTCATCCTGGTTTTGATCATTTCAAACAAAGCTGTGATAAACAGGCTCTTGGCCAAATCTTTGCACTAGCCCATGACAATTTCACAAGAATGAATTCTTAGAAGTGCTTTTGTACAGCGACCAGCAGTTAGCATAATGGCTATGTCACTGGACTCCCATGTAGTCGACCGCGGTTCACGTCCTGGACCCGGTGGCTTAAAACTCACGCCGGGCGCATGTGCGTGCGTGCCCAAGATCCCAAGAGGAGAATGGAGGAGAAGGGATAGCGGTGTGGCCATCCCCCCGGGGGGTAATTTCTTGCTTTCTGTCTCTCTGTCTCTGTCTGTCTGGCGAGCGCACACACCTTATAGCAAAATCCTCTCAAAAAAAAAAAAAAAAAAAGTGCTTTTGTAGAGTCAAAAGCCTTGTACATTCTTAAGGCATTTTATAAGTATTCCCCTTCAGAAAAGTAGCATGTGGCCAGCCCTGTAGCACAGTAGTTAAGTCCAGAACATTGAACAGCCAGATCCCACTTGGCCAACAACAGTTCGAATGCTGGCCTGGGCATGTGAGTGTGTGCATGCCCTGAATCCTGATAGGGTGGAGAAATGGAGGAGAAATGATTGTGGTGTGACCATGCCTTGTTGTGGGGTGCTTTATCTCTCTCTCTGGTAAGTGCATGTGCCCTCTGGAAATTAAAGAAAAAAATTAAGGACTCGCCCCATGGCCTAGCAGTTAAGGAAGCTGGATCTCATATGGTTGACTCTGTGGTTTGAATCTGACTCTTGTGGCTTGAAAAAATGCTGGACATGGGTGTGTTCCCAAACTCCCAACAGGATGGACAAACGAAGAAGGGATTGCAACGTGACCATATCCAATAGGAGGTGTTTTCTCTTTCTCCTCTCTCTCTCTGGCAAGCACATGTGCCCTCTAGCACATTAAAAAAAAAAAAAAAATTTTTTTTTAAAGGAAAGTAGTACGGTTGGACACTCACCAGCAGTAAAAGCAAGCCCATTTCTCATACTGTTGCCAACAAGGTGGCCCCAAGAGCTGGACATAGCGCTCCTGGCTGGGTTTGGAGTTGCTCTTATCCTGACCAGGCAAGCTGCTGACTGGCCTCCAAGCAAGACTTGAGGCCCTGCTCACAGATACTGAATGGAAGCTTCCATGGTTTGCTTATAGAGCCTGGTGCACGGGACCTCATATTTACCCCATTGAATTTTATCTTGTTGGATTTAGCTTATTTTCTCTGCCTTTTGAGATCTTCTTAGATTTTGATTTTTTTCCATTCAACCCACGTAATATTATTCTTTTTTCCAATGCTGTTTATCTGGAAATTTGATTGGTGTGTGCTTTATATTTTTATCCAACTCATTTATAAAGATGTCACATGAACCAGGATCCAGAGTGGAGTCCTGAGACATATCATTGCCTCCACTTTGACACTGCCCAGTTAATGGACACCTTTTAGTGATAGTACCTCAGGCAGCGGCAAACATGCCTCATTGCGTTCCTGCTCAGCCTTACGGTTTCATCCATAGGGACAGCCTATTCTGAGCCCTGTGGGCCAGGTTAGAGAGCTGGGACTCATCTCCATGGCCATGGTAGGGAGAGCATGAGGATCAGCAGAGACAGAAGCAAAGCTGGGTTTGCTGTGTCCTCAGAAGCAGAAGGACAAGAGAGAATGAGGGGTGCCAAACGCGCCCTCGAATACCACACCCACACTCGTGACAAGGACATTAATCCATGAAGCAGAACCTTGTGGCTTAATCACCTCTTAAAGATCCCATCTCTTAACCGTTACAATGGCAATTAAAATGTGGCATGAGTTTTGGAGGTGACAGACATTCCAGCCACAGCACCTATCCCCACCTGGGACCCCTCTGTAATCATAGGTGGGAAAGGCTTCCTTTTTGATCTGAAAATTGTGATAACAAGCTTCTGCTCTGGGTCCACTTAGCCTGTCTGACCTCCCATTCACGGGCCGGTGAGACTACCTAGTCTTCGCTTGGGTCATGGCCTTCGCCGTCCAGTGTCAGCACAAGGCCTGTGAGGGCCAGAGCCACAGGCGTCTGTAGCACTTGTCTTCCCATCCTGGAAGAGCCACCTGTGGGAGCACGTTCCAAATGAAGCCTCGGCCTTTTCCTTCTCAGCCATCTTTTCTTTCCATGTCTCTTTTCTCCAGACTTCCCTGACCCCTCAGCTGGGGCCTCTCCCATTTCCACTCTGCTCTACCTGGGGCACCCCAGGCTTGGCAGTTATCCACTCACCACCTTATGAGGTTTTGTACTTTCTCATCTATCACCAGGTGCCAAGACCTTATAGATACTGTCCTTGAACTCAAAAGAAAAAGGAAGAAAACTTAATTTCTTCATTGCTTTGCATCCATTCTAATTCAGATCTCAGCACTGGAGTGTCCCATCAGGAAGTCCCTTTCCTTCCTCTCTTCTCTCAGGCGGCCCCTTCCTCTTTGAGGCGTTTCTTTCTACCCTTGAGATTGTACATTTCACCTATAACTACTGCATCTCTTTTTCCTTACTGACATGTTGATTTTAATTGTGAATATAATCTCCTTATAAGAAAATAAAACCATGACATAACACAGCACGTCCTCTCCCAGCCTCCTTCCCCAGCTCCAGAGATAATCCCAATATTAGTCGATATGGTATCCTTTCAGGACTTTTGCCTATGCATTTATACCAAAAAATAGAAAACTATGAAAAACATACTTCTTTTTCCATGCTTTAAAAATGATGCACATAGGCCCAGCCAGAGTGGTGTGCACTGCTAAGTCTGCACTCTGCAGGCTGGGACCACAGAAAGGCCTGGGTTGGATTTCCAGTCCCATCTAAAGCCTGGGTACCTATAATCCCAGCAGCACGAGAGGCTGAGACAGGAAGATGGCGAGCTTGAGGCTGGCCTGGGCAACATAGGGAGAGTCTGTGCAGAAAAGAGCAGAGCATGGGGGGCATGTGGCTTAGTCCCAGCAGGGACACTGAGGCAAAAGGACTGCAACAGCAAGACCCTGTCTAAAATAATAATAATAATAATAATAATAATAATAATAATAAAAACACTCACATAATTTTTTAAAAAATTGCTATAGGTCATATGCGCTCACTGGAGAGATAGACAGAAAGAGAAGAAGTGAAAAATCACCTCCTAGGGGGATGGCCACACTGCAATCCCTTTTCCTCCATTCTCCTCCTGGGATTATTTTTGGGCACGAATGCACACACGCCTGGAGTGTTTTTCAGGCCACCAGCTCCAGGACTGTGCAGTCAGCTATATGGGCCCCACACTGGCCCCACATAAATGTTTTTATGCTCTACAGTCTATTCTGCAGCTTGCTCTTCTCACTCAACAGAATGGTTAAGGAATCTGTCCATGTAGGCCCATATAGCTCTGCCTTGCTCTTAACTGCATGTGGTTTCCCATAATTTGGGCTCTTGGATCCAAACTGAACAACTGTGCATGGTCTGTTTCTCTAGTTTAAGAGCGCCAGTTTTCCCATGACTTTGCCAAAGCTTATTGTAAAACCTTGAATCTTGACAATATAATGGGTAGAAAGTGGCCTTATTTCCATTTCTCTGATAACTAGTGAAATGAAACATCATTTTCATATCGCTGTTGGGTATTTGCATTTCCTTTTCAGTTAATTATCTATTGAGTTGTCGTAAAAGTCATGCATTTTTGCATAGAAAAACAGAAAAAACACGTCACAACTTTTCCTATGGCCCAATATTCACTTTCTTTGTTTCTTTTTAGGACTGTTCACTTCTTTTCTATAGATTTGTGTTTTTTATATATTGTAAACAATCATTCTTCACTGGGTATATTGCAAATTTTTTCAACTCCTTTCCTAATCTTCAAGTTGTTTAGTGATTCTGGCCATTGGATGAAAGCTTTGTAGCCATTTCTTTTTTGTTTGTTTTCAAAGAGAGATTTTTGCTATAGGGCATGTACATTCACCAGAGAGATAGAAAGGAAGAAATCATCCCCTGGCGGGGGGGGGGGGGGGGGGGGGGGGGGGATGGCCATGCTGCAATCCCTTTTCCTCAATTCTCTTTCTGGGATTTTGAGCATGCACACACGCTCGCACACCCACCCAGCATGATTTTGAAGCCACCGGGTCCGGGACTCGAGCCAGGGTTGGCCATGTGAGAGTCCAGCAACGTAACTGCTACACCATCCTCTGGTCCCTGAAGCCATTTATTTAAAGGCAGATGCATTAGTTTGCTAGGGTTGCATTGGTTTATAAAGAACTGCACATGGGGTTGCTTTAACAACAAATGTATTTTCTCATAGTTCTGGAGACTAGAAGTCCAACATCAAGATGGTGTCAGGATTGGTTTCTTCTGAGGCCTCACTCCTTGATTTGTAGATAGCTGCTTTTTGCTGTGCCTTCACATAGTCTACCCTTAGGATGCATCTGTGCCCCAGCCTGTTTTTCTCATAACAACCCCTGTCCTGTGGGAGTAGTCCAATTGGACATTGGTCATACTGAATTGCTAACCACTTTTTAACTTAATTACCCTTTTTAAATACTCTATCTCCAAGTACAATCACACTTGGAGATACTGGAGGTTAGGACTTCAGCAGGTGACTTTGGGTGGACACAATTCAGTCCATAACAGCAGGGCAGAGAGCAGAAAACCAACTGCCAGAGCAGGAGGCCAGGTCCATGCCTGTCCCTTCTGGATCTGGACCCTGATGGCAGGTGGGTCAGGCTCCAAAGCCAAGAAGACTGTCTCTAACATGACTTGTCAAGTGACCAATTGCTTCTGTTCTCCCCCAACCTGCAAGGTGCTCCAGCCCCCAGTTCACTCAGTCACACTCACCATGTGTGAAGAGGAGACCACTGCGCTTGTGTGTGACAATGGCTCCGGCCTGTGCAAAGCAGGCTTTGCAGGAGATGATGCCCCCCGGGCTGTCTTCCCCTCCATCGTGGGCCGCCCTCGCCACCAGGTATGTGCTCATCTGGACCCAAGGCTTTGAGCCACTGGCAGTAAGCACTGTGTAGACTATGTAGTGTGTGTGTGTGTGTGTGTGTGTGTGTGTGTGTTTTGGGGGGGGGGGTGTACATGGATCGATGCAAGTATGTATGGATGTATGTGTGCTGGGGTGAGGAGCTCTTTTCTGATCATCTGATAGAGTAGGACCCTTTAAGTAGAAATATGCAAGGTCCAAACAAATATCCATCAGGCATACAATGATGCAGTAGGTCATGGAAAAAGTCGACAAATTTTGCATAGAAGAACATAGAAAAAATACGACAAGACTTTTTGGATGACCCAATATAATAGGTAGCTTAAGTTTTGGAAGTTGCTAGGTTTGGAAGAATTAAAATTTATGCAATTAAACGAGCCTCTTGGCTTTTAAGAAATGTACATTCTATGAACATACTCACACAACTAACTTGAGATCATGGCTGCGATAGAAGCAAAATACTTCCCCAGGGGAGCTCATGGGGGGAAGCGGGCGGTGGTTACATCTGAACAGAGGGATTTAGGAAGGGAATGGCTTCATACAGAAAGGATACCTTGAGGGTAAGGAGGCATTCAGGAAGCATGAGCAAAGATTTGGAGAGGTGTCAATGCAAGCACCAGGTGTCAAGGAGTGCAAGTGTGAGTCCTATGTGTGTGAAGTAAGGTGAGGGGAAGAAGTGCATGGGCCCTGTTTTATCCCAGAAATTGATGTGGTCTTATGAGAAGGAAGGAAGACCAATGGGAACCCTCCATCTTCTCTTCCTGTCACCTCCACACTCTCCAGTACTTAGCCCACCCTTGCTATCCATGTCCAGGAGAAGGAGGGCTCTTCTTCCTACTTGTGTCCTTCTTTAGAGACCCTCCAGTGCCCGAATCCTTCTGTGTGGAGTCCTTGACCAACTCACTCCTCTTTCCTTCTCTTTTGCATTGCAGGGCGTCATGGTGGGAATGGGCCAGAAAGACAGCTATGTGGGGGACGAGGCTCAGAGCAAGAGGGGGATCCTAACTCTCAAATACCCTATCGAACACGGCATCATCACCAACTGGGATGACATGGAGAAGGTATCTGTGGCCTCCTCATGCATGCACTTATTTTACAGTAATGAGAATGTACCATTGTGCCCCTCTTGTCCCACAGGCCTCTAAGCCCTGTTAATCCTTCCTCTAAAATGTCCCTCACATCTTTCTTCCTTTCCATTCTATGCCCCAACCATTTCTCCAACCTACACTGCCAACATTTCTCCCTGGACTATTGTAGTGGTTTCTGCTAGTTTCTTTGTCTCCTGCCCTTAACTCGCCCAACTAGTTCTTGACACTGCTGCTACAAAGCTTATGTTTTTAGAAATAGATCAGCTCATGTCACTCACCTCCTCAGGAGCTGGTGGTAGCTCCTCATTACCTAGCAATAGAGTCTCAACTCCCTGTTGTGGCATTGGAGGACCTGACCCCGCCTAATTCCCAGTCTCGCCTTTCATGCAGAATTTACTCTAGCCAGTGTCACCCTCTAAAATGAGGATGCAGAGAGCCTCCTTCCTGTCTATGTTCCCAGCCATTCCTTCAGCTAGGTGTGTGGATGTTGTACTATTATGATCATTCTCTATGGAAAGCGTTCGGTAGAACTCTCTAGGAGTTTCTAGAAGCTTCTTTGTGTAAGTAAACGTCAAGGGAGAGAGTGTCAATTTTTTTTTAAAGAATTATTCTATTTAACTTTATTTATTTACTTACTTATTTTTTAATTTGACCAGAGAGGAACAGAGAAAGCGAGAGAGAAAGTGAGAAAGCAAGCCGCTAGGTCCAGCACTCAAACGGAGGTCAGCCATGTGGGAGTCCAATGACCCTAACCACTATGCGACCAGCCAGTCCTGGGAGAGAGTGCCAATTTTCACATAGTAGAGTTTGTAGTGAACAAAGTCATATGTGCAGACTGTTAATAGAGCCTTTCTAATGTTCTTTTGTTCAATTCCACTGACAGTCATCCGAGAGTTATTTCTGCAGTGACTATCTTCTGGGACGTAATAGAGGGCTTATTAAGCAGACTGCAACTGGGAATGAAGAATGCTGATTTGAAATATATAATTATACTTTTCTTAAATCTTAAATTCAGTCAGTCTGGATGGGAAATAACTACATAAATTTCAACAGTGGGATACGTAAGAGCACAGACACGGGAGTGACAAGAGCATCTGGCTGCAAATCCTACCCTCCAAGTCTTAGTTTTCTCGTTTGTGCAATGAAGCTAAAAATACAGAATTTGGGGCCAACAGTGTGGTGGTTAAGGCTCTGAATTCTCACATGGCAAACTATGGTTCAAGTCCTGGACCTGGTGACTTGCTTTCTCACTTTCTCTCTCTCTTTCTCTGGTGAGCATGTATGCCCTAGAGGAAATTTAAACATCATCATCGTCAAAGTAAATAAATAATTCCTTTTTAAAAATACCAAATTTTCCAGCCCATCAAGAGTCTGCTGGGCTCATTTGGCTTTTTTTCTTCACCAGATCTGGCATCACTCCTTCTACAATGAGCTACGGGTAGCACCTGAAGAGCACCCCACCCTGCTTACGGAAGCCCCCCTAAATCCCAAGGCCAACAGGGAGAAGATGACCCAGGTGAGAAGCCAGGAAGACTAGAACACTGGCACAATAATGCAACATGTGTGCTTGGCCAGGTGCTTTCTTCCTTTCCTACATTGATGCAGCAGAATTTTCTGGGCACCAGCTATGCGTGTGTGTAGTCCATGCTATAGTCCCTATCGCAGGGGGGAGTAGGACAAAGCGATAACCAAGCTGGCATAGTTCCTCCTTCTAAGAAGATTATAAGCCATTCTGTAGACCAAGAGGTGCTCTGATTTTTGTCAGACAATCCTTTATTCTTCATTTCCTTTCAGATAATGTTTGAAACTTTCAATGTCCCTGCCATGTACGTCGCCATTCAAGCCGTGCTCTCCCTCTATGCTTCTGGCCGCACAACAGGTGGGAGCCCTGGCATCCATTCCTTTCCTGACATCAGGGGAGGCGCGTAAAACCCGGGCTCTTGCAGAGGTTCCTGCTCAGAAGAATCAAGAGGATAGCCGAAGCCGGGAGAAATCTCGCTTAGAGATGACACATGGGAATGCCGGTGTGGAATGCTGTAGGAAATGTAGCTGGAAGAATTTTCATGAACAGACCATAGCAGTGCCCCCAGTGAGCCCGCTTCCTTCACAGTAGCCATTCCAGGAGGTTTTAAACATACATTCCAGCAGTATTGGAATGGTTCTGTCTCATGAAGCAGCCACAGTAGGACCTTGATGGGGGATGTATAAGCATGTGGTTTTGGTATAGCACGGTGCTTGGGGAAACAGGGAACTTCAAAGTAAAATGATCTTTAATAGGGACTTGACAGCTTCCATACACATGTCCAAGCATTCATTCATCATGCATTTGTTGATTTATCCATCCATTCATCTATCAAATACTTTTCATTACTCTCTATAATGTGCCAAACACTGTACTGAGCCACCAATTTATACTGATGAAAAAGATAGGCCCTGAAATTATGGAGCTAACAGCATAAGTGGGAGAGAGCCAAAAGTAAAAGGATGAAATTAATTATTTAATTAATTAACCCTAGGTGATAAGGATAGTGATGGGGAAATTCGTGGCATATACAGTTTTCTTTTTTTTTTTTTTTTTTTGAGAGGTTTAAGCCACTGGGTCTGGGACGCGAACCGTGGTCCACTACGTGGGAGTCCAGCGACACAGCCATTATGCTAACTGCTGGTTCCCACAGTTTTCTTTTTTTTTGTTTGGAGAGGTTTTTGCTATAGGGCGTGTGCGCGCGCCAGAAAGACAGAGAGAGACAGAGAGACAGAAAGTGAAAAATCACCCCTCAGGGTGATTGGCCAAACCACAATCCCTTCTCCTCCATTCTCCTCTTGGGATCTTGGGCACGCATGCACATGCGCCCAGTGTGAGTTTAAGCCACCAGGGCCAGGACTCGAACCATGGTCAACTACATGGGAGTCCAGGGCATAGCCATTACGCCAACTGCTGGTCCCCATATATAGTTTTGTGTCCTACACTTTGCACTTGATTTTATGTTGTAAATGTCATATTTAATGGCCACATGGTGGTTATTGCATAGTCCATAACTTATTTATTTAGTTTACTATTTCTTTATTGTTGGGCCTTTAGGTCATCTCTAATTTTTATTATAAAATGTTCTGTGATCAAGATTCCTATACAAGAGTAAGTTACTAGATTCAGGCTATTTGTTTTACATCTGGCCCTTCCTGAACCATCTAATTAGATCTAAGTAGGTTTCTTAATTTATTCTCTTGTGTCTTTTATGTATAAAACAACATAATCTGCAAATAATAACAATTCTGTTTCTTTTGATAATAAGGCCTCTATTTTTTATTTTTTGTCTTATTGCATTGGTTAGGACACCTGGGACAATATTAAAAAATAATGAGAGGGACCAGCAGATGGTGTAATAGCTATGTTCCTGGACTCCTATGTAGTTGACCGCGGTTTGAGTCTGGGACCCAGTGACTTAAAACTCATGCTGAGCGTGTGTGCGTGCATGCCCAAGATTCTGAGAAAAGAATGGAGAAGAGATTGTGGCATAGCCATCCCCCTGGGGGATGATTTCTCGCTTTTTGTCTCTCTGTCTCTCTCTGTCTCTTTAACAAGTGCACGCACCCTCTAGCAAAAATCTCTCAAAAAATAATAATAGTAATAATAATGATGATGTTATAGCATTTCCATTTTTATGTGACCAAGAGGGATTTCTTATGCTGAGAAATCTTACTTTCTTTCATGGTTTACTTAAAGTCTCATCAGTAGAGATTGTAACTCTTGTTTTGAACTGTCTGTCTTCATAGCTCCTTCCAGATCTAACATTCTGCCTGTATGTTCATATGTGTTAGTTTGACACCCGAAGGAAGTACAAATTATCCAATCTCTCTGAGAGAATGTGCAGTCTAGATTTAATGCAAATTGATAACTGTGTATTACCATGAATGCATTTTAAGAAATATTTTAAAAGGAGACATTTATTTGCCTTCTAGAGGCATAAAGTCACATTGGGGAGAAAAAAATTAATGACCATAAAAAAGTTAAAAATATGATTGATGATTCTCATGCTGGGTGAATACCCTTAATTTCAAAAGAAAATATGAGTTGAAGATGAAAAGACGGATGATAAAAATGAGGTTCTCATAAAGCCTGTCTTCTCTGCCCATAGGCATCGTCTTGGATTCAGGTGATGGTGTCACCCACAATGTCCCCATCTATGAGGGCTATGCCCTGCCCCATGCCATCATGCGCCTTGACCTGGCAGGCCGCGACCTTACGGACTACCTCATGAAGATCCTGACAGAGAGAGGCTATTCCTTCGTGACCACAGGTATCCAGCCCCTTGCCTGATTCTGATGTGACCTCAGATCTAGAAGTTTTCAGGACTAATGAGAAGTCAGTGACTTTGTGTTCTCAAATGCTCTTGCAGTTGGCTGAGAGGTGGGTCTGGGTCTCTGGACAAGATCGGATAGTCAAAGAAGCATTATTTTTTTTTTTAAGTTTATTTATTCTGTGAATGAGAGAGACAGAGAGAGACAGGGAACACACAATAAGGTCCTTATGCTGGGTCCACCTCCAGCCTCAGTCAATCCAAATCATGGGCATGCAATTGCCTGGCATACTCAGGAAGGTCTCCAGGCACAAACCTACAACATCCCCATGTGATTCTGCGTCACAGAGCTTTGCATTCTACCGCTGCACCACCTTCAGGCCCCAGGGTGGCCTTAGTTAAGGAGAAAGGCTTCCTACCAGGACATCCTGGGGAGGGAGATAGGCTTGGGCCTAGTACCCTAAGCGGCACTCAGCTGAGCCCTCTTCACAGCAGTCCCTCCTTCTTCAGGACATACTGCCTGTGTCCATGTCCACCCTGGATCAGAGCTAGTTTCTACAAGGCTGAATAGTAGCAAAAATCTGGTGATGCTTTTCATTACCTGGGGTGCCTGAGGACACAAATAGAATAAACAGGGCCTGGATTTCTAAGGAGAAGTGTCAGGTAGCCCACCTACACAAGAGCATTTAGATAGAGGCCTTCTTAAGATTCTATAAGATTACAACATGTGAGTCTGAGTATACACCAGAAATGTGTCTTTCAAGGCTCTTAGGAAGTCCTGTAGCTTTGTGAGGACAGAGTAGTAGGAGAAAGGAGAAAAATCCCATACAAAGTCTAACTTGAGAATCAAGAATTTGAACTCTCCTTCTTTTTATTTTTTTTTGTGGAGAGGTTTTTGCTATAGGGCGCGTGCGCTCACCAGACAGAGAGAGAGAGACAGAAAGCGAGAAATCACCCCCCAGGGGGGATGGCCACGCCACAATCCCTTCTCCTCCGTTCTCCTCTCGGGATCTTGGGCACGCACACACACGCACCTGGCATGAGTTTAAGCCACTGGGTCCAGGACTCAAACCATGGTCAACTACATGGGAGTCCAGCAACATAGCCATTACGCTAACTGCTGGTCCTGAGCTCTCTCTTTTGAAAGAGGAGTGGGGGCTAGTTCATGACCTGGTGGCTAAGGCAGATAGATCCCACACGGTAGCTTGAAAAACACACTGGCCATGTGGCATGCCCCAAATCCAGGAAGTGGGGAGAGCTGAAGGAGAAGGGATTGTGGTTGACCATGACATGGGATACTTCCTCTTTCTCTCTTTCTCTCTCTGGCAAGCATATGCGCTCTCTGGCAAACTTTAAAAAAAAAAAAAAAAAAAAAAAAAAAAAAAAAAGGAAAGGAAAAATTAGCATAGAATAGAGGCCCTTGACTTTCATCAGGGCACTTTGGTAATCATCTGAAGACTAGAACAAAGTAGATATAAGAAGGAGATTATTTGGAGATCAACACGAGACAACCAAACTAACAGAGCTGAGAATTCACTTCTTTCAATTTTGCTCCTTCCAGCTGAGCGAGAAATCGTGCGAGACATCAAGGAGAAGCTGTGCTATGTGGCTCTGGATTTTGAGAATGAGATGGCCACAGCGGCCTCCTCTTCCTCCCTGGAGAAGAGCTATGAGCTGCCAGATGGACAGGTTATCACCATTGGCAATGAGCGCTTCCGCTGCCCGGAGACCCTCTTCCAGCCCTCCTTCATTGGTAAGGAGCTCCTGAAACCCTGCTGCTCATTCAGGAGCGCAGGGTAGAGGGGTGGGTGAGGTATGGAAGGAGAAACACCAGGAGTCATAGACACTTAGTTTATATTTATACATACTCCACATTTCCCCAGCAAGGACAAAAGAGGTATAGTTAACATACATAGAGAAAAAATAATTTTAAATAAAAGGGTAAGAAGGGGACCAACAGGTGGCATGGTGGTTAAGGCACTGGACACTCCTACATGGCTGATCACAGTTTGAGTCCTGGACCTGGTGTCTTGCTTTCTCACTTTCCTTCTCTCTGTGTGTCCCTCTCTGGTCAAATTAAAATTAAAAAATGAGGGACCAGCAGTTGGTGTAATTGCTATGTAGCTGGACTCCCATGTAGTCCACCACGATTTTAATCCTGGACCTGGTGGCTTAAACTCACGCCGGGCACATGTGCATGCATGCCCAAGATCCTGAGGGAAGAATGGAGGAGAAGGGATTGCGGCGTGGCCATGCCCCCGGGGGGGTGTGATTTGATTTCTCACTTTCTGTCTCTCTGTCTCTCTCTGACTTTCTGGTGAATGCATGCACCCTATAGCAAAAACAAAAAACAAAAAACAAAAAAAAACTAAAACTCTTAAAAAATGAATAAATTAAATAAATAATTATATAAAAAATAAATAAAAAGGGTCAGGAAATTAGGATAAAGGAAAAGCAAGACTGGGCACATAGCATGAAACGCAAATAATTTGTAGGCAGCAGAGGAGCGAGCTCAGGTTGCATTTTGGGAGAGTACCTCTGTCATAGTGTGGAAATGCACTGCATGGAAGAACAAGACTGGAGGCAGGGAAGACTGGCAGGTGGGCATGAGCTGACTTGTTGGCATGCAGGGCCTGTCACTGCAGCAAGATCCGGATGCCAGGCTATGGTAGGCTATGTCACCCTGTAGGCTGCGGAAGACTATTCAAAATGATGCACTGGGTCTACCCAGACAATGCAATACTATTCAGCAGTAAAAGAGGATGAAGTATTGATACTTGCTATGACATGGATGAACCTCGAAAACGTTATGCTAAGCAAAAGGAGACAGATACAAAAGACCACGTGTCATATAATTTTATTTATGTGAAAGGTTGGGAATAGGCAAATTTCTAGAGACAGAAAGTAGATTAGCTGTGGCTTAGGGTGGGAACTGGGGTGGGGGGGTGAGGTGGAAATGGGGAACAACTGCTAATGGTCATGGGTTTCCTTTTAGGGTATTAAAATGTTCTAGATCCTTTTGTGGCCTATTAGGTGTTATTATGTCCCTTGCTCAAAGCTTCTTATACCAGCAGCATATTACTTATCTGATGTGAAAGAAAAAATTCTAAAATTAGATTGTGATGATGGTTGCACAACTCCGTAGACGACTCTGTAGATACACTAAAAAGTGATTGAGCCATGCATTTTACAAGGGTGAATTTTATAGCACAGAAATTATATCTCAACAAAGCTGTGAAGAAAAGATGATACAATGAAAGCATTTCTTTAGAAATGCAACTTGAGGGACCACCAGTTGGCGTAATGGCTGTGTCGCTGGACTCCCATGCAGTCGATCGTGGGTTGAGTCCCAGAACCCGTGGCTTAAACTCACGCTGGGTGCATGTGCGTCCGTGCCCAAGATCCCGAGAGGAGAATGGAGGAGAAGGGATTGCGGCATGGCCATCCCCCTGGGGGGTCATTTCTCTCTTTCTATCTCTCTGTCTCTGTCTTTCTGGTGAGTGCATGCACCCTATAGCAAAAACCTCTTCAAAAAAAAAAAAAAAAAAGAAATGTGACTTGGGGGCTGGCAGGTGGTGTGGTGGTTAAGGGCCACTGGACTCCCACATGGCTGACTGTGGTTTGAGTCCTGAACTTGCATTCTTACTTTCACTCTCTCTTTCTCACTCTGTCCCTCTCTGATCAAATAAAAATAAATAAATAAATAAAGTTAAATAAAATAAATCTTAAAAAAAAGAAAGAAAGAAGAAATGTGCCTTGGGCAGTAGCGTGAAGTTTTATCAGAACAGGAATGAACCAAATGGCAGAGCCATGACCAGTGAGGTCTGATCTTACAGTCCTTCTGGAAGGTGGTTAAGGGTCTGAGCTAGGGTAATTGCAAAGGCGAAGGGTTACTTGGGGCACTGGAGGTGAGAGCATTTATGTAGTGATGGGTGTTGACTAGATACTGTGTTCCCCACTAGGCATGGAGTCCGCCGGGATTCATGAGACAACCTACAATTCCATCATGAAGTGTGACATCGACATCCGTAAGGACTTGTACGCAAACAATGTCCTCTCTGGGGGCACCACTATGTACCCTGGCATTGCTGACAGGATGCAAAAGGAGATCACAGCCCTGGCCCCCAGCACCATGAAGATCAAGGTGAATCTTGGCCCAGTTCCCTCCATCTAGGTCTCATTGTACAAAGACCTGCCTGCCTGGGACATGCTCAGAGCCAGGCTGCCAGGCTCAATAACGTGGTGGTTTCTTGGGTTCAGTATCCGCCTGGAGCCAATTTCACCTTGGGAGATGGTGTTTCTTAGGCACTGAGGGCTAGGGACGTGCCTAGCACTGGTTCTCAAACGTACTTACAGAGCTATTACACAAGAAGGGGTTGGAAGAATTAGGAATAAGGAAAAAATTGAGAGAGATGGGGAGGAAATCAGGATGGAAATAGGAGGGAAAGAAGGAGGCAATGCTTCGGCGTCTTTAAGCTTCTTGAAAAGGGCTGAGTGCTTCTGCAGAGCAGGGTGAAAGTTCCAAAGAGGAAACCTTTGACCTTGGGCTAGCTGCCACTTCCAAGCAAGGATAGTCCTTGAGGGCTAGCTGCCACTTTCAAGCAAGGATAGTCCTTGATTCCTGGACAGCTTCGGGATCTACTGTCCCACCTTGGCTATAACCCTCCCCAGGCTGCTTCACACCAGGCTTCTGCCTGTGGGCCTCGGCAGCATGGAGCCCACCTCTATCACTTCTGTGCAGCCTCTGATCCCCAAAACCATACCAATTTTTAGAAGTTCTAGGAGCCTTGCTGCTAACAGGAGTGGGGAAAGAGTAGGCAACAGAAAGGATGAATCAGTTGAAAGTTGCAAAGTCTCACAATAAAGCTGGTCATTGGAAATTAGACCTGATGTGAGATGCATGTTCTCTGTCAATATGTAAGAAATGTCTCCACAGAGAAAGGCTGCCCAGCCTTCTCCCTGTCTAGCAGGTAGTGCTCAGCACAGGGAACAGAGGAGGCCACCTGAAAACCGATGACAACTTGTGACCTGGTGTATTTCCCAATTTGTGAGCCACTGCCCTGAGGTTAATATGTACCAGCCTTCATGGAATCTAGGATCTAACTAGACATAATCAATGTAGAAATGATATAAATAGGAAGAGGGGAAAGGGCCCCCTAGGCAGGGTAAATAGAGCGAACAAAGCACCCACGAATGTGTGTGCTTGTAGAGCACCCTAAAATTGGATGGGAGTGTTTATGGAGAGGAACTGGGAGAGGTGGGGGATGAAGTAGCCCCAAGAACATGGAAAATGAGATCTGAGTTTTCTCGCACCTAGAGCTACCCAGCAATACAATCTGTTTCCTTCTGAGTAGCTGTGCATTCCCAGTTCTAAGGATATCTGCTCAAGGAGGATCTGGGTGACCTTTGTCTGCCTGAATAACCTCTAAAGATACTTATTATACTGTGATTCTACAATCTCCTCAATTTAGGAAATCTGTAGAGAGATCCTAAGGAGATGAAAAAAATTAGTTTAGTGTCTGGTGTGCTCTAGTACACAATTCTTAGGTCCTTTAGAAACTGGGAAGATAGTTAAGGAGTCAGTCCTTCTGGACCCACTTTTATTCTTTTTTAAAGAATTATTTTATTTAACTTTATTCCTTTATTTATTTATTTCCAATTGAGCAGAGAGGGACAGAGCGAGAGAGCGAGAGAGAGAGAGAGAGACAGAGAAAGTGAGAAAGCAAGCGACCACATCTGGGACTCAAACCACAGTCAGCCATGTAGAAGTCCAGTGCCCTTAAACACCACACCACCTGTTGGCCCCATGGACCCACTTTAGAATGGAGTTAAAAGATGTTTGATGTGACAATCAATTTTTAATGGCTAATCTCTAGATTCCTAGTGGAAAGGATGAACAATGTATATATAAATTTGGAAATTTCTTAGATAAAAGTGATTGTGCAAAACAGAGTCTGGGTAGACCAGCTCAGACTCAGGAATGGGAGATGCCCAGCACAATCTGCCTAGGTATCCTAACTATAGACAAGAACAAAACAAGACTCCTGCCTATATTGGTCAGCTACTGCTGAGTAACAAGTAACTATGAAATCTCAGGGGTACATAACAATAACCATTTATTGCTCATGTATCTGCAGGTCAGCTGGGAGTTCTCTGATCAAAGTCAGGGTTGGCTAGGTAGCTCTGCTTCAACTACAGGTCCAACCAGCTCAAGTCCAATCCACATCTCTTATTATGGGACCCAGGCTAAAGAACCAGCAGCTCCTTATAAGATCTTCTCATGACGGCAGAAGAAGTGCAATAGAGCATGCTCTACTGCATGGGCACATTTCTTTTCTTTGTTTTAATTTGGCAGAGTTCATCTGAACAAGAACACTTTGGATCTGACAGCCTTACCCCCCAACCCTCCCACCAAATGTCTTCCAAGAAACTCTGGATAGCCATATGGTGGGGTTTCTTGTTTGGTGATATCCATGTAAAATTACAGGCATAGGAAATGCTTTCTTTGCTTTGTTCTTAATGGGCTCCAACCTAAAATCAGTAATCTAATTAAGAAACATGCTGAGTTGGGGCCAGTAGGTAGCATAGTAGTTAAGGTGCTGGACCCCTACATGGCCCACTACAGTTCAAGTCCTGGACCAGCAGCTTAAAAATTACTCTGGGCATGTCTCCTCTTTTGGGAGGAGAATGGAGGAGAAGGGATTGCAGCATGGCTATCCCTGCAGGGGGGTGATTTCTCACTTTCCTTCTCTGTCTCTCTCCTCTCCGGCAAGTGCACGTGCCGTATAGCAAAAACCCTTAAAAAAAGAAAAAAGAAAACATGCTGAGTTTTAAAAACCACATATTGGGAACCAGCAGTTAGCGTAATGGCTATTTCGCTGGACTCCCACGTAGTCGACTGCAGTTCGCATCCTGGACCCGGTGTCTTAAAACTCACGCCGGGCGCGTGTGAGTGTGTGCCCAAGATCCCGAGAGGAGAATGGAGGAGAAGGGATTGCGGCATGGCCATCCCCCCTGGGGGGTGATTTCTCGCTTTCTGTCTCTCTGTCTCTCTCTGCCTGTCTGGTGAGCGCACGCGCCCTATAGCAAAAACCTCTCCAAAAACAAAAACAAAAGCAAAAACAAAATAAACAAAAACCCCACATATCAATTAAACTGGTCCTCAAAAATACAACTTTCTGGCACTTTAGTGATCTATTTTTAAACTCTTGGGGAAAACTTCATTTATTTGTAAATACATCTCTTTTAAGTCACTATAAATTCTTACCATGGGAAATGCACAGGTTCAAATGCATGACATCGGCCAGCCACATCTAGTGCGGTTCAGGGCTCTGCTTAGAGAAGCACGAGCACATTTCAAGCCCGTGTTTGTGTCACCTCTGAGAAAATCCCATAGGCTGAAATAAATCCATGGCCCAGCACAGTCACAGAGTGGAGCAGCGTGCTGTCCCCACAGCGGGGCAGGGAGGATGATTTTGAGCAATAACCTAATCTCCCACGAGATTTACCCTGTTCTTTTCTGGCTGTGGAGGCATCCCTTGGCCAGGGCAGCCCGGCAGCTGCTGAGCTGACTTGTGGCGCACCTTCCACGCTCCTGGGGACTGACCACGATCCACCGCATCTTCTCTTTGCAGATTATCGCTCCCCCAGAGCGGAAGTACTCTGTCTGGATCGGGGGCTCCATCCTGGCGTCTCTCTCCACCTTCCAGCAGATGTGGATCAGCAAGCCCGAGTACGACGAGGCAGGGCCCTCCATCGTCCACAGGAAATGCTTCTAAAGTCAGAACGGGTTCCCGGAGGAGGCCCTCAGTCCGGCTTTGCGGCTCGTCCTGAAACATTAAAACCTGCAAGCCTGCCTTCTCTGTGTGGGGCTCTTTTTTCCTGGGCTGTGTCTCACGCACAGGACCAGTCACACGTCATTTCCAATCCACAGAATGACTATATCAGGTTGGTGTGATTGTCATTCCCATATTACAGGTGAGGAAATGGAGGCTCAGGGAAGTTAAGGTCTTGCTGAAGATGACAGAGAACCAAGATGAAAATTCCAGACTATCCGGCTCCAAGCTAGTGCTCCTTCTGCTACGCCACCTTGTCTCCTTTTCCTTGAACACAAGTAAGCATGAGGGCTAGAAGGCTGGGAGGTTAGAAACTTGGGCTCTCAGAGACGGCAGTCCTTGTTCTCAAGGCCCCAATGCCGGGGAGCATGAACACAAAGAGCTACGTACAAGGCTTTTAGGGCGTGACACGTGAGTGGTTCAAACACATTTCCTGCAATGTTCTTTGAACCTAAGGGGAGGAAAGTCAGTGGGTTTGAGAGCTCTATAAAGTCCCTTGTCATTGAGAATTAGAGGTTGTATTTGCTCCAAATTAAGAAGGAAACAGCAGAGCCAGCAGGTGGCATAGTGGTTAAGGTGATGGATTCCCACATGGCCAACCACGATTTGCGTCCTGGACCTGGCGGCTTGCCTCCTGTCTCTCTCTCTCTCTCTCTCTCTCTCTCTCTCTCTCATGAGTGCCTGTGCCCTGTAGCAAATTGAAAAGTAATCATAATAAATAAAATGAAATAAAATAATTATTTAAAAAAAAGGAGATAACACCCTTAGGAAGAAAAATTTTACATCTCTTCCTTCCTGCTCTCTCTCCTCTCCTTCTGCTTCTCTTCTTCCTCTTCCTTCTCTCTCTCTCTCTATATATATATCTATATATCTATATATAGATATATATATATAGAGAGAGTATATATGTATGTGTGTGTGTGTGTGTGTGTGTATGTATATATATATATATATATATATATATATATATATATATATATATATTTAGTTTCTTCCTACCCCCTGCTCTTGATCAATTCTGTTTAATTTTATAAGCATTTACTGAATTTTGGGCATCTACCATGGCCAGGTAAGGCTACAAGGGATTTATGTGACCTACTAGGATTATTCCTGCCCGTCAGAGTCTCACATATAAAGGGAAAGAGGGACATACATACAGAACAATAATATGAGGTGAAAGAAGACCACCCACAATGCACTAGGAGAGGATAAGGTATAGTAATACTAGTCAACCTTTACTGAGTGCTTACAATATGCCAAGCCCTGGGTTAAGAGTTCTCCATGGATTTTCTCATTTAATCCTCACCACAACCCTATGAGGTGGGATACTAGTACCATCTTCATCTTATACCTAGTTTGCTGGTTACTAGGCCACCCAGCTAGTTCATGGCTGAGGTAGGTCCTCACCTCTGCCTGGTAGACTCTTCGTTCTTTCCCCTGAGCCAAATCCCAGCCTCCGAGCTCCTAGTCACACCCCCCTGATCCATGGGTCTTCCCAGACACACCCATTTGAAGACAGTGGAACCCAGTCATTGAGCACAGGAACCTCAATGTAGACATTCCTCTTTCACCATCCCTACCTTTGCCCTATGGGATGGGATGAATTAGAGGAATATGTTTTCAAAAATCATTAGAGGACTTCTTAGGACAGGTTTTCCGGAAGCAGATACTGAAACGAGGAGCCACACGCAAGTGACTTATGAAGGAAGTGCTTTTGGGAGAAACCCCGGCTTCCCAGTGTGGGAGAGGTGAGGAGAGAGCAGGAAGCCCAGCCAAAGGGCAGCCTCGGGCAAAGTTCTGCAGTGGGCAGCTTTGGCCTCAACCCCACCCTTGAGCTCAGGAGCGCAGGCTGAGCCTGACTAGAGGCACGAGAACTGTCTGGAGCTGGCTTTCACAGTCTGGGGCCTGCCAGCACTTAGTGAGGGTACACCAGCTTTCCACCTGTGCCGGCAGAGGGTTGTCCTCCAAAAAGAGCCACAGGCACTGGCTGTCACAGGAGAAAGCACAGTCACAAAGCTAGAAGGCAGACACACATGCACACACATGCACATGCACACACACATGCACAATCCAAGGACAGGCAGAGCACTGACCTGTTGTAGAACTGATCTGCTGCAGAGGGGTGCAAGGGGGTCTCTGTATAGGGGGGAAGAGGGCAGGCTGACCCATTGATCCCCCACATGCCCGTCTTACTCTCTCCAACCCTATCTGAGTCTTGCTCCATTTCACAGCAAGTGTTAACTTAGATTCTTCAGTGGCGGTTGAATTATTGTTAATAGAGGAACAGTGTCTTGAGGAAAATGGAAATGGAAAAAGAAAGCCAAATTAAAATAAATGGAAATAATGTCCCAGCCACTGAGGGCCATGCTGAAGGCAGCCATATTTAGGTTTTACATAATAGCTATTGGGTAGTACCTGAGTAGCAGGTGTGCATATTAATTCCCTCTCTTAGGAGCCAGCAATTAGCATAACGGCTATATCACTGGACTCCCATGTAGTTGACCATGGTTCGAGTCCCAGACCCTGTGGCTTAAAGTCACACCGGGCACATGTGCGTGCGTGCCCAAGATCCCGAGAGGAGAATGGAGGAGAAGGGTTTGCGGCGTGGCCATCCCCACCGGGGGATGATTTTTCACTTTCTGTCTCTCTGTCTTTCTGGCGAGCGCATGCACCCTATAGCAAAAACCTCTCTCAAAAAAAAAAAAAAAAAAAAAAAAAAAATCCCTCTTTTAATCCTCACCAAGGCCATTGGAATCTAGAGCCTAGTCTTTTTTTTTTTTTTTTTTTTTTTTTAAGAGAGACTTTTGTTATAGGGTGTGTGTACTTGCCAGAGAGACAGAGAGGCAGCAAGAAATCACCCCCCAGTGGGGATGGCCACACTAGAGTCCCCTATCCTCCATCCTTCTCCTGGGATCTTGGGCATGCACACACATGTACCTGGCCTGCATTTCAAGCTTCTGGGTTCAGGACTTGAACCACTGTTGGCCATATGGGAGTCCAGCGGCATAACCGTTATGCCATCTGCTGGTCCCCAGAGCTCACACTCTTAATCACCTCCCATGATGCCTCCCTTTATCATTAGGTGTATCACTCAGGAGTTTGTCAGGGGAGCAGTGCTGCTATGGGCATTATGGGGGAAAGCCTTTGTTACAGGAACGAGACTTTTCCAAAGACAGAGGAGCCGGGGAGGCGAAGATCTGCAAGGAAGTGCCACATAATGAGAGAGCCCACTAGTGCGTGGAGGACTGCTGGGACCCATCTGCCGGGCACCTCTGTCTGTCGCAGGGTCTGACTGCAGGGATCTTCCCAGAGGAGTCACTGATGCTCTCAAATTCCAAGTCTCACTCAGGTCCTCTTTTGGCCGGCTTTAACTCAGAGGCCAGCCAGAAGGGCATCCTGGAAACACACTTCCCAGCTTAAGCAAATCAATTTAGCACAATCCAGCACAATTTTAAAAATGTCTGATGTAGGGACCAGCAGTTAGCGTAATGGCTATGTCGCTGGACTCCCACGTAGTCGACCGCGGTTCGAGTCCCGGACCCGGCGGCTTAAACTCACGCCGGGCGCGTGTGCGTGCGTGCCCAAGATCCCGAGAGGAGAATGGAGGAGAAGGGATTGCGGCGTGGCCATCCCCCTGGGGGGTGATTTCCTGCTTTCTATCTCTCTGTCTCTCTCTGTCTGTCTGGCGAGCGCACGCGCACTATAGCAAAAACCTCTCCAAAAAAAGAAAAAAAAAAATGTCTGATGTATATGAGATAGCTGACCAAAAGCCCAAGCATCAGGAGAAAGTCTGGGTCACGTTTCTGTATATTTACCCCCATTTTTAATGGCTGCATTGCAGGTTATGTAATGTGAGTCAATATTCTATTTATCATAATGGCACACACAAACATTTGAAAATAGTAAGAGCTACACTCCAAGGACTAAGCAGTGTCTGGGTTATAGCAGATGCTCAGCAAATATCAGATGAATGAATGGATGCTGAATGACTTAGAGTCCCTGCAAGGCAACATCAGCTCTTACTCATAAACTCCAGTTGCTATCTTACAAACCCACAGGAGCAGGGAGTGGCCCCATTCTCCCTGCTAAATGAGAGGCAGTTGTTTACTAACATAACCACCACTTTCTGTCTTCTGGCTAGTACCTGAACTAGGATGAAAATACCCTGTCTACCAGAGCAACAGATTGCTACCTCTTGGGGATGTCTTCTTGCTTACAATGATCCCTTTAGCTGTCCTTCCACTGCATATGGGTGGGGCCCCAACACTGTGTTCATTCCATGAGACCCTATCCTTCAGCCACAGCTGATTGGATCAAGGTTATATACCTGAACAGAGCTGGATCAATCAGATTCTCTTTCCTGGAGGTTTGGAATTGGGGCCAAGAAAGATAATGAAATGTTCTGCTTGGCATTAGACATAATCAAACAAGCATAAACGAATAAAAGGGGGATAGAGAGATTTTTACTAATGGCGGTATTAGGACAGCTAACAGCCAATTTAGGCAAAGACATTTGAGTTTCTTATTCTACGCTATATATTAAAAAAAAAAAAAATCCAAAATGCTTTCAGAAGCAAGCCAAAGAATGAGAGAAAAATAGTCACAAAGCTCTCATATCCAGGATATGTAAAGAACAAGACAAGTCAAAGACAACCAATAGAAATATAGGCACAAGGACTGGTTTTGTGACCTAAAGGTGAAAGGAACCAAATCATCAGAAGGCGGTTCGAATCTTGGCCCTGGCAGCTTGAAACACATACTGGACGTATGTGTCTGTGTGCCCCAAATCCTGACGAGATCAAGTGATGGAAGAGCAGACTACTGGGATCCATCTGTGGTGTGACTATGCCGCATTGAGGAACGCTTTTCCCCTTCCCTCTCTCTGTCTCTCTGCCTCTCTGCCTCTCTCTGGTGAGCACATGCTTCCTCTAGCAAATAATAATAATAATATAATAAGAAGAAGAATAAGAAGAAGAAGAAGAAGAAGAAGAAGAAGAAGAAATGTGGACACAAGATTTGAATAGGCCCTTCACAGCAGAAGTTATTGAAATGTCCAACATACATATGAAAAATGTTAACTTCATTAATGATCAAAATGATGCACACTAAAACTACAATAAGACCATTATATACAGAAAATGGATTAAAATTTAAAAGTTGCTAATACTGAACAACCAGAATTCTTTTTTTTTTTTTTTTTTTGAGAGGTTTTTGCTATAGGGTGCGTGCGCTCGCCAGACTGACAGAGAGAGACTTTAGAGACAGAAAGCGAGAAATCACCCCCCAGGGTGGATGGTCACGCCGCAATCCCTTTTCCTCCATTCTCCTCTCAGGATCTTGGACACGCATGCACATGCGCCCGGCGTGAGTTTTAAGCCACTGGGTCCAGGACGTGAACCGCGGTCGACTATGTGGGAGTCAGCGACATAGCCATTACGCTAACTGCTGGTTCCCAACAACCAGAATTCAGACTCAGTGATGGTGGTGGTTTCCATTGGTGCAATCAAACTCTGAGCTATCTACTATTTTGGGACTATCTCCTAAAGTTGAGCATACATAAAATTCATCATGTAAAAGTTCTACCCCTGTATGCACCCAGAGAAATGCATATTTTTGTTTGCAGAAAAAAAATACAAGAATATTCATAGCAACACTATCCATTATGAATGAAATCTGGATACTTCCAAATGTCCATTGATAATAGAATAAATGCAATACATGGTGGCTTAGTGACACAGTAGAATACTATACAGCAATGAAAATAAATAAACTTGGGACCAGCAGTTAGCGTAATGGCTGTGTGGCTGGACTCCTGTGTGGCTGGTCTCCTGTGTACTCGACCAAGGTTCGAGCCCTGGACCTGGTGGCTTAAACTCACGTCGGGTGCGTGTGCGTGCATGCCCAAGATCCCAAGAGGTGTTATTATGTCCCTCGCTCAAAGCTTCTTATACCAGCAGCATATTACTTATCTGATGTGAAAGAAAAAGTTCTAAAATTAGATTGTGATGATGGTTGCACGACTCCGTAGACGACTCCGTAGATACACTAAAAAGTGATTGAGCCATGCATTTTACAAGGGTGAATTTTATAGCACAGAAATTATATCTCAACAAAGCTGTGAAGAAAAGATGATACAATGAAAGCATTTTTTTAGAAATGCGACTTGAGGGACCACCAGTTGGCGTAATGGCTGTGTCGCTGGACTCCCATGCAGTCGATCGCGGGTCGAGTCCCAGACCCCGTGGCTTAAACTTACGCTGGGCGCATGTGCATGCATGCCCAAGATCCCAAGAGGAGAAAGGAGG
Organism: Tupaia tana; assembly: GCA_026018925.1. Taxonomy (NCBI): domain Eukaryota; kingdom Metazoa; phylum Chordata; class Mammalia; order Scandentia; family Tupaiidae; genus Tupaia; species Tupaia tana. The sequence continues at coordinate 161,735,378 of JAKSZU010000003.1, read as the reverse complement.
AGAAGGGATTGCGGCGTGGCCATCCACCCTGGGGGGGGGGGGGGTGATTTCTCACTTTCTGTCTCTCTGTCTCTCTCTGTCTTTCTGGCGAGTGCAAGCGCCCTATAGCAAAAACCTCTCAAAAAAAAAAAAAAAAAAAAAGAAAAGAAAAAGAAAAGAAGAGAAAATGAATGAACTTCAGTTACTACATAAAAGACAGATGAATCTCCCAGATATTACATTAAATAAAAGACATGCTTACTTTATGATCCTATTCACATAAAGAACAGGCAAAACTACCGTCTGCTGTTAGAAGTCAGGCTAGTTGTGGGGACCAACAGATGGCGTAACGGTTACATTGCTGGACTCCCATGTAGTCAACTGTGGTTCTAGTCCCAGACTCAGAGGCTTTAAACCCACGCCGGTTGCATGTGTGTGCGTGCTCAAGATCCCAAGAGGAGAATGGAAAAGAAAGGACTGCAGCATGGCCATCTGCCCTGGGGGGTGATTTCTTGCTTTCTGTTTCTCTGTCTCTCTCTGTCTCTTCAGCGAGTACACATGCCCTGTAGCAAAAATGTTTCTCAAAGAAAAAAAAAAAAGTCAGGTTTTCAGGTACTATTACTGGATGACATGGGGATGCTGGATGCTCTATACACTTACATGCAAGGAGTCTTCAAAAAGGTCACAGAAAATGAATGCTATGAAAATAATAAGCATGGATTTCAATTTTTTTGCACCAAAATAAACTTGTACTTTAATTCCATTTTTTCATGTGAAGTCTTTCCATATATGCTCTTTCCTCACTACATACATGTAGTTCACTATAATTTTATTTTTTTATTAATAACTTTTAGGAACTCTAACTTTTAGGAGCAAGTTAATTGCCTGCTTGCATCTAAGCTTGCATACAACTTCTTCATTTACCCTTCACAATGGACCCAGAGGCAGTGAGGCCCTGAGGAAGCAGAGGACCTCTCAGACTTTTTAGTCTGAGTTTATGAGGTAAAGAAATAGATGCCATGTTTTTACACAGAGGTGGCTGTGGAGTGGGGATAGGAATGGGACAGATTTTAGCTGGTCTGGTCTCTATATACCACACTCAAGTTACCCTAAACAAATTTTTTTTTTTTTTAATAATGAGGTTAATATTACAGGGACTAGCAGTTGGCATAATGGCTGTGTTGCTGGACTCCCACGTAGTCAACCGAGGTTCAAGTCCCAGACCTGGTGGCTTAAACTCATGCCGGGCGCATGTGTGTGTGTGCCCAAGATCCTGAGAGGAGAATGGAGGAGAAGGGATTGTGGCCTGGTCATCCCCGCTGGGGGTGATTTCTCGCTTTCTGTCTCTCTGTCTCTCTTTTTCTCTCTCTCTGGTGAGCACATGCGCCCTATAGCAAAAACCTCTCCAAAAAAAAATTACAAAGATGATTTCAACCATCTCCTATAAACATCAATGTCATTTAAAAGGTCCTATACCTTCTCTTCAAACAGCTACATGACAAGTGTCCCATCCCTGCTCCACCCTATCCACCTTGCAATCAGATGTTAGTCTCCTAAAACCTCCCCCATCTAAGAGTGCTGCTTGAATGCCTGTGCTCAAATCCCAGTTGATCCCTGGTATGAATCTTGTGGTTTAAGTGATGGCAACTGGAAGCACCTCTGACATTTCCTAAGTCGTTACTTGTGAGATTGTTGTGACCAAAGGGTGTGGCAGGACAAAACCGGCTAGGCCTCACAGAGTGGCAGCAGCGCAGATCCCTGTCCCTCACAGTTCTCTATGGACAGCCGACTCAAGTTTTCCTCACCAGCATGTCTTTACCCTGGCTCTTCTCAACTTCTTATGAGTCCCACTCTGAATCTCCGCTCATACCCCATGCCATTGTTCATGCCCTCAGAACCCTCCCAGGTCTACCAGATCAAAACACGTGCCAGTCACATCCTTAAACCACCACTTTTTTTTTTTTTTTTTTTTTTTTTTAAGAATTATTTTAGGGACCAGCAGTTAGCGTAATGGCTATGTCACTGGACTCCCACGTGGTCGACCGCGGTTCACGTCCCAGACCCGGTGGCTTAAACTCATGCCAGGCACGTGTGCATGTGTGCCCAAGATCCCGAGAGGAGAATGGAGGAGAAGGGATTGCGGCATGGCCATTCCCCCTGGGGGGTGATTTCTCGCTTTCTGTCTCTCTGTCTCTGTCCGTCTGGCGAGCACATGCGCCCTATTGCAAAAACCTCTCCCCCAAAAAATTATTTTATTATTTTATTTGTTATTATTATCATTGAGAGATTTTTTGCTATAGGGGTGGAGAGGCAGAGATAGAAAACAAAAAATCACTCCCTGGAAGATGGCCATGCTGCAATCCCTTCTCCTTTCTGGATTTTGGGCATGCACACACACGTGCCCAGTGCCAGTTCCAAGGCCCAGGGCCAGATTCAAAACTGCAGTCGGCCATGTGGGAGTCCAGCAAGGTAACCATTACGCCATCTGCTGGTCCCTGTTATTATTTTTTAATTTGACCAGGGAGAGAAAGGGAAAGTGACAAAGCAAGTGGCCAGGTTTGGGACCTAAACGGTGGTCAGCCATGTGGTAATTCAGTGCCTTAACCGCCATGCCACCTTCCCGCCCCAACCTTCCACCTATTTATCCGAAGGGATTTTTGGCTGTTTGTACAAATACACTGAACAAACATTTATTTATTCAAGAGAAAAAGATGGGATGTAATGATGAACTAATCTGTTAATTTGTTCAATAAAGTACCACATTTTGTGCTGTGAATTACAGGGAATGAAAAAGGATTAATTTGTTTAAACAATGAGATTGCATCCTTTTCCTGCTTAAAACCTTCCCATTTCTTCCCGTATTAGAGTAAAAAGCAGACAACAAACACCTGGGGAAAAGAAAGAGCGAAATCTCTTTAAATTCCAATTACTTTTTATTTGTCCCCAGTTATGAAACATATTTTAAAGTTATGTAAAAATACAAAGGTGGTAGAATTGTGGTTATGCGTCTTTTTAAATGTATTTGTTCAAAGGACAAAGACAGAGGGTTACACTAGCAGTTCCAACTCCACTCATCAACAAACTCTTCCCCCACCAGTGCAAGTCTTTTCTTTCTCGCGATGGCTCTTCTCAAACATCGCGATAACAGAGAGGACCCTCCCTCCCGGCCGGTTCAACCTCGTCCACTTCCTGCCCGGCGATCTCCTGACGTCAAAGGCGCGCCGGAGCGCGGGAACAGCGGTTCCTGGGGCGGAAGTGCTCTCGGAGGAAGTGATTGCTGCAGAAGCCGTGGGTGGGATGGCCGCGGGCCGGTCTTTCCTACGTCGGCTTCGAGCACCCTTCAGTCTCATGGCCCAGCGCCCACTTGAGGGCGCGCCCTTCTCCAGGGCACTGCACGCGGGGCGCGGGCCTCGAAGGCTTTCCATCGAAGGCAACATTGGTAAGGGCTGGAAAGCGGCTGCCAGCTACTGGCCTCCTCCAGGCTGGGGACCGAGGCTGGGAAAGGGTGCCGGGCCCGGTATTGCTCCCCATCAGATGCGGCCTGCTTGTTCTGAGGTGCCAGGGCCGCCCCCCTCCCCAAGTGCACTGTGCGTCTTTGCCTCTTTGATTTTTAGAACGTTTGGAACTTAGTACCCCCAAGGGGGTCCATTTGTTGGGGCATAAAAGTCCCGCAAGCCGGTAGAGAGGACAAGAGTTCTACAAGCTCGTTTAATAGAGTGAAATGGAAGCAACAAGCAGGGCGCAGTTTTGTTGTTCTCTTAAGATAGGGTTGCCAGATTTGGCAAAAATTTTAAAAAGTAAATGCCCAGTTGAAATAGAACTGAATGTAAATGACGAATAATATTTAGTGTGTGTCCCATGCAGTATTTGAAACATACACTAAAGAAAGAAGACCCATTCATTGTTTAACTAAAATTCAGATTGAGCTGGGTGTCTGGTATTTTATCTGGAAGTTCTGTTCTAGAGAATTCCTAAACTCCGTTATTCGGATTCCACTCTATTTCTGCCTTGTCCCTGTGCAAGTTACATTAGGATTTCTCAATGCCTTTTTATTTTTCAGAAGGGACTCACTTTTTAAACTTAGAAACATGTATTCAATTAGAGTGACCTTGTTGCTAGAAACCCAGTATTTTAAATAGATAAAAATAATTAGAAAGCAAAACTTTTTTTTTTTTTTTTTTTTTTTAACTAAATCCAGTCTTGGTTCTTTTACCTGATGAGGCGCAGTACCCTAAAATAGGATTAGCAAGTGTGGAGTACTGAAAGATCTTCGCTGCAAACTGAGAATTTCGCATTTTATCCAATCAGTAAATCACCCTTTGAGCCACTTCCATATGCCAACACTTTCTTGGCCCTGAGGATACAGCTCTGAACAGAGCAAATACAAGTCTCTGCTCTCTCAGAACTCTGGTATGAAGTGATAGACAATAAGCAACATAAATTAAGCAAGGTAAAAGTTAGATGGTAATAAATATGATGGAAAAAAATCAAGGATGAGGACTGAGGGAATTTTAAATAGAGTAATGAAGAAGGGCATCACTGAGAATGTGACATTTGAGCAAAAAAAAAAAATGGGAGAAGATGAAGCGGTAAATCATGTGGATAACTGGGAAAAGCATCTTCAGGTGGACAGGCCCTGAGGTGAAGAGTGTGTTTAGAGAGTATGAGGAAAGGCATTGTGACTGGAGTAGAGTGAGCAAGGAAGAGAGTGGGAGATGAGGTCTGGAGGTTAAGGGGTAGCCAAATTTTGTAGGCCTTATAGTTGAAATGACCTTTTTTTTAAACCCCCCCCCCCCCCCCCATTAAAAAAAGGGACCAGCAGTTGGCATAATGGCTGTCGCTGGACTCTCATGTACTTGACCGTGGTTCGAGTCCTGCACCCGGTGGCTTAAACTTACGCCGGGCACATTTGTGTGCATGCCCAAGATCCCAAGAGAAGAATGGAGGAGAAGGGATTGCAGCATGGCCATCCCTCCTGGGGGGTGATTTCTCGCTGTCTGTCTGTCTGTCTCTGTCTTTCTGGTGAGGGCATGCGCCCTATAGCAAACCCCCCCCCCCCCATAAAAAAGAAAAGAATTATTTCATTTTATTTATTTATTTTATTTTGACTAGAGAGTGACAGAGTGAGAGAGAGAAGGAAAATGAGAAAGCAAGTCACCAGGTCTAGGACTTGAACTGTGGGTGGCCATGTGGGAGTTCAGCGGCCCTAACCACCTCACCACCTGCTGAAATGACTTTTTAATCTGAGATAGGAAGCTATTGGAAAGTTTGAGGAGTCAAGTGACGTGGTTTGATTTAGATTGTGAAAAGATTGCTTTAGCTGATATGTTGGAAGTATAAGGTGTTGGTTAAGAGGTTATTGTATTAAGTTATGATAAATTGGACCAGGTTGAGAGTGGTGAGAAGTGATAGCATTCTAGTTACGTTTTAACTAGAATCTAGTTACATTTTAACTAGAACCTAAAGGAAGTGGTGGAGACATGGTTGTATTCTAGTTACATTTTCAGGGAGGGCCAAATAGATTTGGTGACACTGAATGTGGAGTGTGAGATAAAGAGAGGGGTCAATGACAGCTCTAGTTCTGGCTTGAGCAACTTGAAAGATGAAGTTCTGTTTTTCTTAAGTGGGAAAAAATGGAAAGAACAGATAGGGGGAGTGATTCAAGGTTCCGGTTTTAAGCACATTAGGTATATATATGCCTTTTGGATATTTAAGTGGAGTCTCTGAATAGGCCGTTGAATGAATATATGAGTCTGGAATTCATACTCTCCCTGGATTGGAGCTATAAATGTAGATAGTATTCAAAGTGGAGAGGCTAGGAGTGTTGATGGAAAGGCCTGAGCCGTGGAGCATGTAAATTGTTTAGTGACTGGGAAGGGACTGGAAGGGACTAGCAGAGGAGACTGAGAAGGAATGGCCACTGAGATAGAAGACACAAGTGAATGCCATCCTGGACGCCCAGTCAAGAGGTTGTTCAGGAGGAGGAGATGGGGCTCTTCAGTGAACTTGGGTGGTTTTAGGAGTGGTAGGAGTAAAACCTGATTGGCCTAGGTTCTAGGAGAATGGGCGGTAAGGAATTGGAAACGGGGGAAGATAGCTGTTTGGAAGTTTTCCTAGAAAGGGGAGACATGGGGTGATAGCTGAAGTTGGAAGAGGGTTTGAGATTTTTAAAAATGTTTTGTTTTTCTTTCTGTGAGAGAAAGTAGAGCATGTTTGTAAGGTGATGAATGAACGGTCTAGTGGCAAGAGGGAAATGGGAAGAAGGAGAGAGTACAATTACTGGAGTGATTTTTTTTTTTTTTTTTTTTTTTTTTTTTTTTTTTTTTTTTAATAAGCAAGAAGTAATGGGATTTATTGCCCAAGTGCAGAGAACACCTGATGAGTTAGGCACACAGTTCATTCCTGGTTAACAGGAGGCCTGGCAAAACATGCAAAAACCAACTGGAGTAGTTGGGACCTTGGAAAAGGTCTTCTGCTGTGTTAGCTTCTACAGAGAAATAGGAAGAAAGATCAATAGCTAAGAATGAGTTGCAGAGGCCAGGAGGAAACATGAAATAGTCTATTGAGTGAGTGAGAGAAATGTCAAAATGCTGGGTCACAGTAGGGACCCACTGAAAAGTATTAATCATGAATTTAAAGTGAGACCAAGGTTTTTCTCCAGTCACATCAGAAGCATTGAAAGAAATGAGAGGAGGATCCTGCCCCTGCCTGATAATATTATTTAAAGGTGTCTGTCTGTCCTGTGCTTGGAGAAACATACCTCTGAAGGAAGCTCTGCCCTCAGAGCCCAGAGAGGGACCAGGGTACTTCATGAAATAAATGCTTGGGACAGCTCATCAGGTGAAATTTGAACTCCCAATTTTCCTGACCTTTGCCTCCTAACCTAGCCAGCCGTCTATACTTCTTCCTTGCTTTCTCACGCTTCAAAGGCTTGCCGAGTGCCTAATAGGAGTCTACCCTCATTCTGAGCCCGAAAGCAACTGTGATGTAGCTCCTGACCTTCAAGGAGCTCACACTCACACAAGAGAAAGACTTCTAAACATAACTTCCATACCACGTGGTGAGATCCATGATAGGGCATGGAGGATCTCTGGGTATAAAGGGGGAGAAGGAGGAAAAAGTGTTCTAGGCACAAGATAGATCATTAGCCAAGGCCAGAAGCCTGAAGAAGTAGCTGGGTGTGCCTGGAGTGTAAGCAGTCTAGGAGAGGGTTGGAGAACAAGAGTTGAAAGGGTAGGGTTTGCTCACTATTTGAAAAGCCTTATGGACCAGGCTAGCTGTTGGCAGCAAGAAGCTGTTGAAGATTTGAAGCTAGGATTTGCCATGACAAGATTAATTTTATAAAGGAAGTTTGTTAGTGTGTATGAATAGAAAGTTCCAGGGCCCCGCCGTGGTGGCACAGGCGTAGGAGTGCTGCTCTGAAATGCTAGGGACCATGTGTGAAGGCTCCTGGTTTGTCCAGGTTCTGTGGTAACACCTGATTCTGGCTAGCTGTGGGACTGGGTGAGAATCACACTTGAAGACTGTGTCAAAGGTGCTTGTTCTTCCCCTAAGGAAATAAATCAAAACTTAAAAATAGCAAACACTGGGGCCAGCAGGTGGTGTGGTGGTTAAGGTGCTAGAATCCTGCATGGCCAACCAAAAGTTCAAATCCCAGACCCAGCATCTTGGAAATCATGCTGGGCACATGTGCATGCACATGTACATGAGGAGCATGGAGGAGAAGGGATTGTGGTATGGCTATTCCCCTGGGGCATGATTTCTCACCTTCCCTCCCTCCCTCCTCTCTCTCTCTCTCTCTCTCTCTCTCTCTCTCTCTCTCTCTCGTAAGCACACACACCCTATGGTTACAAAACCTGAAGAAAGAAAAAGCAAGCACTATAAAGTAGGTACTTTCTTTGTACATCCTGTTTGTCGCAGTACCCGTAGTGCCTTGCATCCCGTTGTTGGGTGAATGAGCACATGAATTGGAACAGAGTCTGGGATAAGTACTCTAGTTTTGTGGCTGCTGTAATTGGCGGGAAGAACGATGCAGACCTGAATAGAAGGAATGGAGGGACAGAGAAGAAGTGATGGTTTGAGAGAGATTTTAAAAGTGGGATTGGCAGGGTTTGGTGGCCACTGGAGGTGAAGTTGAGGAGAATGCCATTGAGGTTTATAACTTGGATTTGGGACCCTGAAAGCTGAAGATGGGAATAGAGGACGCAGAGCTGAGGATGGGGTACCAGGTGACCCGGGGAGGTAGGAGTGAGAGGTTAGTGTGGTGAACCTTGAATCACACAGACAGATGTTCTGAGGCAGTTTATATTGTGTGCCTGAAGTCAGGAGAGACAAGATGGGGCCGGAGACGGGATGTGGAGGTCCTTGACTGGTGAGGGGGTGGAGTTGAAGCCTTGCAAGTGGATACAGTTGCTCAGGGAAAGGATAATGTGGCCTGAGGGACTTCATCTGGCTCCTCTGGCTTCCATCTCCCACTACTCTCCATCACCCCACATACCCCATGACTCCTCTGAGGCTTAGTCAGCTCCTCCCCTGTGGGCTGCTGTGACGCTTCGTGCCCACAGCTGCCTCAGCACTTGAGTACTGATGAGATTGCCATCAGCACCTTCTCTGGGTTGGGGCCAGTGTCACGGCACCAGCACCTAGCCCCCTGCCTGACCCATTGTACTCATTCAGTGTTTACCAGATTCTTGAATCCTGTGCTATGATGTCCATGTGGAAGTTAGTCATGGCACCCACAGAGGGAAATGTATTAAGCTGTTTTTTAAATCAAGAATTATATTTTTTCCTAATGACTGGTACCACTTCCAAACAAACCAGAGTGATAGTACCCATTTGGAAAACCGGAACTGCGTGTAAGGGAAATGGATTAGTGAAATAGCAGTTAATCACATTTAACATGACTTATGACTTCTGTAGCCATATGCAGTGTGTCATTGAAAGTTACAAGTTTGGTACTCAGACCTTGTGAAAATCTAAAAAAAAGAACATCTAGCCCATCAGGTTATTCATCACTAAAGTATATCATCATTTTCCAAAGCCAGCTATTTTTAATTGCTAGAGGGCGTATGTACTTGCTCATGAGAGACATAGAGAGGGAGAAAATACCCACCATTGGGGTGCAGTCAAACTGTAATCCCTTCTCCTCCATTCCTCCATCCCTTGGAATCCTAGGCGTGCATGCACACGTGCCAGGCTTGTCTTCCAAGCCATGTGGGATCCAGCTCCCTTAACCACTAGGTGCTAGAACCGGCCCCAAAGCCAGTTATTTTATGGTTACAAACCCAAATTGAAGTAAAGATTGCTAAATGAAATATTGTTTGTGAGTCATCTCAAGCTGTCTTTTTATTTTAAAGCCCCAACCAGAGAAGAGGAACCAGTTTTACACTTTCCAGTCTAGACACATGTACGTGAAGCATTGGAGGGCCTCCCTAATAACATGTTTCCCATAGCATTCAAAATTAGTGATTTAATATCACTGTTATGTGTCTTTTACTTTTTAAAAAATTATTTTATTGGGACCAGCAGTTAGCGTAATGGCTATGTTGCTGGGCTCCCATGTAGTCCACCGTGGCTTGAGTCCTGGACCCAATGGCTTAAACTCACACTGGGCATGTGTTTGTGCGTGCAAAAACCTCTCAAAAAATTTTTTTTATTTAACTTATTTTAATTTTGTCTAGAGAGTGACACAGTGAAAGAATGAGAGAAGGGGGGAGTGAGAAAGCAAACCGCCAGGTCCAGGACTCAAACCGCAGTCGGCTATATGGGATTCCAGTGCCCTTAGCCACCACACCACCTGCCGGCCCCATGTGTCTTTTACTTTTATTAAGTGTAAATGATTGGGCAAAGAATCCTGGGAGAAAAAAAGTACCTATTTATTTCAAGCATTACATATTGGTTGCTCTGTTTCTGTGATTCATTTGCTTCATTCCACCCATCCATTCCTATTCTTAGTACCTGGCTAGATACTCAGGATGCAGAAGGAAATAAGTTCAGTCTGTGTCTTCCAAAAGCGAGCTCCCAGTCTAGCTGGAGAGAGAGGCGAGTGAACAAATAATTACAGTGTAATACCTTGGTAAGCCGGAGCAGGCAGTAATTAACTCTGCCTGGGGCTGAAGTGGAGCTGCCGAGGGTTCCAGGAGGCTTCACAGAGAGGGTGACAGTGGAAGGGTGGTTCGCTTGCTGTGCAAAGTGAGGGTGGGGGACATCCCAGATGAGTGAGGGTCTTTCACTCTGAATAGGTAAATTTGAATCATACTCCAGAAGCTGCGAGGAACTTTTTCAAAAAAAAGGAAAAACAGTTTCTCATGACCAAAAATTAAAGGAACCAATATAAAAATGTAGTAAGTTTCATTTAAGCCTTCTGACTGACTTGCCCAGAATGCTTTTAGGCTCAAAACCTGTATGATGCTGAGCCTGTGTTAATCTTGAGGTTGGAATGTAACTTCCTTGGGGGCAAGACCTCAGCCTTGTTCATCATGTTAGCTGTAGTGTCCACCACTTGGTAGCTGCTCTATAAACATCTATTGATTGAATGAATGCAGCATCAAATGCAATTCCTGAAATAAAGACTCTAAATTTTGTTTGGAAGGTTTTTTTCTTTTAATTTATTTTTGTAAGTTTCTTTCTTTTCTGAGAGAGAATGAAAGGAAGACAGAGAAACAGGCACCCTTGAGAAGGTCTCATCAAGCCATGATCCCAAGGCCCACCCTCACCCTCAGTCTTGACAGCCAGCCAGGATCATAGGCACACACGTATGGTGTGCTCAGGTTAACGCGGGATTCGAATCCCTGGTGTGTTTGTTTGTTTTTAAGGTATTAAACAGTTTTAGATCTACTGCATGTCTTAGTCTGTTACTGTATTGCTTACAGAAACACTTGAGACTGGATGAATTTTTAAAGAAATAGAAGTCTATTCAGCTTAGAATTTCAGGGTCCAAGGTCCAGATTCTCTGAGGCCACAACATGGCAGAGGGAGGATCTTGAGCAGAGCAACTGTCCTGTCCGTGTCTCCTGTTCTGGTCTGTGTCCATGTCTTTGCTTGTCTCGTTTCCTCTCCTTATAGACAGACCAGACCTCTATGATAGGGACCCTGACATAATGACCTTATCACACCCAAAGGCCCCACCCTGGGACACCAGCAAGGAGCTAAGTGTTCACTTAACACCTTTACAGGCAGCCTCTTCCTAACATACGAACTTCTAGGGGACATCCAGTCATCACCCACTAACTCTAAATCCCAAAACATGAACTTTTGGAAAGCAAGCCATTATCCAAACACCAACAATTTGAGTTTGATAAAGGACTTCAGGACTGGATTTTTTTTCCTCATGTTTTTCACCTTGTTCAGGGGAAGAAAATGCTTAGAGGTGATAGCATGTTTAAAAAGCTCCCATGAAACACAACTGTATTAAATTTTAAATAACAATTTTTTTTTTTGGAGAGGTTTTTGCTATAGGGCGCGTGCGCTCGCCAGACAGACAGAGAGAAACAGAGAGATAGAAAGCGAGAAATCACCCCCCAGGGAGGATGGCCACGCCGCAATCCCTTCTCCTCCATTCTCCTCTCGGGATCTTGGGCACGCACGCACACGCGCCCGGCGTGAGTTTAAGCCACCGGGTCCGAGACTCGAACCACGGTCGACTACGTGGGAGTCCAGTGACACAGCCATTACACTAACTGCCAGTCCCAATAACAATATATTATTTTGAGTATCTGGTGCTATCTTACTGCTAGAGGTTCGTATAATGTAGCTATGGCAGTCATTGTAGAAAACATTGTGGGCAGAGAAAAACGTGACTTGGGAGAAGAACATTAGCGACATAAGTTTTAAAAGTTTGTGGAGTGACAGTTCTGGAGCTAATAAAAGCCAGAATATTGAAGTAATATACACTAAGAAAGTACCTCCCACCTTTTCTGAAGTCATGGCACATAGAATAAAGTATACCAAAAGCCAAGGCCCTAAGGGAAGGTTTGGTATTGCCTGTGAGATCTGATACCTCCCAGATTTCATGATATTAGGAGTATATTGAAAGGAACAGTTAAGCTGAGATCTACATAAACTGATAAATCAGACATCATGGAATCCTAAGAGCCCAGTACTGCTTGAAGAAGTGAGGCTTTCTGTAGACTAGTATTCTGGTCACAAGGAGGAAGACTAGCACTGGAGAACCAAATAGTGCCTCTCTGGAAACATTTAAAAACATTTGTCATTTAAAAAATTAAAAAGATTAAAAAGAAGAAAGAAAAGAAAACTCAGGTAAGATATTATTGTTACAGTAATTGGAACCATAATTTCCTATTATATCTAATTTGTTGGCATTCCGGTTGGCATGAGTTGGTTTCTCAGAGTCCTGAGTGCCTTTAGATGAACTAATGGTGTCTGACCTCAGAGGTGAGTTGGCACTGCCTAACACTCTGAGCCCTTCTTTTCCATCCAAACAGTTGTTAGGGAATTGTTTTTAACTTTTAAAAGCTCTAAGTAATTGTAACAGTCTTTCAATCCCAACCATCCCAACCAATCAAGTACTTTCATCTTTTCCTATTAATCAAAATAGCTTTTAGCCTATAGGTAGGGACCATGTTTTTGGCTTACTGAGCAACCAAAAATCTAAATATAGATCATCTGAGCCAGATATTTTAAGCTAGGGTCTTCTCACAGCAGGCAGGTATCTGATATAGGCAAACTCAACCAATTGGTAACTGTGACCAGTGTGGCAGGAATTCAGCATGAGCTAGAGAAGTCTTGAACTGTATGGAAGAAGTGGGACCTTCCGTTAGGCAGGGGAAAGGATTTAGACACAGGCCTGGAAGAGTGTTTATTCAGTGACGTGTGGGAAGAGCAGAGGCTGAATAAATGTGAGAAGGGTGGAGGTGGGGACTGAGATGAGCATGACTGTGCAGAAATGCACAGATTCATGTTGTTTGTTCTCATCCTGTGTATTCAGAGAGTTGGGTGGTGTGTAATAAATGTCACCTATTGGTGTGTGGGCTCTTGTGCTGAGACATTACCGTGATGATTATGAGTGACTGTTAGAATTGACTAGAAGGGTCCCCCCTTCTTTCTCTTGGTTTTGATTTTGATTCCTCCGTTCTTGGCTTGGATTTTTGGGCACACACATACACGTGCCCCTTGTGTTTTTCAAGCCACTGGGTCTGGTACTCGAACCCCGCACTTTACCCTGTAGGATCCAGCCACTTTTACCACCGTGCCACTGGCTGGCCCAGAAAGACCACTTCTGGTGGAGAGGAGATTGGGTTCCAGATACACTTTTTTCCCCCCCATAAAGGCCAGAATGTGGGCATACTTGCCAGAGAGAGAGAATACACTCACAGTGGGTGTGTGATCACGCTGCAATCCTTTTTCCTCCATTTCTCCACACTTTCAGGCTTTGGGGCACAGGTGCACATATGCCTGCTGTGTTTTTCAAGCTGCCAGGCTGGGATTCGAACCACAATTGGCCACCTGGGATCCAGCTTTCTATACACAGCACTTAACCACTGCAGTATCTGGTTAGCCCCCAAATACACTCTTAAGCTTCATTTTTTTTTTTTTTTGGAGAGGTTTTTCGCTATAGGGCGCATGCGCTCGCCAGACAGACAGAGAGAGACATAGAGACAGAAAGCGAGAAATCACCCCCTGGGGGGATGGTCACACCGCAATCCCTTCTCCATCCTCCTCTCGGGATCTTGGGCATGCATGCACACGCGCCCGGGTGTTTTAAGCCACCGGGTCCGGGACGCGAACCGCGGTCTACTATGTGGGAGTCCAGCGACATAGCCATTACGCTAACTGCTGGTTCCCTTCATTTTTATTTTTTATAAATGTAGGTTTCAGGGGAAAAAATTACTTTGTTGTGTGTTTTATTCATTTAGCTAGATCATTAGGCTGGTCTTTGTTTTCTCCTCTTGAGGAGCCTCATCATCTACTTGGAGAAACATAATTTCAATTGCAGTCATGGAGTCTCAGCCAGATTACCAGACCAAGTACAAAAGAGGATTAGCTAGTCCAGTTTAGAGACATCAGAGTTTGGAAGTTCACACAGGAGGTCCATTTGAGCTAAACCTTGATGACTGAGTAGGAGTTGGCCCAGTTAGGAGAAAAGATGTTCCAGGAAATGGGAAAGCACATACACAGTCACATTTTCAGCAAAGAACCCGGCCTGACTGAAGTTGCAGAGTTTGATCCAGCACGAGGACAGCGTGCCTGGAGGAAAGCTGAGACCAAGAGGGGTGTGCAGGGGCCAGATTTTCTTGTATCCCCAGACCATGCTAAAGGGTTTAGGTTTTGTCATGAAGGCAGTAGGGAGCTGGCAAAGGCTTTAAGCAATGCTGTTTCATACTTAGTGTGACTGCAGTGTGGAGGACAGTTTGAAGAGAACCAAGCTGGAGCAGGAGAGACAAGAGATAATGAGAACCTGGTCTTGAATGTAGGTAGGAATGGAGAGAAAAGGACACAAGGAGAAAATGTAGAAACAGGTGCAAAAGAATTTAGTGGCTGGTTGAGGTTTGACAAAGGAGGAAGTTCTGACAGTGAGTGGAGGATGCTTCCATATCCCGAGATCTGGGGATACAGGAGGAAGCTCAGTGTGGTGGGAAGATGCTGCGTTCTTTCAGGGTCTATATTGTTTTTGTGGTGTCCACGGGATGTCCCTGTAGAAATGGCTTAGATAGGTGGCTGGAGCTCAGGAGAGGTGTGGACCAGACATAAATGGGAAAAGATAGCTCGAATGTTGTAGTACTAGGTTGACTTCATGTCTAAGGTATTTCCCACAATATTGATGAAATTACCACTGCTCCCCCTATCCACTGCTATCACCCTAGTCCAAGCAATTATTATCTTCTAACTAGTCTGCCGCCTTCTACTTGTCTATACTTACACAGTTGGTTGAGTGATATTTTTAAAATGAGAAGGAATCTTAATAATTTCCCTACTTAAAATCTGTTGTCACTGACTTCCCACTGCCTTTAGAAGTGAATTCAGATTATTATTTTTTTTCCGAGAGGTTTTTGCTATAGGGCGCATGCGCTCATCAGAAACACAGAGACAGAGAGACAGAAAGCGAGATATCACCCCCCAGGGGGTGTGGCCACGCCACAATCCCTTCTCCATTTGCCGCTTGGGATCTTGGGCACGCACGCACACACACATGGCTGAGTTTAAGCCACCGGGCCCAGAACTCGATCCTCAGTCGACTACATGGGATTCCAGCAACATAGTCATTACGCCAACTGCTGGTCCCGAGAATTCAGATTTCTTACTATGGCCGCCAGGTGCTGTGTGACCTGGCCCCACCTGTGCGACTCCCTGGCCACACCCATCTTGAGCCACTCTTCTCTCACTTGCCCACGTGGTAGCTGAACTGGCTTCGTCTGGGACCTCTGACTTCTCTTCTGAGAAGTTGCATGCAAGGTTCTTTCTCTCTCCCAGGCATTTATTCATGCTACTCCCTTTACATGAATTATTTTCCCCCACCCTTGGCCTGACTAACCCCTCACCTTTTAGGTCTTACTTTGGATGTCATTTTTTTTCAGAGGAGACCTTCCCACCTGCTGAGCTATACTAGTCCCGTTTTCCTAGCACTTAATACAGTTTGTTAGTAGTTACTTGTTTCTTTAGTATCTATTACCCACAAAAGGTCTGTGAGCATAAAACTTAACCTGTGTCATTTATCATTGTACCCTTAGTACATGACAGTCCTGAGTGTCTGATTAGCACTCTATGAACATTAGTTAGATTTACTGAATGAATGAGGATAATAGTTGTTCTCATTTTCTGTCTTGAAAAACTTGTAATTTTTTTTAGAAGAGATTTTTGTTATCGGGCATATGCACTTGCTGGAAAAACAAAGACAGAAAGCGAGAAATCGCCTCCTTGGGAGATGGCCAAGCCGCAGTCCCTTTTCCTCCAGTCTCCTCTTGGGATTCTGGGCACACATGCACATGCACCTGGCGTGAGTTTCAAGCCACTGGGTCCAGGACTTCAACTGTGGTTGACTATGTGGGAGTCCAGTGATGTAACCTTTACACCATCTGCTGGTCCCAAAACTTGTAATTTTTCCACTGCCATAGAAAATGGTTAAATGATATTTTCAACTGTTATTAAATACAGAGGGTTGGGACATTAAAATTGCAAATCAAATCTTAAGGGAATTTTTCTTCTCTTTGCTTGTGTCCTTTTGGTGACTTTGGTTAACGTGGCCTGACCCATTATCAGTCCAACAGTAGTACAACTGCTGAGTTCTGACATAGGAAACGTTGGTACTTGTTCCCTTGAGTTGGACATTTGCAGTGGAGTTAAGTAGCAGCCGCCTTCTTCAGCCCTAACCTGGGAAGCATCCCAACACATGCTGTTTGCATTGCAGCCGTGGGAAAGTCCACCTTTGTGAAGCTACTCACGAAAACTTACCCAGAGTGGCATGTAGCTACAGAACCTGTAGCAACATGGCAGGATATCCAGGCTGCTGGCACCCAAAAAGTAAGTTTTCAGTTGCGGTGGGTAGTTGGCAGGCAAGGGTGAGTAATCTAATTGTAATAATTTAATTTGCTCTGAGTAGGTGAAGTAGTTTGGTTTGTCTCCTTTTTAAAATATCTTCATTCCAGAAAGCAGACCACATAACACCAGAGAGGATATGACTTGTTTGAATATGTTTAGTTTTGATTTTTGTGGGTTTTATCTGTCTGTATAAGTGACTGCTTCTGTTCCTTGTGGTTTCCCAAAGCATGTCCCACCATCCTGGCTTTGGAGATGAATTTCGTCGTTCCTACTCTTACGTATGGATATTATTACTACTGAAGCTGACCATCAGGGTTAAAAGTTAATTATAGTGATTTTAACTTCTTAAGAAAGTCTGAGGGGGGCAAGCGGGTGGTGTGGTGGTTGGGACACTAGACTCCGACATAGCCAACTGTGGTTTGAGTCCTGGACTTGGTAATTTGAGACTCATGCTGAGTGACATGCATGGGTGCCCAGAATCCTGGGAGGAGAATGGAGAGGAGATGGTGGCATGGCCATCCCCCCTGGGGGGTGGTTTCTCACTTTCCCTCTCACTGTCTCCCTCTATCTCCCTGTCAAGCACACATACCCTGTGACTAAAACCTTAAAAAAAAATTCTGAAGAATTGGAGACTTTAGAAAGCATCTTGTCATACTTTGACTCAATGAAGTGCATACTGTGTGCCAAGCACCACGTGTCTCACTGAGCTCTATGGCTTAGGCCCTGTTGCCAGGTCTGCTGCTTTGGCAGAGAACATAGGACTGTTTACACCACCAGCCCCAGCAGTGAGCAGGGAAGGACCAGTTGGGACATGAACCTTAAAAGTAGTTGAGGGAGGGGCAGTACCAGGTCTCCTCAGGCGCCATGAACTCTTAGAGCCACCTGGAACATTCGCCGAGTGGCTCATCCGGTTTTTAACAATGGTAACTATTAGCCAGTTCTTTATACTGCGCCACGTTGCACCGTGACTGACTCACTGGTTCAAGGTCTGCCTCTCAAGTCTTCCACCTTTTCCGTGCGGCAGCCTGGTAGACAGTTGAAGGCACTGATTTCTTTGCTCTTCCTCTGAAGTCTTCTCTCTCCCAAGCCAAATACTTCAATTTTCCTCCAGACTATTCTTCGTTAGGAAGTAACTTTGTTTAAATGATGGGCTCTAGTTTGTTTTCCACTTTGAATTTACTAAGAGATACTCAGAGCCGAGCAGGACATTCTGTGTATAAAATAATCCAAGTGGTACAGAGTATCATAGAACTTGCTCTGGGTGCCATTTTTCTGTTATTCCAACTCAATTGTATTACCTTTTGTGGCAGGCACATCATATTTATTGATGATTTTTGTTTTTTAAGTTGTCTCTTCATATGTCTATATGCATGTATTGCAGGTGTATTTGTGAAATTAACTTTTCATTTAGAAATAATTATATATATTTTTCTGAATATATACACAGGTCACCTATTGGTATTTCTTTTTTTAATAATTATTAATTTTATTTATCATTATTAGTTTTTAAATGTGCTGTAGGGCACATGCACTCTCCAGAGAGAGAATCAGAGAGAGAAAACAAGCCGCCAGGTTGAGGACTCAAACCACAGTTGGCCATGTGGGAGTCTAGCACCTTAGCTACCATGCCACCTGCTGACCGTCGCCCCCCACATTGGGATTTTAAGTTATGTCCACAAATTGTTTTATCGTCCTCCAAGAGATTGTGCTTAATTCTCCAGTCCTTCAGTGTGGGCTGGACCCAGTGACTTGTTTCTAATGAGTAGAAACAGTCATAGTGTAACTTTCCAGGGTAGGTCATAAAAGACATTGCAGCTCTGTCTTACTCTGGGGGAAGCCCCCTGCCCTGTCATGGAGGAACCCTGTCAGAAGGCCCACACAGCGAGGAACTAAGGCCTCCTGGCAGGTACATGGATAAGTCTTCTTCCAGATGGGCCCTTCAGATAACTGTAGTCTCAGCCAACATCTTGCCTGAAACTTCATGAGAAATCCTGAGGCAGAACCACCAGCTAAGATGCTTTGCAAGTTATGGCCCTGTAGAAACTGAGATAATGAATGTTTTTTGTTTAAGCCACAGATAACTAATACTCTTAAAATCAAATGATCCAGAGATTAACTGGTTAACATTTTTGTCCTCTTAGACTTCTTTTCTATAGAGGAGAAAATGCATATATTTATATATACTTCGTAAATGTTTAAAAAATATATAGTTTGTTTTTTTTCAAATAAGAATTGTGATTGACATCAGCATGTCATTGATAGGCAAAATCTCTTCCTAGTAATGTGATTTTAATGATTGTGATATAGTACATCATATGAAATATTATCATGTAGTTATCCAGTCCTCTATTTTTTGTAGCTAAATCTTTTTTTTTTCTTTTTTCATGGTGGAGTGCATGTACACATGAGAGAGACAGACAGACAGACAAGACAGACAAACAAACCCCATAGGGACTGGTCATGCTGTGAATTCCCTTCTCCAGCTCTCCAGCCTATGAGACCTTGGGCACTTGTGTGCACACCTGGTATGCTTCAGGTTGACCAGGCATGGAGTTCAAACTTCAGTCACCATGTGGACTCTGGCTTCTCTTCAACAGCACATTACCCCTGTACCATGGAGCCAGCCTCCTCTTTTCTTTTTAATAGATAAAAATTGTGTTCTTGCATATTTTCTTAAGATAATCTAGAACTGGAATTTTGGTGTCCAGACACTATGTGTCTTGTCCACACTTGTGCTATATTTTACAGAATTTCCCTTCAGAGAAGTTGCGTCTTTTACTCATAATCTCAGGAATACTAGGAATTCTTCCTTTTCATCCTTGTTAAGGTGAAATGTAGTAAGACGTATTATTATTTTTTGATTACCAAGATGTTGAACATCTTTATTTGTCCATTTTTTTTCTGCTATAAATTTTTAATTATTTGTTTTATTTTTGTTCTGGGAATTTCATTTACTTAAAATCTCATGGTATAGTGGAAACAGAAATATTAGTCCATTGAAACTTGGTATAAATAAATATTTTCAGAGTTTATTCATGAAGTATTCTTCGAATGATCCCCCACAAAACTTATAATGTTTTAAACTATATTGATGATTTAAAAATAAGCACAGCAACAACACGAAAACAAAGAATCTTTATTTTGTCAGGAGAAATGTTTCAATGTGAAGTTATCCTCTTTTAACAGCTTGGCTGTCAGTTCTGGGTGAACCAGGATGGCCGCTTCCTTTCTCGTTCAATGATCCTCTTGCCCTGATCTTGTTCAGACGGCGTCTCTCCTGTGTACAGCACCACAGTCTCCACGGCAGGAGCCTTGAAGGGGCCCCCTTCCTGTTTCCCTGTCTGCCGTCTGATTTCTTAGGTCTCCTTGCGCACCTTCTCATAGCAATAGCCACAAAGCACGTGTTTCAGTTTCAGATGACCACATTCGGGACACACGTCTGTATTGTTCTTAACTTTTATAAGCTTCTGAGGGTTTCTTCTAAACCGACTAACTTCAAGCTGTGTCTGCTTTTGGGAGCTGCCATCCAAAAGATACTGTCCAAAAGGCTGGAATTCTCCTCACTTGGACTGCTAGCATTTGCTGGTTCTGTCAGTATGGCTGGACCCTCAACTGCTAATGCTGGTCCCCACGGAGCACTAGGGACGCCTAGCCGGCTCTGCTGAAGCCTCCGCTGCAGTCCTTCCCAACAGTTTCGGAACAGCCCCCAGGCAGCTGGCCACAGTGGAACCACCAGCACCAGCATGGCTGGCGCCATCTTTCTCTTTAGATGGGATCCACTAAACACCCATTTTTTTATTGCTCTTTAGTGAATTGCCTATTGAAATTCCTTTTTTTTTAAATCTTATTGAGAATTCATCTTTTTGTAATGGTTTCATAAGCACTGATTGTATGTTAAGTGTATTAATGCTTTATCATATATTACTAATATTTTCCTCCATTTGTCATTTTTCTTTTGTCTTTACATACATTTTGTAATATAGTATGTTTTTTTTAAAGAATTATTTTACATATTTATTTATTTATTTTAATTTGACTAGACAGAGAGAGAAAATGAGAAAGCAAGTCACCAGGTGCAGGACTTGAACCGTAGTCAGCCATGTGGGAGTCCAGTGCCCTTAATAACCATGCCACCTGCTAGCCCCAGCATGTAAGTTTTTTTTTTTTTAAAGTTAGCCCCCAAATCCACTCTTTTTAAAAAATATTTATTTATTTTATTTTATTTATAATTATTGTTATTTTTAAATTTGCTATGTGCTCTCCAGAGAGAAAAAGAAAGTGAGAAAGCAAGGCGCCATTTTGGGAACTCAGACCGCAGTTGGCCATGTGGGAGTCCAGAACCTCAACCAACATACCACCTGCTAGCCCCACT
Organism: Tupaia tana; assembly: GCA_026018925.1. Lineage (NCBI taxonomy): Eukaryota > Metazoa > Chordata > Mammalia > Scandentia > Tupaiidae > Tupaia > Tupaia tana. The sequence continues at coordinate 161,714,533 of JAKSZU010000003.1, read as the reverse complement.
ATGTAAGTTTACATGTAGTCAAATCTTGCCATCTTTTTCTTCACAGTTACTGTCTTGTTAAATTTTTTTTAAACCTCCAAAAGGGGCAAGCAGTTGGCATAGTGGTTAAGGCACTAGATTCCCATGTGACTGACTGTGGTTCAAATCCCAGACATGACTTGAATATCACAATCCATCAGTGTTTCTTAAAATTTAATTAATTAATAAACTAATTTTTAAAAAAGAAAACCTCCAAGAGCTTAAGATGATAAAAATACCTATCTTTTGGGACCAGCAGATGCTGCTGTAATGGTTATATCACTGGACTCCCACATCATTGACCATGGGTCAAGTCTTGGACACAGTGGTGGCCATCCCCCAAGGGGGGGGTGATTTCTCACTTTCTGTCTCTCTGGCGAATACACATGCCCTATAGCAAGAAAAACCAAAACAACAACAACAAAAAACCTCTCTCAAAAAAAGTCTTCTTTGTTTTTTTTTTTTCTGTTGCTTTTATGCTTTTATACTTTATATGACTTTAAAAGTTATAGGACTGTAATTTTATTTAATTAGAGTTACTTACTTGTTCTAGTAGTATTCTTGCATTGTTTATTAGAGTAAAAGAATATATATTTTGTTGTTAATGAGACAGATATTTTTCCTCATCTTTTGAACTATTTATTCCTATTTTAAAAGAAAGTCATTTGTATTTGTCTTATATGACTTAATTCTCATAGTACTTTGTTTTTGCTTGCTTGGGGTTTTGGGAGTTTTAGAATTTTATAGTCATCTCTAAATACTAATCACTTGAAAGAGATTTCTAATATTCATACCTTATTTCTCTTCTCTTGTTTTCTTTCATTGGATAGAACTTTCAGAACAGTATTCAATAATAGCAATGAAGAAATCACCCTTATCTTTTTCTGTTTATTATTAATTTCAGTAGACCATTTGGAGGAGGCACCCTTATATTACTTGGTATCAGGATAAAATGTCGAATTTCCACCCAGAGCCTTTTGACATCTAATGAGCTAACCATGGGGTTTTGCTTTCTCTCTCTTTCTTTCTTTATATATTGAGTGTGTGCATGCATGCATGTGTGTGTTTTTTTCTTACCTTCTCTTGAATTGATGTTGATGGTTTTGTTTTCCCAGAAAATTCTTTTATTGAAAATTTCAGATTTAATAGTATAGAATTATGGGGGCCAGCAGGTGATGTGGTGGTTAAGATCTTGAACAGTCCCACATGGCTGACCACAGTTCAAGTCCTGAAACTGGGGACTTGCTTTCTCACTTTCCCTCTCTCTCCCTCTCTCTTTCTCCATCTCTCTCTGGACAAATTAAAAAATAAATGAATGAATAAATAAAATTAAAATAAACCTTTAAAAAAATAGTGTAGGGGGACTAGCAGGTGGCATGGTGATTAAAGTGCTGGACACTCCCAGATGGTCAGCCATGGTTTGAGTCTCAGATCTAGTGGCATGCTTTCTCACTATCTCTCTGTGTCTCTCTAGTCAAATTAAAAATAAATGAATGGGGACCAGCAGTTAGTGTAATGGCTATGTCGCTGGATTCCCATGTAGTCGACTGTTGTTCGAGTCCCGGACCCAGTGGCTTAAACTCACGCTGGGCGCATGTGCGTGCATAGCCAAGATCCTGAGAGGAGAATGGAGGAGAAGGGATTGTGGCGTGGCCATCCCCCCAGGGGGAGTGATTTCTTGCTTTCTGTCGCTCTTTCTGTGTCTTTCCGGCGAGCGCACGTGCCATATAGCAAAAAAAAAAGAATAAATAAAATTAAATAATTCTTTAAAATTAAAACAAGTATGGAATTAGTATATGTATTGTTTAATATTTTAAACTGTTCTGTATCCATGATTACTACGTCTCTTGTCTAATATTGCTAGTTCATGTACATATTTTTGGAGGAAAGATTTGATAGATGATTGTCTATTTTATCCTTTTTTTAAAAAAAAAAATTTTGCTATAGGGTCTGTGTGCTCACTGGGGAGAGACAGAGAGAAAGAAGAAAAGTAAGAAATAACCCCCCCCCCCCCCAGGATGACCTCATCCCCAGGGGATGGCCATACCCCAGTCCCTTCTCCATTCTTTTTTTGGGATTTTGGACCCACATGCACATGCACCCAGCATGTTTCTCAAGCTACTGTGTCCAGGTTTTTAACCACACAACTGGCCACGTGGGATCCAACGGCCTTAACTACCTGCTAGTCCTTTATTTTGTTTGTTTGTTTTGGTTTTGTTTTGATATAGGGTACATGTGCTGGCCAGAAAGAGAACTGAGAAAGTAGAAATCTCCCACTCCCACCCTCTGGGATGGCCAGACAGCAGTCCCTTCTCCACTTTTCTCTTGGGATTCTGGCCACATAAGCACACGCATCCAGCGTGTTTTTCAAACGGCTGGTCTGTAACTTTAATTGCAAAGTTGGCCATGTGGGATCCAGCTGCCCCCAGCCACTACACCATTGCCTGGCCCAATTTGTCCTTTTAAAAAACCCATTTAATGGATTTTATTGTTGAATTCTATGGGGGCTTTCATTCTAACTTGTTTTATCCATTTTTATCTCAGACATGCTTTGCATTTTTAATCATTCTAGTTAAGACATGGGCGTAAATAAACTACTAATACTTTTTTTTTTTTTTCTTTTTTAACTTATCTGTATTTGTTACCACCTCTTTAAGCAGAGTATAATTTGGGTACACTTCCATTCATAAGCCTTATTGAGTTACTTTTCCCACGGCTTTCAACATACTCAAGATGGCTTATAATTATATTTCTCTAAACATGTTTCTTTGGAAAACAAGCCGTGTTGGAGCATTTTTAAAAGTTTCTGAGAAGAGCCAGACCAGTAGCCTAGTGGTTGAGGCAGTCAGACCTCACCTGGCCATGTGTGATCTGACTCTTGAGCTGGTGATTTGGAAAGCGTGCTGGGCACGCGTGCATGAATGCCCCAAATCCTGACAGGGTAGAGAAATGGAGAGTGTGACCATAACCAGTGGAAGGGTGCTTTTTCTCTCTCCCTCTCTCTCTTTTTCTGGCACTCTGTGGTAAGTGTATATGACCTCAAAAAAAAAAAAAGCTTTTTTTCCTTGATACAGTTCTGCCACATCTGCTTTCTTTTTATTTGCATCCACTTGGTGGATTTTGCTGCCCCTTTGTTTTCAACCAATCTGTGCCATTTTGTTTTAGATGTTTCTCTTATGAACAGGATTTTTTTTTCTTTTTTTTTTTTTTAACTCAGTCTGAGAGTTTGCCTTTCTTGTTTGTTTTTTCTTTCTGCTTTATGATTAGGTTAATTTATTTCTACTATCTTCCTTTGTGTTCTCATCTATTTATTTAATTTATTATCATCATTATTATTTTAAAAATTTGCTATAGGGCACGTGTGCTTACCAGAAAGAGAGAGAGAAAGGAAAGTGACAAAGCAAGCCACCAAGTCTGGACTCGAACCACAGTCACCCATGTGGGAGTCCAGTGCCCTAACCAACACACCACCTATTGGCTCCCTCCCCCATTTTTTAAAATATATTAGGTCATTGGGAAAGTCATGACTTTTTTTTATGTTTTTCTATGTAAAAATGTGTCATGACTTTCCTGACAACCCAGTATTTTTTTTTTCATTTTTCTTTCCTTTATATGGATAATTTACTGTTTTTATCTCTCAGTGGTAGCATCTAAATTAAAATATACATGTTTAGGGTCAGCAGGTGGCATAGTGGTTAAGGCACTGGACTCTCACACCTAGCAGCTTGAAAAAATCACATCAGGTTCATGTGTGTGTGCGCACACGCGTGTGTGCCCAAAATCCTCAGAAGAAACTAGAGGATAAGAGATTGTGGCGTGGCCATACCCCCTGTGGAGTGAGTTCTTACTTTCCCTCTCTTTTGTATCTCTCTGTCTTTGGCAAGTGCGTGTGCACTATGGCAAAACTTACCAAAAGAAAAAAAGTTTAAATCTATCTATCAATGTTAATAGAGTCTCTGTGAAAAAACAAAACTGGGGTGTTGTGGCATGGTAGTTGGGGTGATGGACTCCCACATGGTCAACTGTGGTTCCTTATGGCTTGCTTTCTCACTATCTTTATCTCTCTGGCTAAAAAAATAATAATAATTTTAAATTAAATAAAATAAGTAAATCTTAAAAAAAAAATCTGCTTCTTTTTTGTTACCTTCTTTTTATACTCCATCCCCAAGGTATTGAAATCTGAAATTTTCTTGAGTCAGAATGATTTTGTAGTATGACATTTTTTTTTAACAATTCTCACATTGGCATCAAATTGCATAACCACATAAATAATAGCTACTTTACCACTGACTCTGTTCTCCTAGTTTGTCATTGACCACTGTTTTCTCATCACCACATCTTCCCATTTCATAATTCTTTATTCATTTTTGAGATGATATATTTTAGAAAAGTTTTTTTTTTCTTCCCCAGAAAGCATATGTGGGTGGTATAATTTCTGAGTGAGTGCTTGTCTAAAACTGTCTTTCTCCCTGTAATATAAAGGTAATTTCTGTTGCAAGAGAAGTGCTATGTGATGTTGATCTTGTTTTTTTCCTAAGAAATTTGTGTTACTCCCCCCTCCTTGGGTATTTTTGGTTTTTGTTTTGTTTCGTTTTTAGAGAGATTTTTGCCGTAAAGTGCGTGCGCTCGCTGGAGAGACAGAGAAAATAAGAAACCACCCCCTTGGGGGGGATGGCCATGCTGCGGTCCCTTTTTTCTCTTCCCAGGATCTTGGGCACACACGTACACGTGCCTGTGTGCTTTGCGTGTTTCAAGCCACCAGGTCTGGGACTCAAACTGCAGTCAGCCATGTGGGAGTTCAGTGCCTTAACCACCATGCCATCTGCTGGCCTCAGGATACACAGTTCTATTAGGAAGTTTCAGTGGTGAGAGAGACACACACTTTTAGGGGTCTTCCTCTGCTCATTTCTTTTTCTTTTGAGAGTGACATTTAACCTTCTGATTGGACTCTTTTTTTTCCCCCACATGAAAAATGCTTAGTTTATTAATCCTTTCATGAAAAATTCACACAATCACCACAGATAATCATCGCTGAATCTTTACTCCTTCTACTGTTCTCCATTCTCCAACTCACTTTTTGCCAGCACCAAGATTGGCCTTTGTGGTCCCCCTGTCTTTCTTCATTCTGTTCTTGCGTTCCTTTCGCAGTTTTCTTGACGTCTTTTTCTTCTCATAGAGGCCATGTCAGGCAAGTCTATGTTTGGGTTCATTTTTCTTCGCGTAGTCCAAAGAATCGTGAATCATGCCAAAGCCAGTTGTCTTGCCACCACCAAAATGGGTTCTGAACCCAAACACAAAGATGACATCTGGTGTGGTCTTGTACATCTTTGCTAGTTTTCCCCAAATTCCTGTCTTAGGTACTGTTGCCTTCCTGGATGAAGGACATCAATGACCATTTGTTTCCTCTGAAGTAGTTGGTTGGTCATGAATTTCCTGGTTCGGTTAATTATTTTGTCATTTATGATGGTGGTATATCCTCAAGCAGCCAAGGAGGAAAAGCCTGATTGGACTCTTCTGAAAAGGAAAATCGTGTCCTTGATGAAGTAGCTTTTTCTGAACTAGGGGCACACTGAAGTTGCAGGAGATCACTGTGGCCTTTGTTTGATACAGAGTTATATTAATTGCTATAAAGTGGGGCATAAGTGGCATTACATCGTGATGTATTTTTCCAGAGAAGAAAAAGCAAAAAATTTTGTTACCTACCAGTACATTACAATGTGTATTGGATCTCCTGCATCTCTTTCCATTTCATTTATAATTTTTTGCTCCTATTTTCTCATAGTTTTGGGAGAATTTCTTAAGCTGATATTCCATAGAAATTTTCTAATTCACTAATTAGGTTTACTGAGGCATACTGAAGATAGAAACTGTCTTCATGGGGACCAGCAGTTAGCTTAATGGCTATGTTGCTGGACTCCCATGTATTCGACCGCAGTTTGTGTCCCGGACCCGGTGGCTTAAAACTCACGCGGGGCGCGTATGCATGCGTGCCCAAGATCCTGAGAGGAGAAAGGAGGAGAAGGGATTGTGGCGTGGCCATCTTCCCTGGGGGGGGGGGGGGTGTGATTTCTCGCTTTCTCTCTCTCTGTCTCTGTCTGGCGAGTGCACGCGCCCTATAGCAAAATCCTCTAATAAATGAATGAATGAATGAATGAATGAAACTGTCTTCACTAGATATTTTTTTCTTTGGCAATTACATTTTTTACCTCTAAGAATATCCTTCTCTTTTATTAAAGTTTTTATTTTATTTTAATTAATTTTTTTTTTAAATTTGATCAGAGAGAGAGAGAAAGTGAGAAAGCAAGCCACCAGGTCTGGGACTCAAACCACAGTCAAGCCATGTGGGAATCCATTGCCTCAACCTCCACACCACCTGCCAGCCCCAAGAATGTTATTTTCATATTGCTTCTATGGTATTGTGTTCTTTTTTTATCAGTGAGACAAATCTCATTGAGATTTTTTGTTTTCTCCTGTTTCTCTGGCAACAGTTCTGAGCCTTCTCCTTTTGAATTGCTGAATATTTTTATGTCCAGTTATTATCCCTCTATTTGTTTATATTTGGAGGGGTGTTTTCATTTGTTCTATAGCTGAGATGGGTTCTTTCAGAAACTACGTTGCTCCTGCTAATGCTTTTCCAAGGGCTGGGCCCCTTTTCAGAATCTAAGAGTACTATTTAGACAAATTGGACTACGTGTCTTAATATTTTTTTCCCTTCCTGTGCCTTTGAGATACTCTCTTCTCTCTCTGTTTTTTGTTTGTTTCTGTTTTTTTTTTTTTTTTTTTTTTTAAGGTTTTGCCATATGGGGTGTGTGCTTGCTAGAAAGAGAGAAAGTAAGAAATCACTCCCCAGGAGGAAGGGCCATACTATTATCCATTCTCCTCTCAAGATTTTGAGCATGCACATACACATGTTCAGTGTGATTTTCAAGCTGCCAGGTCCAGGACTTGAACCACAGTCAGCCATGTGGGAATTTAGCACCTCACCTACCACTCCACCTCCTGGGCCCTCTCTCTCTCTTTTGAAGTTTATTCATTTTTTCCATGAAGGAGAGAGATAGCAGCCCCACAGGGTTTTGATGCTAAAGGGGATGGATCATGGGCATGCGTGTACCCAGCATACTCAGGGAGATCTCTGAGTTTCACGTAAACATGAAACCTTCCAATTTGGGTCAGCCTTGCAGAACATCACGTTTTACTGCTGCACCGCTGTCTGGCCCTGTGAAATGCTCTTTTCTTATTCTCATTTTCATCTGTACAAATTTCACTCATTATTTACTTCCCAGCTGAATACTATTCTCCAGAAACTTCATGAGATTTCCTCCACCATACTTTATTGCCCCTTTGTCACACGTTCTACCTTATAGTCTGTTGTATATCTTTGTCACTCTCTTCCCTTTTGTATTGTGTTCATTCCTTGAGTTCAGGAACCATGTCTTGTTCACTTCTACATGAAGAGGTATTAGAATGAGGTTAAATGAAGCTAGGTTTGAATCACCATTCAACACTACTCACCGTGAGACCTTAGATAAATAAGTTAACCACTGAGTGGGTTTTCTGTGCCAAAACAAGAGAATAACAACAGTACCTACCTCATGGAGCTGTTTTGAAGATTAAAAGAGATATGATAGCACAGTGAGCATCATGAACATGATCCTATCCCCCTTTTAGCCCCTAGCCCATGCAGCACCTCACCCACACGGACCTTTATTTAATGGTGATTGAATAAATGCAGCTTCTCAGTGCTTTATACAAAACTCACTTTGGTATTGAGTCAGTGGAACCCAGCAAAGAATCCTGGGCTCTTGAGTATCCAACACACATGTCCTCCTGCACATGCCCAGTAAGCAAAACTCTACATTGCAGTTTGTAAAATCTCTAGTATAAAGTAGAGTTGAGCATGTGTGCATTTGAACACATTGTAGTCCTTCCCTGAAAGGGCTGCATTTCTGTTTGGTTGGTGGTTAGCTTTTCATACAAGCAGTTACTTTCTTGTCTGCCTTTAAGTTTTATAAAGAGATAGCCACAGGTGGAAGCACAAAAGAGAAGCCGCAGAGTGTCACGTGGAAAGATTTGAGTTAAAGTAGGATATTAGTTGTGTTGATTCCATGTGTGATCTTCTCTGTTACGTTGAAGATGGCATGTCATCTCCCTCTATCAGATTCTTGTCTAATAAGGTAGGAAAATCTCGTCCCTGATTATGTAGCTTTGACTAAGCTGGGGGATCTGAATATGTCTTAAGTGGATGGAGATTTTTATAACTCCTTATTCCTTGATTATTAAACCAGGTTGGGGACAGCATGGAGTAAATATGCCTTCTAGGAAATGCTCTTTTTTTTTTTAAATCTCCCTCTAGGCTGGCACTACCCAAAGTCTTGGAAACTTGCTAGATATGATGTACCGAGAGCCAGCACGATGGTCCTACACATTCCAGACATTTTCCTTCATGAGCCGCCTGAAAGTACAGCTGGAGCCCTTCCCTGAGAGATTCCTACAGGCCACGGTGCCAGTGCAGATCTTTGAGAGGTCTGTGTACAGTGACAGGTAAGATGCCACGCCCTGCACCCGGGTGCAAGCTGCATGCCCAGTTGTGCATGTTTGTTCTTCCTGCATAAGCCCTGCACTAGTCGTGAAACTTAGACTTAGAAAAGTGCCTTCTTTTTAAGATAGTACTGTATAGATTTGTACAGAATTTTAATTCTACCAAGTTATATATAGAGGAAGGAAATTACATTTTTTTATAAATTGAATGCATCAAATTTCCCACACTACCATCAATTACCTTCTGTTTCTTTGTTTTTTTTTGGCATAGAGGCAAGTAGTAGTACCTAGTGTAAACATGCTAAAATGCACAGAATAGTTACTCAAGCAGCAGCATTTCTTCTAGGAAACCAAATGATTCAGTGGTTGGTTGTTACCTTTAAGAAAAAAGCACAGCGTGGCCGGCAGATGGTGTGGTAGTTAAGGCGGCTGGACTCCCACATGGCTCACCACAGTTCAAGTCACAAACCTGGCAGTATGCTTTCTCACTTTCCTTCTCTCTTTGGTCATCTTCAAAAAAAATAAAATAAAATAACGACAATTAATAAAATTAAATAAAATAATTCTTTTTTAAAGAACTATTTATTTTTATTTAACTTTATTTATTTATTTTTATTTGACCAGAGAGGGATGAGCGAGCAAGAGAGAGAGAGAGAGAGAGCAAGCTGCCATGTCAAGGACTTGGAACTGTGGTCGGCCATATGGGAGTCCAGCACCCGTAACCACCACACCACCTGCTGGCCCCAATAAAATAATTCTTGGGAAAAAAAAAAGAAGAAGAAAGAAAAAAGCAGAGGGCATTAAAATTTATATTCCTAAGATGATATAAGAGATATATTCATCCTTTTTCATTATTTAAGAAAGGATGTCTAGGCAGAAATAGCAGTGTGAGAAATTGGCTTCCGTCTCAGATTTAGTCTTTTTTGAACTCCTTCTGTGACAGGGCTTATTCTGGCCAGAGCTTATAGTGAACATCCAGTGCCTCTGTCCGGTCAGGGAAGGCATCAGCTGCCCACCTGAGAGAGTGAGGTGTCAGTCATGTTGCCTAAAGGCTAACAGTAGGCCTGCGAAGTGAGCCCATCTGTTCCAGAAGAGTGAGGCTATCCAGGCTTTGGAATTTCCAGCTCTGCCACAGAGATCAGGCTGTGGTGACTTATGGTTAAGCTTCCTAGAGACGAAGCCAGGGTGGGTTGATCTGGACACAGCTGAGATTTTGCTGATCTGAAGGCTATGAATGACCCATGTTGGTGTACGATGGTACTTTCAAGCAAAATTACCTGCCTTAAGCCCCATTAAGTTATCAGAATGGAAAATGCTGAATTTTCATTGTCCATTCACTACTGAAGACATTCAGTTAGTTGGTTATCCTTTTAATTCCAAATCATTCAAAGCAGTACTGCTTTTTAGTGCTCCTTAAAGCTTCCTGGAGGACAAAAATAAAGGTACATTCTAAATGTTGTATGTTTTTTCTGGCTTTATTTGCAAATTATGCAGGATATGTAAAATAAACCCTATACACTATAGATTCCTATGTACCCTAGAGAGCCTACTCTTCATAAATGCTAAATATATGAGTTACAAACAGTTGGGCTATAGGTTTTCATTTTTTTCCACTGTGAGTTACATACTGCCCATTTTCTTTTCTCCTCTCCCAAGCTATGCCTCTCAGAGTAGGACATTGAATTACACATAACCTCCTGGGCTGCATGGACACTTTTCCACAGTTGACCTTTTGATTTCTAGCCCCTTAGTAAGTTAAGCAGGCACGAGACCCCTCAGAGAAAGACAGAGAAATAGAAATAATTAATTAGAAACACTTTCTTAAGAAGCTACATGGATCTTAACATTTACTTGTAAAGGAAGAGATGAGAATTGATTATACTATGGGCAGCTTAGCTACGCATTCTAGGTGCTTTCTTTAGAGAGGCATTTTTGATAAAGAAAAGAATAATAACAAATCCTGAGAGTAATTTAGACTCTTTCCATTCTTTTTCAAACTTCATTCATTTATTTATTCTCCCATAAGAGATTTTTTGCATGTCTCCTGTGTTCAGGCACCAGGCCTGGCCCCAAGACTGCAGCAGTAAATAAGGCAAACCCAGTCTCTGCCTTCATATGGAGCCTCGTCTAACAGGGTCTGACAGTCACTCACATGTATGAGTTATGTTCCAAAAGAGGAAGATAGCTTATTTGGTAGAGTAGGTTATAGGGAAGAAGAAGTCTAAGCCTTCTGCTTCCCTTAAAGGAAACACTAACGTGGTTTTAGAGCAGAGGCACTGACTCCAGGTTCTTAAGCCCTATTCTTTACTGTAGCCCCTGCATTAAGTCTTTCCCCGTCCATTCAGCACCACACTCTGCTACCCCAGCTTGCCCCATCACCACCAGCTTTGGAGAGAGAGGGGAAATGCTCATCCGCAAGAGGCAAGGGCCCCTTGTTTAGGGCTTAGTAACAGATCTTTCATTTCTCTCTATAAGATCTAAATACTATCTTTTAGGTCTCTGTGAAAAAGCTGAAAACATTTTTCAGAAATTGAGTTACAAAAGTCACCTTTTCCTTGGGACCGGCAGATGTCATAGTGTTGATGTTGCTGGACTCCCACCTAGTCAACCACAGTTTGAGTCCCAGACCCGGCAGCTTAATACTCATGCCAGGAGTGTGTGCGTTTGTGCCCAAAATCTCAAGAGGAGAATGGAGGAGATGGGGTTGTGACTTGGCCAAGCTCCCGTGGTGATTTCTTGCTTTCTCTCTCTTTGTCTGTCTGGTGAGTGCATGTGCCCTACAACAAAAATCTCTCTTTAAAAAAAAAAAAAAAAAAAACACACACAAAAACTTTTTCTTTGCCTTCAGCTAAACCATTCTAGACTGGAGTGTCACTAGTTTACTTTTGGAGTTTCCAAATTATTTTCTTAGTAGCAAAGAGAAGTTACAGTAATAACTAAGTTATCTTGAATACTGTTTGCCAGTCAGCCTCCTAAGCACTTTATGAGCATTATGCAAGTCATCACAACAGTGAGCTGGGAGAGGTGAGGTGACATGGCCAGGGTGACGAAGCTACTGGACATTGTAGCCAGGATTGATCCGGGAGAGGTGAGGTGACATGACCAGGGTGACGAAGCTACTGGACATTGTAGCCAGGATTGATCCTGCAGCATTACTCTGGAACCTCTCCTTGTAATGATGATCCCAGCCTTGAGTCTGTGCTTTCCTGAGCCATTTGTACACAAGGATTTCACTTTACCAGAAGTGGCTAGTTGCTGAGCGTTGCCTTAGAAACTGGAGTTTCTTGTTCAGGGTGTAAATTGTATTTTGTATCAAGATGCCTGAGGTTTGAAAGCAGAATTGACCCTTTTGAAGTAATGGTTTCTGTTCAACTCTGATTTCCTATTTACCAGATGTTCCTTTCATTGTAGCAGTTAGTGAGGAGCAAAGCTAGTTTGGATATTTAGCTTTAGCTTTCTTTTATCTGAATTAGAAGCTTAGCAGCCCAGGAAGTAAGCAAATAAGAATCCATATATATTTTGGAAGAGAGTCTGTTTGGGAAGCCCAGACTTAATAGAAAATACATTTCCTGATCCCCCAGATGACACAGTTTGTTCTATGCTTCTCAACTAGACCAAAGGGTAGCTCAGCAGCCCTCAGTCCTTAAGTCAAAGGCAGTGGGTGTCTTTTTACTAGGTTTTTTTTTTTTCTTCTTTTTTTTTTTTTTTTTTTTTGAGATTTTTGCTGTAGGGCACGGGTGCTCACCAGGAAGACAGAGAGAGACAGAGACAGAAAGCGAGAAATCACCCCCCAGGGGGCATAGCCACGCCGCAATCCTTTCTCCTTCATTCTCCTCTTGGGATCTTGGGCACGCACGCACATGCGCCCGGCGTGAGTTTAAGCCACCGGGTCCGGGACTCAAACCGCGGTCAACTACATGGGAGTTCAGCGACATATCCATTATGCTAACTGCTGGTCCCAAGGTTTTCATGTTTTGTTTTGAGTTTTTAGTCTTTGCTATAGGGCGCATGTGTTTGCTAGAGGGAAAGAAAGAATGTGAAAAATCACACCCGTCTGCAGAGGGGACGGCCATGCCACAGTTCTTTCTCTTCCTGTCTCCTCTCCAGCTTTTGGGCATGCACATGTACCTGGCATGATTTTCAAACTGCTAGGCCTAGTACTTGAACCCCGTAGTTGTCAGAAGGTGCCCAGTGCCTTAAACCTTCACAATACCTGCTGGTCCTGTTTTTTGTTTGTTTGTTTGTTTGTTTATGCGGGGGGTGGGACTGTAATTATAAGGAATTCTCAAAAGTTCTAGTTTACATGCACTGTTTGCTGTGTATTCTAGCTGATTTCTAGCAGGGAAAATTATTAAGGACCGCTGGTATTCTCTTCTAGTGTCCCATGTCTTTCAGTGAATTAGCCCATCTGGAAAGCTGCAATTTCAGCCTCTAAAGTCTAGATGCTATTTCTCATTTTAGTGTTGAGCAGGGAGGGAGATATGGGTGAAGAATTCAGATTTCTTAAAGATGAGTTTGAAAGGTTAAGTAGCTTGAACAGACATGGAACAAGTTGGTTATTGATTTTTCTGCTTCTCTCTCTCTTATCCCTTTCATTCCATTTCCCACTCCTCTTCTCCCTCCCGTCCCCATCCTGCTTACATTTCCAACCAGGTATATCTTTGCAAAGAATCTTTTTGAAAATGGTTCCCTCAGTGACATCGAATGGCATATCTATCAGGACTGGCATTCTTTCCTCCTGCGGGAGTTTGCCAGCCGGCTCATATTACATGGCTTCATCTACCTCCAGGCGTCTCCCCAGGTAACACAGAGCCTAAAGCCTTGGACTTTAGGGCCATATGAGACCTAGGAATTGACCATCTCTAAGCTTGTGTTTTCCTAATTGGAAAAGTTAGAGCATGGGTATTATCTGGAACCCAGAGAGCTGTGGGTGAATGCCCTCCCATCCTAGCAGTGAGCACCCATTTCGTACAGGTTTTGTGCAGCAGGTGCTAAAGCACTGGCTGTGCCTACAAGTCCCTGGTGAGGCAGCGCAGCATGGAGCACAGGGGCGCTGTCTTGCTGGTCAGCTCAGGGGTTGCAGGTTGGACGCTCTGACTGCAGCCAGGAGCCTCAGGTCTTCCTTCCTTCTGACTGGGTCATCAGAATCTGTAGTGTTCTCGGTGATTTCCTGAATAGGATTTGGGGAGGAAGAGTAGAAGGTTCCCTTACTGGTACTGCTAAAATGTGTAGCCCCTTTAGAACGTTGAGGATGCCACTGGTAAGGCGGGATGGCTTGCAGAAATCACGTTCCCTGACTCTGACTTGGACTTTGGAGCCAGCCCAGCACACAATAGGATGTGCCATGGCACTAGAGACTCTGGAGACCTCAGTAGTCCTTGGGCATTCCCTAAAAATCTTGCCACTAGAGGGGTCCTTGCCCGTGAAATCCATTGGCTCTGACTAGGTGACCTCTGAGGGCTCTGCTGGAGTGGGATTCTGAGCTAGGGCAAGAAGTGTTTTCTGAGAGATGTTTTGCTTTCTTGTAACACATAGTCAAGTGTCGTTATACCACATCGTCTTGGGTGGGAAAGCTGTCTTCAGGCTTGAGGCCATGTGTGGTGGAGATGAGAATAAGTGCTGTGGACAGAGGGAGCTGTGAGTGAGCAGAGTTAGAGAACAAGTGGGAAAGCACCTGTCACACAGACTCCCACAAGCCAAAGGGGAAAAAGGGCCTCGCCTCAGGAAGGTAGCACCCAGAAGAGGCCTTGGAGTGGGACTGGGACCAGATATTGGAGATCTTTGTGTCAGGAGTTTCTGGAGATTATGAGGCTCATTCTTAGGAGGGAATATGAGGTCCTGTAGAAATAAACAGGGCCTGAGGTTTAAAATGGAACTGAACTAAGGAGTCAGTGAGACTAGAGGCTAAGAACCTTTCTTGAAAAGAACCAAGCTAGGGACCAGCAGTTAGCATAATGGCTATGTCACTGGACTCCCATGTAGTCGACCGTGGTTTGAGTCCCGGACCTGGTGGCTTAAACTCACGCCGGGCGCATGTGCATGCGTGCCCAAGATCCCTAGAGGAGAATAGCAGAGAAGGGATTGCTGCGTGGCCATCCCCCTAGGGGGTGATTTCTCGCTTTCTGTCTCTCTGTCTCTCTCTGTCTTCCTGGCGAGCACACGCACCCTATGGCAAAAACCTCTATTAAAAAAAAAAAAGAACCAAGCTAAAATTAGATGCATTAATTGCAAATGAACCGGTTGGGTCACATTTATGTGACTCTTTCCATCTTCATTGCCTGGGAGCAGGAATAGAAGGGGCAAATTACGAAGGTGATTATACTTTAGGGATAAGGATTGGTGGCAGTGATTGGGGGAACAGAAGCCCCTGCCAAAGGGGATGGCTTGAAGTAGCTGAGCGCAGGATCCAGGCTGAGAGTGCAGTGGAGTGGGGCTGAGTAGAGATTTGGGTTAGAATGTGAAGTGATGACAGCTTTTCCCTGGGAACCTGGAGTGGACTGACGGAGCAGAATGTTGAGGGGCTGAGCCTTAGAAGCAGGGAGAGCACTGACCTAACCTTTTCCAAGAGAAGCAGAACTTTGGCCCAGTCAGCTCAGTGCCATGAAGACTGTGCTGGGAGGAGCAAAGAAGGACGTGGGCTGACTCATTCCTGGGAGTGAATCAGGGCTGCTGGGCTTGGCCTGCCACAGAGGCTCTAGTTTCTAGGGAGAGAAGGTTGGACCCGGACACTTGGACTCGGGCAGGAAAGTGAGAATGTCTTCCTCATCTCTCTTTGTGCACTCCACGGCATAGGGATGAGGAGTATTATTACTCTTCTCAGTGTGTGTGTGTGTGTGTGGGGGGGGGGGTGTCTTTGTGGAAAGGCTAATTAAAGTGGTTTTTTTTTTTGGGGGGGGGTGTAGGTTTTTGCTATAGGGCACATACACTCTCCAGAAAGACAGAGACAGAAAGCAGAGAAATCAATCCCCAGGGGGTATGGCCACATTGCAATCCCTTCTCCTCCATTCTTCTCTCGGGATCTTAGGCACGCACGCACACGTGCCCGGCATGAGTTTAAGCCACTGGGTCTGGGATGTGAACCGCGGTCGACTACATGGGAGTCCAGCGACATAGCCATTACGCTAACTGCTGGTCCCTAGCTAATTGAAGTTTTTCAAATGAGATGCTGTGAGAAGGATTGTTGCACTTTAATGGCAGAAAAAAAAATTAGCTTATTCATTTTGAGATTGGATAGAGATTTTGGTGCTATTTTGAGAGCATTAGAGCCAGGGACCCTGGATTGCCTGTGTCCTTTCCCAAAGTCAGCCCTGTCATCGTCTGTGAGATCCATTGATAACTATACCCAAGGAAAGAGCAAAACAGAAGTTTCAGTATCTCTGTATGAAAAGCTGTACAATGCCAGTGCTCCTGTGTGGAGTCCTGGTGAACACTGAGTTTAGATCACATGAGATAAACCACATCAGGGCCTTCTGCTCTTTCCCAGTCTCCCCTAAATTCTAAAAAAGCAAGCAAGCCAGCAAGTTAAAAATTAAAAGAGAAATGTCTTGGTCTCAGTGTTCCCACCCAGCCCTTTGGTATCAGAAAGAGAGCACAGTGGGCCAGTGTGCCTCAGAGAGTCAGGCCTTGCCTGTGACTATTGCAGCATGGAGACTGCATGCAGGGAGCACACCAGAGCAAATGGCACCTGGGTTTGGGCTTGGGAGGTGTGGAGACCAGGCCTGCCAGCTGGCTGGTCCACCTTCTATTTCGGATTCCAAGCATTCCTAGCAGCAGCCCCTATTCCTGGGAAGTGCAGGTTAAGGAGAAGATCCTTAAGAGGATCCCTTCCCTGCCATTTGCAGCTATGCTGTCTTTCCTCTTCACATTCTGGTAAGTCTTCCCTTTGAGGCTAAGAGAATAGGAATCAGATTAAAGCACTATTTGCACAGAATTTTTTTCTTTTGGAGGGGTTTTTGTTATAGGGCGCATATGCTTGCCAGAAAGACAGAGAGAGACAGACAGAAAGCGAGAAATCACCCCCAGGGGGGATGGCCATGCCGCAATCCCTTCTCCTCCATTCTCCTCTTGGAATCTGGGGCACACACGCAAATGCGCCCAGCGCGTGTTCAAGCCACCGGGTCTGGGACTTGAACTGCAGTTGACTACATGGGAGTCCAGCGATGTAGCCAGTATGCCATCTGCTGGCCCCCAGAATTTTTTCTTTTTATAAAAGGATTTGTTGTGACCATATTTATAAAGTAAAAACTATGTCAAATGCTTAAAATAGGAGTTTACTTAGACTTCTAGGGGAAAAAAGTTTGCTCTGTTAAGCAAATTAATAGTAAAAAGAGAAATGTTAGCCTGTTTTTAATAGGAGATCAATGTTAGCATCAATGTTTGTCTCCAAGCACTGAATGGATAATTATAAATAGCTTTTGTAAAAACAATCGCCTTGCCCTTGTGTGTACTTGAAAATACATAGCCACATTTAAAAAAATATTTATTTTTGCTATTTAAAACAGTATTTTTGTCACAGAGGAAAATTAGGTAGCTTTGCTATATTTAGGAATCCTAAAGCTACCGTGCTGGTGGAAATCTAAATTGGTTAGGCTCTAAACAGGAAGTTTGGTGGCATATGACAATAAAAGGTAAGTGCACATACCTTTTCCCTAGTAATGCTGCTTGGCATTCACTCCATAATATGCTCACACACAGGCAGATGGCCTATGTGCAAGGCGGTATTGTTTGTAGTAACAGATCACTGGAAACAACCCAAGTGTTCATCAGGAGGGACTGGTTGCATATATTATGCTCAGGCCACACAATGGAAAACTCTGAAGACATTTTTTTAAAAAAAAGGGAATGAGAATGTTTCTTCTGTGCTGATGTGTAACCATCTCCAATACATATTGTTTAGTGAAGAAAAACAAGAACAGTACATGGCTGAGCCCCTTTTTTATATGAGGTCGTTGGAAAAGTCATGATGTATTTTTCTATGTGTTCTTATGCAAAAAATGTGTCATGACTTTTCTGTTGACTCTATATATGTTCAAAGAAAAAAAAGAGGGTAAGAACATACATATTCATAGAATACTTCTGAAAGTATTTAGTATACTTTCATGTATAGTAAAGTTAGTCACGTCAGTTGTCCGTGCAGGGGAGAACTGGGTAACTGGAAGTCACAGTGCACTAGAACTGCGTGTGAGGACGGGTGGAGGACAATGGGGGAAGATCCCGAGGCCATCAGCAGTGAGGGTGGGGACGCAGGGCTAGGAAGATAGGAAGAAGGAAGAAAAAGAGGCAGGTTCAGAGTAACTGGAAAGGATGAAAGGAGGAGAAAAAGTAAGTGCAGATAGAAAGACAGCTCAGAAATTAAAATGTTAAATGAATATGAGTGGAAATTAAATAAATACACTTGGTCCCCACATCCATATATTGAACCAACTGCAGATTGGAAAAAATAAAATGGTTTTGGTTGCATCTGTACTGAACACATACACTTTTTTTCATTGTTCCCTTAACAGTGTTACAACTGCCTACATAGCGTATGTTTTGTATTAGCTGTTATAAGTGACCTGAGATGATTTAAAGGGTACAGGAGGATGTGGCTAGGCTATACACAACTGTGCCATTTCACATGAGAGCCTGGAGCATCTGCAGATTTTAGTATACACAGGACGTCATGGAACTAATCCCCTGAGGGACACTGAGGAACAATTCAATGTACAGTAAATATTTATTAACCATCTGCTCAGCCATATCTTGTGCTTCAGCCCTATAATGACAAACTTGGGCCCTGCTCGGGTCTTCTTCAGTCATTGTGCCCTCATAGGGTCCGGGCAGACTTGCCTCTGTGCCCAGGTTCCTCTGAAATACCACTGGGGTATGTTTCCCCAGGGCCCAGCACAGTGCTCGGCTCACAGAGCAGTGCTCAGTAAGCTGGTGTGAGAGGTAGAAGGGGAGCTCCACAAAAGTGGGGACTTGAGTATCCCGCCTCTTCCCTGAAACAACCTCTGAGCACCGAAGTCCACATTGCTCTCCCCCTTATCTGAACCACTACACTTAGGATCCAGACCTCACAGTTCTGCATTTGACTCACTGTTTTGTGTGTTTTACTTACTGTCTAACTAAATTAACTAGAGACTTCATCTGAGTTTGGGACAGTTATTAATAGATTAGTGGAAAGGGAGAGATGAGATAAGTGCTGTTTGTGTGTTTGTTGGTTTTGAAAAATTGGACATAGGTCATAAAGGAAATTTGTTTACGTGACTTCATTTCCTCAAAGGAAAGGTAGGATAGGAGGGAAACAACAAAGACCCCACCTATATCTTTGGGAATACTGTACACTACGCTTGGAAATAAAGTTTATGGTTTCTTAAGTATTTGAAAGGGAAATCAGTGAGTTAATCAGCTGTTCTTTCAGGACAGTTGACGTTGAATAACGAAATGTTTGCCAGGCAGTGAGAGGAATGAGGGCAATTCAGGCAAAACAAACATTTGGAGCAAGTTTAAGGTGTGAAAGAGCTCACCCATCCCACGGGAGGGAGGCCATGTCTGGCTAAAGCAGTGAGTCCAGGGGAGGAGCAGAGGAACCCTAGAGGGGCAGAGTAGGGGGGTGGGCTTTTAGGACAGGTAACCAACAATACCGCATTCTCTGAGTCAGTGGGCTTCAGACTTCCTACCAGTAAGTGCCGAATAGAATTAGGCACACTCTCCTAATTGAATAGGCACACTCTCCTAATCCCTCTGACGAGGGCAGAGGTGGGAGGAGAGGCAAGGGGAGAACCAACTGGAAAGAGAGGAGAGAATTTAGAAACTTATTGGATGTGGTTGGGAGGAGGAAAAAGAAGGGTAATTCTAGGTTCCTGGCCTGGATGGCTGAGGGGATGATATTTGCCATTGACCAATTTAGGGTGCTCCAGAGGAAGACAGGAGGGGAGGTGGAGAGAGGGGTGTAGATCCTCTGATGAATGAGAAAGCAAGATGGCAGAAGCAAAGTCATAACTCATAGTGCCCACCAAGATAGACAGACATCAGGAGTGGATCTCAGTGCCCCGAAGACTGCTTTCTAACAGCTAGAGCAGCAGATGTACTCAGCAGGGTCTGGGATTGTCTTCTAGGTTTGTTTGAAGAGACTACACCAGAGGGCCAGAGAGGAAGAAAAAGGAATCGGGCTGGCCTATCTTGAGCAGCTCCACGGACAACACGAAGCCTGGCTTGTTCACAAGACAACTGCGTAAGTGGAGAAAAGAGCAGTATCAGACAGACCTGATTCCTATAGCCAGCTGCTAAAAACTGGAGTTTAGTGTGCAACCCCGTAAGAAGGTTTGGCATATATTAGAAGTAGTTGGAAATGTCACACTTTTTCTAACTCAGAAATTGAATATTATCTGTATATTTCAAGGGTCTTTTTTTATTAGACTCTATTTCTCCAGTATTATTCTTTTTTTTTAACTTTTCCCTAGACTGGACATTGTGATTCATGATGATGATAGTTGGCTCAGGGTGAAGGGCTGAAAATGTTAGAGAAATTGATTTTATTAAGTTATCCTCCTAGTTTCTGCCTGTCCTCCATTCTGGCTTAGTATATTGTCCTCTTAGAATGTTTGGAGCCCTGACCTTCAGTAACGGTCTCAGGACTAAAGAGGGCTGAACCTTCTTCTTCTTCTTCTTCTTTTTTTTTTTTTTTTTTTTTTTTTAAGAGACATTTTTGCTAGAGGGCATGTGCACTTGTTAAAGAGACAAAGTGAGAAATCATCCCCCAGCGGAGATAGCCATGCTGCAATCCCTTCTCCAGTCTCCTCTTGGAATTTTGGGCATGCACACACATGTGCCTGGCGTGAGTTTTAAGCCTCAGTTCTGGAACTCACCACAGTCAACTACGTGGGAGGCCAGTGACATAACCATTATGCCATCTGCTGCTCCCAGAACCTTCTTTCTAGCCAACTTCATTGAATTTTAAAATGCTGTTTACATACAATTTCATTGAGCAGCCAGTTGAATTTAGATTTGCTCTCTGGATTATTGAGACTTGGTGAGCATGTAGGCCTGGCTCAGGTTTCTTATATTTGTCCTGTCCCCCAAATGCTCCTGCGTTCTCCAGACTCCACTGTGAAGCTGTGCTGAATATTCCAGTGCTGGTGTTAGACGTCAATGATGACTTTTCTGAAGAAGTCACCAAACAAGAAGAACTCCTGAGAAAAGTGAGAAGGACCTTAACTCCTGCTTTCTAGTGGTTTTCCTTGATTGTGCTTTTACATTTCCAGTCTGCTTTAGAATTTAATATAATAGGTCTTGTGCTTTGCATCTGAAATTGCATTTCACACTCCAAAGCCTATGGGATCATTACAAGTGACAAATATAATCCCTATTCTTTCAAGTATTTTGGGCTAATAATTGTTAAATAATTGACTTGAAGTATGTGCTTGCCAGCTGACTTCCTCCTCTAAGGTATTCTAAAACTAGGGAAATGAGACTTCAGGAGTCTATTCCCAGCTCTGCCACTTGATGCTATATGACCCTGGGCAGCTCACATTTCTTCTTCATGCCTGTTTTCTCTTCCTCATAAAAAAACTAATGGGCTCGGCTACATGTGCATTGTGGATGGACTACTGAATAGTCTGCTGAAAATGTGGAATTTAACTTTGTTTTTTCTTTCCCGTAGGTTCACACCTTTGTAAAGAATATGTAACCAATACCATGATATTCTGGCTGTGATCTGTGCTCTCTGACTTTCTGAAGCTAGAAAAATGTTGATTCTGCCCCTGCCTTCCCATCCCCATCCCCTTCTATCCCTAGAGCACTCTGACATTCGGAGTATAGTTTGTGTTATCTTGACACTTTGCTGTTGTCTTCTTTTGTATATCGAGGATTTTGAAAATAAAGTTTGTCTAAGTTTTACTTATTTTTCTAATTCAGTTACTCATGCATTATAGCAAATATCTGTTGGTACCTGCACTGAACTCCCCTCTAGACTAGCATTTCTCACCTAAGAAAGATTTTAGCTTTTCTTCTTATATCCTTTATTAACCAGACTCCCTGAATGTTTGTGTGTTTCCTCTGACATGCCAGGGCAGGATTTGCTCCCAAAGCTTAAAACTAAGCCTGCTATGCATGAAAAAAGGAAGCAGAGTGACTTGGGAGTGAATGGGCCACTCAGATGTGAGCCCCTGAAGCTGGGACATGGAGCCCAGACTTCTTTATCTCTTCTCATCTGCCATCTTAGCATGGGGTACAGGTGTAAGGATAGTCTTTGGTCCAAGAACTCAAGAACCTGGCCGAAAGAGAGAGAGAGAGAGAGAGAGAGAGAGAGAGAGAGAGAGAGAGAGAGAGGAAAAGAAAGAGAGAGAGAGAATGAGAAAAAAGAAAGAAAGAAAGAAAGAAAGAAAGAAAGAAAGAAAGAAAGAAAGAGAGAAAGAGGAGCGGAGGGGAGGGGAGGGGAAGGTAAAAAGAAAAGAAAAGAAAAGAAAAGAAAAGAAAAGAAAAGAAAAGAAAAGAAAAGAAAAAAGAAAAGAAAAAAGAAAAGAGAAAGAAACATCAAGAACCCAAAAGTTCGGTATCTAGCATTTAGAATTGGTCATCCCGACACTCTGACTTATACTGATTGCTACCCAATGAGTTTCTGATGACCTTAGTGGGATGACTCCTTTTGTGCAAGAAGAAAGGAAATAATCTTTTGTGCTGCTCTTCAAGCTTCAAGGACAATTTATTGTTCAGGGAAGAAAAATACATGGCTGTATAGATTTGAAGTGCTCCATTGCAAGAAGTCCGTAGATCCTTCATTCTCCTGGAACTCGTTTCCTGTACTAAGCCCTCAGAGTTCTGGAGGCACACAGGAAAATGAATGACCTGGGACTTAGAGTGTCTCAGAATACATAAATCTGCAGTTCTCTCCTTGATGTTTTGGGAAAATGAATGTGAGGTTGATTTCTAACAAGTAATGTTTAGAAATAGCAATATAGCAATTTCTTTGTCCCATTTGAAAAAAAATTTAACAGCTTTATTATTTACACACCATATAGTTCACCCACTTAAAGTGTACAATTCAGTGGTCTTTAGTATTTTCATCAAACACCCAATTTCAGAATATTTTCATCACCTCAGAAAGCAAGCCCAAGACCAGCAGATGGCATGGAGGTTGAGGCAACTGTATCCCACATGGCTGGCTGTGTGATTCAGATCCTGGACTTGGAGGCTTGGAAAATATGCCAGACATGTGTGCATACATCCCCAAAATCCTAAGAAGAGAGCGTAAGAGAAGGGATTGCAGTGCAGCCATCACCCCTGGGGGGTGCTTTCTCACTTTCCCCCTCTCTGTCTCTAGTTAGTGCATACGCCTATAGCAAAAAGCAAGTAAGCAATCTCATACCCCATTTACCCTCCAAGCTTCCCCGCATACTCTCACCCCTAAGCAACCACCAATCTGTTTTCTGTCTCTGTAGATTTGTGTCTTCTGGACATTTCATATAAATAGAATCTACATTATAAGAGTCTGAGGTGACTGACTATTTTCTATTAATATAATGTTTCCAAGGTCTAACCAGAGTGTAACATATATCACTACCTTATTCTGTCTTATGGCTGAATAATATTTCATTTCATGGATATGCCATATTTTATTTGTCAGAATCATTTTAATTTTAGCCATCCTAGTAGATATAGGGTGATAACTCTCTCACTGTGGTTTTCATTTGCATTCCCTTGATAGCTAATAATGTTGAGCATCTTTTCATGTGTTTATTGGTCGTTTGTATATCTTATTTGGAGAAATGTCTATTCACATCCTTTTTCAATTAGGCTTTTTTTTTTTTTTTTTTTTTTTTTAATATTTGCATTGTGGGACCAGCAGTTAGTGTAATGGCTATGTCGCTGGACTCCCACATAGTCAACTGCGGTTCGAGTCCCGGACCCGGTGGCTTAAGCTCACGCCGGGTGCATGTGCGTGTGTGCCCAAGATCTCAAGAGGAGAATGGAGGAGAAGGGATTGCGGCGTGGCCATCCCCCCTGGGGGGTGATTTCTCACTTTCTATCTCTCTCTCTGTCTGTCTGGCGAGCTCACGCGCCCTATAGCAAAAAAAAAATATTTGCATTGTAAGAGTTCTTTATATATTCTGGGTGCATTTATAGATAAATGATATACAAACTTTCCCATTCTGTGAGTTGTCTTTTCATTTGCTTGATAGTGTCCTTTGGAGCACAAAAGTTCTCATTTTGATTAAGATTATTTTACTTATTTTTGTCCCTGTGCTTTTGGCATCATGTCTAAGGCTTTGACTAAACCAAGGTCACAAACATTTACCCCTATATTTTATTCTAAGAGTCTTATCTTTTTAGCTTTTAAATGTAGGTCTGTGATACATCTTGGGTTGATTTTTATGTGTGGTATAAGAAAGGGTTCCAACTTCTTTTGCATTTGAATAGCTAGTTGCCCCAACACCACCTGTTGAAAGGACTACTCTTTGCCCTATTGAATTGTCTTAGCAGCCTTGTCAAAAATCTGTCCCAGTCTTTCTTGTACTTGGTTGCTGCTTCAGACTATAAATAAGTCTAGACATAAAGGCAGGGTGTTTGGGGGCCAGCAGGTGGCTTGGTGGTTAAGGGTGCTGGACTCCCACATGGCCAACTGTGGTTTGAGTCCCAGACCTGGCGGCTCGCTCTCGCTCTCACTCTCTCTCTCACTCTCACTCTCACTCTCACTCTCTCCCTCTCTGGTCAAATTGAAATGAATGAATGAACGGATAAATAAAGTTAAATAAAATAATAAAAAAAAAAAAGGGCAGGGTGTTTGATGGACTTTGGAAACTCAGTGGTTTAAGTCATTTAGCTTTGAAGGGGCCAAGTATTTCCAGGAACCACTGATGTAGAGTAAGAGCACTAGGCCCACGCTCTATTCATTTTTTCATTCATCAACAAATATTTATGAATATCTGCCGTATCTTGGGTACCAAGAAGATCACTGCACATGAGAGAAGACAGACCTTCTCCTCTCACAGAACTTGCCATCTAATAGAGAAAGTGATAAGACACCAAACAAATTTCAGATGTGGAAGGAACTGTGGATGCCCTGTGCGGCCTGTAAACAGAAAGCTGCTGTAATCTGGGCAACCCCCTTAAGAAAATGACAATTCTGAAGAAAGTTCAGGTAGAGAAAAGTCTTATGCCATGATGTCATATGAGAATGACGCCTTAGGCCCAGGTTGTCAAAGCCAGATGAGGATATTAATAGTATATTATTTAAGAATACATATTATATATTATTAATACTATATATATATATTTAGACTACCTCTCAAATTCTTCACTTCGTCTTTTTTTTTGTTTTTGTTTTTGTGTTTGTTTTTTTTTGAGAGATTTTTGCTATAGGGTGCATGTACTCACTGGAGAAACAGAAAGTAAGAAATCACCCCCCATGGGTGATGGCCATGCCACAATCCCTTCCCCTCCATTCTCCCCTTGGAATTTTAGGCACACATGTACACACTCCTGGCATGAGTTTTCTTTTTGAGAGATTTTTGCTATAGGGTACGTGTGCTCACCAGAGAGACAGAAAGTGAGAAAACACCCACCGGGGGGATCACCACACTACAATCCCTTCTCTGGTCTCCTCTTGGGATTTTGGGCATGCATACATACTCACCAGGCATAAGTTTTAAGCTGCCAGATCTGGGACTTGAACTGCAGTTGGCTACGTGGGAGTCCAGTGTTGTAACCATAGCTCCATTTGCTAGTCCCTTTCCAGCATGAGTTTCAAGCCGCCGGGTCCAGGACTTGAACTGGGGTAGGCCATGTGGGAGTCCAGCGATGTAACCATTACACTATCTGCTGGTCCCATCTTCACTTATTCTTAATGCTTGAAACATCTACAAATGCAGCATTTCTTTGCATTTGTGAATATTGCCTTTCATAATGTAAATGTCCTCTAAGATGGAGCCATCAACAGTCTCATGTGGGTGAAATAATTTGCCATTTTTCAAATTGGTAGCTGAGCTCATCTGAAGAGAGCAAATATCTTAATGAAGAGTCGGAATTTTGGACCAAGTATGAGCGGACAGTGGGTCTGGGTGGAGAATTTAAATATGGGGATTAGGCCCACCAGAATGCAGGTGGAAACCTTCTGGCACCTTGGAGATTAAAAGGGTACGGTGGGGAGTGGAAGCAGCACTGAGCCTGACAGTGTCTGCCAGGTTTTTCCTGAAATGGTCCCTGCTCTTCACTGTCACGCTAGCCTCTGGCCTCGTGGTGTTCTCACTTCTGGTTCAGGCCATTCCCCAGAGTCAAATAACTTGGATTAACCCATAAAAGTAGCCGCATTTCTTTCCAGTTTACGATGTGGTAAAACCTGCTGTTCTGGAACCTGGATATTACTTTCAGGGGTTTATAAGATGGATCGAGGTTGTGAAAGTTCTCCAACTCTCAGGCTATTAACGTGAGGGAGGCGGGGATAGTTCCAGGTAAGAGCAAGTGTGTGTGCTATGCAAATGCTACAGGCACAGGGCAAGTGAAGCTAGGAAATGACATGTACTTGAGACGTGAAAGACTTTAACCTCTTCCAGCCCTCACGTTATGTAGTGAACAGCATGAATCCTCCGGGCCACTTTCTCCTCGAAACTTTCCCTTGCCGGTCTCTTCTGGCTTCCCCCACCGCTTGGTGCCTCTTTTTCTATTCCTGGAGCTGACTTGTCTTTTTCTCCTCTTCTCTGCAGTGTTGATGTCACCCCGGCATCCTTAGCTCATTTCTGTCAATACCCCCTCCCTTGGGTGATGTGTTTGTTTTCTCTTGCTGCCATATCAAACAGCCACACACGCAGTGGCCAGAGCAGCATGAATTTAGTACAGCTCTGTGGATCAGAACTCTGACATGAGTCTCACTGGGCTGAAATGAAGCTAGCAGCTGGCCTGCTGGCCTTTCTGGAGGCTCTACAGTAGAATCCATTTCCTTACCTATTCCACCTTCTAGAGGCTGCCCACATTCCTTGACTGTGGCTCTTTCCTTCTTCAAAGACGGTAACGTTGCATCTCCAGCCACAGCCAGGGAGGCTTCTCTGCTCTTAGCCTGTACGACTACACTGGGCCGACTGGATATTACAAGATAACCTGACCTTGAGGTTTTTAGTCTACTACGTCTGCAAAGTCCTTTTGGCTGTGTGAAGTAATATATTCACAGGCCGCACAGACTGAGATGTAGACAACTCGGGATGGGGTAGGGGTGGCTTTTCTTCTGCTTTCCACACATCTCAAAACACTCATGGCTCCTGCTATTATTATGGGGTTGAGGGCTTTTTAAAAGCTTAGAAGTTGTATGGGAAACACGAATCTCATGCAGCAATGCAAGGAGTAGTATGAAGCACTCCCGTATCCTCACGGATACTCTAGCCCAGTCAGCCTAAAATCACCAGGAACAAACCTGAAGCAAAGATTTATTAATTTGCTGCACTGAGGGAGACCACATCTCAGAGGAACTGTGGGGTATCTCACCAAACAGGAAAAAAGTGTAACAGGATTTTTTTCTTTACAATTGTCAGAGGGCATGTGCACTCTCCAGAGAGAGGGATAAAGCATCTCCAGACATGCTATGGTCACCTGTAATCTCTTCTCCAGTTCTCCATCCTGTTAGGTTTTGGGGCATGCACGTGCCTAACATGTTTTTTCGAGTTTGTGGGCCCAGGTTTGAACCGTGACTGATCACGTGGGATCCAGCACCTAGAACCACTAGGTTAGAGGGCCAGTCATAAAGGGTTTTGAAGAGGAACTATGAGAGAAGCAGTGTTTTGATAGGCACAAAGCAGGGTTATATAAAGGAGTCAATATATGTTCCAAACTGTGAAGTACACCCAGGTTCATTTCCTTAGAAAGTACAAAATTAAGACAGATGTGGAGAATTGTGTTCGGAAGCCCTTTACCTGAAGCTCTGACCTGGGTTGGAAGCTTGACTGGGTTGGAAGACAAGACTGCTTCTCTGTCAAAATGATTTAGATCCCCCTGGCAAGAATGGGATGTCTAATTTTTACTGATAAAATTTCAAGCAACAAAGTTTCTAATAGTCTCATTTTAGAGAACAAGACTTCTCAGTGAGTCAGAATGCAGTGGGCACACAAAGACAGGGTCCTTCTGATACTTGACAGCTACAGCATGCCCTTGGGTTCATGGCAGCTTTGTGGCCGCCTTTGCCTGTGCTGGTCCTCCCAGCCTGATGAATGGCAAGCAGGTTTTACCTTCTCACCGTTGTCAATCTTTCTCCTTTCTTTTTCTTTCTTTCTTTTGATTGATTGATTGATTGATTGAGAGAGGTGTTCCCCAGCAAGATCCCGCTGTACTGCAGCTTCCTCCCACGCCCCCCCCCCCCCCCCCAGTCGTCCAGCACCAGGATCCTGGGAAACCAACACGTTCAGGTCGTCCTGGGATCCAAATCCAGGACCTCTCTTGTGGCTCCAGTATCTCACAGGGGAGCTCCACCACCTGTACCACTGCAGCCGGGCCATTCTCTAGTCACTAACAACTGAATTCCACACTAAGTAGTTCCTAACAAATAGAGGGTTATTTCAGCTCATGGTTTTGGAGGTCCATGTTGAGTGGGCCACATCTGGTGGAGACCCCGCAGAGTCCTGATGCAGGGCAGGGTATCACAAGATGAGAGCGTGTGTGTATCTGTGCCTGGTAGTCATAGGGACCCTATCCTGATAGCCTCATCCAATTCCAGTCACAGCTCAAAGATGCCATTTGTCAACACCATAACTGGATTAAGCCTCCACCCTTTCAAGACTACTACAGTGGCTCACCAAATTTCAGCCTGTGAATTTCTGGAGTCCACTTTTGAACCATTGCACTCATTCGCTCTAATCGCATTTCACAGCCACCATTCTCAGATAATGTTGAAGCAAATATCAAACAGGAAGACAACTTTTTTTTTTTTTTTTTTGAGATAAAGAGACTTTTGCTGGGACCAGCAGTTAGTGTAATGGCTATGTCGCTGGACTCCCACGTAGTTGACCGTGGTTCGAGTCCCGGACCCGGTGGCTTAAACTCATGCCGGGTGCGTGTGTTTGCGTGCCCAAGATCCCAAGAGGAGAAAAGGAGAAGGGATTGTGGCGTGGCCACCCCCCCGGAAGGGGGTGATTTCTTGCTTTCTGTCTCTGTGTCTGTCGGTCTGGCGAGCACACGCGCCCTATAGCAAAAACCTTTCCAAAAAAAAAAGACTTTTGCTGTAGGACGCATGTGCTAGCTGGAGAGACAGAGAGTCAGAAAGTGAGAAATCACCCCCTAGGGGGAATGGCCATGCCACAATCCCTTCTCTATTCTCCTCTCAGGATTTTGGGCATACGTGTACATGTGTCTGGGGTGAGTTTTAAGCTGCTATGTCCGGGACTTGAACTGGAGTTGACCACCTGGGAGTCTAGCAATGTAACCATTACGCCATCTGCTGGCTCCAAGGAAGACAACTTTTAAGGCTGGAGCCATGTCAAACTCCAGGTATTATTACCTGGATCCCTTCTGCTCAGTGAGTACAAAGCAGAGATCTCATCCCTCCCACATACCCACCATCCCTCACCTCTACGAAGTCTGTTTCTCCTGCTTCTCCATTCACCCAGGTGACCACGTTAGGAACCTCGGTGCCACCTTGCCTTTCCTGTTCTCTTACATCCGTTCTCACCAAATTCTGGCTGTTCATCTTTCAAATCTTCTCTGCACCCCAATTTCTGTTTTTGTAGTTGAAGGTGTAGTGAATGCTATGGTTGGCTCCCGACATCCGTTCATTCACCCCTCCTGTTAGAGATGTCCTATAGTTCCCAAGGCCAGCTATATGGGAACCAGTTGCAGTGGCCATGTCTAGGCATGGCAGAAATGCCCCTGCTCCCTCTGCCACTGTAACGACTACCAGTAATCATCTCTTTCCCCAAGCCACTTTAGTTCAACCGGGGGTGGGTGGGGGGGGTGGAGCAAAAACAAAAAACTTTGGCTGCTCTGCAGGTCTCCCGCCCTGACTGCCACCAGAGAGCTGCCCCTCGGGCTCTCCTGTGTGTAGGTGTGAAAGCTGCTCTGATTTGTGTTTTTGGTATTTTTTAAGTAAATGTATGTATTCCATGAGTGAGACAGAAAGAGAAACAGCAACCTCAAAAAGGTCTCAGTGCCAAGATCCCAGCTTCAGCCAGCTCAGATATGGGTCGGTGTATTCAGAAAGGTCTCTGGATTTGAACTGGTAACCTTCCTACGTGGGTCTGCCTCACAGAGCTTCACGATTCACTGCATCACTTCCAGCTTCAACCTGCCATGTTTTTATAACCTCATCTCCCACCACTCCTACCATGAACCCCAGAAGAATGCCCGTGGTTCCAAAATACTTATGTTTCCTCTATGATGAAATACTTCTCTCTTCTCTTCTCCCCACCTTTGTATACAGGAAGAATCTCAGTCTGCTGGCCCCAAGTCAACTTTCTTCTCTCTGTGAAGCTCTTCCCTCCACATGGAGGTAGCAGATCTTTGTGCTCTTGGGCAAGGTGCCACTTCAGCTGTCAGATGTGTCATACCTGAATGAAAGTTATTTGAGGACATCTCTTTGATATTTTTGGCTTTGACTTTTCTGACACAGATCTTGTCTTGGTTACTTGGCACAATGTCCAGCATTTATTTTTCTCTATTTTTTTTTAATTGCCAGAGGGTATGTGCTCACTGCAAAGGGAGACAGAAAAAGAATATCCTGGCAGGAGGGTAGGGGCATGGTTATGTGGCAATACTTTTTCTTTCATTTCTCCATCCCACCAGGGATGTACACACACACACACACACTTGGAGTGTTTTTCAAGCTGCTGAGGCTGGGATTAAAACCATGGTCAGCCATGTGGGATCCAGTTCCTTATGCACAGGGTTAACTGCTTGCTGCAGGGCCAGCCCCATTTTTGTTGTTGCTTAATGAATGCATAATGTAGACTTGGTAAATAAATGAGTAAGGCGATTGAGACACAAGCTACCCATTCTGAGGTCATTGGGTTTGCGCCTTCCACATTACGATTATTGATTTATTAAGTACCTCTGTGTGCTGAGTGCTAGGAAGACACACAAGAAAATTAAGTGGTCCAGACCCCACCCCCAAGTTGTCAAGTTGCATCCTAGACATGCCTTTGGCCCACTGAGGCCCTGAATAGGCACACAGATACTTCTAGTGACCCAGATTTTCTCTTGGTAACTACACCTCCATAAGTACCTCTAGGCACTGAGTGTCCTGAGAGAAGAATGGAGGAGAAAGGATTGCACCATGGTCATCCCTCCGAAATTGATTTCTCACTTTACCTATCTCTCTCTCTCTCTGGCAAGTGCACAAGCCTGGTAGCAAACCAAACAAAAACAAAACAAAACAAAAACCCTGACAGTGAAAAGGTTCCCTTTGCATGTCTTTAGGACAAAAGGACAATACAGGAGAGGGGTATCCTACTCTGATGCTGGGGGGATTCCCCAAGGTCGGAAAGCACTGGGGCCCTGGGAGAAGCCCTGTGTTCTCTGTGACAGCAGTGACTGTGTCATCCCTCTGACCACCCCAGCTAGAAAACTGGGAGCCCCTGCCCCTCCCTCTTACTCATCCCCAGTGTTGAGGCAATCGCTGACTACGGTCACTTTCCCTCTACCATTTCACATCTGTCTGTTCTCTGACCTCCTCTCTCTGTTCCTTGCTGTGGCTCTTCCAGATTCCTACCTACAGGGCACCCAGAGGGCCCTCAAGGAAACTGACCTCGTGATACCACTGCGGTACCTCCAGGACTGGGTCTGGGCCCCTGGGCCCGGGGCAGCACCTGTCTTTCTAACAAACCTGTTCCCTGCACTGCTTACCACTCACGTTTGCTCGCGTCACTCCCTGTCCCGGAATGTCGTTCATGCTCTAAGTCCCCCTTCATCAGTGATTGCCACTTCAGGAAACCTCTGTCAATTCCCAGCCAGGGCCTTTGTGACCCCACTGAATGCCTTTTGCATTTCTCTCCCTGTTGCCCTTACCACACAGCCTTTCCTTGTCTGTCAGAGCACAGGCTGAATCTTCTCCCTCTCTGCGTCTGCAGTGCCTGGCACATAGAAGTGGGGAGTTCAGTAGACACCAGACAAATGGAAAGAAGGGGGAAAAGAAAGCAAGAGAGAGAGAAGGGAAAGTAGGCTGGGTCTGAGAAGGGCCCTGTACTAAGCAGTGAAATGCCCCCACACTCTTACCCCTTCATGCTGCCAGCAACGAGCTACGTATTTGCGGAGTCCAGTCCTCCAGCTGCGCTCTGAGCAGCATCTGTGCCTCTGCACTGGAGTCTGACTTCGAGATCCTTAGAACGAATAGTAGAAGTAGAAGACGACAGTGAGCCCTTTGCTTCTGCTCTCAGAGCACCAGCCACCCCAGGCAGGTAATTCTGGGGGGCCGCTCTGGATTATGGTATACTTCAGGAGGAAACTGCAGGAGACAGAGGCCTAGACCCTGACTCAGTGGAACTGTAACAGTAGCCCTGGACTGCCTTTCCTTAGACTTCTTTAATGAGAGAGCCATAAACTTTCAGTTGTTAATGTTTTCTTTTACATTTTTTTAGGTTTTTGTTTGTTGTTTTTGTTTATTTTGTTTATTTTTTATTTATTTAGCCATTAGGGGCATGCACTTGCCAGAAAGGGACAGAGAAGGAAAGTGGGAAATCACCCCCTGGGGGAATGGCCACACCACAATCCCCTCTCCTCCATTCTCCTCTCGGGATTCTGGGCATACCTGCACACATGCCCAGCATGATTCTCAAACTGCCAGGTCTAGGACTTGAACCTTGGTTGGCTATCTGGGAATCCAGTGCCTTAACCACCTGATGGCCCTGCTATAAACTTCTGACCACTTGTTTGTTAGGATTTTATTACCATATATAGCTGAGCAAATATATCCCATGGCTCTCTTGCAGTAATCTCTCTTGCCTTATTTGGGGCCCTGCTTGACACACAGATATGTGCCAAATGGCTTACAATGGGAGACCCCAGGTGCTATGGTTTGGATAATAGTTTGTCCCTTGAAGGTGCATGTTTTGGAATTTGTAATGGCCAATTTGTAATGGCTTTGGGAAGTGGTAAGACCTTTAAGAGGTGAGGCTTAACTGCAGTAAGCTATATAGCCCCACCTGGGTACTACTTTATAATATGTTCATTCTACTCACTGAGGTTTATGCCTAAAGTCAGACTTGGGTTCATGTATAGGTATATATCAGCTGTGCTAGCTATTGGATATATTTAGACTAATTAAGTTCATTAGCAAATCAATTAAATGGGGGGGGAAAGGCATAGAAAGCAACCATGGTTACCAGAGACAATGTGGGAGGAGAGTGGGACATGGCAGAGGGTGAGGGATAGGGAATCAAGGATGGCAAAACAAAAAACAAAGTATACAATGGGAACCAGCAGTTAGCGTAATGGCTATGTCGCTGGACTCCCACGTAGTCGACCACAGTTCGCGTCCCAGACCCAGTGGCTTAAAACTCACGCCGGGCGCGTGTGCGTGCGTGCCCAGGATCCCGAGAGGAGAATGGAGGAGAAGGGATTGCGGCGTGACCATCCCCCCTGGGGGGTGATTTCTCGCTTTCTGTCTCTATGTCTCTATCTGTCTGGCGAGCGCACACGCCCTATAGCGAAAAACCTCTCCAAAAAAACAAAACAAAACAAAAACAAAAAGAAAACAAAAGAAAAGTATACAAGACATAAGAATTGGAAAATTATTTGCTGATAACATGTATGTTGATGTGCTTGATTGAGCCAATACACAGTGTATTTTGGATGGAAAATTCATTTGTATGCTGTAATGATGTATAGTGAATTAATGTAAAAAATAAATAAATTTAAAGAGAAAAAAAAAAGAGGTGAGGCTTAGTGGGCAGTGATGAGATCATGTAGGCATGACTGTCATGAGTGAATTACCTCACGTGATACTGAGTTCTAGCCCTTGTAAGAAGGGGTTAGTGGGACCAGCAGTTAACGTAATGGCTATGTTGCTGGACTCCCATGTAGTCAACATTGGTTTGAGTCCTGGACCCGGTGGCTTGAACTCACACTGGGTGTGTGTGCATGCGTGCCCAAGATCCGGAGAGGAGAATGGAGGAGAAGGGATTGTGGTGTGGCCACCCCCCCCCCCGGGGGGTGATTTCTTGCTTTCTGTCTCTGTCTGTCTCTGTCTTTCTGGCGAGTGCACGCACCCTATAACAAAAAAAGGGGGGGTTAGTTCTGAGAGCAGGTTGTTATAAAAGAAAGATGGGTGTCCCCAGGTCTCTGCACACACCACCATCCTCTCTGCTTCTGTCAGCCATGTTGTGATGTAGGCCCATACCTATGGACTTCCCAGTCACCAGAACAGTGAGTCAAATGAATCTCTGTTCTTCATAAATCACTCTATTACAGCTGTTTCTATAAGATAACTGATTAAGATATTGAGCAGATAGATGTTACCTGGTCCTGAGGGCCTCTGTAGGCAATAGATGTCCTGGGTGTTCTCTGCTGGCAAGTGGAGGAACTAGGGAGGGGTTGAGAGAAGTTGTGTCCTCTTGGACAAATCACCAGGCTTCTCCATACCTCTGTGTTCCTTGCTTTGGAGACAAGAAGGATGATCTTCAAGGTCCTTACAGTTTTCTGCCAAAGATATTTGGCCCGTAAGTGAATAAGTGACATGGAGTAAATAGAGAATGTGGGTTCAGGCATCGGATAAACATGGACTTGAATCATGGCTGAAACTGAACAAATTCCTTAACCTCTCTGAGCTTGTTTCCCTTAAACTTGAAAATGAAAGTAGCCTTGCACTTATTTTGCAGGGTTGTGCCAAGGATTAGAAGTACTGTAGAGGGACCAACAGTTCGTGTAATGGCTATGTCGCTGGACTCTCATGTAGTCGACTGTGGTTCAAGTCCTGGACCCGGCAGCTTAAACTCACGCCAGGCGCATGTGCGTGCATGCCCAAGATCCCGAGAGGAGAATGGAGGAGAAGGGATTGCCGCATGGCCATCCCCCCGGGGGGGGGGGGGGTGATTTCTCACTTTCTGTCTCTGTCTTTCTGGCAAGCGCACACACCCTGTAGCAAAAACCTCTCCAAAAAAAAAAAAAGAAGTACTATAGACAAACCGCTGGGCACAGGATAGCTACTCAATATGTGGAGCCAGTAGGTGTGTACAGGTAGAGAGACGGAGAGTTCCGAGTCCTTCACAGAGAGTCTAGCAAAGCTGAGCCTTGAAGGGTGAAGTGAGGAATGTTTTGGCAGACAGAGTGGGAAGAACATTCCAGACAGATGAGTAGCATGGGCAGAGGGGACATACATGATGTGGTGAAGAGCGAGGACCGTGTGGCCCTGACTGGAGCGAGACAGCACACCCTCTGTGATGCGTGCAGACTGTAACAAGTGCTACTTCCAGCTAAGGGAGCATCATGGATTGCATGGCTTTTCAGTTGGGCATTAAGTGATAGAGTTTTTAGAAAAAGAGTTGGTGGGCCAGCTGGTAGCATGGTGGTTGAGGCGACTGGATCCCACGTGGCCAACTGCACCTTTTGAGCCCCACACCTGGTATCTGAGAAACACACTGGGCACGTGTGGGTGTATGCCCAAAATCCCAAAAGGAAAAAGGATTGTAGTATGTGTATCTCCCCCAGGGGGTGCTCACTTCTCTCTGTCTGTCTGTCTCAGTCTCTGTGTCTCTGTAGTGAACACATGCATGCTATAGCAAAAACACACACACACACACAAAAGAAAGAAAGAAAAAAGAAAAAGAAAGAGTTGGACTGGGGTTAGCTCATGGACAGGTGTTTAAGGGAACTGGGTCCCACATGGTTATGTGGTTGAAGTCCTAGACAAGGCAGCTTGAAAAGACACCAGACACATGTGCCTGCCCAAAATTCCAAAAGGAGGGAGAGGGAGAGTTGGAGGAGAAAGGATTATGTCATGACCAGGCCCCATGAGAAGTGCTTTCTCCTTCTCCCTCTCTTCTGGTCTCTCTCCCTCTGGCAAGCTCACGTGCCCTTGGCAAAATTTAAAAAAAAGAAAAGGAAGGAAGGAAGAAAAGAAAAAAGAAAAGAAAGAAAAGAAAAGAAAAAGAACGAACCAGAGTTGGGCAGAGGGTGGTTGGCAGTACACACTGGGAGCAGAGGCAGGGAGTAAAGAAAGGGCCATGTGTGTGTCTGGGGCAGGGAAGCCATGAGGCTGGTGGGGAAGTGCTTTAAATACAGACTGGGCAGAAAGCAAAGACAGGCAGGCGAGCCTTACTTGCTCACGTTGTTCTTTTACCTGCTTCTTCCTGTACCTCTGTGTCTTTAAGGCCAGAGCCAGAACATCTGGGTGTGGAGGGCATCCCTGAGGTCCCCTGTGCAAGCCCGCAAAGGGACTGGTGCAGGACTTCTATTCAGTAGGTGGAGGCCCAGGCAAGCAGGCGGGCATTCACTGCAGCTTCCTTCCCGCCTGGTGGCTGGCCACGGGCCCTGAACTTGACCTCAGATGACCTGCGTGTTCCCTTTCTGGAAACCAGGAGCAGTGGAGCTTCATCTTTGGGTTTCTTTCTCCTTCAAAGCAGGGACTTTGTCTCGGTACAAACTGACTCTGCTGCTCCAGAAGTCTCCCCGGTACCTGGCAGGACCTTGCTTCCTTGCGTGTTCCTTGCCTGCGGGGTGTCATCTGTTAGTAGCCTGCCTCTTTCCCTCCTCTCAGTTCAGCACCAATGACTTTAAGGATGCTAGGTCATTGTATAGACAAGGAAGTAAAGACCAAGGCATGCACGTGCCTGTGCACACGTGCATATATACGTATGTGCAGAATGTTTTTCCAAAAGTGGCATGGCCAGTTAACGGCCGACCTGAAATGACCCAGGTGTTCTGAGTCTCAGACCAGTATTCTCTGTCCCGGCTTAACTCTGTGCACCTCACGTTCACTAAGGTGTGCCCATGTGAACCTCCACTAGTGTGCAAGGCTAGGTTAGTGTCAGTGTCTTGAAATCCTTGTGTGAAAAAGCAAGTTCAGTTTCAGGCATTGTCCTTATTAACGATACCATGCTTGGATGCTCTGTGGATTGGGCTGGCATGAAAAATAATTCTAAAAATGCCTGCATTTGTTCAGTGTCACCGATTAGTAGTTGCCTTAGGACACAAAGCCCAACATTAGCCTGAGTAAGGTGGAAGGAACAGCAACATTTCCTCCTTTTCAAATGCTTACATTTTGTGTTTTTCTTTTCATTTGCCAGTGGGCACTTGCACTCACCAGAGAGAGACAGAGAGATAGGGAGGGGAGAACATCCCCAGTGGAGCATGGTCATGTCACAGTCTCTTCTCTTTCGTTTCTCCATCCTGTTCAGATTTGAAACACACACACACACACACACACACACACACACACACTTCTGCCCGGCATGTTTTTCAAGCTGCTTGGGCTGGGATTTGAACTGCAGGTTGGCCATGCGGGTTCTGGCTCCCTTAACCAGTAGGCTGCCAGTCCTTGGCTGAATACATAAGGTATAGACATAGCATACTTATCAAGGAAAGGTATTGCTTTCTTTTCTTTTCTTTTTTTTTTTTTTTTTTTTTTTTGTAGAGGTTTTTGCTATAGGGTGCGTGTGCTCACCAGAAAGACAGAGAGAGACAGAAAGTGAGAAATCACTCCCCAGGGGGGATGGCCACGCTGCAATCCCTTCTCCTCCATTCTCCTCTCAGGATCTTGGGCACACACGCACACGCGCCCAACATGAGTTCAAGCCACCGGGTCTGAGACTTGAACTGTGGTCGACTACTTGGGAGTCCAGCAACATAACCATTATGCCAACTGCTGGTCCCGGAAAGGGATTGTTTTCTAATCTACACACATACTAGACTCTCTTAGTCCTAGCTAGGCTGCTGTTGCTCAGAAACCTTGCCATAGTTACCTTTGGAGCCAGTTCATAGGCCCTCTCGGAGCCAGGCTCTGTTCACCATTGAACAAGGATGTATCGAACGTCAAGGGACACTCACATGTACAAGCAACCACCTTACTTACAAAGTAAAATGTCTTAGCTAGGTTTGAATGCCATCTTCATCACCAGGTTTGGTCCTGAAAGATATTTTTGGCTGCATTCTAGAATTAAGCTTCTCTTCAAAGGATGGAGAATGAATTCACTGATTGAAAATACTCAGAAAAAAATGTAGCTAAGATAAAGGCAATTTCAAAAGAGGAATTCCCAAGACATTTTAAGCTATGGTAACACGACCTCCTCAGGAAATGATTTAGATAAGAACATTTATTTGGAAATGGACATTCTGGGGTGTTTGTCAGAAATGCAAAGGCATATTTTTATGAGAACAAGGTTTTGGCCCTGGAGGCCAGCCAGCTCTCGAAGCAGGAATGACCAAATGGTCTGAATCAACCCAGATCTGTTGGCTGCTATCCACTGTCCATGAGCCCTCTGGCTAGGATGGCCTCAGGCGTCCACATTTGACAGGACCTACCTACACAATCTCCCAATCAAATCAAATTACAAGACTGACACAGCTTAGAAACAAACCTTACTTGCGTGGGTTCCCGTGTTGCCAAGGATATTCCATTGATGAGAGAGAACTGCTACTGTCTGAGTTTCCAGTTCTAACGAGAACACATTTTTTAAAAATTATTTAACTTTATTTTATTTATTTATTTTAATTTGATCAGGGAGGGACAGAGAGAGAGAGAGAGAAAGTAAGAAGCAAGCTGCCAGGTCTGGGACTGAAACTGTTGATCAGCCATGTAGTCCAGCGCCCTTAATCACCACTCCACCTGCCAGTCCCACAAGAACACATTTCTGTATGCTTTATATTTCACACAGCACTTCCCCATTTGTCCTCTCCTTAGAGCCACAACCCTTGTGGTAGACATTAAACATTCCCATTTTACAGAGAGGCAAACTAAGGTTCAGCTAACACCGGCCTAACGCATAGTTAGAGAGGACCACTTACAGGGATTGAGGCTGGATCTTGCCATCCCTCCTCCAGAACTCCTCCCCGAGACCCCAGAGCTCTAAACAGCTACCCAAACTCCTGATTGCCAGGCCGTGGTTCCCAGCCTGGCTGCACACTAGAGCACTCTCCACACCCCTCCCCACCCCCGTGTGATTGGATGTTGTCAAGGACATCATGGGGCAGGGCACTTGGGGCCATTTAACCAGAATTCTGGGAGTGGAGCTTGGGCATTGGTATTCTTCAGGTCTCCATGTGATTCCCATGTGCAAAGTCTCAATCATTCTTTTCTTTTCAAATTACTCATTTATTTCTACCAAGAGAGAGAGACAGAGAGAGGAGGTACGCATCTCCAGCAGAACCCTCACACTGGCCCACCCCCACCTCAGCCAGCCCAGATCATAGGCGTGCTTCCGCACACCCTGTGTTCTCAGGGAGATCTTAGGGTGTAAACCCAGCGCCTGTCCAGTAGGTCTACTTGCTTTCCACCTCACTCCTGCCTGGCCCACACTCACTCTTTTACAGAGGAATAAGGATTTGCTTCCTTCCCTCTCAAGGACCAACCCAAAGGCATGCATGTTCCAGTTGTCTTCTTTTTGAAAATTAATTTTTGGGGCCAGCAGGTGGCTTGGTGGTTAACATGCTAGCCTCCCACATGGATTTCAGTTCTGGATTTAGTGGCTTGCTTTCTCCCCTTTTCTCTCTCTGTCTCTCTCTGTTGAGAGAACATGCCCTATAGCAATTTTTAAAAAAATGATAAATAATGGGGCTGACAGGTGGAGTGGTGGTTGAGGCGCTGGACTCCCACGTGGCAGACCACAGTTCAAGTCCTGGATCTGGAGGCTTGCTTTCTCACTCTCCTTTTCTCTCTGTTTCTCTCTGGTCAAAATTGAAGAATAATGATAATAAATATAATTAAAAATAAATAAATCTTAAAAAATGATAAATAAGAGGCCAGCAGATGGCATGGTGGTTAAGGGGGTGCTGGACTCCCACATGGTTGACCATGGTTCATGTCCTGGACCTGGCAGCTTGCTTTCTCACTTTCCCTCTCACTCTCACTCTGTCCCTCTTGGTCAAATTAAAAGAAATGAAGTTAAATAATTCTTTTTTTTTAAAAAAAAAAGATAAATAAAATTAAATACTTTTTAAAAAATAGTAATTTTTGATTTCTAAACTGTAGGAATACTACTGC
The DNA here is from genome assembly GCA_026018925.1 of Tupaia tana. Taxonomy (NCBI): domain Eukaryota; kingdom Metazoa; phylum Chordata; class Mammalia; order Scandentia; family Tupaiidae; genus Tupaia; species Tupaia tana. Next base: position 161,674,896 of record JAKSZU010000003.1, on the reverse strand, counting down.
CTATTTATCATGGGAATTTTAAAAATAATTATTTAATTTTACTTATTTATTTTAATTTGACCAGAGAGAGAGACCAAGAAAGCAAGCCACCAGGACTAGGACTTGAACTTTAGTTGGCCGTATGGGAGTGTCCAGTGCCTTAACCACTACGCCATCTGCTGGTCCCAATGGAAATTCTTTTAAAATTATGAAAAAAGTTATGAAGAAGAAAAACTCACAAATCATCTAGAGACCTATTTTTTAGATTTTGTTAAAAAGAATTGTTTGTTTTATTCTACTTCCTTTTTTTTTTTTTTACATGAGTTCACCAGAGAAAGACAGAGAGAAAAAGGGAGAAAGCAAGTTGCCAAGTCTGGGGCTCAAACTGCAGTCAGCCGTGTGGGAAGTCAACCCTCAACCACCATGCCACCTCCTGGCCTCCACATTATTTAGATTTTGATGTATTTCTTTTCCAATCTTGCTGCATATTTCATCACAAGTTTTTGGTAATACTATGACTTTTTTCTTTTGACTTTATATAGTAAATATTTTCCAATGCTACCAAATTTTTTTAAAAAATATTACTTTGGTATTAAAATAGATAAAATGTTTTTAATATTTGGCCCACACCATTAACTATGATTATCACAGGACTGCAGATTCTTTTTAGATATCTCTTTCTGTACATTTGTTTATTCTTATTTTTCTATAATTAACCTCTACTTGCTTCAATTTTAATTAATAAAATTATTATAGGGACCAGCAGATAGTGTAATGGCTACGTTGCTGGACTCCCATGTAGTCGACCGCAGTTCGAGTCCCGGACCCAGTGGCTTAAACTCACGCCGTGCGTTCCCAAGATCCCGAGAGGAGAATGCTGGGGGGTGATTTCTTGCTTTCTGTCTCTCTGTCTCTCTCTCTCTTTCTGGTGAACGCATGCACCCTTTAGCAAAAACCTCTCCAAAAAAAAAGAGATGGCGTGATGTTTCTGTCACTGGACTCACACATAGTCAACCGTGGTTCGAGTCCCAGACCCAGAGGCTTGAAACTCATGCTGGGTGTGTGTGCATGCATGCCCAAAATCTTGAGAGAAGAATGGAGGAGAGCAGCTTGGTCAACCTCCCTGGGGAGTGATTTCTTGCTTTCTGTCTCTCTGTCTCTGCCAAGCACACATGCCCTATAGCAAAAATCTCTCTCTTGAATAAGTAAGTAAATAGAATTATTTTAATGGTTGTGTCATGTTCCACTATGCTGATATTCCATAAGTTATTAAATTGTTCTTTTTAAAATTTTTTTATGAGAGCGAGAAGGAGAGACAGGTAAGTATTTTTGACAAAGACTTGCTATCATGATTCTCTGCCCCTACCTCTCAGTTAGCCAGGATTAAAGGTTTACCACTGAGCTGGGTCTGCTTAGGTTGGTCTAGGTACTAAAACTGGGCCTCCCACGTGGTCCCAGCCTCTCACAGGGGTGCTCTACCACCTGTACCACCATGGTTGGGCCTATTTAATCATTCTTTCATGGTAATTTTTTGCCATTATAAATAAATTCTTTGTGAAGATCCTTGCATCTAGATTTTTGTGTACTACTTTCCCAAAAGTACAATTACTGAGTCAGAGGTATAAATGTTGTTAAGGGTATTGATAGACATTGGACCAGCAGTTAGTGTAATGGCTATGTCGCTGGATTCCCACGTAGTCGACCACGGCTCGAGTCCTGGACCCGGTGGCTTAAACTTAGGCTGGGCGCATGTGCGTGCATGCCCAGGATCCCGAGAGGAGAATGGAGGAGAAGGGATTGCGGCATGGCCATCCTCCCTGTGGGGTGATTTCTCGCTTTCTGTCTCTCTGTCTCTCTCTGTCTGTCTGGCGAGTGCACATGCCCTATAGCAAAAAAAAAAAAAAAAAAGAAAGAAAGAAAGAAAGAAAAAACCTCTCCAAAAGAAAAAAAAGAGACATTGCTGAACCTCTCCTCAGAAGGGTACCCGAGTTTATGGTCCCATCAGTGACTGATGTTGAAAGAGGAAATATTACAGTCTTTGCAAAACTGAATATTTTCATTTTGTTATCTGTCCATTTACTCTATTAATGAGATTAGACTTTAAAATAAATCATTAATTTTTAATTGCCAGAGGACATGTGCATTTGTCAAAGAGAGACAGAGAGAGAGGGGGAAGGCACCCCCCAAGGAGTGCTGTCAGGCCATGATTCCTTCTCCTCCATTTCTGCATCCTGTTGGGATCTGGGGCATGTACACATTTGTACCTGGCATGTTTTTCATGCCCCCGAGGCCAGCATTCAGACTTCACAGTCAGCCATTTGGGACCCATCTTCCCTAACCAGTAGGCTATGGGGCCAGTCCGAGATTGTACATTTTATATCTTTACTGACCACTTGCCTTTCTTCTTCTGGGAAAGTTCACGTTTTGCCTCTTTTGATTTTTTTTCCTTTTGAGTGTTCATTTTTTTTCTTATATATTAAATATATAACACTGTTCCTGCTCATTTGTTTTATAAATGTTTTGCCTCTTTTTACCATTTAATTTGGTTTGTTGATATACTGAATAATTTATTGGTTTTATGTTTAGAAATATTCCTTGATCAGGTAAATAATTACCAACATTGTCTTTCATAAGTCTCAATGAATAAGTAAATGCCTGCTTACATAGATTAGAGAACAGAACAGTCTGGGGACAGCAGTGGCACAGTGGTTAAGGTGCTGGACCCCCATGTGGTCGATCATGGTTTGAGTCCCAGACTGGTGACTTGAAACTCATGCCAGGTGCATGTGCATGCATTTCCAAAATCCTGAGAGGAGAATGGAGGAGAAGGGATTGCAGTGTGGCCAACCCCCCAAAGGGTGATGTCTTGCTTTCTATCTCTCTGTCTCTCCAGCGAGTATAAGCAACCTATAGCAAAAATTTCTCAAAAAAAAAGAAAAAGAAAGAGAAAAGAAACAGTCTGCCAGGGCCAGCAGGTAGTATGGTGGTTAAGGTGCTGGACTCCTACATAGCCTATGGTGGTTCAAGTCCTAGACTTGGTAGCTTGCTTTCTTACTTTCCCTCCCTTTCTCTCTCTGGTCAAACTTTTAAAAATAATTCTTTTAAAATTAAATTTTAAAAAAAGAGAGAGAGAAAAAAAGTCTATCTCCTACATAAATCCAACCTAGAATGATCAAAACTATAATACATTACTTTTTTTTTTTCTTCAGGTATTTGCTATAGGGCATATGCACTCTCTGGAGAGGGAAAGGGAGAGAGACAGTGAAAGGGAAAGTGAGAAATCACTCTCCAGGGGGAATGGCCATGCTGCAATCCCCTCTCTTCCACTCTCCTCCTAGGATTTGGGACACACACACACACACACACACATGCACAAACACAGGCCCAGCATGAATTTCAAGCCACCAGGTCTGGGACTTGAATAGAGGTCGGCCGTGTGGGAGTCCAGTGCCTTAACTACCATGCCACCTTCTGGCCCTATATTACCTTTTTTATTTTTCTTGAAGAATTTATTTATTTATTTATTTATTTATTTATTATTTTTTCCACATAAGTTTTGCCAGAGAAAGACAGACAGAGACAGAGAGAGAGAGAGAGAGAGAGAGAGAGAGAGAGAGAGAAGGCAAACCACCAGGTCTGGGACTCAAATCATGGTTAGCCATGTGAGAATTCCAGCACCTTGACCACCATGCCACTTACTGCCCCCTTTTTTATTATTTTATTTATTTATTATTATTTTTTCACATGAGTTTTGCCAGAGAAAGACAGACAGACAGAGAGAGGGAGAGTGAGAAAGCAAGCCAATGATCCTATATTACTTTTATGGTATACATTCCTTGTGTTACCTCACTCAATACAGGATAATGTTAGTAATCCCACCTTTGTGGGATAAAACTGTTTTTTTTTTTTTAGTTTTTTTTTGTTTTTTTTTGTTTTGTTTTGTTTTGTTTTGTTTTTTCCCATAGGGCACATGTGCTCAATGGAGAGGGACAGAGAGAGACAAATGGGAAGGAAGAAATCACCCCCCAGGGGGGATGGTCATGCTGCAATCCCTTTTCCTCCAGTCTCCTCTTGGGATTTTTTTTGGGGGGAGGGGTGCCAATGGAGCTTTATTTACACTATCCTCTTGGGATTTTGAGCATGCACACACACACACCTTCTATGATTTTCAAGCTGCCAGGTCTGGGACTTGAACTCTGGTTAGCCATCTGGGAGCCCAGTGCCTTAACTACCACACCGCTCTCTGGGCCTGGGGACAAAACATTTTACAAGGAAAACAGTAATGGCACAGCTTCTCACAAGATCAACCCATCCCAAAACAAAAGAGTGGTGTTGATGTTGGTAACCCCTCCCAGGAGTGCCCACAGACGTGGCATACTGCATAAAGAAATTAACCTGCTGGGCCAGCCAGGGGCACGGTGGTTGGGGTGACTGGATCCCAAACAGATGACTGTATGGTTTTAGTCTCAGACCCAGTGATTTGGAAAACAGGCCAGGTGTGTGTGCCTGCATGTACAGAATCCAGAGAAGAGGATGGAGAAGAGATTGTGGTATGGCCATCCCCCTAGGGAGTGCTTGCTCTGTCTCTCTCTCTCACTCTGTCTCTCTCTGGTAAGGGCACACACCCTATAGCAAACTAAAAAAGAAATTAACCCAAAGAGGGCAGTCAAGAGGCAGCCTCCTCTTGCACCCCAGAGACACTTTTGAAAAACACTCAGACATTACCTTTTCTGCATAGATTTACATAAACGTAGTTTATAAACCTAAGCTCTTCCCCCAGGCCTCATGGGTAGCTTCCAGCCTTCTTGTACCTCATGTTCTTCTAACAGCCACAGGGCTATTCCGGGCCCATGGACCTGGGTAGGCTCTATAGAGTGCTTACCACCGCCTCAGCTTCCTGTTTGAGTGGCCAATCTGTTAGTTCCTCTGTGGCCTCTTTCTGCCTTTAACAGTTGACTTTCTGTTTTTGATTCACTCTAAATATTAAGTTGATGTAAAAGTAATTGTGGCTTTGTATTGTTGAAATATGTCATTTGATCTTGGCTACATTCTTTTTTTTTTTTTAAAAAAAAGAATTATTTTATTTAACTTTATTTATTATTTTAATTTGATCAGGAAGGGACAGAGTGAAAGAGAGAGGGAAAGTGAGAAAGCAAGCTACCAGGTCTGGGACTTGAACCACAGTCAACCATGTGGGATTCTAGTGCCCTTAACCACCCACCATGCCATCTGCCGGTCCCATATGGCTACATTCTTAAATTAATGTGGTTATGTTTTACATCATGTTAACGCAGTTTCTCACTTTATATTTTTTGGCTAATGACATTACTTGCTGTTCATTTTATATGTGTTTTAGACAGTGAAGATGATGTTACACAAAAAGCAAATTCAGTCAGTTTTTTTTTTCTTTTTTAAGATTTTTGCTATAGGGCACATGTGCTCTCCAGAGAGAGACAGAAAGCAAGAAATCACCCCCCCCCCCCCCCCAGGGGAATGGCCATGCCACAATTCCTTCTCCTCCATTCTCCTCTCAGGATCTTGGGCACGCACATACAGGCACCTGGATTGAGTTCTAAGTCTCTGGGTCCAAGACTCAAACCATGTTTGACTATGTGGGAGTCCAGCGACTTAACCATTGTGCCATCTGCTGGTCCCATTGAGCAATTTTCTTATTTGAGTTCAAAATGGGTCATAAAGCAGTGCAGACAATTTGCAACATCAACAATGCATTCAGCTCAGGAACTGCTAATCAACACACACTGGTGGTTCAAGAAGTTTTGCAAAGGAGATGAGAACCTTAAAGAGCACAGTGGCCGGCCATCAGATGTGGACAGTGACCAACTGAGAGCAATGATCGAAGCTGATCCTTTTCCAAATACACAAGAAGTTGCCAGAACTCAGCATTGACCGTGTTACAGTCATTCGGCATTTGAAGCAAATTGGAAAGGTGAAAAAGCTCCCTGAGTGAGTGCCTCATGAACTGACTGAAAATCAGAAAATTTTTGTTTTTGAAGTGTTGTCTTCTCTTATTCTACACAAACAACAATGGACCATTTCTCGATCGGATTGTAAGTGCCACAAAAAGTGGATTTTATACAACTGGTGATGACTAGCTCAGCGGTTGGCCTGAGAAGAAGTGCCAAAGCACTTACCAAAGCCAAACTCCCACCAAAAAAAGTCATGGCTGCTACTAGGGAAGTCTCACCCACTGCGGCTTTCTGAATCCTGGCAAAACCATTACATATGGGGGCCGGCAGATGGGGTCATGGTTATGTAGCTGGAGTCCCACATGGCCTGCCATGGTTTGTGTCTGGACCTGTAGGATTAAAACTCATGCTGGGTGCGTGTGCGTGCCCCAGATCCTGCGGGGAGAATGGAGGAGAAGGGGTTGCAGCATGGCCATCCCTTCTGGGAGGTGATTTCTCACTTTCTGTCTTTCTCTCCAAGGAGCACACGCACCCTATAGCAAAAATCTAAAAAAAAAAACAAACAAACAAACGGACTGGCAGGTGACATGGTGGTCAGGGGCACTGGACTCCCACATGGGTGACCGTAGTTCGAGTCCCAATCCTGGGGACTTGCTTTCTCACTCCCCCCTTCTTTCTCTCTCTCTCTCTCTCGTCAAATTAAAATAAATAAATAACAAATAAATAAAGTTCAATAAAGTAATAATAAAATAATTCTTAACAAAACAAAAGCCATTACATCTGATAAGTATGCTCAGCAAATCGATGCAGTGGACCAGAACTGCAATGCTTGCAGCCGGCATTGGTCAACAGAAAGGCCCACTTCTTTTCCACAACGGCACCCGGCGCACGTGGCACGACCAACGCTTCCCGAGTTGAACGGACTGGGCTACAAAGTTGTGCCTCATCTGCCATATTCACCTGACCTCTCGCCAGCTGATCGCCCCTTCTTCAAGCACGTGGACAATGTTTTGCAGGGAAAGTGCTTCCGCAACCAGCAGGATGCAAAAGATCCTCCCCAAGAGTTTGCCGAACCCTGAAGCATGAATTTTTATGCTACGGGAATAAACAAACCTATTTCTTGTTGGCAAAGATGTGTTCATTATAATGATTTCTTAAAAAAAAAAAAAAAAAAGATTTATTTACTTATTATTTTAATAATGCTCGCCAGAGAGAGATGGTGGGGGGGAGAGGTTGAGGAAGCAAGCTGCGGTCTGGGACTCGAACCACACTCAGCCATGTGGGAGTCTAGCACCTTAACCCCCACACCACTTGCTGGCCTCAATGGTTCCTATTTTGAGGAATAAAGATGTGTTTGAGCCTAGGCATAATGATATAAAACTCACGGTCCTCAACCGCAATTATTTCCCAGAGGTTGGATGTTCAAATTCAAGTTTTATTGTGGTTTGAGAGGTCCAAGTGTTATGTGGATGTGGGTCACAGCCTATCACGTCTCCATTAGGACCATCTGAAAGAATGGCAAGAAGGCTGAGATGTCTGCTGAGAAGTGCCCTCCCTGGTTTAGTAGGTACGTAGCACCGTGCTGGGAGGACAGTGCGTCTCCCCGGGAACAACGCTGGAGTGGCCCCTGTGACACCGTCCATGAGAGCAGGTGTCTCCAAGCACACCTCCCAGGGATGCCTGTGCCCTTTCTAACGCTGCCTCAACTAGCCTGGCCCCTGCAAGCTTCTGAAGCACAGCCTCTTCGTTCACTGGGATGCCTTTGAATCACCTGGAGGTCTTTTTAAAATGCAGATTCTGGTTCAGTAGCTCCAGGCCTGCTGAGAATCTGCACTTCCACAGACTCAGCGCTGCTGCTACAAGCCCACAGACCACACCTTGAGCGGCCAAAACCTGGAACTCCGATCCCGGATCGGCTACAGAATGGTCCGGCTTTGTCTCAGTTCCACGACCCTGGCTGGGACTGTCCATGTCCAGTGGTTCTGAGTCAAAGGCCATGTAATCCATGTCTGGGAGAGAGGAGGCCGCCAGGTGAGGGGAAGAGAGACAGGATGGAGTGGGACAGCAAGGTGCCCAGAGAGGGGATGATTCAGGACAGTTCAGAGTGGAGCCGACAGGACCTAGTGCTGAAATACAGAGGGAGGGAGGGATTTGGCGAATTGCCAACTGGCAGAGATGGGGCTGAATGGGGGCTCCTATGCCTTGCCGAGCCTCGTCCTTGGCACCTGGACACCATTTTATCCCATTCGTTATGTAATACATAATGTCCTCATTGATTATTGTATATATTTTAACTCAGGTTGTCATGGTTACATATAGTTAAAATGTTATAAAACCATTTCTCTGTGAAGTGGGACAAGGAATTGGGATTGGGTGGGGATGGAAGGATGGGACAGTTGGAATGCCTACTGTAGACCGAGGTCTGAGATAGGAATTTGACATAGGGTGGCTTATTTGATTCTCTACAAAGGAGGTATCATTAGTCCCGTGTTTACAGCCGGGAAGGAGGCCAGGAAAGAGGAGTTACCGCACTCCTACCACAAACCAGTACATGGGGGGCAGAAAATGGAACTTGGGCACCGAGAGAGCTCCTCAGTGTTGGGGAGACGTCACAGGGGAGAGGCACAATGTCTGAGTGGGAAGAATAGGGTCTCGGTAGGGGCTCTGAGGACTGGTTCCCCTGCACTGTGACGTTCCTGCAACACAGGGCTTGACCGTCGCCCTGAACTAAGAACTCATTACATCGCACTGAAGGATTAAGGGAAGAAGAGCCTCAAAGGTGAAAAAGGTTGATACCATGTTCACGTCTCAGCTGGGACCAGAAGGCTCCTTGTCGGCACATTGTGCTCACCTAGCTCACAGCAGCAGCCTTCTAGCGGCCCGCCTGCCTTCGCTCTGCTACCCCGCTCTAGCTGGTCTCCCATGCGGCAGCCAGCCCCGGGAACCACGAGGCCCTGTTCACTACCCAGTGGATGCGACAGACACTGGCACTCCCACAATGTGATTTAGGGGGGCCTTACCCAGTCTCAAGAAATCATCAAAGGCTTCCTGAAGTGTCACCTGCGTTTAACCAGGAAGGACGAGTGGGAGGTAATGGCAAGAAGGCAGGAAACGCCTCTGCCAAAGCTGTGCTGTTTTAGAAGTTTCCTTTAGCAGGCAACTCCTGGTGCCACATACCCCGTGAGTGCTTTCCTGTCTAGGTTCTTTCCACTGAGTTTGCCCCATAGCCACTCACCTCTTCCACCTGCTTCCTCAACTCAAATTTCTTTTCTTTTTTTCGGAGAGGTTTTTGCTATAAGGTGTGTGTGCTCACCGGAGAGACAGAGAGACAGAAAGCGAGAAATCACCCCCCGGGAGGATGGCCACGCCACAGTTCCTTCTCCATTCTCCTCTTGGGATCTTGGGCACGCACGCACACGCGCCCAGGATGAGTTTAAGCCACCAGGTCCAGGACTCAAACAGCGGTTGGCTACATGGGAGTCCAGTGACATAGCCATTACGCTAACTGCTGGTCCCATCAACTCAAATTTCTTTGACCATGGTCTAAATCTCTGAACCTGCTCTAGGAATGAGCAAGGATGACTATTCATCAGAAGATAAGAATCTCTAATATATGTCCCCAGGAGGAAGAAACATCCTGCAAATGAGCAGAACTAATTGCAATTACACATACCTCAAATGGGTACATACATATCCACTACCCACCCCCCACCCCCACACTGCCCGTGTGTGTTAGTTTTCAGTGCTATTTATTTTTTTTTGGGGGGGAGAGGTTTTTGCTATAGGGCATGTGTGCTCGCCAGAAAGACAGAGACAGACAGAAAGTGAAAAATCATCCCCCAGGGAGATGGCCACGCCACAGTCCCTTCTCCTCCATTCTCCTCTCAGGATCTTGGGCATGCACGCACATGCGCCCAGCGTGCGTTTAAGCTACCAGGTTCGGGACTCGAACCGTGGTCGACTACATGGGAATCCAGCAACGTAGCCATAACACCAACTGCTGGTCCTAGTTTTCAGTGCTATTAACAAAATAAATACCTTCACTTCTAAGACATGGCAGGATTGCTCCTTTTGCACTTTTTGCCCCCTTGAGACTAGCTTTGGCCAGTGGGATGAAAGCAGAGGTGACATGTCTCACTTTCAGGTAGAAGTGCCCAGGGCCAGCAGGTGGTATCGTGGTTAAAGTGCTGGACTCCCACTGTGTCCACTGTGGTTTGAGTCCTGGACCTGGCGGATTGCTTTCTCACTTTCTCTCTCTCCTCTTTCTCTCTGTGGTGAGCACACATGCCCTAAAGCACATTTAAAGATAATAAATAAAAAGTCGGTGCTCAGTTTGCCCCATCCTGTTTCCTTCAAAGTGAAGAAGAACACATGTCCACTTGAAGGAGCTGAGGTCTTTGAGTGACTATGAAGAACAGAGCTCCCGTCCTTACAGTGGACATTTTGGGATTGCGATACACATTTTTATTATGTTAAATTAGGACCAGCAGTAACTGGTACATAGATGTCAAGATTGCACAAAGATTTTATCTGTACCTCTCTTCCCTTCCTCAACAATCCTACGCAATGCCTCCTTTGGTTTCCTCATGTAACTTTAGTGGACTTGAAGCTGAACAGCTTAAAATTATATGGCTAATGGGACCAGCAGTTGGCGTTATGGCTATATCGCTGGGCTCCCATGTAGTCGACAGTGGTTCAAGTCCCAGACCCAGTAGCTTAAACTCACACTGGGGATGTGTGCATGTGTGCCCAAGATCCCAAAAGGAGAATGGAGGAAAAGGGATTGCGGCATGGCCATCCCCCTTGGTGGGTGATTTCTCCCTTTCTGTCTGTCTCTCTCTCTCTTTCTGGCGAGCGCACGTGCCCTATAGCAAAAACCTCTAAAAAAAATTTGCTGTTATTTGGGGTTCATTCTCTTTTTTTGATAGATTTTTGCTATAGGATACATGTACTCGCCAGAGAGAGAGACAGAAAGCAAGAAACCACCCCCCAAGGGAGTGGCCATACTGCAGTCCCTTCTCCTCCACTCTCCTCTTGGGATTTTGGGCATGCCCACACACACACACACACCTGGTGTGAGTTTCAAGCTGCTGGGTCCAGGACTCAAACTGCAGCCAGCCATGTGGGACCAGCAGTTGGCGTTATGGCTCTATCATTATGCCATCTGCTGGTCCCATGGGTTCACTTGTTATTGCAGCACAGCCTAACTGATCTTGACTTATATACCCTGTCAACGAAGGTTTGTGAGCACTAAGGCCTTTAACCCTGTTGGGTGTTAAGCAGTCTGGGTCTCCAAGCCAAGCAAAGCTCCAGTCTTCCTGCCCAGCCCATTTAGGTCGAAGATTTCCAGTTTTACCTCTTTCCCATTATGGTAAGTGCCTTTGCATTCCCCTCGTAAGTAATAGAGTCCTCTTGATTCAGCCTAAATTCAGGCTTTAGTCACGAAACTAGTTATAGAACGTAAAGGCATCTGCAGAGCTGGCTGAAACATAGTCTATGTAATCTACACCTGTCACACCAATGCATGTCCAAAAGCAATCCACAATGAACCTCGTTTTCCCAAGAGCAGGACGTCAGCTTCTGCCCTGTGTCAGCCTTAGCTTTGGAAGGCTACTTCCAGAGGTCTTGGATCATAGGCCTGACCCTACCATTTAGTATTGACTGACCTTGGGCAAATGACCTCTCTGAACTTCGGTTCCCTATCTGTAAAATGGTGATGATAATAACAAAATCTTTGTCATAGAAAACATTTGCACAGTTGTGATATTAGCCACTCTGCAGACAGAATGATAATGTGTGTGTGGAAGTGCTTTGGAAAGGGAACTCTAGGCAAATATTAGTTGCTGACATTTTTAACCAATACCTGACCAAAGTAACAGATCTAGAATCAACCAAAGCTTCCAATGCTTTTTTTTTTAAGAATTATTTTATGGGACCAGCGGTTGGCATAATAGCTATGTTGCTGGACTCCCATGTAGTTAACCATGGTTTGAGTCCCAGACCCGGTAGCTTAAACTCATGCTGGGCTTGTGTGTGTGCGTGCCCAAGATCCCGAGAAGAGAATGGAGGAGAAAGGATTGCAGCATAGCTGTCCCCCCCCGGGGGGTGATTTCTCGCTTTCTGTCTCTCTGTCTCTCACAAGCACATGCGCCCTGTAGCAAAAACCTCTCTCTCTCTCAAAAAAAAAAGACTGTGTTTTATTTATTTATTTTATTTTAATTTGACTAGAGAGGAAAGGAGAGAGAGGCGGGGGTGCTGTGGGGTTAGAAAACAAGCCACCAGGTCAGGGACTCGAACCACAGTCGGCCATGTGGAAGTCAAGCGCTATTAACCACCTGCCAGTCCTCCAATGCCTTCATTTTATTTTTATTTTTATTTTTTTGGAGAGGTTTTCACTATAGGGCGTGTGCGCTCGCCAGACAGACAGAGACATAGAGACAGAAAGCGAGAAATCACCTCCCAGAGGGGATGGTCATGCTGCAATCCCTTCTCCTCCATTCTCCTCTTGGGATGTTGGGCACGCACGCACACACGCCTGGCGTGAGTTTTAAGCCACCGGGTCCGGGACGCGAACCGTGGTCGACTACATGGGAGTCCAGCGACATAGCCATTACGCTAACTGCTGGTTCCCGCCTTCAACTTTTAAAACCAAGTCCAGGTATGGACACTGGTATATGTTTACATTTCTGTGAAAAGTCCCATATTCGGGACCAGCAGTTAGTGTAATGGCTATGTCGCTGGACTCCCACGTGGTCGACCACGGTTTGAGTCCGGGACCCGGCGACTTAAACTCACGCAGGGCGCGTGTGCGTGCATGCCCAAGATCCCAAGAGAATGGAGGAGAAGGGACTGTGGCGTGGCCATCCCCCCTGGGGGGTGATTTCTCGCTTTCTGTCTCTCTCTGTCTGGCGAGCGCACGCGCCCTATAGCAAAAAAAAAAAAAAAAAAAAAAATCTCTCCAAAAAATAAAAAAGTCTCATATTGCAAATTTCATTCTTCAAACAGGACAGATTATCTGCTGAAGAGAAGGCACAGGGTCGAGACCTCAGGGGAGATTAGTCGCATTCAATCACTGGCAGGTCCAGCAAGTACCCAGCAGCGCCGGTTGCAGGCGATGAGGAGGAACCACGTAGGCACGCGTGCAATTACGCTTCCCGTCCCTTTCCTTTGCCAGTACGGAATCAACTTCGGTTCACCAATGGAGTTGGAAACCTTTCTCATTCGTCAGTCCCAGCTCCATCCTCAGCCCTGTCAGGGAAGTGGCCCCTGCTTCTCCAGTAGTCCTCGGGGCTTCCTCTCCTGGGTGAAGGATTTCCCTTTCTAGCGTTTGGTGCAGCCGCCAGAGCAGTTGCCTGAAGGAGGCTCCGCCCTTGGCCGCTAGGGGTGGGGCCCGTCCAGCCAGTTTATAAAAGGAGCGCACCTCCTTCTCTAAGCGCCTCGGGGCCTGATGTTGGCCTTCTTCTGGGAGTTGAGTTCGCTTCCTCTAGTCAGATGCTTCTTAAACTTGACAGCACCTGAAGGGCTTGTTAAAACAGATCGTCGGGTCCCACCCTCAGTTTCTGATTCAGTAGGCTTAAGATTGGGTGGAGAATTCGCATTTCTAACCAGCTTCCAGGTGGTAGTGACACTGCTGGTCCTGGGACCCATCTAGCGGGAGCCATTGCGTCTAGTCTAATGCTGTTCCCAGACACAGAGGCTCCTTCCTCACCTCCACGCCCACTCCAGCTGCTCTCCTGTCCTGCGCACCATATAAATAGCACCGAAAAACCACCGCTGCACAGGAGGCTGGCCACCCCGAGACAGGACCTGAGGCATGTGGACTTTATCTTGGGCACCCCTGAATGCTTTGTGAAGGTCGGAAAGCAGGTAGGAAAGAAATGTGGCAGCCTACGGCTCCTGGATATTACTGGGGCAGTTCATTGATCCGGCTCTACTGACCTGGTTTCTTCACTCGACATGGTAACTGGGTGCCAACTCTGTGCTTACAAAGGTGAAAAGGCAGCGTCCTAGCCCTCCAGGAATTCGTAGTAACTGGGAGGGAAAGATGCAAACAATTACAATGCTAAGACAACTGTTCCTAAGGAGAGAGGGAGAGAGCGGAGCGAACTTCTGCGGAAGGTGCGTAGGGCTCTGGAATCTGAGAAGCTGGAGAAGGTTTCATGGAAGAACTGGCATTTGTGCCCGGACTTGCAGGATGAGTGGGAATTTGGCAGGTGGAAGGGGTAGCAGGCAGAGGTAGGGTGGGTGGGATTTTCCCCGGGCAGAAAGAGTGAGCAAGGAAACTGCCAGTGTGCGGTTCCAGGGGGAGGAGTAGTTGGGAAGACCCGCCAGGCAGCTCTCCAGCTGGACCTGCTCCGTCCTACCTCCCTGGCCACGCCTTCTCTGTCTCCTTTCCCCTCCCACTTCTCTAGTAGCCCTCTGTCCCGTTCCGCCGGCCCTCCTGAGCTGGTGTCCCCCAGGGCTCCGTCCTGACAGCCTCCCCTCTCACTGTCCAAGTCCATTCCCAGCGAGCCTCCTTCTAGGGCCTGGCTCTGTGCTCTCTCATAGATGGGGTTCAAGTGTGGTTGCCCTGCTGGCCATGCCCCCTCGGCTCCACACCCGGTTCCACAAGGATGTTTCCCAGCCACCTTTCCTCCTGTATTCTGTCCCAGTCAGCGGCGCTGGCATCCGTCTAGTTCCTAAGCCAGGGAGTTTTATGAAATGACCTTTCATAGACTGCTGGTCAAGGATAAATGGGCACAGTAAATTGTTCATGCCATTTACCACGACAGAACACAGGAGGGAAGATGCTGGACTCAGTTATGCCAGAGGGTGTGTGCGCGCGCAGGAGGCAGGAGGGGGCACCTCTCCACAGGACCTGCTCACGTTGCGGCCCCTTTTCCTCTGTCCATCCTGTCAGGATCCTGGGCACATGCCCGGCGTGTATTTCCAAGCCAACAGGGCTGGGATTCGAATCCTGGTTGGCCTTGTGAAATCTGGCTTCTTCTGTTCAGGCCTTACCTGCTGCCTAAGGGGCCGGCCTCTCAAATTCTAGGCCACAGTGTACTACTAGCTGAGCAACCTTGGGCAAATGAACTTCATCTCTGCTTTTGTATCTGTAAAAAGGGTTTGATAATGAACCTACCTCACAAGGCTGTTCTATGGACTAACCCATAATGGCTGTCGTTTACTGAGTGCTACTTGAAGTGCTTTACTTGGATTCACTCGGGACTGTGAGTATCCAGACCAAGTCGCACTGCTAACAGGGAGCAGGACCAGGTGTGGAACCCAGTTCTCTGGCTTGAAGGCCATCCTCTTTACCTGGCTGTCACATTGTCTTTCTGGAGAGAGCACAACAAAGATAGAATGTTAAGTAAGAAGATGGCAAGTTGTACAATCAGTGAGTACAACTATGTTTTAAAGGGCCAGCAGATGGTGTGGTGGCTAAAGGCACTGGATCCCATATGGCTAACTGCAGTTTAAGTCCTGGACCTGGTGGCTCGGAACTCACACTGCTGTGTGCACGAGCATGCCCAAAATCCCTAGAGGAGACTGGAGGAGAAGGGATTAGTGTACGGCCACCCCCCAGGGGGTGATTTCACACTTTCCCTCTCTCCACCAAACTCATACGACCTAAGGCAAAAATCTCTCAAAAAAGGGAACCAGCAGTTAGCGTAATGGCTATGTCGCTGGTCTCCCACGTAGTCAACCGCGGTTCGCGTCCTGGACCCGGTGGCTTAAAACTCATGCCGGGCGCGTATGCGTGCGTGCCCAAGATCCCAAGAGGAGAATGGAGGAGAAGGGATTGCGGCGTGACCATCCCCCCTGGGGGGTGATTTCTCGCTTTCTGTCTCTATGTCTCTCTCTGTCTGTCCGGCGAGCGCACGCGCCCTATAGCAAAAACCTCTCAAAAAAAAAAAAAAAAAAAAAATCTCTCAAAAAAAAAAAAAAAAAAACCCACCAAAACAGATGGTGGTTTGAGAGATTTTTGCTATAGGGTGTGTGTGTGTGCTTCCTGGAGAGACAGAGAGACAGGAGAGACAGAAAGTGAGAAATCATTCCCCCAGGGGTGATGGCCACACTGCAATCCTTTCTCCTAAGTTCTCCTCTTGGGATTTTGGATATTCATGCACATGCGCCCAGCATGAGTTTCAAGCCGCGGTTTTGGAACTCGAGCTGTGGTCAACAACATGGGAGTCCAGCACCTCAACCACTACACCATTCGCTGACTCCAAAACATTTATTTATTTTTCAAGAGAGACTTTTGGTATAGTGTGTATGCGTTTGCTGGAGAGACACAGAAAGCAAGAAACCGCCTCCCAGAGAGGATGGCCACACAGCAATCCCTTCTCCTCCAGTTTCCTCTTAGAATCTAGGGCATGCATGCATACATGCCCAACATGAGTTTTCTTTTCTTTTTTTTTTTTTTTTTGAGAGGTTTTCGCTATAGGGCGCGTGCGCTCGCCAGAAAGACAGAGAGAGACAGAGAGATAGAAAGCGAGAAATCACTCCCCAGGGGGGATGGCCATGCTACAATCCCTTCTCCTCTATTCTCCTCTTGGGATCTTGGGCATGTGCGCACATGCACCCAGCGTGAGTTTAAGTCACCGGGTCTGGGACTCGAACCACAGTCAACTACATGGGAGTTCAGCGACATAGCCATTATGCTAACTGCTGGTCCCCCCAGCATGAGTTTTAAGCTGCCAAGTCTAGGACTTGAACCGCAGATAACTACATGAGACTCCAACAACATAGCCATTACACTCTCTGCTGGTCCCAAAACAAATATGTTTTTAAAAAGTGAAAGCTCAGTCCAGCAGATAGCGTAATGGCTACATTGCTGGACTCCCATGTAGTCAACCACAGTTTGAGTCCTGGACCTGGTGGCTTAAAGTCACGCTGGGCACATGTACGTGTGCCTAGGATCCCGAGAGGAGAATGGAGGAGAAGGGATTGTGGTGTGGTCACTGCCCCCCTGGGGGTGATTTCTCGCTTTCTGTCTCTCTGTCTCTGTCTTTCTGGTCAGCACACATGCCTTTTAGCAAAAACCTCTCAAAAAAAAAAAAAAAAAAAAAAAAAAAAAAAAAAAAAAAAAAGCAAAAGCTCATCCAAACAGAAAAGGCTACAAGTAAATTTAGTAAATTGTTAAGTAAGGTTGTATTGGAGTAGTATTTTTTCTTCTAATGTTTGTACTTTCCACATTTTAATACTAAAAGTGGTTATTTAAGGGGCTAGCACTGGTGTGGTGGTTAAGGTGCTGGACTCCCACATGGTGGACTGCGGCTGGAGTCCCAGACCTGGCGGCTTGCTTTCTCACTCTCTCTCTGGTCTCTCTCTGGTGAGTGCACATGCCCTATAACAAATTTAAAATAATAAATAAATAATTTTTTTTTTAAAAAGATGGTTATTTGAAAAGCTTCAAAGTTTTGGGACCAGTAGTTGGCATAATGGCTATGTTGCTGGACTCTCATGTAGTCGACCACAGTTTGAGTCCCGGACCCAGTGGCTTAAACTCAACGCCAGGTGTGTGTGTGTGCCTGCACAAGATCCCGAGAGGAGAATGGAGGAGAGGGGACTGCAGCATGGCTATCCCCCTGGGGGGGGGGGGGGGGTTGATTGCTCACTTTCTGTCTCTCTGTCTCTGTCTGTCTGTCTGGGGAGCTCACATGCCCTAAAGCAAAAACCTCTCCAAAAAAAAAAAAAAAATGATTGAAAGGTTTTTCATTAAAACAGTAGCAATGGGACAGCGTAATGATTACATCACTGGACTCCCACTTAGTTGACAGTGGTTTGAGTCCCGGACCCAGTGGCCCGAAACTCATCATGCCGGGATCGTGTGCCCGCACGCCCAAGATCTTGAGAGAATGAAGGAGAAGGTCTTGCAGCCGGGCCATCCTGCCCTGGGGGGGTGATTTCTCACTTTCTGTCTCTCTCGGTTTGTCTGGCAAACGCACAAGCCCTGTAGCAAAAAATCTCTCCAAAAAAACGATCAAGTTCACAACCCGTTTTCACGTTTGATCGAAAACTATTACACGTCCGTTGGTATTTCTTCTCAGCTTTGGTCTTACTTCCCTGCACAGAAACTCTCCAGTCCTCCCAAAGGCCAGGTAGGAGGGAGGCATGGTAGCCTTGTTCTCCCCAACCCCACAGCTGACAACCTGGCAGGGGAGCAGGCTGTTCAAATCAGGCCTGCCAGAGGGCAGTTCCATACAGAACCCGGGCTCCTTCTACTGCCTAGGGCTCTCTGGACAGCGCTCCTTGAGATCAGTTACTTTCTTCCCCTTCTAAGTAGCCGGCTGAATGCTCTTTTTCCAGTTCTGGCTGGGTTAGCTGCAGCCAGCCAGGAGGGGACTCCAGCCAGTTACCTGGCTCCGTGAGCACCGCCCAAACTGGTCAAGCCAGTCCGCCCCGTGGCTGTTTCTGCCAGGACTTGTCCGTGTGTGTCTTAGAGACCCACCCTTCTCCCCAGCAACCCAGGTAGGTGGAAGGCTGCTGCGGGCACCAGCCTGGCAGTCAGGCCAGATGGGTGGAGCTGAATTAATCTAACCTGGAATTTCAGCTTGGCCTGCACAACAGGTGAGGGAGAAAAACAGCAACGAGAACAGGCAGTTTGGCAACTTGAAAATATTCTTGCGCCTTGCCCCTTACCCCCTGCCTGCAACATAGCTCAGGGTGACTTTTCAAAGTGTCTGCGCCGGGGATACGCCGGCCTCTCCACCGCTCCCTCGGAGGCTGTCAGAGCACCTCCAGAACTCTGTCCTCCTCGGTTACCCTCCGCGACGCATCCGTTCCCCCTCCTCTGGGAGGCAGGGCGGGGGTATCAGATTAGTCTTTGTTTTCGACGCGAAAGAGCTGAGCGCGGCTGGGGGAGGCTTGCCATGACAGGGCCCTGGGGTCCGCCTGGGCAGGGCACTCGGCCGTGACTCTCGCAAGGGTGTCCCTTAGCCGGCCCGTGGCCTCTGCCCCACAGGCACCTCGTTCTTGCCGGCCAGGCTGACTCGGTACGAAAACGCGCGTTGTCCCCCATTGTCCTGCCTCGGAATGAACGAGCAGCAGCCCGGGGAGAGGGTCAGTCGGGCCCGGGGAGCTCAGGGCTCTCGGGAGCGCCGGGACTGTCCCGTTCCGATCGGGCCCGCAGGGAGTGGCAGGAAGTGGGGACACCGAGGCCAGCTCGGCCGAGGGCCTGGGCTGGGAGGTCCGCGTGCCCCACCCGGGCTTGCCGGCCCTCGCTGCAGTAACGCGGGAGGCGGGAGCGGCCAGCCCGAGGGGACGGCCGCGTCCTGGGAGGGCCGACCGCGGGAGTGGCGAGGTACTGCAGGTGCAAAGGCGCGGCGGCCGGGCCGGGCCCTGCCCCCACCCCTCCCGGGCCGCCCGCTCCGACCCCTCCCCCTCCGTAGGAACTCCCTCTCGCCTGGCCGGGGGCCGCGGAGGGGGTGGCGGCCGGGCCGGCGGGGCTCGGCGGGGCCGCACGTGCGCGCCCTCCCGGGCGGGGGAGTCCCCGGGCGAGCACGTGCCGCGGCGCGCGGGGGGCGGGGAGTCCCGCGGACGCCTTCATTGCTGCTGCCGCCGCGGCCGCCGCTGCCTCTTCCTTCCTCCTGCGCCGTCCCCTCCTCGGCCCGGGCGGGGGGGCTCCGCGCGCCGAGCTCGGCCGGGCCGGGCGCTCCGGGAGGCGGGCGCCCCAGGCGGCGGCGGCGGCCGCGACGGTGGTGGCGGCGGCGCGGGCCGGGAAACTTTGCCCCTTTGTGCGCTCCGCCCCGGAGGCGGCGGGCAGGTCGGTGCAGTCGGTGCCTTTCCGGCTCCGGGGTGGGGGAGGGGCGGCGGGGAGGCGTGGGGGGCGCCCGGCCTGGGGGAGGGGACGGCCCGGGCCGACGGGGGGGCCGCTACTTTGTGGCAGAGGACCGGGCCGGGGTGCCAAGGGTCACAGCGTGGTAGAGCCAGGCGGGGGTGGCCTGGCGGGGCGGGGGCTGCGGAGCCGCCGGAGCCGAGCGGCCGAGTACCCAGAACAAAGGAGCCCGAGCAGCGGCGGCGGCGCGCGCGGCCCGACCCGGCCCGCTGCTTGAACGCGCCCCCCTCCGCGCACCCCCTCGGCGGCGTGGGCCGCCCTCCCGAGTGGGGCGGGCCGAGGCTGTGGCCGGCGCGGGGCGGCCGGCGCGGGCTACCCCGGGTGCATCCCCACCCCCATCCCACCTCCGAGCCGGGGGGCGCCCTGGCAGCCGGACAGAGTGAGGCTCTCAGCAAACTTTATTCTGAACGCCCTGCTCCCCGGGGCAGGGCCCGGCGGCCTCCAGTGAGGTCTGTGCAGGGGAATTGGGGTGAGCTAGCTCTAGTCGTGGGGGTGGGGCAGAGGGCAACTTTCTTAGCGATCTCACTCGGACCACCCGGTTGAGTTCGTGCTCCAGGCCCACAGCACCCAGTCAGGGCCGAGGCCGCCTCCCGCAGCCAGGAAGCGGGTGCTGAGGTCTGGACAGGGCTTCATTTCAGCAAGCCTCTTCTCGTCCCCCATTTTCTGTCTTTCCAGAAGCAGGAAGAGGTAACACGTGAAAGTTGTCCCCGCGCCCCGAGTGATGCGCTCCCCTTTCTGTCTCTTTTTTCAGACAGTGCAGCCTTCTCCATCATCCTGACCCAGGAGGAGAAATACCAGGAGAATCTCCTCACCCTGACCTGGCCCCAGCACACACCCGCCAGCTCACCTCATGCCTGGGTCCAGGGTGGGTGAGGGTGAAGAACTCACCCAGCCAAGATGATCCCTTCCCGGGGGGCTGCTGCTGGTGTCCTCCCCCAGATCCTGGGCCCCAGCAGGTGGGAGAGGGGCCCGCACTGGAGCCCTGTCAGACTGCTGCAGAGGAGGTGAAGAGAGATTGACAAGAGGTGCCCGTCCAAGAGACTGGAGCTACTTGCCTCCGCCCTCTAGACGCTTGACTGCTGTAGGAGAGAGGGACCTGCTGGTGCTTTTGCAGGCTGCGGGAAGCTGGACTGTGGTTTTGCCCTGGCACCTATGCCCCTACCTCTGGCAACGTCATGAGCCAGTTTCAGGTGCCCCTGGCGGTCCAGCCGGACCTGCCAGGCCTTTATGACTTCCCTCAGGGCCAGGTGATGGTAGGGGGCTTCCAGGGGCCTGGGCTTCCCATGGCGGCGAGTGAACCCCAGCTCCGAGCGGGTGGAGATGGGCGGAAGAAACGGAAGCGGTGTGGTACCTGCGAGCCCTGCCGGCGGCTGGAAAACTGTGGGGCTTGCACTAGCTGCACCAACCGCCGTACGCACCAGATCTGCAAACTACGCAAGTGCGAGGTGCTGAAGAAAAAAGTGGGGCTTCTCAAGGAGGTAAGCTGCCTCTTACTAAGCTACCCTGTCCCTCGAGGACGCTGTCGTCACAGGGGCCTTGTTATCGTGTCCTCCTGGTAAGCCGTCCTGCTATTTCTGCTCCTCCTGGCCCAACTTTGAATGGGGGTGTAACTGACAGTGGAAGCCGGGTTGGCTCCTTGGCAGGGCTGGCGATTTGTATGAGCATAACTGCCTGATAGAGGTTTCCGAGCCGGCGCCCTCATCGCTGATGTTTGCATTTGATGAAAGACAGCGATGTCTAGCTTTATTTCTAGAAATTTCTTGGCCTGCTTGGAGTCTCAGATGTATTTCAAGGTCACACCAACGCTTGGGTGCGTGGACAGTGCTGGTGTAGGGTTATGGATGGAGGCTGGTGGATTTGGAGAGAGCTCCGGAGAGCCTGGCTCTGTGCTGATGGAGCAGTGTCTCTTCCCTGAACCTTTGCTTGGGTCCCATTGGTTTTCTCAGATGGCAGGAGAGCCAGCTGAGACTGTTTGGGTACTTTGAGAAACCCACGGTTTGGGGTCTTCTGCTGTACTGAATACTTCTTGAGGTTGAAGACCATTTTTATCTGTGTTCTCGGGACGTGGCACTGGTCCCTGCCATAGTAGGCACGCAGATACTAAACGCATGAATGAATGAGGTGCTTCTGGGGTACTGTCAACCCCAGGAGGCATATTCCCGTTATCTGGGGCAGGGAGGTGGAGCGGGGAAGGAGGAGTGCAATGAGAGCAACGGGGGTGGGTTGGAAATACAGAGGCACTGACCCTGCCTTGCCCCTCTTTTCCTTCAACGCTGGTGGCGGACTGCCGGCTCGAGGTTGGTGGCTGCCGCGACAGCGGAGAGTTGGCAGAAGTAGGGATGTGCGAAGTTGAGCAGCTCAGGAGGAGCGGCATAGCGGCTGAGGTCGCTTCAGGCAGCGGAACTGGCGCTGGACAGAGACGGAGGCCTGAGCTGTCAGCCGGGCTCCCCCCGGCTCTGCCACTCATCTGTCAAAGGCCCAGAACACTCAGGCCCCCCGCTCTGGGCCTGTCTTCTTCTTTGGGAGATGGAGGAGTGATACTTGGAGCCTCTTCCAGCGGCGCCGGGTGCTGCCGTGCAGGGCACCTGTGGCTGCCACGGGCTGGCCGTGCGCGCTCGGGATTTCCCTGACCGCTGAGTGCAGAGCTGTGCGTGAGCTCGTGGGATCGTGGTCCTGTGGTTGGGGAGGAAGATCCAAGTGTTGGGGGCAGGGAAGAGGGTTGCTTGGATGTCTCGGCCCCCCTTCCACCCTCTTGTCCTTTCCCTGTGGTCTCTGTACGTTAAGACCCAGGAACCGCAGACTGGGCACCCTGTTTTCCCTGTCTGTAGTTAAAACAGACATCTGGATCACATCTGCAGCTCCCACCCTGGCCTGGGAGACGGCGTCTAGCCCCGTACGTTGCTGGTGTTGGGGGAGTTCATGTCCTTCTGGCTCAGAGCCCTACAGGTCATCCCTGCAAAGGGGGTGGGGTCAGGGGAAGCTGCTTCTGGGCATGAGATCTAGTATTTCGGTGTGAGGAAGGTCTGCCCAGCCTCCTTCGTACAGCCTGATTCCTTTGCCCTCGTCTCACTCCGTTCCTCCCATCATCAAACCTGAGGGGTGAGCTCTCTGGGCTAGAGGTTCTTGGAGCAAGTGGCCTTGTGGATCACGTTTAAGGGCTGCTCTGGGTAACCACAGGCCGTACCTGAGTGAAGGGGGCCGGGAGTGAGGCCAGGGCCGTGTCGTGCATGGGTGTAAGCTGCCGGTCCAGGCTGCCAAGGGTCATGGTTAAATGCTGTGGATCTAAGTTGGTTGAGGCTTTGAGACAATCTTGTGGAGGGAAGTCTGCATCCCTGTGGACCTTGCCATGGCCTGCTAGGCCCCCAGGGTCAGATAGAATAGGGCTGGATGGTCCATGTCCCAGGACACAGGGTCCATATGCCCATCTGTGGACCCGTGCTGCCCCACAATGACATTCTCCCAGGAGAAATGAGGACAAAGGATAATGGAATGAGTTTTTTCCTAAAGCTAACTTTTCCTTACTTAAAGAGCAGTACTTTGTTCTAAGGATAGGTCCTTTCTACTTCTTGATGTTTGAAATGTGCTTTCTTTGGTGAAGTGCAGGTGTTGATAGAAAGTAGAATTGGAGTACTCTGTACTTGGTAAAATACAAAATGGTGATTAGCGTCTGACTCCGCAGTTTTCTCAAGTGTTCTGTGAAGGCTGAAATCCTAGGAACGTCTGCTCAGGTGATGCTGCCTCTAATGGCCTTGCCCTGGCGTCGTTGCAGAGCTGACACCTGAGGAACAGCCCAGCGTTGAGCGCCCAGGGTATAGCTGGGACCCCGCCATTAAATCTGAGCAACTGTGTGGCAGAGTGAACATGTCCTCGGGCTGGGGGGGGGGGGTGTCCTTTTGGCCTTAACTCTTCAGGTGAAGCAGGACCCAAAGCACCCCAGGAGCCCTCGAGGGCTCCGACTCTGTCCCTGACATCCCGTCTTCCCGTTAGAGTGGCGCTGCTCTTTTGAGAATCCTTCTTCATCTCCATCCTCCTCTCTCCCTGCTATCTTTGGGGTTGACAGCTGTTTTGTGTCATCTTGTAAGGGGAGAAGATCACCTTGGGTTTTCCGTCTTCTTTTCCTACTCTTCTTTTTCCCAGGGGGCTTTGGAGGCAGAGGATGCTGGGGGAATCCCTTTATTCAGACAAGAAGTTTAGCATCTTAAGACTAGAGACAGCTTCCCTGGGACAGACGCTGAAGGGTTCATTCTTCTACCAAGGCCTTCTTTCCTAGTTCCAGGGAGGCTTCAGGTGCTTGACTGATGTCAGAGGCTGTTCAACGTCACCTTCTTTTTACCTGAGCGATGATTCAGAAAGTAGGATTTGGTAGGCATGGAGCCACCGCAGGGCCCAAGCCTGAAGTAAGCTCTGTGCTGCTTACTGTCTTGGGCCTCATATGTAATCTCTTGAGCATCGGTTTTCTCAGTTGTAAGATGGGGAGACCCCTTCTTCGCAGGACTGTTATGAGGATTAAATGATATAAAAGATGCAGGATGCCCAGCCCATAGTTGTGATTAGTGCACTGTTATCAAACACTCTTGGGACCCCTGTTGATAGAAAAGGATGTTTATGCATAAACCATTGTGCATTACTCTCTAAGTTGAAAAGATCTGTTGGGTCATCAGAAAAGTCATGACGTAGTTTTTCTGTGTGAAAATGTGTCATAACTTTTCTGACAACCCAATAGTACGAATTCATTGTTCATCTTGGGACATCCCCTGGCTCACTCGTAGAAGAACCATAAGGCAGAAACATGTGTCCAGGCAGAAGATGGGAGGAATTTGCCAGCTCTCTGTCTGAGGAGGAGGCAGGACACCCGGGAGCAAGGAGGCCCTGTAACCTTGGGCCACATCTGTGAGGGAAGTAGGAACCTAACTCGGACGATAAGAAAAAAACCCTTTATGGTGGGAAAAAAAAATGCAAAGAAAAATATGTGTGTAGGTTGGAAGCATGACTGAGAACATTATGGGTAAAAATGGGAGAAATGGAGGGAGAGATGGTATAAGAACACTTTCTAGCCCTCAACCCGGGGAACTGGCTGAAGTAGATCTCTAGGCCCGTTGGAGACAAGATGCCTTGGAACCCGGGATCTTTCAACAGTAGCAGAACACCCGATGAGCTCTTGCTCAGCCTGCTGGTAGTTCTCTCTCAAAAGTTAGAGGCAGTGAGGAGGGATGCTTTCTGGCTGGCCCTGGTTCCCAGTAATAGCAGTATCAGGGCCAGTGATGCCTGAGAGGAGGCTGGGCAAGGAGAGTATTTCCCTTTGACTTTAGAGGATTGTTTTTGAAATGCAAGCAGCATTTAACCTTACAGCCACAGACTAAAAGGGAAGTAAGCTGGAAGGATAGAATTGCTTTGTAAAAAGGAGACACTAGCAGAACAGTTGTGAATGGTGGCCCCAGGAGGAAGGGTGGGACTGGGGAAGGACTGAACCAGCTGTGGCTGCATGGGCTGTTCACTGCAAAAGGCCGTGCTGGATGGTGTGGCACCGAAGGCAGTTTAGAATGGTCTGAGTCCTTGAGAGGAGCGTCAGGAAGCCCAGTGGCCAGAATGTGCTGAGGCTGGTAGAAAATGGTCATGATGGTAATTCTTTTCTATATTCCCAGCAAGAACGAGAAGGAAGAGGTAGGCTTATAATGTCAGAGAGCCTAGTGGAGACAGAGAGAGCAGTGACGGGGTCCCTCTTGGTTAGAAGGTACCAACCATGGCCAGTGGCCACTGCGAATGACCCAGTCTGAGTCATTCCTCCCTACTGAACTTCTTCAGATGTGCTCACGGAACCACCGTCTTTATGGAATTACGAGCAAGAGAGGGCCAGAAGACCAGAGGTGGGCAAAAAGTCCAATTTTTCACAGAGATTTTGGAAATTATAACCATGTGAGATTTACGTCAAATTTTATCAGTTCCAGAGCAGATTGTTTAAAAGGTGGTTATGAAACTTTGGAAAAACAAGTGGTAACTTTTAGGGGTCTCTGTGGGGCTTTATGAGGTGGACTGGTGAAACTCACGGATTTGGATCTCTGCCGGTTTCTTAGATCGGAGGTCCAGTTTTTGACTTAAAGTCACCCTGAAGGGATGGCACTGTAACTTCTCTGTTCAGTCTTTCTGTCAACCACGTAGATCAGGTGTTCCACATTGGGATCACCTGGGAAACTACCCCCTCCTCTTCTTCCCATTCTGATGTAATTAGCCCAGGGGTCCCCAGATGTGTGTAATGTGTAGTAGCCTGGGACTCTCTAGCTCTGATACAGATGCGACTATGTGGTTACCTGCACTCTTCAGCAAGGTGCTCATTTGGACCTTAGAAATTGCTCACTTGGGACCAGCAGTTAGCATAATGGCTATGTCACTGGACTCCCATGTAGTCGACCGCGGTTCGAGTCCCGGACCCAGTGGCTTAAACTCATGCCGGGCGCGTGTGCGTGCGTACCCAAGATCCCGAGAGGAGAATGGAGGAGAAGGGATTGCGGCATGGCCATCCCCCCGGGGGGTGATTTCTCACTTTCTGTCTCTCTGTCTCTCTCTGTCTGGCGAGCGCATGCGCCCTATAGCGAAAACCTCTCCAAAAAAAGAAAAAAGAAAGAAATTGCTCACTTAACCTAAGAACCTGAGGGTTCTTACCGCACTCCCACCTCACTACTGAGTGGGCCGACAACACTGGCATCACCTAGGAGCTTGTTAGACTCTCCGGCCTTCCTCAGACATGCTGAATCAGAAACTGCGTTTTAATTTGTGTGTCCACGAGACCCTGAGGAGCTGGTCTGCAGCTCTTCTGCAACTAGAAGAGATTAGGGCATGGAGAAGGGGACCGAAATAAGTCCTGATGATCAGAGAATTCCAGTTGCCAGCCAGGGTAAGGAGGATGACACATTTCTTTACCCTGAAAGCAGGGAGACAAGAACATGGTGAGATTCACTCTGTGTTTATTTTGATTGTTCTGGAGTTTGTTTCCTTCTAGTCTACCACATTATCAATAAACCCTTTAAGAACGTGTGCACACGTGCTGAGAGCAGTCAGAAAAGGGCTCTCAGGAGGCGTTTGCTGACTCAGGACATTTGAACTCCAGGAGATGGTAGTAGGTGGTGTGGTTGCGCAGAGGGGTGTGTCTGTAGAAGGGTCTGGAGGCCTGTGAAGCAGAAGGGATGCATAGGTAGCAGGTGTGTCATATCGGCGGGCGGGTGGGTGGTGATGATGGTGCAGCTGTTAAGTTGAATAATAGAACAAGGGGCTCAAATGACGGGGGCAGTCTGGAGCAATGAGTCCCAGCCAGAATCAAGGAGATTTAATCAGGGTAAATGCGACATCCTGTACTTAAGAAAATAAATAAATAAATGTGCAGGTAAAGAACCCTAGCTCCCTAGCGGGTAGCGAGAGCTGGAGCTCTGAAAGGAATGTTGAGCTCTGTCAGAGTGGTCACATGCAGGATGATTGAGGGAAACAGGGCCATTCAGCTCACAGAGACAGAGGAACGCAGTTAAGGCAATCTGTGTGGTAGCGGGAGTCAACTCCTTCGTGTGGAGGAGTATGCAGAGCTCTTATTAGTGGGTGAAAGTTACAAGCAGGCAGACTGAACCTATGCTTGAAAAAATAATTATCTAACATTCCCAACTATCCCGACACTGAAGAGCCGTCCCTGAGAGCTGCTGTAGTCCCTGGGTTTGCACGTGTCTGGGTAGAGGCTGAACACGGACTGGCAGGGATGCCGTGAGGACAGCCTCTCAGGTGGGAGTTTCCACACTTGCAGTTGCTCGCTGGGACTGTGTAAAGTGTAATGGCAGGTGCACTTTAATATTTCTTAGACAACCGCATTGTAGAAGAAATGTCTGTCTTGGGCTATGACATTTTTTTGGTCAAGTTCTAAATGTAATCCTATACCTAGACTTAACCTCAGATGTGGGTTGGCATAAAGTTTATGAACTTCCTGAAAATTTCAGCCAAATGTATGTCAGTGTACAGGGTGGGTTTTCTCAGGGGAGAGGGTCCATGATTTTTAGCATATTCTTATTTTTTTATTTTTTTTTTTTTTGAGAGGTTTTTTGCTATAGGGCATGTGCACTCACCAGAAAGGCAGAGATAGAGAGACAGAAAGCGAGAAATCACCCACCGGGGGGGATGGCTACGACACAATACCTTCTTCTCCGTTTTTCTCTCAGGATCCTGGGCATGCACGCACACGTGCCTGGCGTTAGTGTAAGCCACCGGGTCTGGGACTTGAACTGCAGTCAACTACATGGGAGTCCAGCAACATAGCCATTACACCAACTGCTGGTCTCATTTTTAGCATATTCTTAAGCATGTTCATGATCTCTCCAGATTTAAAAAGCCTGCTCTATGTGAGCTGTCCAGAATGGTGGCCATTAGCCACAGGTAGCTATTTACATTTAAATTCATTACAATGAAATTAAACTCAATAACTCAGGCACCCTGGCCACCTGACAAGTACTCAACAGCCACACGTGGCTGGTGACTTGTGTACTGGGTAGTGCAGATGGAGAACATTTCTGTCCTCACACCCGCCTGGTGTCTTAACTCTCACCAAGGCCTCGCTTTACATTGGGGAAAGAGCTGCCAGCAGTTGATTGTTTGCAGAGGGAATATTTATTTATTTATTTATTTATTTATTTATTTATTTTTTTGGTTTAGGATCCAGACTGCACCCCAAGGGTCTATGATGAGGTCTCTGGTGGGGAACTTGCCTGGGTTCTACCGTGTGGCAAAGCTCACTGCTTCTTCTCAAGGCATGGACTACATGTTACTTGTCTGTTATGGGCAGACTAACCACAGCAGTAGGGGGTGGCTCCCAGCCCGAGGTCTGCAGCCCCCTCCTGGGTGAAATGACTCCCCTTTGCCCACAGTCCTGATCCGCAGCCTCGTTCATGTTGACTTCTAGCCCCAGATTACTTCTTCATGGGCCTTGCTCAGGGCCGTCCCCTCTGTCCTGAGCTCATTCTGGAGAGGGCGGTGTGGGAGGCCACGTCCAGCGTCTCAGTAGTTGTCACTGATGCCCCGCTCCGTTCCTCAACATTTCTTGACAGCTCTCTGGTAGAATGAGGGTGGGATGCTCAGAAATAGAGAAGAGGTTGGAATGGAAAAAGGGGCTTTCATCTGCCCTTTGAGCCCTGCTGGATGCTTCTGGGAGAGTCCTTTACGGTCACTGTGGGCCCCTGCCTCAATGCATCTGTGCAGAGCTGAGGTGGCCGCCACGCCTGGGGCGGGCACCTCTCTTGGTGGTCTTGTCTCCTGTCATCTGTGTGAGAAATCCGACAACCTGTTGTTGTTTAATCACTAAGGTGAGGGGCAAGGGAGCCCCGTGGGGGCTGGCTGGCCTCGCGGGGACCGTGGATCTGGGGGTTGCTTGCTTGCTTCAGGTAGCGCAGCACTGGGCTGGGCGCTCTCAGAAGGCCTTTCTTTGGCACTGCTGGCTCTGCCTTGTACAAGTTCAACTCTGTCGTGTCCTGCCTTCCCCACACCCAGCCAGGGAGTTAGGACGAAGTAACGCACGGCTGTTATGGCAGCAGTTCTGTCAGGTTGTCGGGAAAGTCATGGTGTATTTCTCTGTTTTTCTATGCCAAAATGCATCATGACTTTCCCCACAGCCCAATAGATCCTCAGAGTGGAAGGGGAATTGCATGGGGTAAGGAGTTATTTGGGGCACTGGACTGGCCAGACTGCAGGTGCCCCTACAGCTCCCTACTTGCCCTGACAACTTTGGGGGAAACCATAGGAAGGGAGTGTGGAGATGCTGGGTCAGAAATAAGTGACGAAGGGGACCAGCAGATGGTGTAACGGTTATGTTGCTGGACTCCCACATAGTCGACAGCAGTTCGAGTACCAGACCTGGTGGCTTAAACTCACGCTGAGCGCATGCATGTGCGTGCCCAAGATCCCAAGAGGAGAATGGAGGAGAAGGGATTGCGGCGTGGCCATCCCCCTGGGGGGTGATTTTTTGCTGTCTCTCTGTCTCTCTCTGTCTTTCCGGTGAGCGCACATGCTCTATACCTCTCTTCAAAAAACAAAATAAAATTAAAAAAAAAAAAAAAAAAAAAAAAAAAAAAAACAAGTACCGAAGTACTGGACTAGAGTCTGTTCCACCTCTGAGGCCATTCTTGTGGGAGGACATTGGGTGCTCTCTCCTGTCTTATATTTTTCTCTCTTATTTCTCATTGATTGATCTGCCCTGTGAGGGTGAGCTCTGGGTGCCCTAGTTCCCTCAGTGATGCCAGGAATGATCGATGAGCTTGGGCCCTGGAAGAGAGAGGGAAGCAGACTGGACCGTGAGGGCTGGGTCCTATCTGTACTGTGTTCCTATTACAGGATGGAGTGGGGTGCACTGGGGGAGGGGAGAGGTGGGGGATAGTGGGCAGAGAAGAGCCGGGGCTGGGAAGACAGGGAGAAGACATGCCTTCCTGGAGTGTTTCCTGGGATCCAGGACCCGTCTGCTTTGACCTGTAGACGTGCGAGTTGCTTTCCCTGCCATTCAGCAGCCCTCGTCTGTTTGCCGTGTGCAGAGCACTGCGCTGAGCCTGAGCGGCAGGTAAAGAGGGAGACACATCAACTCTGTTCTTCAGGAGCTCACAGTCAGGGGCGGGAGGCGGGCGTGGAAACAACTTCTCCTGTGCATTCTGGCAGGACTGTGAGGGAGGGATGGCTTGAGGGCGGAGATCGGCCTCCTCACGTGGGGCCCACCGAGGGAGGGAGGAAAGGAGGCATGTGTCTTGAGTTTTAGGGTGCTGACAGTGAAGGCGGAGGGTGTTCTCCCTGAACTGCCATGTGTGGAGGTGCTACTTCAGTGCTCATGGCCGGGTGCCACCTGAGGGTGTCCATGGCTCCCGAGGTGGAAGGGTAGGCACTGTGTTCATGGCTCCTGGAAGTCCCCGCCGCTGCTGCCCTGGGTTTCTAGGCTGCACAGCTCCTGTGTCCTGCCTTCCCAGCAACATCGTGAGGGTCCTTATTCTTCTCTTGGGATCTGGAACATTCAGCGCTATCGAATCTGTGGCGAGGAGACCGTGATGAAGTTCACAGGATGTAAGAGTGTAAGACCGTCTCACCGGCGGCACAGGGGCGTGGAGGTACAGGCTGAGCGTCAGCTGCTCCTGTCAGCCGGGCCGTGCGTTCCGTGTGTTGGTGTGGGCGCACGAGGCTGGCGCTGTTGGCTGGCTGCGAGCGGATTCCCTCGGACATTGCGGGTGCCCTGGTTCAGTCTGGTTCCGCCGCATCTCCAAGGAGGAGCATCTTTTCTTCTGTTGCTGCTCCTCCTCCTTGGCTTTCTCCTCCCTGCGATTGCTGTTGACACAGACTTCCGCTGCCAAAGCTAATTGTGAAGCCTGATCAGTGAATGAAGGCAAAGGCAGTTCCCATGACAACCGCAAAGAGTTTCAAATATAGGGGATGATGTGTGTGTGATGGGCTGCAATTACTTGGGTGGAAATTGATGCGTGGACACCGGGGACTTCAAACATAGGCTCTGAAGGTGGAGGGGGTGTTGGGTTTCTTTGGCAGGATCCTTTGTGTGATGGAAAGGGAAGGAGGTCGCAGACTTCCCCCACAGTCACTTCCAAGTGCCTTCAGTGTGTGGAACGTGGGGCTAAACCCCGCAGGGCCTTCGGGGAGGCAGGACCCCAGCCGTTCCACTTGGGAGGCAGGACACTCATACAGAGACACAAATAGGATACCAAGTGTCAAGTGAGAAACATTAGAAGTGCTGCGGGCTGGCAGAGGACTGGGGTAACTGGAGAAGGCTTCCTGGAGGAAGCGGAGCTCGAACTAAGCTTTGAATTGGAGCCCTGTGGAGAGTGACCTCGTTCAGGACAGCCATGGCAAGGGTAGAGGAGAAGTCTGTCTTCCTCTACCCGCTACTGGCTTTAGAAGAGGTAGGTGGGAATGAAAATCAGACTGCTGCCCAGAGCAGCCCTGACTGTACTGCTGTGGGAGAGGCAGTGGAGAGAGCCCTGCTGTGTCATTTTCTAGCTGTGTGACCTCGGGCAAAGTGCTGAGCCTCTCTGTATCCCAATTCCTTCACTTGGAAAATGGGCGTGAATAATTCCTGTCTTGGTTTATTTTGAGGGTTAATTAAGATACAATATATCACGCCCCAGACATGGGGCCTAACATGGGGCTGGTGCTTGGTTGGTGATCTTGCAAGTCTTCAGATGTGTGTCTGGGTACATACTTCCTGGTCTTTACGTATCTGTGGGATCTGGCCTGTGGGCGTCTGGATTCCTCATACAGACCCTGTTGGGGTGTTTTGTGTGTCCTACAAGTGGGCAGGGCTGTAGTCCCATTTCTCCTGCAGAGAGTGCAGTGGGGACTAGGGGGCCATGATGGAAAGTGGGGAAGGACCCCCAGCCACCATGCAGAGGAGTCCCAGGTCCCTCAGGTTGGCCAGTGTGAAGCCCCAAACATAGAAAGAGAGGCAGACAGAGATGGGAGGAGGGTCTGGTGGGAGTGGAGCGTGTCCCTGCTGGAGACATCATGGTCCTGGCTTGCACCTCCTTGATTTCCTTTAAGTCCAGGTGCCTTAGGAGAGGGAAGGGAGGCCAGAGTAAATGGCGATGAGAGCAGGGAAGCTGCCGTGGGGACTGTGGGACCCTCTGGAGTGGCCGAGGTCTGCTGCAGGTAGGGTGGGGACCTGTGGTTGGTTCGGGCTGAGTTGGGGGGAGATGGCCTTGAGCAGGGAGTTGGAGTGACGTTGGCTGCGAGGAAGATGCCTGCTGGCTGAATAAGGCTGGGACTGGGCTGCAGTTCAGGTACAAGCAGGTCCTGCCCTCCCAAGGACAGCAGGAGTCCCTCGGATCCTTGAGGACCTTAGCAAGAAAGCTGCCCAGGAGACCAGCCTCCCTGCCTCAGTGCCCAGCCCCCTGCCTGTCCACCTCCTTGTGTAGAAACTCAGCTCAGCACATTCCAGCTCTGAGCAGAGCCTAGCGAAGTGGGGAAGACGGCCCTCCACCCACGTGGGGAGGACCTCCACGTAAATAAATAGCTGCACTTTGTTGTGACTGGTGCCTAGGGGAGGCCCCTGTGCTGCTCCGTGA
Source organism: Tupaia tana (assembly GCA_026018925.1). Classification (NCBI taxonomy): domain Eukaryota; kingdom Metazoa; phylum Chordata; class Mammalia; order Scandentia; family Tupaiidae; genus Tupaia; species Tupaia tana. The sequence continues at coordinate 161,642,101 of JAKSZU010000003.1, read as the reverse complement.
GGACCCAGGAGGAGCGGGGGAGTTTAGGGGCTTGGCCATCTGAGAAACTGGCAGAGGGGAGACAGCGTTTGTTCGGCTTGGCGTAAGCCGCGCACCACATCAGCTTGCCAAGTGGGGAGGGGAGGGGAATCCGGGCCGAGGGAGCAGCCTCAGGAAGTCTGAGGCAAGGAACTGTGCTCAGATCCGTACTTTAAAGGGCAGTGCTTGAGATCCAGTGACCCCAAGCCTCCTTGCATCTCCCCGGAGTTGGCAGAGAGGGAGAGGTTACAGAACTGGAATAAGGGCCTAGATTTGTCAAGTCCACCACACACCAGCTGTGTTTGCAGGTACCTTAACATCTCTCAGTCATCTCTGCCGGCAAGAGAAAGGTTGTGTGTGGACTTGGTCAAATGGGAGCTCCTACAACTGCGGTTGGCACAGGGCCTGGTACATAGCAGGGGCTTGATAGACTGTGGCAGGCGCAGCAGCAGCTGTGCGCGCCGTCACCCTCCAAGCAGTGTTGGTCTCTCTTGTCCGGCAGCAGACTGTGCGTGGGGTGGGTGGCTGGAGCCAGGTTTTGGGGACCAGGACAAAGGCCGTTTTCCACCTAGCTGGGTCAAGGGTGCAAACGCCCAGCGTTCCACCTCGAGCCATGACTTAGGACACTGTTCCTTGCCCTGCCTTGTCGCCTGCCTCCTGCTTGCCCTGGGAGGAGCCCAGAGGGGCTGCCTCGTCCTCAGGGGAGGTGGATGTGGGCCCTGGTGCCTCCTGGGCTCTCCTCACCAAGGCCAGCTTTGCTGTCTCTCCTTGGGCAGCACATCCTGTCCTGGGTACCCTCTTGAGGCCCTGGGGAGGGCACAGCAGCTAGGCGTCGTGGGGGAGTGGGTAGAGCGCATCACTGGCTCGGGGTGCTCACGCAGCCTAGCTAGTCCTGTGAGTCACTTCTCCTCTCTGGCCTCAGCTTATTCCTCTGTGAGAACGAGCAGTAATACCCGTGAGCTCTTGCAGAATTGAGAGTGACAGCAGCGGCTCGGTGCTGCGCCTCCTCACGTGAGGGCATCATCTCAGCGTGTGAAGTAGCTGCTATTTGGGGTTCTAAACTTTACCCATGAGCAAAAAGAGGCTGAGAGAGGTAAGTGCTGACCAGCCAGGTGGTGGTGGAGCTGGGGTGTGTGGGTACGTGGAAGACACCTTTGTGGGAGCTGTTAGAGGCAGGGAATGCGACAGAGAAGGATTTGTCCAAGGATGTCCAGGAGTTCAATCCAGGAATGAATTGCAGGGCGCCCCCCCCCCCTTTTCCCTCACTTTCCTTCACCCTGCCTTTCCTTCAGTCTCTTGGGAATATTGCAGCCCTCACACGCTCAGGGTCTACAAACTAGAAAGCTGGGACTCCCGCAGTCTGGGCCACTTCCCTTCTCCTGCCTTTCCTGGAGGTGAGGAGCCCCGAGGTGCAGGAGAAAGTGGGACTTGGAGGCTTGGGATACTCCCACGGACTCTGCAAGAGAGAACAGTTGTGGGGCGGTGATGGGAGGCTGTCTGGGGTGGAGAACATCCAGGCACCAACGGAGAGTGATCCAGAGTGAGGAGTGGGTAGGGCTGACTTGAACCACAGACAGGGTGGGCTCGGAGAGGCCTGTTTTCCGAGGTGGGCCCCGAAGGGACGGAGCGGAACTGCCTAAGGGTCTTTAGGGCCAGCCAGACAGGCTTGGAGTCCTGGCTCTGTTGTGTTCTGGCTGTCACCTTGGTCGAGCTACTTCACTGTCTTGCTGTTTCTTCATCTGAAAAATGAGATAAAGCTTCGTGCTTCCTAGGCTTTTTCTGTTCCTTCTAGGGATGAAGGGACTCTTGCACTTCATGCTCTTATCCCAGAGCTCGGCACTGTCCTTGCTACTGCCAGGATGAGGCTGGGGTTAGGGAGCGGGAGCGGCGGAGCGGGAGCCTCGGAGCGGGAATCCCAGCAGCGTCTGCCCTACCGAGGCGCAGTCTGCCATCTTTGACCCTGGAGGTGCAGAGGACACCTTCTGGGTATTACGCTCAGGGGCTCGGAGGAGGAGGCAGGGATCCCCAACCTGTCCCCGGGATCCCTTAGCCTGCCGGGACCGACAGCGGGCCTGGGAAGCAGCCAGAGCTGCTCAGCAGCACCCTCGGGGGCGGCCTCCGCCCCCTGGCTGGGCAGGTCCACCGGGCGGGGGCAGGGCCGGCCGAGGGATTGGCTGGCTAGCGCGCCGCCCCCTCGCACACCAGCCTCGCGGGGCGGGGAGGGAGCGCAGCCGGCAGCTGGCCGCCGCCGCCGCCTCCTCTGCAGTGCCTCCCTCCGTGCGCTCCCTCCGGCGGCGGCGGGGATAATGGGAGGCCCGGCGGCCGATGCACCAGAGGAGGCCGGCCGAGGTAGAGTGCGCACAGCCAGGAGGGCCGGGCAGACCGGCCGCAGGCGTGGACAGCGTCCTTCTGGAGCTGGGAAGGGCTGGGAAGGGAGAAATGAAAACAAAAACACTGGCAGGCTCTCGAGCCCCTCCACCGCGGATCTGGGTGGCAGCTGGAGGCCGGGAGATGGTCCCCGCTAGCCTTTCTTTCCCGGGCCCCCTCCCCTCGCACTCTGCTCCTTCTCCGTCTGCGGGGCTGGCGGGTGCAGCCGCAGGACTTTGCTTCTTTGCCGGTGCCAGCCTGGCTCATCAGTCTCTTTGGCTTCTTTTGCAGGTGGAAATAAAGGCTGGTGAAGGAGCCGGGCCGTGGGGACAAGGGGCAGCTGTCAAGGTACCTTGTGTGTGCGTGCGTGCGTGTGTGTGTGCGTGTGTGTGTGTGTGTGGTGAAGTGTTTGACTGGACTGGATAAAAATAAAGGGTCTCCTCTGGTGATCCCTTAATCTCCCACTGTGTGTGTAGCAGCAGCTGAGGGGGAGGGGCGTGGGGGTGTGGGCGGCCAATGAATTCTCAGGCCTGTGTGGGTTTTGTTTGGATTCTTTTTGCTTTCTCAGCTGGATGGTTTGGGTGCAGTTGGGGTTGGTTTGTTGAACTGTTTTTTTTTTTTTTTTTTTTAAGACATGCAACCCCCTCCCCACCCCTGCCTCTGGAAGTCTCTGGAGAATGTCCCTGACACTGTTGGTTTGCATCCAGTCTGCAGAAACCCCGGAGGGTGGTGGCAGTAAGGGGGAGGAGGGGTTGCGCTCCTGAGTCTGAAGCTGATAGGGTGTCATTAGTCATGCTGCTGTCACCATGGAGATGACTGAGAGGAGAGGAGGTGGTGGGGGTGAGGATATTTTGGGTAGGGTGGGGGCTGATGCAACATCATGACTGGGGATCCGGCAGGCGGGAGTCTGCTGTTACTCCGTGTGGCTCGGTGTCTGGGGGACTGGAAGGAAGTGTTCCCAGGTGCGTGGGAAGCAGAGAAGGGGGCACTGAGCTTCTCTGGGTAGTTGTTTGAGGGCGGGGGCTGGGGTATTTGGGGCAGGGGAGGAAAGAGGCCAGTGGGGTATCGGCCATTGCCAGGAAACTACGGATATTCCTCCCAGGTTGGCAGGGACAAGAGCAGGAGGTTTCCTTGGGCTTTTCCTCTGTTTTCAGGGTTGGAGATCTCCGTGAGTTTGGGATTACTCAGCAGTATCCTCTGCTGGCCTGGGGTGGAGAAAACGGGGTGGCGGCTCTGCGTGTCTCCCTCTCGAGTTGATGAGCAGAGAGGGAAAGGAGTGTAGAGACAGGTGGGCAGGGGCAGGCTGGGTGAGGCTTAGCAGGGAGGAAGCTGGTTCTGCCCCTGCCTCAGCCCCACCTTCCCTTACAGCCCCAGGAGTCTGTGGAGCTGCAGGAGCCTAGGTTGCTTAGGTAGCAGGTAAATGAGCTGCTGGTGTCCCCAGATGCTCCTTAGCCTCCGCTTCCTGCTTCCTGGGAAAGCTGTGGGAAGCTCTGCGAAGGTGCTGGAAGTGACCCTCTACCTCACTGCCTGGGTGGGGATACTGGAAGGGAAGGGCTCTGCTTCCTCCCGTGGGATGTGGGCTCTTGGGTGAGACTGCAAGGTGGGTCTGGAGGCCAGGGTGGCTCCCTGGCTTTGTCCCAAGCAACTTGAGGCAAGGAAGTTCTTGAGGAGAGTGTGATTTTTGATCCTGGAGGAGGGAGAAGAGCCAGGTGGCACTGGCTTCCCTGGGAGCTGGGCATGCTTTGGTGAGGTAGGGAGTAGTGAGCGATCTCCTGGGGTAAGACTGTGGGAGGCTTCCAGGCAAGCTAAGGGTGGTTGGTACTGACAGTGCTGTGGGTGGGGGAAGAGAGCAGTGAGCAGTGAGCTCACCTCTCGCTCTTTTGCATGCTCTTGCCCTTCTCTGGAGCAGAACCCCCAGGTTCCACCTCCCGCCTGCATGTACTCCCCTGGCCGCCTGCTGCCGCCTAGGGGAGTGGTACTCACCAAGTGTGCTGTGGCAGGGCTGTGGGTGTGGGGACCATGCAGCAGACCTGAGCTGCTCCGCAGCCTGGGAAAGCAGGACAAGGGGATGAGAACAGATGGGCTCAGGGAGGGGGCAGCTCCCTCCTTCCGTTGTCTCCATCCTTGTCAGCCAGAGCTTCCCTCTGCTGGGAGAAGGGGCTGCTGGCCCGTTTATTTACTCCCGAGAACACCCCTCTTGCCGTACCAATGGCTGTCCCTGGCAGACCTGCCTGCTCTTTCGCTCTTTCTAAGTGGGTCCTCCGTCTCTCCCCACCTGCACTCTGCTGGCCCAGGATGGGAGCTGCTTTTCTGCAGTGCCAGCTGGAGGCTCCTGGCCTGATATCTCAGCCCTCAGTGTGGGTAGGCATGTGGCAGGGCCACTTGAAAATCCAGAAGGAGCCTTCCAAACAGGTTTTCCTCCTCCTACCTTCTTAGAGGAGCGCCTGTGCTGGCTGAGTGTTTCAGGCTGTAAAATAGTCTGTGCTTGTTTCTGTTGTTGAGATGACTGTGTGCGCATCATAGCTTCGTCTCAGGCCTGAGGGCCCACCCCCATTCCTAATGCCACCTTCCCCCCACGTTGGGTGGTCTTTGGTAGCCACTTGCGCACTGTGCCCACATGCTCTAGGTGAAGCAGTTTTGCCAGATTTTCTTCCTGTAAGAAGATGTATCTGGGGTGTGAGCTCCTGCCGAGGTTAGGCCAAGACTCCTGGACACGAGGAAAAGGGCTACCCGTCTGTGTTCCTCTGGGATGGGCTGAGGCTGGGTAAGCGCCATGGCCAAACAGTATCCAGCAGCCAGTGGGCAGGTGCACGTCCTGTGTGCCACGTCCTGCCAGGATTTCAAAACTACCCACGATATGTGGTATACGGAGTGCCCGGCATAGACGCAGAGCTGGCTGTGATAAAACAAGTTGTCATTTTACCATTTAGTGTGTCATAGGTTTACCTGTGATATCCCAGGAGCATGCCCTAACACACACTGTGGCTGCCTGGACAGGACTGGTTGCCCAGTGTTGGGAATACCAGGGTGCCCAGCTTTTAGGCTCCTACACTGCTTCCAACAGTTGCCCCATTGGGAGCCCTCCCCGACTGACACTGCCTAGAAACTACTGGAGACCTTGTGCAGGACCTCTGCCTTTTGCCTCTCCTTTTGACCATTGCAGAAATGCCCCATTGTCAGGCGTCTGTGATCCGCAACTTTCTGCACACAGCGGGTCACTCCCACTAGTTCTTTCATGTTTGGCGTTCCCACTCTCCGGCCCTCTGCGGGTTCTGGAGGAGCGCCTCTCTAAGGTATGTTTACAACAGCAGCAAACTTGGGCAAATAAGGAAGCAGGTGAGCCTGAGGCTACCGCAGGAATGGAACTAACCAAGAGCCCATTTGAAGGTTGGGCGCAGTGGCGGCCCCAGGTGGGGAGGGGGGCTTCCCCTACCTATGATAAGAACTGGAATTAGAATCCCAGAGTTCAGTTCCTTCCCTTAGTGACCCCAACCCTTTTTGAAAGTTATGGGGGAGAGAGAACTTTGCAAAGTATACATGTGAGTGAGCCAGGGAGAGCCTTCTTGTCCAGGACGGTGCAGGGCCTGGCAGCTACCCTCGGGGACCACCGTGAAGGCTGCAGCAGCCCTCCTGCTGGGCCTTGTGAGGGGGAGTGGGCTCCGCACTGGGCTCCCTCCAGCTGCAGATGGACGTTTGTGCTAGAAACAGGCTTTGTGGGCTTGCCAAGTCCCTTCCCATACCCTGGAGGCTGTAGCAAATGGTTTGGCTGGCTGGGAGTGGGGCAGACAGCATGGGGAGGGGCTTTGGTTTGGCTCAGCGTCTGGGTCTCCCAATCCTCTTAAGTCCTCTCTTTCCCACCCTGACCTCGTGGGCTTTTGGCCTCATTTCCTCTCACACCAGGGCATCTGGCAGTCAGCTGAGGACTCCCCCTTGTTGCCAGCATTTTTCTGTAGCTTCTGAGGACATGGCTTCCTTGTGGATCAGTTCAGGAAGCCTTTAGGCGCACGAGGGAATAAAGATGGCTTTGGTGATTAAAACCTATAGATTATCATGCTTTCCAGGACTGTGATCCTGTCTGCTCCACTGTGTCCCCCTTTCTTCCTCCCTCTGTCAACAGCTTTTACAGAGCAGTTCCCATATTCTGATAACAGCGCTGTTGTAGTCAGGAAGAAGAAGAGCAGTCATTATTATTGTATTCTCACAAAACCGTTCAAAGTAAAAGATATTGACTTAATTACCTGAAAGCTTAACGTTGAGTGGGAAAACCAGCAGTGGCAGTTCTCCTTTTCTGTTTGGCCCACACTTTTTGATTTTAGCTTTGTGTTCAGGGCTGTGAACTTGTACACAGCAGACAAAGCCCTTGCCCCAGAAGCACCCAGCTCTTTGCCTGTGCTCTCTCACGGACTCAGTGAACCTTGTGGGGCTTTGAAGGGAGAACGAACATGCTAACCTCATTTTCAATAAGTTAGTGTTAGGACCAGCAGATAGCGTAATGGCTATGTAGCTGGGCTCCCACGTAGTCGACCGCGGTTCGAGTCCCGGACCCAGTGGCTTAAACTCACGCCGGGCGCGTGTGCATGCGTGCGTGCCCAAGATCCCGAGAGGAGGATGGAGAAGAAGGGATTGCGGTGTGACCATCCCCCCCAGGGGGTGATTTCTTGCTTTCTGTCTCTCTGTCTCTCTCTGTCTTTCTGGTGAGCGTACGTGCCCTATAGCAAAAACCTCTCCCCCCCCAAAAAAAACGTTAGTGTTTCCAGGATCTAGCAGTGGTAGAGTGGGGTCAGAGATGGGCTAGCTGGGAAGGGAGCTTGCTCTTGCTTGCTTGCTTGCTTGCTTTCTCTCTCTCTCTCTTGCATCTATCTTTCTATCTATCATCTATCATCTATCTATCTTATCTATTTATTTACTTAATTTGCCAGAGTGTGGATGCACTTGCCGTGGGTTGCAGGGTTAAGAGAAAATGAGAAAGCACCACGCATGGGGAATGGTCACCCTGCAATCCCTTCTCCTCCATTTCTCCCTCCTTTTGGGATTCGCGTGCACATTTCATGCTGTTGGTCTGGGACTCGAACTGTGCAGTTGGCCCTGTGTGAACCACTGTGCCACCAGCTGGCCTGGGAGCTTACTTTTGAAAGGAAATTGTTGGCTTTAGATGTGTCAGGTTTGAGGTTCAGGAAAGCTGGTTGGAAATACCTTGTCTGCGTAGTTGCCCTTGAATCTGAAATTGTCTTTGACTCAAGAGTGTGGGTCGTGCAGCCCCTCCTGCTTCGGGAACTCCAGTAAGACCCACTGGCAGAGAGGAGGAGGGCAAGACCCTTTTCTCCCCATTTCTTCCTCTGTTCGTGGGTTCTGTCATTAGCCCTCAGAAGTCACTTAATATCTTTCGACTTCAACAACCTCTGTGAAGTGAAGAGGTCGCCTTTCTCGAACCAAATCTGGGGAAAGACGAGGGTGTGTTTGGTTTTCTTTTTCAATGTCTAGAACATTGCAGACCAAATCACAGCCCTCCTTGGTACAGCTGGCTTGCAGCTTGCCGCACACCTGGCTCACCTAGAGTTCAGCTCTATGCAGACGGGTTAGTGAGCCGCTCAAGGAGGTGCGTCCAGCGAGTATGCTCTCGGATATGGTGGTAGCCTCCGATGGTAGCCATCTCTAAAGGCTGCCTCGTGGTTCCTGTATTTTCTATTATGTTGTGGCGGACCAGTGACCAGCAATCTGTAGGCCGTACTCTGAATAGCACGGCTTTTGAACTTTGCTTCTGGTAGAGTCTAGGGTCTCTGATTTGATGCCTTATACTCCTCTGGACATACTTCCCCACGCCATCTGTTTTAGGGACAGTGGCACCACTTGGGAGAGTGGTGGACCTTCCTGTCCTAAGAGTTTCTCTCAGAGTGTCCCGAAAGATCTATGAGCATCCCAGCTTCCCTAGGTAAGGAGTGCCTCCTGCCTTCCCTTCACCTCTGCACATCTGAGAGTCTGCGAGCGACCCCTGGGAGGCGGGGGTTGTGTGAGCTGCATGACTTGGAGGAGGAGAACACGGAAAGGTGAGGCCAGGTCTCCTATTGATGCTGGTACGGACTTGGGCCCTGCGAGAGACTAAAGCTCCATTGTCCAGGCAGGGCACTTTGCATTTTGAGCATTTTTCCACGCGGTGGCTCTTATTAACCTAGAGGTGTAGGCCTCCTTGGGACTGATCACAAATTCTGCACTGATTCTTTGACAGACATCTTAATCATCTTGACTGCATGGTTTTTGGTTGCCTTCTTGCAGCCAAAGATCTTTTGGCCTTTTTGTCTGAGATACTGAATGAGACAAAAAAAAGTAAAAAAATACTAATTTCCTTCTACCCCTGCTGTATCTTAGAGGGTAGTGGGGAGGGGTTAGCAGGTAGATGACATGGTCTTGCCGTGAAATTATTCCTTAAGAGGCAAATATTCCAAGGATAGGAAGATTAGAGTCTGAGCAAATCCTGGCTACTTCTATGGCCTGGAACTCTTGTGCCTTTGGTGCTTAAGTAATTGGATTTCTCAACCCCGCCTCCAAGCATTTTTCACTTGTAATCCTAACCTCATGGGCTTTGCAAAGGAAACAAAGGCATTGAAAGGGTTGCTGCCTGTCCCTAGCAGTGAGCTCCTGAGCTCTGTGCCTTGTCGCCTGAGTTTTCCTGCCTCGCCTTCTCAGCAGCACCTACTGCCTTCCGCCAAACTCCCCCTCCCAAGAGCCTTGGTTCCCAGCCCTGCTAGGCAGATGGAGTTTACAGAAGGAGCTGTCTCCTGCCAGTCCACCTTCCTGTACCTGGAGGAGGCTCTGTCTCTGACTCCTGCTGGTCACTCTGCAGAATGGGGAAGAGCTAGGGTTAGAAATTCTGTGAGAGGCAAAGAGAGACCTTGGATGGGCTTCTGGGCTGAGAACCCCACCTGGATGCCCAAAGCAACCCCTTCTGCTCACCGTCCACCTTGGATGTGCCACGTCATTTCTCTGCTGGTTTGAACAACTTCAAAATAGGGTACAGAGGGCTCCTTCTGGTCACCCCAGTCCTGTTGGACCCAGAGAGGGGAGCCTGCGCCTTCACAGTGTAGAGCTTTCTTGCCCTGAGCTCCAGGAGGGAAATCCAGATCCGGGTTTTCAGTGCGTGTTAGGGACACTGCCCACTGTGTTTCACCTGGCAGTGTGGGTCCCTTTCTCTTCTTTCACTGCCCCTTTCCTCCGGGGATGCCTATGGCCTCAGCCCGTCCCTGCTGCCATCTTCATGCTTTGAGCTCAGCTCTACGTTCTAAACTGCGCCGTGAGGGCCTCTGAGGGCATGCTTTGAGAAGCATGGACCCAGGACTGCTGGTGTGCAAATCATCGAGGGGGCTCGTAAAATGCCATGAAGCTGTCTCCCCGGTCGCCACCTGCTGGGGTCACACCCATGGGCTCCCGTTGCAGTTAAGTAGAACAGGCAGAGGGTGAGGGTGGCATGGGGGCCCTAGGTTTTAGTGTTGGGGGTCAGGGGCAGGTGGGCCGTGTGGCATCCTTCTCTTCCTGCTCCTGCCACTTGTCCCCAAGCTGGGTGTCACCCAGTAGTCAAGGTAAATGCTGACCTCTGCCCTGTGGCCTTTCTCCCCACTCGAACTTCTCCTTGGTTTCCTGTTTGCTGGCTGTGGGTTCCCAGAGGCATCATTTGGACCCTGAGTAGTACTTAGGGTTTAGCTCTGGGGTTGTGTGGTCGGAGTGGCGTGTGTCTTGGGGCTGGACTGGCAAGTGGTCCAGAGCAGTCCGAGCCTCCTGGCTGGGAACCAGAACCCCGATTCTGTGTCCAAGCTCTGGAGAATCCCTCTCCCTCCCCTCCCAGATGCTGCTTCCTCCGTGGAGGGCATTGCTCCCATTGGCTTTCTGCCCTCGGTCTGGGAAAAATGGGATGTGGAGGAGGACTTGGGTGGCTGCCAGGACACTGCAGCCCTGAACACTCCCCACCTAAATGCTTCCATCAGGGCAGGCAGGGGCCGTGCTTCAGCTTGCCTAGAGTTTCTGGAGGCCAGTCCCTCCGGTTCAACTCGTTGAGTGGGCCTCAGGCCTCGCTGCCTATTACAATCATCTGAGGAGCTTCTAGAAAAGAAAATAGCAATGCCTGAGCCCACCCCAGAGTGTCTGATGTCACTGTCTGGAGTGGAGCCCAGGCCCCAGCATTATGCAGAGCTCACCAGGTGATCCGAATGTGCAGTCTGGGCTGAGAGGAGCTGCCTTACCCAGTTTGTCTCTCCTTGCGAATCCCTTACCCCTGGGCTGCCCTAGAATTCACTCTCTCTACTTTTTTTTGGAGAGATTTTTGCTACAGGGCACGTACTCTTGCCAGAAAGACAAAGACAGAGAGACAGAAAGCGAGAAATTATCCCTCGGGGAGATGGCCACGCCGCAATCCCTTCTCTTTCATTCTTCTCTCAGGATCTTGGGCATGTACGCACATGCGCCCAGTGTGAGTTTAAGCTACCAGGTCCAGGACTCGAACCACGGTCAACTACAAGGGAATCCAGGGACATAGCCATTATGCCAACTGCTGGTCCCATCCCTTTCACCCATTAATAATTTTAGTGCTAACCAATACTGAATATGGAAAAATTAAAACAGCCAAAATACAAGATTGAAGATTATATACCATGAGACTGATCCATGAATTCAGTTTTTAAAACCAGGATTTAAGAGGGAAGCTCTGTAGCAGATGATAAAAGTTGAGTTTTCCCCTCTGTTTTTAATTCTTAAAAACTTTATTTTTTTTGGAGAGGTTTTTTTTTTTTTTTTTTTTTTTTTTTTTTATAGGGTGCGTACGCTCACCAGACAGACAGAGAGACAGAAAGCGAGAAATCACCCCCCAGGGGGGATGGCCACGCCGCAATCCCTTCTCCTCCGTTCTCCTCTTGGGATCTTGGGCACACACGCACATGCGTCCGGCATGAGTTTAAGCCACCGGATCTGGGACTCAAACCGCGTTCGATTATGGGGGAGTCCAGCAACATAACCATTACACTAACTGGTCCCAATTCTTAAAAACCTTTAATTGAATATAGCATACATATAGAGAAACATGTTATGTGTACAGCTTGGTGAATTCTCACTGATTGAACATACCTGTGTAATCAGCGTCCAGGTCAAGGATTGGGTACCCTGGCCCATTGCTGTTGCTCAGAATTTCTGTTTGGTAGTGCAGCGGTGAGTGCTGGCTTTGGGCCTGGAGAGGTTCATTGTGGCCTCCAGCAGGAGTACCTTTAGATACCTTTGCACACCTGTGCAGATGCTTCTGAGGTTGGCTAGGTTCCACCATGATAGTGCACAGGAAAGGGAACCCCTACGTTACTGCGTCTCTTATCACCTTTAGTGTTTCCCATCTGGGCTTTTGGACCAGACTTCAATCTTGGGTAAATTAAAAAATCTATATCCTTTTTTGAGACCAGCAGATGGCGTAATGGTTACGTCACTAGACACTCATGTAGTCAGCTGCAGTTCGAGTCCTGGACCGGGCAACTTGAAACTCATGCCGGGCCCACCTGAGTGCTTGCCCAAAATCCCAAGAGGAGAATGGAGGAGAAGGGATTGCTGCATGGCCAGCCCCCCTGGGGTGGTGATTTCTCACTTCTTGCCTCTCTAGTGAGTGTATGTGCCCAATTCAAAAATCTGTTAAAAAAAAAAAAAAAAAAAAAAGAGGGGAACCAGCAGTTAGCATAATGGCTATGTCGCTGGACTCCCACGTAGTCAACCGCGGTTCACGTCCTGGACCCGGTGGCTTAAAACACATGCCGGGCGTGTGTGCATGTGTACCCAAGATCCCAAGAGGAGAATGGAGGAGAAGGGATTGCGGCGTGACCATTCCCCCCGGGGGGATGATTTCTCGCTTTCTTTCTCTATGTCTCTCTCTGTCTGTCTGGCGAGCGCACGCGCCCTATAGCAAAAACCTCTCCAAAAAAAAAAGACCCTGTCAGGGCTAAAAAAAGAAAAAAAAAAAAAAAAGAGAGAGAGCAAGAGAATAATCTATAACATGGTGGGACAGTCCTGGGAGGGGGACAGCAGTCTAAGGCTCTGAAGTCAGACATTGCTGGCTTATGTCTGACTTCAGAGCCTTAGACTGTTTATTTCCTGTTTATTTACTTACTTACATATTTATTTTTAATTATACAGATAATAAATATTCATTGGAAAAATTAGAAAATGGAAGGGGAGGAGAGAGGAGGCCGATGCCTATAGTTTCACAGTCCAGTTAACCACGGTTAACATGGGTTAACGGGAGTCCTTCCAGCTTCATTCAGCGCATACTGTATTGCTTGTTCTGTGTGTTGTTGATTGAAATGGAGTCACCCTGCACTGTAGCCCATTCTGCTCTATCTGATGACTGCAGGCATGCTCATGCTGTGCAGTGAGCATTTCCTGTCTCTGGGGCAGTTCTGCGGGCAGAGCTTTCAAAGTGCTCTCCCTTAGTTTTCTTGACGACTTCGAGCCAGGTAGTGGCAGTCCCAACTTTCAGTTAAGGGTACTGGGCCAGGAGCTTGTTTCCCCATGGACAGAGCTGATGTTGAGGCCAGCGATGTCTGACGTCAGAGCCTTAGACTGCTGCCCCCCCCCCCCCCCCAGGACCGTCCCACCATGTTAAATACCATTGGTCAGATATTTCGGTGGAGGGCGTCTTCCTCCTTAGTGATGGATTTTTTTTTTTAATGTTTTATCCTTAAGCATGGTCTTTTTCCCTAAATTATTTTATTATTTATTTATTTTAATTTGACCAGACAGTGAGAGAGAGAGAGAAAGAAAGCAAGCTGCCAGGTCCAGGACTTGAACCACGGTCCGCCATGTGGGAGTCCAACGCCTTTAACCACCATGCCATCTGCCAGCCCCTAAGCATAGCATTGCTTGGTTGTTTGGGGTCTTCTGGTTGCTGGTTGAGTTCTTCTATGACATCTTAAAGAAATGATCATGGGGAACCAGCAGTTAGCGTAATGGCTATGTCGCTGGACTCCCACGTAGTCGACCGCGATTCGCGTCTTGGACCCGGTGGCTTACAACTCACGCTGGGCGCGTGTGCGTGCGTGCCCAAGATCCCGAGAGGAGAATGGAGGAGAAGGGATTGCGGCGTGACCATCCCCCCTGGGGGGTGATTTCTCGCTTTCTGTCTCTATGTTTCTCTCTGTCTGTCTGGCGAGCGCACGCGCCCTATAGCGAAAAACCTCTCAAAAAAAAATAAATAAATAAATAAAATAAAAAAGAAATGATCATGTTCCATTTCATTAAGAAGTTGTTTTTTTTTTTTTTTTTCCTATTAGCAGCGGATGTTTCCTTTGGTCACATCTGTTTAGCACGGTTTGAAGATCAAGTGATATTTTTCCTTTGGTTACTTCATTTTTTTTTGGAGAGGTTTTCGCTATAGGGCGCGTGCGCTCGCCAGACAGACAGAGAGAGACAGAAAGCGATAAATCACCCCCCAGGGGGGATGGTCACGCCGCAATCCCTTCTCCTCCATTCTCCCCTCGGGATCCTGGGCACGCACGCACATGCGCCTGGCGTGAGTTTTAAGCCACCGGGTCCGGGACGTGAACCGCGGTCAACTACATGGGAGTCCAGCGACATAGCCATTACGCTAACTGCTGGTTCCCCCTTTGGTTGTTACTAAGATATATCTTCATTAATATATGTCTTAATATTGAACTGTTGGGACCAGCACATGGAGTAATGGTTACATCACTGGATTCCCACGTAGTCGCCACGGTTGGAGTCCTGGACGAGGTGGCTTAAACTCATGCTGGGTGCATGTGTGCACGTGCCTAAAATCCTGAGAGGAGAGTGGAGGAGAGGGATCGTGGTGTGGCCATCTCCCCTGCGGGAGTGTGTGTGTGTGATTTCTCACTTTCTGTTTCTGTGTCTCCTTCCATGTCTCTGGTGAGCACATGCTCCCCAAAGCAGAAAATCTCTCCTAAAAAAACAAACAAACAAAAAAATTGAACTCTCTTTGTATTCTTTGATTATACCATACTTGCTAATGGGATGCTTTTAGAACACACTATTTGATTTGTCAACTTAAAAGTTGATTGACCTATGATTTTCTTTTTGTGTTTTCTTTGTCAGATATTGGTATTACAATAGTAGTAACTCCGTATAATGGATTGTGATGCTTTTATTCTTTCTTTATGCTTTGATACGATCTATATAATATAGTTTAAATGGTCATTCTATTCCTTAAGGACTTGAAAAACCTGATGGAACTATCTGTTTGGTATCTTTTTTTTTTTTGGAGAGGGTGTGCGCGCTCGCTAGACAGACAGAGACAGAGAGACAGAAAGTGAGAAATCACCCCCCAGGGGGAATGGCCACACTGCAATCCCTTCTCCTCCATTCTCCTCCCGGGATCTTGGACATGCACACACACACACCCGGCGTGAGTTTAAGCCACCGGGTTTGGGACTTGAACCACGGTCGACTATGTGGGAGTCCAGCGACATAGCCATTACACTAACTGCTGATCCCTGTTTGGTATCTTTTTTGAGAGATGGGTCTTTGCAGCTTTAATTTTCCCCCCCCCCCATGCTGTTGGTATAAAACTTTTACTTTGTAAATGTTCTTTCATGGAAGTGATCTGTTTTCAAACTTAGCATAAAATATAAAACATTAATATGTTTAAGTTCTCTTGGTATCTGCGTTTTTTCACTTCTTTTTTAAAAATTGCTTTGTGGGCAGGAGGAAGAGTAAAAGAGAAAGAGATAGGCACTCCAACAGGGTCTTATACTGCACGGTCCCACCTGCCCTCTTAGCCAGCCAGGATGCACGCGTGTGCATTCCCAATGTGTACAAATCAACCTGGGAACCTAACTCTGACCTTCCGCATGACCTCCAGCGTTGCAGTGTTTGCCCCCTCATGGCTGGGCCTCACTTTCCTTAGGTCTAATGTTGAATATTAATATTTTCTCTTTTCCTTTCACAGCTTTGCCAGTTTTATTTATGTATGCATGTATTTAGGGAGATTTTTGCTATAGGGCATGTGCACTTGCTGGAGAGAAAGAGACAGAAAGTGAGAAATCACCTCCAGGGGAGATAGCCACACCGTAATCCCTTCTCCTCCAGTCTTCTGTCGGGACTTTGGGCTCGCACGCACATGCGCCTGGCGTGAGTTTTAAGCTGCTGGGTCTAGGACTCCAACGGTGTGACTCTGTGGGAGTTCAGTGACGTCATCATTATGCCATCTGCTGGTCCCGCTTTGCGAGTTTTATATAATCTGAAGTACATACATTTGTCAGTTGTGCTGTTTCCTAGACCATTATTTTCTGCGTTAGTCTCATAGTGTCTTCATCCTATATGGTTTATTCCATATGTCCTTTTTCTAGATTCTCAGGTGGATGCTTAGGGTATTTTTTTTTCTATTTTTTCTTCTTTGATAACAAGCACATTTAAAAATAAGACTTTTTCCCTAAGTTCAGTGTGGCCTTATTCTCTAGATTTTGATAGATCTGTTGGCGCTCTTGGAGAGATAAAGACGGCATACCCAGTATGTGAATGCGAACTCCTGTTTCAGTCTGACCACGCTTCCTCCCAGCAGAGGCCCTGGGAGAACCCCTGTACAGGAAACAGTGGCGGAGTCAGACAGGGTAGCGCTGAATTTCTTCCCGCCCCCTGCCCCACCACCAGGAACTCTCATAATGGCTTACTGGTGTAGCAAACAACCGATAGAAAATGTTCTTTTGTCACCTAAGCAAAATTAGTTTGAATTTATTGCCTAGGATGGGGACACATCCTAAGTCCAAATGGAAGTTTTAATAGTATGTAGAAAACCCTCTTGCTTTAGCACCATAGGAAATGAAGAAGCTAGGTATGGGTGAGGGGGAGAAAGTATTTTACCCAAGCTGGACTAGGCCACAAGTTAGAAAGTCTTATTCCTGCCTCTTCTCTTGTTTTGTTTTAATTGCCAGAAAATGTGTGCACTCACTAGAGAGAGAGAGAGAGAGAGAGAGAGAGAGAGAGAGAGAGAGAGGAGAAAGCACCCCCAGTGGGGCATGGTTACCTTGCAGTTCCTTCTCCTCCATTTCTTCGTCTTGTCAGGACTTTGGGCACTTAGGCACATGCACTCCACGTGTTTTGCAAGCTGCTAGGGCTGGGATTCAAACTGCATGGTCAGCCATGTGACATCTGGCTCCCTTAACTATTAGCCTACAGGACTGGCTCTCCCTATTTCTTTCATGCACTTCTGGACAGTAGAGTCCAATTGGTATCCTTCAGGCAATGAAGAGTGTACTAGGATAAAGAAGACAGTAAAAGAAGAGAGAGGGGCCCACAGGGCCAGACTAAACAGGGTAGGCTTCTCTTGGGTGGCACCTCCAGTGCTCACTGAAAACTGGTCCTGTAATCCTCTCTTAGAGCTTAGGGGTGGGACAACAAGGATCCACACTGTGAAGGCAGAGGCTCCCCTCTCTGGGTCCATCCAGAGGGAAATCTGCACCCTAGTCTGAAGGTGTTCAAGCCGGCAGAGAAATGACTTGGCCAGGCGCACAAGGTGCAATACCTTAGGGAATAGGACTTCTTATCCTTTATCCTAATTCCTTAGCCATAAGGCGGAGGTAGGCTGTGGGCAGAGGGACAGAGAAGAAATGGACTTGAGTTCAACCTAGACACCAACAGTAGTAGTGATCTTTTTTTCTCCCCATTAATGGAAAAATTTTTGAAATTTTTTTCCTTCAATTCACCAGAGAGCATTTTCTTCAATTTCACCAGAGAAGGGGAAAGCATCCCCTCCAGTTTGGTGTGGTGTGGTCATGCCTCAATCCCTTCTTCATTTCTCTTTATTTTTTTATTTTTTATTTATTTATTTATTTATTGGAGAGGTTTTTGCTATAGGGCACATGCGCTCGCCAGACAAACAGAGACAGAGAGACAGAAAGCGAGAAATCACCTCCCAGGGGGGATGGCCACGCTGCATTCCCTTCTCCTCCATTCTCCTCCCGGGATCTTGGGCACG
Organism: Tupaia tana; assembly: GCA_026018925.1. Classification (NCBI taxonomy): domain Eukaryota; kingdom Metazoa; phylum Chordata; class Mammalia; order Scandentia; family Tupaiidae; genus Tupaia; species Tupaia tana. The sequence continues at coordinate 161,624,754 of JAKSZU010000003.1, read as the reverse complement.
CACGCACACGCGCCCGGCGTGAGTTTAAGCCACTGGGTCCGGGACTTGAACCGCGGTCGACTACGTGGGAGTCCAGCAACATAGCCATTATGCTAACTGCTGGTCCCCCCTTCTTCATTTCTCTACCCTCTTGGCATCTGGGACATGCACACACACTGCTTTTCAAGCTGCTGGGGCCAGGATTTGAACTGCATAGTTGGTTATGTTAGATTCATCTCCCTTAGTCATTAGGCCATGGGTTTGGCCCAAGTAATCTTTTTTTCACTCCTTGATGTGTAGAAGATGTTTATCCATGCCACTACATCTATATAGCTTTTATTTATTTATTTATTTATTTTAACTATAGAGTATGTGCACTCATCACAGAGACAGAGAGGAGAAAGTACCCTTTGTGGGGAATGATCATGCTGCAATCCCGCCTCCATCTCTTCCTCCTTTTGGAATTTTGGGTACACTTGCACACATATCTGGCATGTTTCTCAAGCTCCTGGATTCAGAACTCAAATCCTGGGACCAGCAGTTAGCGTAATGGCTATGTCACTGGACTCCCACGTAGTTGACCACGGTTCGAGTCCCGGACCCGGTGGCTTAAACTCACGCCGGGCGTGTGTGCGTGCGTGCCCAAAATCCCGGGAGGAGAATGGAGGAGAAGGGATTGCAGCGTGGCCATCCCCACTGGGGGGTGATTTCTCGCTTTCTATCTCTCTGTCTCTCTCTGTCTGTCTGGTGAGCGCACACGCCCTATAGCAAAAACCTCTCCAAAAAAAAGAAAAAAAAAATCCTGTGGTCAGCTACATGGGATTTAGTTATCTTAACCACCAGGCCATGGAGCTGGGCCCATTTTCTTCCTTCCTTCCTTCTTTCCTTCCTTCCTTCCTTCTCTTCCTTCTCTCTCTTCCTCCCTCCCTTCCTTCCTTCCTTCCTTCCTTCCTTCCTTCCTTCCTTCCTTCCTTCCTTTCTTTCTTTCTTTCTCTCTCTCTCTCTCTCTCTTTCTTTCTAAGTTTATCTTGGGTCCAGCAGTTGGCATAATGGCTATGTCACTGGACTCCCATGTAGTTGACTGTGGTTTGAGTCCCGAACTCGGTGGCTTAAACTCACACCAGGCTTGTGTGCGTGCCCAAGATCCTGAAAGGAGAATGGAGGAGAAGGAATCAAGGCGTGGCCCTCTCCGTTGGGGGGTGATTTCTCACTTTCCATCTCTCTGTATCTCTCTGTCTTTCTGGTGAGTGCACGTACCCTATAGCAAAAACAAAAACAAAAACAAAACAAAACAAATAAAAAACCTCTCCCCCCCAAAAAAGTTTGTTTATCTTGAGAGAGGAAGAAAGCCAGGCAGCTTCGACAGGGTCTCATTGTACCATCCTCTCCCAGCCAGCGTAGAAGGCACACGTGTGGCCGGTGTGTATGGGTTGTCTTGGGAATGGTGCCCTCTTTCATAGGCTGCCAGCACTGCCAAGGGGCATCCTGCCGTGGTGCCCTCATGGTGGGGCTATTTCAGCCTTTTACGTAGCTATGGAGTGTTCGCTTACAGGTTTATTATAATTTAACTTGTCTCCTGTCAGTGGACATTTATTCCATTTTTCTTTTTGCAGTTATAAATGATGAAGTACACATGTGATTTCTTGGTCAAGTTTCCATAGGACAGAATCACACACATGAAATTTACCCTCTCCAAGGGTAATTTATAATATCCATCAAAATTACTTTTCCATCAACATTGAATGAGGAATTATCAGTCTTTAATTTTTGCCAATTTCAGAAAAGGAAAATCCTCATTTTAATTTTCAATGATGTGGGGAATGTTTTAAAATGTTAGCCATTTTATAGGTATTTTGTGTATTACCTGTTATATCCATTACCTGCGGTTACTTTGATTGTCTTTTTATTGATTTATGAAAGTTCTTAATATCTTATCAATGTTAATTTGTTATATTCTGAAAAAGAATTTTGGGCCTTGAAATTATCTTTCATTGTCTGGGACCGGCAATTAGCGTAATGTCTATGTCGCTGGACTCACACGTAGTCGACCGCGGTTCGAGTCCTGGACCCGGTGGCTTAAACTCACACCGGGTGCGTGTGTGTGCGTGCCCAAGATTCAGAGAGGAGAATGGAGAAGGGATTGCGGCGTGGCCATCCCCCCTGGGGGGTGATTTCTCACTTTCTATCTGTCTGTCTGGCGAGCGCACGCGCCCTATAGCAAAAACCTCTCCAAAAGAAAAAGAAAAAAAAAGAAATTATCTTTCATTGTCTGTGGAGGATTGATTTTTATCCAGTCAGAACTCATCAGTGTTTTGGCTTTTTAGTTTTTACTTTATAGTTTTATTTTAGGTATTCAGATATCAAAGGTGAGATTTATTTTTAGACATGGCATAAGGTAGGAATTGAACTTTCCCACACAGAGTACCTCTTATTCCCAGTCCACTATCTAGTATTTATAGTTCCTCTAGTGGTTTGTAGTTTCACCTTAACAAATTCATAAATATTCATATATAAGGGGGTCTTCAAAAAGAACATGAAGATGCATATTGTGAAAAAAAAAAACTTTTCTTGCACTAAAACAAACTTGTACATTAATTCCATTTTTCCAAGAACTTTTTGAAATCCCTTTGTATTCATGGGTGTTCTATGGCCTCTCATCAGTTCTGTTGAATTATTTGATTCTGTTTTCAGCATTTCATTGTTTTAATTACCACAGTTTTTATATAAATGTTTGGTTTAAAAACAATTTTTTCCCATGGTATTTTTTGTTTGTTGTTCTTTTTTATTTCTCTCTTCAAATAAGCTTACAAACAACTTGTGAAGTTCTGTGGGAAATGTTGGGATCTTTCTGTCGGAATCGTGTAGAACTTACAGAGTATTTGGCGGAGAAAGGACAGCTTTATACTTAGTCTTTCAGTCTGGGAAATGAAAGTGTCTTTGCATTTATTCTAAACTGTGTGCCCAGCCTCGAGTTATGTTTTTTTATGTGTAAGTCTTGCACATTTCTTGGTCAGTTTATTGCTAGGCATGTCATAGCTTTAGCTTTTTGGTCATCGTTGTCGTTAATGGGATTTTTTGTTAGGCTTTTTAACCCATCGTTGCGGTCCTATTGGAAATGCTTCTGTTTCGTGTCTGCTCCGTGCTGCCGAGTTTAACACCGCCCTGTCTGTCTGTCCCACAAGTGCCCGTAGGACACTATGCCTCCCCAGCAATCCTGTAGTGCCCAGGTCCGAGTTTCTAGTGGCGTGGTGCTCCTCCTGCTCAGTTTTGCATCCCCCGTGCCTGGCACAAAGCCTGGCGAGAGCCAACCCTTTTAATAAGGTTTGTGGAATCAGATTGATGAGGGAGACGGGCAACTTCACCTCTTCAAAGTGTGACAGCCTGGCCCAGTGTGAGGAGCAGGACAATCTAAAGGTGCCCCGGCGCCAAGCCTGGAGGCTGTGATCTGGAAAGCAGATAGGCGCCTGCCCTGTCCCCACAGGGAAAAGAAGGTGCCGGGCTGTTTTCCCACATGCAGACATCAGGGAGGAGCCCTCTGAGCCCACACCTCGTCATTACCCTGGGACCGGCAGCCCACTTGTCATTAACGCTCATTAGCACTAACTAATAGGGAGAACTGCTGTCTTGTTCCCAGACACCTGGAGGTAGCACAGAACAAACTTACCTGCCACTTCTCGTTGGGGATGAGGGTACGAAGCTGGAAGCAGAGCTGGTGAATTGGCTCCAGATCTGTCTGCCCAGTGTCTGCCTCTCTCACGGTAATATTTCTTCTTCCCTTGGTACTGTTCTCCAGGAGTTTCCCAGGCAGAGTGTATGCCTACCAATGCGCAAGTCCTCCTCACGGCGTGTGCGAGTTAAGCTTCTGTAATTGCGGAACGCCGGGCGCTATTTCTCGGTGGAGCTGTGCAGGCGTGCCTCTCCACCCTGCCCCTTTAGCAGTCCCTGTCTCTGTGCTCTGGAGCTGGGTGGAGATGGGGATGTCTGCCTGCCCAGGAGGGCTGGGTTCACTAGCACCAGGAACAACAGACTCTCACCCCTGGGATTTGGAGATGCGAGAACCCCTGCTGCTGTTAAGCAGGGTCAGAGAGTCTGTCTCTTGACCTGCATAAGAAGGCAGCAACGGGGAATGGGAGCTGCTTCCCAGTCCCTCTGCAGCCGGCCGCCACGCATCTGTTTCTCATTTAGCCAGTGGTCTCTACTCACCTTTCCCTTCCCACTCATCTCTAATACTCAGGGCAGCAGAAGAGGTACTGTTTTAATTCCCAAGAAGCAGTGGGACCAAGGATACGCCCAAGAATTGTTGGGGGCCAGGGAGGGTGCTGGAAGTGCTGTCAGCCCCACCCAACCCCATCAGTGTCCTACTCAGTGCCCAGTGTCCACTCGGAGCGAGGGAAGCTGTGCAGGCCAGGTAGCCCCAGGGCCGAGGAAGAGGTCCCTCCTGGCAGCCGTGGCTGTATCTCAGCCAGCTCTGGAGGAGCTGTCCTCCAAGGTGCCGAGCAGGAACTCTGACAGATGGACCTCTTTGAGCCCATGGAGTCGTTCCAAATGCCTCCTGCCAGAGCAGGGCACGTTCCGGCAGTGAGGCTGCGACGCAGGGCTGCTCGGGGCTTCAGCGCACCTGTTGGCTAAAGCCTTTTTACCTAGCCTCCTCCGTCCACGTGGTACTTCTTTCAAAGAGCAGAAGCACCGATCACAGACTGGTTGAGCCTGCGTGTGTGCAAGGGAGGTAGCAGACTGCTGTCGCCTGCCGCCCTGAAGACCCTCAGCTCACCCAGTTTCTGAGGCAGCTCTTAGGGCTGTCCCTTGTCTGCACTCATCCTCATCCCATAGGGTTATTTAGAACTTTCTCAAAGGGTATCTTGGGAACGCCTGTATCAGAATCCTCTCTCCGGGGATAGAAACTGGGCATTTCCATCTTAACCAGCTCCCTGTAGGGGATGGCTATGCCTGGAGTTTGAGAACTACTGGTCAGTGGGCTAGTGGAACAAAAGGGGCTCTGCTTATTTGGGACACCCCGTACTTGATCGGAATGAAAAGATGTGCCCAAGAGAATGCCTTGATGGTGTGCGAACAAGTCAGGCCTTACACGCACACCCGAACACTCAGGGAGACTAAGTATAGAAGCCCTTATGTTTCAGATCCGATCAGACTCTAGGAAATAGTTACAACTTTTTTGTTATTGTTCATTGCCAAGAGTGCAAATTAATTACAGAAAAATCAGAAAGTAGGACCAGCAGGTGGTGTGATGGTTACATTGCTGTACTCCCAGTTCGAGTCCCAGATCCGGTGACTTAAAAAAAAAACAAAAAACTCACGCTGGGCACGTGCATGTGTGTGCCCAAGATCCTGAGAGAAGAATGTAGGAGAAAGAATTGTAGCATGGCCGTCCTCCTGGGGGAATTTCTCACTTTCTGTCTCTCTATTTCTCTCTGTCTCTCTGGCGAGCACACGTGCCCTATAGCAAAAATCTCTCCTAAAAAAAAAGAGAAAAATCAGAAAGTTTAGATAAGCAGAGAAATTTTAAAACTCCGTAATTTTTCTACTCAGATGAGTCTTGTTAATATTTAGTCTTTGGGGGACCAGCAGTTAGTGTAATGGCTATGTCGCCCGACTCCCACGTAGTCGACCGTGGTTCATGTCCCAGACCCGGTGACTTAAACTCACGCCGGGCACGTGTGCGTGCATGCCCAAGATCCCGAGAGGAGAATGGAGGAGAAGGGATTGCGGCGTGGCCGTCCTCCCTGTGGGGTGATTTCTCGCTTTCTCTCTCTCTCTCTCTCTCTCTGTCTGGCGAGCGCACGTGCCCTATAGCAAGAAAAAAAAAAGCCTCTTAAAAAAAAAATTAGTCTTTGGGACCAGCAGATGGCATAATGGTTACATTGCTGAACTCCTACGTAGTTGACCGTGGTTCGAGTCCTGGACCCAGCAGCTTGAAACTCAATGCTGGGTGTGCGTGCACATGCTCAAGATCCTGAGAGGAGAATGGAGAAAAAGGGATTGTGGCATGGTCATCCTCCCTGGGGGGTGATTTCTTACTATCTGTTTGTCTCTGTCTCTCTGGGGAGCGCACATGCCCTATAGCAAAAGTCTCTCTTAAAAGTAAATAAATAAATAAATAAAATATTTGGGCTTTATAGACTAGTCCTATATATTTTAAACTTCTAAATGTCTTTATTGATTCACGTATTACAAAAATAATACATGTTTGAGAATAGCAGATGGCATAATGATTACATTGCTGGACTCCCACATAGTTGACTGCAGTTCGAGTCCTAGACCCAGTGGCTTTAAACTCAGGCTGGATGCGTGTGTATGTGTACCCAAATTCCTGAGAGGAGAGTGAAGGAGAAGGGATTGCGAGTGTCCATCCCTTCTGGGGGGTGATTTCTTGCTTTCTGTCTCTCTGGTGAGCGCATGTATCCTGTAGCAAAAAATCTCTCTTAAAAATAAAAAATAATACACGTTTATTTTAAAACTTTTTTTTTTTTTTGGCATAAAATGTGATTCAGGTACATTTTATGATTCAGGCCAGCATGTGGTGTGGTGATTAACGCACTGGACTCCCACATGGTTGACTGAGGTTTGAGTCCTGGATCTGGCTGCGTGATTCAGACATGTGTGCATGTGTGCCCAGGATCCAGAGAGGAGAATGGAGGAGAAGCGATTGTAGCATGGCCATCCCCATGGGGTTTGATTTCTCACTTTCTCTCTCACTGTCTCTCTATGGCAAACTCACATGCACCTATAGCAAAAACCTTAAAAAAAAAAAAAAAAAATATATATATATATATATATATATATATATATATTTTACTTTGTCTATTTTTCTTCTGCTTGGCTTATGAATTTGTAAGAGCTTCATATAGTAGTGTTAGTATTAATTCTATCGTACCGTGACAAGAATTGCAAATTTTTAAAAACATTTTGTTTCATTTTGCCAAACTTCTTTTTTTTTTTTTTTTTTTTTTTTTTTTTTTTTTTTTTTTTTTTAATGATAGCACATGCACAAAAGAGGTGGTGAGGGGCATGATCATGGGGTCTTATCATGCTGCAGTCTCTCTTCCCTGGTCCTCCTGACAGTTCAGGATCCTGGTCCCCCGCACCTGGTGTGTTTTCAAACCCACTTAGGGATCCGAAACCACGGCCAGCCAAATGGCTTCCAGCCTTGCGTGCTATTTGTGTTACTTCCTCACCACTGTGGCTAGTATTTTGCCAGACTTTTTATTAAATTTGTTGTATGATCCAATCTAACTCTAGAGGTTAGTTTATTTGTTGATTTTTTTTTTCTTTTGGTTGTTCTAGACAGAACAAGCACTGCTTTTGCAAAATTTAGGAGACATTGAAGGGATGTTCAGTAGGCTAGACCAGTGCTTGTCGTATTTTAATGTTCATCAGATAACTTGAGAATCTTACTACTGTGCATTTTTCTTACATCACAGGCTTTTTAATTTTATTTTTCTTTTTAGGCTGACAAATAAAAGTTATCTGTGTTTACTGTGTACAGCATTAGGTTGATGAGACCTGAGAGTCTGCATTTCTAACATGCTCTCCAGAGATCTGATGTTGCTATTCCTGGGGCCACACAGAGTGGCGAGGGGCCGGAAGTTCCCAGGTCCTTAAAAGTGCCTGCGGAGCATCTTGGAACAGAGTTTTCTGGCCCTTATCCTGGAGATGGTATGCTGTGGGCCTGAGTCACAGCTTGGCTGTGGGAAGATACTGCTTCCCTCAGAGGCGCTTGGAAGAATGGAATGAAGAAAAAAAGATTAACACCATTACTGGACCTGGTATCCATTCTGGGGATTAGCTCTGTGCTAGATTTCTTCTCTGGCGATTCACATTTGCAATATTTCTACCTCTTCTGGAATACATTTCCTAGAAAATTATCCTTTTATTTATATTCACATAATATTTCAAGCTTTTTAGTGAAGCATTTTACATTCACTGATGGTACTTGTATTCTTCGTTACATTTTTAATGTTATGTATTTTTTGATTTTTAAAATAACCAGTCTTGTAAGAACTTTATGGTTTTGGTCTTTAGGAGAGACATCTTTTGGATTCATTTATAAATACATTTATTTATTTATTTTTGCTATAGGGGATGTGTGCTCTACTGAAAGACAGAGAGACAGAAAGCGAAAAATCATCCCCCCCAGGGGATATGGCCACCCTGCAGTCCTTTCTCTTTCATTCTCCTTTCGGGATTTTGGGCATGCATGCACACACACCTGGCTTGAGTTTCAAGCCTTCAAGTCTGGGACTCAAACCACAGTCATCCACATAGCAGTCCAGTGCCTTAACTACTATGCCACCTGCTGGCCCCATTTTATGTTTTAGTCAGCTCTTTCTGTCTCTGTCTCCCTCAACTGATTCACTTTTTTTTTTTCCCCCTACCTTTCTTTGTTTTTATTTTCTAGCTTCTTGGACTGAAATCTTATGCATATGTGAACTCTTCTGTTATTATTCTCACTGATGATCATTAATCTTCAAATCTGTAGTTGTGATTTTGACAGTTTTTTCTTCTTGACTGTAGAGTTATTTAGGAGACTTGCTTAGGGTTTCCAGATGTTGTATTGCCTTTGGTTAGAGTAGGCTTGAAGGCTGTCCTCCTAGGGCTCTGCTCCTTGGCTTTTTGGGCCGAGTCTGTGCTCCACGTGGGCACGTGGGCTTGATTTGTGGTCATGTTGATGGTGTGTGTGTGTGTGTGTGTGTGTGTGTTGCCGAAGTTCCAAGATAGCCCTCTGGGCTGCCCGAGTGGGGCTGTCTGTGCCCCGTATGTGTGACTGGAAGGGGTCTCGGGAGGGCAGTGAGTGGTCCTGGTGTCCATGCTCTCCCCTTCTTCTGCCCACACCCCTTTCTTATGTGCCTTATGCTCTGTGGTTCTCATCCAGTGCCTGGGGTGGGTGTTGGACAAGCTGGGGTCTGGCAGAGAGAGGGGAGACTCCAGTCAGAGACCTGAGTTCTTCAGTTCTCTCGTTACCATCTGACAGCGTCTACTCACTTCCTCCTGTTCCCCGTTCCCGTCGTGAAATGGCAGAGAATGTTACCTTTCCACAGAAACGACAAGAGCCTTAGAGAGCATCTTGTAACCTAACTCTTTTTAAAAATATATATATTTTTTTATTTTGGCATCATTTTAGAGTTGCCAAAAAGTTACAGGAATGGTACAAGAAGTCTCTTCAGCTAGATTCCCAAGTGTTAACATTTTACTGCATTTTCCTATTCCTTTCTATCTTGCTCTGTAATTTTTATCTTTCGAAAGAAAGAAGCAGACACGATATTCTTTACTTCTAAATACTTGAGTATGGGTTTTCTTCTCTTTTCTTTATAAATTTGCTACAAGGCACCTGCACTCACCAGAGAGAGAGATAAGGAAAGTGAGACATCACCCCCCCACCCAGGACTGCCGTGCCACAATCCTCGTCCCTCCATTCTCCTCTTGGGATTTTGGGTGCACATAGACACGTGCCCATATCATGTTTTTTCAAGCTACTGGGTCCAGGACTTGAACCATGCAGTTGGCCATGTGGGGTCCAGCTGGCCTAACCCTCATGCCACCAGCTGGCCCCATGTGTGGATTTTTAAAGATCCTGTCAATAGCCCTAGAGCAGTGACCACAACCAGCAAGTGAACCGTGGGTACAGCATCGCTGGCCAACCTGCAGGCCTTACTCACGCTTTGCCAATTTTCTGTTTTACAGATCACACACTGTCTTCAGGTTGTTCTTATTCGTTTGTTTTTCTTTTAAGTCTACTTTAACTCAGAATAGATTCTTAGTTCTTCCTGATGTTTTTAAAGAATTTTGCTTTTAAGCAGATGAAGAATTTGAGGCCTCGACAGGTAAAATGACTTGCCCGGGGCTTACAGCAGGAGAGTCTCAAAAGAGTGATCTCTACTGAGGCGAACTCCCAGTCTCTGTAGCTCCCAGGTGAGCATTGAGCTCCAGGTCTGTATCAGCAGCCCAGTCCTCAGGCGGAGATGGGGCATGGCCAGCTAGGGAGCTGCCTTCTGGCACTCTCCCCTCTGCTCCTCTGCCCCCTTTGCAGTGCCAGGCCACAGCACCCTACCCCACTCCTTCCTGGCTGATGTGGTGTTGGCTTGGAGTCAAGGCCATAGCTGGGAGAGAGAGGGACTTTAAAACTGGTCTGGCCACTGCCACTCCCTGAGAACATGGCTGAGGACCAAAGATCACTGCCTTGGGTGGGACACAGCTGCTGCCTTCTGAGAAGAAATACCCTCCATTTAGGGCTGTGAGTTTTAATGCCCCCTTGCAACTGTGGGTCAGTGACTGGGACTTGTTCATGCCTAGTCAGATGAGGGCCTGAAACGGGTCCCAGGCTGGGCCAAAGCCAGCAGGTCACCTGCTCCCTTGCCCCAGGTCCTCCCTGCAGTGGAATATCCCGCGAGACAAGGCTCCGGAGTAGTCATTGACATTACGAGGGTGCGGCTGAGCAGATAACCGCCTGGAAGGGTGTGTCAGTGTAGCAGAACCCCTTCGTATGTGCGTATTGAAAACATGACTTTTTTTTTTGCATGTAGATTTTAAAGACCATGCTTATTACTATGCATTCTTTATCTCAGTTATTTCAATTTACTCACTCTCTTGGCGAACTGCACCCCTAACTTTAAAAAAAAAATAACATAGGTCTTTGAGTCAAACTATGTTTCATGTCCGGCTATTATTTATGACACTACCCTCCTGGTCAGCTGGCTTTATGCCAATGGTTCTCAGTTCTGGGGTCCCCGCTCATGCATGTCCAGAGCTCATCTCTCTCGTCCTCAACCCCAGAACTCAGCTGTCTCAGAAGAGTTGCCACCACCCCTGCCGTCCCAGGGTTTTTCCATTCAGTCTCGCTGTGAGAGGGGAGATGCTCTCCTGTCTGTCTTGGACGGAAAAGGAGCCACCGCCACGTTCCACTCGTAACCTGTGGGACAGTAAATGGAGATAGAAGCATCGTGAGGGAGACGCAGAGAAGAGTCTTCCACCACGCGCCTGTCTTTCCTCTGTCCTGTTTCCTTCCACGTCCGTTTGAGGGTGAGCTCCCAGCTCAGCTTCCCCTCCTCGAGCAAGTGTTCAGTTCTGCTTTTGTCTTCAAGCTTCTTCCAAAGACAAAGGTGGTCTCTAAAGATTTTTGAAATTGCAGTTTCATTGCGAAATACTTCCTATAACATACAGTTGACCCGTTTAAAATGTATGACTAAGTGGGTCTTAGTACATTCAGAGTTGTGCAACCAGCACCGCTATTTCCTGAGACGTTCATCATCCCCTCAACCCTTATATCAGAGCTACCGAGAGGCATTGATAACTTTGTGTCCCCCCCCCAACCTCTGGCAGCCACCATTTCTGTCGCCACGGAGTTGCCTAATCTGAACATTTCGTGCAAATACAGTCTCACAGCCTGTGACCCCTATGTCTGAGTCTTTTGCTTAGCACAGTGTTTGCAAAGTTTATATTTTTGTTGTGGCACTTGTCAATACTTCATTCCTTCTTCTGGCTGCGTAATATTCCATTGCATGGAGGGAGCATGTGCTCTTTCTCCCTTCATCAGTTGGGCATATGGGTTATCTCCGTTTTTTGGCTGTTATACATGATGTTGTGTGAACAGTTATATCAATTTTTGTGTGAAAATGCCCATTTTTAAATGGTATTGTTTGTCTTTATAACATTGAGTCATAATACAGGGGTGACTCCCTATGAGACATATGGAGTCATCAGAAAAGTTATGATGCTTTTTTGCATAGAAAAATGTGTCATGATTTCCCCAGGGATCTAATATGATTTGCTCATAATCTTTTCCCATTATGTAGGGTTTTTTGTTTTGTTTTGTTTTTCTGTTTTTCTTGATAGTGTCATTTGGTACTCAGAAGTTTTAAATTTTGTGGGTTTTTTTTTCTTTACAAACTTTTAAATTGATTTTGTTTATTATTATCATTTTAAAAATTTTGCTCTAAGGCATGTGTGCTCACCAGAGAAGACAGAGAGAAAGTGAGAAAGTAAACCACCAGGTTCGAGACTTGAACCACAGTCAGCTGTGTGGGAGTCCAGCACCTTAACCACCACGCCACCTGCTGGCCCTAGAAGTTTTAAATTTTGATGAGTTCCTGTTGAGAACAAACAAGTTTTGTTCCTTGGTGTCATATCTAAGAGCCTATTGCCTAATTTAAGGTAAGGAATTTTTTTTTTTGAGAGGTTTTTGCTATAGGGCGCGTGCACTCGCCAGACAGACAGAGAGAGACAGAGAGACAGAAAGCAGGAAATCACCCCCCGGGGGGATGGCCACGCCGCAATCCCTTCTCCTCCATTCTCCTCCCGGGATCTTGGGCACGCACGCACACGCGCCCGACGTGAGTTTAAGCCACCGGGTTCGGGACGCGAACCGCAGTCGACTACGTGGGAGTCCAGCGACATAGCCATTACGCTAACTGTTGGTCCCAAGAATTTATTTTTTTAACCTTTTTTTTTTTTTTTGGAGAGGTTTTTGCTATAGGGCGCTTGCACGCACCAAAAAGACAGAGAGACAGAAAGTGAGAAATCACCCCCTAGTGGGGATAGCCATGCCACAATTCCTTCTCCTCCATTCTCCTCTCGGGATGTTGGGCACACACACACACACGCCCCTGGTGTGAATTTAAGCCACTGGGTCTGGGACTTGAACCACGGTCGACTACATGGGAGTCCAGCGACATAGCCATAACTCCAACTGCTGGTCTCCAGAATTTATCTATTTTTTTTTTAATAAAGAGGCTTTATTAAACACTTTTTTAAAAATCAAATACTTAGGGGTTTGATCCATTTTTAGTTAATTTTATATATGGTATGAGGCAGGGATTCAGATTCATTTTTTTGCACATAGCTATCCTGTTGTCCTAGTACCATTTGTCAAAAAGACTGGTCTTTTTCCATTGAAACATCTTGGTGCTCTAAAGGTTTTTGAGCTGTTTACACCAAATGAGATAGCTAGATTGGTTAGTACAGTTTTTTCATTGGTTATTTGTACGAATTGACTAGTATTGATATTTAAATTATGTAAATCAGTGCCCTTAAAAATTTCTGGTAAGGGATAGATTTTTTTTTTTTGGAGAGGTTTTCGCTACAGGGCGCGTTCGCTCACCAGACAGAGAGAGACATAGAGACAGAAAGCGAGAAATCACCCCCCAGGGGGGATGGTCACGCTGCAATCCCTTCTCCTCCATTCTCCTCTTGGGATCTTGGGCACGCACGCACACGCGCCCGGCGTGAGTTTTAAGCCACTGGGTCCGGGACGCGAACCGCGGTTGACTACGTGGGAGTCCAGCGACATAGCCATTACGCTAACTGCTGGTTCCCTAGATTTTTTTTTTTTTTAAAGAAAGATTTTTGTTGTAGGGTACATGTGCTAGCCAGAGAGACAGAGAGAAAAGGCAAAAAATCACCCCCCAGGGGGATAGCCATGCTGCAATCCCTGCTCTTCCACTTTCCCCTCGGAATCTTGGCCATGCACGCACATGTGCTTGGTGCGAGGTTCAAGCCACCAGGTCCAGGATTCGAACCACAATCAGCCATGTGGGAGTCCAATGACATAACCATTATGCCATCTACTGGTCCTCGGACTAGATTTTTTTCAGTATGTACTTTATCATGAATGGATAATTTTGTGAAATACAATACAAATCAGTTATTAGAAAAACGATTATGTGCTTAGATGCCACGACAGCATGAGATTGTGTTACAAGTATCTAAAGTCTGTTTTGGACTTGTCATGGCTGATAGCGAGTGCAGACAGCTCTGGCCTGCGGAGCTCACTCAGAGAATGGGCCAAGGCCCTGCTGGCCGTGCTAGCTCTGCTCAGACTAGTGTTTCCCTAGCAGTATACCTTGGGCGCCTCATCGGTGTCACCCGGAGCACTGGAATAGCAGATAATGGAGCTGTCACTACTCCCCGCCATCTTGGACCGGGCGGTTGTCCCTACAGACTTACTAGAGACATACCGCCTAAATTGTCATTAAGTATTAATGAACCCCTGTGCTAATGTGAGTTAAACCCCACCTGTTGTTTATCAAGGTTGTGACCTGTGAATGTTGGGGTGAGGAGAATCCATCCATTCAGCCTTGTCCTCAAGTTTGAGCAGATGTGGGAGGAGGAGGTGAAAAGAAACTACTCCCGCAGTCCGTATGTGCTGTGGGAACGTAGGGACTCAGGAGAGAACCGGAGGGCGGTGTGTGTGCTGTGTGTACCAGAAAAAGCAGCGCAGCCATGACACGTGAGACCCTCCAAGACTAGTTAACAGTGTGGGGGATGCTGAGGATGCAGTAACGGTAAGGGCGAGCTTAGCATATGGACACTGCACCGGGAGCTGGCAGGTGGTGTGGTAGTTAGGGCACTGGACTCTCACATGGGTGACCATAGTTCGAGTCCTGGGCTGGCATCTTCTCTCTTGCTTTCTCTCTCTCTCTGTGTCTCTTCTCTGGTGACCACAAATTGAAAGATATGAAGAAGAAATAAAATTAAATAGATAATTTTTGACAATTACACAGAATATACTGAGTGTCTGTTTTTTAAATTAAGTGCGGGTTGCGTAGTTTATAAAAAGCGGTACCAAATGTACACTGTGGTTATCTCTGAGCAGTAGTAGGTTTATATGACTTTTACCTCATTATCTTCCATTTTACAGTGAAAAGCTCCTGTTCTCCCATTTTCCTCAACAACTGTTGCTGAAGTTGTCTTTTTTCTTCCATATTGTATTCTTGTGACCTTTCTCTATCTTTTGGGTCATCTACTAGGGATTTCCGTGGCTCTATAATGAGTTTATAGTATACCTTTGATATCCAAAAGCCAGCGTCACTTAGAGGTGAGTTCAGTTAGCAGTTGTCATTGCAGTCGTCACATACCGGGAGCCACAGAGGCGATCACATAGGTTTCTGCTGGCATGCGTGTCTCAGCAGTCGTGGTGCAGCGGGAGTTCCTAATGGAACTTACCTTTGAATGGGATCTAAGACAAATTTAAGCATCTAAAAAGTGCCTGTCCATGAGGCAAGAACTCTGTTCACACTGTATTTCAGTGCCTAAAAGTGAGGGATAGCCTTGTGGCCTAGTAGTTGAGGGAACTGGATCCCACATAGCCAACCACCTTGATGGCTTGAAAACAACATATACTGGGCAAGTGTGTGTGCGTACTCAAAATCCCAGCAAGATGGCAAACAGGAGAAGGGATTGCACCCCCTATGGGGGTGCTTTCTCCCCCATACCCTTGTCTCTCAACCTCTCTCTCTCTTTCTCTCTCTCTCTCATGAACACACATAACCACTGGCAATTAATTTAAAAACTGCCTTTCTTCTGTCATTTGCATGCATAGTTTTACATAGTTGCAACAATAACCTTTGTGCAGTATGGTATTCTGCTATTTTTATTTCATATTTCATCCAGCTTTTTTGCTTTTGATGTTTATAATGAAGGGTTTTGATGAATGTGTAATATTCCATCGAGGGGGCTGGCAGGTGACGTGGTAGTTAAGGGCGCTGGATTCCCACATGGCCAACCACAGTTTGAGCCCCAGAACTGGCGGCTTGCTTTCTCATTTTCTCTCTCTCTCTCTCATCCTATCCCTCTCTGGTCAAATCATAACTAAATAAAGCTAAATAAAATAATTCTTTAAAAAATATATATGTTGGGACCAGCAGGTGGCGTGGTGGTTAAGGCGCTGGACACTCCCACATGGCCGACCGGGGTTCGAGTCCTGAATCTGGTGGCTTGCTTTCTCACTTCCTCTCTCTCTCAACTCTCACCCTCTGTCTCTCTCTGGTCAAATTAAAAAATAAATGAATGAATAAATAAAAAATAAAATAAATAATTAAAAAATATATGTATGTTCCATCGAGGTATATTGTAATTTAACAAATCATTCTCTTCATGTTGTTTTCAGTTTTCACTAATGTGTAGAAATTATTTTTTTAATGTAAATTTATAAACAAGTTTTTAGGAGCAGCTGTTCAATGGAAGGATCTTTATTACCCTTGGTATAGTTTCATTCATTTGCTTATCTTCAGATCTATCTGTCTACTCATTTGTACTGTTTAAACCAAAATAAAAGAAGATTTAAGTTGTAAATTAGGGACACCCTGGCCTGGGAGTTGGAAGATTGGGTTCAAGGCTCAGTGGCATGCTGGGGTGAAAGCGGAGGTAGGGTGATCAGTCAAGAAGCCACCTACAGCAACTGTCCCTGTGAGAGGCAGGGGAAGAGGAGTCAGGTCTGCTCTCAAGAGGAGCAGTTGGCAGGGCTAGGGTATGCTTGTATATGGAAACATAAAGAGGAGGACATTGAAGATGATAGAAGGTTTGAACCAGAAAAATAGCTCTTAAAATGAATGCCTAAAAGAGAGATGTCCAGAGGAGGAGTTGCTAGAAGAAAGGTAGAGGTGCTGGGAACCAGCAGTTAGTGTAATGGCTATGTCGCTGGATTCCCACGTAGTCGACCGCGGTTCGCGTCTCGGACCCGGTGGCTTACAACTCACGCCGGGCGCGTGTGCGTGCGTGCCCAAGATCCCGAGAGGAGAATGGAGGAGAAGGGATTGCGGCGTGACCATCCCCCCGAGGGGTGATTTCTCGCTTTCTGTCTCTCTGTCTCTCTCTGTCTGTCTGGCGAGCGCACGCGCCCTATAGCGAAAAACCTCTCCAAAAAAAAAAAAAAAAAAAGAAAGGTAGAGGTGCTGAGTTAGGTTTTAAATGTGTTGGACTTAAGTTGTATCACGTGGAAGCATGTCTGGTAGCTGGAGAGCAGAGAGGAAGGAAGAAGCTTTGAGGTTGTTGGTGCAGCCTGAGTGGTGGGGCCTCGGGTGGAGATGAGGTTTCCAAGGGGAACGTGGAGGGCTGAGAGGGTGAGGGTGAGAGGTCAGAGGGTAGCTCTGCGGAGGAGACAAAGGAAGAAAAAGAGAATGGAGGAGGACCAGGATCCAGCAGGGCCACAAAACCGAGGGAGGTAGGTGTGGGGTTGGGTAGACCAGAGACCACAGAGCGGCCAGAGAGATGAGGGCTGCCATGACCACCTGAGTCTCAGGGAGCAGAGAATGGAAGAGGAGGGCTGAGTTTCCTGTTCCCTTTTCCACAGTTGCAGCTAGGACTGTCAGATGACTGTGTCCAAGACCCCGGTTCCTAGCATCTTCCAGCTGGGTGGCTAATAGACCAGCAGATTCCCGCGGATACTGGGGCTTTACACCGAGACGTGTAGCGTGATCTTTCCAGGAGTTGAAGTGTGGGGTAAAGAGAAGTTATTTGCACTCCCTAACTTCTTGCCGTCTGGTTCACAGCAGGCTCCCCTAAATGGCAGGTATCGCTGCTGTTTCCTGTCCCACTGTATGAAGTTGATCTTGTGGTGACAGTTGGATACCCCTCTGCCCAGAATTAATTTTCCTCAGGATTTTTGGATGCTTGCTTAAAGATTCAGTTTTCCTATTTTTTCTTTACTTGTGATAGAGCGCCTGTCTACACATGTGAAGGAGTGAGGGGACACTGTCCACAGGGTCCATACCGAGACCCCTTCCTCCAGCCCTCCAGCGCGCTGGATGTTAGGGTGTGTGTGCCTGACCGGGCCTAGGGTTTGAGCAACAGCTGCTTTGAGGAGCCAGCCACTTTGGGGCAGTGTGTCATCACTGTGCCACAGAGTCAGCCCAAGACTAGTAGGTTTTTTTGTTTTGTTTTGTTTTGTCTTTTTAATGAAAGAAAGTTGTCTTGAGTCCTTAAGAAAGAAATGAGTGGAGACAAACTCACTTGACTAGGGTCGAATGAGTCGCTGAAGTCCATTAATAATTACTGAGCCCCAGGGTCAGCAGGTGGCATGGAGGTTAAGGCAGCTAGCTCCCTCACCGCTGACTCTGTGGTCCAAGTCCTGGACCTGGGAGCAGGGAGGGGGGCTTGATAATCACGTAGGACGTGTGTGTGTGTGTGTGTGTGTGTGTGTGCGCCCAAAATCCCAAGAGGAGAATGAAGGAGAAGGGATTATGGCGTGGCCATCCCCCAGTGTAATTTCTCACTCACTCTTTCTGTCTCCAGTGACTGCATGTGCCCTGTAGCAAAAACTACAGGAAAAAAAATAATAATAACAGCCCCTCCTGCAAGTGGGAGAGCTCATTCCCTAAAATAATGATTAGAACTCTGATAGCTGGGAGGCCATGAGCAACCCCCACCAATTCAGATGTTAGATGGCACTTTGCCACTCACGGATAACAAGCCTTGCAGGAGTTAGTTGTCATCTCTGTGCCTCGTTTGCTCCTAGGTGGATGTGGAGTTGCTGGAAGAATCGAAAGCTACATTTAGACATAAAGTGTTACTTAACCCAGGATGCACCCTGCACTTGCCCCGTTAGCTGCTGTCTCCCCCTCCTATTCTCGCGCCTCCAACCCTGGCTCCACTAACACACCTGAACTGCCAGTGGGTTTTGAGGGATCCAGGGCCCGGTTTGGGAAAATGCATGGGGTTGTATGCCAGGGGCTGGCTCTCTGTCAGGGGACTGTGGTGGTAGCAGTGTTTGCTTTCTCGTTTCCTTAGCCTCTTAGAGTTTTGGGGCAGGAGGTGGGTGGTGAGAACTGGGTCTGAGCAGTCGGGTGGGTGGAGCTGTAGGGATGCTCCTCCTCACTGGGAACTGAGGGGGGCTTTTCTGTCTGGCCTGAGACGTGCACCACATGGCTCAGCTGATGGCCCCAGCGGCTGCTGGAGCTGCGTGTATGCGTGTGGAGTTAGGCTCCTGCTGGGTCTGGCTGGAGCGCCGCCTCCGCATCATGACCTGGTTCTTGTGTGCTGGCGGCTTCGCAGGCAGCTGCTGCTGCGTTTTGCCAGGCCTCAGATGTGGTCGGGCTTGATTTCCTCCTGCTGGCCTCTGGCCGGGCGGACACTAACTGCTTGAGGCAGGGGCTTCCGTCAGGAGGGCTGGAACCTACAGAGCGGGTGCAGCTCTGCTCACCCTTCCTGACCCCCTCTACCCAACCCACACCTCCCACCCTCACAGCCCTTTACTGGGGCTGAGTCGTGGGGTGGGAGGAGGATGAGGTGCTGCACGGGGTGCGTTGCTAGGCTGTAGCTTAGCATTCTGGTCCCAGCACAGCAAGTTACAGAAAACTTTTTATGGAAGGGAAATTTCAGGCTCAGCCAGATTTCTTCCAGAGTGCTCCTCAACTTTTAGAGATTTTCTCAGTTTTCTTCGTACATATGTGATCTGTCTCCTGTGCTGTATGTAACACAAAGAACTCTCTAGCAACAGAAATAGCATTGAGAAAACTCACCCGCCGATTCCTGTCCCTGAAGTTTCCTTTTGATCTCACGCACAGGCATGCATAGTTTGTACAGGGTTCCAGGGGTGCTGTAGGTGCTCTGTTCTTTTCCCCGACTGTAAATGAAATACCTACAATACATTTTGGAAACGACGAACAAGACAAGATACGCATTCTCTACCACCGGAGAAAGCACTGTGCTGTTTGGTGTGTGCGCACAAGCGTTCATTGTTCGTGGGGTTGAATTGTTAAATAGGGCAAGATTTTGAATCCTGTTCTCTTATTCTCCACTTGAAATAGTCTTCACGTCCCCCATCATAAAAACTCTCAGAGAGCATCCGTTTAATGAGTACAAGTACGCTCTTCAGTTTCTTTTTAAATTTAACACATCCCTCTGTGTTTATGTCCTTATTCTTTACCATTTTACGCATGTCTAGTGATGAAATGTAATTTTTCTTTTACGAATTACTTGAAACATACTTGATGTAGTATTTTATATATGTTAGTCAGAGAAAACATAATAGTGAAATAAGCACATGAAAACTCCTTACTGAAGTTAAGTAGTCAGATGCCAACATTATTGAAACTATTAATAGCTATGTTTTCCCCCAGTCGTATACCCCCCCTTTCCCTACAGAAAGTAACCATTAGCTTGAATTTGTGCTTGTCATTTCCTTGCTTTATAAAAGAGTTTTTGTTATAGGGTGCATCTGCTCACAGAGAGAAGGAGAGAAAGAGAGGCAAAGTAGGAATCCCCCCACACCCCAAGAAAATAGGCGCCCCGTAATCCCTTCCCCTCCATTCTTGTCTTGGGATTTTAGATGCGCACACGCGCGTGCACACACACACACACACACACACACCGTGATTTTCAAGCTGCTGGATCTGGGACTCACACTGTGGAATTGGCCATGCGGGATCCAGCTGCCTTAACTTCCATGCCACCTTCTGGTCCAATATTCCCTTGCTTTTTAAAGTTCATTTTATTCAGGATAGAAAGTGCATGTGCATGAAGTGGGGAGGGGAGGGAGAGAGAGAAGTACCATTGACAGGGTCCCGTCATGCTGACTCCCTTTCTTCCACCCTCCAGCTTGTCAGGATCTTGGGCATGTGTGTGTGTATGTGTGCTTGGTGTGTTTTTAAGATAACCTGGGAGTTCAAGGTCACCATGGGCCCCAGCCTTGCAGTTTGGCTTGCTAATTGACTGCTTCATCAGGCTGGCCCTCCCTTGCTTTTAACGTTTTTGTTACACGTGCTCGTATTCCTATATAATATGTTTAATTTGCTTGTTTGAGTTTCTTAGAATTAGTAAAACATATGTAATATTTTGAGGGGCTGGCAGGTGGCATGGTGGTTAAGGTGCTGAACTCCAATATGGCTGACTATGGTTTGAGTCCTGAACCTGGTCGTTTGCATTCTCACATTCCCTCTCTCACTCTTTCTTTCTCTCTCATGCGTGCATGTGCCCTACAGCAAACTTTAAAATAATAAAATAAATAATAAAAAAAAATATATATATACATAGTATTTTGAGGTGTTCTTACTTTATACTCAGTGTAGTTTCTTTCTTTCTTTTTTTTTTTTTTTCTTAAGATTATCTTATTTGGGGACCAGCAGCTAGTGTAATGGCTATGTCACTGAACTCCCATGTAGATGACCACGGTTTGAGTCCTGGACCCGGTGGCTTAAACTCATGCCGGGCACGTGTGCATGCATGCCCAAGATCCCGAGAGGAGAACAGAAGAGAAGGGATTGCGGCGTGGCCATCCCCCCTGGGGGATGATTTCTTGCTTTCTGTCTCTCTGTCTCTCTCTGTCTTTCTGGCAAGCGCACGTACCCTATAGCAAAAACCTCTTAAAAAAAAAATCCTCTTGTGGTGCTTACTGTGTACCTGGTACTGTTCTAAGTGCTCTTCTGTATTTATTTATTTAATCCTCCTAACAATCTTGTGTTGTAGAGACTATTAGCAATTCCTGAGTTACATTTGAGGTAATGGAGGCCCAGAGAGGTGAACTTGTTTAAGGTCACATGGCTAGTAAGTGGTGGGACAAGATTCGAACTCAGTATTCTTCTTCTTGAACCCTACATACTGGCTATAAAATAGAATTTCACTGTGGCCTTATTTCGTGTTTCTCTGATTACTCATGAAGTGGAGTATTTCTTCATGCTTATTTCCCATTTTCTTTTCACAAAAAAAAATTTTAAAACCGTTTCCCCTGTTGTCGGAACGCTCATGTTTATAATTCCTCACTGCCAATGCTTCATGGGAAATCTTTGGAACATGGAACCTTCCTTCTATTGTCTTAGTTATTTTGTTTACATTTCCTGAAGTGAGATGAAGAGACTTAGTGGCTGTGCCCTTCTGGATTCCAGTGTGTCTCGGGAACGTTACTCAACCTCTCTGTGTTCTGTGTCCTCATCTGCTGTCTCCCGTGTAGGAGTTCGTGATCATTAAACGAGATAAATGAATGTGACAATCGGGGCAGCATAAAAGGATAGAGACTTTTCTTTTTCTTTCTTTTTTTTTCCTTTTCCCCAAAGCCACAATAATTACTGCTTGATTAGAGGGCATGAACAGTCGAAATCCTGTGCTTCTGGGGTCAGTGACACGAGGTGATGCAGCAAGACTCACATGGGAGGGTTCCTTGGTCTGCGTCCTCCACCTCCCTGTGCGTACTGGGCCTGTGCTTAGGGTCTGAGTTGCCTGAGACTGTGGGCAGATCACAATGTGAGGCTTCTGTTGGGGCTCTCTGTCTCTCTTTCTGTCTCTCCTTATCTGTCTATGTGTCTTTCATGGAAGAAATAAATAAACTAAAAAATAATTTGTTTTTAAATTCTGGAAAAAACAAAACAAAACAAAACAAAAACGCTGTGCTTCTGCCAAATCTGATGACCTCAGAGAATTAGGCTTCATTTCAGCAGTAGCCACTGAAAGATCTGCTGTTATCTCTCCATTCTGGAGTAGGCAAAAAAATTTTGAGGTTTTAAAATGTTGTCCTGATGTGTACATAGTAGCCATGAAGACTGCTCCCTCCCCCACGCTACAGGAGAGCAGTCTGTGCCGACACATGCGCTCAAGAAGTTAGCCATCACCCTCCTGGACTTGCTGACTGCAGAGAGGCCCCGTTCGGATGTGCAGGGCGTAGACGCGAGGAGGCTGGGCTGGCCATGTGCACGCACACAGACCTATCAAAACAGGCTGATGTGCACTTCCTCTGCAAGGGGTCCCCTGAAAGTCTCTTTCTGTGCTCACGGGTTGGTTTCATTAATAAATCTCTCAGGAGGAGAGAATCCCCTTAAGAGGTGAATAATTGATCATCTCGAGATGGAACCTGCCGTAAGTGTACTACCCGTGTGCCGTGAGAGGGAATGGGCCATTGGGAGCGGGAGGAGGCAGTGGCCTTGGGAGAGGTGGATGCTGAACTCTAGGACTCAGGAAAAGGGTGGGGCTGGAACAGCTGCTGAACATGGAGGGGCTGAGCTGGTGGCACATGTGGTAGGACAGTGCTGAGCGGGATTGAAGGCCGGCAGGGTGGGCACAGCCACGATTATGTGGGAGTCCCATGAGAATCCAACCTTGGAGGCTGCACAGGGGAGGGTGGGCCACTGGCTTTGAGGAGGTTGACTGCAGACCGTGCTTTCTAGCTGGAAGCAGCTTCCTGGCCATGCTCTTCTGACGGGTGTGTAATGCTGACAGTCAGCAGAGCAGCCCTCTGGACTCTGTTCCTCTTTTGACTTCCCCTTTCTCAGAGGCCCTGAGAAGGTATAGCCAGTAAGGACTTTACTCTTTCGAGATAATATCCTCTGTCTTCCCTCCTCCCTTCTGTTTCTCTTTAATAGAGACTTGCTGCCGTGGGTTCCATGCCTTGATACTCTGAGCGTTGGAAGATCTGGGAAGCCTCTGTTGCATCTGTACTTCTCACTGTGTTCTAGACCGAATGAGGTATTCGAGGAGAGGCCTTCCATGCTTTTCCAGCCTTGCCTGGCATCCAGGGGTCTCTGGGTGGTAAGGAAGGGCTGCAGTTGTTGAATGTGCCTGCAGCACTAGCTGTGGGTATTTGGGGCCTATGTAGGGAGTTGGCTGTATTAAAGGAGGCAGGTGGGACTTGGGGAGCCTGACCAGGAAGCGGGTACAGGGCCACTTTCCAGCAGAGGTTCATGAGTTCTGAAGGAGAGAAGTGAAACTGGGGTGGCAGTGCACACATCACTCTTCATGGAGTAGAGTGAGGGGAAAGGTCCCTTCTTGGATCTGAGAAGGACATTCTTCTCTGCCTGTGCAGTATTGACCACCTCTCAATCTCCAGCAACAAATCGCTGCTGCCCCTCGATTGGGGGAGTGCACCTCCAACCCAGAGAAGACTCAGCTTGGGATGGCCTGGAGCCTCGGTGACACAGTCAGGCAAGGAAGAGACCTTACAGGGCTTGAGTGTGAGGGTCCCAGTGAGGATAGGGAAGGCTTGTGTACCTGGAAGCCAGCTGAAAGAAGAGGCAGCAGCAGCTGCTTTGGTGGGCCTCTCTGTGGAGGGTGGATGAGGGTGAGTAGAATGTTCTAAGGTCCATTGTCAGGACACATTGGCCTGAGTCCTTTGGGGCAGAGGCCTTCCCAGTAGCATTCGACAGCCTTTGCAGGCCTCTTACATGCACACATTGTGTTGGCTACCATACAGCACAGAGATCATTAACGCTGCCTAGAGTTCCAACAGGTTATCTTCTCAAGGGGTAGTGAGTCTTGTACCAGCCAAGTCCCTTAGGAGGAAGGAAGGACTGGTGTTTTTGTTAACACATCTTGAGGACTCTGCTAGGTTCTGAAAGTGTGATGGAAGCACTGGAAGCTCATGGTATAGTTGGTTAAACAGTCGTGGAAAAGCTCCCAGCAGAACGTAACTGTGCATGGTGATTGCAGACCCTGGGTGGTGCGGGCTATTCAAGGAGAACTTCATCAGAAAGGGGTGGACTCTGTTCCTCATCTCCCCAGCTACTTTATTCATTTACCTTCATAATCACGTTTCATCCCCATCTCTGCTTGTGCCTTAGTTCAGGCCATTATTGCTATTGATCTGGACAGATGTGCTAGTCTCCTAACTGGTCCCTGGGTCACCAGCCTTGAACCCTGCAACCCATGCCCTGCCGAGACATCTGAGTGCCCCTTTTGAAATATAAACCTACTCTCTGTTGTGTTCACACTGCATGGTCCACACACCGCGCCCCCCCCCCCCCCCCCCCCAACCTTATGGTCAAGTCATACTCAACAGCTCACCTCTCCTCAAGTCTGCAAGGCCTGATCATGATGTTGGTTCTTTGCACATGCTGTTCCTTCCTTCTGGAATTCTGCCTCCTTTCTTCTTTCCCAGAATACCTGCCCATCTTTCTTACCATTGGGATGAAACTTTCCTGGACACCTGCATGCCCACCTGCTCAGGTAGAACGGCACCCCCTCCTTGCCCCTGTAGGTCCAGGTATACACTGCTTTCACATCACTAATGTGCTTTAGGACCTTGGTTTATGGGCCTGTATCTCCCTTTCATCTTGAAAATTCTTAAGTTTCCAGAAAGATACAGTCTGGTCTATTGTTGGGTAGCAAACCACCCAAGAACTTAGTGGCATAAAACATCATCATGTATATTATTATCTTCACTCATGACAGCATGGGCACTCGTCTCTGTGCCTTGGTATCTAGGGTCTCAGTAGGGAAGGCTTCAGAGCTAGAGATAATGTCACAACTAGGCTGAAGTCCTTGAAGGGCTCCTTACCCACGCATTTGGCAGTCGATGGCAGCTGTTGGCTGGAACCTTGGCCCGTGTGGTCTGGGTTTCCTCATAGCACGGTGTCTGGGCTCTTAAGAGTGAGTGTCCTAAGAGAACCAGGCAGAAGCTGTGTTGCCTTTTATGATCCAGCTTTGAAAACTATGTAGTATCACTTCTACCATTGTCACATTGAACGGGAGAAGATACAGAGCCCAGTTCTCCATGGGAGAAGACCCACGGTTGCACAGTAAGAACATATGGGATGGAGGTATTGCCCTTTGGGTAGAACAAACTGACAGACATGCTCAGCATTTGATATATGATGTATGCAGATGGCATCCTTAAAATCCAAAGGTTGGATCCAAGATATAATACAAAGAAGGGTTATGAAGTTAGTTCCTGGGAGTCACAGAGTAGGGAGGGGTATATTCCACAGTAAAGGGTGGAGAGAAGAGCGTGTGTGTGTGTGTGTGTGTGTGTGTGTGTGGTAGGAAGGACTTGGGACACATAAAGTTACTTAAAGGAGCATCTGTCGGGTGGGACAATTAAAATATGTACATGTGCACAAAGGCCCAGATTAGGGCAGGAATAAACCAGGAGGAGGCAGAACAGAAAGATCCAATTGTTTGGATTTGACTACTGGGCACATTGGAAGAACACAGGTAGTGCCATTTGGGTTGGGAACACTGGTGAGTGCAAAAATAGGAAAACTGGAAAAGAAGCCACTGAAGGTGGAGAAGGGCGTTCATTCTGTTGTAAACAAGGTGACTTCTAGTCGATTGCAGCGTGTTCCAGGGATTAGATCTAGCTGGAGGTCCATTCAGAAAGCAGGCAGCCAGGAACGTCCTCACGGTGGTGTTTGCTGGGCTCAGAGGAAACGTGCGAGAGTTTTAGGGTTGGGGTATGACTGAGCTAGAACTCTGAAAGGGCCTGCAGTGGCCTCCAGCTCCTTCAGCACCGTCCAGCACTGTCCTGCCTTCCTCCCAGTAACGGCCTTCTAACTGCTTGGTTTCCTTTCAGCGTCTCCACTGATAAGAACATGTTACCGTCTTGTTCATGTGACCAGGTCATGTGCGTATATGAGTATCTCTAAGTGCTAAGAAAATTCTTCCGGGAATGGGGCCTAAGTTCTCTTTAAAGCTTTATCCATTTTCTGATTCTAACTCGTAGGGCCACTTAAAACAAGTCTGATTCTTTTCCTAAATGATAGGACTTTAGTGTTTGAAGACCTTCTTGAGTTTTGTCTTCTTCATAACTAAAGGGAACTGTTCCTGTTAGAGTTTTGAACTGTCCTGCTTACTCTTTTAGATGCCAGCAGGTGGTATGGCCCCAAAGGAGGGAGGCCTCTGTTCAGTCAGGGACTGTCTGGGCAGAGCAGGGCTGTCACTGCCTGGGCTATAGGTCCTGTTTAGGGCAGGTCACAGCCACGTGTGCTAAAGTACCCATAAGTGGATTGTGACATTAACTTGGAAGCTTGCAACCTGCAGGAAGGAAAGGAGAAATGTTACTGTCTGTTAGGTCATCGGAAAAATCAGGACACAATTTTGGATAGAAAAACACATCACGACTCTTCCGACAACCCAATAATAAGGGAACTTTTCTTATTATTACTGTTTTCCAAAACTTGCCATATATGAGTACAGAATCAGTGGAAAATGTCTTTCTTACTGTGGATTATAGTCAGAAAGTTTGAAACAACTGTGGGCCATAAGGTGCTTTGAAGTGGCCGTAGCTGTCATCGTGACCGCCTCAGCCAGCTCTTCGTCTTTGGTCTGTCCTGATTGCTAAGGCGTTTTCATGTGCACTGCAGCCCTTGCCATGCGACATCTCTAATTCGCACCAGTTTGGTTTGGGACTGTGTTTACCCTGTTGCATCTTTTTCTCCCCCACCTGTTCACTTTTGGGCACCTGTTCCTGGGACTCAGCATCGCTGTATCCCTCCTATTTTCAATATCTGCACATTTAGTAAGTTTGCCTTGTCTGTCGTTATTGATATGCTAACAGACAGCTCTGAGAACAGAACCCTGTGGCAGACCACTGAAGAACCCCCCCTCAGTTGATACATCACTTGAACCCTTTCTATTTAAAAAAAAGTTTTATTCATTGTCATTATTTTATTTTTCATTTTTTAATTTTTTGAAGTTGACCAGAGACAGAGAACGAGAAAGTAAAGTGAGAAAGCAAGCTGCCAGGTCCAAGACTTGAACTGTGGTCAGCCATGTGGGAATGCAGTTGCCTTAACCACCACACCACCTGCCGGGCCCTATTTTTTTTTTTTAAGAGAAATTTTTTTGCTATAGGGCACTCGTGATCACCAGAGAGATAGAATTAGAGAGACAGAAAGTGAGAAATTACCTCCCAGGAGAATGGCCACGCTGCCGTCCCTTCTCCTCTATTCTCCTCTCAGGATCCTGGGCACTCACACACAAGCACCTGGTGTGAGTTTTAAGTTGCCGGGTCTGGGCCTCAAGCCGCGGTCAACTATGTGGGAGTCCCTCGACATAACCATTACTCCATCTGCTGGTCCCCACTTGAACCCTTTAAGTATGGTTGTTCAGCCAGCTGGCCTCTAAGCAGTCATGGCAGACCTTGTGAAACTTGAACATCTGCAGCCTGAGTTGCAAAGGCAGAAGCCTACAGCAGCTTGGTAGGTAACACAAATGATTGAAGTGATAATTAATTCAGACAATAAGTAAGTAATCCCTGCCCCTGGCCTTGGCTAAAGTATGCAGTGTGGGATGGTGAAGCTAGAGTGAGCCGGAGAGCTATATTCTGTGTGAGCAGTGGCCCCTGATCAGCTCTAGACAGCTGCCAGGTGGAAGTGTGGACCTTTGCAAAATCTGGGCTTCGAGTGGAATTTGCTTGTTTTAAAAAAATTGCTACAGGGCATATGCACTCACCAGAGAAAAAGAGAGAGGGAAAATGAAAGCATCTCCCATGGAGAAGGGTCACTCCACAATCCTTTCTCTTCCATTTCTCCTTTTTGGGATTTTGGGCATGCACACGTGCTCAGCGTGTTTTTCAAGCTGCTGAATCCTGTATTCAAACTGTACAGGTGCCTTCACTACGCCAGCCACTGGCTGGCCTGGAATTTGATTTTTAAATGTTAGCAACATAAGCAAACCTCATACAGGTCAGCCAAAACAGGTCTGTGGCAGATCTCAGGTTGGTGACACCCGACTTCTGTGGTTCTTTGAGTTGCTCATTGGGTAGTCTTGTCGGGGGCTGTTCTCCAACTCAGTGGACTGAAGTCGGGAGTGTTCTTGCCTTTGTCTTGACTGTTGGCATCGTCTCTTCTTGACAAGTCCCCTCCAGGATCACTGGCAGGTGTTGGCAGATGTATCAGTGGGATCCTTGGGCCAGGAAACTGGAATTTAGAGTTTCTTAAAACCTCCCTCCTTATCCTGGCTTCACTTCCTTCATATCCGTGTCTACTTTTCCCTTCTCTTTTTAGTCTGAAAAGCATTTTCTTTCCCAGGGAATTCAGAAATACAAAAGTGAGCCTAGCTTTTCCTTGTTCTTATTCACCCACCAAAAATAACTTTAAAAATCTCTTTTAAGGTACCAGAAGGTGGTGTCATGGTTATGTCACTGGACTCCCATGTGGCCAATGGCAGTTCGAGTCCCAGACCCAGTGGCTTGAAAATCACACTGGGTACATGTGCATGCATGCTCAAGACCCTTGAGAGGCGAACAAAGGAGAAGGGATTACAGCATGGCCATCTCCCCTGGGAGGTGATTTCTCACTTTCCCTCTCACTGTCTCTGTCGCTTGCTCTCTGGCGAGCTCACATATCCTAGGGCAAAAACCTCTACGGAAGAAAAATCCCTCTTAGTTGTGTTGGCAGTTTTGGGGAAACCTCAGCTTCTGTAGCATTAGTGTTCCTGACACCGCGCGTGTAAATCCATGCTATTCACTCGTGTTTCTTCTTGGTTATGTGTGTTACTTCTGCCTTTTATACAGAAGGATATAAAATCTGACCACTTCACTTTTTTAAAAAAAAAATTATTTAATTCAACTTTATGTAGCCATTTATCTATTCATTTATTTATTTTGATTTGACCAGAGAGGGACAGAATGAGAGAGAGAGAGAGAGAGAGAGAAAAAATAAGCCACCAGGTCTGGGACTCGAACCACAGTTAGCCATGTGGGAGTCCAGTGCCCTTTAACCACACCACCTGCCAGCCCCGACCACTTCACATTTTATAGCCTTTGTTTTCCAGGTTAGTTTAGATCTCTGAGAAAGAAGGGAGGGAGTCCTGGGTAATCAGCCACATCCCTGGACATGCAAAGGTCTTCACTGATGTCAGGGAAGAGTTGACATGGTCCGTGGCAGTGGGGGATGGGAGGCCTTGTGTCTTCCTGAGACCCTCCCTGTGCCAGCGGTGAGCAAGAGGCGCCGTAGTCATTAAGGTTTGGACTGTGCCTCACAGGAACTACGGTTTGGTGGGGAAGGCAGCTACTGGACAAATAATAGCGGCGTGAGATCAGTGCTCGCAGAGGTGCTCTGGGCATCCTGGGGAGGGAGTCACAGATCATTCTGCTGACTAGGTCAGGGGGGAGGTGGCACTGAGCTGACACTTGAAGGGTAAGCTGGAGTGGCCCCGCGCAGGGGCTGGAAAGGCATCCAGGCAGTAACAGCTGCATGTACGAAGCGTAGTGAGAGTCAGAGAATGTGGCCTGTAGGAAAAGCATCAGGATCCTTGGTGACCAGACGGGGGCAGTGATGTGGGTGAGGCAGGACCCAGAGGCTGGGCCTCCGATCGCCTCCCACAGTGCTGCTTCCAGATCCATTTCCCACTTTGGAGCCCGTGTCGGCCATTCGACAGTCTTGGGACTAGCACTGTCTTAGCCATCTGCTTAAAACATTTTGTGTTTTACCTGAGGGGCTTACTTACTTACTTTATTTAAGAATCATTTTATTTAACTTTATTTATTTATTTATTTTATTGACCAGAGAGGGACAGAGAGAGAAAGCAAGCCGCCAGGTCCAGGACTCAAACTGTAGTCAGCCATGTGGGAGTCTTGTACCCCCAACCACCACGCCACCTGCCAGCCCTCAAGGGACTCATTTTTTTTTAAGCTATTTATTTTGATAGAATTTACGAACTTATAGAAAAGTTTTAACAGTAGACCTGGAATTGGGCACAATGACATGTACCTGTAACCCAGGTACTTAGGGAGCTAAGGCAGGAGAATGGCAAGTTCAAGGCCAGCTTGAGCAACATCATGAGGCCCTGTCTTTTTTTTTTTTTTTTTTTTTTTGAGAGGTTTTCTCTTTAGGGCACGTGTGCTCGCCAGACAGTCAGAGAGAGACAGAAAGCGAGAAATCACCCCCCAGGGGGGATGGCCACGCCGCAATCCCTTCTCCTCCATTCTCCTCTCGGGATCTTGGGCACGCACGCACACGCGCCCGGCGTGTTTCAAGCCAACAGGTCCAGGACACGAACCACGGTTGACTACATGGGAGTCCAGTGACATAGCCATTACACTAACTGCTGGTCCCAAGGCCCTGTCTTTTAAAAACAAGAAAAGAATTATTTTGGACTCCCACATACTCAGAATTTGCATTTTATCTCGTTTGCTTGATCATTTTCTCAGTATATTATCATTTTGCATATAATTTTTTCTGAACCAGTTGAGATTAAGTAGGAGACACTTATCTCATGACCCCTGAGTACATCGGTGTGTGTGTCCTAAGAACAAGACGTTCTTTTGCATAATCGTGGTGTGATGCTTCAGGTCGGAGGTTAAGATCGACACAGTATCTTGTCCATATCCACATGCAGGTTTGATCAGTCGTCTCCATGACATGGTCTGGAGCTTCCCTTCTCCAGTCTGAGTCCTAATCCATGAGCATGCATTTCGCCGAGCTTGTCTCTTTCTTCTTACATGAGCTGGAGGAGATGGTCTTTCCTGACTTTGAATTTTTTTTTTTTTTTGGAAAGGTTTTTGCTATAGGGTGCATGCGCTTGCCAGACAGACAGAGAGAGACAGAGAGACAGAAAGCGAGAAATCACCTCCCTCCAGGGGGGGTGGCCACGCCGCAATCCCTTCTCCTCCATTCTCTCGGGATCTTGGGCACGCACACACATGCGCCCGGCGTGAGTTTAAGCCGCCAGGTCCGGGACGCGAACCGTGGTCGACTACGTGGGAGTCCAGCGACATAGCCGTTACGCTAACTGCTAGTCCCCTGACTTTGAAATTTTGAAGAGAACAATCCAGGTACTTCCTAGAGTGCCCTTCAATTTGGGCTTATCTCCTGCTTCCTCATAACTAGGTTTAAGTTGCACATTTTGGCAGGCACATTTTACATCCTTCTTGGTCTGTCACATCAAGTCACATAGGATCTCAGTTTGCCCCCACATGGGTGATGACAATAACTTCAGTCAGTTGGTCAAGTTGGCGCCTGCCAGATTTCTCCACTGTAAATGTAGTGTGGTAATTAAGCCATTATGAGGAGAGGCTTTGCGACCGGGTACGTGTAATGGCACTTTCACCTCACAGCATCCACTGACGACTCTCCCCCTCCTTTCCTTCTGTGTTTTTTCTTGGCATTCTGCAGTCAGGAGGACCTTTCCTGGGGGATGCATCTTGCAAACCCAATTTTACATCTTTGCATGATTAGCTTTTAACTTGCTAGACTGGCTTCCCCTGGTCCCTTTCTTGCGCCTTCCCCGTGGACATCAGATGAATAGTGGTGGTTGGAGGGAGGCCTGGCTCGTTCTCCAAGCAGCACCTTGCTTGTCACTGGCACGACTGGTTCGGCACGTGGTGTGGGGTCATCACTGTTGCCTCAGGCCGCCGAGGGCTGGGTGTGGGAATGTGGTCTTTTGCCAACTCTCCAAGCCCAGCCTGGCCTTAGGGAGGACAGTGACTGGGAGAGAGAGGCCCCGGGGTTCCTTCCCACTAGGCAGCTGTGGCTTACCCCACCCTAGGCTGAATCTGTTCGTCAAAGCTGCTCTTTCTTCTGCCCCATGCTCGCACACCCCTTATTCTTATGACATACAGCTTTATGTTGGGCTTGGCTAGCTTTCCCCTCTCACCAAAAAAAAAAAAAAAGAATAAACATGGTCCCAATGTGACTTTGGCCATTGTGAGTGAAGGACTTTTTGTATGTCCTTGGTTTCGGGAGCCTTATCAGTGTGATCGATTGGAAGCTTTAAAAGAGAGTCTGAGCAACATTTAGAACTCCACTTAGGAAGCCTCGCAGATCTTCTTTCCATTTCTGCTGGTACAGCGAGCTAGGGAACAGGCCTGGAAGACGAACCGAGGTCCACGAAGTATCAGAGAGGAACTGCAAGAAAAGCAAGTTTAGATGTGTATCTGAGTGGTGAGAATCAGGGCAATGCTTTTCAAATAGTATGGTTCATCTTTTTCCTTTCTCTTCCCCCTCCTTCTCTCTTCAGACAGGCTCAGAGCTCAGCCCAGTTGATGGACCTGTTCCAGGTCAGATGGACTCAGGGCCAGTGTACCATGGGGACTCACGGCAGCTAAGCGCCTCAGGGGCGCCGGTCAATGGTGCTAGAGAGCCCGCCGGACCCAGTCTGCTGGGAGCTGGGGGTCCTTGGCGGGTAGACCAGAAGCCTGACTGGGACGCTGCCCCAGGCCCAGCTCACACTGCTCGCCTGGAAGATGCCCACGATCTGGTGGCCTTTTCGGCTGTGGCCGAAGCTGTGTCCTCTTATGGGGCCCTTAGTACCCGGCTCTATGAAACCTTCAACCGTGAGATGAGTCGCGAAGCTGGGAACAACGGCAGCAGGGGACCCCGGCCAGGGCCCGAAGGCTGCTCTGCTGGCAGTGAAGACCTGGACACTTTGCAGACAGCCCTGGCGCTTGCGCGACATGGCATGAAACCACCCAACTGCAACTGCGATGGCCCGGAATGCCCTGACTACCTCGAGTGGCTGGAAGGAAAGATCAAGTCTGTGGTCTCAGAAGGAGGGGAGGAGCGGTCCAGACTCCCAGCGACTCTGCCTCCTGGTGAGACTGGCCTCCCAGCACCAAGTGCCAGGCCACTCCTCAGCTCTGAGGTTCCCCAGATACCTCCTCCGGAAGGCCTGCCCCTGTCCCAGAGCGCCCTGAGCATCGCCAAGGAAAAAAACATCAGCCTGCAGACAGCTATCGCCATCGAGGCCCTCACACAGCTCTCCTCTGCTCTCCCGCAGCCTTCTCATTCCACCTCCCAGGCTTCCTGCCCCCTTCCTGAGGCCTTGTCTCCTCCCACCCCCTTTCGATCTCCCCAGTCCTACCTCCGGGCCCCCTCCTGGCCTGTGGCTCCCCCTGAAGAGCACCCACCCTTTGCCCCTGATAGCCCCGCCTTCCCTCCAGCCACTCCTAGGACTGAGTTTCCTGAAGCCTGGGGCACGGACACCCCACCAGCAACTCCCCGGAGCTCCTGGCCCATGCCTCGCCCGAGCCCCGACCCCATGGCTGAGCTGGAGCAGTTGTTGGGCAGCGCCAGTGATTACATCCAGTCAGTATTCAAGAGGCCTGAGGCCCTGCCCACCAAGCCCAAGGTCAAGGTTGAGGCTCCGTCTTCCTCCCCAGCACCACCCGCCTCTCCTCTTCTCCCAAGGGAGGCTCCCACTCCATCCTCGGAGCCCGACACACACCAGAAGGCCCAGACTGCTCTGCAGCAGCACCTCCACCACAAGCGCAGCCTCTTCTTAGAACAGGCCCATGACGCCGCCTTCCCTGCTTCCTCTGAGCCTCCTGGCTCTGGCTGGTGGGCTCCAGCAAGCTCGCCTGCCCCACGGCCTCCAGATAGACCACCCAAGGAGAAGAAGAAGAAGCCCCTGGCACCAGCTGGAGGTCCTGTGGGGACAGAGAAAGCTGCCCCTGGGATCAAGC
This sequence comes from Tupaia tana, assembly GCA_026018925.1. Classification (NCBI taxonomy): domain Eukaryota; kingdom Metazoa; phylum Chordata; class Mammalia; order Scandentia; family Tupaiidae; genus Tupaia; species Tupaia tana. Next base: position 161,590,943 of record JAKSZU010000003.1, on the reverse strand, counting down.
CCAGTGTCCGAAAGCCCATTCAGATCAAGAAGTCCAGGCCTCGGGAAGCACAGCCCCTCTTCCCACCTCTCCGGCAGATCGTCCTGGAAGGGCTGAGGCCCCCAGCCTCCGAGGAAGTGCAGACACATCCTCCTGCTCCTCTCCCTGCCTCACAGGGCTCTGCTGTCCCCCTGCCCACAGAACCTTCTCTTGCGCTATTTGCACCTAGTCCCTCCGGGGACAGCCTGCTGCCCCCTACTCAGGAAATGAGGTCCCCCAGCCCCATGGCAACTCTGCAGCCAGGCTCTACCGGCCCCCTTCCCCCTGCCGATGACAAGCTGGAGGAGCTCATCCGGCAGTTTGAGGCCGAATTTGGGGATAGCTTTGGGCTTCCTGGCCCCCCTTCTGTGCCCATTCAGGACCCCGAGAGCCAGCCAACATGTCTCCCAGCCCCCGAGAGCCCTTTTGCTACCCGCTCCCCCAAGCAGATCAAGATCGAGTCTTCAGGGGCTGTGACTGTGCTCTCAACCACCTGCTTCCATTCCGAGGAGGGTGGCCAGGAGGCCACACCCACCAAGGCTGAGAACCCACTCACACCCACCCTCAGTGGCTTCTTGGAGTCACCACTTAAATACCTGGACACACCCACCAAGAGCCTGCTGGACACACCCGCCAAGAGAGCCCAGGCCGAGTTCCCCACCTGCGATTGTGTCGGTAAGTCGATTGTTGGTGAGTTGCCTGGGTGCTGGGGAAGGGCGGAGTGTTACAACCTGGTGGGTGTAGCTTTCTCGGCCCCGTTTGTCATCCAGCAAACATTTACTGTGTGCCGACCACCATACTGGACACAAGCTCAGAGGCTAGTGGGAAGGACATGGAAGGAAACGGGTAACACTGTGGTGTATTGGCATGTCAGTAGGGGTCAGCATAGGTGCTATCTATCCACGGAGTTAGAGGCATCATAGAGGCCTTCCTGTAGGAGTTGCTCCTTCTGCCAAGTCTTGGCAAGGCCATCAGGGTAGAAAGGAAACGTTCTAGGAAGAGGTGGTAACTTGGTCCACAGCTGAGTGACTATGGAGAGATGGAGTTTACTTAGACTGTGTCTCGGTCTGGCGAGAGCAAAAGGGATGGGTATGTGGGATTGAGCAGGGGCCAGGTGTGCAGGACCCAGAGTGTCAGGACCAGGATTTTGACTTGATCCTTTAGGCAATAGCGAGCTCCTATGGGTTTGGGTTTTTCTGGGTTTTTGTTTGTTGGTTTATGCAAGAGGACTTGTGGGTGTGCAGAGAAAGAAAGTCCCCCTAGCTGGGCCTGGTCATGCCACCATCTCCTTTCTCTCATTCTCCATCCCATCAGGATCCTGGGGGGCCCACACAATGTGTTTTTCCAGCCCCAGGACCAGGACCCAACCGTGCAGTCATGTGTAAACTGACTTCCTCTGTGTAGTGCTTACCTTCTGTGCTAGGGGGCCGCCCTTCCTGCGAATTTTTTTTTATTTGATTGATTTTTTTAAGGTTTTTGCCATAGGGCATGTATGCTTGCCAGAGAGAGAAAGAGGAAAAGTGAAAAACCATCCCCCAGGGGCATGGCCACAGCACAGTCCCTTCTCCTTAATTCTTCTCTCGAGATTTTGGGCACACGTGCACACACTCCCAGCGTTATTTCAAGCTGCTGGGTCTGAGACTCAAACCTCAATCGACTAGGGGAGAGTACAGTGCCTTAACCACCATGCCACCCGCTGGCCCCCTTCCTGAAGACTTTAAAGCAAATAATACTTTGTGCTTTTGAAAGACTGTTCTGACTGTGGTGGGGAGGAGAGATCAAGGGAACTAGAAGAAAGGTGTCCTCACAAAGCAGGCAAGAAAGGACGAGAGCCTGCCTGAAGGGTGAGTGGCAGAGAGCGCGGAGTGAGGGGCTCCGAGGGCCTCTCAGGCGGGAGCTGTGCACAGAGAAACGTGGCTCCCCGAGGTCTCCGTCATGGCCTGGGAGGAGAGGTGATGGGTTCTGTTCAGACAAGCTGAGTTTGAAGTGGCTCAGAGACTCGAGATCAGGGTCTGAGTTACGGGTCTGGACGTGGTCAGCTTGCAGATGGTGTTCGAAGCTGTGCTGGGGGGCAAGCTCAGAGGCTGAGTCGCCCTCTCTGCCTTGATTTCTGGCATCTCAGCAGGACAGAGTCCCCGAGGACGCCCTCGAGGTGTGTGCACCGTCTCAGAGGAGGTGCTGGTGCCGTGAGAGCGCCGGGCTGGGCTGCGTGGGGGAGCGTGCCGTAGAAGCCGAGTGTTTTAGATGCTGACAGACAAGCACATCAGTGCCGGTGACGAGCATGTTGAGGACTTGTGGGTGTTTTGTTTTGTTTTGTTTTGTTTTTGGTGAGTCCCCCTTCCCCAGTCCGTATCGGCACTGAGAATCGGTATCCAGTGAACTTTCGCCCTTCTGCCTCACGGAGGGTTTTGTCCTCCTAGAGCTCACCTCAGGGCACTTGCTTTACTGTTCACAGGTCAGACTTCCCACCCGACTGTCCCCAGGGTGAGTTCTGCCATTCCTCGGTGCCGGTAGCAGGAGCCCCTCTGGGTTTGGTCACCCCTCAGCCAGGCCAGTGAAGAAAACGTAAGAGTCGTGGTATTTCAACCAAGGCCTCAAGGCTGGCAGGCCCAGCCCCACCCTCCGGTGGGGTCTCCCACTCCTGCTACCCCTCTCATGTCTCCATGGCACCAGGCTAGAGCCAGGCTCAACGGGGCCTTCTTTCCCGCTGATTCCGCCCAGCCCCTCCCTTGGCTGTGGTTTTACCCCGTGGGTAGCAGGAAAGGGCAGTGGGAATCTCTTTCGTCCATTCACCTGTGTCACTGATTATGTGACGAGGTGTTGGCTACCGTAAGAGAGTCATAGTTACTCCGACCTTTACCCGCCCTTTCTTGAATTTCTTCACTGTGACTTTCAGAGCGCCGGGCAGAAATCGTATCATGTCAGCAGCTCCTGTGGGCCTTGGCGGGAGGTCTTGTGACTTCACGATACATGGATGGGTGTTAGGAAAAGGCTTGTCTTCTCTACTTGTTAAAACACATACAGATCAAGGGGGCCGGCAGGTAGTGTGGTGGTTCAGGGTGCTGGATTCCCATGTGGCCGACTGTGGTTCAAGTCCCAGACCTGGTGGCTTACTTTCTCGCTATCCCTTTCTCTCTCTCTCTGGTCAAATTAAAAGGAATCAAATAAATAATTCTTTTTTTAAAAAAAGCATACAGATCAAATAAGTCCTGTGACTTGTTAGGATGTTGTGTCCTGGGAGGAAGAGCAGGGGTCTTCTGCCCAGACTCCTGGGGCACAGGGTAGACAGGGGTCAGTGACAAGTAGTTTCCTGGTGAATAGGGGAAAACGAGCCCTATTGGAAGCTCCTGCCCCAAGATTGTGGTCCCTACTGACCCTGTTCATTCTTAGCCATGACTGGTGAGAGCCTCCTCCTTTATTGGAATTTGGGGAGGCTTGTTCTGCTCACAGGAGATGGGTACCCCATTGCCCTTTTCTCATTTTGTTTCTGTGTGTCTGTCCTGTCCACCTGTGTTTATGCCTAGTTAGGTGTTTCTCCCCTCCCATTATAGGAAATAGCTTTACCTTGTGTTTGAAGCATAATTGGTTCTATTTTTTTTAAGTTTTGCTACAGAGCCTATGTGCTCATCAGAGAGAGAGATGAGGGGTGGAGGGAAAGTGAGAAATCACCCTTGGGGGGTGGCCATGCTGCAGTCCCTTCTCTATTCTCTCAGGATTTTGGGCATGCACATACATGTACCCAGTGTATTTTTCAAGTTGCCGGGTCTGGGGCTTGAACCGCATACTAGGTCATGTGGAATCTAGCTGCCTTAACCATCATACCACTGACTGGCCCAAGGCATGGTTGATTCTTCCCTTTTTTTTTTTTTTTTTTTGAGAGGTTTTTGCCATAGGGCGCGTGCTCTTGCCAGAAAGAGAGACAGAAAGCGAGAAATCACCCCCCAGGGGGGATGGCCACACCGTGGTCCCTTCTCCTCCATTCTCCTCTCGGGATCTTGAGCACACATGTGCATGTGCCCGGTGTGAGTTTAAGCCACCAGCTCCAGGATGCAAACCGTGGTCGACTACGTGGGAGTCCAGTGACATAGCCATTGCGCCAACTGTTGGTCCCAAGGCATAGTTGATTCTTAATAAATATTTTAGTTATTCAATCGAACCATGAGGATATTATGTTGCGCATCCTGGTTTGTTGTATTTGAATTCCAGTTCCATCACTCTGAGAGCTTGGACACTTAACGTAACCTCTCAGTGTCTCCTTCCCTCATACATAAAATGAAGATGATAATAGCGACTATTCACCACCGCTGTTGCAAGGATTAAAGTAGTTACTATGTGGAAAGCACTTAGCAAACTCGTCTCAGCTTTGAGCCAGAAAGCAAAAGTGCAGGCAGTAGGTTGTCGGCGCCAGAGACCCAGCAGTGCCAGCCCTGGCAGCTGTGGCCTGGGTAGCCGGGGAGGGAAGGCGTGGGAGTGCAGAGAAGGGGAGCAGAGATTCTCATCGCTGCCGATCAGTTGTTATTCCAACTTGTGTACTAGTATCTAATTCTAAACAAAAACTTAGAACCAAACCTACCTTGTGTTGTTCAATGTTCAATTATACAAAACTGCGTGACAGCAGTTACAGTACATAGTACATAGTACATAGACGATCATCTCACCTAGGTTAAAAAAATGAGAAAAAAGACTAGAAGGAACTAGATCAGTAGTGGTTGTCTCTGTGGTCAGACTACGGGTGACTTTCCTTTGTGTCTTTCCTGAATGTCCTATTTTGAAATGTGTGTCTCATAATCAAATGTTTTTGAAAAGGGCCCCCTAGCAATAGCATGGAAGATGGTTTGCAAAAGATGATCACTTGTAACTGCGGACCTGTTAGGAAGTTGTTGAGAATAATAATAATGATGATGATGATGATGATGAAGATGTTTGTGAAACACTTGCTCTGTCCCTGACATTGCGCCAACTATTATACAGTCACCACCTCATTTACTTTCATGAGGTGAGTGGCTCCATTTTAATGATGAGCAAACTGAAGTTAGAGTAAGTATCTTACCAAAGTCAGACACATGGTGGAAATGAGGCGTGAACCTCAGCAGTTGGACTCTTAACTGGTGCCATTGCCACACTGTGCTCGGTTCATGGAGAAGGAAGTCCTAACTAAAATAATGGTAGCGGAATGACGAGGGCCGAAGGAGGAGGGAATTGCTCTGAAGTCATTTCTGGAGGGCCCGAGGTTTGCATTAAGGAAAGCCATCTTGTTTTCTAGAAGTGTCCGGCCTCATGTGTCTGTACAGGTACTTATTAGTGGATAGGGCAGAATTTGTCTTTGTGAATTCAGGCTCTGGACAAGGTTTAGGGATAAAGATATTCATATGGGGATTAATGTCAGATGGGGATCATTCCATATTCTAGAATCTCATCCTCTCCCCACTGGTAGGTAGAAAGCTGCAGATGACAGGGCAATGGAAGGGAGACTTTTCCATAGAAGTGACAGTGAAATTTGGAGACTCCATAAACAATTGATAGCCGCTATGAGAACAACTTTATATCCACATAGAAAGTTCCTATAGCAGATGAAACCTATTATTTAAGTTGCTCAGTAATGTTTACCAATGAAGCAATTTGGGCCAATACGACATCCCGAGATAACCAAAAATCCAAACACCAAGAGCGTTGTTTCACTTTTACGTAAAAATGATGAATTTCTAAAGGTCCAAATGGGTCTTAAGTGGATTTGTTCTCTGAATCTTGAAATACTAGAATGAAAGATTCAATACTCCTTGAATCTTCAAAGAAGTAAATTTAGAAGATATGAGAGGAAATGCCTCCCTCTCAAAGACAGTATGATATTTGCAGTTTTGAGAAGATTTAACACAGGTGTAATTCCGTACTGCGTTTTCCCAAGGGCTGTGTGAAAGTTGGATTTCTAATATGTTGAAGCACCCCTTGGAGACCCCATAACCATCCACCCATCCTAGAGCACCACTGTCGGGGCCAGCAGTGAGCTGCAGGGACAGCTGGAGGGGCCTTCATGTGTTCCGCCGTTCTCAGTAACGGGGAAATTCCCCGAAGGAGCCAGTTCAGGGCACAGGATGGATCCAGACGACTTTTTAGTGAGAAAAGCATCCTTTGAGCTCATGGAGTCGTCGTTTTATAGATGAGGGAACAGTCTGTGTTAGCTTTTACGTGTTATCCTAGTGTCTCTGAGGAGCCGCCAACAGGAAGCTGCAGAGACTAAACCACAGCAAAAGCAGGAAGTTAGGAGATGTCGATTTTAGGGGTTGCCTTCATAAAAATGCTGTATTTCTTTTTAAAGATTTATTTATTTATTATTGTTATCTTAACTTGCTGTAGGGCATGTGTGCTTGCCAGAGAGAGACAGAAAGAGAGGGAAAGTGAGAAAACAAGTTACAAAATCTGGGACTCGAACTGCAGTTGGCCATGTGGGAGTCGAATGCCTTAACTACCACTCCACCTTCTGGCCCCTTAATGAGTTGATTATCGTGTCCTTAAAAAGTGGCCACAGGGGGCTGGTAGGTGGCATGGTGGTTAAGGTTGCTGAACTCCCACATGGCCAACGTGGTTTGAATCCCAGACCTGGTGGCTTGCTTTCTCACTTTCCCTCTCTCTCACTCTTGCTCTCTCATTTCTGCTCTGTCCCTCTCTAATCAAATTAAAATTAAATAAATAAAGTTAAATAAAATAGTTCTTTTTAAAAAGGGGGGGGGCACAGAAAAAGCATCTCCTTTGCCTGGGGCACGGTGACAGTTTGGGAGAGGCAGAGGCATTCTCCAGCAAATTAGCCACCAGGTAACTTCAATCTCGACCATGGTCCTGAGAGAGGACCCAGTTATCCCCATTTTCTAGTCTTTATTTTTCTGAGAACTTATTTCCCACCTTACTCTCCCCTGATAACACCTTGCATCCAGCTTGAGATGAAGAAGAACTTCCTCTCTTTTAAATGGATTTTGAGACAATAGGATATATGCACAGTAATAAAATAAAAGGTAGGAATCTGGCCCTGGGTAGGAGGTCTCATCAAGAACTTCCTAGAGGAAGCAATGTCTGGTTGGGTTTTAAAGGATCCGCGGAAGCTGAATAGATTAACAGGAAGAAGGTAGTGTGTGCGAGGAAAAGGGATATGCAGGTTATGGAGACGAAGGCGTCAGAACCACCACATGAAGATGTGAAGATGAGAACGTGGGAAAATGCAAGTACTTCTGGTCAGGCCAGTGTGTTAGATGGAAGATTGGGAGTGACTGGAGAACAGGGCTTCAGGGGAAGAGAGGGTGATCCCAGAGACAGAGAAACCAGTTTGCCGGCTCAGGTGTGGTTCAGGCATGCAATGCATTATGGGCGCCTGAACTAAGAGAGTGACTTGGACAAGAAAGGAGGAGAGGAGGAAGAGAAAATAAGAGAATCCATTGCCTCAGTGACCAGCTAGATGCAGGAGTAGATGAGAAGGAGCAGTCACAAGGGGTTTCTGAGGTTCAGCTGGGTGCCTGGGTGGGCGGTGGTGCCATTCACAAGGTCAGAAGAACGGGAGGGGAGCTCGTGTGGGCTTCAGCCACTGAGACCAGTGGGACCTGGCGGCGTCCAGCTGCATCTGTGAACTGGAGGTTCTTCCGCAAACTACTGGTTGGTGAAGTTTTAATCATAGTTTATCATCAGGCCGAATATGACAAGAAGAAGCCTGAGAATGGAGGATACCGACAATTAGGGGCGAAGAGCTCAAACAGGAGAATATGAAGGAGGTGTGGAAGAGATGGGAAAATCGCACAGCGGGTAGCAGAAAAACGAACAACTTCAAGGTTGGGAGGGCTGATGGCATCAGTGCTGAAGAAGGGTCAAGATTTAATGCTGGGTTCTTCATTTTACGTTATTTGTTCTTTGTCATTTGCTTTGATGATTAAATCCCAGGTGCCTTATGTGCAGGGGCTGAATATCATATTTCTAAAGTATCGAGGCTGGTGCTGAGTGTATGGCAAGTACTCGACATATTTTTCAGTTCACTGGTCAACTTTTTTCTACCTCTGTATTTAAATTCTGCAAAGATATCAGATGAGTTTAGGCATGATCTCCTTACCCTTCATCTGTGTCGTCACAGAACGTGCCTTTATTTATAAAGGAATTTCTATCTACTATCAGTAGTCCATTGACCTGAGATTTTAATGTTTTATAGTTTGGGCTTTTCTTTTTGTTGTTGTTTTGTTTTTTAAAATTTCCGGAGGATGTGTGCACTTGCAGGAGAGAGGCTGAGAGAGACAGAAAGTGAGCACCCTCGTGGGGCATAATCACAACACAATCCCTTCTTCATTTTTCCATCCTTCTTTTTTTGGAGAGGTTTTCATTATAGGGCGCGTGCGCTCACCAGACAGACAGAGAGAGACATAGAGACAGAAAGCGAGAAATCAACCCCAGGGGGGATGGTCACGCCGCAATCCCTTCTCCATTCTCCTCTCGGGATCTTGGGCATGCACGCACACACGCCTGGCGTGAGTTTTAAGCCACCGGGTCCGGGATGTGAACTGCGGTCAGCTACATGGGAGTCCAGTGACATAGCCATTACGCTAACTGCTGGTTCCCATTTTTCCATCCTTTTGAGATTTGGAGCACATACCAATTGTGTCTCTCAAGTTGCTGGGTTCAGGACTCGAACCACACAGTGGGCCATGTGGGATTCAGCCGCCTTAACTACCAGGCTACCAGCTGACCCAATTTTATTATTTAGAAAAAAAAAAAAATCATCTAGCACACCTGATCGAGGATAGGGCCTACCACTCACCTGCTCACTGGGATGGATTTGGGAGTATCAGGAGCCATGCTCATAGTCATTCTTGACTGTCATGGAAGGGGGATCCAATTAGCCATATAACCTTTTTATTTTTTTGAGAGGTTTTTGGTGTAGGGTGCATGGGCTCGCCAGAAAGACAGAGAGACAGAAAGCAAGAAATCACCCTCAGGGGGGACAGCCATGCCACAATCCCTTCTCCGTTCTCCTCTCGGGATCTTGGGCACACACGCACACTCGCCCAGTGTGAGTTTAAGCCACCGGATCCAGGACTCAAACCGAGGTCGACTACATGGGAGTCCAGTGACATGGCCATTACGCCAACTGCTGGTCCCATTAGCCATATAACTTTAAGCTGTTCAGCTTTAAGCCCACTAAAGTTAAATGAGGAAACCAAGGAGGCATTGTGTAGCATTGTTGAGGAAGGGAAGAGAGGTACAGATAAAACCTTCGTGCAATCTTGCATCTATGTACCAGTTACCAGCCATCTGCACTGTGTCATGAAAAAGCAGAAATGCCTCAGCTGTGCTCTCATGGAGAATCCTGGCCGTGAGTTTTCCCTCTAGGAAAACGTGGATGCCCTCATCATGGGCACACAGACAGGAGGGAAAGTGAAAGGTTCAGTTAGAAATTAAGAATCCCTTTTTCTGTCAGGCAGTAATGAGTAATTTCTTGTGAGTGTCTCTTGCTGATAGCAGAAGACACACATTTCATTCCCTCCCAACCTAACGCGGAAGTGGAACAGCATATTTTTCTGTTTTAATGAGTATAAAATTAAGTGCACAGGGTTAAGAACACCTAGAGCTATATAACCAGCATTTTCTCAAAAATTATATTTTGCCCTCCTGAGCTCTCCCCGAGAGCTTTCTATTATGTATTTAAAAAAAAAAAAAAATTTGCTTCTTCTCTCACTGCTCAAGGTGAAACATAAATCATATTTTTCTTTAAAAAGATTTGAGCCATTTCCCTGCTGGGTCACTTTACCTTTATGGAGAAGGAAGTAATGTTACACTGGGGACTGAGGGAAAAAACTGAGCTCACAGCAATGTAGCAAAATGCTTCTTTCCTGAAATCTGGTGGAAGGAACCCAAAGAAGCAAAAATCGAGGAGAAAGTGTCATCGAGTGAAATTTGAGAATAGCCCCAATCATAAACCATGCCTTCCAAGAGCCGTCAGCCAGTTTAAGACCAAGCCGAGTTAAAATAAAGGATGACACTAGGATATTCAGTTTCTAGTACTGGGAACAATAATGATGGGGACTCAGGGACCCTGCAGCTTGGAGAAGTGGCTAGAGCCCACCCGTCCAGAAGGCACGCTCTCTGGAAAGTCGGGGGTGCAAGCAGGTCTCTTTCCCCTCCGCTTCAGCTCTGGGTGGAGATGAGGTCTGAGCCGAGGACAGGTGGCAGGAGAGCTGGGAAATCATATCCTGGGAGCCCGCTTTGTCGTTGAAGGCCAGTGGGCAAACAAAGGGCATTGTGCAGAGAAAAGAAACACCCGACGGACCACCAGCTGTGGGCTTTATTTTAACTCGATGTCTTACCGGAGTGACCAGCTTGCTCCCTTCAGAGTGAATAAGCCAAAACCCTCGAGTTAGGTCCCCATTGGGACAGAACATAACCCCACCTTCAGCGCACAAACTCACACAGGTTTAGAGGCATTGACCCCAACAGTGCTTGGAGATGAAATTCCCTAGTGTAACTGTCTATAGCCAGCCCTGTTCCTCTCATCCTCTCTCAGACTAATGAACTTTTGAACTAGAAAAATGAAAACTACCACTCCCAGTTTTCTAGTTTCTAAAATAAGCGAAGAATTTAAGCAGTGTTTAGATTAAATAAGAGTAAAGAAATTTCTACCCACTCTATACTTGGGCAAACAAGTCTAAGACCGGTGTTTTCACCTGTGAACCATTTTATCCCTTTCTTTGTAGGGGCACTTGGACAAGTCTGAGGACACTTTGAGTTGTTATAACTGTATGGTACTGGCATCTATAGGCCAGGGGTTCTACTGAGCCTCTTAGAACACATAGGATGTCCCCCATAACAAAGAATTTTCCAGAACAAAATGACTTTTGTGCCAAGGTTGGAGAAACCCTAGAGATAAAGCTTCCTTATCAAAAAATTGATTAAGGGAACCAGCAGTTAGCGTAATGGCTATGTCGCTGGACTCCCACGTAGTCGACCGCGGTTCGCATCCCGGCGGACCCGGAGCCTTAAAACTCACACCGGGCGCGTGTGCGTGCGTGCCCAAGATCCCGAGAGGAGAATGGAGGAGAAGGGATTGCAGCGTGACCATCCCCCCTGGGGGGTGATTTCTCGCTTTCTGTCTCTATGTCTCTCTCTGTCTGTCTGGCGAGCGCACGTGCCCTATAGTGAAAAACCTCTCAAAAAAAAAAAAAATTGATTAACAAGTCAACAAAAAAATCCAGTTTATTACCCATTCAGAGTACTTGAACCTGCATTAGAAGCTACAAAAATCAAAATCAGAGTTATAGAAAAAGCACATCAGTAGGGAAGAAGGGCAGGCTGGGAAGATCCCTCCACAACCAGAAGAAAACAAATGAATACAGTCCGTGTGGGTGACAACCCAGAAGAGAGCCCGCACAGATCCCACACACAGGTTCATTCTGTTGGGAACGTTGGGACCATTAGTTGGGGTTCCCAGCAGAGAGTAGGGATCAAACTGAACAAAAGGTGAGAGTGAAAGAAAACTTTTTAGAAGCAGAAAAAAGCTATATTATAAAATAGTACTATGGGGGAGCCAGCAGGTGGCATGGTGGTTAAGGGTGCTGGACTCCCACATGGCCCACTGTGGTTTGAGTCCTGGATCTGGTGGTTTGCTTTCTCACTTTCTCTCTCTCTGCCCCTCTCTAGTCAAATTAAACTAAATAAATAAAGATTTAGAAAAATATTTTTTAAAAAGTTCAAAATATTACTGTGGGGGGCCAGCAGGTGGCATAGTGGTTAAGGCACTGGACACTCCCACATGGCCAATCACAGTTTGAGTCCCAGACATGGTGGCTTGCTTTCTTACTTTCCCTCTCTCTGGTCAAATTAAAATAAATGAGTGAATAAATAAATAATTACCCGCCCCCAAAGAAGATCAAGGCGCTTTTTTTTTTTTTTTTTTTTTTTTTTTTGCCTTAGGGCATGTGTGCTTGTCAGAGAGACAGAAGAGGGGGAAAGTGAGAAATCAGCTCCCAGGAGGATGGTCATACCTCAGTCTCTTCCCGTCCATTCTCACCCTAGAATTTTGGGCCTGCTCACACGTCCCCCCGGCATGATTTTCAAGCCACCAGGTCTGGGACTTGAACTGTGGTCCACCATGTGGGAGTATAGTGCCTTAACCACTACGCCACTTGCTGGCCCCTTAAAGCATTTTTTAATAACATTTTTTGTTTTTGACGCAGGCAGTGGGGGTTCTGCGTGATACTAGAGCCATGCAGGAAGACCCAGATTTGCATCCTGAGAGCTATCTGAACATGATGGGCACGCCCATGATCCTGACTGTAGGGCTCAGGGTGGGGTTACCACAGAGTGACAGAACCCTGTTGGGGGTGTTACTCTCTCCCTCCCTCCCTCCCTCTCTCCCAACTCTAGAAAGAAAAATTTTTTGCAATGAAATATCTATATAGAAAGATATATAAAAATTAAGTGTACAACTCAGTATTTAAAAAGACCCACACTGGGTAACCAGCAGAACAGAACTGTACCAGCACCTCAGAAGCGCCGTCCCCCCAACCCAGTCACACACTACCCAGTCCCCTAAAGCATGCAAACTGCAGCCTGCAGGACCAAATCTGGCCCATATCCATGAGTAAAAATAGTTTTTATGTTTTAAAATGGTTGAAAAAAATCAAAAGAAGAATCATATTTCCTAACTCATGAAAATGCTATGCAATCCAACTTCAGGACTTTAAAGTTTTATGGGAACGTGGCCACACACCCGTTGATGGACTTGCATTTATCTGCAGCTGCTTCTGTACTACTGCACTACAGTAACGAGGCTGAGTGATCGTCACTGAGACTGCGTGGCTTGCAAAGCTGAAAACGATCCCTGTCTGGCCCTTACTATATTAGGTCATCGGAAAAGTCATGATGCATTTTGTATAGAACACGTAGAAAAATACGCCATGACGTTCCAATGGCCCAATGAAAAGTTGACCGTGCCTTTCCTAAGCTGACTACTCTAACTTGTAACCGTACCGGTTGGTTGTGGCTGTTCTTGGATTGAATGTATATGCACTCATGCACACCCACGTATGTTTCGCTCGATGTGATCGTGCAGTGGAGTGTGGAATTTTCATCTGCGGGGTGTAGCAGCACCTGTTCATTCTCCTCGCCATGCAGTGTACCCCCTGGCATGCTCACGGTCTCTTCAGTTGTTTCTAATACAGGATGGTTATGAGTCCTAGTGATAGACGGCAATTTTATATCTGTCCCTTGGGGCATTTATATGTACCTTCCTGTGCTTCTGTCAGGTATGTGGCTAGGATCAGAGGTACCCTTACTTTCCCAGAGTGGTTGTGGTTTAAATCCCTGCCCGCGTTGCTCCACATCCTCACCAACAAATGATACCATTGTCTTTTTGCCATGGCGGGAGGTGCATAATAGTGTCACAAGGGGGCATTTGTTTTCGTGTGAGGACTGATGAGATTAAGCACTCTCTCTTTCTCTCTCCCTTCTTTGCGAAAGGGCGTGTGATTGCTAGAGAGGAGCAAAGACCTCTGTGGGGAATAGTCATGCCACAATCACTTCTCCATTGTCCCCTCCCTGTGGGGTTTTGGGCACATACACGTGTCTAGCGTGTTTCTCAACCTGTCGGGTTGAAGACTTGAACTGCGCTGTCAGCCATGTGGGGTCTAGCCGTCTTAACCACCAGGCTACCGAGCCAGCCCTGAGCCCTTTCTCATACACCCTCTTTTGTAGAGTAGCTGTTTAAGTCGTTGGCTCATTTTTTATTGTGTTTCTTTTTCTTATCGGTTGGTAAAGGTCCTTTATTCTGGCTGTGAGTCCTCTGTCGACTGTATACGTAGCAGTTCTCGGAGAAGGGGATTGAGAGGAAAGCTTGACTCCAAACTTCTGTACCCGCCTAGGTCATTGTTTATCTGTACAGACTTCGTAAATTCACTCCCAAGTATGCAAAAACTAATTTTCTGGAGATGAATCAAAATGAATATTGGATGGCTGGAAAAGTCATGACATATATTTTTCTGTCTTTCTATGCAAATGCATTTTTTTTTGAGAGGTTTTTCTATAGGGCGCGTGCGCTCGCCAGACAGACAGAGGGAGACAGAGAGACAGAAAGCGAGAAATCACCCCCCAGGGGGGATGGCCACACCACAATCCCTTCTCCTCCGTTCTCCTCTTGGGATCATGGGCACGCATGCACATGCACCTGGCGTGAGTTTTAAGCCACCAGGTCTGGGATGTGAACCACGGTCGACTACGTGGGACTCCAGCGACATAGCCATTACACTAACTGCTGGTCCCGCAAATGCATCGACTTTTCTGACAACCCAGTTAATAGGTGGGGGAGTTGTGAAATACGGGACCAGCAGCAAACACTGAAGCTGTTCCAATGTAAAGTCTAAACTTCAGTAACTGGGATAATCATTTTTCTGAAGTAAGAGATAACACATTACTTACACTCTACTTGAAATAAATTTAATTTTATGGTAAACATCTTAACTTACAGGTCAATATGTTCACAAGGGTACTAGCAAAAAGCAGGAGTTGGAAGGGGGAAATGCAGAGGTGCTAACTCCTTGCTTTCTGAAAGTACCATTATCATTGCCAAAAACAAAAATATCAATTTTCCAGATTACTAGGGTGGTACTGGTGGAAGGAATAAAAGGAAATACAGAACCTAGCAAAAGAAAAGCAAGAAAGAAAACAGGGGAGCATATAAACATGGAAAACAAAATGACAGAAGACCAAATCTATGTTATAACAAACATTAAAAAAACTCACCTACTGAATTTAAGATTAATAGCCTTGGGACTTGTAGGTGGCATGGTGGTTAAGGGCACTGGACTCAAAACATGGAGTACCACAGTTCAAGTCCTGGACCCGGCGGCTTTGCTTTCTCACTTTTCCTCTCTCTCTCTTTCATTCTGTCCCTTTCTGGTCAAATTAAAATAAAAAAAAATACCTGTTTAATGATCACAGTAAGCTATATAGCCTCAGCTAGGTCCTACTTTATAGTGTGTTCATTCTACTCATTGAGCTTCATGCCTAAAGTCAGACAGGTGTTCACACATATGTATATATCAGCTGTACTTGCTATTGACGGTATTTAGATTAAGATATTTTGTGAATCAATAAAATGTGAAAAAAATTAAATTAAATAGAATAATTCTTTTAAAAAGTAAAAAAGGCTAATAACTTTAGATAGCACCCAGAGGGCTAGTAAACCTTAGTTCACCATGGGAAGAATAGAACCATATATTGTTCATTGACTCAGAACATACAAGGGTCTTCAAAAGGTTCATGGAAAATGCATATTACCAAAGTTATGCATGGACTTTAACCAAAACCGGTACTTTTTTCTTTTTTTTTCTTTTTTAGATTTTTTGCTATGGGGCATGTGTGCTCCCAGAGAGAGAAAGAAAGAGAGGGAAAGTGAGAAATCATTCTCCCAGGGAGCATGCTCAGGCTTTAGTTCCTTCTCCTGTATGCTCTTCTTGGGATTTGGGGTATGCGTATGTGCACCCAGTGTGTTTTTCAAGCTGCCGTGTCTGGGACTCAAACCATGGAGTCAGACATGTGGGATACAGCACCTTAACCACCACACCACCTGCTGAACCTGGTTCTTTAATCCTTCTTTTCGATGAACTTTTTGAAGTATCCTCATATACAGCATTTTATAGAAAACTACTCCTACCTTACAAAGTGACACCCGCTTGGTGCCATAACTGAGGACAAGCCCATTGCCACATTTGGTTAGCTGCAAAGTGAGTTCCAAGGCAGGACTACGTGAGGTACCATGGCAGTGGTTACAGCATTCTGGGCATCCACAGGTGGCAGTTTTGGCAGAAGCACTGCGGGAAGGAAAGGGACACCCATGCCCCGAGTGTTTCTTTGAGGAGAACGAAGCTGGTCCTGTTCATCGTCCCGTCATCATGCAGGATGTGTGGAGCTGTATTCCTGTGTTTCCTAAGTGAAAGTTAGATTGAAATACTTAATTAGGCTCAAATGAAACATTTTTTAATGTATAATGCCATGTCCTCTAATCCCAATTTTTTTTTTTCGGGTGATTTTGTTTTTTAGAGAAGTTTTTGCTATAAGGCGCTTGCCAAAGAGAGAGAGAGAGAGACATTGAGAAATCACCCCCCCAGGGGGATGGCCCCACACCACAATCCTTCCTTCTCCATTCTCCTCTGGGATCTTGGGCATGCAGGCACTTGCACCCAGCATGAGTTTCAAGCCACCAGGTACAGGACTCACACCACAGTCGACCACGTGGGAGTCCAGCAACATAACCACTACGCCACCTGCTGGTCCCATGTTTCCCTTTTAATGATGCCAGGTTGATCACCAGGTTCAGGTGATTAGGGTCGGGTCTGACGCTGTAAGTTAATGTTATCCCTTTGCCTCCAGCAAGTAATCTGTGGAGCAAGGCTCTGTGATTATCCAGTTCTCCATCAATCTTGGAGCAAATGGCTTCACATTTATTGATGATCCTTAAGTAAATTAACTTTTCGTTATGAGTTGCAAAGTGCTCATTTTCTAGTTCTGTCATTCTGCCTTACATTTAATACCTAGCATTTTCTAAATATGGAGACAGACCTGGAACATACACTGCATGAAATTCAGACACAGAAGGACAAACGCTATATGATTCTGCTTGCTTGAGGTGTCTGAAATAGTCACGCAGGAACAGAAGACAGAACAGTGGTTGCCGGGCAGTGGGGACACTTCAAGCAGTATGATGAGAAAGTTCTAGAGAGCCACTGTATAACATAGGGCCTGAAGTTAATGAAGCACTTAAGTTTTGTTAAGGGGGTAAATCTTATGTTAAGTATTATCCAAAAAAAGCTTTTTTCTTTGGTTACTTTCTTCTACCAGAAACCCAGGATGATAAATAATTTTCCCTTTCCTTATCAGTTTTCAGAATCTAACAGTTGGCTTATTTTTATATGATATTTTATCAGTTGGAAGATTTATGTGTGAGTGTGTGTATGGACATGTTCTTTTTATTGTTAATTGCCAGAGGGTGCATGCACTTGCTGAGGGGAGAGAAAGTATCTCTAAAATGGGATGTTAGGTTGCTGTCCCTTTCCCTCCATTTTTTCATCCCACTAGGATTTGGGACAAGCATGGTGTGCTTTTCAAGCTGCCCAGGCCAGGATTCAAACCGTAATTGGTCACGTAGGATTTGGCTCAGGTAACCACTAGGCTATCAAGCTGGCCTGGGTATATATACTTTTTTTTTAGAGTTTTTTTTTTTTTTTTTTTTTTTTTTTTTTTTTTTTTTTTTTACTATAGGGCGTGTGCGCTCACCAGACAGACAGATAGAGATAGAGAGGCAGAAAGCGAGAAATCACCCCCCAGAGGGGATGGCTACGCCGCAGTCTCTTCTCTTGGGATCTTGGGCAGGCACGCACATGCGCCCAGCATGGGTTTTAAGCCACTGGGTCTGGGACATGAACCACGGTCGACTACGTGGGAGTCCAGCGACATAGCCATTACGCTAACTGCTGGTCCCTGGGTATGTATACTTTAAAAAAAAAAAAATCTTTTAACTTCTCTGAAGTCAGGATATGTCTTTTTTTTTTAGAATTATTTTATTTTTAACTTTATTTATTAATTTGTTTATTTCAATTTGACCAGAGAGGGACAGAGGGAGAGAGAGAGAAAGCAAGCCGCCAGGTCCAGGACTCGAACCATGGTCGGCCATGTGGGAATCCAGCGCCTTTGGCCACCATGCCACCTGCCGGCCCCCAAAGATATGTCAATGATTTCTTAACTAGTTGTTGGCCAGGCAGCCATTATGCTGCGTTGTTAGCATTTGGTCACAGCCTCTCAGGATTATCTCTCTGAGTTATGAGTAGCGCTAGTATTATGTATATTAGGCGTAAATGGTGTTTAACCTGTCTTCAAAATGAGTATTATTCAGCATTGAAATAAAAAGTTACTGTGAGGGCTGGGCTGTGGGACAGCGGTGACACGCAGTGCTCTACACGGCTGGTAAGGTCCTGGGTTGGCGTCTCTGCTTCAGAGGCCTCCCTGAGTGTGCAGGGCTTGCACATGTCCATGATCTGGTCTGGGAGGCTAGTGGGGATCACAGCATCACGACCCTGCCGGGGTACCCTTGCTCACACTCACTCTCTCCTACTCATGGAAGACAGACTTTTTTGTTTTATAAAAAAGCGAAAAGTAAAAAAAGTTGTGTTTGTGTATGTATAAAAACCATGGAGGGACCAGCAGTTAGCGTAATGGCTATGTCGCTGGACTCCCATGTAGTCGACTGTGGTTCCAGTCCTGGACCCGGTGGCTTAAACTCAGGCCGGGCGTGTGTACATGCGTGCCCAGGATCCCCAGAGGAGAATGGAGGAGAAGGGATTGCGGTGTGGCCATCCCCCCTGGGGGGTATTTTCTTACTTTCTGTCTCTCTGTCTGTCTCTGTCTGGTGAGTGCACGCGCCCTATAGCAAAAACCTCTACCCCCCCCCCCCCAAAAAAAAAAAAAAAAAAAAACCATGGAGACTAAACTTCAGAGCATAAATTTGATGTTTGTGAAGCAAACGTATGTGATTGACCAAGTGATCACATTCCTGTATTTCCACAGAGCAACAACTCATTTAGCTTATACTTTTATGTGTATTTATAGTCACATGAGATCTGTCTAAACAAGTCTAAAAGCCTTTTCAGTAAATATAAGATGAAAAATGTAAAGGATATATAAAGTATTGTCATGGTTTAAATGGTAGGGTTTTATCTTTCAATAATACCTGATAAAGTTGTGCACATTACTGTAAAGGAAATAATACCTGATAAAGTTGTGCACATTACAGTAAAGGAATTGTCATCTCTGATGCTGGGAAATGAGGATTTGTCTTCTATTTTTTTAAGGGGTTTTTGACTTAGAGTGCGTGCACTCTCCGGAGAGAGATACAGGGAAGGGGGAAAGTGAGAAATCGCCCACCGTCGGGATAGCCACACTGTAATCCCTTCGCCTCCATTCTCTTCCTGGGACCTTGGGCACACATGCACACACATCCAGCGTGATTTTCAAGCCAATGGGTCTGGGACTCGAACCTTGGTCGGCCATGATGGAGTCCAGCCATGTAACCACGGTACCATCTGCTGGCCTTAAGGGGTTTGTCTTGTTGCATCATTTTTTTGTTTCCTTTTTTTTTTTTTTTTTTGAGTATTATATACTCAAGAATGTTTGTATTTTAGTATATTTTAGTTACAGTCATTCCGTTTGCTCAGATTGTCCCAAATTTGGCCACTGGAAGCCCCTGCAAGCCAGCTCCTGTGTTCTCTGTACATAGCCCGCCCCAGTGATTCCCCAAGCTCCTCTTTCCTTTCTGCCTTCAACTTTGAATCAGACATTTCTCCAAAGACACCATCTTTTCAGTGGATAATAGTATTTAGAAACTGGGGACCAGCAGATGGCATGGTGGTTAAGGTGCTGGACACTCCCGTATGGTCAACCACTGTTCGATTACCGGACCTGGTGGCTTGCTTTCTCACTTTCCTCCTCTCTCTCTCTCTCTCTCTTGCTCTCTCACTCTCTTGCTCTCTCTCTGTCTCCAAATTAAAATAAATGAATGAATAAATAAAATTAAATAGGGATCAGCAGTTGGCATAATGGCTATGTCACTGGACTCCCATGTGGTCGACCGCTGTTCGAGTCCTAGACCCAGTGGCTTAAACTCATGCCGGGCATGTGTGCATGCATGCCCAGGATCCCAAGCAGAGAATGGAGGAGAAGGGATTGCGGCATGGCCATCCCCCCTGGGGGGTGAGTTCTCGCTTTGTCTCTCTGTGTCTTTCTGGTGAGTGCACGCACCCTATAGCAAAAACCTCACGAAAAAAATTAAATAAAAAATAATTCTTAAAAAAAATAGTATTTAGAAACCAAAATCATAGAGCTAGAGGGTGCTCCCTGCTGTTAATAGATTGTCACTGTGTTTATGCTTTTTCAGTGAACAGAACCCAAGCGCATAGTGATATTTACAACCCAGGTAAACAATATGGGGTTTGCTTAACTTCTTTGAGCTTTATACTTGTATCTGTTTTCTTTTCTATTTACTATCTTAGTTCCTAACTCAGACCTTTAAGTACCATTGACTATCTAAAGCAAAAGTATATAAAAATGCGACGTTTACAACAGAATTGATAGTGACGGTGTGGGTATGTGAAAGAGGGGACTCAAAAAGTCTGGAAAAACGGACTTCAAGGACAAGTTTATTAGGGTGCAAAAAAAATTGTCAAGCCTACGTGTAACATTTTGTTAATATGCATTTTCCGTGAAATTCTCAAAGGCCTCCTTGTGTGTACACCCACATAGGGAGAGAGAAGGAAGACCCATGTGTAAATAGAGATGTAGGGATGCTTAGACTCGCATGTGTACTCATTTTATAGCAAAGCATACTTTGTCATAAGCCCATGTCTTCCCATAGAGTGTCTTCGCCATACAGGGAAAGGAATGTATTGAAAAGAAATGGCACTTTTAAGACACTCCTTGGAGGGACCAGCAGTTAGCATAATGGCTATGTGACTGGACTCCCATGTAGTCGACTGAGGTTCGCGTCCCGGACCCGGTGGCTTAAACTCACACTGGGCGCTTGTGTGTGCGTGCGCAAGATCCCGAGAGGAGAATGGAGGAGAAGGGATTGCGGCGTGGCCATCCCCCCGGGGGGTGATTTCTCGCTTTCTGTCTCTCTGTCTCTGTCTGTCTGGCGAGCGCACGCACCCTATAGCAAAAACTTCTCCAAAAAATTTAAAAAAAATTTTTTTTTTTTAAAGACACTCCTTGGACTGCCTTATAATTGGCTAACAGTGGCTTTGGTTTTATTTGGCATTTGGAGCTGTGTCTGCCCTGTGTGTTTTAGTGGCCTTCCCAGAGAAACCCAACCAGCCAGTTTCCAGGTTGGCTTGGTTTTAGACCGCCTATCTTCTTTCCCAGCTGCTGGGATGGAATCGGGAAGATGTAGTTTGCATCATCTCCTTAAAAACTGTCTCTCTCTGCCCTTAACTGTGTGTGAATTTGGAGCTTTTCTGATTTTGGGGTGGAAGGTAGTCACCACAAACCACATCACGCTCCAATTCCAGTTTGAGACCCTGCAGCGAATCCCTGACTTTGAATTTCCTCCAGGCGATAGAAACTGGAACAGAGCCCAGAAGTTCTGGCCTATTCTTAGGTTCTATTTTCTGTACACCATGTGGTCTCCTCGCACCTATAAAGAGCTTTCAGACCACTACCTCCAACACCCACTTTCTCATATTCTCTTTCCTCCCGTTCCCCTTCCCTGCTCCCCCTTGGCCTTCTCCCCTCCCCTACTCTTCACATGCACCCTTCTTTAGTCATCTCTGTTCTATGACTCAAAATAGCGTATGTTTGAAGCAAGTTGTTTTTAACTGTCTGGTTGGAAATACCCACTCATTCATGAAACATTTAAGCACTGGTATTTCACGTCGCTTCTAATCCTCGGCGTTTCTGTAACATATAGACGTGTTAACTGTGTTAAGGCTCAGAATGGTGGTGCAGCCTGCCCATAATCAGCAGTTGGTGAGGCAGAGCCTGGACTGCAGCTGCCTGTCGAGTTCATACGACGTGCCAGGTAATGCACTCCGCCGTCTGTTTTACACGAAGGCACGGGCACCAGCGAAGCTGGGCAGGCAGCTCCCCACAGTCGCCCAGGTCTCTGCATATCCGAGTTTGCTCTTCAGTACCACGTGAGTAATGAACATGTTACGGTGCGTGCCTTGGTGATGCAGATGTGTAAGCAAGCAGGCCTCAGACAGTCCAGCAGGACTTCACAGAGAAGGTGGCCAATCCAAAGTCAGGAAGAAGTCAAGGAAGGCACTGTGGTCAAGGAGAAAACGTGCTTAAAGATGCAGGGGCCCACGGGACCAGCAGATGTTGTGATGGTTTCATCGCTGGACTCCCACGTAGTCGACCCAGGGCTTGAAACTCATACAGGCATGTGTGCAGGCGTGCCTACCCAAAATCCTGAGAGGAAAATGGAGAAGGGATTGCAGTGTGGCCATCTTCCCTTGGGGGGGGGGGGTGATTTCTTGCTTTCTGTCTCTCTGTCTCTCTCTCTCTGTGTCTCTGGCAAGCACACTCAGCCTATAGTAAAAATCTTACAAAAAAAAAAAGAGGCAAGGATCCTGAGCAGTGATGGCAGGAGCTCCTGCTGACCTGGGCACGATGCCAGGGTGAGAGGTGGGCAGATGGCCTGGTAGGGGCCTGTGTTGTGCTTTGGAATTTAGATTCTGTCTTGTGTCTAGTGGGGTCATGAGTGAGGAGTGGCGTGACCGGGGAGTGTAACTGGTACTGTCGGTCGGGTGGGGTGATTTGGAGCTTCAAGACCATGACAGTGTTGCTGTAAGACCCTGGTAGGGAGGTGTGAGTGGGACCAACTCTTCAGCCAGTTCTTCTGTTGACCTGCACACACCATTGCTGGCCTTTTTTTGTTTGTTTTAATTTTTTTTTTTAACTGAGAAAGGCCTCTGACCACCCTATGGGGAATGATCATGTTGCAATCACTTCTCCATTTCTGCCTTATTTCTGGATTATAGGCATGCACACACATTCACCTGGTGTGTTTTTCAAGCCTCTGGGTCCAGGACTTGAACCACAAAGTCAGAAATCCAGGCGCCTTCACCACCACACCATGAACTTGCCTTTGTTTGTTTTTTGTTTTTTCTTTTTTCTTTTTTTGGAGAGGTTTTTGCTATAGGGCGCGTGCGCTCGCCAGACAGACAGAGAGAGACAGAGAGACAGAAAGCAGGAAATCACCCCCCAGGGGGGATGGTCACGCCACAATCCCTTCTCCTCCATTCTCCTCTTGGGATCTTGGGCACGCACGCACACGCGCCTGGCGTGAGTTTAAGCCGCCGGGTCCGGGACTCGAACCGCGGTCGACTACGTGGGAGTCCAGCGACATAGCCATTACACTAACTGCTGGTCCCGCCTTTGTTTTGTTTTTAAACTGGAACACAACTGAACTTGAACTTGGTTTAAACTTGCCCTTTGCTTTCCTTAGTGTTGGTAATGATATATGCGTGTCTGTGCATGTGTGCGTGTGTGTGTGTGTGTGTGTGTGTGTGTGTGTGGCTGTGTGAGTGTGTATATGCTGGCTGTATCTGGTAGACATGCTATACTGAAATTCGTTGTTTTCCTCCCCACTTAAAATATCTTGGAAGTCATTTTCTGTCAGTGTCTCTGGAGCTGCCCAGTTTCTTTGACAGCTGCTTAATATTTTATCGTGTAAATGTGCCATAATATATTTATTCAGTTCTTTATGATGGACATGTAGGTGGTTTCTGGTATTTTTCTATTACAAATAATGATGTAATGAGCATTCTTGTGCATGTAAGAGTGTGTCGTGCATGTGTATACTTTTATACATATGCAAATATAAACAAACTCTTAGAAATAAATTCTTTGTGAAATTTGAAATTCTTCAGAATTGCTGAGTCATACAGACAGGTTTTGCATTTGTAATTTTAATGTATTGAAAAATTGCTTTCCATACTGCCCCATTTTTTGTTTGTTTTTAGAGGTTTTGCCTTAGGGCATATACACTAAGGGGGAGGGCAGATACAGTGAGAGGGAAAGTAAGAAATCACCCTCCAGGGGATGGCCACACTGCAGTCCCCTCGCATCCATTCTCCTTTTTGGATCTTGGGCATGAACGAACACGTGCCTGGCGTGATTTTAAGCCACCAGGTTGGGGACCCAAACCATAGTCAGCCATGTGGGAGTCCAGCGATGTAACTGTTGCACCATCTGCTGGCCTCATTCTGCCAATTTTTGTTTTTAATACCCTCACCAGTGCCTTGAGTTATATCAGACTTCTTGATGGTAACGCATCCAAGAGGAGAAAAAATGGTATCTTACTGTACTTTCACTTACATTTGACACATTTACATTTCTCCAAGAGCCATTTTTATCCTTTATAAAAATACTTTTGTATTGAAAATTATGTAAAATTATCATTCAATATTTAGCTGTAGTGACTCTTTTAAAAATTATTTCTCTCTCTCTCTTTTTTTTTTTTAGAGGGGTTTTTGCTATAGGGCGCATGTGCTCACCAGAAAGACAGAGAGAGACAGAGAGACAGAAAGTGAGAAATCACCCCCCGGGGGGATGGCCACGCTGCAATCCCTTCTCCTCCATTCTCCTCTCGGGATCTTGGGCACGCACGCACACGCTCCCGGCGTGCGTTTAGCCAGGTCCAGGACTCGAACTGTGGTCAGCTATGTGGGAGTCCAGCAACATAACCGTTACACCATCTGCTGGTCCCTCAGCTTGCCTTCCTGATAGTTACTTCTATACAGTTTTCTTTAGTTAATTTATCAGGGGTTATTTCTATATTTATGGTGGCTTCTGAATTTTATGTCATACTTAAAGATGACCTTCATAACTCCATGATTATTTTAAGAACTCTTACATTTTTTCCTTCCAGTACTTGTATAGCTTAAATGCTTTGTATTTAAGTCTGTCAGTCATTAGGAGCGTGTTTGGGGGGTAAAGTATTAAGTACGTCAGACTTTTTCCCAACCTTGCCCAGTGCTGTGCTCGGAAGATTTCGTCTTTCCCCACTGATGTGAAGTACCGTTAGGTATCTTTTGCGTGGATCATCTTTACCCTGCCAGATTGTGTATGTGTGTGTGTGTATATATATATATATATATATATATATATATTTTTTTTTTTTTTTTTTTTTTTTTTTTTTTGAGAGAGAGGTTTTTGCTATAGGGCACGTTTACTCACCAGAAAGACAGAGACAGACAGACAGAAAGCGAGAAATCACCCTCCCAGGGGGAATGACCACACCGCAATCCCTTCTCCTCCGTTCTCCTCTCAGGATCTTGGGCACGCACGCACATGCGCCCGGTGTGAGTTTAAGCCACCAAGTCCGGGACTCAAACCGCTATCGACTACATGGGAGTTCAGTGACATAGCCATTACGCTAACTGCTGGTCCCCAGATTGTATACTTTTAAGGGTAACAATCAGAAATTGTCTTATGTTCCCCACAAAGCTGTTGTGTATCAAATAGGTATGAAATTAATTTTTTTACATTTAAAAATTCAGGGGACCAGGAGGTGATGTGGTGGTTAAAACGCTGGACACTCTCACATGGTTGACCACAGTTCGAGTCCTGGACCTGGTGGCTTGTTTTCTCACTCCCCCCGCCCCCGTCTCTGGCTGTCTCTCTCTGGTCAAATTAAGATAAATGAATGAATAAATAAAATTAAATAATTCTTTTTAAAAAAATTGTGAATCCTAGAGCCAACCGGTAGTGAAGGGTTAAGGTGGTTGGATCTCACGTGCCTGACTGCTCAGTTTGAGTCTTGGACCTGACAACTTGAGAAACACATGGGGTGCTTGTGTATGTGCACTTAAAATCCCCAAAGGAGGGAGAAATGGATGATAAGGGACTGGGGGTGCTTTCTCTCTCTCTCCTCCCCCCCCCTTCTCTCTCTGTCCTCTACCAAGTGCATGTACCCTCTGGCAAAAAAAAAAAAAAAAAAAAAAATTATTTTATTTAACTTTATTTATTTATTTATTTTTATTTGACCAGAGAGGGAAAGAGTGAGAACGAGAGAGGGAAAGTGAGAAAGCAAACTGCCAGGTCCAGGACTTGAACTGCATTTGGTCTTGTGGGAGTCCAGCGTCCTTAACCACCACGCCACCTGCCGGCCCCTCTGGCAAAATTTTTTTTTTTTGGAGAGGTTTTCGCTATAGGGCGCGTGCGCTCGCCAGACAGACAGAGAGAGACATAGAGACAGAAAGTGAGAAATCACCCCCCAGGGGGGATGGTCACACCCCAGTCCCTTCTCCTCCATTCTCCTCTCGGAATCTTGGACACGCGCCCGGCATGAGTTTTAAGCCACTGGGTCCAGGATGTGAACCGCAGTCGACTACGTGGGAGTCCAGCAACATAGCCATTATGCTAACTGCTGGTTCCCTCTGGCAAAATTTTTAAAAAAGAGGGAAAAAATGATAAATTGTCTACATAGGAAAGGATATAAACATTCACATACAATTTGTTGAAACTTTATGAAATCACCACTAGGATCAACAGTCTGTTTCTAGGCCCCTCCAAGGCCCATGTATAGCCTTCCTATCACATTCCTCTCCCATCCCCAGGTGATCACGCTTTTTAACCTTTGTGGCAATTATTTCCTTGCTCTTCTCTGTTTTAAGGTTGAACCATATAAAATAGCTATCTCTTGGAGGTCAAAATTTGTTGAATATCTTCTTCATGTTTTAACCCAGTAATTTTAGCACCTGTGTTTAGATCTCTAAAACACTATATAGTTCAGTAGGGTATATTTTAGATGTTGTTGTTATTACTATTATTATTATTATTATTATTATTTTGCTATAGGGTGTGTGCACTCACCAGAGAGACAGAGACAGAAAGCAAGAAATCACCCCCCCAGGGGGATGTCCACGCCATAATTCCTTCTCTTCCTGTCTCCTCTCGGGATTTTGGGCATGCATGCAAACACACCCAGAGTGAGTTTTAAGCCTCTGGGTCCAGGACTTGACCCACAGTCAACTACATGGGAGTCCAGCAATGTAACCATTACACCATCTGCTGGTCCCTATTTTGGATATTATTTACAGAATATTTCTGTATTTTTTTCTTGATTGCACATTCACTCACTTTGATGTTGTAGTCAGCCCTGTTACAGGCTGTGGATTCTCATGGCTGGAAATATTTCATTTTATGTGTTCCATTACCCAATCCATTGTTCCTGCATTATGGGATGTGTCTCAGTTGGGGAGCTGTGTCACAGTGTCATAGACTGGATGGCTTCAACAGGGAGCATGTATTTGTCACGGCTTTGGAGGCTGCGAATTGCAGGATCAGGGCACCAGCAGACCCAGCGTCTGGGGAAGGCCGGATCCTGGCTTACAGTCAGCCACCTGCTCACCGTGGCCTCACATGGCCGGGAGCGGGGGTGGGGGCTCTCTGATGCCCCTTCTTACACGGGCACTAATCTCATTCAGAAAGGCTCCTCGTGACCTAATTACCAGCCCTTCTTGCAAATACTATCACATAAGAGATTAAACATCAACTTCTGGGTATGGTGGGGACACAAACATTTAGTCTATTGCAAGTTGTTTCCAGTTTTAACTATTGCAAGCAATTTTGCTATGAAAATCATAGCATGTGTGTGACAAAGATTTCTTCTAGGACAGGGTGAGTGAATTAAGGCTCTGTGCCTGGGTTTTGTGGGGCTTTTTTCTTGGAGTTTTTTTTTTTTTGCTATAGGGCGCGTGCGCTCGCCAGGCAGACAGAGAGATACAGAAAGCGAGAAATCACCCCCCAGGGGGACGGCCATGCCGCAGTCCCTTCTCCTCCATTCTCCTCTCAGGATCTTGGGCACGCACGCACACGCACCCATCGTGAGTTTAAGCCACCGGGTCCAGGACTCGAACCACGGTCGGCTACATGGGAGTCCAGCGACATAGCCATTACACCAACTGCTGGTCCCTGTGTTTTGTGTTTTATCTTGTTTTCCCCTAACTGCCAGAAGGCATGTGTGTGTGGGGGGGGGAGAGGAAGCACCCCCTGACGGAGCGTTCTCACGCCACAGTCTCTTACCCTCCATTTGGCCGTCCTGCTGGGGTTTGGCCATGTGCCAGTGTCTTTTTGAAGCTACCAGGGCTGGAATTTGAACTGCAGTTAGTTATTTGGGATCTGGCTCCCTTAACCACTAGGCTATAGGACTGGCCCATGTTTTACTAATTTTTTTTGTTTGTTTGTTTTCTGTTTTTAGCTTTTCCATTAGACTTTCGGATGGCCACTCCATAATCCTTTCTACTCCATTCTCCTCTCAGCGTATTGGGCATACAGGCACATATACTCCATGTGTTTTTCAAGCTACTAGGTCTGGTACTTGAACCACATTGTTGGCCATGAAGACATGGGATCCAGGTGCTTTAATCACCCTATATTGTTCTTTTAAAAAATTTATTATTTTGAGAGGCCAGCAGGTGGTGTGGTGGTTAAGGGCACTGGATTCCCGCATGGCCAACCACGGTTCAAGTCCTGGACATGGTGGTTTACTTTCTCTCTCTCTTGCCCTCTCTCTCTTTCTCTTACTGTATCCCTCTCTGGTCAAATTAAAATAAATAAGTGGATAAAGTTAAATAAAATAGTGACTAGGGCTGACAGGTAGCATAGTGGTTAAGGGTGCTGGACTCCCACATGGCTGACTGTGGTTCGAGTCCTAGACCTGGTGGCTTACTTTCTCTCTCTCTTGCTCTATTCCTCACTGGTCAAATTTTAAAAAGTAAGTAAATAAATAAAGTTAAATAAAATAATTCTTAAAAACAATAAAATAAAATAGGGACCAGCAGTTGGCATAATGGCTATGTTGCTGGACTCCCACGTAGTCGA
Source organism: Tupaia tana (assembly GCA_026018925.1). Classification (NCBI taxonomy): domain Eukaryota; kingdom Metazoa; phylum Chordata; class Mammalia; order Scandentia; family Tupaiidae; genus Tupaia; species Tupaia tana. The sequence goes on along the minus strand of JAKSZU010000003.1, from coordinate 161,562,533 downwards.
CTGCAGTTTGAGTCCTGGACTGGTGGCTTAAACTCACGCCCAAGATCCCAAGAGGAGATTGGAAGAGAAGGGATTGTGGCGTGGCCATCCCCCCGGGGGGTGATTTCTCACTTTCTATCTCTCTTTCTCTCTGTCTTTCTGGCGAGTGTATGCACTCTAGAGCAAAAACCTCTCCAAAAAAAAGAATAAATTTAAATAAAACAATTCTTTTTAAAAAAAAACTTATTATTTTGAGATAATTTTGCATTTTTAGGAGAGTTGCAAAATTGGTACAAAGAATTCCTTTATACCTTTTAAACACTTTTCCCTAATGTAGATGTCTCACTTGCATTCATTATAGTACACTTAAAACTAAGAGATTAATGGTAGTTATAATGTTATTAGCTGTATGCTTTTTAGATTAATCAGCTTTCCATTAATGTTCTTTTTCTGTTATAGGACCTAGTGTAAGGTCCTGCAACAGCCTTTCTGTGTAAGACTCAACTGCATTGTATTTAGTTGACAGGTCTGTCGGTCTGTCTATCTATCTGTCTATCTTTTCTTTTTTTAAATTTTTTAGAGGTTTTTGCTATAGGGCTCATGTGTTCGCCAGAAAGACAGAGACAGAGAGACAGAAAGCAAGAAATCATCCCCTGGGGGGGATGGCCACGCCACAATCCCTTCTCCTCCATTCTCCTCTCGGGATCTTGGGCATACATGCACATGTGCCCGGCGTGAGTTTAAGCCACTGGGTCTGGGACTTGAACCGCAGTCGACTACATGGGAGTTCAGCGAAATAGCCATTACACCAACTGCCAGTCTGACAGGTCTCTTTAAACATGAAACAAACTTACAGCTGTAGCCCAGCGCTGCACTACTCTATGTGTGGTTCCTTTTGGTTGTAGCCTTATAGTATCCAATCAGAACAGTTTTCTTAAGTTACCATTATGTAGCCTTTTGGGTCTAGTTTCTTTAAATTAGAATAATTCATTTAAAAGTCATCTACATTGCTACATGAATAAATAGTTTGTTGCTTTTTTTGATGAAAGTGAACTTCACATAACATAAAACTAACCATTTAAAAGTAAACCATTCAGGCCAGCCTTATCACCTGGTGGTTAAGGGAGCCAGATCCCACATGGCTGACCACAGTTCGAGTCCCAGCCCCAGTGGCTTGAAAAATACACCAGGCACATGTGTGTGTGCCAAAATTCTGACAGGATAGAGAAACGGAGAAGGAGTCACAGTGGGACTCATGCCCCATTGAGGGGTGCTTCTCCTTATCCCGCTATCTCAGACGAGTGCCGTGTCCTCCAGCAATTGGGGAAAAAAGAAAAAGTTAAACAATTCATTGGCATTTAATGCATTCACAATGTTGTGCCACCACCACCCCTAATTCCAAAACATTTTCATCACTTCAGAACCAAACCCTGGACCCATTAAGCAGTTATTCTGCGTTCCTTCCTCCCACAGCCACCCCAGCCCCAGCCCAGCCCCAGCCTCTGGCAGTCACTAATTTGTTTTCTGTTTCTGTAGCTGTACCTAGTACGGGTCTTCCGTGTGGCTGGAAGTCTAGCATGACCTTGTATCTGGCTTCTTTCACTTCAGGTCACATTTGCAGAGTTCCTCTGCATTGCAGCATGTAGCAACACTTTCTTTAAACTTTGTTTTTAATTACATATATTTACGGTTAAGTATATGTAATAAAATTTGCTACTTTAATCATGTTTAAGTGTAAAGTTTAGTAGCATTAGTTACATTCACAATATTGGGCAACTTCACCACTATCTATTTCTAAAATGTACTCATCACCCTAAATAGAAACTCTGTATCTATTCACCAATAACTCCCATTCCCTTCTCCTCCCAGCGTCTGGTAACCTTTCATCTACTTTCTGTGTCTGAATTTGTCTGTTCAGGATATTTCGTAGACATGATATGAGTTCATACAGTATTTGTCCTTTCACATCTGGCTTATTTCAAAGCGTAAATGTTTTCAAGGTTCATCCGTGTAATAGCCTGTATCAGAACTTCATTCCTTTTTCTGGCCGAGTAGTATTCCATTGTATGAATATACCACCTATTATTTATCTGTTCACCTGATGGTGGACTCTTGTCCTGTTTTCCCCTTTCGGTAGTTGTTAATACTGCTGTGAACACTGACATACAAGTATTTTTGGAGTCCCATTTTTTAGTTCATTTTATTATTTACCCAGAAGTGGAGTCACTTGCTAACTACTGGTCTGGAATGTGTATCTAACTACTGGTCTGGAATTTGTTTTCTGCATCATATGGAATTCAACACTTTATTGGAAAATAGCAAGCCGAATTCCAAAGTGGTTAGACCAGTCTTGATAATACTTTGCTTTATCAGATTTTAAAATTTTTACCAATTTCGTCAATGTGGAATGGTGTTTCATTGTGATTTTACTGTGTATGTCCTGGTTTCTAATGATAACGAACACATTTTAACATGTTTACAAGCCACTGAGGTTTCTTGGAGTGCCTCTCTATTAATGTTACTTGGTATTGCCAAATAATGACTCTCTTTGTGTGTTTCTGCAGAACAAATAGTGGAGAAAGATGAAGGTCCATATTATACTCACCTGGGATCTGGCCCCACGGTCGCCTCTATCCGGGAACTCATGGAGGAGCGGTGAGTGATTCGCAGACACCCAGGGAGAAGTGGTCGAGTTGTCAATGGAATATGGACTCTAAGCCCCTCTCATTTCGGTTGCCTTGTACTAGGCCACACAGACGCCAAGCCCTCATCTCGGAAGGGAGATTGTGGGATTCTCACTTTTGGTGCTTTCTGAGTTTCTTGAGATTCTGTCATTGGGTACCTGCGTGCGCCCAAGACAGAGAAAGAGGGAAAGTGAGGAATCACCCCCCAGGGAGGTTGACCACTCCACAATCCCATCTCCACCATTCTCCTTGTAGGATTTCGGGCATGCACACACATGTGCCAATATGTTTTTTAAGCCATTGGGTCTGGGACTCGAACCAGTCAGCCTTGTGGGATCTACTACCTTCACCACCACACCTGCTGGCCCACTTCTGGGTTTCTTTCCACCTACAGGCGTGCACTCCGTATGCCCCTCCTCTCTCTCTTGAAGTGTTTTTATTGAAGGAAAGTGGTTATTCAAGAGGACTTCAGAAAGTTTGTGGGAAAATGGGATTCAAGTATGAGTTTATTTTGGTGCAGACATCTTAAAATACACGCATTTTATTTATATATATATATGTGTGTGTGTGTGTGTGTGTGTGTGTGTGTGTGTATATATATATATATGTATATATATATATATATATATATATACAACACATTTCCCATGAAATTTTGAAGCCTCCTCATGTATGTTTTCTAGAGTTAGTTTCTCTCTGTTTTCTTTTTCTTTTTTTTGGAGAGGTTTTGCTATAGGGCTCATGCACTCGACAGAGAGACAGAGAGAGACAGAGAGACAGAAAGTGAGAAATCACACACCCCCCCCAGGAGGGGGATGGCCATGTCGCAATCCCTTCTCCTCCATTCTCCTCTTGGGATCTTGGGCACGCACGCACATGTGCCCGGCGTGAGTTCAAGCCACCGGGTCTGGGACTCGAACTGCCGTTGGCTACATGGGAGTCCAGCGACATAGCCATTACGCTCACTGCTGGTCCCTAGAGTTATTTCTCGCAGTGTGGCTTTTACTGGTGACCTTCACCTGGTTATTGCTGCATGTCGTCTGGCCTCTGTGCCTCTGTGTGGTTCTGTACATTGGTAGTTAGATCTAAAAGCCTGATTGGAATCAAGCTGGTTTGTTTTTCTTTTTTTCTTTTTTTCCAAAACTGCTTCATAGGTGATGTTTTAGACCTCCACGAGGAGGGGTGCGATGGCTCCTCTTTAGTGGGATCCTGTTCACATTATCGCCTGAATTCTAGCCATGATCCTAGATGTCTTTTACAGCTTTCTTGATTTCTTTTTTTTTTTTTAAGAGAGGTTTTTTTTTTGTTTTTTTTTTTTTTTTGCTATAGGATGTGTGTGTGTTTTCCATGGAGACAGAAAGAGAGAGAGACAGAAAGTGAGAGATCACCGCCCCCCCCCCCCCGGGGGGGTGCAGTGGGAGTGGCCATGCTGCACTCCTTTCTCCATTCTCCTCTTGGGATTTTGGGCACACACTCACAGGCTCCCAGAGTGAGTTTCAAGACGCTGGGTCTGGGACTCAAACTGCAGTCAGTTATGTGGGAACCCAGCGACGTAAACATTACGCCATCTGCTGGTCCCACTTTCTTGATTTCTTTTTTTTTTTTTTTTTTTTTTTTTTTTTGGAGAGATTTTTCACTATAGGGCGCGTGCGCTTGCCAGACAGACAGAGACAGAGAGATAGAAAGTGAGAAATCACCCCCCAGGGGGATGGTCACGCCGCAATCCCTTCTCCATTCTCCTCTCGGGATCTTGGGCACGCACGCACACGTGCCCGGCGTGAGTTTTAAGCCACCGGGTCCGGGACGCGAACCGCGGTCGACTACGTGGGAGTCCAGCGACATAGCCATTACGCTAACTGCTGGTTCCCGACTTTCTTGATTTCTTATATGACGAAATATGCTCTGGGCTCACGTTGTACAATTACCCACGAAATCGTGGCTTCTTTTGTTGACAGAAAAGGCATTCCGAAAACAAACTCTGGGTACCAGGGTGCTCACTGCTATAATGGGCTGTTCATTATTTTTAGGCTCATTTCAATAAAGAGCTTAAAGCATATGTAGGGATTTTAAAATTTTTGTTATGGTTTAGTGATTAAATATATCATGAGTTTATATTGGTACTCCCAATTAAAATTCAAGATGACAGTGTTTTTATTTAACATGCATTTTTTTTTTTAATTAGTTCATTTAGCTCGAGACTTTAACCTGCATGTACGTGTCCACGCCAGGCAGTGTGTGCTCTGAGTCCCAGCCTGTGGAGAGGTCCCCTGGCTCTGGCTGAGAGCATGGACCCTCGCGCTAGACTGGGGTCCCATCCTGGCCCCCGCCACTTGCTGCTGAGACCTCTCCTCCTCCTCCTCCGTTTTCTTATCCGCATAGTGGAGACGATGACGAGAGCGCACACGTACGGGAGTGTTGCGAGTCTGACCGGAATTGGCGTACGGAACACACGGTGTTTGCCGTGAGCACGGAGGCGGACAGTCGTCTGCCTCACATCCACACGTACTGATTGCACTCGTGTCGTAGTATGAAGGCAGGCCAGCCACTGCAGTACAGCGGTGACACAGTGTCCTGCAGAGCTGAAATGTAGCCAGCTGCAGGTTCAGGTCCCAGACTGGCCTGAAAACACCTGGGCTCACCTGCATGCCCACGGTCCTGAGTGGCTGGGGAAGAGGGTCTTGGCACGACGAGACCTTGTCAAGGTGCTTCTCTGTCTGTCTTCTTCCCCCTCCGTCCTCCTTCCCCTCCCCCTATCCCATGTGTATGCATATGCTCTCTCTCATAAAAGAAGAAGAAATGAAAAGGTGACACAGACATAGGTGTTTTGCTGATATGCACACACACTGATGCGTGGAAAGCCGAGTAGCTTAGCGTGTCTCCAGATTTGGGAACCAGATTTTGTCTGACCAGGGAGGCCAAACTAATCTTGTCACTGTAACAGGGAACATGATTTTGAACTTAATAACTGTAACAGCGTCTCTGAGTGAATAGGCGATAAGGCAACTGGTGATCTGTGGTAATCACTCTTAATGTCCTACCATCTGGAAATATTTGTATTCAGAAAAGCATTTGGTCAAAGACTCACTATAAATCCAAGCCTGATTTAAAGAGCATTTCTGGGGCCAGCAGGCGTTGTAGTGGTTGGGGTGCTGGACTCCCACATGGCCGACTTCAGTTCAGGTCTCAGATCCAGCAGATTAAGACTTATGCCAGGGCCAGGAGGTGGCGTGGTGGCCGAGGTGCTAGACTCCCATCTGGCTAACCACGGTTCAAGTCTCAGACCTAGTGGCTTGCTTTCTCACTTTCTCTCTTTCTCTTTCTGGTCAAATTTAAAATAATAATAATAACAACAACAAATGGCAATTAATAAATCTTAAAGGAAAAAAAGACTCATGCCAAGTGTGTGTATGTACATGCCCAATATCCCAGGAGGAGAATGGAGGAGAAGGGATCGCGGCGTGGCCATCGCGATTCTGGGGGAAGGTGTGATTGTTCATCTTCCCTCTCACTGTCTCTTTCTGTCTCCCTCTGGCAAGCTCATACATGTTCCCTATGACCAAAACCTTTAAAATATAAATAAATAAACAAATGAATAAAAGGCATGAGAGCAAAACCGATCTAAAATAGTGCATCTTGTGAATGTGTCCGAACGCGTGCCATGTGTGTGTGTGTGTGTGTGAAGTTACCAGGCTGGAGCAGAGGCAGCATTTTGACCATGCTTTTTTCTTTTCTCCTTTCTATCACGCACGCCTGTGTGGTTTTTGGTTTTTTTTAGACAGGCTCTTGCTGTCATGATCCTCAGTCTCCCAAGTAGCTTGGACTACCGGTATATACCGCCACACCCAGCTTTTTTTAAGGTTGAGCTGGGAATCGAACCTCAGCCTTCCATGTGGCCTTACTCTGCCAAGCAGCACCATCCTGTGTGTGCTGGGCCTGGCCAGTGGTTTTTATAAGGAATCTCAACACTGTTGGTTGTTTGCTGCAGGGGAGACAAATGCACAAGTTTGATCTGGAACAGGTGTTTTTGAAACAAGGATTAAGAGAAGTGATCGGCACAGCCATGATGGTGCAGGTGGGAGGACACCACTGCAAGGCAGGTAGGGCTGCATGAGAGTCCCGAGTTCAAGTCCTGACCCTGTCCTCACAGGCCATGCACCTACTTGTGGTCTTAGCTAGCTGGGAGGCTGGGGCAGGAGGACCGCGACCTACGTGTTTTCTCTTTCACTCCCTCCTGTATTCGCTTGCTCTCGTTTTAAATAAGTAAGTGGAGAGAGCCAGCAGGGGGCGTGGTGGTTAATCATGGACTTCCCACATGGCTGACTGCAGTTGGAGTCCCAGACCCATGGCTTGCAATTCAGGCTCATCACGTGTTCATGCGTGCCTGAAGTTCCAAGAGGAGAATGGAGGAGAAGGGGTTGCGATGTGGCCATCCCCCCTGGGGGTTGAGTTTTCACTTTTCCTCCCTCCATTTCTCTCTCTCTCGTGAGCGTACACACCCTATAGAAAAAGAACTGGGGGTGGGGAGCCAAGCCAAAATGATGTTGCAATTGCTGCAGACTGAGGCCGTATGGGAAGGCCTGGCTTCGAGTCTCAGCCCACCCTAAGCATTCCAGGTGTGGGGGTGTGCGCCTGCAACCCCATCTCACTAAAGGCTTGGACAGGAGGAGTAAGCGTGGCAAGACCCAGTCAGAATGCCTGTCTGTCTCTTCCTCTCTCCTCTTCCCCCCATCATTAAAGAGAGAGAGAGAGAAATAGTCATAAAGTTGAGGTTTGTCTTTTTGTTTTTCATTGGTTTAAAAATAACAGTCAACTGTAGAGTCTTCAGAAACTGAGCCAAGAGAGGAATTCCTCCCAGGACCAAGAATACTTGTGATTTTCCTCAGCAACTGGTGTATTTTTATCTTAAGGCCCTTGTAAACTATGGAACAGATTGCGTTTCCATCTTTATGTTGGCTGCTCATGAGCTTCGAGCCAGAATTATGTACCCCGTTATGAGAAATGCTGTTTCTCCTCCTTGGCCATGGCATTCTATTCGGGTTCGCTCCTGCCTTCTTGACATAGCCCTAAGGGGTCCATTACATAAGCTTTTTAGATTCTTCATGTAATAAGATGTCCCAGGCTCATCTCTCGAAAGCACACACAACCCTCTGCCGTGCCAGCATATCTGACTGTCTCCTCCTTGACGCTGCTGTCACCTGTTACCTGTATCATGTAGACATCTGCTTACCGTCCCTTCTGGAACAAGGAGAGGAATGAATGATTGGTGATCCCCTGGCGGGGGGTCTGGTTTATGGACGGTCCAGGCTGCCTCTCCCCACAGACCTCTCCCCTGACCTCTCTGCAGAACCACTCTGTTGTCAGGAGTCAGTAAAGGTGGGGAGGGAAAATAAACTGAAATCCAATAGACACCGGTGCATTAGCATCTCTGGCAGAGATGTGTAGAAATTGGAGGAGCTTGCGAGCAAATCTTAAAATATCCGAAATCATTTACGGGCTTCATACCCCACTGAGTACCCAGGTCCTCGTTGTCGTAGATAACTGGAGTCAGTTGTCAATGCCCCAGTGGAGAAGGAGAGTCTGTATGCTCTCCCTGTGAATGGGGTTCTCTGCAGCCTAGGAGTGCATTAAAAGCTTGTTCTAGAAACAAGCACCAACACTATGCTGGCACGTCCTCTGCTTCGGGGGAGCTGGCTGCATTACTGTAGTGGAGACGGCCTTGAAGGAGCATGCCCTGCAGCAGCGGTCGTCAGACGGAGCAGGAGTCAGAATCTGCTGAGGGCCTGGGAAACCACAGGCTGCTCCTTCCGTGTCTCTCTTCCTGCTGGGCTGGGGCGGCACCCAGAGTCCACCTGGTGTTCCTACCAAGTTCCTGGGGAGTGTCGATGCAGCTGGTCTTGGGACATCCTCGGAGAGCCGCGGCCTAAGATCACCAGTTCCCTTTTAGATTAGGTCTTCAGCCTGGCCCTGCAGCCCTGGTTTAGGAGTTGTTCTGTACACTAGAAGGGCTTCTTCGGGATAGGACAGGAAGTAAGATATTTAAGAAGAAAGAGCTGGGCTGGCAGGTGACGTGGAGGTTAAGGATGCTGGACTCGCACATGGCTGACCACGGTTCAAGTCCCAGACCTGGAGGCTTGCTGTCTCACTTTCCTTCTCTCTCTCTCTCTCTCTCTCTCTCTCTCTCTCTCTCTCTTTCTCTTTCTCTCTCTCTTCCTCTCTGATAAAATTAAAATAAGTATGTAAATAAATAAATCTAAATGAAATAATTCTCAAAATAAAAAAAAGAAGAAAGAGCTACAGTGAGAGCTGATTGGTTGTCTTTAAACACAGAGAATATTCAGTTCTTTTTTGTTTTTGTTAAAGGTGCAGCATATTAGGCAGTGCGTGGCTCTGTTATTTGCTCTCTCATGTGAAGTTCAGTGCAGAACGCGTTCCTCGAAAGGGCAGGATGGCGGGGAAGGACCGGTGGAAAGCCTGTGTCCTCAGCTCACCCTCCTGTGAGGGACACTGGTTCTTCAGTCAGAGCGGTGCAGTCACTTGCGGCTGCTCTTTTCCACAGGAGTCCCCAGGACGCCGCAGGCCCACGCTCTGCACTTGGGGGTGGCTTTCTGACAACTGTTTATTGAAATGAAAGCCGTCCAGGAACCAAGCAGAAGCAGTCCTAGCTGACCGTTTCCTCTTGACCCAGACCCCAGTATATAAACCCCTCCGAGTCCTGTTTCCATACAGTGTCTACATGGGACCGTCAGGGCCTCAGTTTTAACGAGGCAATTCTCAGAAACGCTTTTCACCCCTTTACTAAGAGAATGAGTGAAAGACAGAGCAAGGAATTCAGAAGAACCTTAGAGGGGCCAACAGGTGGTGTGGTGTGGTGGTTAGGGTGCTGGACTCCCACGTGGTCAACCACAGTTCCAGTCCCAAACCTGGCAGCTTGCTTTCTGTTTTTCCCTCTCTTTTTGTCTCTCTGGTGAGCATGCATTCCCTATAGCAAATTTTAAAATAAAATAAAATAAAATAAAATCTTAGATCAGCATTTTTTAAAAAAGGACTAGCTTTGTGGTACAGTGCTAGTGCACTGCTCAAGAGATGCTGGGTTCAAATCCCTGGCTCAGTCAGCTTGAAACACACCAGGCATGTGCCTGAGCCCAGGGTACTGGAGGACTGGCGCAAGGGGATCGCAGCGTGCCCAGACCCTGTGGAGGATGTCTGTCTCTCTCTGTCTCTGTCTCTCTCTCTCCTCTCTACCCCCTGCTCTCCTCTCCCTCTTCCTCCCTCCCTTTCTCTCTTCCATACACAGATACATGTATTCTATCATGAATAAAGAAAAAAATTTAAGTCCTTGTTCTCTCTTTCAAGTACAAAAATGAAACAAAAGAGTTTTAAAGGCTAAGAGTGAACAAAGCTCTCCAGCAATTATTCTTCCCAGAAGAAACTTTGAAAATTAGAGTTTGATGCTTACCTTTCCATCTTTCTAAGCATTTACAGAGATGTGTGTATGTAGAGTGAGACCAAGTCACTCAGGGTCAGTGGTGATAGGTCCGTTCTTCACAGCTCGCCTCCCCTCGCTTTCCTCCATGTCAGTGCACACAATCCCATCTAATCGTTTCTGAGAGCTGTAGTTTCCCATTGTATGAAACTTGATTTCATTTTGCTGTAAAATTTATTATATTTCATTTAGCCAGACCCATGCTGGTCAATTTTTTTTTTTTTTTTTGAGAGGTTTTTTGCTATAGGGCGCATGCGCTTGCCAGACAGAGGGAGACAGAGAGACGGAAAGTGAGAAATCACCCCCCAGAGGAGATGGCCACACCGCAATCCCTTCTCCTCCATTCTCCTCTTGGGATCTTGGGCATGCACGCACACGCGCCTGGCGTGAGTTTAAGCCACCGGGTCTGGGACTCGAACCACGGTCGACTACATGGGAGTCCAGCGACATAGCCATGATGCTAACTGCTGGTTCCATGCTGGTCAAATTTTAAAAAATAAATAAATAGATAGATAGAGTTGAATAAAAATAATTCTTTTTTTTTTCCCTCTTTTTTTGGAGGGGTGTGTTCCCTCTCTCTGGCAGTGCACTTGCCCTATAACAATTATATTTTTAAAAATAATTATTTTATTTAACTTTATTTTTCTATTTAAATGTGATCAGAGACTGGGGAGAAAGAGAAAGAGAAAGCTGCCAGGTCCAGAATTCAGACCAGGGTCGGCCATGTGGGAGTCCAGAGCCCTTAACCACCATGCCACCTGCTGGCCCCATATAAATAATTCATTTAAAAAATTACAAAATAATAATAAATACAATAATACATACAATAACAATAATAAATACAGAAATAACATTACAAAATAATAATTCAAAGAAACATTAAAGATAAGAATGAAGTAAGATGAATTTTACATTATTAAAAGTAATTTTTGGGCTCTTCCCTCATGCCAGGAACTTTAAAACACTTAAAATAACGTGCTGGGACTAGATGATGGGAGAGTGGTGACACAACTAGGAAGGGCCCTGGGTTCGTGTCTCAGGACCCCCCTGAGCGTCCGCGGTGCTCACACACGTGCCTGAGGTCTGGGATGGCCGTCGAGGTGGGTTATGGCGTGAAGACTCTATTGGAGTACTGCCTCTGTCTTTCTGTCTCTTATGGAAGAAAATGAAACTTTGAAGAATGTACTTCCCTGGATTATCATTTTTGTTTTCCAAGTCTAGGAAGTAGGGACCGTTTTTATCTATTCTACAGATGTGAAAACTGAGGCTTAGGGAAGGCCAGTGATGTGGCTACAGTGTACGGCACGGGAGGGGCCGAGCTGGTTCTCCAGCCTGTCTGCCTGGCCTCCAGGGCTGTGTTCTCCATTTTTGCCATCAGGTAGTTGTGCGGCCAGAGCAGTTCATTTCTGGAGCCAAAAGTTCCTTACGTCTGAAAAAGGCATGGTTGGCTGGGTGACCTCAGAGATCTGGAACTCTGAAGCCCCGATTGTGTCTGTGCGTGTGGGCCAGGCAGGGTGGGTGTGCAGGAACCGGACATGCTTCCTGTCCAGGAGAACCTTGGAGCCCATGTTTGTGCTGGGTAGGGTCCCCTCCTTCAGCCTCAGCTGTTTGTCCTTATCACATTCAAATGTTAGCTGAGAGTTATAGAAAGAGAGCAATAAAGGCCCTCCCTGGGACCAGCAGTTGGCATAATGGCTATGATGCTGGACTCCCATGTAGTCGACTGCAGTTTGAGTCCCAGACCTGGTGGTTTAAACTCACACTGGGCATGTGCGTGTGCGTGCGTGCCCAAGATCCTGAGAGGAGAATGGAGGAGAAGGGATTGCAGCGTGGCCATCCCCCCTGGGGGGTGATTTCTTGCTTTCTGTCTCTCTCTCTCTTTGGTGAGCGCATGTGCCCTATAGCAGAAACCTCTCAAAAATGTATAAATAGCTAAATCTTAGGGCAGCTCAGCTCCCAGGGCTGAGTACCAGTGCCTGTGTTAGCCGGTGGTCTCAGGACTGTTCCCAGATGCTTGGACGCAGTAATCAGGGACATTCTGCTTGGCTGTTCCTTTGCCCTGGCACAGGGGGTGGCCAGAAGGCTGGGAGCAGAGAAGGGGCCTGGAAGTGGCCACTGTGCCTGCAGGGCCTGTGGGCACAGAGCACTCTCACCTTTGTCTCTCCCGTGTCACTCCCACAGTAGCTGCAAACCCCAACGGAAGCACACTGAGGCTTGCCTTCTAACCAGAGCTCTCCTCCTCGAGGTTCCGCTGTGCTAACCATGGCTTCCGTCTCCCTTCGCAGGTATGGAGAGAAGGGGAAAGCCATCCGGATCGAGAAGGTCATCTACACCGGGAAGGAGGGGAAGAGCTCCCGGGGCTGCCCCATTGCAAAGTGGGTGAGTACTGAGCCCTGGCAGTCGAGGCTGGGCCTTGTCTCCTGACCTCGCTAGCCAAGCAGGCTGGGCCAGGCTGGGGTGGGTGGTAGGACATAGTTATTTACTGTTGGGGACCCTCGGAGCTGGGGTCTGATACCTCGTTGGGAACCTTTTTGCCTAGCCTCGGATTTTCCCTCATCTTGATCAAGTGCAAGCCCCTGGGTCCTGGGCTGGCCCGGGAATGTGTTAGGCCTGTTTCTCAGCCCATACTGTCCCTGTGGTTCACAGCTGTAGGGGTAGAAGGGGACACTGGAGCTGCCGTCATGACACTGCTGGGCCCCACTGTGGACTCTGTCTCCTCTTCCTCCACTGTGTGTTTTGGCGCTGCCAGCGTGCCTGTCTCCTGCTTGGTTGGTCATGGGCCAGCCATGGCCTGCCTTAGTTCTGAGCTGCTCTCTCCCACTGGGCAGCCTGGGCATCTCAGCAGGGAGGATGTCGGTGACTTAGGCCCCAGTTCACCAGAACACAGTTCTTGTGACCTTGACCTTCGGGTCCCTAAAGAGCTCTTCACAGAGTGGAGGGTCTGCTCTGCGGAGTGTGTGCCCAGGAGCAGCAGCGAGGTCCATCAGGCCCTGTGGGGGGCGCTGTACTGGGCTTGTGGGGGCAGGAGTACACGAGGAAGACGAAAGCTCAGCCCTGGTGTTCAGGCTGTTCAGGCTCTAGGTGCGTAGCTGAGGCTTGAGAGCCAGATTCTGGCCCAAGAGGTGTGAGTGCCAAGGGGAACGCTCAGGCTAGGTCTCCCCAAGAAAGGGGTGTTCGTGGGGCTGTGGATAGTGGGCCGGGTAAATGGGCCGGAGGAGGGTCGATGCGTTCTGGGGAGGACAGTCATGTAGGAAAGACACAGAGGCTGAGTGTGGCCGGCCGGTAAGACACTCTGCACGTGTCCATCTGCACACATGCCTGCCGTCGTCCGGCACATACCTCATGCCTTCACGTCTTTGTATTTAGTAAAAACAAAAGGTGTCTGGGCTTGAACTACACAGCCGTGTTTAGAAAATTTCAGTCAGCATTGCAGAATTATATACCACCAAAGGATCTGGAACCACTGAGCACGTTCACAGGTATGAAGGATGGTTTCCCCACCCGCTGGAGAGTCTTTGCAGTGGGACATCTGATGTGCCTGATCGGGGCGGGGGCTTAGCTCCTCAGAGCGCCCATCAGGAAAAGGACATCAGCCGTGGCGTGGCCGCTTCCCCCTTTTCCAGCTGATTCGTGCCGTCATTGAGAAATTCCAAAGTCTTGAGCAGGAACTTTTCCAGCTTCAAAGAAGTTGGCCCCTTAGAGAGAGAAGGGGGCAGCCGGCAGTGGGGTTGGCACCAAGGAAGAGAAGATGAGTTCCAGGCCCGACAGGCAGATGCCGAAGCGCTAACTCTGGCCAGGGCTGTACAGCTCCAGCGAGGGCCAGGCAGAGCACGCTGGCCTAGAGACGGCTGCCCAGTTGCGGGGGCTGTGAGAGGGTGCAGACTGACGGAGGGAGGAATTGGGCCCCCGGTTCTTCGGTCCTCAGGCCTGTGGACTAGTGGCCCCGCACAGGGTGGCATGCATAGCACAGCAGACTTGAGGGTTGTGTTCAAGAATGGGGGAGCTCCTGGTGTCGCTGAACCTGGTGGGTGATGCATTGGAGAGAATGCAGAGCAACAGTTCCCAGAGGGGGAGATCCCATGTCTAGTGAGTAAAGGAAATGGAGGGGGAAGAGTCCATTATTTTTTTAGAGAGATTTTTGCTATAGGGCATGTGCACTTTCTGGAGACACAGACAGACAGAGCGAGAAAAATCACCCCCCAGATGGCCACACCACAATCCCTTCCCCTCCATCCTCCTCTCAGGATTTTGGGCTCACATGCATAGGCATGTGTTTCAAGCCACTGGGCCCAGGACTAGAACCGTGGTCTGCCAAGTGGAAGTCCCGTGCCACAGGCACTATGCTACCTGCTGGCCTCAATGTGTTTTAAAGCTTATTTAGTTATCTCATGAAAGAGAGAGAGAGACAGACACGCATGCTCAACAAGGTCTCACACTGCAGTCCCTGCACCACTCCAAGGCTCCCAGCCAGCCAGGGTCATGGGCACGCAAGATCGGGGAGACCAAGCCCCAGTCTTCCATGCCGATCCAGCACACTTGAATAGCATGCTGCTGCCGTGCCACTGAATGGGCCAGGGAGTCATTTCTATGGGAAAAACAAATGGATGGTAGACCACACAACTTCTTTTATTTTTTTAATTGTATTTTATTTGTAAGACCTTATCATGCTGTGTTCTTGCTGTGTTGCAATCCTCCCGACTCAGCCTCCTGAGTAGCAGGGACCACAGGCGTGCACCACCACACCCAACTCTTTCAGATAGGGTCTCACTTTATCACTGCTGGGCCAACTCTCGGAGGGGCCAGGGATTGAACCCAGGCCATCCATTGGCCATAACCTCCAGAGCAACAGCGTCTAGCATGCCAAGGCCCCTGGGCTGATCACAGAACTGTTACCATGGTGGAAAATAGTGCTGAGGGTCTTTTCTTCTCCTCCAGTGCAGTGGACTTCAGGGTTTTTTATTTGGCCACATAGCTGCCAAATACCCTGTGTTTTGGTGGAAGGACTTCTCTAAAGACTCCCACCTCCCATGGAGCTTGGAGAGGAGGTGACCCACAAGCACAGAGGAGGGCACGTTCTTCTGGCATCCAAAGCAGTGCCCCATGGCCACGCCACCTCCCATGGGTCTGGGTCTCCCGCCCAGCAGGGCTCACATCTGTGTTCACGGCCTCGGACACCCTCCCCACCCCTAAGCAGTCTCTTCAGCCAGAAGCAGTGTGTCTGGCAAGCTCTAGTCTTGACTGGATTTGGGGGACAGATTCAAGGCACGGCATGAAGGCCCAGCGAGTGTGCGTTGAGAGCACGGTGTGAAAAAACAGTAGGTGAACCCAGGGGGCCCTCTGGCCAGCTCCAGTTTTAAGGTGACCTGTACTGTGAGTTACCGAAGATGCTGTGTCAAGGAGGGAGAGGGGACCTGGTAGCGTCCCAGAGGCTCAGAATAAATGCCAGAAATAAACATGGCACACAGCACAGATGGGCCGTTGGTAGAAGACCCTTGGAAGCGCCATTTGGCCCAGTGTGTGACAGTAACGGAGGGCAGAAGGCAGGTATTTGAAGGTCCCTCGGGGCACAGTAGCGTAGACTTCCTGGGGAAACTCCATGGGTGGGAATTATGGGAGGACAGTCTTTGGTTTCAGCTGGGTGTTGTGCTGCTCTCGTTCAGTGCTCAGGAAGTCCCTGCCCACGCTTGGTGGGTCGATGACTCCGTGACAGCGTGTGCACCGACTGTGTCGCCATGCTCGGGTGTCGGGGTGTTCATGCCTTCAACTCTATACCTGTGTGCCTTTCATCCTGCTGCGTAGGGAGCCCCTCTCTGCTGCTTTCTTACAGTTGTTTTAGTGGCACTCGTCGGCCTGTGAGGCTGTGGCCACAGACTGTCTAATGACCTTGGTGTGCTTGTCACTCAGAGAGTGGAAGTGCCATGGCCTCAGTCACAGCTGTGGCTGGTCGAGTGTCTCTCCATGTGCTCGGAACATGGCCCATGAGTGCAGTGAGCAGTGAGCTGCCCTGGGCGGTGAGGGGGTCAGCCATGGCACCTTGAAAAGCCTGGGCACAGGACTACTGTCTCATCACTGTCCACAGGCACCCACATGTCCGGCTCAGTCTGCGGGAAAGCAGGCAGGATGTTGTGGAGGATGTTTCAACACAGTTTGCAACTTTGTGTTGCGTTCACGTGCTGCCAGTTTTCAAGATACAGTTATTTTTTTGAGAGGTTTTTGCTATAGGGCACGCGCTTGCTGGAAAGACAGAGACAGAGAGACAGAAAGTGAGAAATCACTCCCCAGGGGGGATGGCCACGCCACAATCCCTTCTCCATTCTCCTCTCAGGATCCTGGGCACGCACAAACACGCACCCAGCGTGAGTTTAAGCCTCCGGGTCCAGGACTCAAGCCATGGTCGACTACACAGGAGTTCAGCGACATAGCCATTACACTAACTGCTGGTCCCTCAAGATACAGTTTTAAAAACAAGGGGCGGTCTGCCTCAGCGGGGAGGCGCTGTGCCTGGCGTGCTTTGGAGCAGAGACTCGCAGCCTGAGGTGTGTTGTGTTGGACGTGTAGAGTACCCTTCACAGGTGGGAGGAAATCCACACGTGCTGCAGCATGGAGGGACCTCGAGGACACCACGCTGCGTGAAACTAAATCAGAAGGTCAAATCCAAAAGTTACAGAAGGACACATACTGTGTATGATTCTACTTATGTGAGGTACCTAGAAGAATAAAATCCAGAGACAGAAAGTAGGCACTGGCCAGAGGGGAGAATGGGAAGTTATTGTTAGACAAATACAGTTTCAGTTTTGCAAGATGAAGAAGTCCCAGAGAGATGGGTGGTGGTGATGGCGGCACAGCAGTGTGAATGTCACTAAAAGGTACACTTAAAAATGGTTAAAATAGGGGGACCAGCAGTTAGTGTAATGGCTACGTCGCTGGGCTCCCACGTAGTCGACTGCGGTTCGTGTCCCGGACCCGGTGGCTTAAACTCACGCCAGGCGTGTGTGCGTGCGTGTCCAAGATCCCGAGAGGAGAATGGAGGAGAAGGGATTGCGGCATGGCCATTCTCCCTGGGGGGTGATTTCTCGCTTTCTCTCTCTCTCTCTCTCTCTCTCTCTCTCTCTCTCTCTGTGGCGAGCGCACGCGCCCTATAGCAAAAACCTCTAAAAAAAAAAAAAGAAAAGAAAAGAAAAGAAAAATGGTTAAAATAGGGATAGCAGATGGTGTAATGGTTCCGTCACTGGACTCCCACATAGTTGACTACAGTTTGAGTCCCAGACCCAGTGGCTTAAAGCTCATGCCGGGCACATGTGCGTGCATTTCCAAAATCCAGGAGGACAGTGGAGGAGAAAGGATTGTGGCGTGGTCATCCCCTGCGGGTGATTTTTCACTTTCTGGCTCTCCGTCTCTCCAGTGAGCACACAAACTATAGCAAAAATCTCTTTAAAAAAATTTTAAATAAGCCGGGCCAGCAGATGGCATAGTTGTTACATTCCTGGGCTCCCACATGGCCAACCCCAGTTGGAGTCCTGGACCCCATGTCTTGAAACTCTCGCCAGGTGCATGTGCGTGTGTGCCCAGGACCCAGGAGGAGGAAGGATTGCGGTGTGGCCATCCCCTCTGGGGCTGATTTCTCACTTTGCCTCTCACCATCTCCGTCTTTTCTCTCTAAGAGCGCCTGTGCCCCAAGGCAAAAACCTCTTTAAAAAAAAAAAGTTAAAATAGTAAATTTTGTTATGTAGATTTTAGTATGATAAAAATAAATTGAAATTAGTATGATAAAAATAAATTAATTAAATAAAAATAAATAAATGGTGGTTAAGGCTCTGGATCCTACACGGCTGACCTTGATGTGAGTGCTAGACCTGGTGGCTTGCTTTCTCACTTTTCTCTCTCTTTCTGTCTCTGCTGAGTGCACATACCCTATTGCATATTTTAAAGCAATAATAAATAAAATTAAAATAAACAGTTCTTTTTAAAAAATTGAAAGTGGTGCTCATATTTTTTTAATTTGCAGCAGGGTACGAGTGCTTACCGGGGGAGAAAGAGAGAGAGGGCGGAAAATGAGAAATCACCCCCTGGGGGGGGGGGGGGGGCGTGCACACAAATGCACCTGGTGTGTTTTCTTAAGCCACTGGTTCCAGGACTCAAACTGTAGTCTCCCCCAAATGAGATCCAGCCACCTTAACCATCATGCCATCTGCTGGCCCAGTGTTCATATTTTTAAAAGGGGATTTCATGTGAAAATCTGAATTCCCAATTTCTTGTAAAATCAGAAGAATTCACTATACTAGGCCAAAAGTCCCACCAGGTAGTGGTTGATGCATCCCCCTTTGATGGGCAGGTGCTCCTCACCCTGTCGGGTGCACTCCCCGGCCGGTCTCACCTCCGGCTCTCTTTCCTCGTTTGCATTGCCAGCCTGGCTGTCCTCGTGATGTCTCTGCGTTGTCACTCATGACCATGTCTGTGCAGCCCGGGCATCTTCTGACCCCTAGCTTGTTCCCCAAGGCCTGCTGGAAACAGCCACTCAGGTGTTCCGGAACGCTGTGACCTCAGTGTGTGCCTGTATAACTGGCCGGTAGACAACTGTCATGCCCATTCATCTCCTAGGTCACAAAATGTGAAAGTTTCTTATGACTTCTCTACCCCTCATCCCCTGCAGTCATGTGGTTCCAGCATCACAGTTCTCTTCAAAGTCTCAGGAATCCACTTCTTTTCCCGTCCCTCCTTACACACACGCACATACACCACCCTCTGCTGAGGTTTGGACTCATTTTGCTTGTGTTCACTCTGGTTTTCCAGCCAGCCTCCCTGTTGCCCTCCTCCTAACCATCCACTCCCCTTTCTAGAGTTTGAAACTGTGTACATCAGCCACCTGCTCACAGGCCTTTGTAGAGTCCCCACCCCAAGTCCTTGTCCCTCAGCTGCCACTCAGAGCCCTTCTCCACCTGCCCTCTTTGCTCCCCTGCCTGGTCACAGAATCACTTAGGATCCTTCAGGGATTCACACCTCATACCCAGTTCCCAGGGCCCTTGCACCAACACACCTATTTTTTCCCCTTTAGTCACGATAGAGCGGATGTGCAAAAGAGAGCGAGAGAGAATTGAGCTCCCTCCACGGGGTCTGGTCATGCCATAATCCCCGTCCTCAAGACCGGTCTTGGGCACTGGCGTCTGGTGTGTTTCGGGCTGACCACGTAGGGACTCGAACTGCAGTCTCCGTGTGGGATCTGGCTTCTCTTGAGCAGCGCAGCCTGCTGCACCGTGGAGCTGACCCTGCCCTGACATCTTTTTGTGAGTTTGGACAGTGTTGGGGGTGAGTGAGGACCTGGGTGTGAGGACATGGGATCCTAGCAGCAGGACAGTGCAGTGTCCAGCACCGTCGCCCGTTTTAGGAACAGCTTTGTGGAGAGAGAATGCATATACGATGCAGTCTGCCCATGTAGTGCCTGCAGGTCAGCGCTTTCTTGCTATATTGCTTTTTTTTAATTGTGGGAAACATGCATAACAAAATGCCGTTTTAACCCTTTTTTCACGTTAGGGGCCGTTAAGTACATTAACGCTGTCATGCAACTGTCACCACCATCTTTATTTACTTATTTATTTATTTATTTTATTTTGTTACTATCTTTAATTTGCTGTAGGGTATGTGTGCTCACCAGAGAGAGAGAAAACAGAGAGACAGAGAGAGAGAGAGAGAGAAAATGAGAAAGCAAGTCTGGGGCTTGAACCGTGGTCAACCATGTGGGAGTCCAGCGCCTTAATCACCACACCCTTGTTGGCCCCCCACCATCTGTTTTTCAAAACAGCTTCATTATCCCACGCCGAAACTCTGTACTCATTGACAGTGACTCCCTGGTCCCTCCCACCTGACCGCCCATCCACTCTCTGTCTCTCTGAGTAAACTCCAGGTACCTCACGTCGCTGGAATCATACACATGTCCTTTTGTGTCTGGCTGACTTCACTTAGCATCATATCCTCGGGGCTCACCCGAGGTGTAGCCTGTGCCTGGCTTTCCTTCCTTTTCTGGCCGGGCGATAGTCGCATGTATCTCCATGTCTGTTACCGGCCGCGGTGCCCCCGCCTTTGGCTGTTGTAAATAATGCTGATAATGCTGCAGTGAACACTGGCAGACAAGGACCCGAGCCCCTGCTCTCACTTCCCTGGGGTGTATTTCTGGAAGCGAAACTGCTGGATCATATGGTAACTCTATGTTTAGCTTTTTGAGAAACCGCCAAACTGTTCTCCACAGTGCTGGGCCCCTCGCTTTTTAACTGAAAACACACAGGTATGCAGCATTTTCTCTGCAAGTATTTTAGGGCAATGCAAAAACCTCTGATTCTGTTTCGGCTTACAGTTTTATCTGTGTATTTTTACTCCTAAGCCTATGTGCATCATTAGTAATTTAGACTTCGTAGTATTTTTTTTATTTTGCTCTCAACTATCTTTTGTGGGTTTTGTTCCCTAATTATAATGGCCTCTTAGCCGGTGTGGCTGCTGTTGCCAGGTTGTGGCGCCCCTCAGACACTATACCCTACAGTCCTGCACCCCCAGTCTGTGTGGCAGCAAGGGGCGTGTGGCACCCACACACAGGCGTGCTGGCTCACGGTGCTGCCCATGTCCCCACAGGTGATCCGCAGGCACACGCTAGAGGAGAAGCTGCTGTGCCTAGTGCGGCACCGCGCGGGCCACCACTGCCAGAACGCGGTCATCGTCATCCTCATCCTGGCCTGGGAGGGCATCCCCCGCAGCCTCGGAGACACCCTCTACCAGGAGCTCACTGACACCCTCCGGAAGTACGGGAACCCCACCAGCCGGAGATGCGGCCTCAATGACGAGTAGGTGGCGGGGCAGCCGTGTGCGGGAGCGTTGGGTCGGGGAAAGCTCTCTCCCTGCCTGGGCATGGTTTGTCCTGCAGAGAGGCCTGTGGTTGAGCAGCGCTCACTCACAATCCTGTCGGGGTTCTAGCCCTGGCCTGGCCGTCTGTCAGCTTGGCCTTGCTTCCCTGGTAAACCCACTCAGTGCTGAGGCTCTCACTATCAAGTGTGAAAATGTAGATTGGCCCCTCAAATATGAGATATCAGTGGTGTTTATAAAACCTACACTTAGCAGCGTTTTTTTCCCCCTTTTTAACTTTTTTAAAAATTGCTGTAATGGTGCATGCACTTGCCAGATAGAGGCAGAAAGGGAGTGAGAACCCCCACACCCTGGCGGGAAGATGCCCACACCTCATTTCTTCTCCTCCATTCTCCTCTCAGAATTCTGGGCACATGCACACGTGCCCAGCATGTTTTTTAAACCACTAGTCTGGGATTCAAATCATGCACTTAGGCATGCGGGATCCAGGCACCTTAACCACCGTGCCACCTAGCTGCCCCTTTTGCCTAATTGTATTTTTTCTTTTTTCTTTTTTTCTTTGGAGAGGTTTTTCGCTATAGGGTGCGTGCGCTCGCCAGACAGACAGAGAGAGACATAGAGACAGAAAGCAAGAAATCACCCCCCAGGGGGGATGGTCACGCCGCAATCCCTTCTCCTCCATTCTCCTCTCGGGATCTTAGGCACGCACGCACACGCGCCCGGCGTGAGTTTTAAGCCACTGGGTCCAGGACGCGAACTGCGGTCGACTACGTGGGAGTCCAACGACATAGCCATTACGCTAACTGCTGGTTCCCCCTAATTGTATTTTTATTACAGTATATTTACTTATAGTAAAATTCATTATTTTAGGGGTATAATGTAGAGACCTTTGATGAATGCGTACAGTCACGTAGTGACCGCCACCACCACCACCAGATAGAACAGTTCCCTCATGTCCCCAGACCTCCCCCCACCCCCGTGGCCTTCATTAGCAAGCCCCGCCCCCCGGCTCTCGGCACCCACAGATCTTGTTTTCTGCTTCACGGGTTTTCCTTTGCAAGAACGTCACATAAATGGGCTCATACAGCGTCGTCTTTCCAGTCTGGCTTTGGCCGAGCACAGTGGTTTGGAGGTCCATCACTGTGGGCGTGCGTGCCAGCGGCTCTCCTCTTTAGCCCTGAGTGGTATTCCACTGTGTGTGTGGATCACAGTGTGTTTATCTACTCCCCAGTTAGGGCATTGGCGTGGTTTCCAGATTTTAGTAAGCATTGAATTTTAATGTCAGCGTGTATTTGTTTAGTAACCTGTGTCAGGCCTGGGCTGTAGGAAACATGCATGTTTAAACCCTGAGGTTCACCTTTCCTGGTTGTGATCTGTTTAGAGCTAGTCAGGTCTTAATGAGAACAGTCGAGTGTGGTAGCATGTGCCTGTGATCCCAGCAGCTGAGGGGCTGAGATAGGAGGACTGCAACAGGGCAAGACCCTGTCTAAAAAGCACTACAGAAAAATTATTAAAGTTAAGACGAAGTGTAAACCTTGGTTTTTTTACTAGATTTCCCCCACTTTGTCTCAAACAACTCAGGGCGCCCCCAACAGACTGTGGGTTACACCTGGCTCGGGTGGGGGAGAATAGGTTGCTCAGAGCTGGCTTCGTACTCCTGGAAGCTTGTGCAAGGAGTAGGGGGCGGGGAAGGGTAAGACTCAGTCGCTGGGAGGCTGGCAAACACCAAGCCTCTGCAGGACCTCCCGTCCAGGGAGGAGGAACACGCCAGGACAAAGGTAGATGGCACCTGTGTGCCTAACCCGGGCCTTGCGTTGCAGCCGGACCTGCGCTTGCCAAGGCAAAGACCCCAACACCTGCGGTGCCTCCTTCTCCTTCGGTTGTTCTTGGAGCATGTACTTCAACGGGTGCAAATACGCTCGGAGCAAGACGCCTCGCAAGTTCCGCCTCGTGGGGGACAATCCCAAAGAGGTAAGCCTTCACCCTTTCCCCCTTGGTGCCGTGATGAGTCTAGTGGGAGGTGTCGCTGGCCTGCCGTGACCCATATGTGCAGAAAACGTAAGGTGCTTTACTTGATGTTTAAAGACTGACCTATCTTGCTGTCAGACAAGGTACGTGGGGTGTGTTGGAGGGGCACAAAGCATGAAAAATTAGACTTGCTGATGACAGGTGCCTCAGGCCTTTGCAGTGTAAATAGTCTTCTAAGACTATTTTTTAAGGTGAATATTGAGTATTTAAGATACATATCCTGGGGACCAGCAGTTAGCGTAATGGCTATGTCGCTGGACTCCCACGTAGTCGACCGCAGTTCACATCCCGGACCTGGTGGCTTAAAACTCATGCCGGGCGCGTGTGTGTGCATGCCCAAGGTCCCAAGAGGAGAATGGAGGAGAACGGATTGCAGTGTGACCATTCCCCTGGGGAGTGATTTCTTGCTTTTTGTCTCTCTGTCTGTCTGGCGAGCGCATGCACCCTATAGCAAAAACCTCTCCAAAAAAAAAAGATACATATCCAACTTTCTCATCAGAGTTTGACACACTTAGTGGTCACTTTCTCATTCAACCTTTTCAAGATGTCTTTTCCGTTGTGGGAGGTGGAGTAGGAAGAGGGGCCTCTGGTCCCTGGATCTTTGCTGGCCTTCCAGGCATGCCACATCCTGCCTGGCTGTGGGGCACATGTCTCTGCGTGGTCGTCTGGCCGTCCAGGCTCTCGCTGTCTCCGTGCTGTGGTCATCTGGCCCTTCAGGCTCTCGCTGTCTCCGGGCTGTGGTCATCTGGCCGTCCAGGCTCTCGCTGTCTCCGTGCTGTGGTCATCTGGCCCTCCAGGCTCTCGCTGTCTCCGGGCTGTGGGCCTGGCCTGGTCCTTGAGCAGTGAATGGCGTCTACACAGCATGGCTGCTAGACATGAAGCCTCTCTCCAGTCTTCTCATCTGCACTCCCGCCTAGAGGGCCTTCCCCTTCCCAGACATAGGACCACAGGTCAAAGCGTCTCTGGTCTCCACTGCACGCACGGCTCAGGCCACCTTCCTCTCTGCCGCTGTCCTCTGTGGCCTGTGCTGTGACGGCCGTCTGAGAGGAGGTCTCCACCCAGAGTTCCAGGTGTGAGGGAGGCGCTCCCCTACCCGGCTCTCCGTTTTCTCCTCCAGCCTCCCTCGCTTCTGCCTGAGGGAGGGGTCCTCAGGAGGATCCTGGCAACATCTCGATTCCAGTCTCAACCTTCCAGACCTTTCCATGCTTCGAGCATCAGAAGGACCTCACCCATTCTCTCCGAGCAGGACTGCCCTTGGGCACATGTCTGCTCCACAGCCCTTATATAGTGTGCTCTGAGTTCCAAGCTCTGCTCTTCTTAAGTAAAAGGAAGCATTTGCAAATATAGAACGCTTTTCTTCCCCCAAAAACCTGGCTTTTAGATCATTATGTGGGCTTAAAATAGTCTAATTTGATAATAGACTTGCACTCCCCCTGCACCCGCTGAAGCAGCAAATGCAGTTTTTTCAGCGAACAGGGAGCTTCTCGGACTACCAGGAGCGAAGAATTCCCAGGAATGAAAGACATTGGTTGAATTTCTCAGATTTCTCAGGCGGCCCTGTAATGCAGCAGTTAAGCTCTGTGCACAGGGAACTGGATCCCACGTGACAACCACTGTTTGAATCCTGGCCCCAACAGTTTGAAATGTACATACACTAGCACATGTATGTGCCTGCCCAAAATCCTGACGAGATAGAGAAATAGAGAAAGGATTGTGATATGACCACACCCCACTGGAGAGATTCTCTCTCTCTCTCTCGCTCGCTCTCTCTCTCATATATATGCCCTCTGGAAATTTTAAAGAAAAATGGATTTCTTCTAACTACTGCCCCTGTTCCATTTCCTGTGCTCTTACTGTGCTCTGGGTGCCGTGCTGAGTACCTCAGAATTAGGCCGGTATTTTCACAATCGCCATGATCCAGACACTGTCACCTCCCACTTTACAGATGAGGCAAATGGCTTGCCCGAGGCCGTGCGGCCAGTTAATGGTGAAGGCAGGACCTGGATAAACCGAGGCCTGCATTTCCCAGGGCTCAGGAGCCTCACTGTGCTGTGCTGGCTTCAGGCCCACTGTGCTGGCGGCAGCTTCGGGGCAGCAGCCGGGGAGGTGGCTGGCCCTGCTGGCCCGGGCTGGTTAGGTCAGGAGTGTCTCACAGCCCTGCCTCCCCACTGGATGGGCAGCTGGACCACTGGTCTCAATGTTCTGTTTCCATGTTGTTTTCCTCTCCCCCTGCTTGCTTTTTCATGAACTCTTCCTGCCTGTGCCCAAGGCCTCCTGGAGCCCACACAAGCCCTACTGCTACCTTGGTAAGGGCCAGAGAGAGGCTGTGAGTGCCCACAATGGCCAGTGTGGCTAGGGGCTGTGCTTTGAAACACCGCCATCCGCTGGGACTTTCTGTGGTGGTGGAATGTGCCCTGCTGTCCTGTACAGGAGTCACAGGGCCACAGGTAGCTGTGAAAACTTTGAAATGTGGCTAGTGCGACTGAGGGCCTGAACGTGGCACTGTATCTAGTTTGAACGAAAATTGTACTTCAGTGGCCATGTGTGACTTGTGAATAACACATTAGATGGTGTGATCTAGCTAGGGGCCAGCAGGTGGCGTGGAGGTCAAAGAAGCTAGATCCCACATGACCAACTGCCTGGTTCAAGTCCTGGACACAGCAGCTCGAAAAACATGCCAGGCATGTGTGTGTGGGTACCCTAGATCCTCAGAGGAGTAGGGATTGTGGTGTAGCCATCTGCCCTGGGGGGGTGATATCTCATTCTCTCTCTCTCTCTTTCTCTCTTTCTCTGTCTCTTCCTCCTACTCTTCCTCTGTCCGGCGAGCGTACATGCCCTACAGCCAGAGCTAGAGCTAGCAGTAGGTTCCTCTACATACCTGGCTCATGACAGGCTCAGGGCTGGACTGGCGGGAGTTCTTTTTTTTTTTTTTTTTGGAGAGGTTTTTGCTATAGGGCGCGTGTGCTCGCCAGACAGACAGAGAGAGACAGAGAGATAGAAAGCAGGAAATCACCCCCCAGGGGGGATGGCCACGCCGCAATCCCTTCTCCTCCATTCTCCTCTCGGGATCTTGGGCACGCACGCACACGCGCCCGGCGTGAGTTTAAGCCACCGGGTCCGGGACTCGAACCGCGGTCGACTACGTGGGAATCCAGCGACATAGCCATTACGCTAACTGCTGGTCCCTATTTTTTTTTTAAAAAAAAAAAAAAAAAAGGAGAGAGAGAGAGAGATTTTTGCTATAGGGCATGTGCGCTTGTCAGAGAGACAGAAAGTAAGAAGTCACCTGGGGCGTGGGGTGGCCATGCCGCAGTCCCTTCTCCAGTCTCCTCTCAGGATTTTGGATGTGTACGCACATGCACCTGGCAGAGTATTAAGTCGCCAGGTCCGGAACACTAAACGCAGTCGACCATGTGGGAGTCCAAAAATGTAACCATTCCGCCGACTGTCGGTCCCAAGATTGGCTGAATTTCTAGCAGTCCGGGCGGCCTCGCATGTCTTTCTGTAGCACAGGAGGAAGGACCCATCCCTGTTGCTCATCGTTTTCTGTGCCCACTGTACCCACCTCTGCCCTGGGGTGTTCAGCACTTAGAAGCAACAGCCTGCTGTCTGTGTTCTGAGCTGGGAGGAGCAGTAGCTTAGAAGTCAGGATGACCTCAGTGGGCAGTGGTTTGTTTTTTTTTTGTGATCTTCAGGGTCCCTCAGCTTTTTTTTTTTTTTTTTTTTTTGAGAGGTTTTTGCTATAGGGCATGTGCGCTCACCAGATAGGCAGAGAGAAACAGAAAGTGAGAAATCACCTCCCAGGGGGGATGGCCATGCCGCAATCCGTTCTCCTCCATTCTCCTCTCAAGATCTTCAGCATGCACGCACACGTGCCTAGTGTGAATTTAAGACACCGGGTCCTGGACTCGAACCATGATTGACTATGTGGGAGTCCAGCAACATAGCCATTTTGCCAACTGCTAGTCTCCAGTGTCCCCCAACTTTAAAATGGACATGGCCTCATATCCTTCCCAGGGAACCACACGGTAAAGACACTGACTTCCCCCCTTCCCAGTGATACCTCGGGTGGTGGTGGGTCCTTTCCAGGGTGCAGTGTTTGTCAGGTGGAGCCCCTCTGGATGTGTGACTGCTCTTCTCTCAACAGGAAGAAGTGCTCCGGAAGAGTTTCCAGGACCTGGCCACCGAAGTTGCTCCCCTGTACAAGCGGCTGGCCCCTCAGGCCTATCAGAACCAGGTATTGGGTTCTGGCCCTTTCTCTTCCCACCTGTCTTCCTGGGCTCCCCGGCATTGGGAAGTGGGAGAGCTGCTTCCTTTCGGCTCCTATGGGGGGTGCCTAGCCCACAGTAAAGGCAGTGATGTAGTTCTTTAATAAGACCCCTTTAAACTGAGCTAACTACACCCACCCCGTATCGCCTCTGCCCCTGGAGTTCACCGCCATCCCCAGCTACCCTCCACTTCCTGTCTGGTGTCTCCTGGCAAAGCCCAGGTTTCCTCTCCTGACACTCCTGCATCTCCTGCATCTCCTAGACAAGGCAAGGCGGATTCAGAATAACCCAAAGGGAGTCATTCCAATTCTACAGAGGCTTAAAAGTAACCCTTTTGGAGCTGGGGTCTGTCAGTTGGGAAGTCTCTCTCCTGTCATCAAGTGCAAGGTGGCCATGCCCCCTGACCACCCTCCCACTGAGGCCTGGCCTTGCCAGGTGCAGTCAGGTCACGTGAGCTGCAGTCCTTGGCCATCCACACAGGTGACCAACGAGGAGATAGCGATCGACTGCCGCTTGGGGCTGAAGGAAGGGCGGCCCTTCTCAGGGGTCACAGCCTGCATGGACTTCTGCGCCCACGCCCACAAGGACCAGCACAACCTCTACAATGGGTGCACTGTGGTAAGGATGGTGGAGCCCTTTTGCAGGTCCCTATGAGACCAGCCTGGGAGGGAGCCCGACTGCATCCGTGCAGCAAGGTGGGCTTCGAGTAGGGGCATGGAGTGAGGATTCTCAGAACTCTGGGAGGGGCCTTTCTACTTTTCAGAGGAAACCCTCACCATCATGATAGGCGAGATTGGCATGTGTGCGTGTGTTAGGTGGGCACTGCCGGATGGAGCCCCTGGGGCACCTGGAGCCCCTTGTTATCCAGAGCGGGGGTCTGGGTCTCTGTAGACACTTGGGTTTAAATGCAAACAGTGCCTTGATTCCTTCATTGAACACGTGGTTTCTGAGAACCGGCTCGCCCCAGAACTGCTCTGCATGCCGGGGAATAAAACAGTCCATGCCGATAGTGTTAAATAATGTGGTAGTGGTGAAGGTGTGAGAAGAGATGACGGAGGTGAGGGACTAAGTGACAGCAGATCCTTGAGCAACCAAACAAGTGTTGGTGCCGCCTGCTGAGATGTAATGGGCGACCAGGGTTGGGGGTGAAAAATCAAGAATTCTGTCTCAAGGTGCCTCCTGGGTATGCAGCTAGAGAGGTGGAGTAGGCAAAGGAGAGGGAGGGTCTGGACGGCGTGAGGCCGCACGCGCTCACCAGGGGTGCAGGTGTGGTGGAAGAGAAGGGATGATGGCAGCTCTCAGCTCTGCTCTGTAGCCAGGTCCTGGGTAGACATGGCTCCTGCGAGGGCTGAGCATGAGGCAAGGGACATGGGGTGTACACACTTGCTGGGTAGAGACCCCGACAGTGGGAGGGAAAGGGAGAAACCCTCCATGGGGGGATGGCCACGCCACAATCCTTTCTCCATTTTGAGCATACCCGTATACACACCTGGTGTGATTTTCAAGACATTAGATCCAGGACTCGAACCACAGTTGGCCATGTGGGAGTCCAGTTCCTTAACCACTACACCTCCTGCAGGCCCCAAAATAATTATTTTTTTGAAAGAGAGATTTTTGCTATAGGGCATGTGTGTTCATCGGAGAGACAGAGAGGCAGAAAGTGAGAAATCACTCCCCAGGGGGAATGGCCATGCCACAATCGCTTCTCCATTCTCTTCCTGGGATCTTGGGCACACATGCACACACACCTGGCATGAGTTTTAAGCCAGTGGATCTGGGACTCAAACTGTGATGGACTACGTGAGAGTCCGTCGACGGAACCACTACACCATCTGTTCATTCCTAAATAATTCTTTAAAAAAAAAACAGATGACCCTTGTGGTTGGTTTGCACTTTCTGATTGCTAATGAGGCTTAACTTTCTTCAGATTTCCTCTCTACTTGGTATTGACTGTATTTTCTTGTTTTTTTTTTTTTTTTTTTTTCCTTTTTTCAGAGAGGTTTTATGCTATAGGGCGTGTGCGCTCACCAGAAAGAAAGAGAGAGAGAGACAGAGAAACAGAAAGCGAGAAATCACCCCCTGGGGGGGATGGCCATGCCGCAATCCCTTCTCCTCCATTCTCCTCTCAGGATCTTGGGCACACGCGCACATGTGCCCAGTGTGAGTTTAAGCCACTGGGTCCAGGACTCAAACTGCGGCCGACTACATGGGAGTCCAGCGACATAGCCATTACAGTAACTGCTGGTCCCTATTTTCTTGTTTTCTGTGCTCTTGATGCTCTGGTATCTGGAGCCTGGACCCTGGACGGTCTGCCCTCCTGAGGCCTAGCTAATTCCTAGAGGGAATGCACAACTCCCCTGGTGGTGCACCCTCGACATACAGCCCAGAGCCCACACCTCCAGGCGTCACCTTTAGCAAACTCACACAGCAGCCTTGTCTTGTTTCAGTTTCTAATAAAAAGGCTTTTAGCTTTTCCTCATTCAGCATAATGCTTGCAGTAGGTCTGTCATATATGGTTTTCATTATGTTGAAGAATATCCCTTCTACCCCAGTTTTGCTGAGAATCTTGGTTTGAAGGGATGTTTTATTTTATCAAATGCTTTTTCTGCATCTATAGATATGACTATGATTTTTTTCTTTCTTTCTGTTACTGTGGTATATTACATTTATTGTTTTATGTATGTTGAGCCATTCTTGCATTCCCAGGATAAAGCCTACCTGGTCGTGGTGCATAATCTTCTTGTAGTGTTATTGGATTCGGTTTGCTAGTGTCTTGGGGAAAACGTTTGTGTCAGTATTCATCAGGGATGTTTGTCTATAGTTTTTAAAGTTATGCCCTTGTCTGGCTTTGGTATCAAAGTAATAGAGGCTTCATAAAAGGAGTTTGAATGGATTCCTTCCTTTTGAATCTTTAGGGATACTTCGAGAAGGATTGGGGCTAGCTCGTCTTTGAGTGTTTTGTAGAATTCGGAAGTGACGCCATCCGGACCTGGGCTTTTCTTTCTTGGGGACCTGTTTAGCTCTGCTTCAATCTCTGCACTTGTTACTGATCTTTTCAGGTTTTCCGTTTCAACCTGATTCAACCGAGGTAACTCGTATTTATCCCGAAATCTGTCCTTCTCATCTAGACTTTCTAATGTGTTGGCATATAGTTGTTTACAGTCTTGCCTTTGTATTTCAGCTATATCGTTGGAATATTGCCAGCCTGTGACTGATTTTATCTATCTGGTTCCTCTTTCCCCATCCTAGTCTAGGCTGGACAAATAGGGAGGGGATTATAGAGTGACCATGCCCCATTGAGGGGGGGTGGTGCTTTCTCTCTCCCTCTTTCTCTATTTCTGTCTCTGGTAGGCACATGTGCCTTCTAGTAAAATATTATAAAATGAAAAATAAGAAAGGCCAGTACAAAATGGATAACTTGAGTTATCCTTGAATTAAGAAAGGCAGGTTGGGCCAGTCAGTGGTATGGTGGTTCAAGTTGGGTCCCACACGATTAACAGCATGGTTCAAGAAACACTCTGGGCACGCGCGCGCGTGTGTGTGTGTGTGCCCAAAATCCTGAGAGGAGAAATAGAAGAGAAGGGATTGTGGCTAGACCACTCCCCTGGGGGGTGCTTTCTCACTCCCCACCCCCTACCCTGTTCTCACCGAGTACATGTGCCCTCTAGCATTATTTTTTTAAAAAAAGAAAGTAAAGCAGGTAATGGAGTAGCACGTATGTGTGATGTGATCCCCTTGTGTAAATCTTACGTAACTGTGCACACACGTGTATACTCACATGTCGGATGATCACCAGAACGTGAACGGTGGCTGCCCATACATGTAGCTCCATGCGCCCGTGCTCATGCCGTCGTATGTATAAGAAGTGGCGAAGGAGTGCTAACTTTAATATGCAAAGATGACCTTACGTAAATGATAAAAAGTGAATAGTCTAGCATAAAAATGGGCAAAAGGTGTAAAACTCAGAGAAGAAGGAAGACTGAGAGCGGTGTTAAAATCTACCCAGGATTCATTTTACTGAGCTACAGTAGGATATGCAGACCAGCAATGACTGTCACAAAGGAAGACTTTGGTTTATACTCACAGATCCCTAGAAATAGGAAGCGTGGCATGCCGTGGGGGCCGAGGGAGTGGAGCTGGACGTGGGGGAGCCCCGGGGTCTTCCAGGAGGCAAAGGAAGGGTAGATACCCTGAGTACATTTAGGGTAGGAGAGTTGGAATAATCTCAGCAGGCTCTGTCCTTCGGGGTTGCTTGGTACCTGGCACTGGGGTGTTTTAGGGCAGGGAGAATATTAGCTTGCTGTGTGAGTCTGCTAAAGGCGATGCCTGGAGGTGTGGGCTCTGGGTTGTATGTCGAGGGTGCACCACCAGGGGAGTTGTGCATTCCCTCTAGGAATTAGCTAGGCCCGAGGAGGGCAGACCATCCAGGGTCCAGGCTCCAGATACCAGAGCATTAAGAGCACAGAAAACAAGAAAATACAGTCAATACCATGTAGAGAGGAAGCCTGAAGAAAATCAAGCCTCATTAGCAATCAGAAAGTGCAAACCAACCACAAGGGTCATCTTATTTTAAAGAATTATTTATTTTAGCTGCCAGCAGATGTCATGGTGGTTAAGACACTGGACACCCCCACATGGCTGACCACGGTTCAAAGTCCCGAACCTGGTGACTTGCTTTCTCACTCCCTGCCCCCTGTCCCGGTAAAAATAAAATAATGAATGAATAAATACAATTTTAACAACAACAACAAAAAAGAATAATTTATTTTAGGGGCCAGCAGTTGGGGTGGTAGTTAAAGGCATTGGATTCCCACATGGCCAACTGCAGTTCAAGTCCTGGACCTGGTGGCTTGCTTTCTGACTTTCCCTTTCTCTCTCTTTCTCTGGTCATATGAAAAAATAATAATAACATGGAATTAAATAAATAAATAGTTCTTTTATTAAAAAAAAAAGGATTATTTATTTTGGGGCCAGCAGGTGGTATAATGGTTAAGGTGCTATACTCCCACATAGCTGATCATGGTTCAAGTCTTGGACCTGGTGGCTTGAAAATCATGCTGGGTGTGTACGTGTGCAGACCCAAAATCCAGGAGGAAAATGGAGGAGAAGGGATTGTGGTTTAGCCATCCTCCTAGGGGGTGATTTCTCACTTTTTCTCCTGAGACAGATCTCTCAGAATAGAGACAGATCTCTCAGAATAGAGACAGATCTCTCAGAATAGAGACAGATCTCTCTCTGTCTCTATTCAGCAAGTGCATACACCCTATAGTAAAACTCTAAAAAAGGAAGGGGAAAAACGTTATTTATTTTATTTTATTTATTTATGAAAGATCTTTTTATATAGGATATGTGTGCTCACCAGGGAGACAGACAGATGTCGAAGGAGACCAGCAACATAACCATTACACCATCTGATGGTCCCTAATTTTATTTATTATTATCATCTTTCAGTTTGACCAGAGAGAGAAAAAGAGGGGGAAAGTGAGAAAATCAAGCCACCAGGTCCAGGATTTGAACCACAGTCAACCATGTGGGAGTCCAGCGCCTTAACCACCATGCCACCTGCTGGCCCCACAAGATTCATCTTGATAAGCAAAAAGTTTTTAAGAAATTAATGGCAAAATTATCTAAAACTATAGGAAAATCAGAA
Source organism: Tupaia tana (assembly GCA_026018925.1). Classification (NCBI taxonomy): domain Eukaryota; kingdom Metazoa; phylum Chordata; class Mammalia; order Scandentia; family Tupaiidae; genus Tupaia; species Tupaia tana. Next base: position 161,529,596 of record JAKSZU010000003.1, on the reverse strand, counting down.
CATTGGAACATTTTATTGGTATGAGTGAGAATCAGAATCATTCTGGGGCAGTTTTTCAGCCTGTGCTACCTTACAGCATTTATTCAAAGGAATTAAATGTCTTAAAAAATTTAGCTAAGAGTATATTTCTAAAAGCATTGTGTTTTTTCTGTTGTTGTTGTTGTTTTTAAGAATTATTTTATTGGGAACCAGCAGTTAGTGTAATGGCTATGTCGCTGGACTCCCACGTAGTCGACCGTGGTTCATGTCCCAGACCCGGTGACTTAGAACTCACTCCGGGCACGTGTGCGTGCGTGCCCAAGATCCCGAGAGGAGAATGGAGGAGAAGGGATTGCGGCGTGACCATCCCCCCTGGGGGGTGATTTCTCGCTTTCTGTCTCTATGTCTCTCTCTGTCTGTCTGGCGAGCGCACGCGCCCTATAGCAAAAACCTCTTAAAAAAAAAATTATTATTTAACTTTAAATCACCCCCTAGGGGGGATGGCCATTGCACAATCCCTTCTCCATTCTCCTCTCAGGATCTTGGGCATGCACGCAACGCGCCTGGCGTGAGAAGAAATGACACTTTTAAGAGACTCCTTGGACTGCCTTATAATTGGCCCGGTGTGAGTTTAAGCTATCAGGTCCAGTACTCGAACCGTGGTTGACTACAAGGGAGTCCAGCGACTTTATTTTTTTTTTTTTTTGACCAGAGAGGGGCAGAGTAAGAGAGAGAGAAAGTGAAAAAGCAAGCCACCACGTCCAGGACTCGAACCACAGTTAGCCATGTGGGAGTCCAGCATCCTTTTTTTTTTTCTCAGAAAAAAATTATATAATTTTACTTTTTTTCTTTCATTTATTTATTTTTACATTTTTCCACAAACATTTACTTTACATAGCAAAAAATTTTAGCTCATACTCCATAATTCTTGATAGTTTTACAAACAACTTTCAAAATTTCAAAATACTGAATTTTAAAGATAATGTTCAAAATATGTCTGAGCATCCTTAACCACCACGCCACCTGCCAGCCCCAAAGCATTGTTTATAGTAAGGAAAAATTGAAAACAAGTTTAAATGGTCAGGAATAAAGGATTATTTAAATAAACTAACACATCAACACAATAGAATAATATTATGCAGCTCTTATATTTAATGCTTAAGAAAAGATACTATGTTAAGAAAAAAATTATTTCAAGACCATATGCATAATATAATTCTTTTTAATTACCAAAAAGTAATTGTGTGTGTGTGTGTGTGTGTGTGTGTGTGTATGAGTATATACCCCAAGCATTTACAGTGACTGTTTCTGAGTGGTGGGATTATAGAGATTTTCTTTTTTCTTTTTTTGGAGAGGTTTTTTTTGTTTGTTTGTTTTTTACTATAGGGCACGAGCACTCACCAGAAAGACAGAGAGAGACAGAGAGATAGAAAGCGAGAAATCACCCCCCAGGGGGGATGGCCACACCGCAATCCCTTCTCCTCCATTCTCCTGTCGGGATCGTGGGCATTCATGCACATGCACCTGGCGTGAGTTTAAGCCACCGGGTCCGGGACTCGAACCGTGGTCGACTACATGGGAGTCCAGTGACATAGCCATTACACTAACTGCTGGTCCCGAGATGACGATTTTTTTTTTTTTGGAGAGGTTTTCACTATAGGGCGCGTGCACTTGCCAGACAGAGAGAGACATAGAGACAGAAAGCGAGAAATCACCCCCCAGGGGGGATGGTCACGCTGCAATCCCTTCTCCTCCATTCTCCTCTCGGGATCTTGGGCACGCACGCACACGCACCTGTGCATGAGTTTTAAGTCACCGGGTCTGGGACGCGAACCACGGTCGACTACGTGGGAGTCCAGTGACATAGCCATTACGCTAACTGCTGGTTTCCAAGATGATTTTTTTTTAAAAGAGAAACTTTTGCTATAGGGCACGTGCGCTTATCGAAGAGACAGAGACAGAAAGCGAGAAATCACCCCCCAGAGAGGATGGCCACACTGCAATCCCTTCTCCTTCATTCTCCTCTAGGGATCTTGGGCACTCACTCACACGCACCTGGCAAGAGTTTTAAGCTGCCAAGTCCAGGACTCGAAGCACAGTCAAATATGTGAGAATTCCAGTCATGTAACCATTATGCCATCTTCTGGTCCGTAGAGATGATTATTTTTTTCGTTTTGCTTGCCCAAATTTTTAATAGCCAGCCTGTAGAGTTTTTCATAAGAAGTAAAAGTATTTTAAGAGCAGAAGGAGCTGAAGTGTTTAGGAGGAGAATCATGGTAGAAAGTCTGAGCCCTGCTAGGCAATGCGGAATGACAGCGGTGGTGGTGTGCTGGTGAGCCGGCCAGCAGGGCTTATCCTGCAGTTCTGCCAGCCATGTGACCCAGGGCTAGCATCTCATCCCCCACCCAGCCTTATTAGGATTGGATGACATGTGGGTGGCAGTGCTTCGAAAGTCCTAGCACAGGCCTGGGTGTCGGCGACACTATTCTGGCCCACGATGCATGTGCTGATGAGAATGTAGGCAGTAGTGGGGAGCATCGGGGCTGGTGGGTGGCTGGTGTTGGGGCGGTGCGGGGAAGGGACCAGCTGTTTGGGGTACTCAAGACCCACCCCCCTGGCATTCAGTCCCCCAATGGTCTGTCCGCTCTCTCCCCCTGCCTGGAGCAGGTCTGTACTCTGACCAAGGAAGACAATCGCTGCGTGGGCAAGATCCCTGAGGACGAGCAGCTGCACGTGCTCCCCCTGTACAAGATGGCCAGCACGGACGAGTTCGGCAGTGAGGAGAACCAGAACGCCAAGGTGGGCAGCGGGGCCATCCAGGTGCTCACCGCCTTCCCTCGCGAGGTCCGGCGCTTGCCGGAGCCTGCCAAGTCCTGCCGCCAGCGGCAGCTGGAAGCCAGGAAGGCAGCAGCCGAGAAGAAGAAGATGCAGAAGGAGAAGCTGAGCACTCCTGAGAAGATCAAGCAGGAGGCCCTGGAGCTGGCTGGGATCTCCACAGACCCAGGTGCGTGGTGGCAATGGCACTGTCCTCATGGGACCCACTCCCTGACCCTAGACACCGTCCTGCATCATGCCAGGACCTGCAGACAGAAACGCCCCGGGGCCTCTGCTGAGCCATGCCCGTCAGAATGATAGCAGCTCCAGAGGGCTGGTTATCTCCATGGGACTGAGCTTGGGGGAGGAGGAGCGGGGTGTTCCCCAGCTTTAGCTGCACCTCTCTAGAATTTGAGGCAAGGAGCGTCATTTCAGAGTGCCTAGGTGTGCAGTGGGGGCGGGCCAGCTGCCATCAGCCATCCGAGTTCTCCTTTCTCCAGCTCCGGTCCCTACAGTGGTCCGGACTCGGCACTCTGAGTGCTGGCATCAGCGAGGACTTCTGGGACTTGCTGGGGCAGGATGGGGAGGAGGACATGGAAGGGGGCATGGGCTGCATGAGCCTCTTCTCCCAGGGCTTCAGAATCATCTCCTTCCTGCCCCAGTGGGGCCAGGGCTGGGGCTGTGCTGAGCAGCAGTGGGGAGCAGGTCCGGGCCCTGGCAGTGCATGGCTCATGCCCCCTGTCCTTTATCCTAAAAGAGGAATCTCAGGGAAAGGGGGAGGTTTCAGCCCGTCCTCTGCCCAGGGCCTTCCTGGGCTGGGGTGGCGTCTGCTCCCTCCCCATCCTGCCTCCTGTTCTCCCCAGCCCTGTCTCTGAAGGGTGGATTGTCCCAGCAAGGCCTGAAGTCCTCCCTGAAGGTGGAGCCGCAGAGCCACTTCAGCTCCTTCAAGTACAGCGGCAACGCGGTGGTGGAGAGCTACTCGGTGCTGGGCAACTGCCGGCCCTCCGACCCCTACAGCGTGAGCAGCGTCTACTCCTACCACTCCTACTATGCACAGCCCAGCCTGACCTCCGTCAACGGCTTCCACTCCAAGTACGCCCTGCCGTCATTCGGCTACTATGGCTTTCCATCCAGCAGCCCTGTCTTCCCCTCTCAGTTCCTGGGCCCCGGTGCCTGGGGACACAGTGGCAGCAGTGGCAGTTTCGAGAAGAAGCCAGACCTCCACGCTCTGCACAGCAGCCTGAGCCCGGCCTACGGTGGTGCTGAGTTTGCCGAGCTACCTGGCCAGGCTGTTCCCACAGACACCCACCACCCCACTCCTCACCACCAGCAGCCTGCTTATCCAGGCCCCAAGGAGTACCTGCTTCCCAAGGCCCCCCAGATCCTCCCAGCAACCAGGGACCCCTCTCCGTTTGCTCAGAGCTCCAACTGTTTCAACAGATCCATCAAGCAAGAACCAGTAGACCCTCTGGTCCAGGCTGAATCTGTACCCAGAGATCCTGGTAAGATGGGCAAAACACCTTTGCCCGAGGCATCGCAGAATGGGGGACCCAATCACCTGTGGGGACAGTACTCAGGAGGCCCAAGCCTGTCCCCCAAGAGGACTAACAGTGTGGGTGGCAGCTGGGGTGTGTTCCCTCCTGGGGAGAGTGCCACCATTGTCCCTGACAAGCTCAGTTCTTTGGGGGCCAGCTGCCTGACCCCTTCCCACTTCCCAGATGGCCAGTGGGGACTGTTTGCTGGCGAGGGGCAGCAGTCGGCAGCCCACCCTGGAGGACGGCTGCGAGGCAAACCGTGGAGCCCCTGCAAGTTCGGGAACAGCACCTCGGCCCTGGCTGGGCCCAGCCTGACTGAGAAGCCCTGGGGGGTGGGGGCAGGGGATTTCACCTCTACCCTGAAAAGTGGCCCCGGGTTCCAAGACAAGTTGTGGAACCCCATGAAAGGGGAAGAGGGACGGATTCCAACCCCAGGGGCGAGCCAGCTGGACAAAGCCTGGCAGTCCTTCGGCGTGCCCCTGGGCTCCAGCGAGAAGCTGTTTGGGGCCCTGAAGTCTGAGGAGAAGCTGTGGGATCCCTTTAGCCTGGAGGAGGGGACGGCCGAGGAGCCCCCCAACAAGGGCGCCGTGAAGGAGGAGAAGGGTGCCGAGGAGGAGGAGGAGGAGCTGTGGTCGGACAGCGAACACAACTTCCTGGACGAGAACATCGGCGGCGTGGCCGTGGCCCCCGCGCACGGCTCCATCCTCATCGAGTGTGCCCGGCGGGAGCTGCATGCCACCACGCCGCTCAAGAAACCCAACCGCTGCCACCCCACCCGCATCTCGCTGGTCTTCTACCAGCACAAGAACCTCAACCAGCCCAACCACGGGCTGGCCCTCTGGGAGGCCAAGATGAAGCAGCTGGCCGAGAGGGCGCGGGCGCGGCAGGAGGAGGCTGCCCGGCTGGGCCTGGGCCAGCAGGAAGCCAAGCTCTACGGCAAGAAGCGCAAGTGGGGGGGCGCCATGGTCGCCGAGCCCCAGCAGAAGGAGAAAAAGGGGGTCGTGCCCACCCGGCAGGCGCTGGCCGTGCCTACGGACTCGGCGGTCACCGTGTCCTCCTACGCCTACACGAAGGTCACTGGTCCCTACAGCCGCTGGATCTAGGTGCCCGGGAGTCAGCGTACCTCAGCGTCGGGCCCGGCCCGAGCTGCCTCTGTGGTGCTTTTGCCCTCACACCTGGGGGCGGGTTGGGGGTGCAGCAGTCTTTTTATCTATATATACATATATGGATATGCATATCATATATATGTATTTATGGTCCAAACCTCAGAACTGACCCGCCCCTCCCTTCCCCACTTCCCCAGCACTTTGAAGAAGAAACTACGGCTGTCGGGTGATTTTTTCCGTGATCTTAATATTTATATCTCCACGTTGTTTTTTTTTTTCTCCCCTGGTTTGGGGGGGCTTTTATTTTCGCTTCGTTTTTAAAACTCTATCCTTGTATATCACAATAATGGAAAGAAAGTTTATAGTGTCCTTTCACAAAGGCGTAGTTTTAAATTCCATTTAAAATGTGTATTTATTGGATTTTTTTTAAAGCGACAATAGTAATGGGAAAGGATCTGCAGCAAAGGATCAGCCAGCAGGGCTGTCCTGCCCAGGCGTGCTGGGCCCAGCAGCCCCGCCTCCAGGGCCACCAGGCTCAGCCCGCTGCCCCTCTCAAGCCCAGTGTGGGAAGCCGCCCAGGCCATCGCTCCCACAGACACACCTTCCCTGGGGAAGGGCTCCCTCAGGACAGCCTCTGTCCTCTCCAGCAGGATGGGAGAATCTAGAAAAACACCGGGGGCCCCTCTCCGTCACTGGCTTGGGAGTGGAGGGGCAGATGCGCCCAGGCCGGGCCCCGGAGATGCTGGCATAGATTTCCCTTGAAACCAGGTTGGAAGTAGACAGCCTCAAGCTTGCTAGTCTCCACACTGAATCCTCTCTGTCCCTTATTTATCGAGTCACATGATGTCATGGTTCGCTAGGCAGCACCTCGCACTGGGGCTGGAGTGGGCAGCTCTCAGGAGCCGTTTCCACCGCGTTGACAAACCAATGAATACTGGGCTGAAGGAATTTGTCTTGGTGGCAATTTTTTGTAAATGCCCCAAAGTCTAAGCTGATACCGAAAAGGGCTACTGTATCTTTAAAAACAAGAAGTTGAACCCAAGCTGTGAAAAGCCAGCGCAGCTCTGTGCTTGGCGCTGTGCAGAGCCTGGTGCTGTAGTCGGGTGCTGGGACCTTCTTGACTCTTGGGCAGGTCACTTCCTGCGGGAGCTCAGCAGACCAGGGTAACAGCAGTGAACAAATCTGTCCTTATTCCTGGATTTCCACATTGGACAATGGTGCAAGCCTCACACCTGAGCCCACCCCCTCCGTGCTAGCCCGTGGGGGCGGGTCTACACTTCACAGTTTTAAAGCGCAAGAGTCAAACATTTTCAGCAGGTTGCTAATGATTTTCCTCCCTAATTGGTGCCATTACTCCCTGGGATCATTTTCTCCTTTCCCTTGTCCCCTTCCACCCACTTGAACACACCCATTGTAAAATTCTGGTGCATCAGTTCAGTTCTTTGAAATGAGACTGTGGTGCTTCATTTTGTGACATTTTTGAGAGAGGTTGGGCCTGACAGGTGGAAGCAAGTCAGACTTGCAAGTGTGTGTTTTCCCTGTGGTGTTAGCAGAAACGAAACCAAGCTACCCGTGTGGACGCGTGTGCTGAATGGGGTGGGGGGGCTGTCCGGACACAGAGGGGTGTGGCCACACAGAGTGACAACCAAGCCCTGAGATAAACATCAGCGATTTATTGAGCAATCTGATTCAGATGTGGGTCTTAAACGAGTTTAACAATCAGATGGCGATGCTGAAGGCAAGTCCCTGAGCTTCCAGGTGCCTTGTGTAAGAGCTGAGAGCAGCCCGGCTGGGTGTTTACTGTAACCGTTGGGAAGCACTGGCAGAGAGTCGCCGCGACATGTCCTGAGCGTTTATGTGGTCTGGTTTTAACTGTAAATAGTGAAAGATTTTTTTAAGCACTTTTGCCTAGATTTAAACAGCAACTTGAAAAAAAAAAAGTATGTTTTAACATGTAATTGTGGGAGAAATTGTAAATAGTAGCTGAATATTTAACGTGCTTTGTCTATCCTCCACTTTTACCATAGTCTGTAAAGTTGCATTTATTTTACAGGACAAAAATGAAATATTATTGCTTTTGAAATAAATACCCAAGAGCTTATCAGGATTTAGAATTATTCAGAACTCACATTTATAGGAAAACCTCTGACCTTCAGGGCGACAAGCTAAAGGAAGCAGAGTCTTTAACGAGCATGCTAATTTTCTAGTTTTGAGGGAAAGTTGGGTCCTTTAAATGCTATTTTGCTTATCGCATCAGTACTTTTATGCAGGTCTCATTTGACTCCGTGCTTAGGTAGATGCGGGGGTGCCTTGAAAACTTCATTTTAAATGATCTTAAGCAAGAAATACGATATTTTACGAAACATTTGGAGAATGTGACCGTCTGTGTGACCCGTGGGAGCCCCAGGCTGGCTGTTGGTTTGGAAGGTCCTGAGTGTAACCAGGTGATTTGGATACTGGCATGTGTGAATCTTCCTGATGTATGTTCAGTATACTCTTGCCCTCATCACCCTTTGGTAGCAAAGCCATTAGATGCAAGGAGAAACCAGTACAAGCGAAAGGCATGCGATGTCTGTCCCCCCCCGCCCCCAGCCCACACGGCCTAGGTTCACACATTCGAGACTAGGAAACAGGCTGCGGGGGAGGCGAGTCAAAAGGCGGTCTCCATTGGACATCCCGTTCCCCTCCAAGTGGCGTTTGCAGAGTTAGGTGGTGCTGTTGCCATACTCAAGCCCATGCTGATTTTTACACACTACATGTATAACCTACCTCAAATCTCAGTCATTGAAATTAGCATGCTTTAGACGTATATTTAAAAAGTAACTATGCACAGCTCTCTATCCCCCCCTTGCTGCTGAAGGTTTCTTAAAGAGAAAAAGTCAAATTTTTATTTTTTACTGGCGCTATCATTTTTTAAGTCCTAAAGATGATTAACAGACATTTTTATCATGAGAAGAAAAATAAAGCCATTGCAACTAAAGAACCTAACAGCATGACCAAGTTTTAAAGAGTGATGTTATAGCAACGGAGAACGATGGCGTCTTAGAGTCATCTCCCCACTGTGCCCTGTCCACGGACACCATCCGCATGCAGTGCGAACATTCGCTTCCTCTTTCGCTTTGCTTTGTTTTCCCTGCCTGTTGCGTGCGAGGGAACTTGCAAGGTTCTGTGCTAAGAGATTTGTAAAACAAAAATCGCTTTACAGCAGGTTCTCACAAAATAACTGGTGCTAGCTCAAGAAACCGTCATCTGACCATTGGAAATCGTGGTAGAAGGCATTGCATGGATTTGGGGGTTTTTGGTTTCTGTGGTTGGGTCTGGTTTTCAGCAGGGCCGAAGCTTTCCACACTCCGGCTTCCTGGGGACTGCTTTGCCTTTTCACCAGGATGATGGTGTGTGTGGAAAGCGATCGTGCCCTGCCCCCTCTTTGGCCTTTCCACCAGCCTCTTTGGGAGACAGTGGTTTGCAGAGCAAGGGATTTCTTAAGTGCTCAAGCGAGGAAAGAAGTAGCAGAGCTTAATTGCTTAGAATCAGACAGCAGTCGATGCAAGGGTGGGTGACGATGAGTAGAGGGTACCCTGGTTTCGTGGAGAGAAACCCAGCCAGACTTTTTTTCTTGAAGTTTAACCGCCTCAAGATCTGAAACCAAGGCAAAGCTGGTGGAAAACGAGATGATATCCCTGACGTGCCTCAACCAATCTCTCTTTCCTTTTGTTACTGAAGTGTGTTTTATGGACTAGGAAGCATTTTTATGAATTGAAATAGTCTAAACAACATGGTGCTATGGTGTTTAATGTGACTGTCCCTGACCCTGTCTTGCTGAGGTGCTATCCACGTGCTGAAACCACAACCAACCAAAAACAAGGTGGGCTCCGTCTGTCGGCTTTCCCCTCCCCTCTCTTGGTGCTGTCCTCTCAGACCTCTGTTCACCGTGCCGTCATCTGCTCCGAGCAGGGGTTTCGTTTGGTTCGGTTCGGTTGTTCTTCCCTCGGTGGCCACACACAGAACGGCAAGTCACCAAGGCCTGGCTCCCGAGCTTGGTAGGAGCGGGCCTGGCCTGGCTTGGCGGGTGCTTCGGTTTCACACTTGACTTCTCAGGCCTCATGAGAAAGAAAGAGTGAAGGGTGCTTGGGTGTTCTGAGGAAAAGGAGTCGGGGACTCCTGTCGCTTCTAGCATGGCAGACATTCTCACAGCCAGGGACACGTCGTCCTCCTGCAGCCCAGGGTGCTAAGCAGACGGCTCTGGGAGTCCGAAGAGCGTGTGGTGGGGGCCGGGTGGATCTCCTTCCTCACCTGGCCTCACCACCAGGACCATGGGGGGCAAGGGGCTCATTCCTTTGCTCCTCGTGGCCTTTGCCCAGAGTCGCTTCTGCCTCTCATCGGGGACCCCTCATGTTCAGACGAAAGGAAGCTGCTTGGCTCGCTCGATGCCACTGAGGCCGCTTTTTAGTTGGTGCTATTCTCAATTTCGTCTTGGGTCCACAGAAGCTGATGTTTTCAAAACTCAGCAGGAAGCTCCATTTTGTGTCATCCACTGTCACAATAGTTGTTTTAAATACCTCAGAAACAGGACATTGTGACAACTTCAGTAAAGTAGATTCCACGAGGGTCTGATCATCGCAGGTCGTCCAGGGACGGGCTTGCCTTGAAGAATCTGGGGTCACTTTGTTGTTCATTCCTCAGCAGTTCACATGGCAGAATGCCTCCAGGAAGGAGCGTGGCCGACTTTACCCAGTTCTCTCTCAGTTGTGCTTTCGAGTCCAATGTGAATCTCCTAGGCCCATCTCACTGAGCTTTCTCTGTCGTTGCTGTCCGCTGGAGCGACTCCCTCCAGACCTAGGTGTACTAGCCGGCTGCATTGTCGTCCGTGGCCAGCTTCAGCATACCCTGGACCAAAATGAACTTCGTGAGGTGCACACTCCAGCGTAGGTTATACCGTCCCCACCCGTGTGCGGCCTGCGGGTGCTCCGGCCCTGCCTCCCAGAGCCGCAGGCTTCTCCCCTGAGCAGAGACTGCAGCGCCGACATGCAAGGTCTGAAGTGTCTTTTTGCCCCCAAATCAGCAAGTGATCTGGCCTACCTTTGCTTCTATTCTGATATCAGGGATGCTTTTTGTAGTGGTATCGTTTGCTCTCTCTTCTCATTTTGACTACCCATCCTTCGGGGGTAACTCGTCACTCTTCCCATGGGGATTGAAATTAAAATACTAATTGGCACATCTGAGCATCCAAATTTTCTTGGTTCCAATCGCTATTTTTTTTTCTTTCGAGGGGAAATGGGGGGAGAAAAACAGGAGTGATGTCCTTTCTTTTTCGTGCGTTCTAATTCAAGAAACAAGGGCAGGTTGTGTAGTGGCATATTAATACGTTAGACTTAATCTAGAAGCTTTTTGATGTGTTTTGTTTCTTATCTGTTTGGATTCCTGTTTGGTTACTTGGCTTCCAATGGAGGTGAACTTAACAACCATACTTGAATATTCCGTCTTGACTTTGTAAACTGTGGCTACTTGAAATGAAGTTTATCTGGGGTTGATGGATGAATGGTAGATTTTTGCAATGTCTCAAGGCAATAGGATGTGTATTATTAAACTGTAGATATTCTTAGTACAGTAAATTTATGCTGATAATTTTATTTTGTATAATTTTTACCTTTTTTGTTAATATTTCTTCCTCCCACTTTATTGGTTTGCCTCCTGAGCTACCCCCTCCTGGCTCTCCCTTCTCCCCCAGTGTTTCAGTAAATTTAATTTAGGGTGCCTAGAAATTGCAAGTATGTATCCTTTTTTGATTTGTATTTTATTATAATTTACACAAACGACTGGGTTTGTGAGCTGTATTACTCCTGGTATCTTTAAAATATTGTGGGTGTTTTAATAAATTTTATATTTATTTTTTGCACTCAAATTCAGTGTGAGTCCTTTTTTTCCTCCTTGAACCAGGAATCAGTTGTGGTGTTTACTGTACCCCATAACCGTAACCTCACCCGTCCTCCATATGCTGTAGACGCACAAACGAAGCTCTCCTGAACAGCAGGGACAGGACCTGTCCTTGTCCCTCCTGCCGCCTGGATAGGCTGTCAGCTGTTAAAGCTGGGCTTTATGCCCAGAGAAGAGTAGGGATGGCTTTTTCCTCATCTATGGTTCTGTCTCTCTTTCACTGTTCCCCTTTTCCTTCAGCTTGGAGATGCCCCCATCCCATTACAATGGTTACTTCTGATGGTACGTGTGCTAAAGGATCCATGAGTCCCGCTTGGATCTGAGGGCTCGAGCACAAAGGCTAGCAGGGAGGGGCTCACATGGAGCCCTGGGTGCCCTGTCCTTGGGGCAGAGGAGGTTCCCCTTAGGGTTCCGAGCCTGGAGCTGCCGTCTTTAATCAGATCGCCATATCTAGTGGTGACTGCTCTTGAAAAGGGAACTCTGAGCTGAGGAAGGAGAAGAGAGAAGAGTGCAAGAGTGAGAAAGCTATCCCCTCCACCTTCTTCCTGCTGGAAACATCCGACGAGCCGGTGTCTGAGACAGCCAACACGGTGGTCAGTGAAGACTTGAGCAGCTCCCCACACCCACTAGGTCACTAGACAGGCAAGCTCATCACAGCACGGGGAGTTTTCATTTCGTTTCATTTTGCTTGAAAAGGAATCCTCTGGAAATGCCTTGGCACGTACTTGGCCAGGGATCCTGGCACAGAGTTGTGTTTTCCAAAGTGGGATCACACTGTCTGGTAACAGGCTGCTTTCCTCTTCTGAGTTGAAAGAGACCTAGTTCTGTCCCCTCCCCAGTCACAGTCTTGGCCTCATTTCCAGGGCCTGAGGGGAGGGTGGGATCATTCCTGCTTCCACAGGGGCCGATCTCGGTGTTGGGTAGCTATAAATACACTTCCATTTCTTCTTCTGATACAAATGCCATGTTAAATATGGAAAAATTATTAGAACTTCATAAAAATGATCTGAAATCCCACCATGAGAGAACCACATTTCAGTTGCAAACATTTGCCGAGTGTGTCAATATGACCAGATGTTTATATGCATTTTTATTTTTTAATTTGCTATAGGACACAAGCATCTGCCAGAGAGAAACAGCAAGTGAGAAAGTACATATCCCCACCACCCCACCCACCCCTGGGGAGATGGCCACACTGCAATCCCTTCTCTTCCATTCTGCTTTTGGGATTTCGGACATGCACATAGAACACCCAGCGTGTTCCAAAGCCACCCAGTCCAGGGCTCAAACTGCACAGTCAGCATGTGGGATTCAACCACCTTAACCACTACACCACTTAGCTGGCCTGAGATGTTTATATGTATTTTTTTTAATGGAATACAATAATATGTTGTCATCCTTTTTCACGTGCTATACCTTTTTCAAGAGAGAGTTTTGATATAGGGCATGTGCACTTGCTGGAGAGACAGATACAGAGAGACAGAAAGTGAGAAATCACCCCCCCCCCCAGGGAGGATGGGCACACCACAATCCCATGATCCCTTCTCCTCCATTCTCCTCTTGGGATTTTGAGCATGCACGCACACGTATGCAGCATGAGTTTTAAGCTACCAGGTCCAGGACTCTAACCGTGGTTGACTACATGGGAGTCCAGCAACATAACCATTATGCCATCTGCTGGTCCCACATACTATATTTTTAAATAACAGTGATACAGACAGAGCTACATCTTTTGAAATAATTGTGTAGTATTTATTGTATGGATATAGAAGCATTTAATCATCCTTATGCAATTATCAGACTCTTTAAGAGCCCAATTTGTTGCAATAGTGAATTCAACTACTCTAACTCTGCCTCCGTGTAAATCTCACCCACTGAATTTCTTTCTATGCTAAGAAACATAGTAAACCTTCCTCCACCACACATCTTTAATTCCCTGAACTTTCTGGCGTCAGTTTTAGACCCTATGCTCCACCACTAGGCCCCTGTCTGTCCTCACCTGTTCTCGTTCTTCCTACTGGGTTCTCTAGAAATGAACATCTTGTTCCACGTGGGGTCTGGTTGATCCAAGCCAAGCATGGGACACCAAGGAACCCCATGATCTGGACTCATCATTTTATAAATGCTCACCAAAATTTATTTGCTTTTTAAGCAATTTAGTGTGCAGCTCTGGAAGGAACATGGCTTCTCTTTCTGATAATGTGATGTCCAATGAGCCCCTTCATCTTCCTGTATCATTTTCTTTTCTCTTTTTTTTTTTTGGAGATTTTTTCGCTATAGGGCACGTGCACTCGCCAGACAGAGACATAGAGACAGAAAGCGAGAAATCACCCCCTAGGGGGGATGGTCACGCCACAATCCCTTCTCCTCCATTCTCCTCTCAGGATCTTGGGCACGCACGCACACGCGCCCGGCGTGAGTTTTAAGCCACCGGGCCCGGGACATGAACCTCGGTCGACTATGTGGGAGTCTAGCGACATAGCCATTACGCTAACTGCTGGTTCCCTGTATCATTTTCTTCATCTATAAAAAAGGCTAATGAGTCAGCAGATGGCATAGCAGTTATGTCGCTGGACTCCCGCATGGTAGACTGCGGTTCGAGTCCTGGACCTGGTGGCTTGAAACTCACGCCTGGTGTGTGTGTGTGTGCATGCCCAAGATCTTGAGAGGAGAATGGAAGAGAAGGGACTACGGTGTGGCCATCCCTCTGGGGGATGATTTCTTACTTTCCCTCTCATTGTCTCTGTTTCTCTCTCTCTGGTGAGCACATGCACTCTAAAGCAAAAATGTCTGAAAAGATAAAAAGGCTAATGATACTTTCCACATGAGACTTATATGACGATTGGAAAGAATCTACAGAAGTAGAAGTGCCAGGCATTTGGGCCACGGCAGTAATAAACCCTATCACTGTTACTGTTGACATATTGCTCAACGCTTTAGATCACCAGTGAGTCCAAAGCTGGTCTTAGACCTACAGTGACCTCTTACATGAACCATTGCCAAATCAAGTACCCAGCTCCAGTCTTTATGCAATTCATTTTTTTAAGAGAGATTTTTGCTATAGGGCATGTGCACTCACCGGAAAGACAGAGACAGAAAGCGAGAAACCACCCCTACAGGAAGATGGCCACACCACAATCCCTTCTCCTCCATTCTCTCTGGATTTTGGGCACTCACGCACACGCGCCTGACATGAGTTTTACGCCACCCAGTATGGGATTCGAACTGCGGTTGATTACATGGAAGTCCAGCGACATAAACATTATGCTATTTGCTGGTCTCAATTCTTTTATTTTTTTTTTGAGGGGTTTTTGCTATAGGGCGCATGTGCTTGCCAGAAAGACAGAGAGAGACAGAGAGACAGAAAGCGAGAAATCATCCTCCAGGGGGGATGGCCACACTGCAATCCCTTCTCCTCCATTCTCCTCTTGGGATCTTGGGCATGCATGCACACGTGCCCAATGTGAGTTTAAGCCACCAGGTCTGGGACTTGAATCGTGGTCAATTACATGGGAGTCCAGAGACATAGTCATTACGCCAACTGCTGGGCCCGCAATTCATTTTTTTAATGCTTCACACAGCACTTTAAGTTCAGCCATCTTAAATGGACTGCTTACTAGCCCTCCCTGCCTATTGTGAGTCTTAATTCTGTCAGAGTCCGCTTACCCTACCCAACTACACTGCTTGATCATCGTCCGTGTTCTGGTGCTCTTGTAGGCTTCTTAAGTGTGAGGAGCTGTTGGCCACCTTCTCGTCTCCCAGGTACTCTGAAAACAATAGGCACTCCCCACCCTGTAGGAGGGTCAAACCCTGAAAATATTGTCAACGCAAAACAATTTCGTGCATGTTTCAGAGCTACAGGGACACCACAGAAGGCATGAAAGACAAAAACAGCTTTGGCACAATCTAGACCCCTTCGGCCCAATCTCCACTCGGACCTCCTGGAGTCTCAGCCGAGGCTCGCTTTCCTCCTCCACTGGGAGCCCGACTCCAGGCCCAGTGATTCCCTTCCTGCACTTCAGACCATTTCCCGTGTGTTCATTCTTCGTTCTGCACACACCTACCCCCTACTCCTGGGTGCCCCACCACCACTGCTGAGCTTTGGTTTGCAGCCTTGGCTTCTCTGGACTTGTGCCATCAGTTCCCCATCTCTGGCTTCTTCTCCCCGTCCACCTGTGCTCGGTCCACCTCAGCCTGACTCCACTCTCACTGACAGTAGCGCTTTCTCATTCTTATCATCACCTCCTGTCTGAAGGTGTGGACAACCTCCTGGCTTCAGCCCACACACTCACCCGTGTTCATTTCTCCAGAATGAGCTGTCTTCTGGTACAAGGATCCTTGTCCTCAGCGATCTCTTCAAAGTCTTGACTCTGTGGAGACTCCCCCCTCCCCTGCCTCCTGCTCCCAGAAGCTCTCTACTCCCGGGCACATGGCCAGTAAGAGTCATTATAATCCCATGCCCCTGAAACCTTCTGACCCCCTGCTGGGCCCTCTGTGCGCTCATGGCCTTCCCACGCAATGCCCCCTAGAGAATCTACTCAGTCTTCTCCACAGCCTATCGGCTTTGCCACCTGGCCTGAACTATGACCCCAATGCCAGTGATGTCCCAAATCACATCTACCCTTGACCTCCCTTGTGAGTTTGGGCCGCTGGACAGCTAAGGCTGCCATCCGGCAGGGCCAGTCTTAAACTCAAGACAACTAGAACAGACCTCTCAACTGTCTGCCAAATTCCCCATCCTTCGCCTTGCTCCGTCCTGACACCTGCCAACGCTGGATTCCACCTCCTCGGCACCCTCAGTTGTGCCCCTCCTCGACACTATAAGAGGCTCATTGTACAGCTGAGCAGGCTGTGCATGCACAGTTCCGGGGGCGCCATCCATGCAGACCGCCACGTGATCCTCGATCACCAGCATAGACCCTCCCGCACGGATGGGAGCACCTTGGAGGTCGGTCACAGCAGAGCCCTCTGAAGCTGCACAGCTGGGATAGAGGCCTCATGCTTTGGTTGGAACATGAGAGAACCTTCAGGAAGACTGAATGTGCTCAGTACCTGCTAGCTAGAAAGTGGCCGCACCCAGACTACAACCCAGGTGCATCTGACCCCAAAGTCTGTGCAGGGTCCACATACAACCCTGTTCCTCTTGCACTTTAAGACTCAAGGACCCAAGGGACAGACACCGTCTCTGCTGGTAGGAACCCCCACGAGCAGAGCTGAGGGCACAGGCACAAAGGGCAGGGAGCACAGCAAGGGGCTCTGTGGGAGACTCGTGCTTGGGGGGCATTTCAGCAGGTATCCATATTTGGAAGGGTCGCATTCTAGCCCCTCTCTGATCTCCCTGCCCAGGTAATCGCAGAAACAATTTGATGGTACTATTTCCTTCCAGTATTGCTCAGGACTCCTCCTGTGCTACCACTCAGGGGAAGGAGCACCTTCACATCCGGGCCTTGTGGTACTAGCCCAGCCGGCTAACTGCACAATTTGAGTCCTGGACCCAGCAGTTTGAGAAACATGCCAGGCACATGTGCACACGTGCCCAAAATCCCATAAGGAGGGAAAGATGGAGGTGTTGTGGTGTAACCACCCCCATAGGGGATGCTTTCACACTTCCTCTCTCTCTCTCTCTCTCTCTCTCTCTCTCTCTCTCTCTCTCTCTCTCTCTCTCTCTCGTCTGTCTTTATCCAGCAAGCACATGTACCCTCTGGCAAAATTTTCTCAAAAACACAGAAATTGTCATTTTATTTATTGCTATGACCGATCAACATGTAGGTATAGGCTTCTCCACCCTTTTAAGAAGACATACAGTAAGGTAATTAAAAAATATTACTCTGGGGCTGGCAGGTGGCATGGTGGTTAAGGGCGCTGGATTCCCACATAGCCCACCACAGTTCGAGTCCTGGAGCTGGCAGCTTGCTTTCTCACTTCTCTCTCTATATCCTTCCTTGGTCAAAATAAAGTAAGTAAATAAAGTTCTTTTCCTCTTTTTTCCTATTGTAATTTTAAAAGTTGGGCCAGCAGGTGGTGTGGTGATTCAGGCGCTGGACTCCCACATGGTCTGGTGGCTTGCTCTCTCACTTTCTCTCTCTCTCTCTCTGGTCAAATTAAATAATAATAATAAAATTGAATAAATAAATTTATTTTTAAAAGTTTATTTATTTCTTCCATGAGAGAGACAGAAAGAGGGAGAGACCCCGCCGGCAGGGTCTTTGGGCTGCACAGACGGCTAGTGCACTCACAGGAAGACCTCGGATGCAAACCGGGACCCTCCCACGTGGAGAGAGAAAGTGCTCCGGGTGGGACGTGGTCACACTGCAATCCCTTCTCCTTTTCTCCATCCTGCTGGGATTTGGAGCACCCACGAACCGCCCCACCGGGGCCACATGCGATGCAGCCTCCCCAACTACCAGGCCAGAGGGCCGGGCAGAAGTTTGGCTCTGGGCAAAGGCAGTGCCCAGCCAAGTTTTCCATGGCAGGGAAACTCCCGAATGCAACGGGGCCACTTGCACTTAGAGCAGGGAGGCGAGGATGCGCGGGCGCGGATGGTTTAGGGACGGCAGAGGAACAAGGAGTTGAAGGAGGCGGGACTTGAGGGATCGCAGGGAAAATCCACCAGTGGTCCCAGGGCCCTGTCATCACAGGGTTCGGGACCACCAGTGGGCCCTCCCTTCTCTGAGGAGCAGGCACCTTGAGCCTCCAGACACCTCCCCGGGGCGCTCAGTCCCGGGTTCTGGTCCCGGCTGGCCCTGCGGCAGCAGGCGGCCGTCTCTCGATCTCGATCTCGATCTCTCGGCCGCAGCTCCTCGCTACGGTCCCTGCCGGGGACTCCGGCTTCCCGCGCATTGGCCAGAGACGCCGGCACCGGTCCGAGTCCCCCCCCACCGTGTCCCCGCGCGCCCGGGCGGCTGGCACCTGCCCTGCAGGAGCGCGCGTGCTCTACGTGACTCGCGAATCCCGGGTGGTTCGCGACGGAGGTGCACCGGGCGGCCGCGGTGGGGCTTCTCCGCCTTCCGGTGAGCGGCGACCCCGAGGAAGGGCCTGAAGACGAAGCATCGGGAGCAGGGGGAGGCGGCCGGCAGGGGCGCGGGAGCCTCATGGCGATCCTTCCGCCCCTGCACCGGAGCTGGGCCCGACTGGGATCCGCCCGGCGCCTTGGAGAGGAATTATTCCTGAGCGGTTCGTGGTGGCCGTCAGGGAGAGGGCAGAGCTCGAACCCGGCCGTGCACACTCCGGACTGTTGCTCTCGGAGGAGGGGGGTGACGCGACCCGCCCCCGGCGCGCCAGCTTTCCCGCCCGCCGGGGGAACGCACAGCAGCCCGCGTGACCTTGACCTTCGGGGTCACTGTGGGGTCACACACGCCCTTCAGCACCTGAGGCTGCAGAAAGGCCAACTTCGTGAGGCGTGGCAGGAAAGACGCCAAGAGAGACTTGATGGAAGCAACCAGAACCAAGGAGCTCCAGTGACATCCGAAAGGCTGGCGGAGCGGGCCGTCCTCGTCCTCGGGGAAATGCTGATGTCCACGCTCCACCAAGCAGCACAACCCCGGGGAGACGGGAGAAGGGATTGCGGTGTGGCCATCTCCCCTGGGGGTGAGTTCTGCTTTCTGTCTCTCTGTCTCTCTGGCGAGCACATGCGCCCTATAAGGAAAACAAAACAAAACAAAACAAAAACTCTCTTTAAAAAAAAAGTAGAGTATGGAAGAGGCCCAAAAGCCCAACCTTCAGCAGAGGACGGCAGAGCAGGTCACTCACCAGTTCAAGAAGCTCAACCGTGAGCTGCACGGATGTTCCCATCCTCATTTCCAGCATCTTTCAGAAAATACAAGATATGGAGGGAAAGAGGACAGGACTGGGAATCAATAAACACGTAGATAGAGGCTGGCGACAGGGGTCACAATCCATGGGGGATGCTTAGAGGGGCCGGGAAAGGCAGCTGTACCAAAGATCAGAAGAAGCCACCGCCGGGGACAGAGACGTTGAAGTCAGGATGGGAGCCTTCTGGAGACATCTGAGGCTGGCAGCCAACCAAGTACGTGGTAGTAGTCTTTCAGATTCCAGAGAAGAAAACGAGCCAGGGGTCAGATGTGGCAGCAAGTCCAGAGGAAAGTTATGGCTGCTCAGAACAGTGGTCAGTCTTCCGGGCAGCACAAGGAATGCCTTCATTGTTGCCACAAGCTCGTGATCGCCAAACCCAAACCCACTGCTGCAAAACCTAGAGCCTGGGAGGTGCTACCGAGGAGTTCAGCAGCTCTCCGCATTTCCTTCCCAACCCAGAAGGGAACAGCTACAGAGAAAGGCAATGGATTAAATAGGTCGAAATAGCGATGGATCGAAGAGACGGCATAATAAAAATGTAGAACATCTACTTAAAGAATCCTCAGATGGAAGTCCCGATCAGTTTGGGTCATAAATTCACAAAATTTAAACAGAAATACAGAAAAATTGGTCCAGCCATGTTGGCACACAGCAGCACTGCTTGAGAGGCTGGTCACCACAGAGGAGGCCCGAGTTTGCTTCCTGGGCTAATTTGAACACTCCAGATATGATTGTGTGTAATCCTGGCTAATTAGGAGGGGGCAGGAGCATCATAGGACACCCTGTCAAAAATACCTTTCTCAGAGAGACCAGCAGATGGCATAATGGTACGTTGCTGGACTCCCACGTAGTTGACCATGGTTCGAGTCCCGGACCTGGTGTCTTAAACTCACACCTGCTACATGTGCATGCGTGCCCCAAATCCCGAGAGGAGAATGGAGGAGAAGGGATTGCAGCATGATCAGTGCCCCTGGGAGAGTGATTTCTCGCTTTCTGTCTCTATCTCTTTGGTACACCGTATAGCAAAAATCTCAAAAAAAAAAAATAAAATAAAATAAAACCTATCTTGTGGCCAACAGGCAGCATAGTGGTAAAGGCACTGGACTCCCACATGGTCGATCACAGTTCAAGTCCTGGACCTGGTGACTTGCTTTCTCACTTTCCCTTGCTCTCTCTCTCTCTCTGGGTCAAATTTTAAAAATAATAATAATAAATAAAACTAGATAAAATATTTTTTTTTCTTTTTTTGGAGAGGTTTTTGCTTTAGGGCGTGTGCGCTCTCCAGACAGACAGAGAGAGACAGAGATACAGAAAGCAGGAAATCACTCCCCAGAGGGGATGGCTACGCCGCAATTCCTTCTCCTCCATTCTCCTCTCGGGATCTTGGGCATGCACACACATGCGCTCGGCGTGAGTTTAAGCCACCAGGTCCGGGACTCGAACCGCGGTTGACTACGTGGGAGTCCACGACATAGCCATTATGCTAACTGCTGGTCCCTAGATAAAATAATTAAAAAATATATTTATCTATCTCATATATAGGAAAAAAATACAGATAAACTATGATTAGAGGCCCAGGAATTTGAAGTCTCTGGCTGGCTGAGGTTGAAGGCAGGCTCCCACCACTAAAGGAAGAAACCTGGTGGAGTAGAACCACAAGAAACCAACTCCCCTAAGCACTTTGCACAGAACTAGGAGGGCACCAACGGCAATTACTGAGGGATGGAGTCAGGAGAGTGAGGTGGACAGTTCAGGACACAGATCTGGGTAATGAATTCAATGGCTAGGAGCCCCTTCCCGTGCACATTTGAAGGTCAGAGTCGTTTCCATATTTGAGGCAGAAGCTGTATGTCGTGGAGGAAAGTGAAGGCGAGAGCTGATCTGCATTGCAGAAATGAAGATGAAAGAGGTGTTTCTACTTTATTTGTTGCCATCTATTTAGATAAAAATGCCAGAGTGCTAAGATACATCTTTTTCACTTAGAATCCTTTAATTGTGGAGTTGATTTTTTTTCCCCACAACTGTTACCGGCAGCTCTTCAAAAGACTGGACAAATGGACTAGACTGCACCACAGTCTAGTACAGTTCTTCAGACAGAGACAGTATGAGCTAGCTCTGCGGCCCGGTGGTTAAGGCAGCCGGATCTCACATGGCCAACCATGTGGTTCAAGTCCAAACCCAGCAGCTTGGGAAACACAGCAGGTGTGTGTAGGTACGTGCCCCAAACCCCCAGAGTGGGGAGAAATGGAGGAGAAGGAACTGTGGCGTGACTGTTCCCAGGGAGGAGGGCACTTTTTCCTGTCTCTCTGGTGAGCACTTGCACCCTCTTACGAAAACAAACACACACACACAAAAAAGCCTCACAGTGGACTTCTAGGCATCACACACCAGATTTTTCCTGGGTTAGTTTTAACTGTTTCTCTTGCTGAAATGAAATTTACATGGCAAGCTGCCACTTGCCAATTCACAACTGTGTCATTTGAAATCTGATGAACATTTCTTCTTTTGGCAGCATCTATAAATAACATAAAAGTCAGATTCTAGCTTCTAACCATTATTCCAGTTCTCTTATATTATATATAGTGTCTGCCATAAAACTACATACATTACAGTGTTACATTTTATAGCATAATACATCGCCAAGGCCAGCTGGTGGTGCAGCAATAAAACATGTCGCTCTGCAATGCGGACCTGTATGGGAAGGTTCCGGGTTCTAGTCCAGACAGCTCCCTGAGTATGCAGGGGATGTGCATGCCCATGATCTGGGTCTGGCTGAAGCTGGGGGGGACCACAGATCAAAATTCTGTTGAGGAGCCAAGCATGTGGGTGCATGCCTCTAATCCCAGCTACTTGGGAGGCTGAGGCAGGAAGACTCTGAGTTCGAGTACAGCCTGAGCAACCTAGTGAGATCCTGTCTCTCTCTCTTTTTTTTTGGAGAGATTTTTGCTATAGGACGTGTGCGCTCACCAGAAAGACAAGAGAGACAGAGAGACAGAAAGCAAGAAATCACCCACCAGGGGGGATGGCCATGCCACCATCCCTTCTCCTTCATTCTCCTGTCAGGATCTTGGGCATGCACACATGTCCAATGTGAGTTTAAGCCATCGGGTCCAGGACTCAAACCATGGTCAACTACATGGGAGTCCAGCGACAGAGCCATTACGCCAGCTGCTGGTCCCGGTTCTGTCTCTTTACAAGAAAAGAAAAGACCTTGTTGGAGTCTCTCTCTGACTCATGGAAGAAAGAAAGAAATTTTAAAAAATAAATAAGGCCGACCCCATAGCCTAGTGGTTAAGAGAGCCAGGTATCCCACATGACTGACCGTGGCTGAAGTCCTGGCCCTGCCGTCTTGAAGAACACAAACGGTGGGTGCTAGCAGTTGGCGTAGTGGTTAAGATGCTGATCAAGTGTGAACTCGGTGGCTTGAAGAAAAGGGATTGTGGCATGGCCATCACCCCTGGGGGGGGGGGTGATTTCTCACTTTCTGTCTGTCATTCTCTGTCTCTCCAGTAAGCGCACTTGCCCTATAGCAAAAATCTCTCAACAAAACAAAACAAAACAAAACACACACACACACACAAACACCCAAAACGAAAAACCCAGGTGTATGTGGATGCGTGTCTCTAATCCCAGTAGGATGGAGAAATGGAGAGAGAGGATTGCCATGGGCTTTAAGTCTTAAGCAAATTTCTCTTAGCATTTTTTGGTTTTGATCTATTAAAACTAAAACTGTTTTTCTTAAAATGAAAAATGCATTAAAAAATACTGTTTAATGACTGCAGTGAGCTATCTAGCCTCAGCTAGGTGCTACTTAATAGAGTGTTCATTCTACTCATTGAGTTTCATGCCTAAAGTCAGACAGGTGTTCCCGCATATGTATATATCAGCTGCACTTGCTATTGAAAGTATTTAGATTAATTAAGATCTTTTGTGAATCTATAAAGTGTGGAGAAAAAAAAAAAAAAGGCATGGCGACCAGCAGGTGGCATGGTGGTTAAGGCACTGGACACTCCCACATGGCCAACCATGGTTCAAGTCCTGGACCTGGTGGCTTGCTTTCTCACTTTCTCTCTCTCTTTCTCTCTCTCTCTCTCTCTCTCTCTCTCTTTCTGTGTCTCTCTGGTCAATTAAAAATGAATAAATAAATAAATTTAAATAAATAATTATTTTTTAAAAATACAAAGGCATGGAAAGCAACTATAGATACCAGCGACAGTATGAGAAGAGGGTGGGAAATGGCAGAGGGTGAGAGGGAGAGAATCAAGGGAGAAGAAAAGAGAAGCAAAATATATAAGAAGCAAGAAATGGAAAATTATTTGTTGACCATAACACGTGGGGTAATAGCCTTGACTGAGCCAATATACGGTGTACTCTGGATGGAAAATCTCACTTTGTGTACTGTAATGATGTACAGCAAATGAATATAAATAAATAAATTTAGGGGACCAGCAGTTAGCGTAATGGCTATGTCACTGGACTCCCATGTAGTCGACCGCGGTTCAAGTCCCAGACCCGGTGGCTTAAAGTCACACCGGGCGCGTGTGCGTGCGTGCCCAAGATCCCGAGAGGAGAATGGAGGAGAAGGGATTGCGGCGTGACCATCCCCCCCAGGGGGGGTGTGATTTCTCGCTTTCTGTCTCTCTGTCTCTCTCTGTCTTTCCAGCAAACGCACACGCCCTATAGCAAAAAGCCTCTCCAAAAATAAATAAATAAATAAATAAATTTAAGATTTAAAAAAAGAAAAAGAACTGCCATGTGACCACAGCCCACGGGGGGGTGGGTGTTCCTACCCCCCTCCCAGCCTCGCTCCCACCCTGTTCCTCTCTGGTAAGCACACACACCCTCTAGCAATTAAAAAGAAAAAGAAAGGAAAGAAATCAACTATGCCATTTTGTTAAAATTTACCATTATTTGGTTAGGGAAAAATCACGAGGTAAAAATCTCACCTTTTTTGAGTAAATAAATAAATACACTGGTACTAAAGTTACTATTTTTCTTTTTTTTATTCATTTATTAATTTTTTCACGAGTTTTGCCAGAGAAAGACAGAGAGAGAAAGAGAGAGAGCAAGCTGCCAGTTTTGGGACTCGAACCATGGTCGACCATGTGGGAATTCCAGCGCCTTAACCACCACACCACCAGCTGGCCCCACTATTTTTCTTTAAACATGGTTAAGATCATTGTTTTCATCATGATTATCCTAGTATGTCTTGATCCCAAAGAACCAGCTGCGATCTGGAGAAGTTTGGTGAATTGATCTCTTGATTTAAAAAAATTTTTTAATTTAATTTGATTTATTCATTCACTTATTTTAATTTGACCAGAGAGAGAGACACACACACATACACAGAGAGAGAGAGGGAAAGTGAGAAAGCAAGCCACCAGGTCTGGGACTTGAACTTCAGCCGGCCACGTGGGAGTGTCCAGCACCTACCTCAACCACCAAGCTACCTGCTGGTCCCCAATCTCTTGATTTTTTTACATGTGATACCAAGTGATTTTCTTCCACCAGACTGACACATTGATTAGCTATGTTTGTGCTGGGTAGAGAAGCTTATATAAAAATAGTACGTCTACTTCTTGGTCCCTTGGTTCTGTTTATAGCTGACCTTTCTGTGGCAAAGGGGGTTGTAATTCGGCTCACACTTCCCCGGGCTGGGTGCTAACTAGAATGCAGTGTGGCCACAGTGACAGGCACACACGGGCACCATCTTAGAGCTGGGTGGCTCTTGAAATCATTGGTATCTTCAAGACCTAAATTTTGAGATTACTGGAAAATTTTAAAGCAGTAAATGTAAACTTTAGAAAAGAGATTTAACTTAAGCCAGAAAAAAAAAGAAAAGAAAATTTCTCACCATCTTTAAAGAAATCTGGCCACATAGGAATTTGCATTCTAAAATTAACCCTGAAGCAAGAGGATGGAGAGTGGAATTGGTCACATGCATAGACAGCTCCAGCGTCCAGAACCGAGGATCTCAGCAGAGAGCACGGAGAACCAGCTCTAAGTGGGTTAGAAGGAAGGGGTCAGGTTGAGGCTTCCTCCCTCCCTCCCTCCCCCTCCTTCCTTCGGCTCTCCCTCCCTCTCTCCCTGTGTCTTCCCTCCTCCCTCTCTCTTTTTTCTTTTGTTCTTTTTTTTTTCCTTTCTTTCTTTCACTTTCTCTCTCTCTCTCGCTCTTATTTTTTCTTTCTTTCTCCTCTCTTTTAGCTTTCAAAAATATTCATTCTTCCAAGTTGTTTGTAAGACTTTTTTGACGGTGGCAGGTGGTGTGGTGGTTAAGGCACGAGACTCCCACATGGCCAACCACAGTCCAAGTCTCAGACTTGATGGTTTGCTTTCTCACTTTCCCTCTCTCTTCTCTGTCTGGTCAAATGAAAAATAACAATAATAGTAATAAATAAAAATTTAAAAGCACTCTTTTAAAGAGGTGTTTGCCTTAAGGTACATGCACTCATTGGGGGTGGGGAGGCAGAGACAATGAGAAGGAAAATGAGAAATCACCCCCCAGGGAGGATAGTCACGCCGCAATCCCTTCTCCTCCAATCTCCTCCCGGGATCTTGGGCACACACGCACACGCGCCCGACGTGAGTTTAAGCCACCGGGTCCGGGACTGGAATGTCGCTCAGCCATATGGGAGCCCAGTCACATAACCGCTATGCCATCCGTTGGCCCCCACATTCTTCCAAGTTTTAGATGTGAACCTTAGCTTCTGGCGTGCACACAGTGGGCTCATTTCATAAACTCAAATCAGCATCAGAGCCAGCAGAGGGGCTCCTGCTTGCCGCTCTGCGTGGCCCCTTTCAGGATTCCGGCAGTGCGTGAGCTCGCCTTGCACAAGGCTCCCGGAGTGAACCGCAGTGCCCTTTACCTAGTGGCAGGCTGAGCCATACCTACATGATTTTTATAATTTTGAGTTATGCCTCAACTGACATGTTGATAACGCCAATGTCAGGTGATAAACTCATTGTCCAGCGAACGACCCAAGAAAGCAAACCAAATACCAAAATAAGTTTAATACAGGGTAAATCTTTAGGTTTTAAGACACTTGCTTTGGGGGGCCAGCAGGTGGCGGTAGTGGTTAAGGCACTGGACTCCCACATGGCTGACTGCAGTTCCAGTCCTGGTCCTGGCAACTTGAAACTCATGCTGTGTGCGTGTGCATACATACCCCGAACCCAGGAGGAGAACGGAGGAGAAGGCATTGCAGTGTTGCTATTTCGACCTAAAGTTTTAAGTCACCACCAGGTCTAGACTTGAACCAGGGCTGGCCATGTGGGTGTCCAACCCTTTAACCACTACACCACAGGTGGCCCCCCAACCCATGAATTTTTAGGGGACATCCAAGTTCAAAAAATGAACCTTTGGGGGATACATTATTATCAAAACCGTAATACCGTGTTTACAAATCTAGCACGCCCCGCCTCCAGTCATGCCTCCTCAAACCCATCCTCTTCAGGCACAGCTGCTGATTCCTCGCGCCTGTAACTCAAGAGCAGTTTTTTTTTTTTCTTTTTTAAACTTATTTTTGTTTGTTTGCTACAGGGTGCATGAGCTCTCAGGAGAGAGACAGAAAGAGAGAGAAAGGGAAAGTAAGAAATCACCCTCCGGGGATTGGCCAAACTGTAATCCCTTCTCCTCCATGCTCCTCTTGGGATTTGGGGCATGCACACATACTCCCAGCTGGATTTGCAAGCCACAGGGTCCTGGACTCTAACTGCAGTCAGCCACGTGGATTCCAGCCCCCCTTCTGGCTGGAATGTGGGAGTCTAGCCATGGACTCCATTCCACCCCTCCTCCATTCTCCTCTCCGGATCTTGGGCATGCACACATACGTGCCTGGTATGAGTTTAAGTCATCGGGTCTAGGACTCGAACCACGGTCGGCTACATGGGAGTCCAGCGACATAGCCATTACGCCAGCTGCCGGCCCATAACCTTCTTTTGTGGTTTTGTTTTTGTTTCGAAAATAGCTTTCCATCAAACACATTCATATTTTTCCCCGTGGAATACATTTGTATGTGTTTAAACACTAAAGGGTCTGGGGCCGGCGGGTGGCATGGTGGTTAAGGCGCTGGACTCGCACATGGCGACTGCAGTTCGAGTTCCAAACCTAGTGGCTTGCTTTCTCACTCTTCCTTTCTCTCTCTCTCTCTCTGTCTCTAACAAGTCAAATTTTAAAAAAAATTATAGTGACAAATAAAAAATTAAATAAAAAAAAAAAAAACACTAAAGGGTCACCAAAACCAGGAAAATCTGAGAAATGTGACCGAGGAGACGTGACAACTAAACGTCCTGTGGTGTTGTGCAGGGGACACCTAGACAAAGACATGAGGGAAAGACTAAGAAACCATGGTCTTTCGTTAATAATGTGTCAAGGGGCTGGCAGGTGGTGAGGTGGTTAAGATGCTGGACTCCCACGTGGCTGACTGCAGTTTGAGTCCCGGATCTGGTGGCTTGCTTTCTCACTTTCTCTCCTTCTGGTCAAGCTTTTAAAATAAGATAAATAAAATTAAATAAATAATTCTTTTAAAAAACGTGTTCATCTTGGCCCATTAATGGTCACGACTGTAGCACTCTAAGGTGAGGTGGTAATAACCAGGCCTGGATGTCGGGCATGGGATCTCTGTGCTGTCGTCAAGTTTTCTTCTGTAAATCGAAAACAGTGAAGGTTATGATTACACACACATGCACAGGGGGCTGGACAGCGGCACAGTGGGCAACGGCTGACGCTCTGCAAGGCTGACCCACGTGGAAGGTTCCACGTTTGGATCCAGAAACCTTCCTGACGACACCCGCCATGTGTGGGCCCATGACTGCGGTATGAGGACACTGTTGGGGGTGCTCTCTGTCGCTGGCAAGTTTTT
The DNA here is from genome assembly GCA_026018925.1 of Tupaia tana. NCBI lineage: Eukaryota > Metazoa > Chordata > Mammalia > Scandentia > Tupaiidae > Tupaia > Tupaia tana. The sequence goes on along the minus strand of JAKSZU010000003.1, from coordinate 161,501,555 downwards.
TTTTTGTTTTTTGTTTTTTAAATAAAATAAAGTACATAAATGTTCTTTTAAATTTACATTGATGGGAGGGACCAGCAGTTAGCGTAATGGCTATGTCGCGGTTCGCGTCCCGGACCCGGTGGCTTAAAAAACTCACGCCGGGCACGTGTGTGTGCATGCCCAAGATCCCGAGAGGAGAATGGAGGAGAAGGGATTGTGGCGTGGCCATCCTCCCTGGGGGGTGATTTCTCGCTTTCTGTCTCTCTGTCTCTCTCTGACTGGCGAGTGTATGCGCCCTATAGCAAAAACCTCTCTAAAAAAAAAAATAATTGCATTGATGGGATATCTTACCACAACCTAAGAAATGAGGGCAGCTCCTGGAATGAGGGACCTACCAACAGAACTGGTCCTTAGCTCAGTGCCAGCATTACTAGAGTCACTGCCAATGTGGAAATGGAGCTCAAGGAGACGCCCTTCAGCTGCCCCCGTGGAGGGGGCTGGTAAGAATGCACGTGGTGTGGACTGGGGCTCCTTAGGCAGCAGGAAGAATGCCAACTCCAGCCAATAAACTGACTTAAGTCACGAAGCTTAAGATGTTTTTCAGCGGGGGCTGGCAGGTGGTGTGGTGGCTAAGGCCTGGACTCCCACTTGGCCCACCGCAGTCTGAGTCCCAGATTTGGCAGCTTGCTTTCTCCCTTTGTCTCTGGTGAACACACATGCCCTAAAAATTAAATAAAAATAACAAAATTAAAAACATAATTATTTTTTTAGAGGGGTATTTTTTTTTTTTTTGGAGAGGTTTTCGCTATAGGGCGCGTGCGCTCTCCAGACAGACAGAGAGAGACATAGAGACAGAAAGCGAGAAATCATCCCCCAGGGGGGATGGTCACGCCGCAATCCCTTTTCCTCTATTCTCCTCTCGGGATCTTGGGCACGCACGCACACGCGCTCGGCGTGAGTCTCAAGCCACCGGGTCCGGGACGCGAACCGCGGTTGACTACGTGGGAGTCCAGCGACATAGCCATTACGCTAACTGCTGGTCCCGCTAAATACACAATTCTTAAAAAAAGTGTTTCATAGCACCTTCAGAAAGTGGCACCATGAGGAATGTGGTTGCTGCACCCGGGCTGGATCTGGGGATTGTGCACTGCCGGTCCCTGGGTACGCCTCCTCCTCCCCCCACTTTCCCTCTGCACTCGGGACACCTGTGGCTGAATCCGTGGACTCCTAGGCGCACAGGTTGCTTGCTGATCAGAGAATAAACTGACCACTCCCGGCTACAACCATTTCCCAGGGATGGCTCGCCTGGCTCAGGTTAGGGTAGGGCTGCTGCGGCTCTGCCAGCCCTGTGCGCCCTGTGGCTTTAGGGGTAATTCTCCCCCAAGGGCTGGAAGACGGAGCTGAGCAGCTCTGGGCGCATGCGCAGTAACTGCACAGCTACCGGGGAACGCTGCAGTGGGCAGGGCAGGCCCGGGGGTGGGAGGGGACGGGGGGGGGGGGGGGTGGGTCCTAACTCAGGGACTCTAGGGAGTCTGAGTGCTTCCAGCAGTGCGCACGACTCTCCCCTCCCCTCACTGCTTGGCCTCCGAGACCTGGCAGGAACCCTCTGTGGTCTGACACATCCAGGTGGCGCTGCCTGGCAGCCAGATTGAGCGTCACCGCGCTCCGGTATTTCGGCGTCTGCGGCTTCTTCCCTGTCCTCGCTGCGCCCTTTATTCATGACATCGCTCAGTCCATTCGTTCAGCTGCAGCGTTTCCTTCAATTCTCGCCACACTTCCTAATTTGGATTCCCAGGTTTATTTGCCCAGAGCTTTCCACCGGCCATTAGCCTGTCCCTAGCTGTCCCTGGGCCACTTACCCTCCCCAGCTTGGACTCTGAAGACAAATGGAACCCTTGGCTCCTTACCGCTGTCGGCATCTGGGTGGGGCTTTGCGGTCCTGCCCCTGCCAGGTTGCAGGCAGCCTGTCCCACACACTCTAGGCCAGTGGTCCAGTCATGCCTGAAAGGGGTGCTACTGGGAGCCGGGACCCCAGAGTACTTGGGAGGTGCGGGTTGGACAGTTTTCCCCGGCCTAACTGGCGGTCAGAGAGCACCTGCTCAGGAGACCGCACTGGCCGTGGGAAGACTGTAGGCTGTTTTTAAAAGGACAGCCGGCTCAGGAGACCAGCAGTTAGCGTAATGGCTATGTCGCTGGACTCCCATGCAGTCCACCGCGGTTCGAGTCCCGAACCCGGTGGCTTAAACTAACGCTGGGCGCGGGTGCGTGCCCAAGATCCCGTGAGGAGAATGGAGGAGAAGGGATTGCAGCGTGACCATCCCCCCTGTGGGGTGATTTTTCGCTTTCTGTCTCTCTGTCTCTCTCTTTCTGGCGATCACACGCGCGCCCTATAGCAAAAACATCTGAAAAAAAAAAAAGGACAGCTGACTCAGAAAATATATTGTCTTAATCCAGCAGTTTCTACAAGCAGCACTTAAGCAAATTTGTAATCCCCTTTCTCAATTAAAAAGAAACTCTGGGCCAACCAGCAGATGGCGTAATGGCTACATCACTGGACTCCCATGTAGTCAACAGCAGTTCGAGTCCTGGACCTGGTGGCTTAAAGTCACGCCAGGCTTGTGTGCGTGCATGCCCAAGATCCCAAGAGAATGGAGGAGAAGGGATTGCATTGTGGCCATCCCTGAGGTGGGGCAGAGGGGGTTCTCACATGCTGTCTCTTTGTCTCTTTCTGGTGAGCACACACACCCTATAGCAAACACCTCTCCAAAAAATAAAAAATTAGCTCTGTAAATCCTCTCACAACATCCCTTTTATTTGGGGAGAAAAATTGGTGCATGTATTGGGGTGCTACTTGTTGCCAGATTTGAAAAATAGACTTTCGGACAGTGGTAGGATTGGCATTTCATGGCCTGAAGGGCCCCCTAGAGTGGGGTGGGGTAGAGCAGAGGACAAAGTGGTGTCCCAAGACTCCCAGGGCCCTGGCCTGCCACGCCACACTGACCTGTCCCTCCATATGAGAGTATCTGCTGTTTTGGCCCCAGCACCTCCTTCAAAGACCGGAACCCACACTTTTTGTAATTCTTCCTCCCTCCTCTCCAAACCAGAGTCTGATGAGAGGCTTTCTGCGTAGCTCCTGGGCTTCAGCTGACTCGTCCCAATTCAAGATGAGCTGATCAGAGTCTTCCCTGGGACTTGGAAGGGAAGTCTGCCCTTCTGGCGGCCTGGACACTAGCATGTAAGTGGGAGGGGCTGGCGGTCGCCGTCACACAGTGGGAGCCCACCTCCAGTGAGAGCTAATGGAGCCGATCTGCAGAACAGACCTGCAGGGGACCCGGTGGCCTTGGTGTTCCTGACACCCAGCTGTACTCCTGCCTTTGCTGTCCGGCTTTGACCTTTCCGTCAGTGTGAGCGATGCTCCAGAGTCCTCTCTAATGCAGAAACGGTCCCCCAAACTCAGTGGCTTAAAACAACTAACACTGCCGTGTTGCAGTTTCTGGTGGTCAGGAATGGGGAGTGGCTTGGCCAGTGGTTCCCGCTGAAGCTGCAGTAGACACCAGCCAAGGCTGCAGGCTTTTGAAGCCTTGACGGCGGCTGAAGGGCCCACTTCTAAGATGGCACACCCACACAGCCGCCTTGGCAGAAGGCCTCAGCTCTCTGCAGGCTGTTGGCAGGCCTGTTTGGATAGCTGTGGGTAAGAGGCCTCTGTGTCTCTTCAAAACGTCGAGTGTCCTCACAACATGGCAGCCACCTACCCCCAGAGTAGTCAATCGATGGAGAGCGCTGAGGAAGCGGAGCCACAGGGTCTTTCCTGAACCAGCCACTGAAACCACATGCCGCTTTATTCTGGGTTCTAGAAGCAGAGCACTGTGCCCAGCCCCCCTTAAGAAGGCAATTAGGAGGGCCAGCAGGTGGTGTGGTGGTTAAGGCTGCTGGACTCCTACATGGCTGATCATGGTTCGAGTCCCGGACCTGGTAGCTTGCTTTCTCACTTTCGCTCTCATTCTCTCACTCTCGCTCTATCTCTCTCTGGTCAAGTTAAAAGAAATCAAGTTAAGTAAAATAATTATTAAAAAAGAAAAAAAGGGGAACCAGCAGTTAGCGTAATGGCTATGTTGCTGGACTCCCACGTGGTCGACGCGGTTCGCGTCCCGGACCTGGTGGCTTAAAACTCACGCCGAGCGTGTGTGCGTGCGTGCCCAAGATCCCGAGAGGAGAATGGAGGAGAAGGGATTGCGGCGTGACCATCCCCCCTGGGGTGTGATTTCTCGCTTTCTGTCTCTCTGTCTGGTGAGCGCACGCACCCTATAGCGAAAACCTCTCCAAAAAAAGAAAAGAAAAAAAGAAGGCAATTAGGTTCCACCCAAGGAGTCAGTGAGGATCTGTGTGGTCCCTCCATTGTCACTGACCACCTCCATGCTGGGCCCCAGGACTCCAGGCCTTGGTGTTTCCTCGCCACACCACCTAGCGCCGTCCTCTGGGGAATCTAGGCAGTTTGGGCCCAGCTCAGTTGTCTCGGTTTTGTCTCATCTTCTCAGCTCTGAGACCACTGAGCGATTCTATTCCACGTAAAAGGCAGTTCTATTCAGGCCGGATGCTAATCCCTCCCACCCCACGGTGTAGGTAGAATTCATTTTAAACCACAAAACAGGAGCACAGTGTGAGAACAGACCATCTGTAATCTGTGGCCTCTAACATCAGGGACCCAAGGTTGTCCTACCTACACACCCTCATTTCTTAGGGAGAGGCCTTCACAACTGACAGGGACCACTGACTTCTCTGGCGGTTGGCTCCCTGAGACCAAGTAGGAGTTTGAGGAAGGAGCAAATGGTTAACCTTCCCCTCACTGCGTCACCAGGGTGCTGAGACCGAGTGGGGCACTGGCTGTGGTGACCTGTCAGAGGCTGTTCACCAGACAGCTAAGGGCTGGAGGACCCGTCATGCTGCAGGCACAGACAGAGCGGGCTGCTGGGAGCAAGAATTCAGTGAAAGGATATGGGAGCAGCTGCAGAATTTCTGGCAACACTGGAGAGGCAACTTCTGAAAGTGGGTAGTTAGAAAGGCTCCGTGGCTTGAGCCCAAATCATGCTGCAGACCTGGGCACCACAACCACCACCATGGACTCGAGACGGCAGCTCGTGACACTGACTCTGCCACCCCCTGCCCCCCGCCACCCAGAGTACCAGATGTTGTGGCCGTGGCTGTCAGGGTGGATGCCCCACTGGCTCTGCGGCTGTGCCGCTGGCTCCCAGGGTCGGGGCAGGCTGTCTGAGTGGCTGAGTCTAGACCATCTGTCCTTGCTTTGGCTGCAAGGGAGGCTGGGAAGGCAATCTCCTCAGCTTCTATTGTGGGAGCGCTCTGCCTCCCCCCAGGACCCAGGGGGTGAGGGGCCTTCGGACACAGGAAGGAGACTTCACAGTCCTGAGTCCACTCCAGAGAGTAAGAAATTGAGGGTGCAGATCACTCTTGTAAGAAGTTTGGAGGGGCAAGGAAAGAGAGTGAGAAACAAAAGGACAGTAAAAGCAAAGGACCTTTCTTGTCTTCTGATAAGATTAAGGGGCTGAGCCGTCTAACGGGAGAAGAAACAAGGAAACCTTTCACACGACAGGAAGCTGCCATTCCATTCTGGCTCTGTAGCCGCAGGAAAGAACTGTCCCAGGACAAGACCCCTTTGGACGAAAGGCCACTGCTTCTGAAATAAAGGGACTGGGGGCATTGCCAATGACCCTTCGAAAGCTTCGGTTGTCTGTTGCCTTTAATGAACATCTAGCTAGATAACATCTCTTCTATAACATGGAAATGTCTGTGGACGAAATAGATAGCTTCTTCTGGCAAATGCCTAGGGAAGAACTGTGTCAGTCGAGGTTGTCCTCGGTGTGCAGCAGCAGCATCTACGCAGCCGGGGCGGTCAGTGCTTGGGGACGGAGGTGAATATCCGCAGTCCGTGCATCCCTTTGATTTCTTCCTTCAGGGCCTAGGGGAGTGGAAGAGCATCGGCGTGTTTCAGGTGTCTCACTGAGTGCAGTGGTTCTCGGAGTGTTTTTATACAGCTGTGTACACTATGCTTGCTTTAAGCAATTTTTCCTTTTGTGGGGGGAAAACATTTTCTCCCAACTACTAATATCGAACGTGGCTTAGAAATGGGAAGGTGTACAAAGGCCTCCAGTGACGCGCTCCTCCACTCTGCCTCCGTTCTCCATGTCCGCCCCACCCCCAAGCAGAGGACTGCTAACACAGTTTCTTATGTATCTTTGCAGGAATTTGAAAATACATATTCAAGCTAATATACATTTTATGCCACACTACTTTTTTGTTTTTGATCTAGGGTGTGTGTGCTCACCAGAAAGACAGAGAGAGACAGAGAGAGAAAGTGAGAAATCACCCCCAAGGGGGGATGGCCACGCCACAATCCCTTCTCCTCCATTCTCCTCTCAGGATCTTGGGCACGCACGCACACGCACCCGGCGTGAGTTTAAGCCACAGGGTCCAGGACTCAAACTGCAGTCGACTACATGGGAGTCCAGTGACGTAGCCATTACGCCAACTGCTGGTCCCTACACTACCTTTTAAAAACACAATTGGGGCCCTGTGGCCTGATGTTTGAGGGAGTTGGACCCTACGTGGCCAACTGCACAGTTTGAAATCTGACCCTGGCTGCATGAAAAACGTGCTGAGTATATGTGTATGCATGCCCCAAATCCTGACAGTGTAGACAAATTGAGGGAAAAGGGATTGTGGGATGACCATAGCCTATTGGAGGGTACTATTGCTCTCTCTGGCAAGCTCATGAATTCTCTAGGGAAATAAACCCCAACAAATGTTAACATTTCAATGAGGCCAGCAGGTAGTGTAGTGGTTAAGGCACCGGACTCCCACATGGCTGACCATGGTTCAAATCCCAGACCTGAAGGCTTGCTTTCTCACTTTCCCTCTCTCTCTGTGTCTCTTCCTGGTCAAATTAATAATAATAATAGTGACTAAAATTAAACAATTCTTTAAAAAAAACTTTCAAACACATCATTCTATACTTTGCTTTTCCCTCAAACCGTCTGTCTTAGAGGTCTCTCCACATTGGGCGTAAAGAACGTCCTCATTCTGTTCTGCATCAGCTCTGCATGGGGTGCTGACTAGATGACAAAGTACCAGCTGTCTACTCAGGTCAGAGCAGGGGGAGGCACATGTCACTGTAGGGCCCAGAGGTCACCTTGGGCCAAGACAGTGCAGGCGGCAACCCTCCAAACCCAGACTCGCTGTCCTCCCTGGACTTGGTGCAGCTCCTCCCCGTGTTGGAGATGACAATGATGATGGGGACAGCACCTCGTGTTGACTGAGGGCCCGTGTGTCAGACACCCTCCTCCGTGATTTATGTCACAGATTCGGACAGAGGGGTGGTTTGGCTTGTTCCAGGTCACTCCCAGAAAGGAGCAGAGGCCAGATTAGGCGCGCGTTCCGGTCAGAGCCTGCACCCTCAGCCACTTAACAGTAACCATGCTTCAGACCAAGGGGCGCACTCAAAGTAACAGCAGCTCATGTAGTTTTCAGAACAACGCCCCATGTCCCACCACCTGGGGACAATCTGGCCCTCCAGGCCTTCCCCGTCTTGTGTTCCTCCTTGCCACAGATCCCTGAGATCCTAGGGTGGGGATGTGGAGGGGTGCTGCGAGAGCTTCTGGGGGAGGCAGGTGATGGTTGTTGCCCCGCCCCCACTCACTGGGCACTGTAGGTGCCACCTGTGGGGAAGGGCTAGAATCCTTGAGAATCCAAAGATGGGACCCAAAGGAAACCAGTCCACAAAGGGCAGGGGCAGGGAGGTAAGATCCAGGGTACAAGGCAGAAAACAGCAGCTGCCCAAAGAGGAAGCCAGGGGGTGGGAGCCTCTGTGCCCTGCCATGGATAGAGGAGGCAGCATTTGAGCTGGGGACGGGGAGCCCGGGCAGGAGTTCTGAGCTGGGTGAAGTCCAGACGCGGAGAGAAACCAGTAGTAGCCGACGGGGAGGCCAAGCACAGAGAAGGCGGGAGCTCTTAAACGGCGGTCCGGGACACCTGAGCTCAGTGTATGAGGGGCCACAGGACGGACTCTCATGACCAGAGCTATGCTTTACAGAAATTAAAGGAGCCCGCAATGCGTAAGGCCTTCCGGGGTGACGTCAAACACAGCTGCGGAAGGGTCAAAGCTGACATCAATTCCAGTTAAACTAAACAGGCATAATGTGTAACCCGGGCCTTAGTCTAGTTAAACGTGATGATCCAGGCCGCGGATGTTCTGTCACGGGGCCTGGGGCAGCAAGAGCCATTCTTGGTCATGCCTGCATCAATTCCCCCACCTGTAAAGCAGTCCCAAAGAGAGACTGAAAACCTCCAGGTGAAAACACACACTTTTCGGCACTACCTACCTATAAATCCTGTTCAGCATATGCAGTGACGGCAAATCACACTAGCATTATGCAAGGAATGAGTACTAACTATGGTGGCTTGTTTTCGATTTTGAATAAAATTCCTACTTGCCCACAATCAGACTCCAGGTGGGCCCTTAGACTTTCCTCAGGTCTCACTTCCTAGTCACATGATTGTGGTATTGTGTTATTCTTGGGACTGACAGCAGGAAATACATCCTGGTGGTTAAGGGTGCTGGATTCCCATATGGCCAACCTCACTTCAAGTCCTGGACCTGGTGGCTTGCTTTCTTGCTTTCCTTCTCTCTCTTGCTCTGTCCCTCTGGTCAAATTGAAATAAATAAATAAAAGGTTAAATAAAATAATTCTTTAAAACACACACACATCCTGGGAGCGGACAGTGGTGCAGTGGGAACGCAACTTTCTGTGGGGCTGACCCATGTGGGAAAGTCCCAGGTTCATGTCTGGAGACCTCCCCGAAGACACTGTATCTGTTTACGCTCTTGATCCAGGGCTGGAGAGGCTAACGGTGGATCACAATGTGAAGAACCTGCTGGGGGTAACTGTCTGTCTCTCTTAGATGAAAAAAGTAAAGCGATTTTATGGGACCAGCAGGTGGTGTGGTGGTTAAGGCGCTGGACACTCCCATATGGTCGACCAGGGTTCGAGTCCTGAATCTGGTGGCTTGCTTTCTCATTTCCTTTCTCTCTCACTCTCACCCTCTGTCTTTCTCTGGTCAAATTAAGAAATAAATGAATGAATAAATAAAAAAATAAAATAAATAATTATTTTTAAAAAAAGTAAAGCAATTTAAAAAATAGCAGGTGGTGTGGTGGTGAAGGTGGTGAAGGTGCTGGACTCTCACATGGCTAACCACAGTTCAAGCCCTAGACCTGGAGACTTGAGAATCACACCAGGTGCGTGCATGTGACTGCGGCATGGCCATGCCCCCTGGAGGGTGATTTTTAACTTTCCCTTTCTGTCTCTCTTGGTGAGCGCACGCACCCTATGGCAAAAATCTTAAAAGAATAGAGAAGAGAAGAGAGGAGAGGAGAGGAGAGGAGAGGAGAGGAGAGGAGAGGAGAGGAAAGGAAAACCTCCACTCGCCAGGCTCTCAGATGCTGAAGGCCAGGGGCAAAGGGGCACTGTGACCTCTACTGACCTGATTAACCATCTGGTGCTGCTGGACAGTTCTTTTCTCCTTAAAATCATCAGATTCGATTTTAATTTCATACATGGCCCCACAGCCTCCTAAAATAAATGCAATTCAAAGCGTATCAATTATTAGAAGATGGCAGCGCATCCCATGTGTCTTGAAGTACTCTATGATCCAAAGGAGGCCTGAGGGTAGCTATTCGGCATAAAGAAAAGATGTCAAGATGTGAGAAAGATCATGGCTTCCACTCTGCTTACATGCTCCTCCCGACAGCTTGCCACAACCCAAAATGACCTTGTCCTTTGGCAAGGCAGCTGCACTACTCGGGGTTGTCACACAGGGCAGGAAAGATAAAGCACGAAGCATGAAACATCCGGGGAATAATGAGTACTTCGCTTAGCAGGGTAACCAGTGCCGTGGACAGGTCTGAATCTCAGTGTTTCATCCCCCAGTTGACCAGGAGTCCGTTTTTTCGTTTTTTTTTGTTGTTTTTAAGTGCATGGACACACCAGAAAACTGTGTGGCTTGAAAACTGTGTTTGTAATACTATGCAAGAGAAAAGAAAGGAACAAGGAAGTGGGGGTCGGCAGGGGGCAGGAAGACAGCAAATGTGCCAGACCAGAGTACTCGGGCACCTCCTGGTCTACAGGGCAGCACCCGGGCTTTCATCCTGGGCTGGAGCAGAGGCAGCTTTGGGTAAAGCCCTCAGGGCAGAGCTCGGGGTGAACCTACCTGGCCCCTGTGGCTAGAGAGCTAGTGCTGACTGATGAGAAACGGGCCGCTCTAACGTGCAACAACCCAGGCAAGAAGAGGGCCCTGAACTGTCAACAACAGGCGTTGTAGGTGAATGCAACGTATGCACTGGCTTTGTTTTGTTTCTCTTATAAGGAGTCCACATTTTGGTCAGCCTTGGGTTCTCAGCCTCGAATGCCTTTCTGCACTATCCCACTGGGAGTCAGGTTCTAGCTCTGCACCAGGCCTGGCTCAGGTGCAGAGTCTGGTAACTAGTGACATGAAGGCCTCAGCATTGTCTGGGACCCTTGCATAGCCCTCGTGCCAATTAATGTTTTTTTTTTTTTTTTAAAGAAACAGGATCTTGGGACCAGCAGTTTGTATAATGACTACGTCGCTGGACTCCCATGTAGTCAATCACAGTTTGAGTTCTGGACCTGTGGCTTAAACTCACGCCAAGAATGTGTTCGTGCGTGCCCAAGATCCTGAAAGGAGAATGGAGGAGAAGGGATCGCAGTGTGGCCATTCCCCCTGGGGGGTGATTTCTTGCTTTCTGTCTCTCTGTCTCTGTCTCTCTGTCTTTCTGGTGAACGCACGTACCCTATAGCAAAAACCGCGGGACCAGCAGTTAGCGTAATGGCTATGTCGCTGGACTCCCACGTAGTCAAGTCCCGGACCTGGTGGCTTAAAACTCACGCCGGGCACGTGTGTGTGCGTGCCCAAGATCTCAAGAGGAGGATGGAGGAGAAGGGATTGCAGCATCGCCATCCCCCCTGCGGGGTGATTTCTCGCTTTCTATCTCTCTGTCTCTCTCTGTCTGTCTGGCGAGCGCACGCGCCCTATAGCAAAAACCTCTCAAAAAACACAAAAAAAAAAACCTCCCCCCCAAAACAAAACAAAACAAAACAGGATCTTGAGGGCCAGGTGGCGTGGTAAGGTGCTGGACTCCCATATGGCCAACTGCAGTTCGAGTTCAGGACCTGGAGGCTTAAAAATCATGCCAGGTGTGTGTGTGCATGCATGTCCAAAATCCAGGAGGAGAAAGGAGAAGGGACTGCAGCATGACCATCCCCATGGGGGGATGATTTCTCACTTTCCCTCACTGTCTCTCTCTCTCTTTTCTCTCCGGCAAGTACACATGCTCTACGGCAAACAACTTTTAAAAAGGAACAGGATTTGCCATGTTGCCCAGACCAACCTCAAACTCATGATCCTCCTGCCATAGACTCCCAAGCAGCTGAGCTTACAGGTCCATACCAACAAACTGATCGTCCAATGGACCTTCAGATGGATTCATTTCCTATGGTTTCCAGAATAAAATCCACTTTCCACATTTTCCCCCGAATCTTTGCAAATGTTACGTTCTCAGCTAAGTCTCTGAGCCCTCGCGGTGTGCAGAGTGGGCGTGGAAGGATCCGGGCTGTTCCTATCTGCCTGTGCAGTCCTGAGCTGGGCCATGGGCGTGTCTGGATAAAGGGCCTATCTTCCCATCCTGTGGGTGCACGAGCTGGCTCCCAGCCTGCCCTAACACACGGCAAGCCTGACTTCTGGGGAGGTGCTGGTGGCCACTTGAGAGTCAAGGCCCGCCTGGGGCTGGTAGCTCAGCTTAGGCCAGACAGGGTCTGCCCTGATCCTGGTTCTAGATCCAATTCTTCTGCCTCTCTCTGTGAGGGGCTGGGCAGAACTCTCCTGGGCCTCACCCCAGCTGACATTTTAGGGTGTCAGAAGAACTTGGGGAAATCAGAGTAAAACCTACCTTGCAGGTACATGAGATACTGAGACCTGCGCTTCAGGGTGACCAGGAAAGACCTCAGAGTTGGGCCTGGTGTCCTGCCAGCTGGGCTTTGTCCCCACACTTCCTTCTGCTGTTTCCAAACTCCCACCTCTGCCCATCTGCCCAGAAGCGCTGCAGACTGATCCTCCAACCCCTGCACAGGGCAGGACCCTCCCACTCCGTAGGATGGGGGAGACAAGGCCCCACCTGAGATGTCGGTGACTTGGATAGCTGTAGCTCGAGGAAACTTTTCTTTGAGGACTTGGGTCACTTTGAGCTCCCCTTCCGTCTGGGAGGCAAACGTCCGATGGACACAGTGGATGAGAGGAAGCTGTGCAGAACAGAGGGAAGAGGGTCAAGGCAGAGCAAGGTGACACTGCCCTGGGCTGGCCTCTGTGCAGGCCTGGCCCGCCAGCCCCCTGCAAGGCAGGCCTGCCACAGCCAGCACAGCCATGGCTACGCCAGGGGGCTGGAGGGCGTCAGCATCTGCTCCAGCTCCTCGGGACGCAGAACCACAGAACCCCTTGTTTGGAGGAGGGGATAACTGCAGATCACTTGCTTGGACTCTAGAGACAAGGCCCCAGACCCAACGCAGCAGAGCTTAACTCCTCACGATACTGCTGGAAGAAAGCCAATCACAAGGTTTGTAAGTGAGGAAACTGAAGCACAAGTAATCTGCCCAGGTAGGAGCCCTTGGGAAGGTGCGGAGCCAGGAGAGAGGTGGGCAGCCTCCCTCACGCTGCCCTGCCCTGCACAGTGGCGCCAAATTCTACACCGCAGGATGTGACCTTGAGACCCACCCTCAGTAAGCCAGCTGCCTCTGGCAGTCTACACCAGTTCTCGCTTGGTAGGAGAGGCGGAATTTTACTAATTGACCTGAAGGGGCATTTCTAGATCATTTAGCCCTGGCAACTACACGCTCTTCCCTGATAGCTGTCACAGGGAGCCAGCACACGTGCTCTGTCCTTAGGAGTGAGGGGCAGATAACCAGGAGGGTGGCCCCTGGGCTAGGGAGGTCATACGCTGAAAATAGTGTGGCAGGCCTTGAATGCCAGGCGAGAGTTCAGGCTTTGTTAGTCAGGTGAGGTGACTTGGGCTATTGGTACCAAAGTAACCTGTAGAAATTGGTGCCTTCGAAGCTGGTTAGGAAAGAAGGACCAGCAGATGGTGTAAGGGTTACGTCATTGGACTCCCAGGTAGTCGACTGTGGTTCAAGTCCTGGACCAGGTGGCTTAAACTCACACTAGGCACATGTGCGTATGTACCTAAAATCCTGAGAGGGATTGCAGAGTGGCCATCCCCCCGGGGGGTGATTTCTTGCTTTCTGTCTCTCTGCTGAGCACACATACCCTATAGCAAAATTCTCTTAAAAAAAAGAAAAAGAAAAAACAAAGCTGGTCAGAAAACAGGCATTGCAAAAAAGCAGCAGGTGTTGGTCTGCTTGGACTGTGACAGCTGCTGAGAGAACTCAGGGTTGTCTAGCCAGTGCTGGTGCTGGAAGTACCACCGTTCATCCCTCAGCCCTGCCCATCCTCAGGCCTCTCCTGCTGGCCCAGGGCAGGGCCCTGTGTTCCAGGATCTCAGAGCAGCTTCTTAGGTGAGTTGCGTGTGCACTGGCTGTCCCAACTGGACTTAAAGGGTGAGGCTCAGTCTGTCCTGTTGGGGCGGCATCCCAGAGCTGACCCCAGGACTTGGTGACCAATCAAGGAACGAGCAGGGAAGATCTCCTACGTTAGGAGCATGCCTGCTGGGCACCGCACAGAGGTCTTGCCAGCAGTGGAACTGCAGGTGAGGAGAATGGTCTGGAATTAGGACTGAGGCTTGGGGCCAGCAGGTAGAATAGTGGTTGGGATGCTGCACTCCCACATGGCTGACCATGGTTTGAGTCTTGGACCTGGCAGCTTGAAACTCACGCCAGGCATGTGTGAATGCATGCCCAAAATGCCAGGAGGAGAATTGGAGGAGAAAGGACTGGTGTGGCCATCCCCCGGGGAGTGGTTTCTCACTGTCTCTCTCTGCCTCTCTGACCAGTGTACACGCCCTATGGCAAAAACCTTTAAAAAGAAACAAGACCCAAACCAAACCAACTCTGCATGCTGGAGAGAGGGATAGAACCTTGGTGCTGAGAAGGAGAAGGTGGGACTGCCCAGTGTGGGGTGGAACTACTTCGAAGGGGTACCAGAGGCAGGCAGAATGGGTGAGGGCAAAGCCCTGCAGAGGCCTTTCTTTGCTTTGAGGCAGACCTGTGGGCGGTGGTCTATTCGCCCCCTAATTTGTTAGAGTGCACATGTGCTTGCTGGAGAGAGACAGAGGAAAGTGAGAAACGGGACGGTAGGGGAAAGGCCTTGCTGCAATCCCTTCTCCATTCTCTTGAGATTTTAGATACACACGTGCCCAGCGTGTCTCTCTCAAAACAGAGTCTGGGACCTCCACCACGCAGCCAGCCCTGTGGGATCCAGCCCTGTGGGATCCAGCCACCTGAGTCACCACTGTACCGGCTGCGGTCCGTAATGAAACAATCCACCGACAAAACCCCCAGAAGATAGCTGTCCACGCTGCAAGTCACCAGTGAATGAGAGCTCTCCGTTCATGGGGGGTGGGGGCAGGTTCCTGGCCAGTCACGGAGAGGAAAAACTAAAGGAAAAAAGTGGATTATAGGAAGCAAAGGCTAAACCGGGAAGGACAGAGTCGGAGCGCGCGTAAGGAGTGCCCTCTGCTGGGCCTTCACTGCCGGCGTGCGGGATTCGGGAGAGTCAAGGTCAGAGGCCCGGGCCGCCTTCCCAGGACCCAGACCCTTCCGCAGGGCCCGGCACCCACGCCGTGACCCCGGGCTGCGACTCCCTCGTCGTCGGCTCCGTAACTCAGGATTTCTTCTTCCTGTGCCCGCTGCATGATGACAGTTTGATGTGCGCGTCCCCCGCCCGCGACCTCCTGCCAGTTCTGGGCTCCCGCAGCGCCCGCCCCGCCCGACGCCTGTCCGAACGCCGGTTGCCACGGAGCGAACTAACGAATGAATGAAAGGCCGGGAGACCCCCGGCCGCTGCCCTCCCAGGCTCGTCATCCCGCCGTCCCTCCTCGGCTCCCGCCCCGGCCACGCCCGCGCTCACCCCGCGGATCCCGCGGAGCACAGGCGCTGCCGCGGCGGGGCTCCACGCCGCCATGCCCGGCCGCCGCGGCCCGCCGCCCGAGGTCGCCGTGTGGCCCGAAAGGTGCGGAACCGGGGCGGAGAACGGCCGCTGCGGGCGAGGCCGCCCCCTGCCGCCCGGAGGCCTCCTGCCCGGCCGCCCCGCCCCCCGGCCGCTTGGCCACGCCCCAGCCCGGAGCACGCGGGAGGGACTCGCTGCCCCGAACTTGCCGCCCCTGCGGGCCTCGGCGCCGCTCGCTGCTCTCGCTAGCGCCGCGCTCCTGCACGCTCCGGGCCGGGCTCCACCGCAGAGTTCCGCCTCGAAGCACTCCACGGGCCTCGGTGCTCAGCACTGACTCCCCCACTAGTACCCCTAGTGCTCTCTTCCACTCACTCCCCAGCGTGAGCAACGCCCCGTCTACACGAGCTTGGGTTTCTCTCCAGGTAAGAGGACCTCCGGGGCGCGTGGGGCGGTGTTTTCAGATTTGCATTTTAGAAAGATAACTCTGGTTCCCGTGAAAAAGAGAGTAAGGGGTTGAAACTGGAGACAACAAGGATATTGGTTTCCAGTCCAGGGAGAACCGCTAGGGCTGAACTAAACCAGTGGCGGGCAGGATGAGAAGAGTGGACTGGCACTAAGAAGGTGAATGGAATAGAGTGATATGGAGGATGAGGGTGGGAAGGCATCTGAGATGACACCCACATTTTGGGCTTGGACAGTGAAATGCGTGAAGTGTAGAGTGGCCGGCGGGGTGGCTGACGACCTCAGTTTAGAACTACCTAGGTTAAAGTGCTGGGGGTGGTGTGCAAAATTCCAAGAGAATGTAAGAGAAGGGGATTGTGGTGTAGCCGTCACCCCTGGGGTCTTCCTTTGGTGAGCACATATGCAACAAACAGACAAACGCTTGTCAGGTAAGTCTGAACTCCAACCAAGCCCTTCCACTTGCTAGCTGTATTTACAGGTTAGGCCTGGCTGTGCCCTGCAGGATTTACCTGCTTTCTGCCTTGCCACTGTGTGCAGGCACGTGACTGATAGCTTTAGCTTTGCACTTAGTTGTAGATTGGACTTAGAGTTGTTTTTTTAGTGACTAAAACATACTTATTCCAGTATTTATTGAGCGACTCCAAGATCTGGCCTTCTTAATTTCTCATTCTGACTACTATTAACATCCTTCTTCACATTTCCTAAGGTTGGGGGGCCAGCAGCTGGCATGGTGGTTAAAGTGCTGGACTCCCACATGACCCACCATTGTATGATTCCCTGACCTGGAGCCTTGCTTTCTCACATTCCCTATCTCTCTCTGTCTCTCTGGTGGGTGTGTATGTCCTATAGCAAAATTTTAAAAAGAATTATTTAATTTTATGTATTCATTTATTTTAATTTGACCAGAAAGAGAGAGAGAAAGTGAGAACGCAAGCCACTAGGTCCAGGACTCGAACCATAGTCAGCCATGTGGAAGTGTCCAGCACCTTAGCTATGCCACCTGCTGGTCTGCGCAAATTAAAATAATAATAAAATTAAATCATTCCTTTTTAAAAAGTTATGGTTGGTGTGATTAGAGATGATCTGCTATCTTAATTTTCCCTACTGACACCAGCGATATAATTTAAACCAAGTATTTCCCAGAGACATAGTGGAGAGCCACCCTTAGGCCATTCAACCCACACGATTGGATGAGGCATACCCATCCCCAACTCTAGGAGTGGACACAGGACCCAGGCCTGGCTACTCAGGGATTGGTGGGGCTTCTCCATTCCCAGGCCCTCGGTGGTCTTATGATCTGAGCCAGACCAATGTGAGTTGGTCTGGGGATGTTTCTGGAACTAGAGAAATCTTTTTTCAACTGTGTTGCTAAGAAAGTTTGGAGCTGCAGTAACCATCTTTACCACCACGTGGGCAGAACTAACTTTGGAAATGCAGCACAGAAAGAAGAAAGCAGAGTTAAGAGGAGACACAGATGTTTCACTTTGCTAGTGCAACTGGAAACCAGCAGTGCTGGAAGTGGCACTAAAGCGGTTGAGTTGAGTTTTTCACCTGTAACTAAGCAATCCATGTTAAGCTCATGGATGTTTTTTTAGAACAATTTAATTTTATTTATTATTATTATTCACTTTGACCAGAGAGAGAGAGAGAGAGGAAGAAAGGGAGAGTGAGAAAGCAAGCTGCCAGGTCCGGGCTCGAACTGCAGTCAGCCATGTGGGAGTCCAGTGCATTAACCACCATGCCACCTGCCAGCCAGAGCCCCCAGATTTTTAAAAAGCTTATTCCTTTCATGATAAGACAGTGTGAGAGCACACTCTCGACAGGGTCTTTTTTTTTTTGGAAAGGTTTTTGCTATAGAGCGTGTGCGCTCGCCAGAGACAGAGATACAGAAAGCGAGAAATCACCCCCCCCGGGGGGATGGCCACGCTGCAATCCCTTCTCCTCCATTCTCCTCTTGGGATCTTGGGCACGCATGCACACGCGCCCGGCGTGAGGTATAGGGAAGCCGCCTGCTTCAGCTCTGGAGCACCTCGTGAAGCCTCTCCTGGCCTTCTCTGGCTAACGCTCACGCTTCTTCTATCTGTAAAGCCCAGCAGTACATTATGTCTGTTTAGTTTTCACATGCCTTGCAGCATAAGCACAAGAAAAGAGTTGGTCATTTCTGCATTTTACTTTTGTTGCTGTGAGTTTGAGATTTTGTTATGTTTCACTCCCAACCTTCATACATATGAGGGTACTTTGAAGTTTGTGGGGGCCAGCCAGTGGTGTGGTAGTTAAGGAGGCTGGGATCTCTCTCTGTTAAGCACATAAGCACTATAACAAAGCTTAAAAAAAAAAAGTTCATAGAAAATGGAATTAAAGTAGGAGTTTGTCCTGGTGCAGAAATAATACCCATTTTTTTTTAATGAACTTTTTGAAGACCCCCTTGTATAATATTTACACCTGGGCTAACTTCAAAAACTCTTCAGGTAAGATCTTTTTTTTTTTTTGAGAGAGATTTTTGGTATAAGGTGCATGTGCTCACCAGAGCCAGAGAATCAAAAAGCGAGGAATCACACCCCCAGGGGGATGGCCACCACAATCCTTTCCTCCTCCATTCTCTTCCCAGGATCTTGGGCACATGCACTTTGAGTTTGAAGCCACTGGGTCCAGGACTTGCATTGTGGTTGGCCATGTGGGAGTCCAGCAACATAACTGCTATGCCATCTGCTGGCCTCCGGGTAGGATCTCTTTAGATACATCTTTTTTTGGGGGGGAAAGGTTTTTGCTATAGGGTGTGTGTACTCTCCAGAAAGAGAGACAGAAGGTGAGAAATCACCCCACCCCACCCCCGCCAAGGTGGAATGGCCACACTGTAATCAATCCCTTCTCCATTCTCCTCTTGGGATTTTGGGCACGCACACTCACACACTCAGCCTGAGTTTAAGCCACCAGGTCCGGGATTCAAACCGCTGTTGGCTACATGGGAGTCCAGTGACATAGCCATTACGTCAATCACTTGTCCCTAGATACATCTTTTTTACCTCATTGGGATGATTTTTTTAATGTTATGGAGCCTTCTAGAACTCTAGAGCATGAATAATTTTTACCAATGCAATCCAGAGAAACAGGCCTGACTTGCTAAATACTAGCAATTTGAACTAGTCAGAGTTTTGTGACATAGTTAGAAAAACACTAACACTAGTTAGTAATTCCTAGCGTACTCCTCAATTGCCACCATTTCCCCAGATTGTTATGAAGATTCAGTGAGAGCCTATTAAAGGGCTTTCTCAAAATAGGTAGGCTTCCCTAAGGAAGTGAGATTCAAAGTTCTGGTTAGTCACAATTTTAGGAGCTTGGCCAGAATCTAAGTCATCAATCACATTTCTTCATAGCAAGTCTGCTACAAAAGAAAAAAAATTAAAATAGGGGCCAGCAGGTGGCACAGTAGTTAAGGTGCTGGGTTCCCATGTGACTGACCACAGCTCGAGTCCTGGATCCGGTACCTTGAAACTCACTCCGGGCATGTGTGTATGTGTGTGCCCAAAATCCCAAGAAGAGAATGGAAGAGAAAGGATTGCTGCATGGCCATCCCTCTTAGGGGTTAATTTCTCAGTTTCTGTCTCTCTGTCAAGTGCACGTGCCCTAGAGCAAAACTCTAAAATAAACACATAAATAAATTATAAAAATAAAAATTCAGCTGAGAAAACCAGTATACTCAGTTACTTACATTCTACTGAAAAGTCCTCTTTTCATGGATCGGAAACCTAAAGCTCACAGCAACAGCCAGTCTAACCTTTTTTTTTGAGAGAGATTTTTGCTATAGGGCATGTGCGTTCGCCATAGAGACAGAAAGAGAAACTATCCTCCAGGAAAAAAGGCCACGCTGCAATATGTTCTCCATTCTCTTGGGATCTTGGACATGAATGCACTCTCACCCAGCGTGAGTTCTCAGACGCCAGGTCCAGGACTCCAGCTGCAGTCTACTACGTGGGAGTCCAGCGACATAAGTAACCATTACGCCATTTGCTAGTCCCACACCCTAGCATCTTTAAAACACTTTTGGTTTTGCAGGACCAGAAGATGGTGTAATGATTACATCGCTGGACTCCCATGTAGTTAACCATAGTTCGAGTCCTGGGCCCGGCAGCTTGAAACTCACCCCGGTGTGTGTGTGTGTGCGCGCGTGTGTGTGTATATGAGCATGTGCTCAAGATCCCAAGAGAATGGAGAAGGTATTGCAGTGTGGCCATCCCCCTTGGGGGGGTTATTTTTCATTTTCTGTCCAGCTATCTCTCTGGCGAGCATATACACCCTATAGTAAAAATCTCTCAAAAACAAAACAATGATTTTGCTATAAACTCCACACTCTAGAGAAAAACCCAGAAACTTTTACTCAGCTAATCTTGCAGCCAGGACAGAGATGTCTGAGTAGGATTTGCCAGTAAGAGGCACCTATGTAAGTTTCTGATTAGGAAGACACACAAAAGGAAGGTGCTAGGTAAAATCCTTTATCCTGGACAGGAAAAAGGTATCTGGTTTTGGGGAGGCGCTGTGGCAGACTGACATCTAGTGGCCAGCAATAATGGTGCAGGATGTAGTACCCATACCTAGTGGATACACCAAAGGAGTATTTGCTAGAGAAAGGCCCAAGTTATGGTCTGGACATTGTTTCTGGCTACAAAGGTCCAAAGCTTGACTCTAGCCTTCCCAAAGATTACTTGGGTTATTCTACTCTTTTATAAAGTTTGAAGTTTTCAGGGCCACCCAGTAGCAGTGGTTGAGGCCATCCCCACCAGGGGTGATTTCTTACTCTTCCCCTCTGGCAAGTACCCTATAGCAAAACTTTCAAAAAAAATGTTCAGACTTAGCCATTAGATACCCTTACAAACTTACCATTTTAACCAGTGAATTCAAACCTATTGAAACTGGGGGGGGGGGGGGGGGGGGGGGGACAGATAGCACTGATTGCTAGTTTACCCATATCCTTAAAAAAAAAAAAAAAAAAGTGTTGGGCCAGCTGGTGAAATGGTCGTTAAAATGGCTAGATCCCACATGGCTGACTGCACGGTTCAAGTCTCAAACCCAGTGGTTCAAAACACCTGGTGTGTGTGTATGCATGCCCAAAATCCCAAAAGGAGGGAGAAATGGAGAAGAGATTGTGTTGTAACCATCCCCCAAACGGGGAGTTTTTTCTCACTTTCTCTCTATCCAGTGCACACACCCTCTGGGAAATCACTACACACTCATACACAAAAAAATGATTTATTGGGGACCAGTAGGTGGCATGGTGGTTAAGGCGCTGGACATTCCCACATGGCCGACCACAGTTTGAGTCCCGGACCGGTGGCTTGCTTTCTCACTTTCCCTCTCTCTCTCTTTCTCTCTGTATCTCTCTCTGGTCAAATTAAAATAAATGCACGAATAAATAAAATTAAAATAATTCTTTAAAAAGATGTTTATTTAGCAACATTCATTGTTTTAAATTTTAACTGTACTCCAAAAAGGTTAAAACAATTCTAGCACTTTTATTTATTTTTTATTTTTTTAAAGAATTATTTTATTTAATTTTCTTATTATTTAAAATTTTTTCTTTAGAATACATGCACTCACTAGAGAGAGAAAGTGAGAAAGCAAGACACCAGGTTTGGGACTCAAACCATGGTAGGCCATGTGGGAGTCCAGTGCCTGCTGGCCCCCCTAGCACTTTTTTTTTTAATTCTTTCTTTTTTTTTTTCAGAATTATTTATTTAATTTGATTTATTCATTCGTTTATTTTAATTTGGCCAGAGAGAGACACAGAGAAAGAGAGAGGGAAAGTGAGAAAGGAAGCCACCAGGTCTGGGACTCGAACTGTGGTCGGCCATGTGGGAGTGTTCAGTGCCTTAACCACCACGCCACCTGCTGGTCCCTTCAATTATTTCTTTATTTTATTTACCATTATTGCTATTTTCAATTTGACCAGAGCAAAACACACAGAGAAAGAGAGAGAAAAAGCAAGCCGCCAGGTCCAGGACTCAAACCACTGTCAGCCATGTGGGAGTCCAGCATTCCTAAACACCACACCACCCGCCGGCCCCTCTAGCACTTTTAAATAGATCTAAAATGCACCTTAATTTGACCTCTAAAAATAACCAGTAAGGGGTCAGCAGGTGATACTGTCGTTAAGGCACTAAATTCCCACATGGCCAACCATGGTTTGAGTCCTGGACCTGACAGCTTGACAATCCTGGGTGTATGTGCATATGTGCCCAAAATTCCAAGAGAAGCATCCCCCTTTGTGAGGGAGTGATTTCTCACTTTCCCTGTGTCTCTCTCTGGCAAGCACACATGCTCAATGACAAAAACCTTAAAAATAAATAAAATAAGAACTACTAATATTTCTCCTACAATAATGAAAAATGGCTATTTGGGACAACTGTTTTAAGGCTATGAACTAACTCAACCTCAGGGTCTCTGTTCTCAGTGTCATAAGCAGGAATGTACAAAGAGGGCGAGAGCTCAGCAAGCGTGGTAGGAAGGAGACTTCAGCCACTATTAAACTGAGGGACAGTTTGTTTCTTGGTGGTAGGCTCCGGGTACTATAAAATATCTAGTTAATTTAGGAACTTCCTTCTCTTCAATGGCTAAGAAAACATTTGAGATACTATATAATATGGAAAGATAACCTCCAAACTTAAGCCGTACTCAAAATCCACAGAATCAGCAAAACCCTCAAGAATCCATATTTAAATAGAGATGTGTTGAGACATACTTTAATCAGTCATTTCTTGCTTTCAATATATTTTATTTTGATGAAGTTACAAAAGTAGATACAAAATACTTTTTTTTAAAAAGTAGTTAACTGACTTAGAAAAATAGATAAAGCCCCTAAAGGTTTAAAAATACAACATAAATTTTTATGTAAAGAACATTTTAAAATATCTTAGATGGTACCCAAAGCTAACTTATGCCAACTATTTTCAACGTAGGCCAAACACAGAAGGTTGTTCTGTAAGGCTAGAACACACTGGTAATCCATTTGGATTTACAGAATACTTGTTTGGAATAGAATCTCATGAGAGAAAACCCAAATGAATTTTGACGCAGTCACTTTGTAAAATTACTGCTACCACATGTAGACTCTTCCACCAAAGCCTTTTACAATTGGAGTATCAAAATTGAATGCAAAAAGAAGACCAAAGGACTACTAGTTTCGTTCTTTGCCAAAATTCTACAGTAGCAGAAATCAATCTACTGAACTGATCTCAGGAGAAAAGAACATGCCTGTTGATGGTGCTCAGTAACAAATTTCTAGGACTTCCTGTCTTTGGGCCCGATTTGTTTATGCTTATGAGGTAATGTGATGTTTGAGAAGCTGTACTTCTAGTATGACCTCAGTGCTCAGAGAGGCCAACAGGATACAGGACACCTCGAGCAATGCCTGCAAATGGTAATACTACCAGGATTGCTCCTCTTGCCTCCATGCTAGTAGAAAATGTTACCTTTGTTATCAAAGTCATAGTGAACACAGATTTGCGTTTTTCAAGTAAGCAGCTACATGAGTTAGGGCTCTGTACGTCTAAGACGTACAGGAAGGAAATAGTTTGTTAGCTGCCAGCCCTATAAAAATCACTTTATTCACAATCTGAGGAACAGGAGATACATTTGGCTGTCAATAAAATCTACAGGATAAGAAGTCTGAATATTTAAGTAAAAATGTGCACAATGCTGTCCGAGTTTTTTTTAGAAGGCCTCAAAGGTAAAGCACCATAAGGTTAACCGCATAATTTAGCATGCATGCTCCGCCCCAGGACTGTAATCGTGTGAAGAGCAGAGACTGGATACTAGAGGAGGGGGGTAGGGAGAGGATCAGCAGACCTGGGCATGGGGAGGTAATGCACAATGAGAGGAGAAGTCAAAGGCAGGCCAATTTCTTCAACCTCTTATCAGAGGCTGGCCCTCTTGCCACACCAGGAAGGTGCCCTCCTCTTCCCATTCTCCCCACTTCCTCTAGTTCTCTTCCTGTCCTTGACTGGCCTTGGAAATCAACAAATATTAGCATGAATGTTTAGATGTACTGCTGGTTAAGCCAGCTTGGCCTAGGAACCTGGTAATGTTTTTATATTTTAAAGAATAAGACATTCTGAGTCTCAAATTAACTAATGAATTTTTTATTTATATCTCATTAATAAGCTACTTTTACTACTATTCTCCTATTATGTGACCATCTTTGGTTCATTTGGGGGCTTAATCCTGAAGAAAGGGAGGATTTCTATCCCAGAAAACAAATGGAGAAAAGTGAGACTTGTTTTTTATTTTTTGGTCTTATGTGAGAACCCTTTTGTTGAGAATACTTGAAATAGTAGAAATGATGGTGAAAGTACAATCCTGTTTGAGAAACATAACCTCATGCCTTGTGGACTTAAAAAATTCAAGTCAACAGAGTTTAAAGTTAAGAGGCAGTTACATTCTACATGACATCCAGAAACCTGCTTTCTTCTTCACGAAAGATCAAAGTAAACATACAGAATGGCTGCCAACTGGACCTCTGGATAAGCCTTAGGGTGGACCATGGAAGGCTTCATAGAGGGCTTTTCTCATTCCTTCCTAAGTGATAATCCTACTCTTCAGTTCCTCAAATGACAAGTGTGGTTTCAGCCCAAATTAGATGAAATGTTTTTATTTCCTTTGAAACTATATACATATATATATTTAAGAACTTACTGAAATTGAATTGAATGGAGTTTCTAAGCAAGTCTTTCCTTTATAGTCTAGTGGAAAAATAAAAATAAAGGCTGTCAAGTCTTCAAGTGTTATTTGCTGCGTTCTCAATACATTTTAAACAGTCAGCTAGAGTTTACTAAATCCTAGGAACCAAGTGAAAATTGTTTTTTTCTTCACTAAAGGAGGTTTCTTTTATCCCAATAGAAACAATTTCAAGTTTTGAAAGAAAAAATAGGATATAACCCCTATGGGGGCTCAGTCTATCCTTTGACTATTAACAGAATAAAGGAAGTTTTTAAAAACTTATTCTTCCCATGTTGTCTCCTTTAAAAAACATACACCTCTCTAAAGAATAGGTAGCACACCAAACCTTTAGCTAGATTTAAAATGTGTACATCTTCAAGATTTTTATTGTGGTTTCCTTAAGATTTAAGGATAAAGTTCATGAATTGCTACACAAAATGAGGCCAGCAGGTGGCGCGGTGGGTAAGGTGCTGGATTCCCACATGGCCCACCACAGTTCGAGTCCCAGACCCAGCAGCTTGAAAATCATGCTGGGTGCATGTGTATATGGACCCCCCAAAAAATCCCAAGAAGAATGGAGGAGAAGGGATTGCAGTGTGGCCATCTGCCATGGGGGGTGAGTTCTCACTTTCCTTCTGTCTCTCTCTCTCTCTCATGAGCACACATGCCCTATGGAAAAAAAAAAAAAAAGAAAAACACAACAACAACAACAAATGAAGTACTTAGAGTACTTTTTCCCGTTCTCTCATCCAGAATGCTAAAGCCTCTGAAAAACAATGAGAATGAAAATAGTGGCTTTGAGACCTATATTTGCCATAATTTGGGGCAAGTTTTTTCTTTCTAAGCCAAAAGCAACACATTAAATTCATCTCAATGAAACATTCAAAATAAAAATCTACAAGGCCATCCTTAAAAGCCGGAAAAAAAAAATCATTTCTGATACACTCCTAATAATTTAGATAGATGTGAATACAATCCCAAATAAAGATTAAAAAAAATAATAAAGTCACTTTTAAAATAACTTTGGTTACTCCCATTCCACATATTCCATATGATGATTTGTACTGCAATCATGGATTTTTGAAAAAATATACATATGTTAACTTTATAGTTAACACTATAATAACTATAAACACTAGCATATGAACTTGAAACTAGAAGGTTCTCTAAAGTGAGACCAATATTCTCTATCTTAAGGAAACTTACAAATACTTTCTTTATTTGTAAAATATAAGGAGAAAAAAACCAATCTGATTGTGATGTTAGGAAATTCGTTCTGGAAACTTAATTGTTAAGAACATTAAGCTATCACCTGAAACAGACTCAATCATTTTCTTGAGTAAAAGAATAATAAGTAAACTAATAAGCTACAGGTTAGTCATCACGTATTACAACCAAGTATGTCTCTGACAGTAACAGGAGTGGTCACACAGTAGTACCTCAGATTTGGCTGTGTCCTTAAGGTCTCACTCTGCAGCTTTTAGGTGAACCTAACTTTGGGACAATTTTATCAGCAGACACAGGTATCGGTGTCTTTTTATCCTGTTTTCTTAAAGTCCGTATCACTAGTCTATCAGATAGCAATGAAATAACTTTAGCAGTAGATGAAGCAAGAGGGTTACTGTGTTCTAGAAGAAACATTTATCTGTCTTTTGATCCAAGCTTCTCAATTAATTCCTGAAGAGGTGCCAACTCACGTCTGTCAATCAGATTAAACTCCTAAAAAGACAAAAAGAAAACTTCAAAATGAATCTAAAGTTGCAACTCTTTCTTTTTAGAATGATTTAATTTTATTTGTTATTATTTTTTTAATATGCCATAGGGCACACATGCTCACCAGAGAGAAACAGAGATGGGGGTGGGAGGGGTGGTAGTAAGTGAGAAAGCAAGCCACCAGGTCCAGGGCTCAAACTATGGTTGCCTAAACAACCATGCCACCTGCTGGCTCCTAAAATTACAACTCTTTAAATGTCTTTTAGAGAAGGGATTTCCAACCCTAGTTTTCTGAAATCCAGTAGTTAAGTTGCTATGCAGTGGGAGCTGGATCCTACAGTTTGAAACCCAGCCCCTCTCAGCTTGAGAAACATGATGGGTACCATGTGCATATATGCTCAAAATCCTGATGGAAAAGAGAAAAAGAGACAAGGGATTGCGTGTGACCACATCCTGTTAGGGAGAACTTTCTTTCTTTCTGGTGAGTGTATGTGCCCTTTGGTAATAAAAAATACATGGGGATGTGTGTGTGTGAGAGATTATGAGATAGACACAGTTAGGCACTACAGAATGACAGTTTGGTCAAGGACAGCCTGCATATGTGATGGTGGTTTTGTAACATTATAGCACACAGCCTAGGTGTGTAGTAGGACACACTACCCAGGTTTGTGTAAGTAGACTCTAATAATGTTCACACAAGTGGCAAAATCTAAATCGACCAAACTGAAATCAAACTTATTCCTGACTGTATTTGGTCGTTGTCCCTATTTCTTGACATACAGTTCCTAAAATCCTTGGAATCTCCAATGAGTGTCTTTTGCATGATAATAAGATGGCTGGTGGCTGGGGTCCCTGGACAGCTTCTGGATGGAGGGTCATCACTGGGAAGATCAAGGATGGCGAGAGGGTTGGGACATTTGACCCTAAGCCTCAACCTCTGGGGAGGGGAGATAAGCTGAAGGGTAAGCTGATTACCAATGGCCAATGATATAGTCAAACTGGTTGTTTAGTGAAGCCTCCATAAAAACCCAAAAGGACAGATTTCGGAGAATGTCCGAATAGCTGAACATGTGGAAGATTCTGGAGAAAGACGAGCCTGAGGGGGCAAAGAAGTTCCACTTTCTCCCAAACCGCACCCTGTGCATTTCTTCCATCTGGCTGTTCATCTGTATCCTTTGCAGTATCCTTTACAGTGAACCAGTAAATGGGCTAGCTCAGTAGCCTGGTGGTTAAGGCAGCTAGATCTCACCTGGCAGACTGTATAGTTAAAGCCCTGGACCCGGCAGCTTGAGAAACGCACTGGGTGCATGTGTGTGCATGCTTAAACTCCCAAAAGAAGGGAGAGATGGAGAAGGCACTACAGAGTGACCATTCCCTCTGACAAGTGCATGAGCTCTCTAGCAAAAAAAAAAAGGAAAGAAAGAAAAAGGCAACAAACCAGTAAATGTTTTTCTGAGTTCTGTGAGTTGTTCAAGCAATTAAATATTTTTTTCAACATAGAACACGTACGGCATGGAAAGGAGAGGGAGGGAGAAGCACCCCTCATGGGGTCTGGTTAACTCTGATCCCCTTCCCCTAGTTCTCCAGCCTGTGGGATCTGGTTACTAGCACATGTCCCGCAGGTTTTAGGCTGATCAGGCTGGGATTCCAACTGCAGTTGCCATGTGGGACCCAGCTCCTCTAGAGCAGGGCTGTACCACTGAATCATGGAGCTGGCACTGTTCTGGCAATTTAACTGAATGCAAGGAAAAGGTCATGGGAACCTCAATTAGCCTATCAGTCAGCAGTATTGGTGACAACCTACGACCTTTGACTGGCTGAAGGGGGTGGTTCTTGTGGGACTGAGCTGTTAACCTGTAAGATCTAACCCTATAACAAGGTTCAACTTACCTGAACAAAGAAAATAAAGTGCTTAAAGGAGGTGTTGAGGTGGGCCTCTTCTTGCAGCTGCATCACAGAGTCAAAGTGCTGGTGATAAATGTGGGCGTAAACCCTGAACAGACGCTTTAGGATGGTCTTTGCCACAGACATAAAGTTTTTGGGAAATGGGACCCCTGCAATCAAATATATATTTTTAGCAATTAGTCTTTTATCTAACTCAACAGCAGGAAATTTGAGACTGCCATGAGCAACTGCAATACATACACACACACATTGACAAACACACACACCTATTTCTGTATATTTTTTAAAAGGCAAGGGAGGGACCAGCAGTTAGCGTAATGGCTATGTCGCTGGACTCCCACATAGTCGACCGCAGTTCGAGTCCCGGACCCGGTGGCTTAAACTCACACCGGGCACATGTGCGTGCATGTCCAAGATCCCAAGAGGAGAATGGAGGAGAAGGGATTGCGGCGTGGCCATCCTCCCTGGGGGGTGATTTCTCGCTTTCTGTCTCTCTGTCTCTCTCTGTCTGTCTGGCAAGCGCATGCGCCCTAGAGCAAAAACCTCTCCAAAAAAAGAAAAAAAAAAAAAAGGCAAGGGAAAAAAACCCAAACATACCACACTTTTCCTGGCTGACTTAGAATATTAGGCATAATCATCAAATTATATAAAATGCTACTGAATCAAATTTAAATAAACTTAATTTTTTAGTTGTTTAATAATAGTTTCTTCCTGGACTGACTCCATGGCATGATGATTAAGGGAGTCAGATCCCACACAGCCAGCTCCGCAGTTCGAGGCCCAGACCCACAGGCTTGAGAACCACACTGGCACGTGTATGCATTCCCAAAATCCCTAAAGGAAGGAGAAACGGAGGAAAAGGTACTGTGTGGTATGATCATTCTTCATGGAGTGGACATTCTCCTCTCCCCCTCTCTTTCTCTGGTGGGCACATGTACCCTATAGCAAAAAAGAAAAAAAATTATTTCTAAAATCTAACAAGAGTAACTATTTTGAGTATAAATAGAAAATTTTTACTTTTGTTTGTTTGTTTGTTTTTGAGAGGTTTTTGCTATAGGGCGCGTGCGCTCACCAGACAGACAAGAGAGAGACAGGGAGACAGAAAGCGAGAAATCACCCCCCAGGGGGGATGGCCACGCCTCAATCCTTTCTCCTCCATTCTCCTCTCGGGATCTTGGGTACGCACACACATGCGCCTGGGTGTGAGTTTAAGCCACCGGGTCTGGGACACAAACCGCGGTCAACTACGTGGGAATCCAGCGACATAACCATTACGCTAACTGTTGGTCCTGAAAATTTTTACTTTTTATATATATCACTTTTTTTTTTTTGAGAGGTTTTTGCTATAGGGCGCGTGCGCTCGCCAGATAGAGTCAGAAAGCAAGAAATCACCCCCCGGGGGTATGGCCATGCTGCAATCCCTTCTCCTCCATTCTCCTCTCGGGAATCTTAGGCATGACGCACACACACCCAGTGTGAGTTTAAGCCGCCGGGTCCAGGACTCAAACCACGGGAGTCCAGAGACATAGCCATTACGCTAACTGCTGGTCCCAGTATATATAACTCTCAAACTCATTCACATACACAAAATTAAGACTTGAAACTCCTAAGCAAAAATAAATAAATAAATAAAAATAAAGGCACTATGAGTCACTATAATCTACACATATAAAGAAGTTTATCTTCTAAATTACTCTCAAGAGCCAGAGCTTTCTTCTGAAAATAGATGTCTCAACTTTCTGTTTTATTGTTTTAAAATGTAATTTAGGGGACGAGCAGATGGCATAATGGTGACGTCACTGGACTTCGACATAGCTGACTGTGGTTCAAATCCTGGACCTGGTGATGTAAAACTTAAGCCAGTTGCATGTGTGTATATGCCCAAAATCCCAAGAAGAATGGAAGAGAAGGGACTGCATCATGACCAGCTCCCCTGTGGTTGTAATTTCTCTCTTTCTGCATCTCTCTGTTTCTCCAGCAAGCACACGAGCCCTATAGCAAAAATCTCTCAACAACAAAAAAAAATACAATTTTTCTTGTATTTTTATTATCTTGAAATAGGAACTTTTTTTTTTTTTTGAGAGGTTTTTGCGATAGGGCGTGTGCACTCGTCAGAAAGACAGAGAGAGATAGGAGATAGACAGAAAGCAAGAAATCACCCCCCAGAGGGGATGGCCACAACCGCAGTCCCTTCTCTTCCACTCTCCTTGGGATCTTGGGCATACACACACACACACACACACACACACACACACACACACGCCGGTGTGAGTTTAAGCCACCAGGTCCGGGACTTGAACCTCAGTCGAATACATGAAAGTTCAGCAATATAGCCATTAAATTCAGCAACATAGCCATTAAGTTCAGCAACATAGCCATTATGCTAACTGCTGGTCCCAAAATAGGAACCTTTGTGTTGATTGTATTAAAAACTTGAGTCATCAGGACCAGCAGATTGCATAATGGTTACATTGTTGCTTTCTGTCTCTCCAGGGAATAGCACCGCCCTATAGCAAAAATCTCTAAAAAGGGACCAGCAGTTAGCATAATGGCTATGTTGCTGGACTCCCACGTAGTCGACTGCGGTTCGTGTCCCGGACCCGGTGGCTTAAACTCATGCCGGGCGCTTGTGCGTGCGTGTCCAAGATCCCAAGAGCAGAATGGAGGAGAAGGGATTGCGGCATGGCCATCCCCCCGGGGGGTGATTTCTCACTTTCTATCTCTCTGTCTCTCTCTGTCTGTCTGGCGAGCGCACGCGCCCTATAGCAAAAACCTCTCCAGAAAAAGAAAAAAAAGAGAAAAAAAAAATCTCTAAAAAAACCCCACAACTAGTGAGTCATCAAGGTAACAATTAATAGGAAAAAATGCAATACTGATATATAACACAAATATCCTAGGAACCAAATAAGACAAAAGACAACCTGGGAAAAATACATAAATACAGGATAAAAAGTGAACATCCTAAAATGGACAAAGGATATAAACACAAAGCAAACAATAATCAATAAATCAAAAAATGTCCAATCTCATCAGTATTTTTCAGTTGCATATTACAAGGGAATTTCCCAAGCTAGAAAAGATAAAAATGTGAGTATTGGGCCAGCCTGTGGCATGGTACTTAAGGTGGCTAGATCCCACCAATTAAATAGCATGTATTCCAGATCTAGTGGCTTTGTATGTGAGAAACACACCACATCGTGCCTCAAATTCTGAAGGGAAGAGGAAATGGAAGAGTGTGGTGTGACCATTCCCTAACATGGGGTGCTTTCTCACTTTCCATGTGAGTGAGCCCTCTGGCAAAATTAAAAAAAAAAAAAAAAAAAAAAAAGAGTGTTAACCAGTGTTGGTTCAGCACAGGCAGAAACAAG
Organism: Tupaia tana; assembly: GCA_026018925.1. Lineage (NCBI taxonomy): Eukaryota > Metazoa > Chordata > Mammalia > Scandentia > Tupaiidae > Tupaia > Tupaia tana. The sequence goes on along the minus strand of JAKSZU010000003.1, from coordinate 161,470,221 downwards.
CACGGCTGTACGGAGAGTACACATGAGTACAAACTTTTTGGAGAAGAATTTGACAGTCAATCTTTTAAAAGTAACAGCATGTTTAAAAAAAGCGGGGGGAGACCAACAGATGGCATAATGGTTATGTCGCTGGACTCCCATGTAGTTGACCTTGGTTCGAGCCCTGGACCTGGTGGCTTAAACCTCAAACCAGGGGGCCAGCAGTTGGCTTAATGGCTATGTTGCTGGATTCCCATGTAGCCGACTGCGGTTCAAGTCTCAGACCCAGTGGCTTAAACTCAAGCTGGGCGCGTGTGTGTGCGTGCCCAAGATCCCGAGAGAATGGAGGAGAAGGGATTGCGGTGTGGCCATCCTCCCCTGGGGGTGATTTCTCACTTTCTGTCTCTCTGTCTTTCTGGGGAGCACATGCACCCTACAGGAAAAACCTCTCAAAAACAAACAAACAAAAACAAAAAATTCAAACCGGGCATGTGTGTGTGTGTGCAGGCATGCCCAAAATCCCAAGAGGAGAATGGAGAAGGGATTGTAGTGTGGGCTTCCCTCCGAGGGGTGATTTCTTACTTTTTGTTTCTCTGGCAAGTGCACATGCCCTATAGTAAAAAAATCTCTAAACAAAAATAAATTATCACTGAAAAAGAAAAACAGTTCTACAACTTTAACTCACCAATCTTAGACGGAAAGAGAGTCTCATCATCAAGCTGATCCTGAACCCAAGTCATCAGATAATCAATGTATTTTGGTGCAGAACATTTGATTGGCTTTTTAATATTAGTACCATCTGCCCAATGATATTCGTATCTGGAAAAAAAAATTTACAGATAAAAGTTTTCAAAAACATTAACAAGTGTACAATTTATAATGAGAGCAGGTTTTTATTTAGTCAACAGAATTTATATACAACTTTATAAGGTACATAGAGTTTTACTAAAGATTACTGTGAGTTCCCTCTAGAATTATTCTGAAATGGGATGGTTATAACTGCAAGAAAAAAAAGGTAACAAGACAGCTGGCAGTACCAGAATGGATGTTTGATAACACAGCCTGGGAAAAATAAAATCATTAAATTCCTTGTCTGTAAGCACAGGGTGTTGAGGACTGGGAAAGGAACTGCAAACCCCACAGCATTCTGAACTCCCTGGCCAGCAAGTTATCAGCCCCAGTGGAACCAAGATTACAAAACCCTGTCTTGGAGAGAGTGCTACAGAAATATCCTTAGGATGCATGTCTTACCCCTCCCTTTTTACTGAGGCAGATTAACAAAAATGTATGTAAAATTTCACTGTAAAAGCATTTAAGCCATAGATAAGTTTCATTTTCCTTTTTTATTTTAACCTCTTTTAAAGAGGAATAAAACAGGACCAGGAGGTGGCATGGTGGTTAAGGCGCTGGGCTCACACATAGCCAACTGCAGTTCGAGTCCTGAACCTTGTGGCTTTCTTTTTATCTCTCTTTCTCCCCCACCCTCCAACCCTGTAAGCACACGTGCCCTATAGCAGATTTTAAAAAATAAACAACAGGGACCAGCAGTTGGCGTAATGGCTATATTGCTGAACTCCCATGAAGGTGACCGCGATTTGAGTCCCGTGGCTTAAACTCATGCTGGGCACATGTACATGCGTGCCCAAGATCCCAAGAGGAGAATGGAGGAGAAGGGAGTGCAGCGTGAACATCCTCCCCGGGAGGTGATTTCTCGCTTTCTGTCTCTCTTTGTCTTTCTGGTAACCGCATGTGCAGCAAAAACCTCTCCATAAAAAGGAAACAAACAAACAAACAAGTAATTCTTTAGGGAAAAAAAGAGGGGGAGTAGATGGCATAATGCTTATGTTGCTGACCTCCCATGTAGTAGACTGTGGTTTGAGTCCCAGATCTAGTGGTTTAAAACTCACGCCAGGTGCATAGGTGTTCCTGCCCAAAACTCCGAGGAGTCTGGAGAACAGACTGCAGCATGGCTATCCCCCATGGGGGGTGATTTCTCGCTTTCTGTCTGTCTCTCCAGTGAGTGCACATGCCCTACAGCAAAAATCTCTCTCTAAATACATACATACATACATACTATAGACTTGGGACCAGCAGATGGCATAATGGTTACTTCGCTCTACTCTCACATGGCTGACCACAGTTCAAGTCCTAGAACCAGAGGCTTGAAACTGATACCGGGCACATGTGTGTGTATGACCAAAATCCCACAAGGAGAGTGGAGGAGAAGGGACTGCGGCATGACCATCCTTCTTGGGGGAAAATTTCTCGCTTTCTGTCTCTCTGCCTCTCCAAAGAGCGTATGCACTCTGTAGCAAAAAAAAAAAAATCTCTAAAATACATAAATAAATAAATAAGACTGTAAACTCATTAAGGATCTTTTTTTCCTTTACATTTATAGCAAAGTCAGGAAGGGCAATCTTTTCTAAGGGGCAAACATCTTGATACCTTCTATCACCACATAAAATCAGTCATTTATTATAGGAAAATATGAGCAAAGAAAACACGCCAAAATATTGATTCCATTATATACTGACTTAACATTATGCGTTATTAAAAATTCCAACCTTTAAAAAATACTTCTTAAAATTTATTAGTTAAAAAACATTTTTTTAGGGACCAGCAGTTAGCATAATGGCTATGTCACTGTACTCCCATGTAGTCGACCGCAGTTCGAGTCCTGGACATGGTGGCTTAAACTCACGCCGGGCGCATGTGAGTACGTGCCCAAGATCCTGAGAGGAGAATGGAGGAGAAGGGATTGTGGTGTGGCCATCCCCGCTGGGGGCATGATTTTTCACTTTCTGTCTCTTTGTCTCTCTCTGTCCTTCCGGCAAGCACATGCGCCCTATAGCAAAAACCTCAAAAAAAAAAATTTTTTTTTAAAGAATTATTTTACTGAACTTCTATTTATCTATTTATTTGTTTATTTATTTTAATTTGACTAGAGAGGGACAGAGTGAGAGAGAGAGAGGAAGAGAAAGCAAGCAACTGGGTCAAATTGCGGTCGGCCATGTGGTAGTCCACCCCTCTTAACCACCATGTCACCTGCTGGCCCACGGTTTAAAATTTTTTAATCTAGTGGGCTAGCAGGTGGTGTAGTGGTTAAGGCACTGGACTCTCACATGGCCAGCTGGGTTTGAGTTCCAGACCTGGTAGCTTGAAAATCATGCTGGGAACATGTATGCCCAAAACCCCAGGAAGAGAAGGGATTGTGGTGTGGCTATACCCAACCTCCAAAGAGTGATTTCTCACTTTGCCTCTGTCTCTCTGCCTCTCTCCAGGGAGCACATAGTGAACTATAGTAAAAACCTTTAAAAAAAAATTTTTTTTTAAACCTGGCATCTTTAAGCCATATAATTACTTCTAAATTATATGGCTTTACTTAATAATAAATGAGTGCACACCCAAGAATAAAATATGGAAAGGCCACTAAAAACTTTTCCAATAAATTCACTTAAAAACTAGAAAAAGGAAACACAAACATTAATGAAATTGAACTTTTGCAATGAGAGATTAAACATAGCTCAAATTTCTATACTTTTACTCCTAAAATAGAACATTCAGAAATACTGTGATGCAATATAGAAATCAAATACTAAGTAACCACATATCAAAGTAATGAACATTAAATATTTATTTAATAATAAAAGCTTAAAGATGAGTATTCACGAACTAATAAAATTTAATTGAAGCATCTTTATACAAGTAGATAATAAAAAAAGGTCACGTCAGTAGATGGCTAGCAGTTATGCTGCTGGACTCCCACATGGTCAACTACAGTTCGAGTCCTAGACCTGGTGGCTTCAAAATCACACCGCACATGTGCATGCATGCCCAAGATCCTGGGAGGAGAACATACTGTGGCATGGCTATCCCCCTGGGCATTTCTTACTTTTCCTATCATTGTCTCTGTCTCTCTTTGGTGAGTGCATACACCTTAAGGCAAACAAACAAAACCCAAAAAAACAAAAAGTCTTTATTTCATTTACATAAATTAGTGATAAAGCAAAAGTAATCCAAACACCTAAATGATAGGTAGTATATGTACCTTGGACCTGCAGACATGACTGAACAGCTTGCCTCAGTGCAGAATTCTGTAATAGTTCCATATAACATGTTGATCTGGTTGAAGAAATCCACGGCTACAAAGATAATAGCAAAATTGTGTTAGCATGTCTCTAAAGCACAACAAAACTGTCAGATCTCTCAGTTGAGGAGAAAGTAGATAATGCATTTAAGTTCTTGGCCAACCCTTACGAGATTCAATAACCGAACAATACTATAAGTTCCCTTAAGTTGTCACACTTAAAGCAAAACTTAACTTCTGGGGCTGGCAGGTGGCATGGTGGTTAAGGCCCTGGACTCTAATGTGGTCAACTATGGTTTGGTTCCCGACATGGTGGCTTGCTTTCTCACTCTGTCTCTCTCTGCTCAAACTGAATAATAATAAATAAAATTAATTAATTCTAAAAAAAAAAAAACCCTTAACTTTTTATATACTAAGCTTTTGGAGACAGCAGGTGGCATGGTAGTTAAGGTGATGGACTCCTACATGGCCAACTATAGTTCAAGTCCTGGATCTGGTGGCTTAGTTTTTCACTCTCTTCTCTCTCTCACAATCTGGTCAAATTGAATAATAATAATAAGTAAATAAAACTGAATAAACAGTTCTTTTAAAATACACACACACACACACACATATATACACACACTAAGCATTTTTTTGTGCCCAACCTTTTTATTTCCTATTTTTAAGCATTATTTAATTTTATTCATTCATTTATTTTTAAAAGAATTATTTCATTTTATTTATCATTATTACTTCTTTTTAAAAAATAATTATTTAATTAATTAATTTATTTTAATTTGACCAGAGAGGGACAGAGCGAGAGTGAGTGAGAGAGAGAGAAGAGAAAGAGATAATGAGAAAGCAAGCCACCAGATCTAGGACTAGAGCCACAGTCAGCCATATGGAAGTCCAGCGCCCTTAACCACACCACCTCATTATTGTTATTTTCAATTTGGTCTGAGCAAGACAGAGAGAAAGAGAGAGACTCCCACGTGGGAGTGTCCCACACCTTAACCACCATGCCACCTGCTGGTTCCTTAATTCCTATTTTTCTTTTTTTTGGAGAGGTTTTTTCGCTATAGGGCTAAAGGCTATAGGGCTATAGGCTTGGAATAAAGAATAATGCCCCTTGTCTCAGCTAACGTAAAGGACAAAATTAAGAAATTAATAATGTAAGATATGAAAGACAGAACCCAAAGTCCAACAAAAAGTGCTACAGAGGCAGAGAAAAAGTATCACAAAATATGGAAGCAATCAGAAATACCTCCTAAAGGACTTTCAGCTAGATCTGGAAGGAAAAAGAGCGCTTATTTGAGTAAAGTATAATTACTCTGTGCAAAGAAAACCACGTATGCCTTGGAAAGTCTTTTTTTTTTTTTTTTAAATGTTTTAGTTCCCTGTCTAAAGGAATACCTAAAAGTCAACTAGGGTTTTACCAAGTTCCTCAAAAAACAAATAGATAAAAAATTCCATCTTGTCAAAAGAAATGGTATACAAACTTCTTCCTCTTAGTCATGTTTCTAAGAAAGTAACATTTAGGCACTGAATATTTGGCCAGTTTGACCAAAAGTAGTTGTTTTCAAAATATGGTTCAGGAATCCCCTATTCAGGGGGGGATCTGTGAGGGCAAAATTATTTTAATGGCTTTTTTTTAACTCTTATTTTTTTCAAGAGGGCATACTGGAATTTTCTAGGGGTCTCCAAGATGTGTGCTGTAGGGCACATGCGCTTGGCAGAGACAGAGACAGAAGGCGAGAAATTACCCACCCACTCCCACCCCCCCCGGGGGGGATGATCCTGCCACAGTCCCTTCTCCTCCATTCTCCTCTGGAGATTTTGGGCATGCACGCACATGTACCCAACGTGAGTTTTAAGCCTCTGGGTCCAGGACTTGAACCACAGTTGACTATGTGTATGGGAATCAAGCAACATAGCCATTAAGCTATCTGTTGGTCGCGAGTTTTGTTTTGTTTTTTAATATTCCACATTTAAGTCAGCTCATGTAATACTGTCCTTTCAATGTCTGGCTTATTTTACTTGGCATGATGTCCTCAGGTCTATCCACACTATAGCAAATGGCAGAGTATTTTCCTTTTTGTGTGTATTTTGTTGTTCTTTTAATTGCCACCTCTCAAAATAGCCAAAGCCCAGAACACTGCACACCAAACACTGGCAAGGATGTGAAGCAACAGGAACTCTCATTCACTGCAGAACAATATAACCACTTCAGAAGAAAGTTTGGTCGTTTCTTACAAAACTAAACACTCTTACCGTATCGTGAGTCCCTGGTATTCACCCAAAAAGTTGAAAACTTAAGTCCACACCCAAACCTATATGCTTATGTCTACAACAACTTTATTCATAATTGCCAAAACTTGGAAGCAACCAAATGTTCTTCAAGAGGTGAATGGAGAGACCAGCAGTTAGCATAATGGCTATGTGGCTGGACTCCCATGTAGTCGACCGCAGTTCGAGTCCCGGACCCAGCGGCTTAAACTCATGTTGGGCATGTATGCGTGCATGCCCAAGATCCTGAGAGGAGAATGGAGAAAAAGGGATTGCAGCATGGCCATCCCCCCTGGGGGATGATTTATCATTTTCTGTCTCTCTGTCTCTGTCTTTCTGGCACGTGCACACAACCTATAGCAAAAATCTCTCCAAAGAAAGAAAGAAAAAAAAGAGGTGAATAGATAAACTGACATATCCAGTAAATGGAATATTTGGTGCTAAAAAGAAATGAGTTATAAGCTGGCTCTGTGGCCTAGTGGTTAAGGCAGCTGGATCCCATATAGCCAGCTGCATCATTTAGTCCAGGGCCCAGTCCAGCATGAGAAACACACCAGGCACATAAGCATGTGTGCCCAAAATAGCTAAAGGAGAGATGGGAGAGAAGGGACTGTGGAGTGACCCTCCCCAAGGAGGTGCTTTCTCCTCTCCCTGTTTCTATTTGGTGAGAGTATGTGCCCTCTAGCAAAAACTAAAATAAAATAAATAAAAAAGAAATGAAGCTAAGCAAAGACATGGAGGAAACTTAAATGCCTATCTCAAAATTAAAAGAAGCCAGTCTGAAAAGGCTATATACTGTATGAATCCAATTAGAAAACATTCTGCAAAAGGCAATGCTACAGAGACAATGAAAAACATCAGAGGTGGGGCCAGCAGGTGGCATGGTGGTTAAGGTGCTGGACTCCCACATGGCTGACCTTGGTTCAAGTCCTGGACCTGACAACTTGCCTTCTCACTCTCTCTCTCTCTCTCTGTTCAAATTGAAGAATAATAATAAATTAATTAATATAATAATTCTTAAAAAAAAAAAAAAAAAAAAAAAGATCAGTGGTTCCCAGAGCACAGAGGAGGGAGAAGAATGAACAGGCAGAAAAAAGAGAATTTTTAGGACAGTGAAATGACTCTATGACAATATTATAGTGGTGGACACGTCATTATAAATTTGTCCAAACAACAGAATATACAACACCAACAATAAACTCTAATGTAAACCACGGGCTTTGGGTGATTATAAAAAAAGAAAAATAACAACTAGGCACCATGGAAATATATCCCAACATTTATAAAGTAGTCTTATGGGAAAACAAAATCAAACTTGAATTTGATCAAGGTACAAGTCTGCACTAACATGGTAGCCAACCACCACAAATAACTACTTATATTAAAATTTAATTAAATTTAAAATATAGTTCCCCAGTCACATTAGCCACATTTCAAATACTAAATGACCACAGAGATGGTACACAGCATTTTCTTCATCATGGAAAGTTCTACTGGACAGTACTGCTCTATAGCTAATGTTTACAGAAAATAAAAGAAAGAACAGGAAAAAAAAGGGGGGGGAAGAACAGGACATGCTAGTGGATGCCTTGGGGTACAACCAGCTAGATTCATGCTGTGGGGAAAAAAAGACTTGCTTTCTTCAACAACAACAAAAATGGCAAGGATAGAAGACTGCAATGAGGGGAAACCTGTGGTTTAAGAGATTCAAGAAATATACATATAGGATTTGCTGGATCCTGTTTTAAACCAAGCATAAATTAAAACAAACAAAAATGTATAGGATGGGGAAACTGTACCACAGACCAGATATTACATAACATTAAAGGATGATGGTATTATTATCTTTAAGATGAGTTCTTATGTTTTAATATTCTTTGTGAAAGATCTACAGGTAAAATAACATGTCTTAGATTTACTTCAAAATAATCAAGGTAGAATGCAGAAGTGTAACTGGCCATCCATTGGTATTGCTGAAGTTGGATAATGGATACCTGAGAAATTCATTCTTCTAATTTCTCTACTTATGTATGTTAGAAAAATTCAACTGAAAGGTTTTTTTGTTTGTTTGTTTGTTTGAAGAGGGTTTTTGTCTTTAGGGTGCATGTGCTTGATGGAGAGAGAAAGAGACAATGAGAGGGAAAGCAAATTATCTCCTGGAGGGTGATGGCCACATCCCTTTTCCTCCATTCTCCTGCCAGGATCCTGGTTTGTATACACATGCACTAGCATGAGTTTCAAGCCACTGGGTCCAGGATTCAAACCATAGTCCGCCATGTGAGAGTCCAGTAACTTAACCATTATGCCATCTGCTGGTCCTGCACTGAAAGGTCTTTAAGGGCCAGCCCGTAGACTAGAAGTTAAGGGAACAAGATCCCACACAGCCAACTTCCCACATGGCCACCAGGTCTAGGACTTGGAATACCAGCTCCAGCAGCATGAAACACATAAGACATGTGTATGTGTGTGCCCAAAATCCTGAACAAGACAGAGAAACGGAGAAGAGACTCTGGCATGACTATGCCCCATTGGGGGTGCTTCCCTTGACTCTCTCTGACAAGTACAGGCACCCTCTAGCAATTAAATAAAGAGAGAATGTGCTTAAAATTTCTGGAACAGCCAAAACTACTAAGATTTAAAAGTTAACACCTGAATCTGGTATTATCTTAGAAATTAAATAGACTCTCTTGGGGCCGGCAGGTGGTATGGTTAAGGGCACTGGATTCCCACATGGTGGACTGAGGTTCGAGTCCCAGACCAGGCAGCTTGCTTTCTCACTTTCTCTCTCTCACGCTGTCCCTCTCTGGTCAAATAAAAATAAATAAATAAGGTTAAATAAAATAATTCTTTTTAAAAAATTACAGACTCTCATATTCAAATCTCTAGCCTCAGCATATATCAGTCCATGTCATGCCCTCATTCTCTTGACCTCAGAGTGGCTTTCAGCCCTTAGATCACTCCATTTTCTCCCAATTTCCTTCTGACTACTCATAGGTCACAACAATCAACTGAATGACCTTATGAACTACAACTGACTTTTCTGTTGACTGGGAGTGGGGACAAAACTGTGCAGATGGATTTCCTATAAAGTCATGGTCCACCACAGGTAGAATCACTGCATTTATCAATCTTTGACCATATTCAGAAATTTCCCCAAAGCTCTCATTGCTTCTCAGGTCTTTCTACTCAACCCCACAAGCCACTACCAACTAATCTGAGAACAGTTTTCGATGGATGGGTTTCTTTCTTTATTTATTTATTTATTTTGGAGAGGTTTTTGGTATAGGGCACGTGCACTCGCCAGAAAGACAGAGAGAGACAGAGAGACAGAAAGCGAGAAATCACACCCCAGGGGGGATGGCCATGCTGCAATCCCTTCTCCTCTTTTCTCCTCTCGGGATCTTGGGCATACACACACACACGCCCGGCGTGAGTTTAAGCCACCGGGTCCGGGACGCGAACCGCAGTCGACTACGTGAGAGTCCAGCAACATAGCCATTACGCTAACTGCTGGTCCCAATGGATGGGTTTCTTTACAGATAACTTGTTATATTATAATAGTTACCAGTTCTACCTGTAAAAGAAGGTTCATCAACATAAAGATTTCAGCGACTAGACAAGCAAAACTGAATGTTATTATAAACTTACTGTTCACAGCAATCCATTCATTGAGGTCCTCTCCCTCTGGCAGCATAACAGCTTGTCTCAGATTTCCACTTCCTAGAGTTGCTTCTGCATGTTTTAAGAGCTCATACTGATGAGACCCTTCAGGGATATTCTTCTTTGGCTTGAATGTTTTTGAAGAACGGCTGCTGCTGTTAGGGTAAAAGTAAAAGTATATGAATTTTTAGGACTGAAAGCAGAAAGGCCTAATTTTAGGCACATACATTACTCTGCAAAATTAAATACAAATAGTTCATCACAATAAAAAAATGCTTTGTTTTTTTCTTCCCACATATAAAAAGCAGGATTTCCAGCACAACTGCACAAATAAAGCACTTGTCTGTGTCCCTTAAGATGTCTGGTATAAAGGGCACTCGAATCAAAGAAAAAACCCTAGAATCTAGTCCTTGACCTGCCATGAACTCTGTGACTGCCTGAGAAACCGAACTTTTTGGCCTCAATTTTCACCTACAGAAAATAGTGCAAGGAATTAGGTACCCCTACTGTCCTCACAGTTTAAAAATTCAGCTTTCTTTTTTAAAATGAGTATTTTTGGTGTTTTGTTTTGTTTTGTTTTGTTTTGTTTTCAGAGACACAGAGAGAGGGTGTTCTCCTCCATGAGGCCTAGTTATACCACAATCCTTTTTGCTCCATTTCTCCATCTTGTCAGGATTCTGGGCACACACACACACACACACACACACAAGCCTGGAGTGTTTTTCAAATCACTGGGGTTAGAATTTGAACTGGGGGGGAGCCATGTGAAATCTGGCTCCTTCTGCATTGTGGGACCAACCCAAAAATTCAGTTTTCAATATGAGAATATTTGGGATGTCACCAAAACAAACCATAGTAAAAGAAACTTATCTTTTTTTTTTTTTTGAGAGGTTTTTGCTATAGGGCCCGTGCGCTCGCCAGAAAGACAGAGAGACAGAAAGCGAGAAATCACCCCCCGGGGGATGGCCAAGCCGCAATGCCTTCTCCTCCATTCTCCTCTCAGGATCTTGGGCATGCATGCACATGCACCCAGCGTGAGTTTAAGCCACCAGGTCCGGGATACGAACCACAGTCGACTATGTGAGAGTCTAGCGACATAGCCATTACGCTAACTGCTAGTCCCAAGAAACTAAGTTTTTTTTCTTTTTTTTTTTTTTGGAGAGGTTTTTGCTATAGGGCGTGTACACTTGCCAGAAACACAGAGACAGAGAGACAGAAAGCGAGAAATCACCCCCCGGGGGGATGGCCAAGTCTCAATCCCTTCTCCTCCATTCTTCTCTTGGGATCTTGGGCACACACGCATGCACACACGCCCGGCATGAGTTTAAGTCACCGGGTCCAGAACTCGAACAGTGGTCGACTACGTGGGAGTCCAGTGGCATAGCTATTATGCTAACTGCTGGTCTCTTAAAGATTTTAGAAGGAAAAAACTTTAAGTTTTTATTTCTCTCTCTTACTCTCTATAAGGCCTTCCTAACATGACAAAAATCCTAGAAGCCTTATAAAAATAAAACTGATTTCAAACCATAAAAATTAAAATTCCCATAACAGAATAAAAAGACAAGTAACCAAAAAGTACTTGCAATATATATTATAAAGGATTAACTGGTAAAGAGCTCCTATAACTTGTTAAGAATGTAAGGTGGAGGAGTAGTGGTTAAGGGCATCGGATCTCTACATGGCTGATTGTGGTCTGAGTCCCAGACCTGATGGCTTGCTTTCTCACTTTCTCTTTCTCTCTCTCTCTCACTCTGTCCCTCTCTGGTGAAATTAAAATAAAATAAATAAACTTAAATAAAATAATCCTTAAAAAATGTAAGAACCTTTTAGAAAAATTAGCTAAGGAGACGAATAAGCAATTTAGAAGTATAATTAACATGTGAAAAAACGTTCAATTTATTGATTTATTTTCCTCTAATTTGAATGCCAAAAGTTAATTACATTATTAAGTGTGGACTAGAGTATAGACAAATAAGTACTTTAATATGCTATCAATAAAAATGTAGGTGTATAGCATTTTATAAGGCAACAAGGCAGTATCTGTTAGCAATGAAATGTTCTTCAATCAGCCACATCACTTCTACATTACTCCTCTTAGGTAAAGACAAGTTATTTATTTATTAATTCATGTATTTTAATTTGACCAAAGAGAGAAAAGGGGAAAGTGAAAAAGCAAGCTATCAGGTCTCAGACTCAAACCATGGTCGGCCATGTGCGAGTGTCCAACGCCTTAACCACCGTGCCAGCTGCTGGTTCCAATTTATTTATTTTTAATTTGACCAGAGAGAAAGAGGGAAAGTGAGAAAGAGAGCTGCCAGGTCTGGGACTTGAACCGCGGTCAGACATGTGGGAATCCAGCATTCTCAACCACCATGCCACCTGCTGGCTCCCCAGGATTGTTTTTAATAAGTGAAAAAACAAGAAATGACCCTGAAGCTTATCAGTAGAGAGATGAATAAATAATCTGTAGGACATTCACATCATGGAACCTTGTACACTAGTTAAGGAGGACAGATAGAGTACATGAAGTGTACAGATAGAAGTACATAAAGATTTCAAAACATGGTTAAACACGTTTCAGAACCAAATTTACAGCAGGGGCCCATTTTGTAAATGCATAGAAATATCAGAAACGATACACGCTAACACTGATGATTACTTCTAGGAATCTGTGGACTTCTACTTTACCTCAGTAATTTTAATTTTAAGTCAGACTGATTAAAAAGTAAAAAAGAGGGGCTGGGTGGTGGTATGGGAGTGGCACAACTGGACTCACATGAGAAAAGTTCAGGGTTCTGTTCCTGAGGTCTCTCTGGACATGCTAAGTGTGTTCATCCGTGTCAGATCATAGCATGAGGCCCCTATAGGGAGTACCTCTCCTTCTCTATCCAAAAGAAAAGCTTTTAACATGTTTTTTTTTTCTTCTTTTGGAGAGGTTTTTGCTATAGGGCGCGAGCGTTTGCCAGACAGACAGAGAGAGATAGAGAGATAGAAAGCGAGAAATCACCCCCCAGAGGGGATGGCCACGCCACAATCCCTTCTCCTCCATTCTCCTCTCGGGATTATGGGCACGCATGCACACGCGCCCAGCGTGAGTGTAAGCCGCCGGGTCCGGGACTCGAACCGCGGTCGACTATGTGGGAGTCCAGCGACATAGCCATTACACTAACTGCTGGTCCCAGCTTTTAACATGTTAAAGAAGTACTATGTTGGGGCCAGCCAGTGGTGTGGTGGTTAAAGCAGCTGGATCCCACATGGCCAGCAATGTGGTTCGAGTCCTGGACCCAGCAGTTTAAAAAGCATACCAGGTGCATGCATGCGTGTCACAATCCCAAACAAGAAATGGAGGAGTGAAACATAGCCATCCCCCATGGGAGTGTGGAAGAGGAATTTCTTACTTTCCTTTTTTCTCCCCTTCTCTCTCTCAGTGTATATGCCCTCTATCAACAAACAAAACCAAACCTGTATTTAACAGAAAATGGGGGAACCAGCAGTTAGCATAATGGCTATGTCGCTGGACTCCCACGTAGTCGACCGCGGTTCACGTCCCGGACCCGGTGACTTAAAACTCACGCCGAGCGCGTGTGCGTGCGTGCCCAAGATCCCGAGAGGAGAATGGAGGAGAAGGGACTGCGGCGTGACCATCCCCCCTGGGGGGTGATTTCTCGCTTTCTGTCTCTATGTCTGTCTCTGTCTGTCTGGCGAGCGCACGCGCCCTATAGCGAAAACCTCTCAAAAAAAAAAAAAAAAAGAACAGAAAATGGGAAAGTACTACATTAGTAAGAATGATCCTTTACAAATACTGAGTTGTTGTGGGGAGGTCATGACATATTTTTGTATAGAAACAGAAAAATATGTCATGACTTTCCCAATAACCTAATAGAAATGAGCTGAGAATGAGAAAGCTAATTATGAAAAAGTAACATGAAATGATTTCTCAACATTAATACAATCTTCATCTAAACTAAGACACTTGTGCTTCAAATAATACCATCAAGACAGTGAAAATCCCAGAATGGAAGAAAATATGTGAAAATCATAGATGTAACAGGGACTTGTCACCAAAATATAGAACTCTTGCAACTCAAAGGCAACCCAATATAAAAATGGGCAAAAGATCTGAATAGACTTTACTCAGAAGAACACACGCAAATGCCAATAAATATCCAAAATAGAGAAGGAGCATCCTTAGTCACTTGACAAGTGTAAATCAAGATCAGAAGACATCACTTCACCCTAATTAGGATAGCTATCATAAAAAAGTCCAGTGCTAGTGGAACCCTCATGGAGTGCTAGTGGGAATGTCAAATCCTTTGAAAAAGTTTGGTCCTCTAAAGGTTAGAGACCCAGGTCCAGCAGCATCACAGGAAGTAGTATACTGCTCTGCCATACTGGAGCAACATGGTTTGGATTCAGGATGGTTTCCCAAGCCCATGATCCTAACTGGCTAGAAGACTATGGGAGTGGGACCAGCAGATGGTGTAATGGTTATGTCACTGGACTCCCATGTAGTCAACTGCAGTTCGAGTCCCAGACCTAGTGGCTTCAAACTCACGCTGGACATTGTGTGCATGTATGCCCAAGACCCTGAGAGGAGAAGGGATTGTGGCATGGCCAATCCCCCAGGGAGATGATTTCTTGTTCTTTATCACTGTCTCTCCAAAGAGTGCCCGCGCACTATAGCAAAAATCTCTCTGAAAATAAAAAAAGAAAGACTATGGGAGAGGATCGAGGTTTGAGGAGACCCTGCTGTGGGTACCTGTTTCTCTTTCTCTTTCAGAAATAAAAACACTGAGGCCTAGTCATAGTGCTACAGGTGGTAGGGCACCACTGGGTGATACTGGAGCCACATGGGAGGCCCTAGGTTCAGATTCTAGGTTGACCAAAAGGCAGGGCATGCCCAAAATCCTGTTGAAAGGCTGCATGGTGAGCTCTTGTCAGGGGTACCTATCTGTCTCTCATGTGAAAGAAATACAAATACAAGCCAGTCAGGTGATATGGTGGTTAATGTGGCTGGACACCCTGTGGCCCACAGCTCAAATCCTGGACCCCACCAGGTGAATGTGCCCAAAATCCTGAAAGTGGAGAAGGGACTGAGATGTGGCCTTCCCCCTTGGGGATGTTTTCTCATTTTCTCTCTCCCTGTCACTCTCTAGTGAGCATATACACCTATAGCAAATTAAAAAAAAAAAAAAAAAAACCTTATTTCAGATGAGACCAATTAAGAGAAAAAAAAGACATTAAAAGAAAGGTTAAACACACAGAGTTACTATATAAACTAGCAATTCCACTCCTAGGTAGACAACTAAAGATACAAATACATGAATCCAAACGAAAATCTGTACACAAATTTTCAGAGCAGCATTATTCCTAATAGCCAAAAAGTGGAAACAAGTGTCCACCAACAAGATGAAGTTAAAAAATAAAAAATTAAACTCTCATATTTTAAAAAGTAACTGAACAAACATGGGGGTGGAGGGCGCACACAGCATACTTCTAGTAATACAAAATTATCAATTCAGACTTTGTGACATGGTAATCATATTTGGAGGCTATATCCTTAAGAAAATAGTCGAAAGATAGAATAATGAAATCTGGACAAAGATATTCTTTTTTTTTTTTTTAGAGAGATTTTTTTACTATAAGGCACGTGTGCTCGCCAGAGAGACAGCTACCCTGCAATCCCTTCTCCTCCATTCTCTTCAGATCTTGTGCACACGTGCCAGGCCTGAGTTTTAGGTAGTCACGTCCGGGATTTGAAAAGCAGTCAAATACATGGGAGTCCAGCACTGTAGCCATTATGCCAACTGCTGGTCCCACCAAGATGTTCTTAGTAGTGCTATTTTATAACAACAAAATACTAGAAAGAATTCAAATTTTTTCACAATAAAGCAATAGATAAATAAATTCTCATTTTAAAACACTGTAATTGTTTTTTTAGAGGGAGATTTTTGCTATAGGGTGCATACACTCGCCAGAGAGACAGAAAGCGAGAAATAACCCCCAAAGGGGAATGGCCACACCACAATCCCTTCTACTCCAGCCTCATCTCAGGATCTGGGCACACTTCCACACAAGTCAGGCTTTGGGTCTGGGGCTCAAACTGTAGTCTATCATGTGGGAGTCCAGCAACGTAACCATGTGCCATCTGCTGGTCCCAACACTGTGTAATTTAATAAAATTTAACAAAAATATCAAGCAGGTGGGATGTGTCCATACTAAAAATGAATACTTAATCATGTAACACATGTTTAAGTAGTACACAAGGTAGAGCTAGCCCTGAGAATAATATCAGTAAATAGCAAGAGCACCGGTTCTTTCCAAGGCACATCACAGCCAAGATTGACCAAAACCATAGACAGAGACAAGATACTAAAACCGGTGAGAGAGAAATGTCAAGTTACTTTCAAAAGCTACCCTATCAGGCTAACATTGGACCTCTCATCAGAAACAACGCAAGCAAAGAAAGAATGGGAAGTGTTAAGTGAAAAACAATTTCAAGAATACTATACCCAGCAAGATTTTCCTTCATATAGAGAGAAAAGACAAAGACACTCTCAGATAAACAAAACCTAAAAGAATTTACCAACACCAGACCAGCTCTCCAAGAAGTGCTGAAGGGAGTGCTATACCAAGAAAACTAAAGTCACACACACAGAAATAAGAATAGATAAAGCAACCAAAAGAATAGCCAACTTAATGGTAGGGACAAGTCCAGAAAGATCAATGATAACTTTGAATGTTAATTTCTAGAATTTAAATGGAAATATCAGACCACAGTAACACCACAAATTCAACAGAAGAGATTAATTTCAGGAGACTGAACTGGTGAAATAGAATTTTTATGACTTTTGACTAAATCATTACTGATTTTCTTCTATGCTTTGTTGTTCAGATTTAAGGATTTTTGTCTTCTCTTAAACTGTTGAGAAGTTCATCTACCTCCTGTCTGAAGTGAATCCTAACCTTTCTCCTGGCTTTAAGTCTTAAGAAAATTTCTATTAACATTTTTAAATTGTGATCTATTAAAACTAAAACTGTCTTGAAATTAAAAAATGGCTATTTAATGACTGCAGTAAGCTATATAACCCAGCTATGTGCTACTTTATAGTATGTTCGTTCTACTAACTGAAGTTTTTGTCTACAGTCGGACATGTGTTAATGGACATGTATGTGTCAGCTGTGCTTGCTACTGAAAGTATTTAGATTAATGAAGAGCTTTAGTGAATCAATAAAGGGGGGAGGGATGGAAAGCAACTGTAGATACCAGAGACTGTATCTAAGGGTGGGAAATGGCAGATGTGAAAGATAGGCAATCAAGTTGGGGGGGGGGGGCAAAATATGTAAGAAACAAGAAATGGAAAATTATTTGTTGACGGTAACACATATTGTAATATCCTTGAATGAGCCAACACACAGTGTATTCTGGATGGAAAATCTTATTTTGTATAGTGTAATGATGTACAGTGATGAATGTAAATAAATTTTAAAAATATAGATATTTTTAAACAGCAAGAGCAGGGCCAGCAGTTGGTGTGAAATCTACGTCGCTGGATTCTCATGTAGTTGACCACGGTTCGAGTCCCGGACCCGGTGACTTAAACTCACGCTGGGAGCGTGTGCCTGCGTGCCCAAGATCCAGAGAGGAGAATGTAGGAGAAGGGATTGCAGTGTGGCCATACCCCCCACTGGGGGGGGAGGGTGATTTCTCGCTGTCTATTTCTCTGTCTCTCTCTGTCCTGGCGAGCGCATGCCCTATAGCAAAAACCTCTCAAAAAAAAAAAAAAAAAAGCAAGAGTACGGCTTCTGGAATCTTTATGTGCGTAATTAAGAAACAGGAAATTTGGGAACCAGCAGTTAGCGTAATAGCTATGTCGCTGGACTCCCACATAGTCGACCGCTGTTCGAGTCCCGGACCGGGTGGCTTAGAACTCACGCCGGGCGCGTGTGCGTGCGTGCGTGCGTGCCCAAGATCCGGAGAGGAGAATGGAGGAGAAGGGATTGCAGCATGACCATCCCCCCGGGGGGTGAGTTCTCGCTTTCTGTCTCTATGTCTCTGTCTGTCTGGCGAGCGCACACGCCCTATAGCAAAAACCTCTCCAAAAAAAAAAAAGAAAGAAAAGAAAAGAAAAGAAAAGGAAAGAAAAGGAAAGAAAAGAAAGAAACAGAAAATTTACGAACGTTTCCATTTGGGCCCATCCTGTATCTCTCAAATAGGATCTAACAAGGACAAGAGAAGTTCGTTAACTGGTACAAAGTCACAAAACCAGTAAGGGGCAAATCAGAAGGGGCAGAATCAGAATCGGACAGGAGGGTTTGGCTGCAAGGCCGCTTCCCAAACTGGAGCGCTCCCCTTTTTCCAGGGCGGCACTTCGCCGCCGGGCTAAAGTAACACAACAGTAAAGGCTGAACTGGACGTACGAGGGAGTGAAAAGCTAAACCAGCCTCTGTCGTGACTGGAGGATCCGGACTGGAGCGAAACCGGGAGCCGGTGGCGGGTGACCGGCCGCGTCCCCGGATCGTCTCACCGCCTTCGGGGGCGCTCGGGCGGAAAAGTTTGGAGGCGCTGCCGGCCTCGGGGCCTTTCTACTCCCCAACCTTCTCGCTCCACTTCCTCTGCCTCGACCTTCATCTCCGCGGGTCTGTCCGCACGTCCCGGCCTCCACCTTGCGCCCGGAAAGAGGCAAGGCCAAGGCCAGGCACCCAGACCACGCTCCCAGGCCCGGCGCTCGCCCCTGGCCCCTGCCGGACCCTCCGCCCTGGCATCCTCCGCCCACCCCCACTCACAAGAGGAAGCTCATCTTCGGTCCTCAGAGGGCAGGGGAGGGGCCGCTGGCCCCCGCCCCTGTCAGGATTCGGAGCCGGCGGACCGGAGACGGTCTTCAGCTCGCGGGCACCGGAAGCCGGGGCGCCGCTGCTTGGAACCGGGGTGCGAACGGCGGTTAGCAGAGCAAGCTACCGCGTCCGGCTCGTCGGTCTCCCCTTCCTCACAGAGCCGAGATGCGGAACCAGCCAAATCTCGCGAGCGAAGGTTTTGGCCCCGCCCCTCAGAGAGAAGCTTGACGCGCCCCTTTTGGCTCCACCTTCTAACAGAGGCCGACCAATCAACGTTGTTGAGGCTGGCCCTTCCCTATCGTAGGCGTGGTGAGGACCGTTGTGCACCGGCACCCGGAATGGGGGGCTCGTGTTTGA
Source organism: Tupaia tana (assembly GCA_026018925.1). Lineage (NCBI taxonomy): Eukaryota > Metazoa > Chordata > Mammalia > Scandentia > Tupaiidae > Tupaia > Tupaia tana. Next base: position 161,451,035 of record JAKSZU010000003.1, on the reverse strand, counting down.
TTCAGTGAGGGTGAGGTTGGGTTTCTTCCCTGCCCTCTGGCTGGCAGATGGACCTCTTTGAACGCGGTCCGGCCCTGCTCTGTGTTACAGTTTCATTTAATTTTGAATTGACATATGTGTTCATATAGCTTGAAATTGACCCTTTTAAAATGTGCGCTCCAGTGTTCTTTTTTTTTTTTTTTTTTTTTTTGGTAAATATATTCACAGATGTGCAGCCATCACCACTACTTAATTCTAGAACATTTTCATCACCCCAAAAGAAGCAGTCAGTCCCTATTCCCACCTCCTCCCAATCTCTGACATCGACTAGTCTTCTTTATATTTCTGTAGACTTGCCTAATCTGGACATTCCTTATAAATGGTATCATACAAGATGTGTTATTTAATGACTGGCTTCTTTCACTTAGCATAATGTTTTAAAGTTCACTCGTGTTGTAGCATGTATCAGGACTTCATTCCTTTTTATGGATGAATAGTCCACTGTGTGAACAGACCACATTTTGCTGATCCATTCATCTGTTGATAAACACTTGGATTGTTTCCACTTTTTGGATATTATTGATAATGCTGCTATAAACATTCATGTACAGGTATTTGTGTGGGCGAATGATGCATTAACACTAAGTGACAGCCCTAGGAGGTAAAGAAAATGAGCAAAAGGAAAATTGTAGGAGTCTCGAGCGGTATCTCAACGATGATGCAGAGTGCCCATCCATTGTAAAAGAGCTTGCCCCATACCTGTCGCTGTGACACTAATGTTGCCTGTACTCAAATATCACTTGTCACATTAAAGTAATGATATTGATTTTTATTTTATTGTTTTGTAGGTTTGCTTATATTTAATCTATAAATATGTGTGATTTGATATATCTGTGTAGAAGCTGTAAAGATAAGGACATGCAGATTTATATTTTATAATGATTTGTTATTTAATAATATAGCATTAAAAACTTTCAAAACAAGAAAGGAATTCATAACAGTTTTGCTCCCTTTTAGTGGAATTGTTTTTCAAGGTACGGATTACTGAGGATATTTATTAGGAAAACATTTCAGGACAGCTATATTGTGGGAGGGGAGAGGAGATGAGGGAGGGATTAGAAGAAAATTCCAGGTCAGTATTTGACCAGGATATCAATATCCCAATAAGATATCAGTATCCTGGTAAGAAAGAAAGAAATTGCTAATTGCTACAAGACAATTTATTCCCCACCAGATGGAGTCTGTTCAAAGACTTGGAAAGTTTTATTCCCTCCTTGGTTCAGCTGGCCAGAAAGATCACTGCACACCATCTGGTCGCAGCAGATGCTGAAAGGAGAAGCTGAGTGGCAAATTATAACGCAGCCAGGACTGCCTTTTCTGACCCCCTCTACCCCCATTCATCACAGAGTTCCCCTTTCTAGCTCCCTCTGCTGAATTTGCAAGGCTGCATTTTCATTCTGTGTAAATGTGGTGTCCTGTCATTCACACAAGTCCAGCTTTGCCCTCACAGCCTCACCCATGCAGGGCCTCTTCCCACTTTGGTCATAATAAGTTTCCTGTCCCTCTCAGCCAGTGAGTGCTCTCAGGGGCTCACATTTTAGCCTCTGTCAGGAATGAGTTGTAATAGACAGGCATTGGGGCTGGAAAGAGGTGTGGTAGTTAAGGTGCTGGACTCCCACATGGCAGACGATGGTTCGAATCCTGGACCTGGAAGCTCGCTTTCCTACTTTCCCTTTCTCTCTCTCTGTCTCCCTCTGGTCAAATTAAACAAATAATAATAATGGTGATAAATGAAATAAAATAATTCTATTTTTTTTAATAAAATATTCAATTTAATTTTTTAAATTATTTTATTCAATTTCATTTATTCATTCATTCATTTATTTTAATTTGACCAGAGAGACACACAGAGAGAGAGAGAGAGAGAGAGGAGGAAAGTGAGAAAGCAAGCCACCAGGTCTGGGACTTGAACCATGGTCGGCCATGTGGGAATGCCCAGCACCTTAACCACCACGCCACTTGCCGGTCCCCAGTAATTCTATTTTTTTTTTAAAGAAAGAAAATAGACATAAAGTTGCTAAGCTGTCCCTGCCCGTTACCTTGGGTTGCAGACTGTGAAAGAGAAATCTCAATTTACCAGACATTGTAAATTCACTTAGCAAAGAAGTCATATGAAAGTTTCCACTTTGATGGGGCCGGCAGGTGGCATGGTGGTTAAGGCACTGGACTCCCACATGGTCGAGAGCAGTTTAAGTCCCAGACCTGGAGGCTTGCTTTCTCGCTCCACCCACCCGGTCCAGTGAAAATAATAAATAAATAAATAAATAATTATTCTTTAAAAAAGGAAGGAAAAAAAAAAAGAATGTTTCCACTTTGAAAATGTCTTTAGTCCCAGGTCAGACCTCTGTCAGCAACATACAATGGTGAGAAAAACTCATGGCCCCTGCCCTCTAGAGCTTTCTTTCACTTGGAGAAGATAGATATTAGTAAAATAGGGGCCAGCAGGTGGCGTGGACTCCCATGTGAGCAACCGTGATTCGAGTCCTGGACCTGGCAGCTTGTTTTCTCACTTTCCTTCTTTCTCTCTTTCTCACTCTGCTCCTCTCTGGTCAAATTAAAATAAAGAAATCAATAAAGTTAAGATAATTCTTAAAAAAATTAGTAAAATAATTGCACCAAGAGATGAAGTGTAATTACAAATTATGGTAACTGCTATGAGGGAAATTCTAGAATAGACTCAAAGCGTTGAGAGACTATGATGACAGGAAAGACCTAAGAGAGACTGAGCAGTCTAAGGAGATGTCATTTAAGCTGAGTTCCCAGAAGATGAATGTTTTAGTCAGGCTTTCTGTCTCTTGATAACTGAATACCTGAGTCTGGGTGTTGTATGAGAATAGAGGTTCATTAGCTCATGGTCGTGGAGGTCCAAGCCCTATGGGCCACATCTGATAAAGGTCTTCTGGTTGATGGGGACTCTCTGAGTCCTAAGATGGTGCGGGGCTTCACATGGCAAGAACCTGCATGTCTGTGTCCATGTCTCTCTCTCTTTCTCTCTCTCATTCTTCCTTTTTACAAATCCACCAAGATTCATTTAGGGAGCCCTCACTCTGATGACCTTCTCTAATCCTAATCTCCTCTCAAGAACCCCACCTTTCTGTTTAAAAAGAAAAGAAAACTTGCTAGAGGGTGTATGCACCCACTGGAGAGAGGCAGAGAGAGGGAGGGAAAGTGAGAAGGCACTCCCCCATGGGGGCTAGTCATATCACAATCCCTTCTCCTCCATTTTTCTCTCTTTTAGGATTTTAGGCAGACATGCACACATGCCCAACATGTTTTTCAAGGCACTGACTGTAGAACTCAAACCACACAGTGAACCATGTGAGATCTAGTCGTCTTTACCATGGCCACAGACTGCCCCAAGGCCCTACCTTTCTTTCTTTCTTTTAAGAATTATTTATTGAATTTATTATTATCATTTTTTTAAATTTGATCAGAGACAGAGAGAGGGAGAAGGAAAGTGAGAAAGCAAACCTCCATGTTCAGGACTTGAACCATGGTTGGCCATGTGGAAGTCCAGTGCCTTAACTACCATGCCTCTTGCTGGCCCCCAGGCCTCACCTTTCAACATCATGGTCCTATTTAATTTTCACTCTCTTAATCCCATCACAACCAAATTTCTACCATGAATTTATGGTGGACACGTTGAAATCACAGCAATGAGTTAGCAGAATGAAGCCTGCTTGTAACTGAACTAACCCAAGTCTTCAACCCAAGTCTTCTTGATTGGTGGGACCTTAAGTAGTCAATCTCTATCCTCAGAGGGGACAATCGTCACGTTTCTTTTGCCACTTAATCTGGGCTCTGTGTGTTCTTACTCAGTTGCATTTAGTCAATTCCACATCCTGCAAAGCATCTTTTTTTTTTAAGAATTATTTTATTTAACTTTATTTATGTGTTTATTTTCATTTGACCAGAGAGGGACAGAGAGAGAAGAGAAAGAGAAAGTGAGAAAGCAAGCCACCAGGCCCGGGGGACTTGAACCATGGTTGGATATGTGGGAGTCCAGCGCCCTTAACCACTACACCACGTTGGCCGGCCTCCCTGCAAAACATCTTAAATCTGAATTAAAATTGTCTCATTTCCTTCAAGTGGGGTTTTGGAACCCTATGACCAGAATTGTTTAGTTTATCATTGTTTTAACTATTGCTCAGTAGCTAATGTCAGCAATGGTTTTTTGTTTGTTTAATCTAGCTCTCTACAGCTTGCAGTTTGGGGATATTTCCATTTCTTCCCTTAGCAGAAAGAAAAACCCTCTAGAGGGCCCTGCTTGGTTCATCCTCAGAATCAACAGTGTATGTAAAGGCAAATAAGAGTTACTATATCAGGAAACTGAAAGTAGCCAGTGTGAGGCGAACCTGAGGGGAAGGGGGAAAGTGAAGGAAGATGAAACCAGCTACTGAGAATCTTAGATCCAATTTGAACAAAGTAGCCAGCTGTGAATGGTTTTCAGGAGAAGCATGACAGCATGACACACTCTGCTCTTTAGAAAGCTGATGTGCGGCCAGCAGGTGGCTAAAGAACTGGACCCCTACAAGGCCACATGTGGTTCAAGTCTCAGATCTGGTGGCTTGTAACTCACACCAGGTGTGTGTGCACGCATGCCCAAAATCCCAAGAAGAATGGAGGAGAAGGGATTGAGATGTGACCATGTCCCCTGGGAGTGATTTCTCACTTCCCCTCTCACTGTCTCTCTTTGTCTCTCTCTGGCAAGCTTATGTGGCCTATGGCAAAAAAAAAAAAAAAAAAAAGAGCACCTTAAAAAAATGTTGCAGTTAAGAGATTATCATACTTCTCTGGGCAGGAGATGGAGTTGACCTGGACTAGGTCACTGGAGAGAGTTAGGTGGAACTGAGATATACACTAGAGAAAAAATGTACACGTCTCGGTGAAGAGCAGGTTGGGGGGTCAAGACTCCTGTTTCTGGCATAGATAGCTGGCAGCTGGCTGTTCCTGTTTGTTGGGATGCAAAAAACTAGAGGAAAATCAGCCTTGGGGTAGATCAGCAGTCTGTTTTGGATGTATTAATTCTGAACTGTCAGGCCAGCCCTGTGGCCTCGTGGTTAAGAGAGCCAGATCCCACATGGCTGACTGTGCAATACCAGTTTCTGCCCCAGTGACTTGGGGGACATGCTAGCACATGTGCATATATACCCCGAATCCCGACAGGGTAAGAAATGATGGAGAGGGGCCCGCAGGTGGCATGGCGGTTTGGGGCGCTGGACTCCCACATGGCCGACTACAGTTTGAGTTCCGGACCTGGCGGCTAGCTTTCTTGCTTTCTCACTTCCCCTCTTCTCCTTGCCCCGTCTCTCTCCGGTAAAATTAAAAGAAGTAAATAAAGTTAAATAAAAAATAACTCAAAAAAAAAGTGTAAAGAAATGATGAAGAAGGGGTTGCAGTATAACCATACTCCGTTGGAGGATGCCTTCTCCCTCTCCCTCTCCCTCTCTGTCTCTGTCCGGTGAGCACATGTGCCCTCTGGCAAATTAAAAAAAAAGAAGTGAGAGAGCCAACTTTACTGACTGCTCTTGAAAGTTCCAGTGAGAAGACTGAAGGGGAAGCTGACGAGCCTGGTGGCCCTGGGAAAGCCTTGTGATGGCGTTCTCATCTTCGCGCGCCGCTGCACAGGTTCGGAAGGGAGGCCTGGCAAGTACTGTCAGTGTAGACGGGATTCGAGCAAGGACGAGATGTACTGAGGAAAACTCTGTTTTCTGTTTCCAGGTGTGCCCTGCGGTTCTCACTGCAGAGCAGCCTCCCTGAAAGGGACTTTCCAATGAGACATGGTGACAGAAATTTGGGTCTTATTGCTTTCAACTGTGGAGAGACCCCAATTACCTTAAAGTTACTAATGCCTAAAGTTTAAATATATATATAATGAAAATCAAAGTTTACATATATATTATATATATACAGAATTCTAATACACAATTCTAAATATATGTGTGTGTGTGTATATACATATATATATATATATATATATATATATATATATATGTATGTATATCCCCACACACAGTGGATTATTAGAATTGTATATATGTATACACAGGTTGTCATTTATTTGTAATTAGTTATAAGGAGATAAGTAATAACATGATGTGTCAACCTAAGTCCTAAGGTTAGGAAAAACAAGCAATACTTTCCATAACAGTTTTTGGTGCGGCTATCAGAATCATTTATTTTTAAGCAGTTTGATAACATCATCTCTATTCTTTAAACCAGTCATATCAAATTTCTGTGGGCTGATTCTGTGGCCTAGCCATTGGTTAGAGAGCTGGTTTAACTCCCACCCCAAGGCCTTTGAGAAACACTGGGTGCATGTGTGTGCATGACCAAAATCCCAACATGATGAAGACATGGAGGAGAAGGAATTGCGGTGTGACCACACCTCATTGGGGGGTGTTTCTCCCTCTCCTCTCTTTCTCTGTCTCTGGCAAGTACTGTGCTCTCTGGCAAATAAAACCAAAAAAAAAATTTTTTTTTTTTTTGGTAAATGGTTAGTTAATGAGAGTTTTTTTTTTAGCGGGCTGAAAAGAAAAGTGAGAAGGAAGGGCAAGACGAAAAAGAGAAGAAAAGGAAGAAAGGAAGGGAAGAGCTGAAGGAGGGAAGGAGGTAAAGAAAGAACGGTTTACAATAACATGTATGATTAAGCCACTGTGCAGTATATTCTGGATGGGAAATCACTTTTTGCATGCTGTGACAATGTTCAGTGGATGAATGTAAACTAACTAATTAAAAATAAAAGAAAAAAGAAAGAAAGAATGGTTTATTAGAGCGCACCCTTCAGAGAGAATCGTTCCAGTAGGTGCTCTCGGACCTTGTCCCAGTCGTGCATTCTGCCACAAGCCCTGTCTTCGACCTGACCTAACACACGGCCCTGGGCATGTTTTGTGGAAGAACATGGTTTTAGATAAGGGCAGCCTGATGTTTAATTTCAGCACTGCCATCACTAGCTGGCCACCGCGGGCAAATTACTTTACCTTTGCCAGTCTGTCTCTTCTGTAATACAGGAACGACAAAATATAGACCTGACAAAAATATTGGAACCATATAAGGGAATGTAAAGAGAGAATCTAGCACATTTCCTGCCACATGGCTAATGATCTACAATTTTTTTTTAGTTGACCCCGGTTTGAATCCTGGACTCCGTGGCTTAAATTCATGCCTGGTGTGTGTACGTGCCCAAAATCTCGAGAGGAGAATGGAAAAGGGATTGTAGAGTGGTCACCACCCTGGGGGAGGGGCAATTTCTTGCTTTCTGTCCCTCTGTCTCTCTGGTGAGCACACGTGCCCTATAGCAAAAATCTCTCTTAAAAATAATAACATAAATAGGGACCAGCAGGTGGCATAGTGGTTAAGATGTTGGACACTCCCACATGGCCAACTACGGTTCTAATCCCGGACCTGGTGGCTTGCTTTCTCACTTTCTCTCTCTCTCTCTCTGTGCGTCTCTCTGATCAAAATAAAATAAATGAATAACTAAATAAAATTAAATTAAAAAATAATAACATAAATAAGTAAGGTCCTCTTACTTTTCCACTTTTCTTTCAAATGAGAAGAAAATTCACTTGCATCTAGTCGGCATACTACACTGACTCCACCAAATCCAAAAGAACCCCTTAATCACAAGACACTGCTGGTTAAAAGGGCAAGACAAGGAGCCAGCAAGTGGCATAGTGGTTCGGGTGCTGGACTCCCTAATGGCTGACCATGGTTCAAGTCCCAGACCAAGCAGCTTGCTTTTTCACTTTCTCTCTCTCTCTCTCTCTTGTTCTCTGGTGAGCACCTGTGCCGTGTAGAAAATTAAGTACTAATAATAAACAAATAATTCTTTTTTTTTTTTTTTTTAGAGGTTTTTGCTCTAGGGCGCGTGCGCTCGCCAGAGAGACAGAAAGCGAGAAACCACCCCCCGGGGGGGGGGGGTGGCCATGCCACAATCCCTTCTCCTCCATTCTCCTCTCAGGATCTTGGGCACGCACGCACACGCGCCCGGCGTGAGTTTAAGCCACCAGGTCCGGGACTCAAACCGCGGTCGACTACGTGGGAGTCCAGCGACATAGCCATTACGCTAACTGCTGGTCCCAAACAAATAATTCTTTTGGGAAAAAAAAAAGAGGCAAGACAAAAGAGTCAAAGAGGACCTAAATCCTAATTCTCAGGCCAGTGTTCTTCAAATATGGGATCCTTTTTTTATTAATTATTTAAATTTTATTTTATTTCATTTTTTTTACAATTAAAGTATGAATTTATTTTGATACAAAATCTTTTTGGAATTCATACATAGTTTTCCCATTACATGTATTTCCATGAACTTTTTTTTTTTTTTTTTTTTTTTTTTGCCATACGGCGTGTGCGCTCACCAGAAAGACAGAAAGAGACAGAGAGACAGAAAACAAGAAATCATCCCCCGGGGGGATGGCCACACCCCGCAATCCCTTCTCCTCCATTCTCCTCTCGGGATCTTGGGCACGCATATACACGCGCCCAGCCTGAGTTTAAGCCACCGGGTCCAGGACTTGAACCGGATTTGAACCATGTGGCAGTCGACCACATGGGAGTCCAGCGACATAGCCATTACGATAACTGCCGGTCCCTTGATGAGCTTTTTTTCCCTGAAACTTTTTTTAAATTAATTTACATTCATTCCCTAAGCATTGTCACAGCATACAAAATGTGATTTCCCATCAGAATATATTACATAGTGGCTTAATCATGCATGTTATCATAAATAATTTTCTATTTCTATTTTCAGAACTTTTTAACCACTATTTAACCACTTGAGAACTTTTTAACCACTATTTCTGACCCTCTGACATTTCCCACCCTCCTCCCACACTATCTCTGGTGTCTACAGTTGTTTTCCATTCCTTTTCCCCCACATTTTATTGATCACAAAATTTCTTAAATAATCTAACTACTTTTAATAGCAGTTTTAACTTTAATAAATCAAGGATATGCTAAGGAACTTTGCTTAAAACTTAAAGCCAGGAAACAGGTTAAGATTCTGTTCAAATAGTAGGTACATGAACCTATTGACAGCTCAAGACAGGACAAAAATCCTTAAAACTGGAAAACAAAGCCTAGAAGAAAATCAGCAATATTTTAGTCAAAAGTCATAAAATTATATTTCATCAGTTCAGTCTCATGTACTTAATCTATCTTCTGTTCTGGTTTGATCTTCCCTGTTAAATTCTGGAATGTAATATTCAACCCCAGACTTGTCCCTATGGTTATGTTGACCATTTTCTTAGTTTTTGAACTCTTATTTCTGTGTGTCTGTATTTAATTTTCCCGGTATAGCATTCCCTTGAGAACTTTTTTTGGGGGGAGAGGTTTTTGCTATAGGGCGCGTGCGGTCGCCAGAAAGACAGAGAGAGACAGAGACAGAAAGCAAGAAATTACCCCCTAGGGGGGATGGTCAAGCTGCAATCCCTTCTCCTCCATTCTCCTCTTGGGATCTTGGGCACGCATGCACACGCGCCCGGCGTGAGTTTTAAGCCACTGGGTCCGCGGAACTTGGACCGCAGTCGACTACGTGGGAGTCCAGCGACATAGCCATTACGGTAACTGCTGGTCCCACTTGAGAACTTCTTGAAGATCTGGTCTGGTGTTGATAAATTCTTTTAGGTTTTGTTTATCTGAGAATGCCTTTGTCTTCTCTTCCCATATAAAAGATAATCTTGCTGGGTATAGTATTCTTGGTTGAAATTGTTTTTCCCTTGACACTTTGAATATGTTTTCCCATTCTTCACTTGAATTGTTTCCTAGGAGAGGTCTGCTGTCAGCCTGATGGGATATCCTTTGTAGGTAACTTTATGTTTCTCTCTTGGCGATCTTAGTATCTCGTCTTTGTCTGTGGTTGTGGTCAATCTGGCTATAATGTATCTTGGAGAAGATCTTCTTGGGTTGATTCTATTTGGGGTCCTTTGTATTTCTTGGGACAGGATCTTTGAGTGCCTCTCTAGGTTTGGAAAGTTTTCTTGCAGGATTTCATGGAATAGATTAACAATGCCCTTATGAGTCTCTTCACCTTCTGGGATACCAATTATCCAGAAGTATGGACATTTGATGGTATTTAATATTTCTTGTATATTATTCTCATTTTTCTGGGCAATTTTCTCAGTCTTCATGGTAGATTTTTCTAGGTCAGCCATTTTCTCTTCTACATCTGATGTTCTATTTTCTGTATGATCTAGTCTGCTTTTAATACTTTCAAGGGAGATTTCGACTTCCTGTATTATAGCCTTCATCTGTAACAGGTCCATTTGATTCTTTTTTAGAGTGTGTATTTCCTCTTTTAGATCTTGCAAGTTTCCTCACCTCCTGGAACTTGTCATCTCCTTTCTCCTGCCTCTTCTGCGGTTCATTGTCTCTCTTCTCATCTATCTCTGTTAGCTTTGTTACTATGAATATTCTAAATTCATTATCTGACGTTTCCGTGAGTTTCATTGTACTGTCTGAGGATGAAGAGGAGTTATTCTTTTCCCTTGGAGGAGAGGTATTTTCTTGCTTTCTCATATCTCTTGTGACCCTACAGTGATTTCTAGTCACCTGATGGATGGTGTATTTCTTCCTAATTCTTGAAGTTCGATCTGAGCGTTCAGAGGCGTGCAGGAGGAGGTGATCTGCAATATCTCTTCCATTCTGTTTTCACTCTTTGTGCATCATACTCAGTGGGAATTTAGGAATATTCTCACTCTAATCATACTCAGATGTTTGGATTCTGTTCATTTGGCTCTGCCTAGATACTTAGTGCATAAAGGCTGAGCTACCAATGAATAAAAATAAAAAGGGAAAATCATTAGAGAAGGGAAAAGAAGAAAAGATAAAAAGAAGAAAGAAATGATAATAAAAAAAAACTTTAGATTTTAATTTTAAAAAGCAAGGAATGAAAACCGAGCGGTGCGCATGCACGCTGCACAAAAGCAGTATTTCACAGCTCAAGTTCAATATCCATCTCAGAGTGAGCTTGGGTTTGTGCCTTTCCCACTAGAAATAAATCTGGAAGGAGAAGACTCAGCAGAAAATCTTCATTTTTTTAGTCAAGGAAAGCAATATTTCACAGCTCAAGTTTGGTATTCATCTCTAAGCACAGTGTCATTCTAATCCTGGATGATATAGTGAGTGTTGTTTTGTCTCTACTTCTTAGTCTCTCTTTTTTTTTGTAGTTTCCAGTGTATGTATATAAGTGTTTATTGAATTGATTGAATTGTTTTTGTAATCAAAAAATAGTCATGGCTTTCTCTGGCTGAGTGTTTCAGAGACTGGTTGCTCTACTGCTATTTCAGTGATTTTGAAATAGAAGGTGTCTTGGTGAAGAATTAATGTGTTTTTTTTTTTTCTTTTTTTTTAACCGAGTTTTATTTGTTGTATAAACCAAACCACTTAACATCTTTCAGGTGAAAAAATACTAAATTTGAATAAAGATACTACAGAATGAATTAGAGTCCAATAAAAATTAGCTTTGGGGAGGGAACGTAATTCTACTCAATTAAGGCAAACATGTTTATAGACCACAGATTAGTTCATTTTTAACACCCATCGCGCCATGAATTCATAGGGAATAGGTTCCAGTAGCTCAGGCTCCTTTCCATTGGTTCTCAGAATGTGCGTCTCTGGGTGGAGCAGGCTGGCGCTTTAGTTGAACCCAGGCCCCTTTCTCTTTGGCTTCTTTCTTTTTCTGGTCATTTTCCTTCATACGTTTTAGGAAGCTATCTCTGCTCTTAGAATGCTTAATATGCTCAATACGCACATTGATTCTCTTGGCAAGAATCTTGACCTTAACTTGTTTGTTCACAACAATGCCAACAGCATACTGGGTAACACTGTAGACTCTTCCAGTTTTGCCATGGTAACATTTGTGGGGCATTCCTTTTTGAACAGTACCCATTCCCTTGGTGTCTACAGTATCACCTTTCTTGTAGATTCACATATATGTTGCCAAAGGAACAACTCCATGTTTTCTAAAAGGCCTAGAGAATACATATCGGGTGCCTCTCCTCTTTCCCTTTGTGTTTGTCATTTCGGTTAGTTACTGGAAGATGGCAGTTCCAGCCAAAAGCAAGAATTATTGTGTTCTGAGAGTGGAGAACTGTCACAAGGATTCTGCCAGAACTGCGACTTCACAACATCTTCATAGGAACAACCTGTCCAACTTGGGACTGGACCCCTCTTGTTATTGATTCTAGTAGTCAGGGATAATTACCCCAAAAGAACATATGTAATCCTTCCTCTTTTTTTTCAATTTTTATTTTTAGGTTTTTGCCATAGAGCACATGTGTTTGAGAGAGAGAGAGAGAAGAAAAGTGAGAAATCATGACCCAGGGAGATGGCAACACCACAATCCCTTCTCCATTCCCCTCTTCAGATTTTTTTTAAAAGAATTATTAAAAAAAAAAAGAATTATTTTATTTAACTTTATTTATTTATATATTTTAATTTGACTAGGGATGGGGAGAGAGAAAGTGAGAAAGCAAGCTGACTCGAATTGTGGTCGGCCATGTGGGAGTCCAGCACCCCTACCCTCCACACCACCTGCTGGCCCCTCTTCTTCAGATTTGGGGCATGCATTCACATGCGCCCAGCAAGATTTTAGAGTCTCCAGGCCTGAGATTTGAACTGTGGTCAAGCTATGTGGGAATCCAGTCCCTAAACACCACATTACCTGCTGGCCCCAAACCCTCCTTATTTTTGTTTAAAAAGCCCTCATCTTCCCTCACTTCCCTGAATACTCCCATAGTTTTCTGTGGCAGATGTATCCACATCGCAACATTTATTCCCTAATAAGCGTTACTTTTCTTTTAGAGAGCCTTTCTTTCTTATTTAGGAATTAGCAGTGGGCTATGGAAATTGTATGGGTGAAGGCAGGTTCATGAAGACCCCTGGTGGCCCAGCTGTCAATGAGTTTCTCTAGGGAAGGGAATGGTAGGTGGCATGGTGGAGAGCCACAGGGCTTGGGAGAGCAAATTTTGCCATTTGGCAAGAAATATTTCTTTTAAAAAAATTAATTATTTATCACTATTATTATCATTTAATTTGCTATAGGACATGTGCACTCACCAGACAGAGAGAAAGAGAAGGAAAGTGAGAAAGTGAGCCACCAGGTCCGGGACTAGAACTGCATTCGGCCATGTGGGAGTCCAGTGCCTTAACCACCACACCAATATTTAAAACTATTTTATATTTTTATAACTGTAATGGCTATCCTGATGCATGTAGACCAATGACAGCCTCCAGGTTGCAGAGGGTGAAACTTCAGTGTCTAGTACAATCCTTACTTAGAAAATGCTCTGGGTTGATAGAAGGTCCTTGATCTCTTCAGGTGAGTCAGTTTACAACGGCCTTTTGGACAGTCCTGGAATGGGCTGGAGTTCCTAAGTTCTGTAGCTCCTTCCTAACACCATGTAGCTTAGCTGCCAACTTTCTGGGTTCTACCCCATGGCTCCTCTGCCCAACTGTTATCCCTCACCCCTTTGTAGCTTTAAGCTATTTAGCCTCAGATGGTTCTGATGTCCCCTTTTATGTCTATGAAATATTCAGGCCCACCGGAAGTGGAGGGCTAGAGGCCAAACTTTGAAGTCAGGTCCATGTGGGGGTGGAGCCTGCCTCATCTTGTTGGGTGAGTGACTTTAGGCAAGTGGTGAAATCTCTCTGAGCCTGTTTGTTCAGCTCAAATAGGGAACATAATACTGTCGTAGGCAGGTATTACCAGCAGGGAGTTCCAATATGCTAAAAGGGGGACATCTGACACATTCGTCACTGCTACTGGGGATCACAGCTAGCTCCTCTGGTGCCAAGAGAGGAGGGGTTATCTTGCTTGGTCAACATCCTAATTCCCACTGGGGTAGTATAGTAGGACAGGTCATCCCTATGCAGATACTCATAGCTTCAAAGTCCACACCGCACATGCGTAATTGGGTAATCAGATTCCTTACCTGAAGGAGAGATAGGCAAGTACAGATGCAAACACACAAATTCAAACAAAGGACCCAGCTACAATGACAGGCCTCCTCTCCTAAATATTCATGACAAGACCCTGTGATAAAAGTAACTTAAACCCATTACCAATTGCAGTTGTCCTTTTCTGGCAGCTGCCCACCCACATGCCTTTCTGGCGTGGGAGTGTATTTCTTTTCTGTTAAAAACTTTATTAAGAAATATTTATTATTTTTTAAAAGAATTACTTTATTATTTTCAAATTTGACCAGAGAGAGACAGAGAGAGAAAGGGAAAGTGAGAAAGCAAGTCATGAGTTCTGGGACTCGAACTATGGTCAGCTATGTTGGAGTCCAACACCTTAACCACCACGCCACCTGCCGGCCCTATCATTATTATTTTTTAAGTTTGCTGTCAGGCACATATGCTCACCAGAGAGAGACAGAGAAAGAGAGAGAGAAAGAGAGAAAGAGAGGGAAAGTGAGAAAGCAAGTCACCAGGTCCAGGACTTGAACTATGGCCATCCACATGGGAGTCCAGCACCTTAACCACTATACCACCTGCTGTCCCCCAAATCTTTTCTTTTCTATTAAAACTATTTTTCTACTTCACTCATGTTGGTGTTTTTTTTCATTCTGCACCTTAGGGTAAATTTCTCAGTTCTTAGGGATCTTGACCCAAAGAACTGAGAAAATTTACACAATACAACTCAGCTTCCTCAACTGATAACCATATCTACTTCATAGCACTGTTGGGGTTAAAGAAGATGGTGTTGAATATAATGCGTGGCATAGGACAAATGCTCAACAAATGGAAACTAATATTAGCATATCCCTGGGGGGATGGCCATGCCATAATCCCTTCTCCTCTATGGGCCCGCACAAACACGTGCTATGCGTGATTTTCAAGCTGCTGACTCTGGGACTTGAACCACACAGTCAGCTATGTGGCATCCAGCCACCTTAACCTCCATGTCACCTTCTGGCCCAACATTTAGAGTCTTTTCATCTAGAACAGTTTACTCATTCTTTGTCTTTCATGGCCTTGATATTCCTTTTTTTTTTTTTTTTTTTTTTTTTGAGAAGTTTTCGCTATAGGGCGTGTGCGCTTGCCAGACAGACAGAGAGAGACATAGAGACAGAAAGCGAGAAATCACCCCCCAGGGGGGATGATCACACCGCAATCCCTTCTCCTCCATTCTCCTCTCGGGATCTTGGGCACACACGCACACGCGCCCGGCGTGAGTTCTAAGCCACCGGGTCTGGGACGC
The DNA here is from genome assembly GCA_026018925.1 of Tupaia tana. Lineage (NCBI taxonomy): Eukaryota > Metazoa > Chordata > Mammalia > Scandentia > Tupaiidae > Tupaia > Tupaia tana. Next base: position 161,435,791 of record JAKSZU010000003.1, on the reverse strand, counting down.
GAACCGCGGTTGACTACATGGGAGTCCAGCGACATAGCCATTACGCTAACTACTGGTCCCCCGGCCTTGATATTCTTAGAGAGTCCAGGGGAGACATTCTTGCAGAACATCTCTTAATGTCGGCTTGTCAAATATTTGCTTATGATTAGATTAGGATCTAGCAGTAAAATGTGAAATCTTTTTTTTTTTTAAGAATTTTTTTGGGGGCTGGCAGGTGGCATGGTGGTTAATGTTGCTAGACTCCCACATGGCTGACTGCAGTTTGAGTTCCAGACCTGGTGGCTTGCTTTCTCATGTTCCCTCTCTCTCACTCACTCTATCTCTCTCTAGTCAAATTTAAGTAAATAAATAAATAAGTAAAAGAATTATTTTTTGTTTAATTTTATTTATTATTATTTTCGAGTTTGACCAGAGGGAAACAGAGAGAGGTAGGAAAAGCAAGAACGCAAGCCACCAAGATTGGGACTTGAACCACAGTCAGCCATGTGAGAATCAAGCACCTCTAACCACCACACCACCTGCCAGCCCCAGTATAACATGAAATCTTATAATGTAGTTTTCTCCTAGACAGTTTTAACTTGCCAGATCTGTGATCTCTTTTCAACTTGGAAAGAATTAACTGGCAGCCATTTTTAGGAGACTCATTGGTTTAGAAAAATCACTTGCTTAAGTTTTCAGACTTAAAAGTTATGAAGTGCTGTGTTCTCATGTATCATGTCAGAAGGCACATATGTGTTTGTTCCATTACTGGGTGCTATAACTGATCACTTGGTTGAGGGATAGCAGTCAGGTTCTTCCACTATATACTTATCATTTTCTTTCTTTCTTACTTTTAAGTTTTTTTTTTAAAAATTAACTTTATTTATTTATTTACTTATTTTAACTTGACCAAAGAGAGACAGAGTGAGAGAGAGAAAGAGAAAGTGAGAAAGCAAGCTACCAGGTCTGGGACTTGAACCATGGTCAGCCATGTGGGAGTCTGTCACCCTTAACCACCACACCACCTGCCGGCCCTTATTTTTAAGTATTTTTGAGGGGAGATCACTCAAAAGGGCTTCCAGCTAAAATGCAGGAAACTCCAGTTGAATTTGACTTGCTAATATGCAACACTTTTTTTTTTTAATACAGCCTTCCAAAATTATTTTATCTAAAATTTTAATTTAATTGGGCGTCTTGTGTTAGATCTGGCAATCCCGTATGTAAATATCCAACTTTCACCCACTTGTATTGACATCAATTGACAATTCTGAATCAATTTTAACTACGAGATGCCAAATGGTGATGTTCTAACTCCATCATTCTGCCTACATGTATCCGTTGGTATGCTAAGTGCCTGTCATTTTTATCCACCGATACCAGCACCCAGTAGGTGCTCAAATATTGGTTCAATGAATGAATGAACGAACTCCGGCTAACGTGGTCCGGGCTTTGGCGACTTCAACTGCGTCCGGCAGGGGCTTGACTTCCTCAGCCAATCACGTCACGCTACGAGGCTTGCCACCTTTCCAGGGCCTGGCTCCTGTCTCGTCTTGCTCCAATCGTAGGCAGGGCTCTACAGAACTTCGCTTACGTTTAATGAAGACAACCGATTGGCTTCCCCAGCTCCAGCAGGTCCAACGGACCGCCAGCGGAGTGTACAAGGGGCCAATGGGTGCCAGCAGGAGGCGGGGCCTGACATGCGGCTGCGGTATAACCGCGCGGCCCGCGCGCGCGCTTCTCTCCTCACTCGGGCACCGGTAGGGACCATGGCTGCGAGTTCGCTGCTGTCCGCGTTGGCCTCCCGGCTGCTCCGGCCCGCGCAGAGCAGCTGCTTTGGCCACCGTCCCTTTCATCTCACCGCACCTCGGTAAGTGGGGTCGTAGAGCAGAGTCTGCGCAGAGAGCCAGGGATGGGGGGCGGATCGCCGGCGGAGGGCTCCCGTGGGGCGCCGAAGAACATCCTGAGCATCTTGGTCCTGCAGTGGTAGCCGCGAGAGGGGCGTGGTGGGACGACGTGGCACGGAGCGCGGCAGCAGCCCGCAACCAGGGCGCCCGCTCTGCAGAGTGAGCCGATGCTCGGAGTCCACCTATCAGAGGGTGCCGGACTTCTGCGGGCCCCGGCGTCTCCGGTCTCGGGCGGGTCGGCGGTGCGGAGCAAAGGTGCAGGTGGTGGCTGGGACTCCCGGATTTACGTGCGAACATACGGCAGGTTACCGGCCAGAACTTGCCGCCGCCCCGGCTGTGATGCTGAGTTGCAGGAAAAACAGGGGAGAGCCTTCGGCAAGCTCTGGGAAGGGCTCGGAAGGAGCAGCAGCCTCAGTAGCGAGCTGTCCCTTCTCGGGACCCTAGCGGCGGGGAGGGTTGGTGCAGTCTGATGAAATCCCCAGCCGGCTTGCTCGAGGGGTACCCGCATTTCCCTCCTCCCCCGGAGGTGGGAGTGGCTCGCGCTGCTGTTCACGCTACCTCTTACCCGCCTGGAGAATGAATACCTTTATCAGGTCTTTGCCTGCGGGAACTGATCCGTGCCTGGCTGGGTAAATTGAGGTGATAAGTACCCAGGAGATTGCCAGGATGTGGGGGAAGGGGAAGGAGGGAGATATGGGGACATAGTTATATGAAATAGTTTCAGTTTTACAAGATGAAAGAGTTCTGGAGATGGTTGCACAATATTATGAATGTATTTAATATTACCTGAGCTGTACACTGAAAAATGGTTAAGATGGTAAAAATTTATGTGTACTCTAACACACACACACACACAAGTTGGGGAAAAAAACACCCCTGAAGGAGAAAAAGGGAAAGTTCTCAGTATTTCCTTATAGGCATCATTGTTTTTAACTGATGTTTTAGTTCCTTGTGTTGCTAGTAACACATCATTGGTTCTGAGTGACCTATAAAGAATAAAGGTGAAGGTCAGCAGTCTGTGGTGGTTAAGATGGCTTGATCCTGCATGGTCAACTGCATGGTTAGAGTTCCTGATCCCCCAGGCCTGAAATACACCCTGCTGGGCACATGTGCCTGTGTGCCTAAAATCCTCAGAAGAGAATGGAGGAGAAGGATTGCAGCCTGGCCATCTGGGGGTTGGAAGGGGAGTGCTTTCTCTGTCTGCCTCTGGAGAGTGCATCTACCCTATGAGAAAGAAGAAAAGAAGGGAGGCTTGTTTAGCTCAAAGTTTATAAGGAGCTGGTGTGGGTCCTCTTGCTGGTGAGGGCTCTGCAGAGTCCCCAGATGTAGGACATTACATGGCAAGAGAGACTAGAGCAGAACAGGAGTGTCTGTGTCTTTGTCTGGCTTAATTCCTTTTCTTCATAAACCTACCAGGATTCAGTTTCGGTGCGGGGAGGGGGGGCACCCTGATGGCTTTTTCTTTCTTTTTTAATTTTTTTTGGAGAGGTTTTTGCTATAGGGCGCGTGCACTCGCCAGACAGACAGAGAGAGACAGAGAGACAGAAAGCGAGAAATCACCCCCCAGAGGGGATGGCCACGCGCAATCCCTTCTCCTCCATTCTCCTCTTGGGATCTTGGGCATGCACGCACACGTGCCCGGCGTGAGTTTTAAGCCACCGGGTCCAGGACGCGAACCGTGGTCGACTACATGGGAGTCCAGCGACATAGCCATTACGCTAACTGCTGGTCCCCACCCTGATGGCTTTATCTAATTGGAATCACTTCTTGAAGGCCCCTCATTCAACCCCAGAGTCGAAGTTTTCAACATGTGAATTTTGGGGAACACATTCAAATCATAGCACCTGGTGTTTTCTGATGTCAGACTCTTTTTTGTTTTTAAATAGATTTTTGCCATAGAGCATGTGCACTCACCAGAGAGAGAGACAGAGACAATGAGTGGAAAAGTGAGAAATCAACCCCCAGAGGGGATGGCCACATTTCATATCCCTTCTCCTTTCTCCTGGGATCTTGGGCATGTATGCACACCTGTCCAGCATGATTTTCAAGCCACTGGGTCTGGGACTTGAATCACGGTTGGCCACGTGGGAGTCCAGTGCCTTAACCACTATGCCATCTGCTGATCCCAACCTTGAAAATCACCTGGCTTGTGATTTTAAAGCCATGGGGTCTGGGACTCTAACCAAGCAGCTGGCCATGTGGCATCCAGAGCCTTACCCTCCAGCTACCTGCTGCCCAACTACATCTCTTAAAATGAGCCTGTAGGCCAGCAGGTGGCATGGTGATTAAGGCACTGGACCCCACATGGCTTACTCTGCAGTTCGAGTCACAGACCCGGTGGCCTGAAAAATCACACCAGGAGGAGGTGCATGCATGCCCAAAATCCTAAGAGGAGAATGGAGGAGAAAGGATCATGTGGCCATCCCCCTCTGTGGGGTGTTTCCACTTTCCCTTCTATCTCTCTTGTGAACTCAACATGCGCTAGAGTAAAAACCTTAAAAAAGAAAAAAAGAGTCTGCATATCTTTGTGTGTGCATGAGGGTGCCAGGAACATACACCTCATGTTCAGGACTGTAGCCTCGGTACAGGGAGAGATGGACTTTGGAAGCAGAAGTTTTACATTTGCGGCTTGTTTCTACTGTACTCGGTTTCCCCTTCTGTGTAACAGGATTACTGTAATAGCCGCAAGGTGACAGTAATGTATGTAAAAGTCTCAGCGAAATTCCCAGTTTTAATATTAGGTCATTGGGAAAGTCGTGACATATTTCCACGTTTTTTCATTTAAAAATGTCATAACTTGGGACCAGCAGTTAGTGTAATGGCTATGTCGCTGGACTCCCACATAGTCAACCGCGGTTCGCATCCTGGACCCGGTGGCTTAAAACTCACGCTAGGCGCGTGTGCGTGCGTGCCCACGATCCTGAGAGGAGAATGGAGGAGAAGGGATTGCGGTGTGGCCATCCTCCCTGGGAGGTGATTTCTCGCTTTCTGTCTCTCTGTCTGTCTGGTGAACGCACGTTCCCTATAACAAAAACCTCTAAAAAAAAAAAAAAAGGAAAAAAAAGTCGTAACTTTTTTGACAACTCAATAGATGTCAGTCCCGTTTCCCTTTGTATCTTGTTTTACATGTTAAAGGTTTCATGAATCAGATAACTGAACTCTTCCTCAAATAACTTGATGGCAGTTGGAAACCACCCCATACTATTTTTTCCTGGAAAATTAAAACGGTAAGCTCTGGAAATTGAAAGTGAAGATGCAGCTGGTTTGGATTTTAGTTTTGAATTTTATGAGAGTAGTCCTCTTTTCCCTTGTCTGTTGATTCATTATTTTAATGGAAAACTTTATAAACACATCTGTGAAAGCATTTCATTCCTAAACAAATATTAGCTAATGTGATTAGTTTTGTGGAGACCTTGTGGGACAGAACTGAGTCTCTGCTTCCCTCTTTATTTTGGGATGGCAGTTATTTTATCTGCCTCTTGGCAAAAGACGATGGTAAGTGAGGTCATGACTCATCAGGCTGTGTTCCACGCTTTGCAGAGTAAGTCGGGGAAGGAGGCGGAGGGGAGGAAAACAGTATATTTGAGAGCTATTCACTGTATTATGGCCTTGTCTTGGTTTGTGTTACTCTTGGGCTTTCTTTTTTTTTTTTTTAAAGCAAATTGGCATAACATCCAGAACCTGCCTTTGGAAGCAAGTCTGAGATTGGGACTTGGAACACTGGCTTCTCCCGGAACCCTGTGTCCTTAACCTTCGTGTATCATTTTTAGTCCAAATGTGCTGCTGCCATTTTCTCTAAGTTTATTGCTTCCAAAAGAAACTTGTTGTGAAGTGCAGGGTAAATACTGCTCATTGAGTTTATATATGTCTACGTATGGATCTACTTAAATAAACACCTATTACATATTAAGGATATATATTAGGTGTGTGTATATAGCATTGAATTTATTATTACTTTTTAATTTGACCAAAAGAGAGAGAGAGAGAGAAAGGTAGAGTGAGAAAGCAAGCTGCCAGGATTGGGACTTGAACTGTGATCGGCCACGTGGAAGTCCAGTACCTTAGCCATTATGCCACCTGCCAGCCCGAATATTTATAGTCTAATCAAAGGAAGAGTAAGAAATTGATTTCACTGAGCATATTTGCTTTATACATACTATTTCATTCAGTATAAATGACTATCTTAAGCCTTCTTTAAGTGGTCTTTTGTAAAGATTTATTTATTAATTTGAAAGCTAGATAGATATTGGGTTTTCTTTTTCTTTTCTTTCTTTTTTTTTTTTGGAGATGTTTTTGCAATAGGGTGCATGCGCTCGCCAGAAAAAGAGAGAAACAGAGAGACAAAAAGTGAGAAATCACCCCCCCTAGGGGGATAGCCACGCCTCAATTTCTTCTCCTCCATTCTCCTCTTGGGATCTTGGGCACTCACACATGCACATGCTCCTGGTGTGAGTTTAAGCCACCAGGTCCAACAACATAGCCATTAAGTAAATTGCTGGTCCCGATGTTTTTTATTTTATTTTTTTTTAAGGAATTATTTTATTTAAATTTATTATTTTTTAAATATTTCCAGAGAGATGCGCAGAGAGAGAGAGGGAAAGTGAGGAAGGAAGCCTCCAGGTCCAGGACTCAAACCCCAGTTGACCGTGTGTGAGTCTAGCACCCTTAACCACCATACCACCTGCCGGCCCTGTTTGGGTTTTTTAGAGGCTCTCCATCTCGGGATTCTCCCACCCTACCTCCCAGCCAGCTAGGACCCACAGGCACGGGTGCTTGGTCTGTTTAGGTTGGGCCGGAAACCACACCTGGGCCTCTCATGCGGGCCCAGCCTCGAAGTCGCTGCTTTTTAGCTGCCTGCTCCCCTGCCTCTGAGCCTTCGGTAGTCTTTCGCTGTAGTGTTCTGAGGGTTGGGAATGTTTTTCTGGCCTGGGGTGGGTTTTCCAGGTACTAATAAGTAGATCAGGAGGGGCCAGAGGTGGCATGGTTTTTAAGGTGCTGGATTCCCCTTGACCATACATAGTTCAAATCCTAGACCCAGTGGCCTAAAAATCATGCCAGGCCTGCATGTTTGCCCAAAATCCTGAGAGGAGAATGGAAGAGTAGGATTGCAGTGTGGCCATTCCGCACCCCATCCCCCACGCCACCTGTCTCTGTCTCGCTCCAGTGAGCACACGTGCCCTATGACAAACCCTTAAAAACAGAGAGATCGACCGATTGATCGATCAGGAGTGGCACCTGGGGCATTTGTATCAGGGAAGCCCTTTTAATGAAGTCCTCTGCAACTCTAATTCTGAAGTGAATTTGTAAATATTAACATGTTTTCTATTCCTTCTATAATATATAGTAAGTATAAATCAAATTTTTTTTTTTTTTGCCATGTTAATATAATTAACATGGCAAAAAATCTGAGTAAAAGAATTTATATTGTGGCTCAGCAGGTAGTGTGGAGATCCCACATAGCCAACTATGTGGTTCGAGTCCCGGCAGCTTGAAAATCACATGTGCCCAAAATCCTGAGAGGAGACTGAAGGAGAAGGGATTGTAGTATAGCCATCCCCCTGGGGTGATTTCTAACTTTTTCTCTTTCTCTCTAGTTTGCGTACATGCCCTATAGCAAAAACTAAAAAAAGATGTTTGTTATCTATAAAAATCTTTTCTTTTTTTTGGGAGAGGTTTTTGCTGTAGGGCATGTGTGCTTGTCAGAAAGACAGAGACAGAGAGACAGCAAGAAATCACCCGCCAGAGGGGATGGCCACACCTCAATCCCTTCTCCATTCTCCTCTCGGGATCTTGGGCACGCATGCGCACTTGTCTGGCGTGAGTTTAAGCGCCTGGGTCTGGGACTCGAACTGCGATCAGCTACATGGGAGTCCAGCGACATAGCCGTTAGGCCAACTGCTGGTCCCATAAAAATCTTTTTTTAAAGAATTATTTTATTTAACTTTGTTTATTTAAATTCAACCAGAGAGGGACAGAGTGAGAGAGAAGGTGAGAGAGTGAACCATCAGATCCAAGACTCGAACCACAGTCGGCCATGTGGGAGTCCAGTGTCCTTAACCACCACGCCACCTGCCAGTTCCAGGATCTTCTCTTTCTTTTTTTTTTTTTTAAAGAATTATTTTATTTGGGGGCCTGCAGGTGGAGTCATGGCTAAGGTGCTGAACTCCCACATGGCCAATTGCGGTTTGAGTCCTGGACCCGGTGGCTTGCTTTCTCACTTTCCCTTTCTATCTCTCTCTGGTTAAGTTAAAAAATAATAATAACAAATGAAATTAATAAATACTTTTTAAAAGAATTATTTTATTTAACTTTATTTTTTTAATTTGACCAGAGAGGGACAAAGCAAGAGAGAGAGGGAAAGTAAGAAAGGAAGCCGCCATGTCCAGGGACTCAAACCACTGTTGGCCATTTGGTGATCCAGCGCCCTTAGCCACCATGCCATCTGCTGGCCCCATCTGAGATCTTCTTAATACCTCATATGGTGTGATACAGATTAATATAAGGTTTAGGTATAGAATTACTGCATTGTATCTGAGATTTGCTTTAAAGTGAAGTAATCATAATGCAGATAAAAAAAGGAGGTGTTAAAAATTTGTACAGCTTTAAATCCATTTTAATTAGTGTGGCTTTAAGAATTAATCCTACCGGGACCAGCAGTTAGCATAATGGCTATGTCACTGGACTCCCACGTAGTCAACCATGGTTTGTGTCCTGGACCTGGTGGCTTAAACTCACGCCGGCTGCGTGTGCGTGCGTGCCCAAGATCTCGAGAAGAGAATGGAGGAGAAGGGATTGCAGCGTGGCCATCTCCCCTGGGGGGTGATTTCTCGCTTTCTATCTCTCTGTCTCTCTCTGTCTATCTGGCGCACGCGCCCTATAGCAAAAACCTCTCCAAAAAAAAGAATTAAGCCTATCCAACCATATAAAATATCTGTACCTTGTGTTATCCTTGAGAATTAAATATTGAGGCTAGAGCAGTCTTCGTATGACACCAAGGACAAACATCTAAAGGGGAAGACTAGTTTTCATGGGATCTTCGCTTAAAGAAGAGATGTCTGTCTTGGTTTAAGTAATGGGTGGTGTATTGTAAAGACGTGTTAAGATAAGGAAGTTAGGACTCTTCCACATTCAGGCCTCATAGATGCGGGGAGAAGCTGCATAACCAAGTCATGCTGGGAAAAGACTTGGAAACTAGTTTCTTTTTTTTTTTTTTTTTTTTGGAGAGATTTTCGCTATAGGGCGTGTGCGCTTGCCAGACAGACAGAGAGAGACATAGAGACAGAAAGAGAGAAATCACCCCCCAGGGGGGATGGTCACGCTGCAATCCCCTCTCTTCCATTCTCCTCTCCGGATCTTGGGCACGCACGCACACGCGCCCGGCGTGAGTTTTAAGCCACCGGGTCCGGGATGCGAACCGCGGTCGACTACGTGGGAGTCCAGCGACATAGCCATTACACTAACTGCTGGTTCCCGAAACTAGTTTCTTTAGATCCACCCTGGCAGCAGTTTTCCGATGCCTTGCTCTGTCATCTCCCATTGATGTGACTTCTGACCTCTCTGTCCCTGCTGCTTCTGTGTCTGTCTTCTCCCATCACTCGGCCCTCTGTGGTTCTAGTTTGAAGTCTTGGGGAAATGCCCGATGGTCCAGCTAACTGCCACTGCTAGGCTTTTAGCCTAACCTAACTGAGGGCTAGCCCAGAAGTTGTTGCCCTTGGGGCATTGGATACCCCTTCTTGGTCTGTGGCTGGAGCAGTGAGGGTAGAGCCCGCTGTGACCTGGGGGAAGTGACCTCCATCATTCCCCCCCTTACTCGCATTCCCACCAGGAAGTCTTCCCCCAAGGAGGCTGGGGGAGTGGTAGGCATTTTGAAGTTTGGGCTGTTCAGTATTTCACTTACTGGTTTAACTACACAGTTTGTATATTCAGAAGCAGCACAGGGCTGGCCCTGTGGTGCAGTAGTTAAGTCCCCATAGGGAGGCAGATGCCACATGGACGATTGTGATTCCAATCCCAGCCCATGTCTCTTGAAAAACATGCCAGGCACATGCGCATGCATATCTAAAATCCTAAAGGGATTGAGAAATGGAGGAAAAAGAATTGTGGCATCACCACGTCCTATTGGGGCATGCTTTCTGTATTCTCTTGGGTGTGTTCATACACCCTCTGACAATTAAAAAAAAAAATACATAATGGGGCCAACAGGTAGCATGGTAGTTGGGGCATCTCTCTGTGTTGAATATGGGTACCCTATAGCAAAATAATAATAAGTAAAATTAAATCTTTTTTTTTTTTTTTTTTTGAGAGGTTTTTGTTATAGGGCAAGTGTGCTCGCCAGACAGACAGAGACAGAGAGGCAGAAAGCGAGAAATCACCCCCCAGGGGGGATGGCCACGCCGCAGTCCCTTCTCCTCCGTTCTCTTCTCGGGATCTTGGGCATGCATGCACACGCACCCGGCGTGAGTTTTAAGCCACCGGGTCCAGGACACGAACCGCAGTCGACTACATGGGAGTCCAATGACACAGCCATTACGCTAACTGCTGGTCCCAATAATTCTTTTTTTAAAACAAATTAAAAATGCATAAGAATTAAAATCAATTCACTAACTGGGAAATGATTCAAAACATGACTGGATGCAAACAAAACAGGTCAAATATGGCATTCAAATATGTAGGAAAAACTGTTTAATTACCTTACAGTGTTGACTGACCAAGAAATGTAAATCTAAACAAAGAAAATTTACTTTTATTTTTTTAAAGAGAGCATTTTGCTATAGGGCTTGTGCGCTCACCGGAGAGACAGAAAAAGACAGAGAGACAAAAAGCAAGAAATCACCCCCCTGGGGGGATGTTCGTGCTGCAATCCCTTTTCCTCCATTCTTCTCTTGCTGTCAACTACGTGGGAGTCCAGCAGATAACCGTTACACCATGTACTGGTCCTGAAAATTGACTTTTTTTTTAACTGATCAGTTTTGCATCAGCCAGGTGGACGGATGGTGTGGACTGATAGGAGACCCATTTTGGCTCAGTACAAACTGTCAGTCAAACTGATCATCAGACTAATGACAGAATTCATTTCAATCCACTTCATCCCCCTGCGTATGTAGTTGGGCACAGACGTGCCACTTCGAATCTTTGGGATTCCAGTTGCCCCTCACGTTAGGCGCCACGTAGTTCATCTAAACTTTGAGTTCTTGTTATTTCTTTGTAGCCTGAGTTTTTCTTTGTATGACAATTCAAGCTATTTGGTTTTGTGACTCTGTTGCCTTCTGCAGAAATGAAGCCGTTGTCATTTCTGGAAGGAAACTTGCCCAGCAGATCAAGCAGGAAGTGCGGCAGGAGGTGGAAGAATGGGTGGCCTCGGGCAACAAACGGCCTCACCTGAGCGTGGTTCTGGTTGGTGAGAATCCTGCAAGTCACTCCTATGTCCTCAACAAAACCAGGGCAGCTGCAGACGTGGGTACGTGTCACAGTCAGACCTCAGCTGCTGTTAAACTGAGGTTTATCCAAGGCAGACGCTATTGTAAGTTGTGATTAGAAACCCCAAGCAGAGGAAGCTCACATGCCAAACTGTGGTCAAGAGGAACCTGGGCTGTATCTGTTGGGGAGGCTTGCAGACTAGGACAGGAGGAATGTGGTCGGTATTCTCAGAATCTTCTAGAACATAAGCTAAATTCTCTTCTTGGTCTTGAAAGTCACACTTGACAGATAATCTTGAGTACATTTTATATTTGCTTTTCTCAAACAATAACGAGGGTCTCTGGGGTGTTTGGGTGTTTGTGATTTTAAGCAGTATTGGGGGAAAGATTGAGCAACAGGTTGTTTGGAGACCTCGGTGATGAAGCTGAGACCACAGTCATAGATTTGAAGGAAATGACTTGAGTTCTGGGAAGTAGGTATTGAGTTCTTCACCCATTGGTTCCAAAGCCAGTCATCAGTTCAAAAGGTGGTGCAGGTCTGGGTGCTAGGTTTGCATTCTAGGTCTCGCTGTACCGCATTGCCGGTGACCGTGTAGACAGGAAGTGGGTGGGCTTAGTTAGCTGTGCCTCTGCCCGCTCCTCCATGGGGCCAATGGGTTGGGTGCAGGATGCCCTTCCCTTCTGAAGGGCTGTCGAACCTCTGGCATGTCCGGGCAGGGTTCCTGGCCCATGGATCCTTGGTATGCCCTATTCTTTACTGCCAAGGATCGAAACCACTTGCCCTTTTAATTACGACCAGTAAGCCATGACTTTGAAAAATCACTGTGGGGGGAGGTGCAGCAGGTGCAGCGGCAGGAACGGGACTCTGGAGCTGAAGAGACTGGCTTTGCCATGAGCTGGTGCCTGTGTCAGTCCCTTGTCTGGTAAAGGAGTGCACGTGGGGTGATGGAGAGCGCACCGAGCTGTTTCCTCCCACGCATACATGGGGGAAGTTACTTCCGCAGGGTCCTCGCGAGCCCCATCAGCTTTGAGCTACCCGATGGGCGCAGTGATAAGAAGCCTCTGGTGGCTGTGCTCACGAAGGCCTCGGCATTGCTTCTAACCTTGACATTTCCTTATAATAGGAATCAACAGTGAGACCATTGTGAAACCAGCTTCGATTTCAGAGGAAGAACTGTTGAATTTAATCAATAAGCTAAATAATGACGACAATGTCGATGGCCTCCTTGTTCAGCTGCCTCTTCCAGGTGAGTTTTGGACTTCACAGTTAAAATGGAGAGGCTTGGGACCAGCAGGTGGCGTGGTGGTTAAGGGCGCTAGATTCCCACAAGGCCGAGCACAGTTTAAATATCGGACCTGGCGACTTACTCTCACTTTTCCCCTCTCTCTCTGCCTGATCAAGCTAATAATAATAATAATAATATAAATTTAAATAAAATAATTTTTTAAAAATGGAGAGGCTTGGTTCCTTTATCTATTCAGCCTTGCGTATGGAGTTAACTTAGAGGTGAGATGAACTCCAGAGAGAGTGAATATTCTATTGGCCATGGGGCAGACCTAGCGGAAGACCATCCGCCCCTTGCCTGGTATTGAGATCTTGACACAGAAGACAGTGCAGGGATGCAGTTGGCATCTCACTTTCTCCATGGGAGTTCCATCTGCTGATGGAGAGGTAAATCATGGGGGCAGGTCATAGAAGGGAAACGGGTTCATAGCCCAAGCCGTGTGAGTGGGAGTCACGCCGTGCTAACTGCCCAACAGCGACTGAAGGCTCGCCTCTGGTTTCTTTTTCAGAGCACATTGATGAGAGGAAGGTCTGCAATGCCGTTTCTCCAGACAAGGATGTCGATGGCTTTCATGTCATTAATGTAGGGCGGATGTGTTTGGATCAGTATTCTATGTTACCGGCTACCCCATGGGGTGTCTGGGAAATCATTAAACGAACTGGTAGGTCTAGCCGAACATCCTGTGTTGGTGTTAGTAGACAAAAATCCGAAATCCTAAATGCTCCCAGATCTAAAACTGTTTGAGCCCTGACCTAACCCCACAATTGGAAAACTCCACATCTGATCTTGTAGGATGGGTCACAGTTAAAACTCTGTAAAACAGGGACCAGTAGTTAGCGTAATGGCTATGTCGCTGGACTCCCACGTAGTCGACCGCAGTTTCAATCCTGGACCCGGTGGCTTAAACTCATGCCGGGCGCGTGTGCGTGCGTGCCCAAGATCCCGAGAGGAGAATGGAGGAGAAGGAATTGGTGTGGCCATCCCCCCGAGAGGTGATTTCTCGCTTTCTGTCTCCCTGTCTCTGTCTGTCTAGCGAGCGCACGCGCCCTATAGCTAAAACCTCTCCAAAAAAAAAAAAAAAACTCTGCCAAACAAAACAGTGTATAAAATTACCTTCAGGTCCTATGTATAAGGTGTATATGAAATATATATAAATTTTGTGTTTAGATTTGGGTCCCATCCCCAAGATATCTCATTGTGTATGTGAATATTCCAAAGTCCGAAAAAAAAATCTGCAATCTGAAACACTTCCAAGCATTTTTGGGACAAGGTTACCCCGAATGATAATTGGTAAGAATTCCTATAGTATCACAAGAGTGGGAGCCCCAGCCCACCTCCCATGGGTCACTGGACTCCCACATGGCACTCCTAAGAGTTGCTTATGATAGTTTTTGTTCTTTAATCTGGAAGCCTCCGTCAAGGGTGCTTCTTCCTGTTTTCTGTGAGCTCTCGCTTGTGTAGCATGTGGCAGCTCCACCTGGCCGATGACATAGCAGCTCGGTGACTTCCCTCACGATCAAAGTTGGATTCACATGTAGGCCTTCTGATTTCCTTTGCCTTTGATACTTATTCTAAGAGTCTGGCACTACTTATAAATGCAGATGTATAGAGAGAGCCAGTTTCTTTATTTAAGATTCTGAGCAGAGGGCCTGGCAGGTGATGTTGTGGTTAAGGGCGCTGGTCTCCCACATGGTTGACCACAGTTTGAGTCCCGGACCTGGCAGCTTGCTTTCTTTTGAAAAATTATTTTATTTAACTTTATTTATATATTTTAATTTGACCAGAGAGAGAGAGAAATCAAGCCTCCAGGTCTGGGACTCAAACTGCAGTTGGCCATGTGAGAATCCGCACCCTTAATCATCTGCCAGGCCTGTGGTGGCTTGCTTTCTCACTTTCTCTCTGTCTCTGTCTCTCACTCTGCCCCTCTCTGGTCGACTTATGTAAATAAATAAATAAATAAAGTTAAATAAAATAATTCTTTAGAAAAAACTCTTAAAAAAAGATTCTGAGCAGAAATTTTTTTAAAGGAAAAGTGAAAACTTCATTTAACAAGGAAACAAAATTCTAAGTTTAAATTATGGATGAAACACTATGAAAGAACATTTATCACAAAATATTATTGAAAGAATATTTTGAAATAAAAATAGTCCTCTGATAGCATACATATTTTCATGTTTGTATTTTACATTGAATCTCAAAACAAATTTAATATATTTTTTTTCACAGGCATTCCAACACTAGGGAAGAATGTGGTTGTGGCTGGAAGGTCGAAAAATGTTGGGATGCCCATTGCTATGTTACTACACACAGATGGGGCACATGAACGGCCTGGAGGTAAAGGCGGCTTTCGTGGGCCAGCAGGTGGCATGGCGGTTAAGGCATGGGATCCTCACGTGACTGACCATGGTTCAAGTCCCAGACCCGGTGGCTTGACACACATGCCAGGTGTATGTGTGTGTGTGCCCAAAATCCTGAGAGGAGAATGGAAGAGAAGGGATTGTGGCGTGGCCATACCCCTCGGGGATGATTGTTCTTTCACTCTCTATGTCTCTCTATGTCTCTGCAAGTGCACGTGCCCTATAGCCAAAATTTCTCTAAAAAAAAAAAGGGACCAGCAGATAGCATAATGGTTATGTCACTGGACTCCCACATGGCTAGCCATGGTTCAAGTCCTGAACCTGATGGCTTAAAACTCACACTGGGCATGTATGGGTGCGGGCCCAAAATCTTGAGAGGAGAATGCACTCTAGCATGGCCATCCCCTCTGGGGGTAATTTCTCACTTTCTGTCTCACTGTCTCTGTCTCCCTGGCAAGTCCATGTGCCCTATAACAAACCTCTCTCTAAAAAAAAAAGGAGAGCAGCAGGTGGTGTAGTGGTTACATCACTGGGCTCCATATTGCTGACTGTGGTTCAAGTCCTGGACTCGGTGTCTTAAAAATCATGCTGATCATGTGCGTGTGTATGCCCAAGATCTGGAGAGGAGAATGGAGAAGAGACTGCAGTGTGGCCATCCCCCCAGCGGGTGATTTCTCATTTTCCCTCTCATTGTCTCTGTCTCTTTCTCTCTCTCCCCAGCAACCACACATGCCCTTAGGCAATAATCTCTTTTTTTGGAGAGGTTTTTGCTTTAGGGCATGTGCGCTCGCCAGAAAGACAGAGAGACAGAAAGTGAGAAATCACCCCCCAGGTTAGATGGCCACACTGCAATCCCTTCTCCATTTTCCTCTCGGGATCTTGGGCACGCGCGCACACACACCTGGCGTGAGTTTAAGCTACCAGGTCCGAGACTCTCCCCCCAAAAAAAGAATTATCTTATTTGGGACCGGCAGGTAATGTAGTAGTTTTGTTTTGTTTTTGAGAGTGTTTTTTCTATAGAGCGCGTGCACTCTCCAGAAAGACAGACAGAAAGCGAGAAATCACCTCCCCCAGGGGGAATAACCACGTCGCAATCCCTTCTCCATTCTCCTTCTTGGGATCTTGGGCACGCACACACGCACACGTGCCCGGCGTGAGTTTAAGCCACCGGATCTGGAACTCAAACGGCAATTGACTACATGTGAGTCCAGCGATGTAGCCTTTATACCACCTGCTAATCCCGAGGTGATGTGGTGGTTAAGGGCATTGGATTCCCACACGACCAAGTGCAGTTCAAGTCCTAGCTTGCTTTCTCGCTTTCCCTCTCACTCACTCTCTCTCTCACTATGTCCCTCTCTGGTCAAATTGAAAATATAATTAACTAAATAAAATAAGTATTTTATTTAACTTTATTTATTTATTTTTAAAAATTTGACCAGAGAGGGACAGAGAGAGAGAGAGAGAGGGAGGGAGGGAGAGAAAGCGAGAAAGCAAGCTACCAGGTCTAGAACTTGAACCGCAGTCAGCCATGTGGGAGTCCAGCACCCTTAATCACCACGGCACCTGCTGGCCCCTTCAATCTCAATTTTGTATGTGTGTGTATTTTTGGTTTTGGTTTTTAATAATTGCCAAAGGGCATGCACACTCACCAGAGGGAGAGAAGGCACCCTCTGAATAGGGCATGGTTACACCACAGTCCCTTCTCCATTTCTGCATACCATGCACAGAAGCCTGGTGTTTCTTAAGCCATTTGGGCCAGGACTCAAACCAAGGTCAGCCAGGTGGGATCTGGCTCCCTTAACCACTTGGCTACAGGCCAGAGTCCAGCCCTAGCTTCGATTCACATAGCAGCTATTTTTTTCTTCGTAGGTGATGCCACTGTTACAATATCTCATCGGTACACTCCCAAAGAGCAGCTGAAGAAACATACAATCCTTGCCGATATCGTGGTGTCGGCTGCAGGTGAGAATACCAAGAAGGTGGTGAGAGGACTTGACCTCCCAAGAGTGAGGCTGTGCCTCTTACTTTCAGAACTTGCCTTCCTAACCGCCATTCCGTGTGTCATTCCCCTCGTGGTGACAGTCTCAACTGCTACGAAGATGAGAAGAGAGTGGAGGGAGGTTGGAATACAGGTTATGGCACTACAGACTGGATGGCCAGAGGGTATTCCAGAAGCCCGAAAATGCTGCTTTTCTGTGTCTGAAGTTTAAGTGGTTCCTTGGATAATATGAAGAGTCTTCAAAACGTTTATGGAAAACATATCTTAGGAGAAAACTATATGTAGATTTCAAGGTTTTTTTTTTTTGCACCAAAATATGCTTGTAACTTTAGTTATATTTTCACAAACTCTGAAAATCTCCTTGTTGGTTTTTTTAAGGTTTTTTGCTCTTTAAGGCTTTTGCCTACTCACCACAGAGAGAGAGGGAGAAAAATCATCCCCCAGGTGGATGGCCACACCATATTCCCTTCTCCTCCATTCTCCTCTCGGGATTGCAGTGCACACATACCCAGTGTGAATTTCAAACCTCCGGGTCCAGAATTCAAACCATGGCCAGCTATGTGGGAGTCTAGGGCCTTAACCACCATGCCACCTGCTGTCCCTCTGCTTGTATTTTTATTTATTTATTTATTTTTATTTTTTTGGTAGAGGGTAGGGGAGAGTGGGGAAAAAGTACCCCTGATGGGGAACAGTCTCACCACAATTCCTTCCCCTCTACCATGCCCCCCTTTGGGGATTACGGGCACACACACGTGCTCAGTGCACTTCTCACGCCATTGGGTCTGGAACGCGAAGTGCTCAGCCGTGTGGGATCTGGTTGCCCTAACCACCCTGCCAAAGAGCTGGCCCAATACATTTTTGTAAAACAAACCAGTTTTTTCATGTCTCAGTTAGACAAGGATCTGCCAGGAGGAATCTTTTCAGCACTAAGTTGAACCTCCCTGTCTTTTTCAGGCATTCCAAATCTGATCACAGCAGATATGATCAAGGAAGGAGCAGCTGTCATCGATGTGGGCATAAACAGAGTTCAGGACCCCGTAACTGCTAAGCCCAAGTTAGTTGGAGATGTGGATTTTGAAGGTAATAGTGTACTTTTTTTGAAATACTAAATCAGTAAACATATTTAACTTTTTTTTTACGTCTTTTGCTATAGAGCACATGAGCTTGCCAGAGAGAGAGAAGAGAGAAATCACCCCCTAGGGAGGATGGCCACACCTTCGCCAGTCTCGTCTTGGGATTTGGGGCATACATGCACATGGGTCCAGCATGTTTTTCAAGCTGCCAGGTCCAGGACTTGAACTGGGGAGTTAGCCCCCTTGAACTGCGGGAGCCAGCACCTAACTTCTATGCAACCCGCTGGCTCGGCTTTAACTTTTAAACATGTCACCCTGGGAAAACGGTTTAAAATGCCTTGTTCGGGAAGTTCTCTCTTTTTTCTTTAGACTTGTTTCATAATTAAAATAATGTCATGACTTTTAATAAGTCCGGAAATCTAATGAATTAATGAAGTGGTTTTCCAAAACCACCGAGTTTCCTAAAAAGTGTTCATGGATTTCTCATTTTCACATTAAGAGGGGTGATCATAGACCTGGAAGGTTGAAATCGTCTAGGAACATGTGCTTTTTCTGAAATACTGGAATATAGTAGATTTCTCCTTTCACTTTTTTTTTTTTTTGCTATAGGGCATGTGCGCCCCTAAGGGGGATGACCACACCACAATCCCTTCTCTATTCTCCTCTTGGGATTTTGGGTACACACGCATATGTACCCAGCATGGGTTTTAAGCCGCTGAGTCCAGGACTTGAACCACAGTTGATTATGTGGGAGTCCAATGACATAACCATTCCACCATCTGCTGGCCCCTCCTTTCACTTCTTAAGATATCATGTTTCTCTGACTTTTTAAAAAAGAATTATTTAATTTTACTCATCATTATTTTCTTTATTTTAATTTGACCAGAGAGAGAGAGGGAGAAAGCAAGCCGCCAGGTCCGGACTCTATCTACCATCAGTCGTGTGGGAGTTCAGCGCCTTAACCACCTGCCAGCCCCATGTTTTTCTGAGTTGTGTACTGATGATCCTACTTCTCTGCTTCTATGAAAGCAGTCAGACCCAGACATAGGTTTAAGACATTAACGCTTTAAGATTGAATTTTTAAGTCTTACTCTCACTTTCTGGAAAATTACTTTCCTTGGTGTTTTGGGCAAATTATACTTAAAATTAAGGAAATGTTGTAGGCAGGTACTAAGGTAATGTTTATTAAATTTGACCTCCCACATAACTGAGATTTTATTTATTTTAAGAATTTTTCATTTAGGGGGAACCAGCAGTTAGCGTAATGGCTATGTCGCTGGACTCCCACGTAGTCGACCGCGGTTCGTGACCCGGACCCGGTGGCTTAGAACTCACGCTGGGCGCGTGTGCGTGTGTGCCCAAGATTCCGAGAGGAGAATGGAGGAGAAGGGATTGCGGCTTGACCATCCCCCCGGGGGGTGATTTCTCGCTTTCTGTCTCTCTGTCTCTCTGTCTGGCGAGCGCATGCGCCCTATAGCGGGGGAAAAAAAAAAACCTCTCCAAAAAAAAAAGAATTATTCATTTAGGGACCATCAGATGGCATAATGGTTATGTTGCTGAACTCCCACGTAGTTGACCAAGGTTCGAGTCCCAGACTCAGTGGCTTAAAACTCAACATCAGGTGGTGCATGAGCATGAGTGCCCAAAATCCTGAGAGGAGAGTGGAGGAGAAGGGATTGTGGCGTGGCCATCCCCTCAGAGGAGGAGGATTTCTCGCTTTCTGTCTCTCTGTCTTTCTGGCGAGTGCCCGCACCTTATAGCAAAAATCTCTCTTAAAAGTGTTTTGTTTTATTTATCATTATTGTTATGATTAATTTGACCAGAGAGAGAGAGCGAGGGAAAGTGAGAAAGCCAGCTGCTAAGTCTCTTTCTGCAGCTGGCCATGTGGGAGTCTATCACCTTAACCACCACACCACCTGCCGGTCCTCATAACTGAGCTTATTGTTCCTTTGGATTTTTGTTATAGGATGCGTGCACTGACCATCAAGACAGGAGGTGAGAAATCACCCCCGAGGGGGAATGACCATGCTGCAATCCATTTTTCTCCATTCTCCTCGGGATTTTAGGCACAAATGTGTGCACATGTTCCCGGCATGAGTTTCAAGTCACTAAGGCCAGGACTTGGACTATAGTCAACCACATGGGAGTCCAGTGCTTTAATTAGTGTGCTACCTGTTGACCTCCATAACATTTTTTTTTTTTTTAACTTAGTATGGAGGAAAGTATGGCTCTTAAATGATAGGTTATTTAGACATACAAATATTCATTGAATGGTTGCTTATTATATGCATGTTGTTTCATCTGTGTCTTTAAAAATCTTTACTCTTGAGGGGACCAGCAGTTGGTATAATGGCTATGTCGCTGGACTCCCATGTGGTCAACCGTGGTTTGAGTCCCAGGCCCGGGAGCTTAAACTTACACCGGGCACGTGTGCATGCGTGCCCAAGATCCTGAGAGGAGAATGGAGGAGAAGGGATTGTGTTGTGGCCATCCTCCCTGGGGGGTGACTTCTCGCTTTCTGTCTCTCTGTCAAGCACATGTGACCTATAGCAAAGACCTCTCCAAAAAAAAAAAAAAAACAAAAAAACTTGGGACTGGCAAATGGCATGGTGGTTAAGGACGCTGGACTTCTACATGGTCGACCATGGTTCGACCCAGACCTGGCAGCTTACTTTCTCACTTTCCCTCTCCCTTTCTCTCTCTCTCTCTCTATCACTCTCGCTCTGTCCCTCTCTGGTCAAATTAAAAATAAGTAACTTAAATAAAATAATTCTCTTCTTAAAATTAAAATAGATTTTAAAAAGTTAAATAATTCTTTAAAAAAAATCTGGGGGGGAGGGGATGCAAAAATAAAACAAAACTTTGGGGCTGGCAGGTGGCATGGTGGTTGGGGGCATTGGACTCCCACATGGCCAAGTACACTCGGAGTCCCAGATGCAGCGACTTGCTTTCTTATTTTCCCTCTCTCACTCTTTCCCTCTCTGGTCAAATTAAAATAAATTAATTAATTAAACATACCTAGTAGCATTAAAAGAAAAAAAAAATCTGTATTCTTGAGTTAGATGTGATTTTTTTTTTTAATGACTTCAAGGTTTATAAAGATGCTTATGTGTAAATTGCTTTTCCTTTGAATGTTCTTTTCATACTGTGTTAAAGTACATACACGTCCTTTGCCATGGCTGAAGCAGCCTCGTCTGTCTGATTTCTCTGTAGGAGTCAAGAAGAAAGCTGGCTACATTACTCCAGTCCCCGGGGGTGTGGGACCGATGACAGTGGCTATGCTAATGAAGAATACCATTATTGCTGCAAAGAAAGTGCTGAGGCTTGAAGAACGGGAAGTACCGAAATCTAAAGAGCTTGGAGTAGCCACCAACTAACTGTGTCTTCAGTGTCACGAACAGGCCCGTTCAAGAAGCAAAGCAGGCCAACAGAAATGCAATACTTTTTATTTATTCTACTGAAACGGTTTCAAATGATGCTTTGTATTTATTAAAAGCTAAATAGGTAGGCGTTGGTGCACATGGCCCTGCAGTACCTCACTGGGGACCTCTCCAGGATTGTGGTGGGCCCTGCGATCTCACCAAGAGCAGCCATTGGGGGTTGAGGGACATGGTCACGCTGAGGAAACGGATGCCTTGTCCAGCCTCTTCAGTTAAAAATCTGCCTTTTCTAGGCGTGCATTTCCCAAGTGCTATTCCAATAATGTTGACACTCATTGGAGATTCCAAGTCTTTTGAGTTCAACTGGTCAAACCAAAGGAACACTGTTGGTAGAGAAATTTAGGGAAAGGATACAAAGGAAGAAATGGTGGTAATTGTGTGAGAAAAAAGGTACCCTCTTTATATACAGATAAGCAGATTTATCTAAACAGAATGGAATTCACGAGGAGAAAAGAAAACCCCTGTGTAATAGTATCCCTAACCTGTCTTTCTGTGGCTTCGTCATTGGGCAGCTGTGGAGGGTCAGTCCATTTGCGGTGAGCCCTCGTTTTATGTATGTCCCCCTCAGTGAGGTCTTCCCATTTTAGTTTTCTAGGATCGAAGGCTTATTTTATAAATTATTTATGTGTGTTATAAAGTGGCTTTTGCTATATCTTTTATTGTTAATTTTTTCTATTGTTAGGAGTGTCTTATGGTTTCTTTGGTGTGTCTTGAAACCCATTATATTTTTAAGAAATGGAACTTGGGCTTGATCATCTTTAGGGCAGCTTGTATACGTATGCAACTTATTTTTCCACCAAAGAATTGACAGCTGCGGTCTGCTTTCCTCTGATGTACCTTGTTGGCTTCCTCAAAAGATTTTTCAGAGCTTGAGTTCATAATGAATTTAATCAGATTTTCTGATGAAAGGTTTTTTTGTTTTTGTTTTTTAATAAAACACATCTGTCTGGTGTGGAATGAATTTCTGAAATATTGTCTTCCTTCTATTTGATTAGTTGTGACCTAACCAGAGTTGATTTTTTACAGTGGATATAATCAAGCTAGGTAGCCCTATAGATGTGGTGACACCCAGTCCTGTCCCCTTAAACAAACAGGTTTAAAGAGCTCTGGAGAAGTCAGCCCAGTCCTCTTTAGGCATATATCCCAACGGGTTGTGTGCGCCAAGCCAAGAGCTGAACCCTCAGACTCATTTAATTGACTAGTCTTGTTCTGAGTATTTTCTAAATCATATTTTAATTTCTACATTGCTGCGAAGGCTTTCCCTGTGAAGTTCTCACCAACTCGCCCTCTTTAGCTACCACCGCCATTGTGCACGTGTGTGTATGCGCGTGCGTGCGCGTGTATGTTTAAAGCATTAGTTTGATTTGACAGATTGGAAGATGTTTGCTATACATATCTTTTTTATTTTACTATTATTTTTTTTTTAATTGCAATGTTTAAAAATATTTTTATTTAACTTTATTTATTTATTTTAATTTGAACAGAGAGAAAGGGGGGAAGTAAGAAAACAAGTTGCCAAGTCTGGGACTCGAACCACGGTCAGCCATGTGGGAGTTCAGCGCTCTTAGTCACCATGCCACCTGCTGGCCCCAAGAATTATTTTATTTAACTTATTTATTATTATTTTGCAGTTTGATCAGAGAGAGAGAGAAAGTGAGAAAGCAAGCTCCCAGGTCTGGGACTTGAACCTTGGTCATCCATTTGGGAGGCCAGAGACTTTAACCACCACACCACCTGCCAGCCCTCCCATACATATCTTGAGGCGCAGATCAGTCCCTGTATGTTCTCAACCAGAGCTGTGTGTTTTGGCTTTTGCACAGACAGGCAGCTCCTGCCGTAGGCAGCCTGAGGCAGAAAGGAAAGGAACACGCAGGTCTGACCTACCTCTTCTGTGTTCCTCTGCCAGCTTGCTTTACGCTTTCGATAGTTTCCTAGAGATGAAAGAAGAATGACGGTTTGTTGGAGATGTTATTGTAAGCGAGGTGTACAGCGCATGTCCGTAAGCCATGCCCTGCTTTTATTTCCCTGCAAATTATTAGACAGGGAACAAGGTGAACAGACAGGATTGTTTTATTGAATTATAGTTACATTGCCAGTGGAAAAACTTACTAACCGCATGGAGAAGTAACCATATGTCAGCCTGTTAAAAGCTACAGAAATGAAAACGTTCATGTATATACAAAATAGACATGAAGTATAAGGTAAAAATTACAGTGATCAATTTACAACAACAAATTAGCATCTTAGTTTTCCAGCTCGTTTGATTAATCAAGCACATTTACTCATGACTCCTTTACATTTCTACGTTTAACTCGTGCTATCCCGAATCAGCCTGGCTTGAACACCGTACGTTCAGAGCAGACGTCAGCTCTGAGCTTGGCGCGAACGAAGAGCCTCTTGGCAGTATCCCTGGGAAGGGAGCTCTGAGAGTAAATTGAATGAACACCCATTGAGAGTTTTTCACAGAACACTACTTGAGGCTCGGAGGGTGACAGAGACAGCCACCGGCCACGGTATTCAAGGGCTTAGTGATCTTGTATCATTTGTCTGAGAAGCAAAACAAAAAGCACCTGCATTTGTCATCTTGAGTAAATATTGTAACTCTGACCAAAAGGATTTCCTGAAGACCCAATTCCATAGCAGGTTGGGAGAATGTAAGTGTCGGATGCATCACGGCTATCAGGCACTTAGTAAGTGTTGAATAAACAAACATGGGTTGGTGTTTTGTTAAATGATTTGAAGATAAAATGACAAGTTTTATGCCAAAAGGGCCTACTTCAGTAATAACTGGTGTTTGTACCTATCCAAACTGCTTATAATCATTCCTCTGAAACAGTTTGGTTAATATTGCAAAGACAGTCTCCCAAAATGTGACACTGACTCTGCCTCCCATGTAATTCACGTTCATGTGAATGGGAGTCTACTTTGGGAATCTGCCGTTGAGAATGTTCAGGAAGGGCCTATTCAAATATATAAACTTGATTCCAGGTGTGAAAAAGTAGTGATATTTATTTAAAGGATTATTTTGTGAAGAATTTATTTATTTAATTTTTGTTTATTACTTTTTAAAAAAATTGCTATAGGGCACATGTACTCATCCTAGAGAGATGGAGAGAGAGAAAGGGAAAGTGAGAAAGCAAGCTGCCAGATCTGGGACTCGAACTGTGGTCAGCCATGTGGGAATCCAGAGTCCCCAACCACCATGCCATCTGCCAGCCCCAAGGACCCATTGTATTTTTTTTTTTTTTTTTTTTGAGAGGTTTTTTGCTATAGGGCGCGTGTGCTCGCCAGACATACAGAGAGAAACAGAGACAGAAAGCGAGAAATCACCTCCCAGGGGGGATGGCCACGCCACAATCCCTTCTCCATTCTCCTCTTGGGATCTTGGGCACGCACGCACACGCGCCCAGCGTGAGTTTTAAGCCACCAGGTCCAGGACATGAACCACGGTCGACTACGAGGGAGTCCAGCGACTTACGCTAACTGCTGGTCCCCCCATTGTATTTTTAAAAACATCTATTAAAATGCGTGGTTCTTTCACTAAAGGACTTTGGAACTGAATTTTTTAATTTGGAAAAGCCCCCAGCCACACTCTGGGGTAAGGCCCACAATGTAGGTGGTTTCAACTTTACATAAAACTTCAGAAATTCGGAAAATGGAATGAGGTGGCAAGAAAAGGTCCTTTCAGTGTTTCTTAGTACGCACAACTGTAAAACAAAACACATATTCCAACCTTGGCCTACTAACGTAAGAAAATTTTAACTGTTCTTTCAAACCACCTAGATTTAAATCTAATCTTTTTAAAAATCTTAATTGGTAGTTGTTTTAAATATAAATTGACTATTACCTCTTTATCCTAGCTATGGAAAACAAGCAGTTCTTTTTTTTTTCATTTCAAAAGAAATGTCTATGCTGGACTGCTTATAAAATAGGTATTAACATTGAGCTTTAGGTGTTCTAGTGACTACAAAAGAAAGGGAGAACTCTGCCTCTAAGAAGTACTTTTTATCGAAGGATCTCCAGTGTTCAAGCAGGCAGGACTCCCGCTGGTAAAGAAGGAAATAGGCACAGAGCAGTGAAGAGTTTGACCCAGACCGTCAGGGCTTAGACGAGCCAGGCCCTCCCGTGTCCTGGATCGGGAGCAGCCGTCCGTCCTAGAGGGTGGTCTCGGCGTCCGCGTCTCTTCCGTATTTGTTCACGTCTGTGAAGTCATAGTCCGACTCCATCTCGATCTTCACCTGCGGCACCATGAACACTGGGCTCCGGGAGTAGTTGAAAGCAGGCGAAGTCGGACAAGAGATTTTGAAGTGCAAGGTGATGCTGGATAAGAAAAAGGAAAGTAGAATGATTTGCAAGTTTTTGGTGTTTTCAACAGTATCTTTCATGGCAGAACTCCCGAGTTTTAGCTTTGCTATGAACTTTTTAAAAAAAGGTTTCTTTGGGACCAGCAGTTAGTGTAATGGCTGTCGCTGGACTCCCATGTAGTCAACCGTGGTTCGAGTCCCAGACTCGGTGGCTTATATTCACATCGGGAGCGAGTGCGTGTGTGCCCTAGATCCCGAGAGGAGAATGGAGAAGGCATTGCAGCGTGGCATCTCCCTGGGGGGGGGGGTGATTTCTCACTTTTTGTCTCTCTGTCTCTCTTACGAGCGCATGCACCCTATAACAAAAACCTCTCAAAAAAAAAATGCTTTCTTTAAAAATTTGTCAGGGGGGTGGCAGGTGGCATGGTTAAATGTACTGGACTCCCACATGGCTAACCACAGTTCGAGTCCTGGACCTGATGGCTTGCTTTCCCACTTTCCCTCTCTCTCTCTGGTCAAATTAATAATAATAAACGAAATCAAGTAAAATAATTTTTTAAAAAATTTGTCAGGGCCAGCAGGTGGCGTGGTGGCTAGGGGCGCTGGATTCCCACTTGGCCAGCCATGGTTCAAGTCCTGGAACTGGTGGCTTGTTTTCTCACTTTCTCTCTCTGTCCCTCCTGGTCAAATTTAAAAATAAGTAAATAAAGTTAAAAAATAAATGTATCGTGGGACCAGCAGTTAGCGTAATAGATATGTCGCTGGACTCCCATGTAGTCTACTGCGGTTCGCGTCCTGGACCCAGTGGCTTAAAACTCACGCCGGGTGCGTGTGCATGTGTGCCCAAGATCTTGAGAGGAGAATGGAGGAAAAGGGATTGCGGTGTGGTCATCCCCCCGGGGGGTGATTTCTTGCTGTCTCTCTGGCGAGTGCACGCGCCCTATAGCAAAACCCTCTCCAAACAAATAAATAAATAAAATAATAAATTTATCGGGGGACCAGTAAGTGGTGTGGTGGTTAATGTGCTGGACTCCCACATGGCCAACCATAGTTCAAATCTTGGACCTGGTGGCTGGAAAATCACACTGGGCACATGTGCCCAAAATCCTGAGAAAAATGGAGGAGAAGGGATTGCGGTGTGGCCATCCTCACTGGGGGTGGGGAGTGATTTCTTACTTTCTCTTTGTTTCTCTCCAGTGAGCACACGTGCTCTATGGCCAAAATAAAAAAAAAAAAAAATTCAGAAGATGTGTGTACTCACCAGACAGGGAGGGAGAGAGCACGACCACATTGCAGTCCTTTTCCTCCATGTGTGGGATTTCGGGCACACACACACATGCTCAGTATGTTTTGCAAGCTGTAGGTTGAGGACTTGATCCACATGATTAGCCATGTGGGATCCAGCTACCTTAACAGGTCACAGGTGGCCCTCTTATAAGCTGTGCCCTATCTGCTTGGCCTTCGGCTCCATGTAGCTGGTCCTGTCCTGTTTCAACCTTTTTTTTTTCTTTTTGACTTGCTCTAGGGCGTGTGTGCTCACTGAAAAAAGGCTGTGAGAAATCAGCCCCCGTGGGGCATGATCATGCCGCAATCCCTTCCTGGTTTCTCCCCCTTTTGAGATTTTGAGTTGAACTCATTCTACATCTGTCTCCTCCTCCTGCCATTGTGGTAACAGCTCTGTCCCCTACTTCAGAAGTCCCTGTGTTCCCTAAGAAAGCTCTTGGCCCAGTGCCGTCTAGGACTGGAGCTCGATCTGCCTCTAGTTGGGGAGAGTCTGCTCTTCCCAGCGCTTTATATTTCGTTTTCCTTTTCTGAGCTTTGCTGATTAATGCTGCTGTCACTCCATAGAGTCTTTGTTCTAAAGTTGAATACCTTTGTGTCGTCACCCTAATATACCAGTAAAGGGGGCCAGCAGGTGGTGTGGTGGTTGACGTGTTGGACTCCCACATGGCCGACCATGATTCAAGTCCTGGATCTGGCCGCTTGCTTTCTCACTCTCCCTTTCTCTCGGTCTGTCTCTGGTCAAAATGGAAGAATAACGGTAATACATTTTTTTTAATTAAAAATAAAATCCTTTAAAAAAAGATATTGGGGGAACCAGCAGTTAGCGTAATGGCTATGTCGCTGGACTCCCACGTAGTCGACCGCGGTTCACGTCCCGGACCCGGTGGCTTAAAACTCACGCCGGGCACGTGTGCATGCGTGCCCAAGATCCCGAGAGGAGAATGGAGGAGAAGGGATTGCGGCGTGACCATCCCCCCTGGGGGGTGATTTCTCGTTTTCTGTCTCTCTGTCTCTGTCTGGCAAGCGCACGCGCCCTATAGCGAAAATCTCTCCAAAAAAAACCCCACAAAAGATATTGGTAAAGATGAATTTGTTACTTGACCAACCCCAATAACCAGGCCCCTCAGGTGGTGGGCCAGCAATGGCCTTCTACCAAGTCATCGGCTAGCCTGGGGATTCCTAGCCCCCCTACCCCCCAAACCTGCTTGGTCTCTTACCTAATACCCGAGGGGATTAGACTAGTAATGCCCTTTACCTTCGATCCAGTTCCGAGTCACTGAAGGATGAATCAGAGTGAGTAACTCCAACTGGAAGATCTTTTTCCTGACGGGAAGATTAGGATGTCAGTGGAGCTCTGAGAACACAGGAGAAGGCCCTTCTCCAGTGTTAGCCCACATTCCTCCCCCGACCCCCTCCCACCCCGGACAACGCTACACTGGAGGAAGACAGGCCTCAGCGATGGGGCTTCCGCCTCAGTTATCCCTTCACCCAGATGGCTCTTAGCAGGGCTGGGAGGGGATGAAGCAGGGGACGGCCAGGGATGAGTGAGAAAGGGATGGGAAGACCCAGCGGGAGTCGGGAAAGAGCTCGGAGATGTGCGGGAGGCTGGGGTGGAGGCGCCAACCCTGCTGAGCCCACCGCACACCGAATGGCCTTTCGTGTGCTTCTTCCAACACGGCTCCCCTGAGGGTACCGGGGGATCTCCTGGCTACTTATCCCTAGTCCGGGTCCTTGAAGAAAGTGGCAAGCCCTTTATTAGAAGTGCCAGGGTCTGGAACCAGTGTGGGCTTTTCGAGCAGACGCCCAGCACAAGCCACATTGTCTCAACGACAGGACCTTCCATAGGAAGCTGAGGCTGGGTGGCTTAACGGCAGCCCCGCACTCTCCCAGGGCCTTGGTCAGTGGTGCCTGATGCCTCCCCGGTGTCTTCCCTTTTGGGGGATGGAAGGTGCTTATGATTCACAGGGTCACAGCCTAACCCATGGGGTCTCAGTTCTGCCTCATCTATGGTCCGAACGTGCCTGTTTCTCTAACGGGGACAGCTCAGCTCTGACTCAGCTCTCGGTCATTTCAACAACCTTGCGGAACATGGAGGCTCTGCGGGCCACCTTTGACTGGCGTGAAAGGATGCAGGGGGAGGGCCGGGCAGAGCCATAGGCATCTGGGGCCCCCAAATTAAAATGAAGATTGGTCGCTAGAGTCTGCAGGGGTTGCTTTGGGGTCAGCGATCCAGTCCTCAGGCCCAGTCCCCTTCCATCTCGGCCCGACACAGGCATGCCCCCATTACAGACAGACGTTCCTGGGGTGAGAGGTTAGTAAGCAGGGAGGAGAGGCGTGCGCTTTACTTACTGGCAATGCAGTGGATACCGTTTTGGGGATCTGACTGGACACTTTCCATGGGAATCTTTATAACTGAGGGAGGAGGGAACTGGGGCTGGAGAAAAACAGTGGGAAAAGCTGATAAACACCACCAACCCAACAGCCTTGGCTTTCTCGCCAAGGTGGGAAATGCATGCTCTGACACTGTACGCCACAGTCCTCTTCACGTCCAGACTAAACGGGGTGCTGGGAACACTGGGAAACTGGGGGAACGGGCAGTGAGTCCCGCGTCCGGATGTGCCACTGGACAGGACCGAGCTCTGCCAGGAATGTTACCCATCAGGACAGCTGGGTCTGTCACAGTCACCAGTCACTTGGGAATGAAGCTCACATAATAGCTGTGTTGTTGTAACAATGCGTAAAGTGAACTTGTGTAAATGGAATCCTATTTATTCATTGAAATACATCACATCAGCCAGAGATATTTTTGCTGAACACTGGAGTGGTTCCTGGTACATGGGAGCCACTTAAATAGTTATTGAATGAATTGATTCAAAATAAGTATTTGTTGGGCCAGCAGGTGGCGTAGTGGTTAAGGCACTGGACTCCCACCTGGCCAACCACAGTTCAGGTCCTGGACTAGGTGGCTTGCTTTCTCGTTTATCTCCCTATGTCTCTCTGTCTCTGTATCTCTCTGGTGAGCAATGTGCCCTTTAGCAAATTAAAAAATAATAAATAAGGAACCAGCAGGTGGCTCAGAGGTTAAAGGCACTGGACGCCTACATGGCCGACCATAGTTCAAGTCCTGGATCTGGTGGCTTGCTTTCTCACTTTCCCCCTCGCTCTGTCTCACGTGTGCATGCACTCTGTCCCTCTCTGGTCAAATTAAAATAAATAAATAAATAAATAAATAAAGTTAAATAAAGTAATTCTTCCAAAAATTAATTAAATTAAATCTTTGGGGGCTGGCAGATGCTGTGATTAAGGGTACTAGACTCCCACATGGCCAAATGTAGTTCAAGTCCCAGACCTGGCAGCTTGCTTTCTCACTTTCCCTCCCTCTCTCTCTCTCTCTCTCTGTCTCTCTGTCTCTCTTTCCCTCTCTGGTCAAATTAAATAAATAAAGTTAACTAAAATAACTGTTTAAAAAAAATGAAATCTTCAAGGGGGCCAGCATGTGGTGTGGTGGTTAAGGCACTGAACTCCCATATGGCCGACTGTGGTATGAGTCCTGGAACTGACGACTTGCTTTCTCACTTTCCCTCTCTCTCTCTTTCTGGTGAATTAAAAATATTAATAATAAATAAAATAAAATATATAATTAAAAAAAAAAGAAATCTTTGGGTGTCAGCAGGTGTAGTAGTGGTTAAGATGCTGGATTCCCACATGGCTACTGCAGTCTGAGTCTGGGCCCGGAGGCTTGAAAGTCATGTCAGGTGCATGCGCATGTGTGCCCACAACCGAGAGGAGAATGAAAGACAAGGGACTGCAGTGTGGCCATTGCCTCTGGGCTTGATTTCTCACTTTCTGTCTCTCTGTCTCTCTCGTAGAGCACACACCCTAAAGAAAAGAAAGAAAAAAAACCTCTCTTAAAAATAAAGAGATTAGGGGCCAGCAGGTGGCGTGGTGGTTAAGGTGCTGGACACTCCCACATGGCCAACCATGGATCGAGTCTAGGCCCTGGTGGCTTGCTTTCTCACTTTCTCTCTCTCTCTCTTTGTGTGTTTCTCTCTGGTCAAATTAAAAATAAATGAATGAATCCATAAAATTAAATAAATACTTCTTTAAAAAATAAATTAATTAATTAAATTAAATATTAAAAAAGAAATATTTGTTTTTAAAAGGGGCTTAGCCTCTTTCTGTTTTCAAAACCTATCATTACAAATCAACTACAAAAATAAAAAAAATGTAATGAATCATGCGAGTCTCCTTGCTGGGAGAGGGCAGCAATTAAGGACAAGTTTGGGCAATCACTACCATCAGAAGACGGTTGCATTGCCACCAGCCATTAGTAAGGATTTGCCAATGAACAGCTTTCATTTGCAAACGGCAGGATCGCCAGGGGCCAGTGCAGGGTGGATACGGGCATGCGAGTTTGGGGCAGATTGGGAGAACGGGGGCCAGACATGGCGTCAGGAGATGGCACAGACACGGCGTCAGGAGATGGCACAGACACTGTAGCATTGGGCAACCAACATGAAGTCGGGAGTGATTTCAGTTCCCCGTTAGACACTGTGCAGTGTGTCCAGCCTTTCAGAGGACAGGTTCATCACCTTCGTGAGCACCTGAACCACATCTTCCTAACATTTCCGGATTTACTGTAGTTTCTGGAGTGTCTCCTTGTCTTTCCAGCGCGTTTTGTGGATGGGAAGGAAGGGAGCGTGGGAGTACTGTAGTAGATAAGGCCAACCTGTGGTCGCAGGCATGTGGGAAATGTAGCCACTCTCCTTTCAGAGGAGACACATGCCTCTTCCCCCACCTCTGCCCTAGGGACAGGCCCAAGCAAAGGCTGTCCCTAACCCCTCCTGTGTCTGGTCTACTGAGGTGTCCCATCAGACCCCTCTCCTCAGGCCCACTCCATTCTTCTGAGGTTGGTCCTCATAACCTCCTTCCATGTTGGAGCTGTCTATCCCGTCCCCTTAGGGGACCTCACCGCTGAGGATGATGTTCCCAAGGGTCCACAATAAGGGGAAGAATCACCATGGTCAATCACCTTTGCCTTGGGCTGAGAGGCCCGTTCACTCTGGTGATATTCGCATGGACGGACAGGTTCTCAGCACCCCAGCAAGACAAGCAGAAGGCTCGGCTCATCCTAGACTGAGCCCAGGCGTTGTGGCGGCCACCAGACACCCCTCCCTGTTTCTGGAGGAAGTGGAGGGAGGGTTTCTCAACCTCTGGCCTCTGTCCAGGCCTCCCTACTTCCCTACCTCCTCATCACTGTCGTCATGGGCTCCTTTCCTTCTCTTCTTCTTCTTGTCTGTCTCCTTCTTCTCCTTCTCCGGGAGGATGTTGTCGATCCAGGCCAGGTCATGCTGGGAGAAGATGAAGTCCAGAAGCCTTCGAACGATGATGAGGCCCAGGATCTGTGGTGGAAGACACAGAGGCTGATGTTTGCGTATGTTCAGAGAAAACTGTGGGCTCAATGTCACACCCTGGGCATGGCCACCTGCCCCTCGCCCCCACCCAGTTTGCTGAATTCCAGGACTTTTTGTGGCCGGTGTCTGGAGCCACCTCAGTCCATTGCCCACAAACCATGGCCCACCTGCTCTCCACCTTGGTTCCCCTCAGCTGGTCTTTCTTTCTTTCTTTTTTTTTTTGGAGAGGTTTTTGCTATAGGGCGTGTGCGCTCGCCAGACAGACAGAGACAGACAGAGAGATAGAAAGCGAGAAATCACCCCCCAGGGGGGATGGCCACGCCGCAATCCCTTCTCCTCCATTCTCCTCTCGGGATCTTGGGCACGCATGCACACGCGTCCGGCGTGAGTTTAAGCCACCGGGTCCGGGACGCGAACCGCGGTCGACTACATGGGAGTCCAGTGACATAGCCATTACGCTAACTGCTGGTCCCATCAGCTGGTCTTTCTTTCGGTGAGTGACCGTAACTACTGGTGACTGAGAGGGACAGAGCCTGTGACAGTTTAAGTGGGGCACCGGGACAGAGACCATCAACTAGAGAATAACTAATTCTTCTTTTTTTTTTTTTTTAAGAATTATTTATTTAATTCAATTTATTATTATTATTTTTTAAGTTGACCAGAGAAAGACAGAGAGACAGAGGGAAAGTGAGAAAGCAAGTTGCCAGGTCTGGGACTTGAACCGCAGTCGGCCACATGAAATTCCAGCACCTTAACCACCACACCACTTGCCAGCCCTGAGAACTAATTATCCTTTAAACCAGTGATTTTCAAACAAGTACGCATCAGGCTTACTCAGAGAACTTGTTAGTATGCACTTGGTTGGGTACGTCCCCTAGTTTCTGATTCAGCAGGCCTGGGGTGGGGCCAGAGACCGCAGCTCTGATGGACTTCTCGGCTGATGCTGACGCTGTCAGGCAGGGAGCACCTCGAGCCCCACTCCCCCCCGCCCCCCCCGGGTCCTATCTCTGAGAGTGCTAACCTCTCATCAAGCCAGATGAAGTATACTCCGATACTGGGGTTGTAAAGGGAAACATTTAGAGGGACCATTACAACCAGCATGGTGCAGTAGTTAAGTGGCTGGACTCCCACATGGCTGACCGCGGTTCAAGTCCTGGACCCGGTGACTTGAAACTCACACAATGTGCATGCCCAAACTCCTGAGAGGAAAATGGAGGAGAAGGGACTGTGGCATGGCCATTATCCCTGGGGGGGGGGGGGCAGTGATTTCTCACTTTGTTTCTCTGTCTCTGTCTCTCCAGCAAGTGCACACACCCTATAGCAAAAACCTCTCAAAATAATAATAATAATAAGGAAAATCTAGAACATTTGATTATGCTCAGAATGAACAAATTAAAGTTAGGAGCAAAAAGTACCACAGACAGCTCCTGCTCATTCTTACTGCTCTTTGGAAAAGATGAAAGGGTACATGTACGAGAGAGAGAGAGAGAGAAAGAGAGAGAGAGAGAGAGAGTGTGTGAGAGAGAGAGAGAGAGAGCAAGCTGCTGGGTCCAGGACTTGAACCATAGTCTGTCAAGTGGGAGTCCAGCACCTTAACACCATGCCACATGATGGCCCCCACATCCAGTTATTTTAAGTGGGATAAGGTTTGTGTTTAGTACACTTCTACTTCTGAGACCAGCTGGAAGTCAGGCGGTGCAGAACTCGGCGCGGGGGTGAGTTTGTCCAGCTCCTCCACCCCTGCCCAAAGTCAGGAGGCTGGTGGCTTTTGAGTCCTTGCTGAGCTGCCCGGACGTCAGGTGTCACTGCAGGCCGTGCCACCACCCCCACCATCTAGCCTGGATTCACCACTCGAATTTTGTTCTATGCCTACCTCTGCCAGCCAAGGGAGTCAGCCATTGGTGAGGAGAGGGGGAAGGTGGATGGGAGGGGAGGCCAGCCCAGGCCAACCTGCAGAGCACTTTACCATGACTGGGAAGATGATGGCGGCCACCGTGGACTTGAGGATCCAGAGCACCGCCAGGCAGAGGATCTGCACCAGGGTGAAGAGGTGGATCCGCCGCAGGGGGACGTGCCGCAGGAAGGCGTGGTCGGGCTGGTGCTTGGCCGGCATCAGGAAGAGCTTGCAGCGGTCCCAGAACTGGAGAGGACAACCCAGGGCTCAGCCAGGCAGCTGGGCCTGGGGCTGGGGTGGGGGCTGCTGGGGCCTGGGACGGGCAGGGTGCCACAGTGGGGCCTCCAGGGATCCCAGGATCACGCTTTAGCAGGTGTACAGGAGAGGGGCTGGAGAAGTCTAAGCAGATATATAACGGGATCTTAGGGAGGGGCTCCTGGGCCCAAGGAAAACGCAAACTGTCCTCCACACAACTGTTCCAGACACCCGGGGGTTTCACAGGACATACAG
This sequence comes from Tupaia tana, assembly GCA_026018925.1. NCBI lineage: Eukaryota > Metazoa > Chordata > Mammalia > Scandentia > Tupaiidae > Tupaia > Tupaia tana. The sequence continues at coordinate 161,400,931 of JAKSZU010000003.1, read as the reverse complement.
AACAAGACCAAATGAGCTGCCTTCTCCTGAGCAGCTGCCTCAGGGAAGAAAGGAGACTACGGAAATGCTCTTTGGAGGCAGTTCAACCAGGTTTTGGATTCTGAGCCTCTTACAGAGAGGGGTCGGGGCCTCCTTATACAGACTGACTTGTGCTGTGTTGTAACGTAAGTGTAGTTGTTTCGGGGGCACATGCCACACAGTCTCTTAACTACTATCGTTCTTTCTCTGAGCTGGGAAAGTGACGTGGACCTCCATTTTGAACTACTCTCTATATTGGAAACTTGCTTTCTCCTTTTGCCTAAACAGAGTGATGAACACTCCTAGCGTCTTTGCTAAATAACCCAGAAGTCCCTACCCTTAGTGATGTAGTCATCAGTCCCCAGGCCCCTTGCCCTGAGCCAAGAAGACCATTAAGACTCCATTGTGTTTAGGTAGGGATGGAACCGTACCCTTAGGAATGATTAACCTGCTTGTTTCCCTTCTGTAATTCGCTTTTGTTTTTACACTGTGAAACCCTCACACCCTACCCTTTCAAGCCTACTGCACTTTGTTTTTGTGAATCACCCTATCATCCCCGAAAAGATTGAGACTTCATCTGGAAAAGACTGATATTTTTGCCTCCTTAAGCCCCCTTCTCCCTACACTCAGGGCTGCGAGGTTTTGAGAGACATGAGTCCCCTGTAGGCCACCAGCTTAATCAATAAACTCCACTCAATTTGGCTGTGTCTGGTGGCCTCTCATTTCTCACTGAGTAGACTATAACAGAAGGAAGCATTTGAGATCTCAGTGAGGGAACCAGACCTGGAGTGTGAGGGTCAGAGCAGCCTGGGGAAGGGAGGGCCTTACCTGGATGCCGTTCAGGGAAGCCACGCCCATGTAGAGGAAGACGCCATACAGCACAGGCAGGGGGATGTACTGAAACGAGAGCAGAGCTTTGCACTGGCCTCTGCCCAGGACGGGCCGGCCACCTGTCCTGGACGACAGTACCTGCCAGCCCGGAGCAGCTGCAGAGCTGGGGGTCTGGAAGAGCTGCAAGTCCGAGAGCAGACCGAGAGGCAGGGCGTGGGTGGGAGATGAGGGCTGCTGAGGCTCCACTGTCCCCTTCCAGAACTAGGCTACCGGGTGCAGCCTGCACATGCTCTGGCCTGGCCTCTCTCTGGGCCCTGCGGAAGCCAGGTGGTCTGGCTGCAGGCACTCCTGGAAGGTGGGCAAGTACCACTGCCCCCTGCTCCTTCCTGCCCACCCCTTCCCACCTCCAACCTCAGTGGCAGGCCCCCTGCCAAATCTGGCATCTTTCCCTATTTATGGAGCCTGTTGAAGTGTAAACTATTACATAAATACAGCCTACAACTTGGAAGAGGGACGCTTGAACCAGTAAACGGCAGTACAAAGGGAGTCTCCATCATCGCTCAAAATGTGGAATTACAACACGTGATGCGCGGAGCGCTGTCACTAACAGCATTCAAAGGGTGACGCCAAAGACTTAGATGATGTCAAATCTTCTCTCTCTCTCTCTCTCTCTCTCTCTTTTTTCGCTACAGGTCATGTGTACTCACCAGAGAGAGACAGAGAGAGGGAAAGTGAGGTACCACTCCCCCAGGGGGATGGCCAAGTCACAATCCCTTCTCCTCCATTCTCCTCCCAGGATTTTGGGCACGCACTTACACTTGATGTGATTTCTTTTTTATTATTCATTTATTTGTTTAATTTAACCAGAGAGGGACAGAGTGAGAAGGAGAGAGAGAGGAAGAGAAAGTGAGCCTCCAGGTCCAACACTAGAACTGCAGTCAGCCACGTGGGAGTCCAGAGCCCTTAATCACCATCCACCTGGCGACCTCCTCCCCCTCCCCTGTGATATTTAAACCACCAGGTCCAGGACTGGAACCTTGGTCAGCCATGTGGGAGTTCAGCACCTTAATCACCATACCACCTGTTGGCTCCTGACAATGTCAAATCTTATGCACAAAACTTTTTCATTTTTGTTATCTTTTAAAAAATTATTTATTATTATTTGTAAAGAATTATTTACTTAATTTTATTTATTCCTTTTAATTTGACCAGCGAGAGACAGAGACAGAGAGGGAGAAAGTGAGAAAGCAAACTGCCAAGCCTGAGACTCAAACCATGGTCTGCCATATGAGAGTCCAGTGCTTCAACCACCATGCCACCTGCTGGCCCCATTTTCATGATTTTAATTATACTACTTGAGGTATGCTTCTTATATTAAGAAAATAGACAATAGCACTAAAACAAAATTTAGGAAAATCCTGTGTGTCAAAAATGAGCATAAAAGCCTAGAAGATGTATATGTATAATATAGTAAGTGTGTCCATTAAATAACTGATCATGTTGTAAATGGAACAAAAGGAGGGAAACAACAGTGGAATTTTCCAACTGTTCATCATCCTATTCAAATACAAATAAGAGCTGCTATTGGACGAAATGACAGGAATTCTGGGCACCCTTAACAGCCTGGGCCAGTGAGCCTGGGCTTGGCCCACCTCCACTTCTCTACCACAGGGACAGGGTGCTTCAATTTGGGCCCCTAAAGAAGGCTGCTCTAGGGGCCCAGCAGGCAGTGTACTGGTTAAGGTGCTGGGTCCCACATGGCCGACTGCACATTTCAAGTCTGGGACCTGGTGTCTTGAAAAGCATTCTGGGTCCATGTGGGTGCCTGCCAAAAATCCCAAGAGGAGGATAGAGGAGAAGGGAGTGTGGTGTGGCCATTTCCCCAGGGGGTGATTCTCACGTTCCCTCTCTCTCTCTCTACCTCTGACCAACAGTGGTCAGTTTGAACCAAAACAAACTATACCAGCCCCAAAAGACCTGCCTCATTACAACACGACAGGACAAAACCAGAAATGGGGGCAGAGTTTAGCCGTAGTTCTTTTCAGAGAAGACCAAAGACCCGTAGTTACACACAGGTGCCTTGTTAAAAATGATTAGCTTGCACTGCCGCCACCATGGTACAGAGCACTAGGGGTCCTCAGGGGCTCTCGTGTGTGTGTGTGTGTGTGTGTGTGTGTGTGTGTGTGTGTCTCACTCCATCAGCCTCTTCCTCAAACGTTAAGGAACCCTGCTTTTTTCGGGGGGAAGGGGGATGAGCTGGTTATTTTGAGTGATGGAACCACTTGTTTTTCCTAGAACTTGGATGGGGAGGTGGTGAGTTCCAGCCCCCCTCCTCCATCTGACCATCAGAAATTCAATTGCCGGGGGATTCTAAATACCTGCCCTGGTGAGAGAGTTGGTGGTCCCTTAAGGAAGGTTACTTGGTCATTATGTAGAGAGCTTTTAAGTACTGAATCCTGTTGTTTTTCAGGAACCTTTTGCACCTGGGTGCCCAAGAATCCAACAGCGCCAAATGGAACCCCCCACAGGCCTGTGAGTGGGGTGCCTCTGGGGGGAGAAGCAGGGGCAGGAATCAGCTGGAACACTCAGGGCTGGCTCTGACTTGCTCGCTCCATCTCGCGTAGGAAGCTGCAGAACTGAGACATGGTAATTCCATGTACAGCTTTTCAGACTGGTTTCCTTTATCGCCAACTTTAATTGTGTAATTTAAAAAGCTTCTCATTGTGGGACCAGCAGTTAGCGTAATGGCTATATCACTGGATTCCCACGTAGTCGACCGCGGTTCGCGTCCCGGACCCGGTGGCTTAAAACATGCCGGGCACTGGGAACCAGCAGTTAGCGTAATGGCTATGTCGCTGGACTCCCACGTAGTTGACCGCGGTTCGCGTCCCAGACCCGGTGGCTTAAAACTCACGCTGGGCGCGTGTGCGTGCGTGCCCAAGATCCCGAGAGGAGAATGGAGGAGAAGGGATTGCAGCGTGACCATCCCCCCTGGGGATTGATTTCTTGCTTTCTGTATCTCTGTCTCTCTCTGTCTTTCTGGCGAGTGCATGCACCCTATAGTGAAAACCTCTCCAAAAACAAACAAACAAGCAAGGAAATAAATAAATAAAGTTAAATAAAATAGTTCTTTTTTTTTTTTTTTTTTTTTAAAGTGCATTTGAGCTGTGAACTATTCTTTTCAGGGACTAAGACTACTGAGGATTTCCTGCTGAGGCGTCACTCTCCAGACCCCAGTGTAGAGAGTGGTAGGGCACCCTCTGTATCCTTCTGTCTCTTTCTTTAAACTTTTTAATTTTTAATTTTTAAAACATTTTTAAGGTAAAGTATTTTCTTGGCTCTCAGATCCTCTTTTATCTTGCTAATTCTCACCTTTCCCTCCCTCCTATTCAGGAAAGGCAAAAGCCCAGGCCTTTTGAGAAGAATCCTGCATTTGAACTGTGAGGTGGGCCACGTGGTTTTTATGTTTTGCTTTTTAAAAAAGTAGTACATTTTTTAAAATAGTTTTTTCTTGGGGACCAGCAGGTGGCATGGTAGCTAAGGCACTGGACACACCCACATGGCCAACCATGGTTCAAGTCCTGGACCTGATAGCTTGCTTTCTCACTTTCTCTCTCTCTGTCTCTCTTTGGTCAAATTAAAATAAATGAATGAGGGACCAGCAGTTAGCGTAATGGCTATGTCGCTGGACTCCCACGTAGTCGACCGTGGTTCAAGTCCCGGACCCGGCATCTTAAAACTCATGCCAGGAGCATGTGCGTGCATGCCCAAGATCCCGAGAGGAGAATGGAGGAGAAGGGATTGCAGCATGGCCATCCCCCCGCCGGGGGGTGATTTCTCGCTTTTCTATCTCTCTGTCTCTCTCTGTCTTTCTGGCGAGTGTACGCGCCCTATAGCAAAAACCTCTCCCCCCACCCGAAAAAAGAATGAATAAATTAAATTAAAATAAATAATTTTTAAATTGTTTTCTCTTTTTTGTTTGTTTGTTTGTTTGTTTCCTTTTCCTTTTGCCTTCATCACTTTGCTGCTCAGCCTCCACACACTGAGTGTCTAGACAGGTCTAAGTGAATAGTAGCCAAACATCTGAATACTGTTAGGGTCAGAATGTTCCTCAATTCTCATGGAATCTGCCACACAAAGGGTGAAAAATGGAAATGCAGAGAGATTGCAGATCACCTCCTCCTGCCCACCCCTGAACACTCAGATTGAACTTCAAGAAATTAGGAAGAAATAGATAACCCATCAGTTTACCATAAATCACTGTAGAGGCACAAGAAATATGAAAAAAAAATAAAAAAAAAACCAAACAAAAAACAAGAAAATGCCTCTCCCCCAAGGGGAAAGAATAACTCCTCTTTATCCACAGACAGTACAATGGAACTCATGGGAATATCAGATAAAGGATTTAGGATATTCACAGTGACAAAGCTAAACAAGGATGTAAGAGGAAGAGAGACAATGAACTCCAGAAGATGCAGGAGAAAAGAGCCAACGAGTGCTAGGAGGTGAGGAAGTTCTTGCACTATCTGAAAAAGGAAATACACACCATAAAAAAGAATAAAATGGGATCATGCCTTGGTCAAGCTGTTCACAGCAAGATGGCAGCACCCCAGCTGTCTCCAGCCCAGCTGTCAGGCACCATAGTGCCAGTACTCATCCTGGACCTGGAGACCCTGCATGTGTCTCATGGTGCTCTTCAAGGAGCAGCAGAATTGTTCGAAATAGGTTGTAAAGCAGCTGAAACAACTTTCAGCATCAACAACACACTGGCCCAGGAACTGCAGTAGTGTTCAAAAAGTTTTGCAGGGGCTAGCAGGTGGTGTGGTGGTTTAGGTGCTGGACTACCACATGGACAATAGTGGTTAAAGTCCCAGACCTTGTGGTTTGCTTTCTCACTTTCTCCCTCTCTCTGTGTCTCTCTTTGGTCAACTTATGAAATAATAATAATGGATAAAGTAAAATAAAATAATTCTTTAAAAAAATAAGTTTTGCAAAGGAGACGAGAGCCTTGAAGATGAAGAGTGTAGTGGCTGGCCACTGGAAGGTGACAACAACAAATTGAGAACAATCACTGAAGCTGGTCTTCTACAACTACATGAGAAGTTGCCGAAGAACTCTATGTCAGCCATTCAGTATTTCAAGCAAACTGGAAAGGTATAAAAGTTTAATAGGTGGGTCAGCTTAATAATGAACTGACCAAAAAATAATAATAATAAAAAAATTATTGTTACAAAGTATTGTCTTCTTTTATTCTATGCAACAATGAACTATTTTTCAATCGGATTGTGATGTGCAATGAAAAGTGGATTTTATATGATAACTGGTGATGACCAGGGGTTGGACCAAGAAGATGCTCCAAAGCACTTCTCAATGCCAGACTTGCACCAAAAAAGGTTATGGTCACTGTTTGGTGGGATCTGATCCCTAGAGTTTTCTGAATCCCAGTGAAACCATTACATCTGAAAAGTATCCTCAGCAAATCAATGAGATGCACCAAAAACTGCAATGCCTGCAGCTGGCACTGGTTAAGAGAAAGGGTCCAGTTCTCCACAATAATGTCTCTATGTTGCACAACCAATGCTTCAAAAGTTTAATGAATTGTACTACAAAGTTTGGCCTCATCTGCCACATTCACCTGACCTCTTGCCAACTGATTACCACTTATTTAAGCATATCGACATTTTTTTTGCAGGGAAAATGCTTCCACAACCAGCAGAATGCAAAAGATCCTGAGTTCCAAGAGTTGGTTGAATCCTGAAACATAAATTTTTACACTACAGAAACAAACATTTCTCACTGACAAAATAATAAAATAATGGAACTGTTAGAGATGAAGGCAGTAATACAGGAAATCAAAACCTCCCTTGGAAGTATTGAAAGCAGATTAGATCATGCAGACAATCAAATATCATATGTAGAAGATAGAATCTCTACCCTAGAAAAAATTCACCATGAAGACTGAGAAATTAGCCCAAAGAAATGAGAATAATATATGAGAAATACTAGATACCATTAAATGTCCAAACATCTGGATAATTGGTATCCCAGAAGGTGAAGAGACTAATAAGGGCATTGATAATCTATTTCCTGAAATCCTGCAAGAAAACTTTCCAACTCTAGAAAGGCATTCAGTGATCCAGACCCAAGAAATACAAAGGACCCCAAATAGAATCAACCCAAGAAGATCTTCTCCAAGATACATTATAGCCAGATTGACCAAAACCACAGACAAAGACGAGATACTAAGATCGCCAAGAGAGAAACGTCAAGTTACCTAACAAAGGATGTCCCATCAGGCTAACAGCAGACCTCTCCTCGGAAACAATGCAAGCAAAGAATGGGAAAATATATTCAGAGTGTTAAGGGAAAAACAATTTCAGCCAAGATTACTATACCCAGCAAGATTATCCTATGTATGGGAAGAGAAGACAAAGGCATTCTCAGATAAACAAAACCTAAAAGAATTTACCAACACCAGACCAGCTCTCCAAGAAGTGCTGAAGGGAGTGCTATCCCAGAAAAACTAAATACAGATACACAAAAATAAGAGTTCAAAAACAACCAAGAAAATGGCCAACTCAATGGTAGGGACAAGTCCAGAGTTGAATGTTATCTTCCAGAATTTAAATGGAAAGATGGGACCACAACAGAAGAGAGACTAATTACGTGCATCTGAATTGGTGAAATAGAATTTTATGACTTTTGACTAAAACATTACTGATTTTCTTCTATGCTTTGTTTTCCAGATTTAAGACTTTTTGTCTTCTCTTGAGCTGTTGATAGGTTCATGTACCTCCTATTTGAATAGAATCCTAACCTCTTTCCTGGCTGTAAGTCTTAAGCAAATTTCTCTGAGCATTTTTTCATTTTGGTTTATTAAGCTGAAACTGCTTTTCTTGAAATAAAAAATATGTATATATTTAAAAATACCTATTTAAGGACTGCAGGAAGCTATATAGTTCAGCTAGGCACTACTTTATAGTATATTCATTCTCCTCATGTAGTTTCATGCGTAAAGTCAGACATGTGTTCACAGATGTGTATCAGCTGAACTTGCTATTGAAAGTATTTAGATTAATTAAAAATATTTTTGTGAATCAATAAAATGTGGGCGAAATAAGGAATGGAAAGCAACTGTAGATACCAGAGACAGTGTGGGAGGAGGGTAGGAAATGGCAGAGGGTGAGAAATAGGGAATAAAAAAGGGGGGGGGGGGAGGCAGGTGGCGTGGTGGTTAAGGGTGCTAGATTCCCATATGGCTGACTGCAATTTGAATCCCAGACCTGGCCACTCTCTTTCTCACTTTCTTTCTCTCTCTCTCTCTCTCTCTCCTTCATCCCTCTCCGGTCAAAGTAAAATAAAGAAAGAAAGGAAGGAAGGAAGGAAGGAAGGAAGGAAGGAAGGAAGGAAGATTAAATAATTCTTTAAAAAAGAAAAAATATATAAGAAACAAGAAATGTAAAATTGTTGACAATAACATGTATGATTGGGCCAGCAGGTGGTGTGGTAAAGGGTGCTGGACTCCCATGTGGCTGACCACGGTTTGAATCCTGAACCTGGTGGCTTGTTTTCTCACTTTACCCCGCTCTCTCGCTCTGTCTCTCTCTGGTCAAATTAAAATAAATAAATAAAGTTTAAAAAGTAATTATTAAAAAAAAATAGAAAAAAAATAACAGATATGATTAGGCCAATATACAATGTATTCTGGATGGAAAATTGCATTTTGTATGCTGTAATGACGTTCAGTGAATGAATGTAAAATAAATAAATTAAAAACAAAAACAAAACTCACACCAGTTGCATGTGTGTGCATGCCCAAAATCCCGAGAGGAAAATGGAGAAGGGATTGTGGCATGGCCATCCCTCCAGGAAGTGATCTTTTTTGCTTTCTGTCTCTCTGTCTCTCTGGCAAGTGCGTGTACCCTATAGCAAAAATCTCTAAAAATAAAATTAAGATAAAAACAAAAAGTAAACATTCCCTCACCACTTCAAATACATTTTATTATTTATTTACTTTTTAAAAGTATTTTATTTAACTTCATTTATTATTATTATTATTATTGTTATTTTGGAGAGGTTTTTGCTATAGGGCACCTGCGCTCACCAGAAAGAGAGAGAGAGACAGAGGGATAGAAAGCGAGAAATCACCCCCCTGGGGGGGATGGCCACACTGTAATCCCTTCTCCTCCATGCTCCTCTCGGGATCCTGGGCACGCACGCACACACGCCCGGCGTGAGTTTAAGCTGCCAGGCCCGGCACTCAAAGCATGGTCGACTACATGGAAGTCCAGCGACATAGCCATTATGCCAACTGCTGGTCCTTATTATTATTGTTTTTAAATTTGACCAGAGAGAGGCAGACAGAGAGAGAGGGGCAAAGTGAGAAAGCAAGCTTCCAGGTCCAGGATTTGAATAGTAGTCGACCATGTGAGAGTCCTTTAACTGCCTCTAACCACCATGCCACCTGCTGGCCCCTTATTATTTATTTTGAAAAAAGAATTATTTTTAAATTTTTGTTTAATATTATGATTTGATTTCCTTCAGGACACATGTGCTCACCAGAAGGAGACAGAGAGGGAAAGCAAGAAAGTAAGCTGCTGGTCCAGGACTCAAACCAAAGTCGGTGATGTGAGAGTCTAGCACCTTAACCTCCATGTCACCCTCTGTTCTCTCAAATGCATTTTTAAATAAAGTACCTGCCCAACTGTGGGATCTGTTTCCTGCACCACAGAGACCTCCTAAAAAATAGCCAATCTCTTGGGCCAGATGATGGGGCAGTGTAAGGCAACACTCTGATGTTGGACCCCCAGGGAAAGTCCTAGGTCTGTCCTGAGGCCTCCCTGGACACGTCAGGCTGGTGAGGCTGGGAGTGGATCGTGGCATGTTGGGCATTTGTCTCTCTCATGGAAGAAATAAACGAACTTAAAAAACAAAGCCTAACCTCAAACCTACTGCTCAAGTGTGTCCAGCGCCAATTCCCGAGGCAGAACTATTTTCTGTTGTAAACAAATGAGTTAGCATCCCAGTTAGTTCGTCTTCGTTTGGTACAAAGTCATCCCTGAATGAGCCATTTCCAGGTATTTGAAGGGGACAAAAGGTCGAGACAATGACAGTTAAGTTTAATTCAAGAAAGGAAAGGGGGGAACCAGCAGTTAGCGTAATGGCTATGTCGCTGGACTCCCACGTGGTCGACCGCGGTTCGCGTCTCGGACCCGGTGGCTTACAACTCACGCCGGGCGCGTGTGCGTGCGTGCCCAAGATCCCAAGAGGAGAATGGAGGAGAAGGGATTGCGGCGTGACCATCCCCCCTGGGGGGTGATTTCTCGCTTTCTGTCTCTATGTCTCTCTCTGTCTGTCTGGCGAGCGCACGCGCCCTATAGCGAAAAAACCTCTCCCCAAAAAAAAAAAAAAAAAAAGAAAGGAAAGGGTTGGCCACTGACCTAGGCCAAGTGTAACTGAAAAGCAGCTGACTAGGAGAGCAGAGAAGCCCTGGGAAAACTCCGTTCTTGAACAGAAAGAGACTGTTGTGGGGGACACCTGCCTGGAACATACCCCTAGCTGATGTAATCTTTTCCAACTGGGCATGAGCAAGAGGAGCTTCGAGCGTGTGGGGGGAAAGTCACTTAGGTGCCTGAATCCTGCAGGACAGAGTGACAGCACACAGGCCTGGAGGGGAGCTCAGAAAGCCTCCCCTTGTAAACGTTAGACTTTGGAAAACGGAAGCCGTGAGCAGACTACACATCACAGCAGCAAGGGCACACACCTAGCCCAGGAAGTTCTGATCCCAGCAAGGGTAGAACTTGGCAGAACTTTCTGAGGGAAGAGTATCCTTCAGAAATGTGAGAACGGACTGAAGGAGGTATGGGAAAGAGCAATTATAACAGGGGGACAAAACAAAAAATTATTTAACCCCTTTTTTTTTTTGCTTTATCTTATTTCTCTTTCTTTTATTTTAAATAAGTTAACTGGTATTGGTAGCTTCTGTAACTAATGTAATCTGTAGCTGTTATTACAAATATGGTCATAAATAAGCCTGCTTGCTTAGAAGAGGAACTTGAGTCACTTGCTTTAAATAATGGTCACAAGAATGCAACTGGGTGGAGGCTGCAGGGGAGAAATCCTAAGAGATGAGAATGTTCCTGAGAGACACAACGTAACGGTTAAATTGGGCAAATTATACTGATGTTATCATCCAACCTAACAGTTACTCACAGATGTTTGGATTATTTCCTTAAACAGTACAGCTTAGAGAAAATACATTGTAGCTTCCCTTTCTCAGCTAGGACAGGAGGCCGAGTTCACAATGTAATGTCCTCGTAGGAACAACAACAGGGTCATAAATGTCACATAAATGTCACATAAGTGTGGGAGGAAAAGGCGCACAGTGTAATTTTGGGAAAACCGTGAGGAGAGGAGCAACACTGGGCTAGCTCAGCTTGTATTACAGGTAACACCAGACTGTACGGGAAGTGTGACAGGGTATAGCATGCTGGAAATTCCTGTTCTGGGAGCTGTCTGGGGCGTGTTAGCGCGAGGCCTCTCCCTGTGCGCACACACAGCTAAACCAGCGCCTTTCTCCCTCCGCTTCCCTCTCGATTCTTCACAGAAACGGCCACCGGATTTTAGCCGGCAATGCAGTGAGAACTGGGGACGACAGCAAAGAACACCAGATTTTATAAAGTGATGGTGAAGACGTGGACACATCACGGGGCCTAATAAGATCCTGCCTTTCTTAGGGGCCCATGGGCCCGGGATCTCTGGACGTCCCCCGCCCCCGACATCAGCTCTTCTCAGGCCACAGGGCCCAGCTGGGGAGTAGAGCCTCACCTTGAGGATGGGGGCCAGGAAGACAGAGACTCCTGTCAGGATGAAGACGATGATGCCCGTCACTCTCTGTTCCCTGGCAAAGAAGAACGTCTGGTTAGGGAGAACCAGAGAGGCTCGGCAGCTGTGCCCAGCCCTCCTGCCCCTCTGGGACCCCTGAAACTTGTGTCTGAGGCCATGGCCTCAAGGAGCTTCTGATCAGCCTCCGCCTTGTTGCCTGAGCCCAGCTGAGCTGCTGTCAGAAGACAGGGAGCCCCGGACGGGGATGAGGGCATTCGGTGTCCTAACAGCTGGGGCTGAGCCCTGTGGACTGGGTCCAGTCCTGGCTCTGCTACTCACTAGCTGTGTTACCAGGCAAGGCCCTGAGTGTCTTGGGCCTCAGCAGGATGGAGATGATAATGGCACCCACCTCGGGAGCTGGCTGATCCCAAGTGCTCAGTACCCTGCCCCCTGTGAGGAAACCTCTTTAGTGAGCATGACTAATAAGGACCCGGGGAGGGACCTGGCTGCCGGCAGGGTGGGGGTCAGGGGCGGCTAGGTTTTCCTGAGCTCGCAGACCCAGTCCCAGTCCCAACCAAGGTTGGAGCCCCCAGCTCTAGGGCAGATTGCTCACACCCAGCCATCGGGAGGAGACACTGCCCTGACCAGTCCCGAGCCACAGTTGGGCACAGAAGCCTCACTCAGGGCAGGCTGGGTGGCTCAGGTAGCCCAAGGCAGTGAAGGCAGTGTGGAGAAGCTCTCAGGACAGCCCCTGAGAGCATGCCGGCCGTGCACACCCACCCTCAGGCCCGGGGTGGAAGGTGCCCTTCTCTGTCTGAAGCGGCCCAGGCACCTGCCCGGGGCATGAGAGGAGGGGCAGGTGAAGGAGCAGAAGTGACAGCAGGATGATAGCCTGGTGGGGGCGGGGAGGTTCCTGGGAGAACTTTCTGGAGAAATAAAGACTGAGCAGGCCCAGGATCCACAGGAGGATCTCGGGAATGGCAGAAGCCCTCTGCCAGGGGTGTCTTGTGGAAGAGACAAAGGGTGGGACAGAAAGAAGGTCCCCTGTGGGGAGCTCGGTGGCCTTGGAGGTGAGACTCCCGGGTGCTCATGTGCGTGCATGGGTATATGTGTATTGGGTGCACCTCCCAGAGCCTGCTATGAGAAAGTGCCCCTCTCCTTCCCCTCTTCGGGAATGGCAGCCCTAGCCCAGACTCCTGGACTGTTAGAGCAGGGGCCTTTGTGCCCAAATTACTTGAAGGTAAGAAAAGCCAGTATCCCTCCCCCCAAGCTGGCCACCACCCCTCATCTGCGCTGCAGGGGGCCTGGGGCCCTGACGCCCTCCTACCTGACTCCCAGGAACTGGGGCTGCTCCCCAGGGGCGCTGGTCTCCGTCTCCATCTTGAGGCTGTCGATGTGGGCGATGGAGATGACTGTGGCGGCCACATACCAGGGGAGCCCCATGAAGGAGCACACGGCCATGAGGACGCCCACCCAGAACAGGTCCAGGTGGTAGCCGGCAGCCTTCTGCAGGGACGGCGGGAGGAGAGACTTCTAGGAGCCCGTTCCGCCCCGAAGCAGCCATGTTGTAGAACACGATTCAAGGGTTCCCTCAGAGGGTGCTGGGGGCCACCACGCTGAGGTACTCCCGTGAGGACTCCACGGTGTGCGGGCCTCACCACCCCCAGAGGTGGCTTCAGTCGCCACCTTGTCTGAAAGGGTGAGCCAGGCAAGGGACACGGGTAATGGGGGGAGGAATGCTCGGATTTGGAGGTGCCAGGTGCTGGGTCACTGGGGAGAAGGGCTCCCAGTGTCCACTGCCTCTATGCGGTTCCTGAATGAGGGGCCTCGCTGGGGCCAGTCTTGGGCCAGGCCTGGAGTGGCCCAGACAGGGGTGGGGAACGGTGGTCCGAGAGCGTGCCAGGGTCTTCTCAGACTCAGAGGCAAGGAGGGGAGCCACAGGGCCCAGGAGGGTTAAGGACGTTCCTCTGCCTCTTCATTGCAGGTTGATCCCCATGTCAGTCCTGCTCAGACCCCCACGTTTTCTCTCAGGAGGTACAGAGCTGCAGGGTCCCTTGGGGAAGGGCAAGGGGCCTGTTCCCAGTGGCCTAGCCTGGGCTTGGGCCTTGTCCTCAGATCAAGTCACCCCAGCCCTGCTGGCCTTACCCATCCCTGGAGGTCACTTCCTCCCCTCTCCCCGAAACACCGAATGGAACTCCAGTCTTCTGCTCCCATGTTTTCCTGGCCCACAGTACTGACAGAAGCATCACCTCCCTCCGTCCTTCCTCCCGCCTTTGTGGGTAGAGAGCGAGCGCCTCCGGGCCCAGCGCCGGCCTTACCCTCAGCTTGTTCTCCTTCCGGTTGACGATGACGGCTGTGATCTGCTGGTCCATGAAGATCAGGATAGTCACCAGCAGGGCGGGCAGGATGCTCGCCAGGTACACCCACCATGGGTTCTTCCCAAAGGGGGCCACGAACCAGCCTCGGTCAGGCCGCGTGGGCTGAGTGGAGCAAACAAGAGGGCCCTTTCCTCTCTCCCTTGCCCCAGGACATGAGCTCACCAGCCCGCTCTCCCTCGCCCTCCTTCCCCCGACCTGGCACACTTTCCATGCAGATTCTTTTCCCTTAAAGACGTTAACCACCGAGGACCTGCAACCTTAAAAAGACCTCGGAAGCAGACAGACGGGGAGGAGGAGTGACACAGGTGGGGTCTCCTGTCATGAGGCTCCCTAACTCAAGAGTCGATTTGCTGCCACCACCCTGGGATTGGTCAGGAAACGGGGCAATGTGGATCAGGGCTGGAGGGGGAGAATATGCAGTCACCAGCCGCAGAATAGCAAGGGACAGAAACAAAGGCCAGGAGGCAAGAAGAGAGGCTTGGATGTGCCCGGTGCCTGCCGCTCCTGCCTTTGTGCTGGGCTGCCTGTACGATACCGAGCAGCCATGCAGACCTGCATGTTGAGTCAGGGGTGGTCTGTGCAGACGCTGCTCTCAAGTCTGTTGCTCCAAGGTCTGGACCTCAAAGGTGGAGGGTTAATTCTAGAACGCGGACTTCCTACCCTGGTTACATGGCCGACACTCTTGTGAGGGAGCAGGGCTGAAGCTCAGCTATGAGCGAATGGCGCCAACTCTGAACTAGGCAATTTCTGAAGCAGTGCTTCTCAAACTTCACAGTGCCCCAGAATCTTCCGGAGGGCTCCTTAAGATGAAGATTGCTGAGTGCCCCCTCAGACATTTCTGACTGCAGAGGTCTCAGATGGGGCCGAGAATTTCATTTCTATCTAGTTCCTAGGCGATGGTCATGGATCTTGGTTGACCCAGCCGGTAGACTGCCATTCGCCAGGAAATTGGAGACTACAAATAAAATTGGGGACTTCTGCTGGGCCGGAGGGTGGATTCCAGCCCCTGCTCCAATCCCTGGCTAAACAGCAAGATTTCCTTATGAATGTGACCCCACCGCCATCTCAAAGGACCGGCCCTGGGAGGTTGTGTGCAGGGAGGGGTGGGGCTCCCACAGACAGCCAACATGGACTCTTGGCTGGGAGGAGAAGAAAGTTTGGTCAGCGTGGCGGGGAAGGATCTGCAGCTGAGAGCAGGCAGAGTGCCAGATGGGGTGACGGCAAACCTTGATGACACTGGGCACGTTCAGCTTGGGGGTTTCCAGGCCGAAACAGGCATCGATTCCACAGAACATCAGGATGGAGAAGACAATGGAAAAGTCAGCCACCAGGGCCCGGACCTACAGAAGGAGGTGAGCCGGTGAGGGAGGCACCCGCCCTGCTCCAGGCAGACTCAGACTGCAGGCAGCAGAGAAAAGTCTGGAGCATGGGCTCCAAAGTCAACAGGCCTGGGTGCAAATCCTTGCTAGCTGCATGATCTTGGGGAAGCACAGCATCTCTTTGAGCCTCGGTTTTCTCCTCTGGAAGATGGAGATGCTGGCAGTCCCTACTTCAGAGGTACCTGTGAACCATGACACATTATAATACCTGGCATGTGGTGGTCAGGTGGGCATGGTTATGATCCAAGTGGCCATGGTGGCCAAGGCTGATGACATGCTGAAGCAGGCCACCCTGCAGGTGTGGTGATGCTCAGAGTCAAACTCTGGAGGAAAATCTAGCTCCCAAAGGTTGCTGTACCCCGACTGGGCTGGAAGGAGGGCCCCTAATTCCACTGAGGACTCCTGGCTACTCCCAGAACTTCTGTCCACTAAGAGTCTTTAGTCTCTTACTCTTCTGTTTTCAGGAGCCCTTCCTAGGCCAGGTTCTGGACTTGGCCTCCCCACCCTTCATGAATCAGTGCCCTCTGACCACCACCACTGCCCTCTAAAACTGTTACAGAAATAACATCTAGGGCCAACTCTGTGACCTAGTGGTTAACAGAGCCCACATGGCTTGAAAACACACTGAACGCATGTGTGCAGGCGCCCAAATCCCAAGAGGATCGAGAAATGGAGGAGGGACTGTCCCGTGACCACACCCTGTGGGAGAGTGCTTTTTCCCTCCCCCTCTCATGAGTGCACATGCCCTCTGACAAATACAAAAGAAAGAAAAAGAAAACAAAACAAAACTCACATACTCCGAAAACTCGCAGTGAAAAGCAAAGTACCCCACCTCACTTTTCCTCACTTGGGTTCCACCTTCTAGATACATCTATTTATGTCTGCTAGATTTCGATTGTTCTGGAGGTTTCCCTCTATGCCATTAACTAATACAAGGGCTTTGAAAAGTTCATAGAAAAATTGAATTAAAGTATGAATTTATTTTGATCCAATTTTTTTTTTAAATCCATACATAGGTTTTTCATAATGTCCATTTCCATAAACTTTTAAAAGACTTCCTGGGACCAGCAGATAGTGTAATGGCTACGTTGCTGGACTCCCAAGTAGTTGACTGTGGTTTGAGTCCTGGACCTGGTGGCTTAAACTCACGCTGTGCCCAAGATCCTGAAAGGAGAATGGAGGAGAAGGGATTGTGGCGTGGCCATCCCCCCTGGGGGGGGGGGGTGATTTCTTGCTTTCTGTCACTCTGTCTCTCTCTGTCTTTTTGGTGAGCGCATGTGCCCTACAGCAAAAACCTCTCCAAAAAAAAAAAAAAAAGACTTCCTATATGCTTATACTTCAATATTTTTCTTTACTAATTTAAGGCATTATCTATGGTAAGAATTTAGCTTTACTCACACTAGCCCTCCTGCTCTTCTTAATTCCAATCTTTGATAGTCATTGTTAAGGTCCTTCTAATGGTTTTCTTTCATACTTCCGAGTTATTTAATTCAGTCTCTTTTCCATGAACTTTTGTCCATATCTCTTTCTCTTTCACACAAAGTGAAAATCGCTATCCTTGTCCTTCCTACCACCTTTCCTTGATTTTATCATTATTAGGACCAGAAATAGTAATACTGATTTACTTTAGATAAATCTTTAGGAGGGTGCTTATGGGGTTTGTGGTGGGAAAGAGTGGCTAAAATTCTTCCAACCACCTCTGTTCTGTGGCACAGACATTGCTTACATATGCAAGTGCTGCTTTGATTAATAAATGCTTTATTTCAGCCATAAATAGGTAATGAAACTTAAAATAGCAGTTAGCATAAATAAAAGCATAAAAAAAATCTAGTTCCTTGGAATAAATTAAATAAAAAAAATGCTTGAGGTCTCAAGACCAAAACCTGGAGAGAAAGAAAACCAAAAAACTTAAAGTATACCATATTCATGAATCAAAAAACTCCAATTTGGAAAGATATCAGTTCTTCCCCAATTGACATATAGAGCTGACAAAATCCTATCAAAATTCCAACGAGTTTTTATTTTGGTAAAATTGAAGATGATTCTAAAATTCACATAGAAATGCAAAGAGTCAAGATAATATTATTGAAAAAGGACAGGACCAGCAGTTGGCGTAATGGCTATGTTGCTGGATTCCCATTAGTTGACTGCAGTTCGAGTCCCAGACCCGGTGGCTTAAACTCAGGCTGGGTGTGTGTGCATGCGTGCCCAAGATCCCAAGAGAAGAATGGAGGAGAAGGGACCATGGCATGGTCCTGGGGGGTGATTTCTTGCTTTCTGTCTCTCTGTCTCTCTCTGTCTTTCTGGCGAGTGCACATGCCCTATAACAAAAACCTCTAAATGAGAAAAGAAAGGAGAAAAGAAAAGAAAAGAGAAGAAAAAAAGAAAAGAAAAAGGACCAAGGGGGAGGGTTTGGTCTATAAGATATCAAAACTTACTATAAACTACAGAAATGGAGACTGTGGCTCTGGCATACAAATGAACCAGTGAACTGTATAATGAGCTCAGAAACAGCTCCCATGATATAGAAATACTTGATATATGGAGAAGGAAGAACTGCAAAGCAGTGCGGAAACAGTGGTCTTAATTAAAAGTTAAAGAAGGGGCCAGGTGGTGGCATAATTGCAATGCATCTGAGCCCATGGGAAAGTTGTCCCCCATCCCGAGACCTTCCTGAGCAAGCCAGGGCTGTGCCCATGCCCATGGTCCAGGCCTGAGACTGAGGGCAGAGCACAGCATAAAGACCCTACTGGGGTGCCTGTCTCTGAATCTCTCTCTTGCTCATGAATGAATGAATGAGTGAATAAATGTAAAATTACTGGAGTAACTGGTAATTTACATAAACACAAAGAAACGCCACCTTACACTATACATCAAAATCAGTTTTGATGGATTACAACATGAAAGAAAAAACAATGAAACTTTCAGAATATAGCTAAGAGAATATCTTTTGTCTGATGTTTTTCTTTAAAAAATTTTTTTTAGGGACCAGCAGTTACTGTAATAGTTATGTCACTGGACTCCCATGTAGTCGACTGTGGTTCACGTCCCGGACCCGGTGGCTTAAAACTCACACCGGGCGCATGTACGTGCGTGCCCAAGATCCCTAGGGGAGATTGGAGGAGAAGGGATTGCGGCGTGGCCATCCCCCCTGGGGGGTGATTTCTCGCTTTCTGTCTCTCTGTCTCTGTCTTTCTGGTGAGCGCACGCACCCTATACCAAAAACCTCTCAAAATTTTTTTTTTTATATATTCAATCATGGTAAAACTAAGAATTTCTGTTAATCAAAGATACCACAAAGACAGTAAAAGGATCGGAGTGGGAAAAGATATTTGCCATATATATGGTTACAGAAGAGTTTCGATCCAAAATTAGGAAATTGCAAATCAGGAAAACAGACAACCCAATAGAAAATGTGCAAGAGATTTAAACAGATACTTCCTAAAAGAGTCAACTGGCCATACGGTCAATAAACACATGGTAAACTTTTTAACTTCATTGGTCTTTGGAAAATACAAAATTTAAAAAGCACAATGAAATGCTACTATAGAGAAAAGTCTGACAACGCCAAGTGTTGTCCAGGAGAGTTGACAACATGGGAACCCAGGTCCCTCTGACCCCGAAGTCTGTGCTCTTAACCTGAAAGATCCCAGTGGGCTAGTGCTCACGTGGTGTCCATTCTGCCAGTAACAGAAACCCCTTGGACAGACCCAGAGTCTGACTAGAGGTCCCCACTAGCTGCACGGTTCGCTTACCTTGGTAGGGAAATAACGGCTGAATTTGAACTTCTTCAGGGTCAGGGTCATGGAGTATGTCCCAAAGAAAAGGATGAAGGACATCAGTGCCAGGTCGGGGATGAACTGGCAGGAATTCCCCAGCAGGCGCCCACCATAGCTCAGACACTCCTTCTTGCTCAGCAGGGACCAGTCCAGCGCTGTGAGGTTAAGGGGGTTGTACTTGGAGACCAAGCACACAAGAGAAAGGGTCAGGGCTTTCCTGGCAGGTCAGCTGTGTCCTTCCCTCTGCAGTCCCAGGCAGCCCACATGCCCTCCAGCCCTCAGGAACCCCGGCCCTCCTGGCATGACGGTGCCCTCAGCAACAAAGTGATGTTCCTGGGGACAGGCTGTTTCAAAGAATGACAGGCGACTCCCTGGGAAAATCAAGAACTGACACTGTCTTTCATTGCATTGTAGGGTGCATGGCTCAGCTAGCAAGGGGGACAGTGCCAGTGGCATGGCCTCTCCTCAGTAGGCCTGACCTGTCCAGGTCAGTCAACCAGAGGTCTTGCTGCCACCTCCTGCCTACAGTGTGGCAGTGTCCCCTTTCTCCTGCCACGCCCTTCTGCACTCCACACCCTCGTCAGTCTCTTGCATCACGTCAGCCACTTCCCCCCTTGGTGTCCCCAGTGTCTAAAATCCAGGGTGTGCAAAATGAGGGGACAAGAATCAGGTGTGAGAAAGGGAGCATAATTCATGTTAAAATATAGTATATTTAAAAAATGTAACGTGTAAATGTTTAGGAGTAACTACGTGATGAAGCTTAACTACGTGACACAGATGCTTACAACGATACTGTGCTTGTATTAAAAGAGGAGTGGCAGTTTGTTAGACTGTCCCCGGTGAATTATACCTCCCTGTGTCTACACTCCAACAACGTGACGGCATGGGCACGTTCCTTTAAGGAGGAAGTCCATTTTCCACCCTAATGTGTGTGGACTGGCCCTGACCTGCTTAGACAGAGTGGGGACTATAATGTGTGTATAAGTGACTCTGAGCAGGTCCTGCAGCCTAGACCTCAAGGGGCCTTGCAGCTTCTGCTCTCCTCCTCTTGGAAAGCTGAGTCCACCACACTGTGAGAAAGCTCAAGATACCATTATTGGGAAAGGCAGACCAGACTGGGGGCCCCGAGGACTGAGTGCAAAAGAAAGGTTAGATTCATGGGGGGGGCACTAATTAATTTTCTGGGGTTGGGGAAGAGCAAGGAAGCAAGCAGAGATGAAGGGAGACTTTGTTTCAGTTTCGTTTGTATGTGTGAAGAGACTGAGAGCCCTCCCAGCTGTTCTAAGCCCAGCCCCCAGCAGACTGGCCAGCGGAATACAGTTGCACGACAGGGTCTAGGTGAGACCAGCAGAACAGCCAGCCAACCTGCAAATCATGGAATTACTGTTGCTGCCTTAATCCACCAAGTTTGAGGATTGTTTGTTATGCAGCAATTGACAACTGATACAAGCAAGAGGTCAGAAACTATTCTTCACCGTGTGCAACTATCCCACATGAAGGACTGCCCTGCATTCTAGGCCCTCATCTACTGAATGCTGGCCACATCCTTCAATCACTGAAGCAATTGGAAATTCCCCCTCAGCATAGCATTCCTCCACGGCCCCACTGGTCTGGCCCCATATCTCTTTCCTAGCTTGTCTTTTCTGATTTCCCTGATCAATCCCCCACCTTCACCCCATCTTAGCGGTACTAGTCTACTCCCATCCTCCCCACAGCCTTTTGTGCTTTTCCCCTGTCTTTGCTGTCCCTTTGGCTTGGAATGTGCGTCTATGAAATGAACTTTTTCCCAGCCTTGAAGACCAGATTGCATTCTACTTTTCTCTCTGAGGCTTTCTCAGACCTCTCACTAGCTAATGTCCTTTCCCGTCTCCATGGTCAGAAGTCCCCCTTTGGCCAATATCTGACCCCTGGCATGCTCTGTCTGTGTACCCCTAACTTTTCAGGTCCATCTCCACAAGCTTAGTAACAAGTTGGAGCCCAGGAGCCACACTGGTTTTTCTTGGATGGCTTTTAGCCCTCGGACTACACAGCACCTTGCACATATCGGTGTTCAGAAATAGGCATCATTTTTCCTCCCTCGAAATCTGGTATTTGGGGAGTCATAGGTTAAATCACTAGCGGGGCTGTGTGTAGGCTGAGCTGTCCGCTGCCCATGCGGGGTAACCTATGAGGCCATCTCAGGAGACCGATGGCCCACACGTCTCTCCCACGGCCTACAGGGTGCTACCCCTCATCTGGATTTGAACTCCCACCTCAGAAGCACTTAGGCTGAGAGGCTGGCTCCTGAAGGCCACTGCTCGTCATTATTGGGAAAGGCAGACCAGACTTGGGGGCCCCGGGGATTGAGTGCAGAAGAGAGATCAGATTCATTGGGGGGCACTAATAAACTTTCTGGGGTTGGGAGGGGCACTGCTGGGTGGGATGTGGGGGTCCTAGGTAGAACAACAAGGAAGCGGCAGAAGATGGAGACTGAGTTCACAGTTTCGTTAGTACAGCCCTGTCCGCCACTCCTCACCTCTCCACGCCCCCTCTGTGTGTGTGGTAGTGATGAACGTGGAGCTAAGAGAAGGAGGCATGTTTTCAAAGGGGATCTTACGGTGTATCCTTAAAATGAAAGTTTGTGTGTACAAAGCGCTGCAGGTGGCCCCGTGGGGCTGGGCTTGACCTCACGAGTCTGGGCTGGTGTCAGTTTCCCAGAGCTTCTCTCACTGCAACAGCCTTGAGTGTGTGACAGAAGAGGAAGGGACTTACCAGAGAAGCGTTGGTGTTCGGTGCCAGCGGGGCTGAAGCATTGAACACGGTTGTATTCACTGCAGATGAACATACGGTGTGGAGAAGGGTCAGCAGCTGCAGGGTGGGGGTGAGCACAACCCGCCGGGCTCCCACCCTCTGCTCCTCTCCTCCAGTTCCTTAGAGCCAAGGGCTGGCTCCATTGTGAGGGCACCTCAGCTCCCAGGGCCCCCTTCGCCTTCCTCACTTTGCCCCAGTGAGGGAAGGGTTGGCTGGACAGAGTTCTGACAGGTCAGCTGGGCTAGGCTGGGCTGGCTCCTACCTGCCTGTGATCACGGATTTTATTTTAATTTTTTAAAAATTAAAGTTTTTTTTCTTTCTTTTCTTTTTTTTAGAGAGATTTTTGCTATAGGACACATGTGCTTGCTGGAGAGACAGAGAGACACAGAGACAGAGAGAAAGAAAGCACCCTTTAGGGGAGATGGCCACGCTGCAGTCCTTTTTCTTCCATTCTCTTCTTGGTATCTTGGGCACACACGCACATGCGCCCGACGTGAGGTTTAAGTAACGGGGTCTGGGCCTCAAAATGCAGTCAACTACATGGGAGTCCAGAGACATAACCATTATTCCATCTGCTGGTCCCGCCAAATTTTTTAATTTTTAAAGTTTTGCTATAGGGTTCCTGTGCTTGCCAGAAAGAGACAGAGAGTGAGATAGAGGGAAAATGAGAAAGCACCTCCCAGGGGGTGTGGCTACACCACAATCGCTTCTCCTCCACTCTCCTCTCAGGATTTTGGGCATGCACGCACATACGGCAAGTGTGTTTTTCAAGTTGCCGGGTCTGGGACATGAACCACACGGTTGGGATCCAGCCGCATTCACCACCATACCACTGGCAGGCCCTGAACACTGATTTTTAAAAATAGAAGCAAGGACTCTGATGTGAAAACAAAGTGCTGAGACAAACTAGTGGGTCATGTGCCTCGTGAACCCTCCTAGCTGCTGGACCCACTTCCGTGCTTTTAGACTTGAAAAACATTTTCAAAGAACTTGCTCTGCGCCATGCACTCTGCCAAGCCCTTACACGTATTCACTCGTCAAGTTCCCAAATCCCATGAGGTAACCGAGGCCCAGAGAGGTTAAGTAACCTGCCTGTTATCCAAGGTCACAAAGCCTGTCCTTGGAGTGGTGATCCCAACCTGGGCAGGCCCCGAGTTCTCCACAGTGAGCCTCCCCACCCTGCCCCCCAGAGCAGAGACTTCCTCTCCCACTCCTCTCCTCTCCTCTCCTCTCTCTGTAGATGCTTTCTCTAGGTCAGCTAGGCCTGTAAGACGTGCTGGCTTTGATATTATCTTCTCTCATCGGCCCTTGGGTATAAACTGAGGAAGTTAAACCCAGGTCCAGGACCTAAGGAGAAGCAGGAACCCAAAGGTGCTGCCTTGGCTGTTCACCCCATCCCTACCAGACGCTGTCCTTCCCTGACCTCAGAGTCCCTAACTGTAAGTGGAACACTGAGGATGTCTTCAGGGGCCATGAGGAGAGCTGACATAAACCGTGCCCGCCTCCTCTCGTTTCTGTGTGGATCCTGCCCTCCCCTTCTACTCGCTCTCCTCCCAGCTCCTCACTCATGGCTCCCCCCAGGATGCATTTGTTGACAGGCTTTGGAGGACCGCCGCTTCCCTTGCTCTTCCTCCTGAACTGCATGGGTGGAGGAGAAGGCCAGGCTCTCCTCACCTGCCTCCAGATGAAGGCAGACCAGCAGGTCCCCTGCAGCAGAGCTGGGGAGAGAGGGAGGGGCGACGTGGCCCACCTGCCAGGTGGCTGGCATTAGGTCTGCAGTGCATCGCAGGCCCCGTTTGGCTCCTGCTGGCTGTCTACTGTTGGTTAGAAACCCAGAGAGAAGAGGTTAAGCTTGAGGCTTCCCACCCTCCAACAAGCTGTCCACGGGACTGGATGTGATCCCAGGGCCCTGCTCGTTTGCTCACTTCCGGGGCGGCTGGCGCTGAGTGGAGAAGGAATTTCATCTTGACGTCAGGCAGAATAGTCTCAGCTCTACAAACCCAGAGGTGTGTTAGGACTAATCTGAAGAAAACTTCCCTTCTTGGAAATGGGGGTGATCATTGCTTTTCCTCACATCACTGACCACGAGAACACGATGCACAGTTAGCGACGGAGACAGAGAAGCTGGACGAGAAGGCTGACTCGGGGCTGCCCGCTCACACGCTAGAGAACTCCAGGCTAAGGCCTGGGCCTGGGGAGCTCAGACTCATCCCCCTCCCGAATGGTCCCAGATCAGACTTCCCTGTCTTCTGCTTAGGCCTTAAACTTATCAATTTTTTTTTTTGGGGGGGGGGGGGAGTTGCTATAGGGCGCGTGCGTTTGCCAGGAAGACAGAGACAGAGAGACAGAAAGCGAGAAATCACCCCCCAGGGGGGATGGCCACACCGCAATCCCTTCTCCTCCATTCTCCTCTCGGGATCTTGGACACACACGCACACGCGCCCAGCATGAGTTTAAGCCACCGAGTCCAGGACTCAAACCACAGTCGACTACATGGGAGTCCAGCGACATAGCCATTACGCCAACTACTGGTCCCTTTATCAATTATTTTTATGTCAAGAACTTTGTAGAGTCTATATAAAAGTCGCTTGAGATGAAGATGGAAGAAATATAACATGGGACGTTCCAAAAAGGGTCCACGTAGCAAATATTTTAAAATTCCAGTGTCTACAAAGTGGTACTCACTTGGAATTGCAAGCAGCCAAGTCAGTGTGTGCAGCATCCATAAACAGAATACAAATCAGTTACAATGGAAACGAAGTGAAATCGAAAGAGAAGTCTCCAAACAAGCTTCTATGATGAAGAGTGACAGAGAGTGATAGAGTGCCATGGTCAGACTGGGCATCACCGTCAAACGAGGATGTGGAACAATCAGTAAGCAGGCGGCCGTGGACTGGGAAAGAAACCCTCACAGTAGTTCCCCTTCCTCAGTATCCCAAATGTCTAGAACGTTTCCTTCCACATTGTTCTAATCAAAACTACCTTGTTCTGGCCCGGCCATGGTGGCACAAATGTTAGGGTGCTGCTACACAAGACGGGGAGTACACGGGAGGACTGGGTTCTTGGACCAGCCAGAATAGGCAGGACATGGCAGTGTGTGTCTGTGATCCTGGCTGACTGGGAGGCTGGGGAAGGTCACAGCACATGAGACCAACAAAAATTTATAACCCTCTTGCTCTCCCTCTCTCTTTCATAAAACGCAAGAACCAACAAGAACAAACAACAAAAATGATTTCTTTCTGGTTTTGATTCTTTTCTGGTTTCGAAAACCTAATCTAACTGGGGCCAGTGGGTGATAATATTGGGCTGTTAGAAAAGTCAGGCTGCATTTTTACATAGACAAAATACGTCATGACTTTTCTGACAGCCCAAGAGCTCAGTATTATGAACTGACAGTTTAACAGAGCAGTGATCCTCAAGCTTGAGCGTGTATCAGAATCATCTGGAAGGTTTGTTAATAGGCAGCTGCTTAGAGCTTACGGCAGAGTTTCTGATTCGGCAGGTCTGGATTGGGGCCCAAGAATAGGGGGCCCCTCATTTTTATTTATTTATTTTTTAGAGAGATTTTTTGCTATAGGGCATGTGTGATTGCCAAGACAGAGAGACAGAGAGACAGAGAGACAGAAAGTGAGGGATCACTCCCCCGGGGGGGGGGGGGGGGGTTTGGCCATGCTGTAATCCCTTCTTCTCCATTCTCCTCTCAGGATTTTGCACCTGCACGCACACATGCCCGGTGTGTTTTAAGCCATTGGGTCTGGGACTTGAACCATGGTCGACTATGTTGGAATCCAGCGATGTAACTATCACGCCATCTGCTGGGTCCCCAAGAATAGCATTTCTAACAAGTTCCCAGATGGTGCTGATGCTGTTGGTCTGAGGATCACAGTGGAAGACCCATGTCAAATCACAACCAAAACGAAGAGGTGACAGTGAGTACCTGGACAAGGCCAGAGAAGAAGGCATTTGGAGACAGGTGGTTTCATTAGCTCCTCAACTCCTACCTTATATGCTCCTATATCCCTGTTCCTAGGGCAGCCCTAGGTTTGGTTTCTCTGGTGAATACACAGTTCTCAGAATAGCCCAAACTCTTCTTATGACCCCAGAATTTGGACTATTTGTAAAAGAAGTCAAGAATGTATACTTTTAAAAGTTATGTTTGTGGTAAATGAATCCACTGAAATGAACCCACAGCCTGGAGGGCACAAGCAGCAATTGTGGGTGTCTTGATGGGGCTTGGCCCAGATGTAGGACTCAGTCTGGGCCAGAATGAACAGGGCCTGTGGGTAGGACCTCCTCAACTATCTGAGTAAGCAGTGACCTGGCTCAGGACAAAGGGTAGCTTCACCTACCAGTGATTTAAATGGAATGACTCAACATTAATGATAGAAAAAAATGAAAGACAAAAACATCTAGACTTCACGAAATCATTGCGATGACAGAGGGAGAGGGCATATAATCAACACTTAATTCCTCGAAGGCACAAAGCTCTCACAAAGCCTACAGTAAGACACACGATAATTGTGCAGCAAGTATTTTTGATCAACTTACAATCGATTTTTTATCCATAATCATATATTAAGGGGCTGAACAACCCAGTCCAATTTCCTCCAACCTCATCTGGGGATAAATTTGAAAACCCCAAAATAATCCTATGAAACCAGCAGGCCAGCACTGATATCCCTCTGTTCCAGTCAGGGAAACAGGTTCAGTGTAACCTTGGGTGGCCTCTGGACCTCAGTTTGCTCTCTCTGAGTCCAGCTGGTGGTGCTTGGAGATGTGAAAAGGGATCTACTTCTGCTCTGTAGCATCCTGTGTACTCCAGGCACATCTCACTATTGGCTTTTAGAGTTTAGACTATAGGAAGCCCAAGCTTTAGACAGTTTTTGACCACAAAGTACCTCCACAGGAATGGTACTGAATGTTTTCAGGTCGACCAGTTGGTTGATTTAGCCTCCCACCCAGTTTGGGGATTCTTTTTACAATATTTTTGGCAGATGGATATCCAGAAAGTATCCAAGTTACTTGATACCAATCAAGGGGCCCAACTTTTTGCATGGCAATAACTTTCACCCTCTGAAGTTCTTCCCTTAATTCAGCCAGCATCTAGCTCCCTGGAGCTTCCATTCATCACTTCTGTAGTTACAGAGGATGAATGAAGCCCTGTGACATGGCGGTCCTCTCATGCCTCTTGTAACACTAAAAGGCTGAATAGCCCCAGGTTCTCCAACTGTCCTTCGAATGGTGAGGTTGGCTGGCCTCCATTCTGGAAGTTTTTCTGTTGGAGGGGATGTTCAACCCTCTGCTTGGTCTCACCTCACAAGATGTGTGCCCACACTGGCAGCTGTGTGTTGGGAAATTCATAGTACCATGCACTGGTGGAACTTGGAGAGACTTTAGGCACCATTTGGTCTACCTCTGGCCTGGAGCAAGAACCCCTGACAGGTGTGGCACCCACATCACCCCACACTGAGGCAAAGCATGCATTTGTCCCTCCTAGGGCATCCCCGCATCCTCCTGACTATAACCCTGGGGATTAGTACAGTGACTCTCTTAGAGCTCTATTTCCCTCGGTTTCCTCCCTAAAACTAGATTCAAGACCCCCTATTCTCTCCCTTGAAACAGCGAGCCTTTGGATGAGTAACCCCCCCACCCCAGGAAGACTCTCTCTCTGGCATTTGAGTAGAGAGCTGTGGTTGTGAAGGAAATGGGTACGGACTGGCCAGGATACATCTGGGGTTACCGGTCACCTGTGTCAGGGGCGACGCACTCGCATCTGTAGGTGGTGATGGAGTCGGGTTTGAAGTCCATGTTGATGGGGTAGTACTTGAAGGCACCGATCATCTTCTTGATGGCGTCATAGATGAAGATGAAGCTGATGAGGGTGGAGAAGCCCTCCTCGGTGAAGCGGGTGATATACTTGATGATAAAGCTGGCGTCTGTGGCCACCAGGATAAGGCACTGGATGGCTGAGTGTAGGCCAATCCAGAGGCGGAACTCCATGTAGTCCAGGCCATTGCCTCTGGAAGGCAGAGAGAAGGCGAGGGGCCTCCAGCCCAGGGCTCCTGGCAGTGTTCGACTCCCACACCCACCCTGGGAACTCTGCTGCACAGGTGTCCTCACAGGGACTGTAACAGGGCTGGGCACAGGGATAATTCCTGGGTGGGGTTGTCTGATTTTTGAGGATTCTGGGAAAGGATTTCACGGGATGGCAGGAAGGAGCCAAGACATCTCAGTGCTTCCAGAGTTAGTAACAGACACCCCGAATCAGTGAGAAACAGGAATTGCAGAATAGCAGGGTTAGAGCAGGCTCAGACATGGTCTAGTCTAAACCCTGGCTTAGAAGAGGCAAGTGAACCTGGACAGGTGTCACTTGCTGTCTGGATCTGCGTGGAACCTCCGACCTCCAGCCCAAGACTCGTCATCCCCTGTGCTGATGTTCAAGTCACGACGGCTCACGAGCAGAGCGGTGTGACCTGTCTCCACTGGTCTCACCTAGATTTCTGCCCACGTGCACCTGAGATGGCTGACTGGCAGGCAGCTGGCAGGAGCCAGGAGGGACTGCGTGGCAGCCCTTCCTGTCAGTGAAAGATGGCTTTGGCACCTCCTCACCCCTGCTTCCTTTCTGGGCCTGGTCCCCTACCCTGGCCTGAGCATACTACCCTAAGTGTGAGAGCAGGCATTGAGGCCAGCAGGGGTACCTACTTGCTGAAGTCGAAGAGGAGCTTCTCGAAGATGAGGATGGGCCCCGTGCTGCTGAGGATGATGAGGGGCTGTCCCGAGAAGAGGCAGAACAAGGAGCCAGCCATGGCAGTGCCCAGGAAGCTCTCCATCACTCCCTGGGGGCATGAGGAGGGAGAGGCTTAGCGGAGGCAAGAGGAGGGGCCTCTCCACATGGGCTGCAGCCCAGCTGTCTCTGCTAGGGCCAGGCCATGGTGTTCGCCCTTTGTTCAGGGCCCTCTCCTCCCCAAACTCTGTCCCACATCTCCTAGTTCACCACTTGCCACCATGGCCAGTGTTAACTTTAATTCCATTTGGATAAAGGTCCCATGCGACTTCTTTTGGCAGGGACACAAACAGTAAATGTGAGTGTCCCTAGGTCCAATCTACTCCTACAAGATAGCTCATACATCCATCTAATGAATCAGTCCTTCAAACAGCCAGTGCTTTTAAAGGTCAGATCTTTCATTCACTCATTCATTCACAATTCATTAAGTGCCTGCTATGCGCCAGGCCTTGTGCCTGTACTGGGATACACTGGAGAACAAGATAACACACCTTCATCCTGTTGGGAGATACAGACAAGAAACCAGGCAATTTCCACACAGTAGGGTTTCTCAACCTCAGCACTGTTGACATGTTGGCATAGATAATCCGTTGTTGTGGGGTCTGTTCTGAGTATTATAGAATGTTTAGCAGCAGCCCTGGCCTTTATCCACTAGATGCCAGTAACAACCTCCCTTCCGGTTATAACAACCAGAACCATCTCTAGATATTGCCAACTGTCTGCAGGAGTCAGAACTGACCCTGGTTGAGAGCCACTGCCAAGGAGTGCGATGAGCCAGGCTAGGTTCAGGGTGCCACAGAAGCTCACAGTGGGAGTGATGGGGTCAGGAGGGCTCCTTAGAAGTGAATACTGGAAGCTGAGACCCCTCCAAATGAGCAGGGGTGGATAGGTGACAGATTAAGGTGGAGTGACAATAAAGAAAGTCCTAAGAAGAGGGAACAGAGATTATAAGAGCTGGAGCTGAAAAGGACTGTGTCTTTGAGCAACTGAAAGATGACTGGAATTGATAGGGAACAGGGTGTAGACTGAGCAGGGTGCTGAGAAAGAGAAGGCAGGGAGATAAGGCTTGAGAGGCAGGTAGGACCATGCCAGGAAGCTGGGCTTGCTGAATCAAGGGCGAGGCTGACAGGTGTGGGCAGCTCGTGAGCCATGGTGGCATTTGTTATGCTGGGGAAGGCCAGGAACAGCAGACTGGGAGGGAAGAGCATGAACGAGATGTTGGAAGATCCTGGGTATCAACCACATAGACACGCCCAGGAGGCCACTGGATCTTAGACCTGAGCTCGGGAGAGGCATGGGCTGACGAGAGGCTTTTGTCTCTATTTTTCTGTAACACTGGGTCTTCTCCTTGCGGCTCTTAGCTTTCCAATGGTTCTATCCTGAAGGCCTCCATTGGAGAAGGTTCTTGCCTGGGGGATGGACAGTCTTTGCAGAGCTCTTTTCCCAGGGAGGCCTATGTTGTCATGGTAACAAGTTACCATCCTTCTAAAAATGTCTTAATGCCAAGCTTAAGAATTCAAGGTTGGTTAAAAAAGTGTGGGGGAAAAGGCCACAATTAGCAACTCAATTAATTGTGCCATGAAGTTCATTCAGGCATCAGTGGGAAAAGTACCAAGTAAGAAAGTAGGTGATACTCCTTACAAGCTTGACTTATTTAAATCATCCTTAAATGTGCTCTTTAGTAACACGATTTACCTTGACTTCTTCTAATACTGCTGGATTATTACTTTTTCCCCCTAAAAAGTTAAGGATTACAAAAAGCAGTGGCTTTAACCTGGATGGGAGATGAAACCTTGGCACTGGGCTTTCACGAGGAAGCTCCTCACTGCCCCCAGACGGCGGCAGAGTTTACTGAAGTCTGCACTCACGAGGGCTCACACATACCTGATAGTTGTCGGTGGCATCCCCCAGAAGCCCACCAAAGGTGATCGCGTTGGTGATACAGCCGAGGTAGATGAATAGGATGGCAGAGATGGACTGGATGTGGAAGCCATCACAGAAGTCACTTAGGAACCAGGGCAGCTTCCTCTTGATATCCAGACACAGTCCACCGAAGAACCTGCTCGAGACAGGCCCAGGAGCTGCTTTCTCCCGCAAACACCTCTGCGGGGGCAGGCTATTCCCTGGGGTCTAGGAGTCTGGGGGAAGGAAGGGAGACTGGCCAGGGAAAGATAGGGACAAGGGCCTTTGCACCAGAACATTTGGGACCAGAGACGAATTCTTGGAGGACTTAAAGTTCCTGTTGGGTATTCAACTCGAGGAGACTGAGACATTCCAGGTTACAACACAGATCCATCAAGGGGAGACCCAAACTCTCCCACCTGGTTTCTTTGTTCTCTAGAACAACCCAGTGGGGAATTTCAGTCTGAATAATTTTAGTGTTTATGGGGATGTTGTTCCCTATAGCTCCTTGCACAGTCCCTGGCGTGAGCAGGGGTTCCTGGCCTCATACTACTGCTATTTTGGGCTGGGTAAACCTCTGCCGTGGGTGACTGTCCTGTGCACCGGGGGACATGTAGC
The DNA here is from genome assembly GCA_026018925.1 of Tupaia tana. Lineage (NCBI taxonomy): Eukaryota > Metazoa > Chordata > Mammalia > Scandentia > Tupaiidae > Tupaia > Tupaia tana. The sequence goes on along the minus strand of JAKSZU010000003.1, from coordinate 161,369,628 downwards.
TGCATCCTTAGCTCCCACCTAGTAGCACCTCCCCTCCATGGCGACAAACAAAAATGTCTCTGGATACTACCAAACCCACTGGCCTGGGGGATGGAGGAGTGGGGAAAGGGAAGGAGAGGCCAAGTTGCTTCCAGTTGAGAACTACAGGAGGGAGCCCTGGGCAGGTAAAACATGGCTTCATCCTCAAAGTCATGATTTATATGTAGCTTTGAAAGGCCAGGTCCTTTCCTAAGTCAAGTTCAACCAGAATTACTCCAAGAGCTGGTAAAGAAACCCAGACCAGGACAAGGTTCTCTTGTTTTCATAAAAGAAAAGGTTTAAATAGGTCCAGTCAATGCTGTGGTGGTTGAGGCAGCAGATCCCACATGGTGGACTGCACAGTTTGAGTCCTGGACCTGGTAGCTTGAGAAACACACCGTGGTGTGTGTGTGTGTGTGTGTGTGTGTGTTCATGCCCAAAATCCTGAAAGAAGGGAGAAATAGAGGAGAAGGGACCATCCCCCGTGGTGGTGCTTTCTCACTTTCCCTCTCTGTGTGTCTCTCTCAAGTGAGCACACATACCCTCTGACAAATTTGAAAAAGAAGGAAAGAAAAGGTACGAATAGGTAACATTGTTTTCTTTTTCTTTCCTCTTTTCTTAAAGGCTGTGCTATGGGTTGAATTGTGTCACCCAAAAATGTATATTAAAGTCCTGACCCTTAATGCCTATGAATATGACCTCATCTGGAAATACAGTCTTTACAGATACAATCAATTTAAGATGAAATGAGGGTAGGCCCTAATCCAAGAAAACAAGTGTCCTTATAAGAAGAGGAAAATACTAGGTGAAGACAGAGTCATGCAGGGGAAGGAGACAGAGGCAGAGATGAGTGAGGCAGCTGCAAGTGGAGAGGCACCGAGGGTCGTCGCCAACCTCAGAAGGCAAGAGGAGGCAGGGAAGGTCCTATCCAGTCTGAGAGGGGCCGAGCTCGGCCAGCTCCTTGACTGGAGCTCCTGGCCTCCAGAACTGTGTGAGAATTACTTTCTGCAATTTTCGGCCACCCAGTTTTCTTCGATATGGCAGCCCCAGGAAAGAAACGCAGGTAGCAATGGATGTCTGGAGAAAAGTTTTCCACTCCTGATTGGGTCTTGGGTTCCCTGCCCCTATGTAACACTTCTTATTTTTCTGTTTTTTTTTTTTTTTTCTTTTTAGGTTTTTGCCATAGGGTGTGTGTATTTGCCAAAGAGAGAGACAGAGAGAGGGAAAGTGAGAAACTATCCCCCAGAGGGGATGGCCATGATGCTATCCCTTCTCCTCCATTCTCCTCTTGGGATTTTGGGCACACACACACACACACACACACACACACACACACACGAGCCCAGTGTGATTTTCAAGTTGCTGGGTCTGGGTTTGAACCACGATCAGACATGTGCGAGTCCGGTGCCTTAACTATTACACCAGCTGCTGGGCCCATAGGCAACATTTTTGTGAGATCCAGAGGAACACTGATGATGAGGAGGAAAAGAATAGACCGCATGGCATCGAGTGAGTGATACGTGCAGTGGCAGGGAAGGTCCCTAAAGGGTGGGAGAGAAGGAGAGAAGTCTACAGGACAGCAGGGTCTCTGTCAGGCCTGGGGCAGGCACCTTCCTGTCCAGATAAGCTCTTCTCCGATCTCGTGCACAGCTGGCATCTCCCCATCATCTCCACTGCTGGCTCCTCCAGCTCCACCACCGCCAGCTCCTCCACCGCCACTGCTGCCTCCTCCTGCTGCTCCTCCTCCTCCTCCCACAGAGCCGTTCATCTGGCCCAGCTCGGCCAGGGAAAACACAGATTTCCTAGAAGGGAAGAGGCTGGGGAGAGTGGAGCCACCAATCCTGGGAAGGGCCCCGCCCCTCCAGGACTACTCCAGAGCACCCTTCACCTCTCCAACCAAAATGATAGAATATCTTAAAAGAGAGAAAAATGCGCTAACAATACCCATACTCAAGTCATCCAGATTTTATAAATATTCATTCAGCCATATTTACTTCCAACTTTTGTTTAAGAGAAATAGCATGATACCAACAGAGTAGAAGCCCTCTTGGTCCCTCCACCTGTCTCCCTGCCCTTTACTCACACACACCTCTTGTCAGCAGAGGGCACTTTCTTGGGGGGTTCAATTCGGATATTTGGGTCCCATTCTCCAGGGGGAAGGACGATGACCTCATCCAGAAACTCATCAATTCCTGCGATAAGATCTTCCCGGTTTCGGGCTTTATAGGCCACGTCGCTGAAGAGCTGGTAAGGAAAAGGAAGGAGAAGAGAAAGACCAGCGCTCTCTCTCTGACACCCCCTGCTCATCCACCTCCCGGGAGCACATCACATCGAAGAAACCACTTTGAACCACTGCTCCTGCTGCCACCTCACTGTGGATACGACACCATAGCATGGCGGGTAAAGCACGGCACAATGGGGAAGAGCCAGCACTGAGGGAAGGTCATCTGTCTTGGGTCTGAAGGCCAGGTCTCCCTTCTTGCTGCAGGATGTTGGCTGAGTTATTTAACCTTTCTGGTTTCAGTTTTCCAAAGAGTAAGCTTTCTGCTGGCGGAAAGCCTCTGTAGAGCCCAGTCCAAGAAGCTCAGATATTTCAGACTAGCTCATTACTTCTTAGCCCTTCATCCTTGGAAGGTCGGGCTGCACCATTTAACTGTCTCTACAGTACATTTTCTGATGCACAGAGTCAACTAGGTGGTGCTGGATTTAAGGTCCTCGAGGCTCTCCATCACTGGGGACAGAGTGTAAACTCTCTGCTGTGCTTACAGGCTCTAGGTAGTTTCAGGCCACCTCTCTAGTGCCACCGCCTGAGCTCGAAGCTCTTCCACTGAGCCTACATTGAGCCACTTGCATTGTGAACCTTGACTTCTCTGAGCCTTGACCTTCATTTCCTTTATTGGAAATGCTCGTGCTGGGTCTATCTGCCTCCTGTTCACCCTTAGCTTTAAAGTCCTCTCCCCTGCGAAGTCCTCCTTGTCTCCCTGGGCAGCTAGCCCATGGTTCATTTTATGGTTATAGATATGTCCCTCCCCCTTGTGGATGCTCCTCAAGGACAGCGACTACCCCCTGGTTTTGTAATATCCAGCAGTCTGGACCTGCCTGGGTACTCACAGGTACTCAGATGCACCTGCTGAACAAGCAGGTGGGCAGTGCTTGGTGCGGGAGACATGACATTCAGAAGTACCTGCTCCCTGTCACCACTTACATCATCCACCATGAGGGTTGCAATGGCTCGGCCAATTTCGTTGTAGGATTTTGCTCTCCCAGAAGGTCCTAGCAGGATGAAAAGAAATCTGCAAAGAAGATGAAGGAGGAGGAAAATGAGAAGGAAAACCAGAAGCAGGTGAAGGAAAGAATTCTTGTATACTAAACAGTATCCATTCTTTTTTTTTAAGAATCATTTATTTTTATTTTATTTGTTATTATTACTACTTTTAATTTGACGAGAGAGAGAGAGAGAGAGAGAGAGAGAGAGAGAGAGAGAGAGAGAGAGAAAGGGAAAGTGAGAAAACAAGCCACCAGGTCCAGGACTTGAACCATGGTCAGCTATGTGGGAGTCCAGCACCTTAACCACTGCACCACCTGCTGACTCCCAGTAGCCATTCTTAACTTTTTAACTTCTCTTTGAATCCTATGTAGACGTTCCTTAATTTAAAGTGAGGTTACATCCCTATAAACCCATAACTGAAAATATCCTAAGTTGAAAAGGCTTTTAATACACCTAACCTACCAAACACACTAGCTTTGCCTCGACTACCCTAAACATGCTCAGGACACTTACATTAGCCTATAGTTGGGCAAAATCATCTAATATAAAGCTTGTCTTAAAACAAAGTATTGAGGAGACCAGCAGGCGGTGTGGCGATGAAGGTGCTGGACACTCTCACATGGCCAACCGCAGCTCAAGTCCCGGACATAGTGGCTTGCTTTCTCTCTTTCTCTCTCTCTCTCTAGTCAAATTAAAATAAGTGGGACCAGCAGATGGCGTAATGGCTATGTCGCTGGACTCCCACGTAGTCGACCGCGGTTCGCGTCCCGGACCCGGTGGTTTAAACTCACGCCAGGCACGTGTGTGTGAGTGCCCAAGATCCCGGGAGGAGAATGGAGGAGAAGGGATTGCGGCGTGGCCATCCCCCATGGGGGGTGATTTCCTGCTTTCTGTCTCTCTGTCTCTCTCTGTCTGTCTGGCGAGCGCACGCGCCCTATACCAAAAACCTCTCCAAAAAAAAAAAAAAAAAAATTAAAATAAGTGAAGAGATAAAATTAAATAAATAATTCTTTTAAAAAAATGAAGCACTGAATGTCTTGTGCAATTTATTGAATACAGAGCTGAGCTGAAGGTGAAAAACAGAGTGGTTATATTGGTACTTAAGTATGTTTCTCTGAATAAATACTGCTTTTGCACCATTGTAAAGTTGGAAAATTCCGAGTTGAACCATCAGATGTCAGGGACTGTCTGTATTTGCTGTAGAGAAACACTTACTCTTCTGCTCCCACTAAGCTTCCCCTTGGGCACACTTTGTCTTGCCGCCCAAATCCATCCACCCAACAGCTTCTCTCCCAGCTGTTGCCTCTTTGCCCTTTGGGATAATTTTTTTTTTAAGAGAGATTTTTGATATAGGGTGTGTGTGCTTGCTGGAGAGACAGAGAGAGACAGCGAGACAGAAAGTGAGAAATCACCCCCCAGGGGGGTAGCCATGCCACAAACCCTTCTCCTCCATTCTCCTCTTGGGATTTGGGTCTCTCTCTCTCTCTCTCTCTCTCTCTCTCTCTCTCTCACACACACACACACACACACGGTGTGAATTTTAAGCCACCAGCTCTGGGAATCAAACTGTGGTCGACTACGTGGGAGTCCAGCGCCGTAACCATTATGCCATCTGCTGGTCCCCCTTTGTGATAATTTGTAGTAAATTCTGACATTCTTCCCTAGGCAGCAGCTTTCTTTCCCCAGCAAACCTCTAGTACGGGGTATCTCTGGGTGCTGCTTGCTGACTGCATAGACAGCTGCTCCTGAGCAGGCCTGGGGACAGGGTTCAGTGGCTCTCACCTGGTGGGGACGGGCACCTCCGTCACTCCTCCCAGCATCGCAGACTGGATGAGACGCACGAAAGCAATGAATGGCTGGTCCAGGAAGTCCACCTCACCCACGAGCACATTGGAGGCTTCTGAGTCCTTGGGGATCTTCTTCATGAATTTGTTTTTCCTCTGGAAAGGAGGGGGACAGGAGACACCCATGGATATGCACACGCTTCCCCCCCATCCCTCTCAGACTTCTTTGGAGGCCTAACTTTATTTATTTATTTATTTGTTTTTGAGAGGTTTTTGTTATAGGGTGCGTGCACTCACCAGACAGACAGAGAGAGACAGAGAGACAGAAAGCAAGAAATCACCCCCCAGGGGGATGGCCACACCTCAACCCTTCTTCTCCATTCTCCTCTCAGGATCTTGGGCACGCACGCACATGCACCCGGCGTGAGTTTAAGTCGCTGGGTCTGGGACTTGAACCACAGTTGACTACATGGGAGTCCAGCAACATAGCCATTATGCTAACTGCTGGTCCCTAGAGGCCTAACTTTAAACAATTCTCCCAGCATTTCTCAGGAAACTGAAAGAAACACTTCCTGATTCTGTGGACGAGGAGACAGAACGCTGGGTAGCCCAGGAACTAATGAAGGCTTTGTAGATGGAAGGAACCAGCAGTGACCCCTAAGATACACCTGCTAGGTAGGAACTGGAGAAGAGAGCCCTGGGGCTCACTGGAGGTCAGGCCTCACTCCCCAGCCTCCTTCCACAAACGGCATTTGAGCGCTGGCACTCCAGCCGCCTCGTCCTCCCCTCTGCCTTCACCTCTGGGGGCAGCAGGGAGGAAGGGGGCCTGTTCTGATGCTCAAGATGTACGAGCTTTGCTTTCCCTTTGCCACCAGCTTTCTGGCTCACAGGAAGCCCCAGACCAGTCCCCAAATCCGTGGGAGACGTCTGTGCTCCCAAGTCACGCCTAGGGGACCTCCGAGAAACTCTTCACTTCTGAGACCCCCCAACTGGGACCATCAAGGTGACCTCCCTCCAGTCCCTCTCACCAGGGTCTGTTCAGGGCAAGAAGGTCAAATAGGCGGAAGGAGTGATATCTCTCTGATGGAAGAGATACTGGAGACAAGCCCTCTGCCCAGACGTGGGCCTACTCTCTGTGTTTATGCCTTATCCCTCCTAAGTCCTCTTTTATGAGGAAAGTCCCCCAGGGAATGGTTATACAAGCTCCTCCTTAGTCCTTTACATCTTACTTTTTCAGACTGTTTCCTCTGGGCAGTGACAGGCACAGACAATTTCACAGGGGCAGGAGAGGGCAGGGCCGGTTGTGGGCCAGAGTGGCCAGCGCAGGGGCCTTGAAGATGGAGCCTCGTTCTCAAGAGAGCTGGGGAAAGACAGTTCTCCTCCCAATATCCCCTCAGCTGGACTCTCCCCTGCGGACGCAGTACATCTGTTTATTGTGTATGCAGGGAAGACACAGGCCCCTCGTGTCCATGTGAGGGGGTCAGCTGTGGGCATGGGCACTGCCAGCAGGTCCTGCCCTGTTGTGCCCTGATTTGACTCTGGGGCGGGGTGTGACACATGGCCTGGGAGGCCTCCCAGCATGAGGAGAGGCACGTGAACAAGCTGCACCTTATAATCTTTTAAATCCAATTAGAAAAAACACCCCCCATAACCACCCGGGAAACTAGGAACAACCCCAAGGATCCCGAGACTAAGCAAGAGCAGTCATTGACAGGAGGGCCAGAGTCCCTAAGACTAAAAAAGTCTCTTTGTCCCATGCATAGTCAGCTGATTAACAAGCAGTGTTCTCTGGGATGGAGGGCTGGGACGCCCTCAGGGCAGCCACCAGCTCTGTCCCTGAGGATCAGGCAGGGCGGGAGTCCAGGAGGGAGACGTGCCCTGGAGAACGAGGTTTTGAAAGCAACAATGTTTCGGGGTGGCTCATCCAATCGACAAACATCACTGTGCCATGTTTGGTCAAGAGGCTGGCTGGTGGCAACCTAGAAAGGGGGGCATGATAACATTCTGGCCACCCTGGCTTGGTCACACTACCCAGGGCCCTGATGACTCCATGTCCTGAGCCCATGGAGACTCCAGTCCAGCTCTGCACTGCAGAGTCACTGCAGCAAGCGATGCTGTCCCAGCCGACGCTGTTCACTGGGGCGTCCATCGACTGAGGGTGGGCAAAGCCTGCAGAGCAAAGGCCTCTGGGCTGGCACCTACAGAGGGCCCTCTGGCAGGGAGACCACTGAGAAGCAGCCCTTGTGTCAGACAGCAGGACTAGACATGGGCACCAGCTGCCGGTTCCGGTTTCTGAATCAGGAAAGCACCGCCTGGTGGAAGTGACTGCTACTACTGTCATTACCCCCTGTACATTTATTAAAATAGGCTATGACTTTTTTGTAAGATTTGTTTTTCCCATAGGGTGTGTGTGCTTGCCAGAGAGAGAGACAGAAAGAGGGAAAGTGAGAAATCACCCACCCACACACACCCCAGGGATGGCCACATTGCCATCTCTTTTCCCCTATTTCCCTCTGAGGACTTGGGGCATGCACGCACACGTGACCAGCGTGATTCCCAAGCCGCTGGGGCCAGGACTCAGACTGCGGTCAGCCATGTGGGAATCCAGGGCCTTAACCTCCATACCACCTGCTGGCCTGGCTAGGAAAGGCTTTTACGAGGTGAAGTTTTCTTATCCAGACCCTATTGTCTGGTGCCAGCAGGTAGTGTGTGGGTTAGGGCACTGGATCCCACATGGCCAACTCCCTGGTTTGAGTCCTGGACACCACCTCTTGAATGTGCATGTGCTTAACATGTCCAAGATCCCAAGAGGAGAATGAAAACGGGAGATTGTGGCATGGCCGTTCCCCGGGGGATGACTTCTCACTCTTTCTCTCTTTCTCTGCGTGTGTGTGTGTGTGCGCGCGCGTGTGTGTGGTGTGAGTGTGTGTGTGTATTGTGTGTATGTGTGTGTGTCTAGAGAGCGTACATGCCCTATGGCAAACACTTTTTTTAAAAAGAAAAAAAGTCCATTGTCTGTGCGTGTGACTGTAATAAGGAGATGTTCCTCCCCAAATAATATTCCAGAATACTGACTGGATCCTAGAGTCAGAGTGCTGGGGTCAATTCTTGGTTCCACCACCTTTCAGCAGAAAGCAGGACTTGGGCTTCACTGTCTTCTCAGAAGTGACAGGAGGTGACAACGGCATCTCCTCGGTACACAGACCTCACGGCAGGGCTGCGCCCACAGCGTGAGGACCTCATGCGCTGGCTGACATCATGTTGCTCTTACTTCATGACTCTGAGCACAGAAGTACTGCTTTGGTTTTGCTTCCTGCCAGATTTGGGGATACCCAAGCTCCTGAGGACGCCTCACCAAGTTTCCTTTGTCATCCTCCTACTCCTGGGGACAAGGACAAAGGGATAGCGAAACCTCCTGTCTTTGAGGTGTGGCGGGGTTGGGCGGAAGGGGCCTCCTCTGGGCGTCCTCAGGCAGTCACAGGGTTCCTGGACTGTGGCCCTTAGAACGTGGACTTGGCCTGTTTGTATGATTCTGATCTCACCTGGGGGCTTCAGCAGGCTGGTGGGAGGCCAGAGTTGACATGCTCCTGCCCAGCCCAGGAAGAAGACATGCCACCGGGCAGGCCAGCGAGCCAGCTCTCACTGCACTCTCCGTAGCGAGGCCCCGGTCCCCACCCATCTTCCAAGGCTCACGTGGGTCACAGGGAGGTGGTGTTACATGTGCTGGCCCTCCCTCCAACACATCCCAAGCTCAGGGACTGCTGGCACCCGATCTGTTCATGTTCTCTGTCCCCGCTGCCCCCAGCGCTCGGCACAGAGCCAGCATCTGGAACTCAGTCAGTACCTGACTAATGGGCTGGGCAGAGCCCCCTGGCAGCCCAGAGCCCCACTGGGGTCCTTCCTGGGGACACCTGCTCCTTCATGGGAGTGGAGTTCTGCCCAGTGGGGCCCCCTGCCCCTAAGACCAAAGGTGTCTTCTGGCCCTACCCTCCACTGCAGTCGAGTGCAGGGGCTGTACTACCTGGTCAGTGTTCGGGGTGTGAGAAATGTCATTCATGCTTCTGCTCTGGGCGTGACCTAGGAGAGAAGGAAAAGGTCTGTCGGGGGGAGCCAGACTCTCGCAGGTCCTTTTCCCCTGGCCTCTACTCATGTTTCTCCCGTGTTTGTAACCAAAGCAGGATTTCTCTCCCCTCTAGTCCTGCAGCCCCTGTAAGCTGCATCATCTTGCTTTCCTTCCCTCCAATGGCAGCTGTCTACAAAGAGTGGCTAGACTTCCGGTTCCACTCCTCACTCTTCGACCAGAGGAAAGTACCCCCTTCCTCACACTGTTTTTCCTTCCCTGTTTCCCAAGTTCTCTCTTCTTCCCTCGCAGCTCGCCTGTCTCTACCTCCCTGCTTGGAGAAGTCTGTGACCTTTCACCTCACAAGCCCCCCTAAACATCTCTAGCAATCAGTGGGTTAGGACTCTGCCTGTGCTGCTTCTTCATGGTGGCCCAGGACTGTCCCCAGTAATGGGAATGCCATCTAGTTGTCCTGGAGGAAAGAGCCTAGATTTTCAAAAGAACAAAGTTAACGATTGGTCTAGTGAAAACAAAGGCATAGACTAAGACAGAAATGCCTAGAACATAGGATTGGGGGTTGACTATGCCAGAACTCGATTTAGGGCTTCATTTGTCAGAGGAACCATTTGGAATATTATGGCAGTAAATTAGGCCCCAAGAGTAGCCAAGGTTAATAGGGTGAATGTTGGTCTCTCCTGATGCATCTCCTGAGAACACTTGATAGATCCAGGCTTGACCTCTTCCACCTATGAAAACGTGGCCATTCCACAGCTGTCACTGCAGAACACAGCTGCCACCGAGCAGCAGAGAACACACTCACACAAACGGCCGTAGTTGGCGCTTCGGCGCATGCGCAGGTCCTCGGTGGAGCGGTGCAGGCTCGGGCTCCGGGCTGGGCTGCGATCTGCAAGGAGGAAGAGGAGACTGAGCGGGGCAGCTTTGCTGGGGGAGGGCAGCCTCTCAGATGAGCATGACTTATGTACGTAGGCACTGCAACTAAGCAAAGCTGGAGACGTCTCCTCCCCTCCCAAGAACCTTTTAACAAACGTTTGCTAGAAGGGCCAGCTGATGGTGTAGTGGTTGTTGCTGGACTCCCACATGGTCAACCATGGTTCAAGTACCCGACCCAGTGGCTCGAAAAATCACACTGGGGGGACCAGCAGTTAGTGTAATGGCTATGTCGCTGGACTCCCATGTAGTCGACCGCGGTTCCAGTCCTGGATCCAGTGACTTAAACTCACCTTGGGAGCATGTACGTGCGTGCCCAAGATCCCAAGAGGAGAATGGAGGAGAAGGGATTGAGGCGTGGCCATCCCCCCTGGGGGTGATTTCTCCCTTTCTGTCTCTCTGTCTCTCTCTGTCTTTCTGGTGAGCACATGCGCCCTGTAGCAAAAACCTCTCAAAAAAAAAAAAAAAAAAAAAAAAAAAAGAGAAGAGAAAAAAAGAAAAGAAAAATCACACTGGGCATGTGTGAAAGTGTGCCCAACATCCCAGAAGGAGAATGAAGAAGGGATTGTGGTGTGGACATTACCCCGAGGGGAAGGGTTATTTCTCACTTTCTCTCTCCTTGTCTTTGTCGCTGTCTCTCTCTGGTGAGCACACACACCCTAAGGGAAAAAACTCTAAGAAAAAGAGTTTGCTAGAGGGCACATGTGCTCCCTGGAGAGAGAGTGAAACAGAGAGAGAGAAAGAAAATGAGAAAGCACCTCCCGTGGGGAGCGGTCATGATTCCTTCTCCGCCATTTCTCTCTCCTGTTGAGATTTTGGCCCACATACACACACTGGTACAGGACCTGAACCAGCAGCCAACCAGCCAGCTCAGCCACTGCCACCAGCTGGCCCTTTCTTCTTCTTTTTAAAAGCAAGTTAGTAGTCTGAACAAGATTAAGCAAAAATATCTGTACTGTTGAAAGTAAGACAAATACACAGTTGGTTAAAGAGGCACCAGGTACACTAGGCGGGCTTCTTCCGCCGCGTCCTGGCTGTGTGGTCTTAGGCAAATTACACAAGCTCTCTGTGGTTCCAGTGCTTGGTCTGTAAAATGGGGATGGGTTGGAACAGCTATTCCACAGGGTTATTGTGAGTGTGAGTTAACATAGGGACAGGACCCAGAGCAGTGCCCAAAATGTGGTAAATGCTGACAAGTATCTGCTGTTATTACAGTATCTTAACTGCCTCCCAATTTTATTTTATTTTTTAAAAGAATTACTTACTTAATTTTATATATTATTATTTTAAAATTTTGCTATAGGGAACGTGTGTTCACCAGAGGAAGACAGAGAGAGAGAATGAGAGAGAGAATGTGAGAAAGCAAGTCACCAGCTCCAGGACTCGAACCATGGTCAGCCATGCCAGAGTCCAGCATCTTAATCACTGTACTATTGGCTGCATCTACTTCCCAATTTCAAACAACTTCTTTAAATATATTCCTCAAGATTCTTGGCTCTTTTTTTTTTTTTTTTTTTTTAATTATAGAGGGTACATGTGCTTGCCCAAGACAGACAGACAGACAGACAGTGAGAGAGAAAAAGTACCCCCCCTGAATCGGGCATGGTAACACACTGCAGCCCCTTCTCCTCCATTTCTCCCTCCCGTCAGGATTTGGGGTACACACCTGTTGTGTTCTTCAAACCTGAGGGGCCAGGATTCATACTGCAGCCGGCTGTGTGGGATCTGGCTCCCTTTAACCACTAGGCTACTGAGTCATCCTGGAGCTTCTTTGTTTAGCAACTTCACCATCTTTTTTTGGTTAATTTTATCAGACGGGTTCAGCAGGGTTAATGTCTCTGTACATTTGGACCCAGGTACTGAGAGGGGAGGCTAGAGGTTTGAGTGTGTGTGTTCAACAATCCACTCTCCCCAACAGCCCCCGGCTCTGCTAATCAGAATGACACCCCCGTCAGGTGTTCAAGTCCTGGCACCTCTGAGATGGACCCAGCTGTCTGCCACCTCATTGCTCCATTTTCAGCGGAGGCTCTTGGCTCCTCTCTGGGGTTTGGTGGAAAACGCTGAGACCTTTTGCACAGAGAGGCCATCCGTCCCAGCACTTCCCAATGCTGCAGCACACGAGGACCTCCTGGGGCTTGCTAACCTCCCTTTGTGTTCCCAGGCCGACCTGGACCAGGTGACTCCGACTCCCCAGAGTCTGGCCCAGGCATTAGGACTGGTTTCAAGCCCCCAGGTGGCTGCGATGTGAAGGCAGGCTGAGAAACACTCTCCTAGGAATCCTTCAGCTCTGACAGTGGGGGCAGCACTGGGGTACGGCTGGGTCCTGCTGAGCCTGCCAGAGCTGGAGGCAGAGGCATAGAGGTCCCCAGAACCAATTCCAGACACCCCTTGCCACCAAGGTGGGCTTGCCAGACCCCAGACAATGGCCCTACGTGTCAGTGCCAACAGTCCCACCAGCACATAGGCCGACTCACTGGAGGTGGAGGAGACCGACTTCCCGATGTCGGCTAGGGAGCGGTGGATGGGCTTCTTGGTCTGGTGACGGTGCTTCCTCAGGAGGACGTAGCTGACCCGCTCCCGGAGCTCTGGCCGCAGGAGCCCGTCCTCGATCTGCTTCTCAATGACATCATCTGGGTGGGAAATAAACACGCCTTGTCCACACGGAACCAAATGGACCCGGGGCATGGGGGCTTCAGTCTCTCCTGCTGTTTGTGGGATTAAAAGTGAGCTAAAGGAGGCAGGGGCATGGAAACAGTCTTGACTTAGCCATGGACTGGGGAAACCGGGGCACATGGCGAATCCTCATTCTCCTCATGTCCACGGGGAAATGCGTGTCTCAGCACCTGCAGGGGTGCGCGTGCGTGTGTGTACAGAAGTCTCTACCCTATCTATCAATGTTATTATAAACAATAAATGAAATAGCATAGTTGAAAGTGCCCCCAAAGCACACAAGTACTGTGCCAAATGGTTTTAGTTATAAAATTAGTTCTTATTATGAAAGTATTTTGAGCAAAATACTCTGGCAAAATGGAATGTGCTAGAACAAAATTTACAAAAATGTTTAGGGATGAAAAGGCAAGCCACCCTTCCCTCTGACACACCACTAACATGAGTGCTAGTTTTCTAAAGATGAAAAGACACAGGTGGTCCTGGCAACAGACATCTCTGGCCAGGCTAAGAGGCCCCTCCGCCTTTCTGCCACGTTGTGGGATTGCATTTCAGAGGCAGTCTTGTCCTCTCTGTAGGGGCTCCAAGGGACCTGAAACTTGCAGAGGCTGCGACATTGGCTGTGGAGAAACCAAGCCAAAGCTGGTCTCTGTGGAATCAGGCAGGCATCAGAGACGGGACAGTCACACAGACCCAAGGGTAGGCACAGGTGGGGGAATTGCACCGGTGTGTGGGCATTCAGAAAGATGCCATGGTGGCTGCTGCCTCACCTATGATCTGTGGCAAGGAGCCACTGTCCAGGTCCAGCAGCACTGTCCCCGTCTGCAGACAGGTGCGGAGCTCGAAGAGGCTGTGCAGGGACAGTGTGGACACGTGCGGCTTGCTCCAGCGTTCGCCTCCTTCCTCCACCTTTTCTTCAAATTTTATCCACCTGGAAGGAATGAGGATGGGACTCAGCATGGCCAGGGCTCTCAGGAAGCAGCCCTACCTGGGTCTCCCCAAGAGAGGGTCCTGGGCCTGTGGGCCATGCTGTGCGTTGCTGGGCGTTGGTCTAGACTCATGGGCAGAGGACCTTGAGGATGCCCACTCCACCTGATGCTGTCAAGCTAAGGACAAAGGACCCTCCAGAGAATGACTATAAATGTGGACCTTTTTTTCTTTTTATAATTTAAATAATTATTTTATTAATTTTATTTATTATTATCATTTTTTTTTTTTTTTGGAGAGGTTTTTGCTATAGGGCACGTGCGCTCGCCAGAAAGACAGAGAGAGACAGAGAGACAGAAAGTGAGAGATCACCCCCCTAGGGGGATGGCCACGCCGCAATCCCTTCTCCATTCTCCTCTCGGGATCTTGGGCATGCACACACACACGCGCCTGGTGTGAATTTAAGCCACTGGATCAAGACTTGAACCATGGTCGACTACATGGGAGTCCAGTGACATAGCCATTACGCTAACTGCTGGTCCCTTTATTATTATTATTTAACTTGACCAGAGAGAGAGAGAGAGAGAGAGAGAGAGAGAGAGAGAGGCAAAGTGAGAAAGCAAGCCACCAGGTCCGGGATTCAAATGGTAGTCGGCCATGTGGGAGTCCAGCGCCTTACCCACCATGCCACCTGCTGGCTCCTGAAGGAGTGATGAAAATATTTTGGTTTGATGGAAATATTCTCAAATAGGATTGTGGTGAGGGTCAGTAGGTGGTGTGGAGGTTAAAGTAGCTGGATCCCATATAGCAGACTATATGGTTGGAGTCCCAGAACCAGCAGTTTGAAAAACACACTGGGCGCGCGCGTGTGTGTACCCAAAATCTGAGAGAATGGAGGAGAAGGGATTGCAGCGTGGCCGTCTCCCCAGGGGATGATTTCCCACTTTCCCTCTCTGTTTCTGTCTCTCTGTTTGTCTCTGGCGAGCATACGTGCAGGCCTTCTCTCCCATTTCTTTTTAAGAATTACTTTATTTAACTTTATTTATTTACTTATTTTAATTTGATCAGAGAGGGATAAAGCTAGATAGAGCAGGTGGGGTTGGGGGGGAGGAGTGAGGAAGGAAGCTGCCAGGTCTGGGACTTGAACTGCCATTAGCTATGTGGGAGTTCAGTGCCCTTATCCACCATACCACCTACTGGCCCCATGCCCTTTTTTTTTAAACAAAAACTTTTAAAAATGTTTTAAAAATTGGATTATGGGGACTAGCAGTTAGCGTAATGGCTATGTCACTGGATTCCCATGTAGTCGACTGCAGTTTGAGTCCCAGACCCAGTGGCTTAAACTCACTCCAGGTGCATGTGCGTGCATGCCCAAGATCCCGAGGAGAATGGAGGAGAGGGGATTGTGGCATGGCCATCCCCCCTGGGGGGTGATTTCTTGCTTTCTGTCTCTCTGTCTCTCTATGTCTTTCTGGTGAGCGCACGTGCCCTATAGCAAAAACCTCTCAAAAAAAAATTTTGGATTATGGTGAGAGTTGCATCACTGTGCACATTTACTAAAAATCATGTAACTCTACACTTAAAATGAGAACATTTTAGCTTATCTATAACAATAAAGCTGTTTTTGAAAAGAGCCTCAGACGCAGCTGCTTACCCCAAGCTGGCCACACGTGACTGTTCAGGGTGTTTTTCTGGGAGCAGGGAACATGTTCCCTGACAGGGTATGTCCCCTTGGGGAAACCCTGCAGGACCCGAGGTTTTCGTGCCTTTCTCTCTGATTTTAGCTCTGAAAGTGCAACTTGGAATTCACATATCGGGCCAGTCTATGGTTTAGTGGTTAAGGTGACTGGACCCAACATGGCCTACCCTGTAGTTCGAGTCCTGGGTCCAGAGGCTTGAGATGCCAGGCATGCATGTGTGCGTGCCCCAAATCCCCAAAGACAGAGAAATGGGGGAGAGGGGACTGCAGTATGACTGCACCCACAGAGGGCTTTCTCCTCTTTTTCTCCCCCTCTCTCTCTTTCCCTCTCTCTCTTTCTCTCTCTCTCTCCTGTGAGTGCATGCCCTCTGGCAAATTAAAAAAAAAAAAAAAAAAAAAAAAGGAATCCGAATGTTATCTGGCGAAGGAAGGAAAGAACTGAAACCAAGGCCATGTAGGGATTTGTCCTTTCTAGAAGCCCAGGAATCACAGGCTGGGTGGAGGTGGTCAAGTGGGAAGACCTCAGACAGCAGGCAGGATGGCACCTAGCCTGGCCTTGAGGGCAGTCCTGCACAGGCTAGAGAGCTCCAGGGGGCAAGGTGTCCTGCCGGAGACCCTTGGCTCACCTGGGTAGCATGCCAGCCTCAACTTAGTGGGTAGCCTCAACCCATTCCAGCAGAAATCCCAGGGAGTATTTCATAGCACGGCTATCTAATTCTAAAGTTTCTCTGAGAAAGCAAATGTCAGAGGCTGGGGAAAACTTTAAAAAGAGGAGGAATAGAGGCCAGGTGGCGTAGTGGTCAAGGCGCTGGACTCCCACATGGCCAACCATGGTTCAACTCCTGGACCCGGTGGCTTGAAGCTCACGCTGGTGCATATGTGTGCATGCCCACAATCCTGAAAGGAGATTGGAGGAGAAGGGATTGCATGTGGCTCTCCCCCACTTGCTTTCTCTCTCACTGGCAAGCACATGCACCCTATAGCAAAACTCTCTCTTTGGCGTAATGGTTACTTTGCTAGACTCCCACGTAGTCAACCATGATACGATTCTTGGACCCCGTGGCTTAAACTCATGCCAGGTGCGTGTGCAAGTGTGCCCAAGACCCCAAGAGGGGAATGGAGAAGGGATTGTGGTGTGAATTATAGGCCATAATCCTTTCTTGCTTTCTGTCTCTCTCTCTGTCTCTCCAGCAAGTGCACCTGCCTTATAGAAAAATATCTCTCTTGGGACCAGCAGTTAGTGTAATGGCTATGTCACTGGACTCCCATGTAGTTGACCGCGGTTCACGTCCCGGACCCGGTGGCTTAAAACTCACACCGGGCACGTGTGCGTGCGTGCCCAAGATCCCGAGAGGAGAATGGAGGAGAAGGGATTGCAGCGTGACCATCCCCCCGGGGGGTGATTTCTTGCTTTCTGTCTCTATGTCTCTCTCTGTCTGTCTGGCGAGCGCACGCGCCCTATAGCGAAAACCTCTCCAAAAAAAAAAAAAAAAAAAAAGTCAACCAACCTAAAGATCAAGAAGTTGAGTCCAGGACCAGAAGATGGCGTAATGGCTACATCACCGGAGTCCCATGTGGTTGACTGTGGTTCAAGTCCTGGATCCAGTGGCTTAAGCTCACACTGGGCATGTGCGTGCGTGTGCCCAAGATGCTGAGAGGAGAGTGGAGGAGAAGGGATTGTGGCATGGCTATCCCCCCCTGCCCCAGGGGTGATTTCTCACTTTCTGTCTCTCTGTCTTTCTCTGTCTTTCTGGTGAGCGCACAAGCCCTATAGCAAAAACCTCTCCAAAAAAAAAAAAAAAAGAAAAAGTTGAGTCCTTTTTGCCAAATACAACACTAAATTCTTCATGGAATAAAGCTTAAACAAAAAATAAATATATAAACAAAAATGTAAATGAACTAGAATAACATAGGAAAGTATACTTATATTCCTGGAGAACATTGTGGAAAAAGTCTTCCAAAACAAAATACAAAAAAAAGAAAAAAATTGACAAAATTGATTACATAAAAACAAAATAAATTCAAACATATGTATAACAAAACAAGATATGAACCAAGTTCCAAGAAAAGTAATGTATTGGGGAAAATATCTGAAACAAACAGAGCACTGAAAGACTAATATTTATAATATAAAGGTCCTCTTCAAATTAACAAGAAAAACTAAATTTATCCCATAGAAAGGAAACAATTTTGAGTAGAAATGAAGATGGAAAATACACAAGGAAAGATTCATAACTTTACTAGTAATAAAGGACTTTTTTTTTCCTTGGAGAGGTTTTTGCTATAGGGCGTGTGCGCTCGCCAGAAAGACAGAGACAGAAAGAGAGATAGAGACAAAAAGCGAGAAATCACGCCCTGCCCCCCCCCCCCCCCCCCAGGGAGGAATGGCCATTCCACAATCCCTTCTCCTCCATTCTCCTCTTGGGATCTTGGGCACGCACGCACACATGCCTGGCATGAGTTCAAGCCACCGGGTCCGGGACTTGAACTGCAGTCGACTACATGGGAGTCCAGCGACATAGCCATAAATAGCTACATAAAATGTTCTTTTTTTATTTATTTTTTTCTTTTTTTGGAGAGGTTTTTGCTATAGGGCGCGTGCGCTCGCCAGCCAGACAGAGCGAGACAGAGAGACAGAAAGCAGGAAATCACCACCCAGGGGGGATGGCCACGCCGCAATCCCTTCTCCTCCATTCTCCTCTTGGGATCTTGGGCACGCACGCACACGCGCCCGGCGTGAGTTTAAGCCGCCAGGTCCGGGACTCGAACCGCGGTCGACTACGTGGGAGTCCAGCGACATAGCCATTACGCTAACTGCTGGTCCCCAAAATGTTCTTCATTTCTCACATTGGCAAAAATCAAAAACATTGACAACTTCCCATGTCAGTGAAAGCACAGAGATGGCCACTCGTGTACCCTGAGTGTAATGGCCTGTAATTCCTTATGTGGGCACAGCCTCTTTCAAGATTTAATGTGTGACCCTCTTGACCCAGCAGTTCCATTTCTAAGAAATCATCACAGGAACAGCAGGTGGTATAGTGGTTATGACGCTGAACACCATGTGGCTGAACGCAGTTCGAATCCCAGGTGTCTTGAAAATCATGCTGGGCACATGTGCATACATGCCCAAGATCCTGGGAGGAGAATGGAGTAGAAGGGATTGAAGCATGGCTAAGCCCTTTGGGGGTGATTTCTTACTTTCCCTCTCACTGTGTCTGTCTCTCTCTGACAAGTGCACATGCCCTAAGGCAAAAACCCCTAAAAAAAGAAAAAGACACAGGAATATAAGGAACACAGCTGCACTAAGTAATGTTTGTAAGGGGGCCCAGTGCAGCGTATTAGTGAAGATGAAGAACTGGAAACCACCAGTTTTCCAGCTGGTAGCATGAGTACATCGATGATGCGTGTCCTCAGCAATAGCCCCCAGAGGTAAATAAAGGCATGAGGGCGGGGCTGGTCCACGGCCCAGTGGTTAAGTGCTGTGTATTGCTACATGAGTTGTCACATGGCCCAGCTAGGCTCCAGCCCCGCCCCCACAGTGTATGTGTGTATGCCTCAAATCCAAGTGGGATGGAGAAATAGAGAAAAGAGGATTGCAGCATGGCCACACCCCACTGGGGGGTGTTTTCTCTGCTCTGGTGGGCCCACGCACTCTCTAGCAATTAATTTTTTTTTTTTAAGTATGAAGGTGAACTGTCATATTGACAGGTTGAACACTACCATCCATTTTATAAAAAAGAAATGTGTGCATGTACACACGCCCATACACATCTGAAAATGCCTAGCAATAATTTTGTAAGGATTCATGAGAGGGACCAGCAGTTAGCATAATGGCTATGTTGCTGGACTCCCATGTAGTCGACCGCAGTTCAAGTCCCAGACCCGGTGGCTTGGACTCACGCCGGGCGCGTGTGCATGCGTGCCCAAGATCCCAAGAGGAGAATGGAGGAGAAGGGATTGCGGCGTGGTCATCCCCCCTGGGGGGGTGATTTCTCACTTTCTGTCTCTCTGTCTCTCTCTGTCTTTCTGGCGAGCGCACGCGCCCTATAGCAAAAACCTCTCCAAAAAAATTAAAAAAAAAAAAGGATTCGTGAGAAACGGTTAACATTTTGAGCAGAGGAGTAGGATTGGTGGGGGTGCAGGGTTTAAGACTTCCCCATTACTAGGGCTAATTGTATGTATAATAAGGGCTCGTGGGACCAACAGATGGCGTAATGGCTACATCGCTGGGCTCCCATGTAGTCAACCATGGTTCGAGTCCCAGACCCCGTGGTTTAAACTCACGCCGGGTGCGTGTGCATGCGTACCCAAGATCCCGAGAGGAGAATGGAGGAGAAGGGATTTCGTTGTGACCATCCCCGCTGGGGGATGATTTCTCACTTTCTGTCTCTGTCTTTCTGGGGAGTGAACGCGCACTATAGCAAAAGCCTCTCAAAATAAATAAATAAATAGTAAGGGTTTAGTCGGGAACCAGCAGTTAGCATAATGGCTATGTCGCTGGACTCCCACATAGTCGACCGCGGTTCACGTCCTGGACCCAGTGGCTTAAAACTCATGCCAGGCGCGTGTGCGTGCGTGCCCAAGATCCCGAGAGGAGAATGGAGGAGAAGGGATTGCGGCGTGACCACCCCCCCGGGCGGGTAATTTCTCGCTTTCTGTCTCTATGTCTCTCTCTGGCTGGCGAGCGCACACGCCCTATAGTGAAAACCTCTCAAGAAAAAAAAAAGGGGGTTAGTCTGGGGCATAAGGCTACCAGGTTTTGAGGCCCAGCTCCATCACCTACCACCTGTGGACAGTGGTAAATAACCTCTCATCACTTTTTTTTAAAGAATTAGTTATTTGGGACCAGCAGGTGGCGTGGTAGTTAAGGCGTTGGACACTCCCACATGGCCAACCACGGTTCGAGTCCTGAATCTGGTGGCTTGCTTTCTCACTTCCTTTCTCTCTCACTCTCACCCTCTGTCTCTCTCTGGTCAAATTAAGAAATAAATGAATGAATACATAAATAAATAAAATAAATAATTATATTTAAAAAGAATTATTTATTTAATTTTCATTTATTATTATTATTTTAATTCACCAGAGCAGAACAAAAAGAGAGAAGCAGAGAGAGAAAGGGAAAATGAGAAAGTAAGTTGCCAGGTCCGGGACCTGAACTACAGTCAGCCATATGGGAGTCTAGTTCCTTAACCACCATGCCACCTGCTGGACCAGCAATGATTCTATTTTCTTTAGGAATAATAACAGTTTAGAGCAATTAGAATAGTGCCTGTCCTAGTACATAAGATACCCTCTGTTACTGTTAGTTATTAAATTAGAAATAATAACATTAATTTTACAATTTTATTTTATTTAGAGAGATTTTTGTTATAGGGTGTGTGCATTCACCAGAGAGAAAGAGAGAGAGAGAAAGTGAGAAATTACTCCCTGGGGGGATGGCCACACCACAATCCCTTCTCCATTCTCCTCTCAGGACCCTGGGCACACTTGCATACATGCCCAGCGAGACTTTTAAGCTGCCAGGTCTAGGCCTTGAACCACAGACGGCTATGTGGGAGTCCAGCCCTGTAACCACTATACCACCTTCTGGCCCCTTATCTTTGTTTTCTAACTGCCACAGGGAGTGTGTGCTCATCAGAGAGAGACAGAGACAAAGAGAGAGAGGGAGAGGGAAAATAATGCCCCCTCAAGTGTGGGATCACACGGCAATTCCTTTTCTTCCCTTTCTCTATCCCATCAAGATTTGGGGCATACCTGCACATGCGCCCAGCATATCTTTCAAGCCATCTGGCCCAGGATTTGAACTGTGGTCAGTAAAGCGAGATCCTACATACAGGTTTAGCTGCTGTGTTCATTATAGGGCTGATCCAGTACTGTGTATTATTAATGTTCGATTTTTGAAAAAGTTTATGTATTTCATGAGTGGGAGAGAAAGAGGGAGAGCAAGTATCCCCAACAGGGTCCTGATGCCACAAATCCACCCCAGCCTTCAGTCAGCCCCAGATGGCGGGCGAGCACGTGCCCAGCGTACTCACGGAGGTCTCTGGACTGGAGCCAGGAACTGCCGTATGAGATTGCCACCTGGAGAATCATGTTTGACCACTGCGTGACAATCCAGCCCCTATTGTTCAATGTTTTGACTCAACACATTTATTGTGTCAAGTTAACCAGGCCTCGAGGTATCCGATAGACGCAAGATGGGAAGATTTGATTAGAGAATTCTGGGAAAGGAAGACCTAAAACCTGGGCCTGAAGCCAGAAATCGTCTCCTTGCCTTGGAGACTCACCAAGTCGTAGCTCGCTTTTTCACAGGGAAATCCGCTGGAGAGAATCATATGGCTTACGGTAGACCCAAGTCTGTCTCACATCAAGACTAAGATTTTCCTTTCTTTTTTGTAGAGGTTTTTGCTTTAGGGTGCACGCGCTTGCTGGGTAGGTGGACACAGTGAGAGGGAAAGTAAGAAATCATTTCCAGGGGGATGGCCACGCCAGAATCTCTTCTCCTCCATTCCCCTCCTGTGATCTTGGACACCCACGCACATGTGTCTGGTGTAAGCTTCAAGTCACTGGGTCTGGAACTCAAACCACGGTCAGCCACGTGTGAGAGTCCATCTGCTGGCCCCAGGTGTAGGGCTTTTCTAAAAGTTGTATTAACACGGGTTTACAAGGAAGAGAGCAAAGGACTAGTCCAAACATTTGGGTGGAGAATGTTCAGCCTTTCTTCCTGAGGGTCTTTCTCCTGTTCATATATATATATATTTTTTTTTGCTCAGAAATATGCAAAATAAATTGTACTGTTGCTCTGCTACTGAAGATTCTTTTGCTACTACATCAGTGCCCTATCCACTGACAGGTGTGATACTGCCGCCTGCACAGGGCCCTGTAGGTTGGTTGCTTTCCTCACCATCTTACAGCCATCCTGGGCCAGACATTCCCAGGGAGCTATCTTCCCTGACATCTATTCTTCAGTTTTCTACCCTCACAGATGCACTTCCTCCTGCAAAGAGTGGGTGAGAGCATTTCTCCTCTTTGAAACATCCTCGATTATCTCCCGATAGCCAAGACAAGCTGTCCTTTCCACTTCCCAGGACTTCAACTATTTGGCCGAGTGAGGCACACAGCCAACATTAGCTCCATACTTGCACAGACAAGGACTTCAATCCACCCGAGCAGTCTGCAGAAAAGCAAAGCTGTCTGTCTCCAGATTCAAGGTAATGCCAATGCCTTGCTACCAGAATCCTGAGAACTTGATTTTAAAAAATTCTGGGTGCCAGACCATGATACAGCAGTAAATGATGCTCTGGAAGGTTGACCGCAACAGAAGGTTCTAGATTTGTGTACAGAGACCTCCCTAAGTACACTGGACACTCATGTGCCCATGATCTGAAGCTGGCTGATGTTCAGGTTAGATTGCAGCATTAAGACCCTGTTGGGGATGCTATCTGTCTTTGTCTTGTTCATTCGTTAAAAAAATGAATTAAATAAACTTGAAAAAATGTTGACAATAATAGACAGCTTCACTAGCATTAAGACCCTGTTGGGGATGCTATCTGTCTTTGTCTTGTTCATTCGTTAAAAAAATGAATTAAATAAACTTTAAAAAATGTTGACAATAATAGACAGCTTCACTAGGAATACCTCTCTAGCTCCTTTTACAAATATTTTGGGAATCTAAGTGTTGAGCCATTCAGCCTGTGACCTGTTTTTAGTGGCTATAGCTAGGAACATAGCACCATGGAAACACAGAAGGCCAGCAGTCGTTTTCTTTCTTTCTTTTTTTTCTTCCAGGATTCAATGATCGGTCATGTGGGAGACAGTGGTAGTTTTCTACCTTGGCTGTTCATTAGAGTTACCTGGAGATATATATATATATTTTTTTTTGAGAGGTTTTTGCTTTAGAGTGCATGTGCTTGCCAGCAGGACAGAGACAGAGAGACAGAAAGTGAGAAATCACCCCCCGGGGGGAATGGCCACGCTGCAATCCCTTCTCCTCCATTCTCCTCTCGGGATCTTGGGCACGCACGCACATGCGCCCGGCATGAGTTTAAGCCAGGGTCCAGGATGCGAACCATGGTCTGCTACATGGGAGTCCAGTGACATAGCCATAACGCCAACTGCTGGTCCCACCTGGAGAGATTTTTTTAAAAACGATATTGATGCCTAGGGCCCAGCAGATGGCGTAGTGGTTACATCGCTGGACTCCCACATGGTTGACCGTGGTTTGAGTCCTAGACCTGGTGGCTTGAAAATCATGCAGGATACATGTACGTGTATGCCCAAGATTCCAGGAGAGGAATGGCAGAGAAGGGATTGCAGTGTGGCTGTCTTCCCACCCCCCGGGGGGGTAATTTCTCACTTTCCCTCTCACTGTCTCTGTCTCTCTTGCTCTCTGATGAGCACACGCACCCTATGGCAAAACCTCCAAAATAAATAAGTAAATAAATGGTGATGCCTCAATAGTTACCCCACCAGAAGGCGTCTTCCATGGAAGCTCCCAGGATATTCGATTGTGCCCTGAGGGCTGAGGAACCCGCGTTCTGTTGCCTCACAGAAGCCAGTGACTTGGAGAGTGTTCAGGCTGTTGGGGCTCCAGTGCAGGCTGGGCCCTCTGCGTGTGTGTCCCTTTCTCCTTACACAAGAGAGGACATGGCCTCTTTCCTTTAGCATGTCTCCAAAAACACAGGCTGAAAGGATAGAGTGGGGTCTCCAGAGCTTCCTTTCTAGCACGGTCATGCTATGCTTTAGTTTCTCTGACTTATAACATGGAATTTAGGGGGCCAGCAGGTGGCGTAGTGGTTGTGGCACTGGACTCCCTCATGGCTGACCACAGTTCAAGCCCTGGACTTGGTGGCTTGAAAAATCACAGCTGGGCATGCATGCCCAGATCCTAAGAGGAGAAAGACGGAGAAGGGATTACAATGTAGCCTAGGGGTTGATTTCTCACTTTCCCTCTCTTTCTTTCTCTCTCCAGCAAGTGCTCGCACCCTACGGCAAAAAACCTTAAAAT
Source organism: Tupaia tana (assembly GCA_026018925.1). Taxonomy (NCBI): domain Eukaryota; kingdom Metazoa; phylum Chordata; class Mammalia; order Scandentia; family Tupaiidae; genus Tupaia; species Tupaia tana. The sequence goes on along the minus strand of JAKSZU010000003.1, from coordinate 161,345,250 downwards.
AAAACAAAATCACTGGTACGTTTTCTAGACCAGGGCACCTCAAACTTTAATATGCATGGTGACATTGTCGAAACGCAGATTCTAATTCTGCGGTGAGGGATGAGTTCAAGATCCTACCGCTCTGCTAAGTTCCAGGGGTGCCAATGTTGCTGGTCTGCAGATCACCTCTGAGCACCACGGAGAATGTCCTCCTTCCTCTTTGTTTCCTACCGCCCAGTGAGAGTGCCACTGCCTTCACAAAGCCTCTGCCAGCCCTTCTGCTTACTTCTCTTAGAGCGAACACTCTGGAGCAATGGTTCCTGAACCACACCCATCACGATCACCCTCTGCGGGCTGGAGTTTCTGATTCAGGCAGTCTGGGTGCTAGAGAAGGTTGTCATAAAGATGTGAATATTTCCGGGGGCTGGAAGGTGGTGCGGCAGTAAAAGGTGATACCCTGAAAGGCTGACCAGTGTGGAAAGGTTCCGAATTTGAGTTTAGAGACCTCCATGAGTTCACTGGGCTCATACATGTTGGTTGAGGATGGGGAGGGCTCACAGCATCAGGAAGCTATATACTGTCTCTGTCTGTCTCTCCCTCTTGCTTGCTTGCTCATAGAAGAAATAACTAATAACTTAAAAAAAAAAAAAAAAAAAAAAGAACCTAAACACTTCTAAGAAGTTCCCAGGTGGTGCTGCAGCTATGGACTCAGGGACCACACTTAAAGAACCACTATCCTAGGATGATAATTATTAAACTTGGGTGCACATAATATTACTGATAGAGTTGGGACCAGCAGTTAGTGTAATGACTATGTCGCTGGACTCCCATGTAGTCAACTGCAGTTCAAGTCCCGGACCCGGTGGCTTAAACTCATGCCAGGCGTGTGTGTGTGCGTGCCCAAGATCCCGAGAGGAGAATGGAGGAGAAGGGATTGTGGCATGGTCATCCCCCTGGGGGGTGATTTCTCGCTTTCTGTCTCTCTGTCTCTCTCTGTCTTTCTGGTGAGCGCACACGCCCTATAGCAAAAACCTCTCAAAAAAAAAAAATGATTACTGATAGAGTCGAAAGTCTTCAAGTCTAGGTCATTTGCTGGACCTATTCATATCAGAAATCTGCGGGAGGCCCAAGCAGCTCTCTGTGTCACAGACTATTCTCAGTAAAGTTCCTGACTTCTCAGACTCAGAGCCTGAAATCACAATTGCAGTCCATCTTACTTGCTGATTGTTCCAGCGTGTAACAGATACCAAGCTTCGAACCAACATGGTTCCAAAAGCAAAGAAGGAAGCTTCTGCCCCTCCCAAAGCTGAAGCCAAAGCAAAGGCTTTGAAGGCCAAGTGCTGAAAGGCATCCACAGCCACAAAAAAAATAATAATAATAATAATAATAATTCACGCATTATCCACCTTCTGGAGGCCCAAGACTCTGTGGCTCCAGAGGCAGCCTAAATATCCTCGGAAGAGCACCCCCAGGAGAAACAAGCTTGACCACTGTGCCACCATCAAGTTCCCCACCACCGAGTCTGCCACGAAGAAGACAGAAGACCACACACGTGTGTTCAGTGTGGATGTCAAGGCCAACAAGCACCAGGTCAACCAGGCTGTGAAGAAACTCATACTGACATGGCCAAGGTGGACACCTCACCCAGCCTGACGGAGAGAAGAAGGCTTGTGTGCAACTGACTCCTGATTATGATGCTTTGGATGTTGCCAACAAAATTGGGATCATCTAAACTGAGTCCAGTTGGCTCATTCTAAATACTCACTTTTTCACCATTAAAAAAAAAAAAGGCAAAAAGCAAATACCAAATAGCTATTAAGCTTTTTGAGGATAGGACCGATTGTTTCCTCTCTGTGACCCCTCATAATCCCCAGCCCAGGTCAACCTTGTTAAATGATTGTTCCCTCCTTTTTGAGGGTAATGACACCTCACTGATCACTTAGGGTAAAGTCTGGCTATGAGGAAATGACTGGGAAGAAAAAAAGCTTGAAATGCAATTGGTTACAATGTAGTTTAAAATACTGAGTGAGCTTGGCCCCTGTAGCACAGTCAGTAGCATACTGAAGCGCAGATCTGGAAGCCACATGCTTAACATGGTTCAAGTCCCTGGCCTGATCAGTCTGAAACATACTGCGGACACGCATGCATGCCCAGAATCCTAGTGGGCCAAAACTGGGAAAGGGGATTGTGGCATGACCAGGCCCTGTGGAGGAGCCTCTCTCTCTCTTTCATGCATGCACTCATGCTGTTATGAGCAACACATACTCACAGTGATCTAAGCGAAGACCACTGTGGTCCGGAGAGTCACTGACAGACCTGTAAAGACTGGCTGGGCATGAGCTGCCTCCTGGTGGAAGTGGACACCACCTGCTATGAAATAGTCTTACAAAAAGCCAGACAGGAATCAGATCAGCCTGGACCCAACTAACAGTTTACAGGAAATATAGGGGGCAGAGGGGTGTGTTAAACACCTCCACGGGGATGCAATAAACAAAATCCAGAATGAGGATGTGGAAAACCACACTGGACAAATGAACAATTTCTTCAATGATAATCACTGCAGGGAAAAAAATAAAGGAGGAGAAATCTGTGGGCCCGCAGGTGGTGTGATGGTTGGTTAAGGTGCTAGAATCCCACATGATCGACCACGGTTCAAGTTCCAGACCCGGCAGCCTGACATTCATGCCTTGTGTGTGTGTGTGTGCCCAAAATTCCAAGAGAAGAATGGAGAAGTGGGATTGCAGCTTGGCCATCCCCCTGGGGGTGATTTCTCACTTTCCCTCTCTCTGTCTCTCTGTCTCTTTCCAGTGAGTGCACACACCCTATGGCAACCTCCCCCTCTCAAAAAAATTGGGCCAGCCAGTGCAGGCTGGTCAGGGTACTGAATCCCATGTGGCTGACTGCATCATTTAGCCCTGAGCCCACTGGTTTGAGGAACACACCAGGAGCGTGTGGGTGCGTGTTCAGGGTTCCAAGAGAAGAATGGAGGAGAAGAGAATTGTGCATGGTTGTCACCACTAGGGGGATCTTTTTCACATTCTCTCTCTCAGGTGAACACATGCACCCTCAAGCAAATTACGAAAACAGAACAAAACAAAACAAAAACAAAAACAAACCCAAGAATTTAAGAGACTTATCTCACACACACAATGAGTAGAACAACTGTATTTTTTGTTAAATTTCCAGAGGGTGCATGCCCTTGCCAGAGAGAAGAAAGGGAGACAGCACCTCCCAGTGGAGAATGGTCACACCACCATCCCTTCTCCGGCTTTGTATCCGGTCAGGATTGTGGACAAACATGCATTCATGCCCAGTGTGTTTTTCTGGCTGCTGGGACCGAGATTTGAACTGTGTGACTGGCCTTGTGAGATGCGGTTCTCTTACTTATTACACCACGGGGCTGCTCTGGACCAACTCTATTTTTAAAATATATGAGGGGATCCAGGGGACACAGAAACTGCCTGAATAACTTTATGAAATTAAGAAACTCCTGTTATTTATTTTCAGACGTGACAGTGGTATCGTATTGTAGTTATATGAACAAGACAGAAGATGTATCTTTTAGACATACACTGAAATATGGACAGACGGAACGATATGGTATTCAGGATTTGTATCGACAGGATCCAGTGTGTGTGGGTCGGAGACAGAGGAACAAAACTGGTTATAAGTTAGATGGCAAATGTTGAAGCTGAGGGATATGAGGATTTACTCTACTACATACCACTTTTGTGAAAAATTTGAATTTTCCACAATAAAATGCTTAAACATGTTTCAGAATAAAGAAAAGAATGGGGCTTTGGGGGCTAAAAGGTGACGTAGTGGTTAAGGTGCTGGACTCCCACACGTCTGACCATGGTTTGAGTCTCAGACCTGGCAACTTGAAAATCACTCCAGGCATGCGTGCATGCATGCCCAGGATCCCAAGAGGAGAATGGAGGATTGCTATGTGGTCATCCCCCCAGAGGGTGATTTCTCACTTTCCCTATCACTGTCTCTGTCTCTCTCTGGTGAGTACATGCGCCCTATAGCAAAGTCCTAGAAAAAAAAAATGAGCTTCTTAAAAGCTGTAGCCAAAGTCAGGCTAAAAAAACTTATCATGGAGGCCTGATCAAATGGTTAATGTGTAATTCCAAGCAATTTATTGCAAAGCAACCTTTATACTGTGGTTGCCTTCAAAACGTGGGGAATTAGAGTTGGAGAAGCAGGTCAAGTGGAAAGAAAATCTCCGGGTTGGAAAAGGACTTTTAGGGATTTGGCTCAGGCCTGGGTGGTGGTGAGCCTCCCACCTCTGTGTGTACCAGGGACAGGCACCAGGTGGCCCTCTCCTGGGTAGGATGGAGCTAAAGAGGAACTGGAAAAGTCACATGTCACAGAAAGCAGCTCTGTCACGCAAAAGGAGGGGTCCAGAACTGAGGCCTTTCTTGTGCCCAGTAACTCGGTCACAGATGTGATTAGAGGACAATGTTGTTTAATTAACAAGAACAGGAAGAAGTGTCACGGGCTGGAGGCTTCGAAAGCACAAACCATGGGATGTGACCTCCTTCAAGGAGGGCCTGGAAAAGGCTGGAAACTGAAGCCTGGATTCTAGTTCTCTCCTCAGACGGAGACAAATGGAAACCCTCGCTGATCCCCCAGGCTAGGGGACATATCAACGGTTCTCAGCTTTGGGAGCTTTTTACAAATTCCAAAATCCAGGCTGAAACTCAGACTGATTACATCAGAAGCTCAGTGAACTGAGACCTGGACAGCAGTATTCTTTAAAAGGAAGACACAGACTTAAAAGAATAAAAAACAATGAGCAGGCCGTTATGTGGTTAGTAAGAGTAAATTCTGAAGACTGTACATAAACAAACATTGTGATGGGAGGGAAGGTCCTTCTTTCCATACTTATTTTACATATCATTATCATTATGTACTGGTTAGTTTGCTTGCAAATAAAAATTCCCCTTAGAATATCCTAATCTGACCGGAACCGCCATCTTCCAGTAATTAACCAAAATGTCGAACACAAAGGGAAAGAGGAGAGGCACCCGATATATGCTCTCTAGGCCTTTAAGAAAACATGGAGTTGTTCCTTTGGCAACATATATGCCAATCTACAAGAAAGGTGGTACTGTAGACACCAAGGGAATGGGTACTGTTCTAAAGGGAATGCCCCACCAATGTTACCATGGCAAAACGGGAAGTCTACAATGTTACCCAGTATGCTGTTGGCATTGTTGTGAACAAACAAGTTAAGGGCAAGATTCTTGCCAAAAGAATCAATGTGCGTATTGAGTATACTAAGCATTCTATGAGTAGAAATAGCTTCCTAAAACGTGTGAAGGAAAATGACCAGAAAAAGAAAGAAGCCAAAAAGAAAGGGGCCTGGGTTCAACTAAAGTGCCAGCCTGCTCCACCCAGAGATGCACATTCTGAGAACCAATGGAAAGGAGCCTGAGCTACTGGAACCTATTCCCTATGAATTCATGGCATGATGGGTGTTAAAAATAAACTAATCTGTGGTCTATAAAAAAAAAAAAAAAAAAAGAATATCCTAATCTTTTTTTAAAGAAGTATTTATTAAATTTTATTTATTATTATTATTTTTTAACTTGACTAGAGAGAGAGAGAGAAAATAAGAAAGCAAGCCACCAGGTTTGGGACTCAAACTGCGGTCAGCCACGTGGGAGTCCAGCACCTAAACCACCATGCCACCTGCTGACCTCAGGATATCCTAATCTTAAAAGATTTTTTTAAAAACGCAATCTCGGGACCAGCAGTTAGCGTAATGGCTATGTCGCTGAACTCCCATGTAGCCGACCACAGTTCGAGTCCCGGATCCGTTGGCTTAAATTCATGCCGGGCGCGTGTGCGTGCGTGCCCAAGATCCTGAGAGGAGAATGGAGGAGAAGGGATCGTGGCGTGGTCATCCCCCCTGGGGGTGATTTCTCGTTTTCTATCTCTCTGTCTCCCTGGCAAGCGCACACGCCCTATAGCAAAAACCTCCCCCCCCCAAAAAAAAAAAAAAAAAGCAATCTCCTGGGGCTGGCAGGTGGTGTGGTAGTTAAAAGTGCTGGACTCCCACATAGTCAACCAAGGTTCAAGTTCTGGACCCGGTGGCTTGCTTTCTCACTTTCTCTCTCTCCCTTTCTCACTTTGTCCCTCTCTGGTCAAATTAAAAATAAATAAATAAAGTTAAATAAAATAATTTTTAAAAATTGCAATTGCCTGTAGAATGCAACCTTTAATATTAAGATTAGGTTTGCCTCTAAATGTGTGTTTGAAAATTTATATTTTTGTGAATTTGTTTCTTACATTAAGTTAAGTTTACTCACTAAAACTTGTAAAGTACACACTACATTCTGGTCACCCTATCTAGGTGGACTCACTGTGTTCTGTAACTCTCCCACCTCACCCCATCACCCATCCCCCAAACACCGACTTCCATGTGTTCGTTACAAAGCATCAAGACGCTATTTTTGCTTTCTGCCTAAGATCGATTTGCAATATATTTTGTGACTCTAGCAGGTTAGTTTCTTTCCTTTTTTAAAAATAATCATTTTACAAATTTTGATTTATTGATCGATTTTAATTTAACCAGAAAGTGTGTGTGGGTGGGGGGGGGGGGGGGCAGAAAGTGAGCAAGCAAGCTGCCAGGTGGAGGACTCAAATCATGGTTGATTCTGTGGGAGTCCAGCGCCCTAAACCACCATGCCACCTGCTGGCCCCAAGTTTCTTTCCTTTTTTTAAAAAAGAATTATTTAATTTTATTTATTATGATTATTATTATTTTAACATTTGCTATAGGGCACATGTGCTCACTAGAAAGAGAGAGAGAATAAGAAAGCAAGCTGCCAGGAAATGACCTGAACTGTGGTCAGTTATGAGGCAGTCCAGTACCTTAACCACCAGGCCATCTGCTGACCTGCAGATTTGTTGAAAGTCACATGAATGTGAGTTTTTCTCCATTATCTAGTAAAGCTGTTGTATTTTCTTTTTCTAAAGGCTCATTTAGTTTTATTTATTATTGTTATTACTTTTAATTTGCTATAGGGCACATGTGTTCATCAGAGAGAGACAGAGAGAGAGACAGAGAGAAACTGAGAAAACAAGCTGCCAGGTCCAGGACTCGAACCGTGGTCAGCCATGTGAAGTCCAGCGCCCTAACCACCATGCCACCTATTGCTACCCACATTGTGTTTTTTTTTTTTCTTCCTACTAACAAAGCTATTTAACTTCACATGTAAGTTACTTAAGGACCCTGAACTTCCTGGAAGAAACTGAAGACTAGTTCATTCACATGTGAACTAAATAATAACTTTCCTAGAGATGTCTGAGGAATCATCAGATACTCCTTAAGGTTCTTTCACAGAGCTACCAAGAAATGACCTACAAGAGGAAGTTTTTTTAAAAGGAAAACACATAAGCAGATTCTAGTCCAATCTTAATAATTTATTTGGGGGACCAGCAGTTAGCATAATGGCTATGTCGCTGGACTCCCACGTAGTCGACCGCGATTCACGTCCTGGACCCGGTGGCTTAGAACTCACGCCGGGCGCATGTGCGTGCGTGCCCAAGATCCTGAGAGGAGAATGGAGGAGAAGAGATTGCGGCGTGACCATCCTCCGTGGGGGGTGATTTCTCACTTTCTGTCTCTATGTCTGTCTGTCTGGCGAGCGCACGCGCCCTATAACAAAACCTCTCCAAAAAAAAAAAAAAAAGAATTTATTTGGCAAATTATTTTTTTTCAATTGTCAGAGGGTACATGGGTTTTCCAGAGAGACAGAAACAGAGGAGGGGGCAGAAAGCATCCTCCTCAGTATGGTGTGGTCATGCCACGATCCCTTCTCTTCCATTTCTCCATTTTGTTAGGATTCTGGGTATGTACACACAAGTACCTGTGTGTTTTTCAAGCTACCAGGACCAAAATACAAATTATGGTGGGCCATGTGGATCTGGTTCCCTTAACCTCTGTGCTATGGGGCCAGCTCTATTTGGCAAAACCATACTACATAAAAGCACATACATGGAAACACATATGTAAAATAATGCAACAAGTGGTTTCCACAACTGATTAAAACTACACATGTGGGGCCAGCAGATGGTGTGGAGGTTAAAGTGCTGAATCTTACATGGCTGGCTGTGCAGTTTGAGTCCTGGACCCTGGACCCAGTGACTTAAAAATCACACTGGGTGCGTGCACCAGCATGCCCCAAATCCCAAGGAGAAGGGACTGCATGTGGTCTTTCCCACCCTCCCCCCCATCTCTCCTGTGAATGTATATGCCCTATAGGAAACTAAAATAATTTTTTATTTTTGGAGAGGTTTTTGCTATAGGGCGCATGCACTCGCCAGAAAGACAGAGAGACAGAAAGTGAGAAAACACCTCCCAGGGGGATGGCCACACTGCAATCCCTTCTCCTCCTTCTCCTCTCGGGATCTTGGGCACGCACGCACAAGCACCCTGCATGAGTTTAAGCCACTGGGTCTGGGACTCGAACCGTGGTTGACTACATGGGAGACCAGTGACATAGCCATTACATCAACTGCTGGTCCCAACTAAAAGAATTTTTAAAAATTAAAAGAAAACTACAGATATGGTGTGTATGTTCATAAATAAAACTTGGTGGTGAATTTGAAAGATTATGAAGTGGGGCTGGCAGATGGCATGGTGGCTAAGGGTGCTGGACTCCCACATGGACAAACGTGGTTCGAGTCCCGGACCTGGCAGCAGCATGCTTTGTCACTTTCCCTCTCTGTCTCTTGCTCTGTCCCTTTCTGGTCAAATTAAAGTAAATAAATAAAGTTAAATAAAATAAGTCTTTAAAAAATAAGAAGAGGGACCAGCAGTTAGCATAATGGCTATGTCGCTGGACTCCCACGTAGTCGACCGCGGTTCGAGTCCCGGACCCGGCGGCTTAAACTCACGCCGGGCGCGTGTGCGTGCGTGCCCAGGATCCCGAGAGGAGAATGGAGGAGAAGGGATTGCGGCGTGGCCATCCCCCCTGGGGGGTGATTTCCTGCTTTCTATCTCTCTGTCTCTCTCTGTCTGTCTGGCGAGCGCACGCGCCCTATAGCAAAAACCTCTCCAAAAAAAAAAAAAAATAAGAAGAAAGATTATGATGTACAAAAAAGAGTGGGCATGTATGGGTCAAAGGTCAACATACATATGGAGAAGTTCAGAAAGTACCAGGAGGGGGCGATGAGCACCAGAAAGCCCCACAGGCCTCTTGAGGGGTCGTCAAGAGGACGCCCACCCCAGAGATGATTAGATCTAGGGCTATCAGTCAGTGTTAACCAGGTTTACAAGGGCTGACATATAAATCCAAAGGCCAATTTATTTAATTTCTTAATGAGATTTGCAACAGTTCTAAAGATTATGCTCATCCTCGAGCCCCCACATCCTTCCCTTACAGGCAGACTTACAGGGTAAGCCAAATTATCCTCAGAGGGTTGCTGACTATAGGATTAGAATGAGCTGCATTCACTAAGTGATTCAAATGTTTAACAGACTCAGGATAAGATGCTAGAATCTTCCATCTTTGCAGATGATGTCTGGAACTGGGACTAGACAGGTGGGGCCTCCGCCATAGACGGTTCTGGAATTAACTCCCTTTCTTCATGGCTAACTCTCTGTGGTTGAAAGTCCTTCCTTTCACGGGCCTTGGGGCCTCTGCTAAAGCTTCTGAGGTTGCAGAGTGTTTGGGCAACCCTGGGGAACAACTCTGTCCCTGAAGCTAATTAGCTGCAGTGGTGCAGCTGGAGGGACGGGAGGAGCGTGGCCCACCAGGGTGCTGTGGTAAAGGCAGTGGGGGTGGCCTCCATCCCCAAGCTTATGCATTCAACTTATGGGGTCATCCTGCTGCACAGCATGTCTTCAGTTGAGGGGTACAAGGGAACCCACAGTTAGTGAAGGCCATCAGACAAAGCTACTGGCAAATTCTGAACTGGTTCATTCAGGGAAAGTCTGAGACCAAACTTCTCTGAAGACCAGTTGTCAATGTGGCCAGGGGTATGTGCAATCAGTCCACGGGCCTGTCACTTACAGACTTGTCTGTCTCCTGCGGAGTCCCCTGGCACCTCCTCATCCACTTGGTGCTCTCGCTCCCACTTCTGCTATCCAGAGCCTAGTTCAAGGTCACCTGCTCCATGACAAAGCCTCCCCAGGGTTCTGGGCTAGGAGGACCCATTCCTTTCTCTGACCTCCATCACACTTTGTGTCATTTATCACATAAAATGTAACAATAATGACCACAGCTAAAGCTCACTGAGCACTTTCTAGGTGCCAGATGTTATGCTAAGCATTTTCCATGTATTATCTCATTTAATCCTGGAGGTTAATTCTAAATTGTACTATTCTGATTTTATAGGTGAGGAGACTGAGACCCTTCAAGGATGAGGAACCTACCCCAAATCATGCAGCTTCTAAGAGTCATTGTTTGAAGGCAGTTCTGACTTTAGAACCCAAGTCCTCACCACCGTGCACATACCGCCCCGGGTTTCAGTTATCTAAGGATATGAACACCTGCTTCCCTTTTACACTAGCTAAGTGGCCGGAAAACACTGCCCACAGACTACAAGCACTCCACAAGTTGTTTGTGCAGTCAGCTAGCTAAGAATATTTAAAGGGTTATAAGAAAGAAGAGGTGAAAAAGGAGAGGAGAAGAAAAAAAGAAGAGAACAATAAATAGAGAGAAAGAAAGAAAGAGAGAGAGAAAGACAGACAGACAAACCACAGGATGGGACTAGCAGATAACGTAATGGTTATATTGCTGGACTCCCATGTAGTTAATTGTGGTTCGAGTCCCAGACCCGGCAGCTTAAAACTACTGCCAGGCACATGTGCTTGTATGCCCAAAATCCCCAGAGGAGAATGGAGGAGAAGGGATTGCGGCATGGCTATCCCCCCGGGGATAGATTTCTCGCTTTCTGTCTTTCTTTCTCTGTCTCTCCAGCAAGCACGTGTGCCCTATAGCAAAAATCTCTAAAAAAAAAAAAGAAAGAAAGAAAGAAAGAAAGAAAAAAGAAAAGAGAAAGGTCACTGACATCTGTATGAGATCATAAGCACTTTGAGCACAGATTCCTCAGTATATCTCCAGGTACAAAGACAAAGTGTGAGCTCCTCTAAGAGAAGGACGCATTTACAAAACTCCACCACCTATATTTGCACAAGCGACTCAAAGAGTTCTGGAAGTTATGTGGTCATGAGACTGACTGCATGAAGTGCTCATCTACATGACGTTTGGCATCGCCTGTCTTTGCCAAAGATGCACTCCCCAGCATGGACAGCCGTCCCCATAACTCTGAGCTGGGTCAGGGTGATGGGGCAAGCAAGTTGGGCAGATCAGATTCTCTGAAGAATCTGGACTTGGGATTGAGGCGCAGCCATCCACTTTGAGATTGTCCCTTGAGTAGGGCAGATGGAAATGTGAAGGTTGGGGGTTGGCCAAGGGCAGAGACAGGCAGAGTAGGCTGGCTGCAGAAGAACAAAGGAAATGCCCCAAGAGAAGCAGAGAGAGGGCAGGCTGGCTTCCCAGGCCCACCCTTGAGAGATCCGACAGGCCCTGGGAACCGTAAGGTCGCCCAGGATTCTGCTGAGTCTCCCTCCTTTCGTATAGGTTAGCTTGAGTGGGCTTCTGGTACTTCAAGCCTGACATGCTGTGACAGTGACAGTGGCATCTCTCTCCTCCCAGGGGCATTGCACCAGTCTCACACAGCTCCCTTGAGAGAGGCTGTGGGAGCTGCAGCTGGATGTAGATGGGGCACTCGACTTTGGGTGAAGAACTGTTGCTGAAGGATATTTAGAGAGACTGTTCCTTTGGCACCTCTGGGCCTGCCAGCTCTGGCCCTAACAAGAGAGGCATAATCACCAAAATCAACATGCAGGCCCTATTGCCTCTAAATTGGGCAATTCAACACCAAAGGATATTTTTGAGACAGCAAGAGAAATTTGAATGTAGACTGGATATTCAATCACATTAAAGAATTAGTCTCAGTTTTGTTAGGAGATATAATGGCACTGTGGTTGTGCTTAGAAAAGAAGTTTAATTTCTAGAGAGATGTGCTGAGGTCTTTACAGTATTTGGGGTTGTCTTTAAAATACTCGAGCAAAAGCAAACAACCAAACAAAATCCCTAAACTCAAACAAAAAGAGTGGTGGAGAGAGATATTAATCATTGCTGAAACAGGGTGATGGGTACCTGAGGGTTTATTAAATTATCCTCTCTACTTTTTGTGTTTGAGTTTTCCATAATAAAAAGTTAAAATATATATAGATATATAGAAATAGAGATAGATACTAAAACATTGATAGCTAGATGATAATTGATAAATAGGTAGATAGATAATAGTAAAATCAAATGGGAGTTCTGGCATGAAGGTGGTCTGATGGTGGGTCACTCCTTTCCTTGGGGGTTACCCAAGGAGGTTTTTTTGGTGGGGAGGTGATCCCTCCTGGTAACTACCCTCTGGGTGTTCTGATGAGGTGCCAGTCAGTCACACCCCACCTGAGAAGTGCTCCCTGGGCGCCTAGTCCCCGCCATGTGCCCTGGCCTAACAAGCCTTCCCATCACACTCACTGGACAACCTGCCCGATTTTGCCATCTTGGGCTCTGTGATGGCCTAGCGTCACTGCCTGGCTGTCCTGTGAGTGTAGACTAAGGCTTTCTGAGACGGACTATGAGATTTTAGAAGGTCTCATGCGGCCCCGACCTGGGCTGTGCTAGCTGTAAGTGATCACCAAGTGCCTGGGGAATGAGAGCCCTGAGCACAGACCCCGTTCTGTGTTCACGTAGCTAGACCACGAGAGTGCTGGCTGGAACCCAGGCTGAGTTCTCAGGGAACTTGGACCTCTTTTACCTGGGATTGATCCTGGTTCTGATTCATGTACAAATCCCTTCCTCCTGTTGCCAGCATAAGCCCCAGCTACCAGTGTGTGGCTAGTGGAGAGAGAAGGAAGCACAAAGCTATTGGGTCATCAGAAAAGTCACGACGGCCTTTTGGCCGGAACCACCATCTTCCAGTAATTAACCACAATGATGAACACAAAGGAAAAGAGGAGAGGCACACGATATATGCTCTCTAGGCCTTTTAGAAAACATGGAGAGGTTTCTTTGGCAACATACATGCAAATCTGCAAGAAAGGTGATACTGTAGACATCAAGGGAATGGGTACTGTTCAAAAAGGAACGCCCCATAAATGTTACCATGGCAAAACTGGAAGAGTCTACAATGTTACCCAGCATGCTGTTGGCATTGTTGTAAACAAACAAGTTAAGGGCAAAATTCTTGCCAAGAGAATTAATGTGTGTATTGAGCATATTAAGCATTCTAACAGCAGAGATAGCTTCCTAAAACGTGTGAAGGAAAATGATCAGAAAAAGAAGGAAGCCAAAGAGAAAGGGACCTGGGTTCAACTGAAGCGCCAGCCTGTTCCACCCAGAGACGCACACTGTGAGAACCAATGGAAAGGAGCCTGAGTTACTGGAACCTATTCCCTATGAATTCATGGCATGATGGGTGTTAAAAATAAACTAATCTGTGGTCTATAAAAAAAAAAGTCATGACGTATTTTCTATGCAAAAATGTGCATGACTTTTCCGACAGCACAGTAGATATTGGTTGTAGAAGCAGCTTGATAATGACAAATGGTAGGATTATTCAGATCGGCAAGTCAACAGAAGCGGAGGGCAAACAACCGTCAAAGCCTTCACCTGGGGCCAGCAGTGGCATGGAGGGTAAGATGCTGGATCCCTGGGACTAGCGGATGGTGTAATATTACATCTCTGAACTCCCTTGTGGTCAACTGTGGTTAGAGTCTTGGACCCAGTGACTTGAAACTCATGCCGGGCGCGTGTGCGTGCATGCCCAAGATCTGGAGAGGAGAATGGAGGAGAAGGGATTGCAGCATCGGCAACTCCCTGAGGGGGGGATTTCTCGCTTACTGTCTCACTGACTCTGTCTCTCTAGCAAGCATACACATCCAATAACAAAAATCTCTTTAAAAAAAAAAAAAAAAAAGAAACAAGATGCTGGTCCTATACATCTGACTGTCTAGTTCCAGTCTCAGACCTGGCGACTTGAAAATCATGCTAGTAGTGGGCCAGCAAATGGCATGGTGGTTAAAGGCGCTGGATTCCCACATGGCCGACCACGGTTCAAGTCTTGGACCTGGTGGCTTCTTTTCTCACTTCCTCTCTCTCTCTCTGTGTGTCTCTCTGATCAAACTGGAAAATAATAATGATAATAATAATAAAAAACAGTTAAATAAAATAATTCTTTAAAAAAAAAAAAATCATGCTAGTAGTGTGTGTGTGTATGTGTGTGTGTGTGTGTGTGTGTGTGTGTGTGTGCCCAAAATCCCAGGAGGAGCATGGAGAAGAGATTGCAGCATGGCCATATCCCCTGGGGTTGATTTCTCACCTTTCCTCTCTTCTCTCTCTCTCTCTCTCTGGCAAGTGCACGCTCCCTATAGCAAAACAAAAGCCTTCATCCAACCACAAATCTCACGTGTGACTCCAGGGCAATAAAACAGGACAGGCCCTGCCATGGGCTTGCAGCTGCTCACCTGGCTCAGGTCTACCAGTAATCTGCAGCTCCTTCCACTCACCTCTCTCCTCAAACCAGACACTAGCCTGGAATTCTCTCTGCTCTCTGCTGGGAGCCCCTCCACCTGTGCCGGGCTGCTACTCCACTTGGCAGCCCCTCTCGGCTTCTTACCTCTTTAAATCACTCTCTTTTCTGGCCCTTCCTCTTCAGCATTCAGTATGCTCAGATATCTCCTCAGAAACAAAACCAAAGACCTCCCTTGACTTCATGTTCCCTTTGAGAGATTTCTTTAACTCTTGCCCCTTATGGACAGTATCCTGGAAGAACTATTTGACTGAACTTATCTTCCTCCTCTTTTTTTTTTTAAGTTTTTGCTATAGGGTGTATGTGCTCATTGTGGGGGGAGAGAGAGAGAGAGAGAAATCACCCCCCCAGGGAGGATGGCCACACCATAATCCCTTCCCCTTTAACCTCCTCTTAGGATTTGGGGCATGCACACATATACATGTACAGTGTGTTTTTCAAGTTGAAGGGTGTAGGATTTGAACCACGCACTCGGCCATGTGGGATCAGCTTTTTTAATCACCACACCACTCACTGGCTGGCCCCTAAACTCTCCTTGTACTTTTGATTCTTTGCTCAACCCACTGCCGTCTGGCTCGCCCCACCCTCCGTGGGGCTGCCCCAGGTGCTCTGCCCTGCAGCGGCTCTTTGGTTCTTTCCCACGTACTGCTGCCCCCGCCATCCGGCATGGCCCTCTGCCCCGGCTTCTGGACAAAGCCCTCCTCTCATGCCCTCCTCCCTCTCTGGCGTCCCAATGGGTTCCTCTTCCTCGCCTGTCGCTACAACGTTGGAGTTCCTGGGAGCTCTGTCCTGGGCTCTTCTCAATTCACGGACCTCAGGGGAAACCGTATCCCTCTTTTTTTCTTTTCTATTGTTTCTGAGAGGAAGCATGTGAGCATAGATGAGAGAGAGAGAAAGAGAAGGCACTCTCTTGACAGTCTTTTCAAGTTGTAACCCCCGTCCCAGCCCTCCAGCCTGCCAGGATCCTGGGTGTGCGTGTACCAGGCATGTTTTAATGCCACCTTGGGATCCCAGCCTGTAGTTGCCATGTGGTGCCCAGCGCTGCCGTTCACCCCATCACGCCTGCACCACCGAGGTGGGCTCTTATTCCTTTCTATGAATTTGGTTTCCACCTAGAAGCCAGTGTCTCACAAGTTTATGCCTCTCTCCTAAACTCTAGACCTCTCTGTCCACATGATGCTCTGCCGTTCCCTCAAACAGAACCTATCCAGTGGAGCTCGTCATCAACTGCTCCCCAGACGAAACAAGCAGTGCCCAGCACAACAAAACCTCCCACTCCTGTGTTTCCTGAACGGCCCCGGGAGGAGCCCACTCGCTTAGGCTGGAGACCCGGGCACCTCCCTGTCCATCTGTCACCCAGTGGTCAGTTTGACCTTGTAAATTATGTTTCAAATCTACCTCTTCTCTCAGACCCCACTGCCAACATTTTGACTCAGGGTTCTATGATCTATCCCCTGGGCCTGGCCCCCTAACTGACCAAGTCTTGCCTCTGTCAAGCCATTCTCCACACCAAAGCCAGATGATGTCTCAAACACACACACACACACACACACACACACACACACACACCTCTGTCGCTTCTCACTAGAAACCCTTCACAGTCCTCCGGAGTCCTCAGTGGTGTCAAGTTCAAACTCCATGACGTGGGCAGTACAGGACCTGCAGGATGGGCCCCTGCCCCTCCCTGCCCATCACCCTCTGGTCCAGCCACAGGAACTTCTGCCTGTTTCTCTGGGTGTCTGTTTGCTCCCTTCCAGGGCCTTCCCACTTCCCTCTCTGGGCTCACTCGGCCCCATTGATCAGGTCTCAAAATAAATACTCTTCCTCCTGGAAGTCTTCCCTGATGCTTCCTGTCTGGGTTAGATGTCCCTATGCTGTGCATTCATGGCATCCCCATCAGCAAATGACTGCTTATTTCCCTCTGTAACCCGTTCGGCTGAGAGTCGAAGTGAGCAGAGACAGCATCTGTCCTGTTCCATATTTGGATCTCTTGCACCTGGCTTGGGCTTGCAGACAGTAAGCTCTTAGTAAATATTAGTCGAGTGGGTGAATGAGGTTGGCTGACTTCTGCGTGGGGAGCTCTCAGCTTCCTACTGAATACAAACAATGGCAGCTGCCCTCACAGGCTGCTTCTAGAACTTATGCAAGATTCTAAATGGGAGCGATTTCAGGGATGAGCCAGACAGTTCAGGCTCTCTCCTCTACCCTGCAGAGTACCCTCACCTATATGCAGAGAACCATTCCGGGCTTTTGAACATGTGCTGATCTAGTGTGACCCAAGAGCTGACCCACTTCTCCACCCCTCTTTCCGCCCTTTGCTGGCCATCACAGGAATGTTCTCAGAGCATACATGTCTCCTAAGAACCTTCTGGCAAGATTGCATTTCTGGTCCGCTCTGAGTTGAGATCAGAGGCAGCTTGGGTTTGGAATTTGCTCTCAGAGCTCATGGAAAACACTAAGCTCTGGTTATTCTTGAGTAACCTCAAAGGGCCCTCCACATTTGAGTGGGCTTCAACCCAGGTCATTCTCCTCCCCACGTGTCTCTTTGCAGTCAGGCAGCGGTGGGCATGAGAGAGGACAGAATTCTGGGTAAATTGTTCAGTCATAGTGAGGCCCCCCCCTCCACTCTCCCTGTCCCCCTCCCCACCCCCCAGCCAACCCTCCCTTCAGGCAAGGTCATTCTCAGCAAACAGCCCGCGACAGTTCCCTCATGGGAATGCTAAAGAGACAGAGTTAATAAAAATCTATCTTATTAACAGCCTGACCTACCAGCATTGATCACATTAGAAGTGACGCCACACACAGTCCCCATTATGTGCACGGGGCAAGGCTCAGCGGAGCTCAGAAAGCCTTTTAAATCCTTCCAGGAGTGACTCCTCCAAGGACCTGAAACATCCCCCAAGCTAATAACCCCGACAAAGCACTGCCCGGGGAAAATTCCTTGAGGATTTGAGATTTTCACTCTGTTAATCTCTTAACTCAATAAAGCTAACGCTCCCTGCAGCAAATTAAATACTTTTATTAAAGGGTCCCCTCCCCTCATTTCTTTGATGTGGGTATGGGACCTGTAACCCTCCGGGGGCCTGAGTGTCCCTGTAAGGGGTTGCTCCCCACTCCCCACCATTTTGTCCTGTTATCTAAGGAGACTCAGAGCACACTGGGATTTACTGGTTTCCTACATTCTGGAAACTTCTAAGAGCTCTGGCTTTCCTGAGCGGGAACAGCCTGTCAGCTGAGGGAAATGCTTCCCATTCTTTTGTGGGGGTGAGAGGCCTCAAACATGCCTGACCCAAACACCTCTGCTCTTGTAGCTTTCCTAGGGGAGGACGCAGTAAAACTGTCCAGGCCATAGTGGTTTTTTTGTTTTGTTTTGTTTTGCCAGAGGGTGCATGTACTCACCAGAAAGAGAGAGAAAGGGAGAAATCACCCCTCCCCCCCCCATGGGGCATGGTCATGCCCAATCCCTTCTCCACTGCTCTGTCCTGGTAGGATTTTGGACACGCATACACACATGCCCAGCATGTTTTTCAAGTTGCCGGGTTGGAGCTGGGACCACAAACAGTGTAGCTGGCCGCTGGGATCTGTCTCCCTTAACCTTAGGGCCAGCCCCCATGGTAGACTTCTTGCTTCACACTGATCATACTGAACAATCAGCACAAAACTGATTGGTTGGCTGGAGCGAAGATGAAAGAAAGGTGGGGCGGGAGCAGAGAAAGGGGACTTGAGGTGGAGAGACCATCTCCTCCCCTACCCCAGCTTCCTGATCCATGGCCCTAAAGCTGCTCCTCTTTGGGATGGACCTAAGTTTGGTTTTGCCATGGTAACTTTCAGTCCCATTCTCCCTTCATGCTGATATGAGTCAGGTTATGAGGCTCTTTCAGGGTCTTCTCGGGTGCTGTCCTCAGAAAGCGTGTCCTCAGAGAGTTTTCCCTCAGGGAAACCCACCACCTCGTAGGAGGTAATGAGCAGACCCCTTTATATTTTAGGAGTCTTCTAGAAATAGCCACACCTGCAGTTGATCGGCTTCATCACTGGGCCTAGGTGTGGAGGCTCCAAGGGCCCACTAGGAGAGGATGGAACAAGGCGTGTATTGTCTGTGTTCACCTCAGGTCTCCGAGGGCCTGGAGGTCTCCTCGGCAAAGGCTCCATGGGTTTGTGCTATGTCTCCATGGTGGGCCTAGTCTTGGTGATTATTGTCAGGGTTTCTGAGTACAGACCCTGTCACGATTGGGAGAAGGGATCTGTCCCAGCTTCCCTCCTCTCTGTCTGCCCACCTCGGGCAGAACGCCTTGCTTTGGACTTCAGAACCTTAGAGGTATTAAGCCAGAGCTCAGGATAGACTCCAGGCATTTGAAATTTCTCCCCAGTCTTGTCAGCCCTGGATAAATGTCTTCCCTGGAAGTCAAAGCAGAATCCCCAGAAATTTGAGAGGTGGCTAAGAGGCAGAAGGAATGACCAAGTACAAAAGCCTTCAAGGTGACAGTCAGATAGGCCTGGGTTGGATTCCAGATTTAGATACCTGCGAGCCCTGACCCTTGGACAGCTATTTCCACCTTTACACATGAGTTCTTTTCTTTCTTTCTTTTTTGGAGAGGTTTTTGCTATAGGGCGCGTGCACTCGCCAGAAAGACAGAGAAAGACAGAGAGACAGAAAGCGAGAAATCTCCCCCCAGGGGGGATGACCACGCCGCAATCCCTTCTCTTCCATTCTCCTCTTGGGATCTTGGGCATGCATGCACACGCGCCTGGCATGAGTTTAAGCCACTGGGTCCGGGACTTAAACCATGGTTGGCTACATGGAAGTCTAGCGACGCAGCCATTGTGCTAACTGCTGGTCCCCACACAAGTTCTTTCTATAAAATAGGACAATAACAGTTCATGCTCCTTGGGGTCACCGTGCGTCTTTAGTGAGGTGAGCCTGTGAAACACTGAGCACAGTAAGGGTTCAATGAGGAGCGAATAGAAGAGACTCAGTGGCTTCCCCAGGGGAGTGGGCCCGGCTGTGGAGCTGGAAAGTCATTCCTCCCTGTGGCCTGCAGGGTTTGCAAGTGCACTCGGTGCTCTTTCTTCTGGATGACTGCAGGAGAGGGGGGAAACCTAGGGCTTTGAAACCTGCCCCTTGTCATTCCACACAGCAATGGCCCAGCATAGTGAGGCTGGAGAGAGAACGCTGGCTGTGGATGGGCCAGGCACCTGTCAGGGTGGCCCCCAGGCAGAGCCGGTCGTGGACACAACTAGGAGTCGGTCTGTGCAGTCTCAGCTGCATCTCTTTTGCTCCCAAGGAGGCAAGATCCGGCTCTTGGAGGAATGAAAACTTTTAGATGCTCCAATGGTTTGTGGCATTTCAAAGCTCACCTCTACCTGACAAGTTTCATTCTTTAGTATCTAACTTTTCTCATGAGAAAGAACTTAAATTTCAATTTCAATCAAATTATTTTTTTTTTCCAGGAAGGAAATAGCATAATGTGAAAAAGGCTGAGAAACACTGGCACAGTCTGTCTTCCAGCCTCGTTCAATGTTCTTCTCAGGATCCTTTCTGCAGCCTCTTACCACAGCCTTCTTCTCCTTGGGCTCTGTGAAGCCCTTGGTGCTGCTGACTGGCCCAGGGGCCACCCTGTCCCAGACACGGGATACGAGCAGCCCCAACCACTCCTTACCCTGCCCTTTCCTTGGCTCCTGTGACTTCGCCATGCGGTTCTCCTGCAGCACCAGCTCTTCTACTCCCTCCGTCCCTATACGCTGAGCTTTCCCTGCTCCTCACACCTTTCTCCATGGCCCCAGCTCTGCTATGTCCTTGTTCTCCAGGGGCCCACGGGCCTCTCTATCTGGATTTCTCCCACCACTCAGACTCGGTGTGCCGGACACACACTCTCCTTCCCCCACAAAGCCCTCCACGTCTACCCCAGGCAGCTTGGTACTTTTCCTTTGTTTAGTTTGAACCATTGAAGCCATTGTATCATTCTCACAGGGAACCGTGGGTGACCGTTCTATCTTTCCACTTGGACTTTCCTTTCCTTGAGGGTAAGGACAATATCAGAGTTCCTGTTCATTCCTGAGAGTCCACCCCAGTTCTGGACACCAAAGAAGGCAGGTGGGAGGGTCTTTGTGGATTAAAGGTCCCTGGATGAACTCAAGGAGCAAGGACCCATGAGGAGAACTAGTCCAGCCTGGGCCCTGGGAGGACAGTGTGGGAAGCCTCCCTCTGCCTCCCTCCTGGGGCTCCCCTCACCTGGCTGACTCCTTCCATTCCATCTGGTCTCCATCATGCTGCAGAGTGTCCATCTCTGTGAAGAGGGTGGGGTTGGGAGCCTCATCTTCCTCCCCCAGGATGTCCTGGAGCTGCTCAGCAGCTGGAGATCCTGCAAAAGGAGGGTGGTAGGGTCTGCTGAGTGTCCCATGCAAATAGGAGGGCCACAAGGCCAACACAAAATGCAGCAGGAACCGAGTGACAGGGAGAAGTAGTTGCTAATTCAGTAAAACAAAGTCCAGCTCTGGGTGAGGCTAGAGTCTCTTTACTATGAGTTGAATGTGGGCGAGAAATTCTTTGAGATAAAAGAGATGAAAGGGTTTAGTCTACATTCAGATCCAAGGTCTTGTATTCAACAATGAAGAAGGATGGAAAATGGCCAAAGCCACAGCAGCAGCAAGAACCAGGAGCAGAATAGAAAAGTGAAGTGGGGACCACTCCGACCCAGCCTTGGCATAACAAACCCAGAGAGAGCCTTTCCCCCAGTGCCCCTAACCAGTCGGCTCTCAACACTGTCCTTGACGAGGCAGTCAGCCATGCAACGTGATGTGGCTGCACCCGTGTGCCACGTGGGCACACCTTCCTCATGGGCAAGGGTTTGCAGCCTGCACGCCAACTGCCCGGAGGAAGTTGCCTCCTGGGTGTCTCTCAGGAACCTCAGAACTCAACATCCCATCACTGATCTGTACCTGTCCCCAGTATGCTCCTCCCATGTTCACTCTCCTCCGCCTGCTCAGTGTTTACTGATACACCAGGCATTGTTCTAGGTGTTGAGAATACAGCTGTGGGGAGGCCCATGTACCCTTGCTCTGTCGAAGGTGTGCTCTGGTGGCAGAGACAGACAACAGACGGGTAATGAACCTATCATCTATTCCAGGTACTGACAAGTACCCTGAGAAAAACAAAGTGACCAGTGGAGCTCTGGTAGAGATAATGATCACCAAAGGCTTCTCTGAGAAAAGAAGGGGCATTCTACTAAGTTGTCAGGAAAGTCATGACATATTTTTGGTTTTCTATGCAAGATTGCATCGTGACTTTCCCGACAACTGGGGAGATGAAAGCAAGCCCTTTCTGTGCTCCTGGAGTTGGAATGCTCTGAGGGTCCCAGACACACTGAGGTGGGAATGTGCTGGTCTGTGTGGCTGGACCATGGTCGGCCAGGGAGCAAGAGGGATGGTAGGATATCAAGGTAGGGACCAACGCTTTGGCTAAGGGCATCGCTGTCCATTCTACTGCATGGGCTGGACACCCCGGGGTCATCCTTACCTCACCTCTCTGTCCCTTGCCTCCACCTCCATATTGAAAGTTTTCAAGAATATATTTCCTCCTGAGAACCAGCAGTTAGCGTAATGGCTATGTTGCTGGACTCCCACGTAGTCAACTGCGGTTCGCGTCCTGGACCTGGTGGCTTAAAATTCACGCCGGGCGCGTGTGCGTGCGTGCCCAAGATCCCGAGAGGAGAATGGAGGAGAAGGGATTGCGGCGTGGTCATCCCCCCTGGGGGGTGATTTCTCGCTTTCTGTCTCTAATGTCTCTCTCTGTCTGTCTGGCGAGCGCACGCACCCTATAGTGAAAAATCTCTCCAAAAAAAAAAAAAAAAGAGAATATATTTCCTCCTCACCAACCCCATAGCCCTGCCCTCATCAACCACCTCCTGGGCTTCATCACACCCTCCTCTTCCTCTTCTCTACTTCCTCAGTTTTTCATTCCCTTCTTCTCCAAGGACCACCCATGGTCTATAATTTCAACCACTCTTCTATATCACTCTCCACTCTCTCTCTCCTTGACTTCTCAATACCCAAACTAGAATTCATTGGCCCAGTCTTTATCTCTGCAGGTGTGTCCAAGGGTTCCACGGGGAGTCGGTGTGGTGTGGTGGTACAGTGGAGTCAAGGTATACAATGGACTTCCAATCCTATTGGCCATGGATGTGAATCCCAAAATTGCCACTTATCTGTATGAGTGAACTCAATCTGAGTAAACAGAGTTGTTGGGAGGAATAAATGAAGTAAAAAGAATGAAACTCCTGACATAGGGCTTGGAAGGTAATTGGTACTTATCTCCCCTCATCACCAACCCCAGCACCCAGGGTCATGAGCCCTGCTGTAGAAAACCACCCAGCTGTGCAAGTGGAGGATTTCTACCCTCAATAGGTCTCAGGTACAGCAACCTTCCACTCATTCTTGTCACTGCCTTTCCTTGTGTCCCTCAATGCCATTCCTAATCTTTGCACCTTTCTTCAAGATTCTTGGGCCATCTCCTACCCTACTTCACCAAGAAAATAAAGGCAACCAAGTATGAAATTCGACAACTTCTTCTCTTCTAGTCCTTCTATGTCATTAATGTTATTGCCTCCATCTTTGAACAAAAGGAGGTCTTCTTCCAGCCTAATTCCTGGTTCCATTCATCCTGCCTATTTCAGAGCCTTATTTTACCTACTAGTATTCCCTTAACTAGATCTTCCACTTCTCTCTCTCTCTCTCCACCTGCTTTTAGTCTAAAAATAGCTCTTCCTAGCTCAAACACCCTCCTCTGACTCTCTCCCAAGCGCTCCTTTTCCCTTCCTTTGCCCTCAGCTTCCTAAAGGAGGCTCTATACACATTGTCTCCACTACTTCTTTGCCCAGTTACATCCCAGCATCATGCAACTGGTTTAGTGCCCACCATGATAAGGTCATTGAATAAGGCAGAGACTTCGAATTGGCTGCTCACGATGTGTTTAATCCAGCCCTCTTAGCATATAAAACTTTCTGAAATTATTACTGAAGTAAAGAATCATAAGATTTCATATAGTATCCTGAATACACAACCCCTGCCCTCAGATCCCTCTTGTTTTCTTATTATCAAATCCAGTACGTTAATAAAATCAGTCAAACCAACAGCACTGTGAAGGTATGGTCTGGCTCATCTCTCTGAGACATCAGTGGTGGGGCTGCCTCTTCTGAACTGAAATGTTACCCTTAGCTTTCAGAACATGGCATTTTTCTCAATATTTTCTCATCTCATTGAAGATTCCTCCTCAATATTCTTTCCTAGCTCCTCTGGCTGGATAACAATAAATCTTGGTCATTCCCAGGACTCCTCTTCAGTCTTCTCTCCTCTTTTCCCACACTCTTCCTGGGATAGCTCATGTTCTTTGTGTGGTGTCACCCTATAAATGAGGTCACCCATGTCTCCAGGCCTTGCCTGTATTGAGTATTCTAACTACCAACTGGACTGCTCCATCTGGGTATTCTGCAGCCTCCTCAAGTCCATGCCAACATATTCAGAACAGCTCTGCATCCCTCGTACCAGCACCCAGTTTTGCTCTCCCCTGTTTTGATTAATAGCACCCCTAGTTACCCATCTAGACAAGGTATGTTAGACTCCCTCCTGAAGCCTCCTTGTCTCTCATCATCCATGTCCAATTGGATACTAACTTCTTTCATTTGCTCCCTAAACAGTGTTTAGCTCTTTCCCTTCTCCCTAGCCCCACTGCCTCCATCTTGGTTTAGGTTCTCTGGGACTTCCATGCCTGTCACTAAAATAGTTACCTACCACTCCTTCTGCCTCTGCTTGGCCCACTCATCCCATTCTCCGTGTAGAACAGAGTTTTGTTTTGTTTTTTAAGATTTCTTTAAAATTTAATTGTATTTATTTATTTATTTTTACTTGACCAGAGAGAAAGTGAGAGAGAGAGAGGAAAAGTGAGAAAGCACACCACCTGCTGGCCCCCAGAATTTGTTTTTAAATCACTTTAAACATGGTAATGTGGTGGGCTCCTGGGAGTCATAGTGCTCTTTGGACAGCACTACAAAATATTGTGCACCTGAGTTAGAAATAACTTTACTAGCAGAAAATATTGTTAATCTGTCTCTATGTGGCCCAATGGGCGTCATTTAAATAGAATGCCATTTAAAGAGTTGTCAGAAAAGTCATGACCTGTTTTTTCTGTTTTTCTATGCAAAAATGCATCCTGACTTTTCCAACAACCCCATAAATGATGATAAAGTGGATTCTGTTTCTGGATTTTTTCCACTACTTTAAAATTATATCCTTTTTATTGGCTTATTGATTACTGACACTTGCCAGGGGACACCAAAGGTTTAAGAAAATTTTACAAACCAATAATTTTAAAAACCAATGATTGCAGACAATTGAGAAAATAACCTTGCTTTTCTTCAAATGACTGCTCAATTCTGAGGGACCACACCAATTCTTCATGGGATCAGAGTTTGATAATTACTCCTTTAAAATGTTGATTTGCTCATGTTCCACTCTAGATTAAAAACCTTCAATGGCTCTCTATTGTCTAAGATCCAGGGAGGGTGACATGACTCAAACATCCCTTGTGATCTGGTCCTCACCTGCCTTCCCAGGTTCTGGAATGTCTCATCCCCCAGACCCCAGCTGTCCCCCACCCCAGCCAATCAGACCACACATGGCTCCCTGAAGAGGAGGGCATGCCAGTCTGTGCCTACTGCTCTGAAATCCTGGGGTCCTCTCCCCCTTTAAGGCCAGGTAAGAAGGCAGATAGATGGAACAATCAGGGAGCCATGAGACATTTCAGGGAAGAGGATCCTGCACCAGCCCCGCCTGGGCCATTACCTGCTCCCCGGAATAGCTGAGCACTGGGTTCTCCGGCTGCCAATGCTGCCTCTGGCCCCAGCCTGGTTCTTCCGCGGCCTCCACTCGTCCTCTTCCCCACACAACAAACTCACTTTTGTTTCCAGTTAAGCACCAGGGAAGGGGAGAAGAGGGAGAGGGAGAGAGGGAGAGGGAGAGAGGGAGAGGGAGGGGGAGGGAGAGAAGGAATGTGTGTAAGACCAGGGAGGTGGAGAGAAAGGGCTGTGTGCAGAGAACACAGATGTGGTGAGCGTGAGGGAGACTATGCGGAATTATGCATGGAAGAGGAAAACTATACTGAGAATGAATTAAAGACACCGCAGGTGTGAGATTGTGTGTGTGTGTGTGTGTGTGTGTGTGTGTGAGAAAGAGAGAGAGAGAGAGATCTCAGGTGCGCTGGGGAGCGCAGGGCACAGTGGCCACAGCGGAGCCTCATGCAGGAGGCAGGTCTCTGAGTCTCCAGGGTCTCCAGAGCAGCAGGGGACTCCACAGCTGAGGCCCTGTTGGAGGACTGGCCAATGTACCTCGTGTCCCCGCCCCCAGCAGCCTTGGGGGCTTGAGGAGAGCCGGGGCAGTTCTCCTCTGGCCCTTTTATAAAGGCAGAGTCAGGCTTTGCCAGACTCCCCAGGGCCTCCTTAAGAGCTTGGCCCAGGGGTGCCAAGTTCTCTGGCCTGGGGAGTGTGGGTGGAACTGTGTGTGTGTGTGTGTGTGTGTGTGTGTGTGTGTGTGTTGGGGGTGGGGTGTTTGCTGTGGGGTCTCACATTTCACAGCAAGCAATGCTTGGTCAATAACGTTCCATGCAGCTGGTTTTTCTCCTTCCCCAACTAAAACCAAACTCCTGATCTTCCTGTTCATCCACCTCTAAGCCCAAGCTCGTCCCTCAGGGGTGTTTTCTGGGAACTCACGGACAGTGGGAGCTGGTCACTGCGGGGTGTGTGGTGAACCCCACTGGGGAATTGTTTTGCTCTTCTGAAAGACTCCTAATCTCCTGGGTTTGGTTCAACAAGTGCTTACTGAGTACTTAGAATGTGCCAAGGTTGATTAGAGGTCACGGGTAGCCGTTGCTCCAAGGAGCTGCAAACCTTGAATTCCCTAGTCTGAGAGCAGGGAACTAGTGATGGTCAAATCCAGCTGAGACCAGTTTATGCCATAGGAGTCTCCCCGCCCCCCACCCCTGTCTCAGCCCAGGGTAGCAGGGTTGAGAAAGCTGACATCTCCTGACACCCTCTTACCCTCACTGCCCCATTGGCCAGCTCCACTGACCACATTTTTATTCCCAAGGCTCAAGGGCCATGTATGCCCATTTTAAAACAGAGAAAAATAGAGGCAGAGGATCAGGGTTATGTGCTTGGCTCCCAGAACACACCATCACGGAGACCCCTACAAAGAACATCCCTCGGAGACCAGCAGTTGGTGTTACGGCTATGTCGCTGGACTCCCATGTAGTCAACCACGGTTTGAGTACCAGACCTGGTGGCTTGAACTCTCGCTGGACGTGTGTGCGTGTGTGCCCAAGATCCCGAGAGGATAATGAAGGAGAAGGGATTGCGGCGTGGCCATTCCCCCTGGGGGGTGATTTCTCGCTTTCTGTCTCTCTCTGTCTTTCTGGCGAGCACACGAGCCCTATAGCAAAAACCTCAAGTTCCTGCTTTGGGGAGGGGCAAGGCCGGGCAGTAAGCGGCTGGGCCCATTTGAAGATCCCAGGCTTTATAGCTTGTGCCGCAGCTCAGGCACCGTGGCTGAGGTGAGCAGCTGCTGCAGGCCATGCCGAGCCAGGCATCGTGGGTGATCTTGACGCCCAAGAAAGATGGCCAAGGATGCCAGAAAGGTTCCCTCTACTGATGGAACTCCTGCCCGCTAATTACTAGCAGTAGGGTCTTGGCAAAGCATTAAGCTCCCCGAGCCTTAGTCTCCTCGTCTATGAAGTGGGAATAAACACATTTACCTCAGTGGATGAGGGGGATTAAATGAGACGACACACACAGTGTGCTGGCATACCAGGCAGGCAGGGACACCAGTCTTGTCACTGCCACCGGATGTGAGGCTTACTCCCTCTTTCATGGCAAGCAGCCTCTCCTCTCGGAACAGGCCCAGGGCTCTGTCCTTTTACGTTTATAAACCCCCATGTTCCCTCCAAGGCCTCCTGGATTCCCTCCGCTCCAGACCCCCTTTCCTCTCTCTATCCTCCTTCCTGCCCACAGAGGTTTAGCTCATCACACACTAGGCCACTGGATCAGGGTTTCCCTAACACAACGCGGGTCCCATGTGCACGCAGCACATCAGGATTTACTCCACGCGATGAGAAACACACGGGTAGCAGCCCCTCTGTTCCACAGCTGAGAAGTCACCCAATGGCAGCCCTGCTGCAGGACTGGATTCAACCCACACTGGCTGGAGAAACGAGCTAGGCAGAGACAAGCATCAGGGAACTCACTCGGAGGGTGAGGCTCACACAGAACGGGGCTTATACGGTGGTGAGCACTGTGAGGTCAGGGTCCGTCTCGTCCACACAGCACTGCTGGCTCCAGGAGGGGGCTTGCACAGCATGGGCACTCAGTATGTGCTGGGTAAATGCGTTGGACTCAGGATCATCAGCTGGGATTAGCCTCAGCTTGGAAGGAGCCAAGACCGGGGAAATTGACTTGCGGGTGGAGTGCAGTGCACAGGGGAAAGGTGCTTTGAGTCCCTCAAGTCACAGAGCACTGGGGAATGGGAGACAGGACTTGGTGCAGAAAGTCATTCTTACAGGACAGGACTTGGAGGCCCCAAGTCCTAATTTCATGGGCAGTAAAGCTCTTTTTCTAGAATGCTATACATAACTCCAAAGGTGTTCTCTCAGAGAGGAAGAGGGGAGACTGCCCACGTGCTGTATATATGGAAGCCCTCCTGGGATGTCTACCCAGCTCCCGTCCCCACCCCACAAGGATGACCCTCTGGAAGTGGTGTTTGTGTGACACATGACCCCTGTCCCTGGCCACAGTTGGTTGGACCAGGAAGAGTGTGTTGGGACACGTGGCAGAGCCTGGCAAGTACATGGCTGGCGCCCCAAAAGGGCCTGTGGATGGAACTAAGGCTGGAGAAACCTCAGTGTGTTGCTGGGAGTGCTGAGAATTGGCCAAAACTGGTTGAGAAATTCAAATAAGAGATTCTTGGGCCTTTCTTTCCTGAGTCCCCCATGCCTCTCTGCTTCGCCTGGCCTGGGAAGGACAAGCTCAGATGAGATCAGAAAGGCCCCAGCATCGTGGCAGACTCCCCAGAGAGAACGATGATGAGGCCCGTTTCACTGGAGCTCTGGGGAGGAGAGTCTTACATGTGGGGACAGCCCAGATGGTAAAAGGCAATGAACTGCACCACACCCATTATTCATGATTGCAGATGTACAAAACGTTACTCAGAATCTTCACTTCTCATGCTGATCTCATTGTTTTGTCTCAGTAAATATAAATGCAGTACAGTGGATAAACTATCACTTAGAACCAAAATAGAAAGGTGTTCCTTCTACACTAAAGGGGCATGGGAGCCTAATTCCTATTAGTGGGAAGTGGAATCTAAAGACTGTCCTTAGTTTACTTGCAAACGTGGACTCTCAATTCAAATTTCCCCTTAAGGTCACTAATTCAGGACTCTCTTCTGATAGAATTCTTTTTTTTTTTTTTTTTTTTTTTTTGAGAGGTTTTTGCTATAGGGCACATGCGCTCGCCAGAAAGACAGAGAGAGACAGAGACAGAAAGTGAGAAATCACCCCCCAGGGGAGGTAGCCACACCGCAATCCCTTCTCTTCCATTCTCCTCTCAGGATCTTGGGCACGCACGCACACGTGCCCGGCATGAGTTTAAGCCACCGGGTCTGGGACTCGAACGGCGGTCAACTATATGGGAGTCCAGCGACATAGCCATTACACCAACTGCTGGTCCCTCTGATAGGATTTTTGTTTGTTTGTGTTTAGTTTTTGTTTTTAAGGAGAACAGCCGTCTTGGCTGGAGAGGAAATGCTGTGTATGTTGATTATTCCAGGAGATCCAGATTTTGAGGTGTCAAAAAGCAAGAAGAAAGAGAAGAATGAATACAGACTTCCTCTGGGGAATTTTAATTTACCCTCCTGTCCTCCCCTGCCTGGGGGTGGTGATGCAGAAAAGGTCTGGAATGGTCCCAATCCCTTTCCCTTTTCCTTCCTCCCTTCTCCCTCTCTCTCATCTCCCCTCTCATCATACCCTCCATGATCCAAATGGTTAAGTAGACAAAGGTGAGGAAGCCTCCCAGACCCCATTTTAAAGCTGCAAAGTTTTAAAAGAAAGCCAATTGTTTCTGCCCCCATGTTTGAGACAGTCTGCCTCCTTAGTGGATGAAATGCTTTGCATATCAATCCCTGCTCCTTCCTCATCAGGAATAGGGAAAGAAGGACAACAGGAAACACATCTCTGATCCCAAGGCCTTGGAACCCTGTGAGGCGCTGAACCGGGTCTGGAAAGAAAATCACCTTTGCCTCCTTTACGGCTCATCTTGGGGTGGTTTTGATCTTCTAGTGACCCCAGAGTTGTCAATACCTGGAAAGTAAAAGAAGGCGGGAACTGCAGGGGTCTCCTCTCTACCCTGTATCTGCATAGGCCGCCTGGTGCTCAGGCCCAGCCGTGGCTTCCTTCCTCAGGAAGGGGATTTCCCCCATAGGACATGTGTGCTCACGAAGAGAGAGACAGAGAGGGAAAGTGAGAAAGCATCTTCCTCCGCCCTGTGGGGAAAGGTCATGCCATACTCCCTTCTCCACCTTAACCTCCTTTGGGGATTTTGGGCACGCATGCACACGTGCCCCGGTGTGTCTCTCGAGCCTCCAGATCTGGGACTCAGATCACACAGTCAGTCATGTGGGATGTAGCCTCCATAACCGCCATGCCTCGGGCTGGCTCAGGACTGATTTTTTATTAGCCCAGCACTGACTTTTGCAAGAGCAAAGGAGGCCTCAGGGCCTTTCCAGTCCTGGGGAAAAGGTTCCTAGCTATGATTCAGCGTGCCTAGACAATTCTGCACCATTCCCTTAGACTCCCATGAGGAGAGAGGGCGGAGGTAATGTAACAAGGAACCTGGTCCCTGGAGCACAATGCTTTTGCCAGATTGCTGTGTCTGTCACTGGTTCTTAGGGCAACTGGGCATGGCCCCTAGGAACTTGGAAATGAGGGAAATAATTCTGAGCATTAAACCACGAAATCTACACAGAATGGATCAGAGTGTAGGTCCTCAAGTCACCAGAGAGACAGAGGGCTTTAGCCTGAACACAAGGGTCCCCGCGCAGAGAGGCAGGTGGGTGATGGAAGAAGAGGAGAAGGGGCCTGAGAGGCAAGGCTGGGCCACGGGGCATTCCCCGCGTGCTCCAGAGAACCCCAGCAGGCAGGTGTGGTGGTGCCGGCCCTATGAGAACCCCAGCAGGATGTCTCCCCAGAACACACCCCCAACAAGGAACTCACGGGTCCTGTTGATGAGGTCCACGCTGCCTTCCCGGCCAATCGCCCCACTCCCTGGGCCAGTCAGTTCCTGCTGTGGCTTGTCAGGCCGCAGGCCCCAGTGGACTTTTTGCAGGCCTGAAAGATGTCCCTTCTGATCACCTTTTCTTTGAGGGTAACTGGGGACTGGAAGCCCAATGTGGATGGAAGTGCAGTCTGTAGGCATAGCACAAGAGACGGGGGAGGGAGGCTGTTATTGAAAATGAGCACCTCTCCATTACATGTGCCACTTACCAAGAGATGGGGTCGCAGAGGGAAATGGAAGACATGGGGTACCTGGGTGGGGCTGCTGCCCCCAGGCTTGGGTTTGACAGAATCCTATTTCTGAACCAATTCAACAGCTGCTGGAAGAGATACTCTTGGTGCTATAATTAGAATTCTGTCAGAACAAGTAGAACTCCCGATCCCCAATCTTGGTAGTTCAGAACACTGGTTCCAAGATATGGCTTATGACACATGGTCCAGAGAGAGTCCCTCAGTAGGTCACAGGTGTAGTATGGGACCAGCAGTTGGTGTAATGGCTATGTCACTGGACTCCCATGTAGTCGACCACGGTTCGGGTCTGGTGGATTAAACTCACGCTGGGCACGTGTGTGTGTGTGTGTGTGTGTGTGCCCAGGATCCTGAGAGGAGAATGGAGGAGAAGGGATTGCGGTGTGGCCATCCCCCCTGGGGGATGATTTCTCACTTTCTGTCTGTCTCTCTGTCTTTCTGGCGAGCGCACACGCCCTACAGCAAAAACCTCTCCAAAAAAAAGAAAGAAAAAAAAAAAGATGTAGTCCAAAATGCCAAGTCCCTTTTTTGGTCTTTATGGGAACTAGTTTCCAGCAAGAACCATTTTTATTAACAACCAATGAGTAGTGGACTACTAACCAAAAAACTACTTATTAGAAAAGTGAGTTACTGAGCATTCCTCAAAACTGGCTTCCTAAACCAAAATGTTCAAGAAGTAAAGTTACCAAGAACCTTAATTCAGAATTCCACTAAGAAGCCCAATTGCTCTGTATCCCTGAGTAACAGGCAAAGCTCCCACCATGTCTGTGCATAGAGGCAACTGGAATGCCCTCAGCGCAGAGGAAGGACGTTCTGTTACGACTTAACAGCAGTGTGGTCTTGAGTTGATCGATAATTTTTAAAATAATTAATAGATTGTTTTAGTACAGTTTTAGATTTGTGGAATAATTGAGCAGATAATACAGAGTTCCATGTACCTACCCCTACCAACAGTTTCCCCTATTATTAACATCTTGCATTAGTGTGATAATTTATTACAATGAATGAATCAATACTGTTATTTTATTATTACCTATAGTCTATTGTTTACATTAAGGTTCACTCTTCCGTTGTATAGACGCTGTGTATGTTTTAGGATGAAGGCCCTTTATCCTAGATCTCTTCTGCAAATATTTTCTTGTAGCATGTGACCAATGCATAATGACATGCATCTACCTTACTATGCCATCCAGAATAGTTTCCTGCTTGGAGTTCCCTGTGCTTCCTGGATTTGGGACTTCATTTTATTGTCTTTACTTTTGGAAAATTCCCAGCTATGCTACTTCAAATAGTTCCTCTTTTTTTTTCCTTCTGGTATTCTCATTATGTGTACAGTTCACATTTTACCTTTTGTAATTATCCCACAGTTCTTGGATATTTTGTCCCTTTTCTTCCCTTTTCTTTTTCAGCAAATTTTTTGTCAAATTTCTATTGACGCATCTTCAAGATCACGGATTTTTCTCTTGACCATGCCCAGTCTACTAACGATCCCATTACTGGGTTGTTGGAAAATCTGGATGCATTTTTGCATCTTTAGTCGGAGAACTAGGTAGGGCTGTTGGAGAAAACCCACGGAAGTGTGAGGAACTGGGCCCTGAGGCTTGTGTTCACTGAGCCTCCAACGATGTGTTGAAATTATTATGTAAGTGTTCCTACCTTGTTACTGGCTCAAGTGGTCTCTGCTTCAGGTAGGCTGATCTGTATTCTCTATTTTCCTGTCTTTCCACTCTTTGAGGGTAGGAATGTGTCCTGTGGTCTCAATTCTTAGATGGTTATAAGAAAATTGACTTTTTTAGCTTTTCTGTTACAAGGATGGGAGTGATGAATTTGAAGATTTTTATAATTTGCATCACCACTAGTAGTTATGGGTTTCTGCTATTAACTTCAAAACGAACCTCTTATGTTCATTGTCAGTCAGTTGGTTCATTCTACAATGATGACAGTTTGCATCAATGATGTCTTTGATTTATACTTTTCGGATACTGAGGCTCTAATTTGAATCAATCACCCACATGCTCACCACTAAAGCTACTGTCTTCTTTTGGACCTTATACTTTGTTTTCTTCTTTTCTGAAGGGAAATGAGAATGGGTGAGGCAAGAGAGTCAGGACATCTTTTGCCTTGCGTAAGTGAACTGCAGGAAAAGTGTTTAAGAACAATTCACCTGGGATATCTTTGAATCTGGAATTACAGGGTGACAAATTGTCCAAGGGCAGGCTGGTTAACAAATGTTGATTATCATGAGTTTTTTGTTTTTGTTCTTTCCTCTTCTTAAGACAGAATCGTGGGACCAGCAGGTGGCATGGTGGTTAAGGCACTGGACACTCCCACATGACTGACCACAGTTCGAGTCCTGGACCTGGTGGCTTGCTTTCTCACTTGTTCTCTCTCTCTTTCTCTCTCTGTGTGTGTCTCTCTCTGGTCAAATTAAAATAAATGAATGAATAAATGAATAAAATTAAATAATAAAAAAAGACAGAATCTTGCTACATGGTATTCTCCATGCCTCAGCCTTCCTCAGTCTGTAGTCTGGGACTACCGACTACCATGCCCATCTCTTTTTAAGGTGAGGTCTTGCTATGTCGCCCAGCCTCAAGCTTGCCATCCTCCTGTTTCAGCCTCCATGGGGTCTCTGGGATTGCAGGTGCACACCATTGAGCCTGGCCTTTAGGTTGGACCTGAAATCAAACCCTGGCCCCACCTGTGGTCCCAGCCTGTAGGACACAGCCTCTCAGCTGTGCTCACCACCACAGCTGATTTACATCAATATCTACCTTACAATAACTTACATCAATATCTACCTTACAGTAACTTACATCAATATCTACCTTACAATAACTTACATCAATATCTACCTTACAATAACTTACATCAATATCTACCTTACAATAACTTACATCAATATCTACCTTAACCTGATTTTTGTCCCCCAGTGAGGAAGATTGCCTTTTGGTT
Organism: Tupaia tana; assembly: GCA_026018925.1. Classification (NCBI taxonomy): domain Eukaryota; kingdom Metazoa; phylum Chordata; class Mammalia; order Scandentia; family Tupaiidae; genus Tupaia; species Tupaia tana. Next base: position 161,311,085 of record JAKSZU010000003.1, on the reverse strand, counting down.
CAACTTCTTAAAATGAAGATCCTAGGTGCCTGGGCACTCATTGTTTGGAGATGGTGCACAAAAACCATATCAAGCTGAAACTCGCAGAAGCACGTCTAAGCCTATAAGAGATGTGTTGAGTATCCACTCTGGCGAGTAGACTCTCCATGAATCTAGTCTGGCTGGTGCATGAGTAGGAGAGTCAGATTACCTAAATATCAGTGTCCAAATCTTTCTAAAGTCCCAGCTCACCCCACCTCAGCCTGCTGCATGCTCTTCTGGACACCCAGTCTCTCTTGGGTCTGAGAAGGATACAGAATATGCAGTGGAGATTTTATAAAGTACAGTCTCCCTTCCTAGAAGATCAGAATCAGAATAACCAGTGCTCCTTCTCCCCTTGCCTCCCAGCATGGTGGAGCTTCTCTTCCTTACTACATCTTTTTTTTTTTTTTTTTTTTTTGAGAGGTTTTTGCTATAGGGCGCGTGCGCTCGCCAGACAGACAGAGAGAGACAGAGAGACAGAAAGCGAGAAATCACCCCCCAGGGGAGATGGCCACGCCACAATCCCTTTTCCTCCATTCTCCTCTCGGGATCTTGGGCACACACGCACATGCACCCGGCGTGAGTTTTAAGCCACCGGGTTCAGGACACGAACCACGGTCAACTACGTGGGAGTCCAGTGACATAACCATTATGCTGGTCTCGTTACTACATCCTTTAAGTAAGCTGTACTATGAGCTAAGCGGTGGATGCCAGCATTGACAGGTAAACAGCTCCACTCTAAAGGCTTAGCATACTTGTTCTTCCAGTGAGAACTTCCCGTTCTCCATGCCTGAAGCCAGGAATGAAAGTGAAAAGCAGCAGATACATCAGAAAGGCCTCCACCCAGGGAGAACTTCCCTAGGTGCTTTCTGGCTTGTCCTTTACCTGCTCCAAGGCCATCCTGCCTCTCTAGGACTCAGTGTCGTCATCTGTAATGTGGAAATAAAAATTCTTTCTCTACCAGCTTGGAAAGACTTAAGAAGAGAGAATGCGATCATTATAAGGAGCTATGCACGCGAAGAGTAAGCTCATTCAATAAATCTGGGGCAATGGCCATCCGAGAAGTATCTTACTTTCTGCCCTGGATCTAAACTGTCCCATCTTTTCCTGGCTCCTATCATAATCATTAGAGCATGGCTCTTTGGCTGGTGAACTGTGGGAAGTGGCTTCCCCTCCTCAACCCCAAATTCTCCTTCCTGTCTCTGCAGGGCCCCTCTTTTCACTGTAAGCATCTTGCAGAGTTTGGCTCAGAACCCATGGCAAGCCTTCCCAGGAACTCCTCACAGCATTTTTCTTGATCCATAGCTCCAGGGTGCTTGACACATTCTGCAGCTTAGCAAGAGAACAGCTGTGCAGTGAGGTTAGTGTGTCCCCCAGCCTGGGCTGGAGCAAGGGCAGGGGCAGCGTTCTTTGGGTTGCGTCTTCATAAGCACTATGGTTGTTTCTGTGCAGAGTGCAGGAGACGTAGAGCCTCTGAGTCAGGAATTCTGGAGCAATAGGAAGACCGCCCTCAACTCTCTCTTGCACCAGTTTTAACTGAGCTGCCATTTTCAGAATCTTTGAAATGCTGGTATTTGGTTTTTATTATGGTTTAGAGATCTTGTCAAATTAGGGGAGTTTAATTTTATGTTGGGCCATCTATGCCCTAATTTATACGAGTGAAGTGGCAATTTCTGTCCCCAGCCCAACCACGTGATCCTTTTAGGACACAGTGAAGGCTGGTCTCACCAGTTTCAAGGAGACACTGTGAATACATCAGGGAAATGGAGCAACTCTTCAGATTCTCTAGCAGGAAGGGCTGTTCGTAAAATGACCAAGGATTCTCCATCCCTTCTGGGATTTTCCTCAAGGTCTCGAAGTGACCTTACCTTCCTGATCTGGACATCTCCTCCTGTAGTTAGTGGGGTCCAGCTTTCCTATCCCGGACTTTTCCTCCTCCACCTTCATGACTGTAAAGTCAAAGATAAACACGGCCTCAAAATGTAGACATTAAAAAGGGTAGAATTTCAAGATAAAACAAAGATAGTCATAGAGACACTAACAAAGATGAAAAAACTTAAGGTAGAAGGTCATGTAAACAAATTAAAGACTATCACATACATGTACCCACATATGAAAGGTCTTCAAAAGTTTATGGACATGAGTACTATGAACAAACTATGCATGAATTCAATTTTTGCACCAAAATAAACTCATACTTTAATGAACTTTTTGGAGTTCTTATGTACATACTATGAGAGGTCTTCCAAACGTTTATAGAGCATCAGCAGGTGATGTGGTGGTTAAGGCACTGGGCTCCCATGTGGCCAACCACAGTTCAAAGTCCCAGATCTGGCAGCTTGCTTTATCACTTTCCCTCTCTCTCTCTCTCTTTCTCTTTGTCTCTCTCTGGTGAATGCACATGTCCTATAGTAAATTTAAAATAATAACAATAACAAATAAAATTAAATAATTCTTTTAAAATGATCATAGAGAATGCATATTATGAAAAAACTATGCATGAATTTCTTTTTTTCCCACCAAACCAGAGGAATTAAATATGAGTTTATTTTAGTAAAAAAAGGCTTCAAATCTATGCATAGTTTTTTATAATATGAATTTTATTAAGACTATATACATATATATATGTACACACACATATCATCTAACAAATAGAGAACACAATAATTTTTCAAGTACTAGTGAAACATTTACAAAGAAAGCATATACTTTCACAGAAAACTTCAGTAAATTTATCATACATGTATAGTTTACATATTACAAGCCAAATTTCCATTGTGGTTTCCTATTAAACCCATGATTAAGAATTACTTTATGGGGAACCAGCAGTTAGCGTAATGGCTATGTCGCTGGTCTCCCATGTAGTCGACCGCGGTTCACGTCCCGGACCCGGTGGCTTAAAACTCACGCCGGGCGCGTGTGCGTGCGTGCCCAAGATCCGGAGAGGAGAATGGAGGAGAAGGGATTGCGGCGTGACCATCCCCCCTGGGGGGTGATTTCTCGCTTTCTGTCTCTACATCTCTCTCTCTCTGTCTGGCAAGCGCACGTGCCCTATAGCGAAAAACCTCTCCAAAAAAAAAAAAAAAAAAGAATTACTTTATGTATAAGTAATCATTTCAAGTTATAGGTTTAATAGGACTCCACAATAAAAAACATTAAATATTTAGAACTCAACATTTACAACTACTGCATATTGAAACATCTGGGATGTAGCATACTTAGAAGAAAAAAAGGAAAAAAGCAAGGAGAGGGCCAGCCAGTGGCATGGTAGTCAAGGCAGATGGTTCTCACGTGGCTGACTGTGTTGTTCAAGTCTAGGACCCGGAGCTTGAAAAACATACCAGATCTGTGTGCATGCTCAAAAACCCTAAAAGGAGAGGTTAAACACAGGAGAAGGGATTAGGGTGTCATGCCCTGGGGTAAGGGGTGCTTTATCACTTCCTCTTCCCTCTCTCTCCTCTGGCAAGTGTACACATCCTCTAGCAAATAAAGAAAGAAAGAAAAGAGAAAGGGGAGGAGGAAAAGAAATATGATAAACAATCAACTAAAGAAGGGGGTTAGCAGGTGGTGTGATGGTTAAGCCTGAACTCCCAAGGTCGACTGTGGTTTGAGTTTCGGACCTGGCAGCTTGCTTTCTCACTTTCCCTTTTTCTCTCTCTCTCTCTCATTCTCATGAGCACATGTGTCCCATAGCAAATTAAATAATAATAATAATAATAATTTTAAAAAAATTAAATAAATAATTTTAAAAAAAGAATAAGCGTGAAAACCCAAAGAAAGTAATGTAAGTATTAAAGGCAAGAGCAGACCCAGTCATGGTGGCATATGGCAGGTGGCATGTGGCAGGGCTCCATCATAGGAGTCTGGGTCCCCATGGGAGGGCCTGGTTTGAATTCCAGAGCAGCTTGAACAGGCTGGCCACAGTAGTATGGGCACCTACAGTCCTAACTAACTGGAAGGCAAAGCACAGGGTTCCTACGGCAAGGCCAGCAGAAATTCTACCTCAGCTCAGCTGCTGTGGCACAGGGGGTGGTGCTGCCTCACACCCAGGCCTAGGGCAGCCAGAGCACTATGGGCATGCCTGTAGGCACGCATGGATCCTGGCTGGCTGGAAGCTTGAGGAGGGGGTGGATTGCAGCATGGCAGGCCGCTGCTGTGAGCCCGTCATGAACCCCTGTCTCTTTCTTCTGTTAGTCTCAACAAATAAACAAACTTTAAAAAGTCTCTCTCTTTCCCACTATACAAAACGGTAGGTGAAAAAGCTGTGAAGCAGGATACTAAGGAGAAGAAACCTGAAGCCAAGAGGGCTGATGCCAGTGGCAAGGTTAAAAAGGGAAGGATGACCCCAAGGCTAAAAAGCCCAAGAAGGAGAAGTCCCATTGCAGTCGAAACCCGGTCCTAGTCTGGGGCATCAGCAGATACTCCCGGTCTGCCATGTATTCCAGGAAGGCCATGCACAAGAGGAAATACTCGGCCACTAAATCCAGATTTCAAATCTATGCAGTTTTTTACAATATGAATCCAGGATTGAAAAGAAAAAGAAGGAGAAGTTTCTTGTCACTGTCACAAAACCAGTAGGTGGAGACAAGAATGGTGGTACCCGGGTTAACTACGCAAAATGCCTAGGTATTATCCTACTGAAGATGTGCCTCGAAAGCTGTTGAGCCACGGCAAAAAACCCTTCAGTCAGCATGTGAGAGAGCTGCGAGCTGGCATCACTCCCGGGACCATTCTGATCATCCTCACTGGACGCCACAGGGACAAGAGAGTGGTTTTCCTGAAGCAGCTGAGCAGTGGCTTGCTACCTGTGACTGGACCGCTGGTTCTCAATCGAGGTCCACTGCGTAGAACACACCAGAAATTTGTCATTGTCACCTCCATAAAAATTGATATTAGCAAGTAAAAATCCCAAAGCACCTTACTGATGCTTACTTCAAGAAAAAGAATCTGTGGAAGCCCAGACACCAGGAAGGTGAGATCTTCAACACAGAGAAGGAGAAATACGAGATTTCAGAGCAGCACAAGGTTGATCAGAAAGCTGTGGACTCATAAATTTTACCAAAAATCAAAGTTGTTCCTCAGCAGGGCCAGCAGTTAGCGTAATGGCTATGTCGCTGGACTCCCACGTAGTCGACCGTGGTTTGAGTCCCGGACCCGGTGGTTTAAACTCACGCAGGGCGCATGTGCATGTGTGCCCAAGATCCCGAGAGGAGAATGGAGGAGAAGGGATTGCGGCATGGTCATCCCCCCGGGGGGTGATTTCTCACTTTCTGTCTCTCTGTCTCTCTCTGTCTGGTGAGCGCATGTGCCCTATAGCAAAAACCTCTCAAAAAAAAAAAAAAAAAAAAAAGTTGTTCCTCAGCTCCAGGGCTACCTGCGATTCGTGTTTGCCCTTACAAATGGAGTTTATCTTCACAAATTGGTGTTCTAATTTTTTTGCCAAGAACCTAATTAAATAACTGATTTAAAAAAAAAAAAACTCTCTTTCTCTTTCCTTCTCTCTCATTAAAAAAGAGATAACAGCAAAAAACAGTGAACTAGAAAAACATCAAGCATAGAAATGGCTAAATCCAAGAGGCAATTATTTGAAAAGATGATTAAAGTAGGCAAACTATGCAAGACTAATCAGAAAGAAAGAATATTCCCAAGTAAACAACATTAAGAATGAAAACGGGGGATAACTCCAAATACAGTAGAGAATTTTAAAATTACAAGGGAATTTACTGGAAAAAACTTTATGGTGGACCAGCCCATGGTGCAGTGGTTAAGGCAGCTGGATCCCAATTGGCTGACCTTGAGGTTCAAGTCCCAGACCCTGCAACTTCAGAAACATGTCAGGCATGTGTGCATGCATGCCCACAATCCTAAAAGGAGGAGAAATGGAGAAGAGTTGCGAGGTGATCATCCTTATAGGGGTGCTTTCTCCCTCTCCCTGTCTTTTTGTCTCTTTCTGATGACTGCACACACCCTCTGGCAAAATTAAAAAACAAAACACTTTATGGCAATAAATTCTAAAACCTAATAATAGCTACCGTTATTATGTTGCAGGCATTAAGTTGTTTGCATGTATGACTTAATTGACTCTTCTCAGAACTTAACCCTAAGATAAGGAAGGTGACTATCCCCATGGTAGAGATGAGGGCACTGAGGCACAGAGAGCTTAAATGCCGGCCCAGATGGAGAGACCGAGTCAAGCCCAGTCTGTCTCTGAAACTGAAGCTCTTAGAGAACGGGCACTTTACTAAAAAAAGCAACAGAACTATCAAAATCGACTTCAACAGATTTAGGAAGAAAGCCATATTGCTTAATTCAGGATAACCAATAGCCATCATTGAAATGTCTATGGGAAAAACACCACACTTAGCCACACGTTGATAATTATCAAAGCTAAGTTCTAGGTACAAAAGGACCATCATTATTCTTCTACTTTTGTTATGTTTGAAATCTTTCCTATAATGAGAAGGAAAATAAATACCTGGAACAGACAGTTTTTTTTTTTTTTTTTTTTTTTTTTTTAATCTGAACTTTGAGGATTAGAATAACCTATGTGAATATTAAAAAAAAAAAAAAAAAAAAGAGGAAGTCAGAAGCAGGAGGCACATCTGAAGAGCTGAAGGATGCAGGCTGGGGCTGAAAACAGGAGAATCGTAAGGAGTCAGTTAAACCATAGACCCCTCTCCTACCTCCATCTCCTAGAATATTCCTCCTGCCCCAGAAGATAGAAGGGTTGAATTGGGAGGTCTCTGCATAGCTAAAGCAAAAAGGAGTACTTTCACAGGGAAAAACAAAAAATGTAAGGCACTATCCCTCAGACCTCTGCCTGCTCAGCTCCGAGAACATAAATGAAGGTTGGACTGTCCGGAGGGAGACCGGGGGACTTAAAGATTCTGACATTTTGAGAACTACTAACCAAATGAGGGTTCCATGCAATTGCCCACCTGACACCATCATTCAACAAGTCCAGCCTGTTCACGGGGACCTGGTGGCTCTTCTACAAAATAGGAATGGCCAACCAGGAATGACCAGAATGACAGAAAGCAAAACCAGTAGGAAAGGAAGTCCAAGGAAACGGAAGCAATATGAGTTGCCAACAAAACCATCAAAAACTCTGTATCTAGGGCCAGCATGTGGCATGGTGATTAAGGTGCTGGACTCCCACATGGCCAACCACAGTTTGAGTCCCGGATCCGGCAGCTTGAAACTGAGGCTGGGTACGTGTGCATGCATGTCCGAAATCCCAGGAGGAGAATAGAGGAGAAGGGATTGTGGCATGGCCATCCACCCTGGGAAGTGACTTTTCATTTTCTCTCTGTGTCTCATTCCAGTGAGTACACGTGCCATATGGCAAACAAACAAACAAACAAAATTCTGTAAGTAGGCCCAGCGTTGGTGGCACAGGCCATCTCGTATGTAGCTGCAGTACTGGAAGCCACATGGCTATCAGTGGGTCTAGATCCTGAGCCAATCTGCAGCACACTGGGCCTGGCTAAGGGACCCAAGATTATGAACTGGAGGGCTATGAGCAGGGATTGCAGCACCATGAGAGCCATCACGGGTGCTTCTCTCTCTCTCTCTCTCACTCTCCCCTATCTCGCAGGTGCACATAGTCTCTCTCATGAGCAAAGTCAGAAAAAAAAAAAAAAAGACTATCTACTTAACATTTTCAAGGAGACAAGAAAAGATATTATATCCATGACAGAAAGAAAAACAGGGAAGCACAATCGAAAATAGATCCACATGACCAACCAGGGTTCAAATTCCAGCCCCGGAGTCTTAAAGAATATGCTGTCTTGGGGCCGGCAGGTGGCGTGGTAGTTAAAGGTGCTAGATTCCCACATGGCTGACCATGCATTCTCCCTTTCCCTTTCTCCCTCTCTATCTCTCTCTGATAAAATTTAAAATAATAATAATAAATGGAATCAAATAAATAAATAAATAATTCTTTTTAAAAAAAATGCTGCCTGTGCATTCATTCCCTAGATCCAGATAGGATAGAGAATTGGAGGAAAAAAGATTGCAGCATGACCAGACTCTGCTGGGGAGTGTTTTCTCTCTCTCTCTCTCTCTCTCTCCTCTCTCTCTCTTTCCCACTCCCCACCTCATGCACATCCATGTACTCTTTGGCATTAAACAAAAGAATAAGAAATAGATAAAAGAAGAGCAGAATACTATAAACCTAGAACTTTCAAAGAACTTTTGGAAATTAAAAATATGCTAGAAGGAACATTTTTAATAAAAAAAAATTGGACTATAAAGTAGAAGGAATATGTCAGGTAATAGAATACTTTAAAAATAGACATTTTAGAGACCAGCCTCCTAGCACAAAGGTTAATTGCTGTGCAGAGGAAGCTGGATCCCACGTGGCTGACTCCAGTTCAAATCCTGGCCTGGTTGTGCACACATCCAGGATCCTAACAGGATGGAGAACTGTAGGAAGCAGGATTGCAGCGTCCTTTTGGCCGGACCCGCCATCTTCCAGTAATTAATCAAAATGACGAACACAAAGGGAAAGAGGAGAGGCATCCGATAGATATTCTCAAGGCCTTTTAGAAAACATGGAGTTGTTCCTTTGGCAACATATATGCGAATCTACAAGAAAGGTGATATTGTAGATATTAAGGGAATGGGTACTGTTCAAAAAGAAATGCCCCACAAATGTTACCATGGCAAAACTGGAAGAGTCTACAATGTTACCCAGCATGCTGTTGGCATTGTTGTGAACAAACAAGGGCAAGATTCTTGCCAAGAGAATCAATGTGCGTATTGAGCATATTAAGCATTCTAAGAGCAGAGATAGCTTCCTAAAACATGTGAAGGAAATGACCAGAAAAAGAAAGAAGTCAAAGAGAAAGGGACCTGGGTTCAACTGAAACGCCAGCCTGCTCCACCCAGAGACGCACACTCTGTGAGAACCAATGGAAAGGAGCCTGAGCTACTGGAACCTATTCCCTATGAATTCCTGGCATGATGGGTGTTAAAAATAAACTAATCTGTGGTCTATCAAAAAAAAAAAAAAAAAAAAAGAAGAAGAAGGAGGAGGAGGAGGAGGAGGATTGCAACATAATCAGAAACCATTGAGGAATACTCTCTTATACATGTTCTATGATGAATAAAAAAAAAAGCATTTTTAAAAATGTTTTAATTAGATATTTTTAAACATTGTGGGACAATGAAGCTACAGTTAAGCCCTTTGCAAAAGAAGTTGAATCCCACATTGCCAACAGTGGTGTGAATCCCAGCCCCTGAGGCTTGAAAACACATCACGTGCATGCGTTTGTGTGCTCCAGATTTTAACAGGATGGAGAAGAAAGGACCACAGTATGATCACACCCTAATGGGAGAGGGGCTTTTACCTCTCTCTCTCTCACTCTGGTGAGTGCACATACCCTCTAGCAATTAAGAAAAATAATCCTGGGACCTGCAGGTGGCATGGTGGTTATGGTCACTAGACTCCTATATATCTGACTGTGGTTCAAGTCCTGGACCTACCTGGTGGCTGGCTTTCTCACTTTCCTTCTGTATCTCTGTCCCTCTCTGGTCAAATTAAAATAAGTAAATAAATAAATAAATGCTAAATTAAAAAAAAATTTTAAAAAAGAAAAAGAATCCTTAAAAAATATATAATGGAATGAGTCAAGGAAGTCATAGGACCAGCCCAGGAAGGCCAAACATCAAGTTAGGAAGAAACATAAACAAACAAAAAAAAGAGTGAAAAGAAAATTTTCAAGTAAAAATATGAGAACATTTCCCAGAAATGAAAGATTTGAATTTCTCTATTTCTCTCTGTCAAGTGCCCAGAAAAATTAATTAAAAAAAAAAAAAAATCCACTCCAGGCCAGTCCCTATCCTAGCAGTTAGGGGGTGGATACCATATGGCTGACTGTGGTTTGAATCCCAAACCCAGAGGTATGACAAGCAAGCTGGACATGTGTGTGTTCATGCCCCAAATCCAGATAGGGTGGAAAAATGGAGACAGGATTGTGGCATGACTGTGCTCCATTGGGAGTGGTTTCTTACTCTCGTTCTCTGTTACTCTGCACTAAGTGTACGCACCGTCTGGCAATTAAAAAAAAAATCATTCCAAGTAATATCATCATAAAGTTTTAGCTCATCAGGTATAAAGAGATTTTCAAATCTTGCAGAAGAAAATAAGTCATCTACAAAAACCAATCAGGCATAAGAACTGGCATCAGATTTCCCAGTTGCTACCGTGGATGGGACTTCCTACCTGGATCCCAGTCACAGGGGCTATCAATCAAATGGGAGGCCAGAATAAGCTTCCTTGGACATAAAATGTCAAAAACAATTTGCCTCAGGAAATGATTAAATAATGAACTTCAAGGAGATAACAAAGCATCTGAATTCTAACATATGATCTGGAAAATGAGGTTCATCACAAAAGACCGGGCAAGACTGGGAGAAAGGCTGTGCAGCAGCCAGAGAACGAGCGCCCACGCTCAGGATCTGGGGTCTTCAAGGAAAACCGGGATCTGAAAGCACGTCTCGATATGTTCACAAGGGCGATACAAAATGTATTAAGAATAAGGACTCCGAGGACCAGCAGTTAGCGTAATGGCTATGTCGCTGGACTCCCACGTAGTCGACCACCGTTCAAGTCCCAGATCCGGTGGCTTAACCTCACGCTGGGCGCGTGTGCATGCGTACCCAAGATCCCGAGAGGAGAATGGAGGAGAAGGGATTGGCCATTCCCCCTGGAGAGTGATTTCTCACTTTCTGCCTGTCTTTCTGGTGAGCGCACGCGCCCTATAGCAAAACCTCAAGAAAAATAAGTAAATAAAGAATAAAGACTCAGGCTGGCTGGTGGCATGGTGGCTAGGATGCTAGATCCTATATGGCTGATTGTGAAGTTTGAATCATAGATCTGGTGGCTTGACACACATGCTGGTGTGTGTGTGTGCCCAAAATCCAGAGAGGAAAATGGAAGAGAAGGGGTTGCAGTGTGGCCAACCCCCCTAGGGGGTGCTTTCTCCTCTGCCTCTCTTACTGTCTCTCTGTCTCTCTCTGGCAAGCACACCTGCCCTATAGCTTTAAAAAAAAAAAAAAAAAGAAAGAAAGAAAGAAAAAAGAAAGAAAAGAGAAAGAAAAAAACTGAGTTCTCTTAGCAAGTGAAAAAGGCAGATGGGCACCAGGAGGACATCTAGAAGTGTCTGCCACACCATCCGACATCCATCTGGTCCATTTTTTAACTACTTATATAACCCCATTTGTTCAGACGGGGGACATCTAGCCCCATAGCTGAATCACCTTCCCCAGCCCAGGCGCACTGTGATCTGTATCAACTATTCATAGTAATCTTGTTGCCCTTGGCCAGTCACTGAGTTTAGGAGTAGTTGTGCGACCCTATTTGTGCTTTTAAATAAAAATCCACTAAGTAGAGCTTCCAGGAAAGATTTTGTTTTCTTAATAAAACAGGCAGTTAGAGCTAGCATACACAATATATCTTTCATCCTCCTCCTATTTATTTATTTTAGGTTTTTGCGACAGGGCAATGTGCGAGAGAGACAGAGAGAGGGAAAGCGAAAAATCACCCCCCGCCCCCACCCAGAGGGGACGGATACACTGCAATTCCTTCTCCTCCATTCCCCGCTTGGGATTTTGGCAATATGTGCACATATGCCCAGAGAGATTTTTTAGAGCCGCCGCCAGGTCTGGGACGTGAACGGCAGTCAGCCGTGTGGGAATCCAGCATGTCAACCACACCTGCGGGCCCTCTCCTCCCCTTTTACTGCGCGGATCTGGGGCAGGACCCTGAGCTGGTGCAGCCACCTGAGCAAGGACGCAAAGGTCTGACGACCAGGAGCACGGGCTCAGACGGAGCAGGCTGGAGCAGACCTGGCCGCCTGGCAGGGCCTCCCTGCTCTGGGCGCCACGCTGCGTATCTGCACTTCCGGGTGAAAAAATCTACCCTGCGTATTTAAACTGCTAGCCGCTCTTGACGTTACTTTTCTTCAATAAGCAGGCTAGATCTCCATGTATCAACAAGAATAAATCTCAAAAACATACTGAGTAACGAAAGGAAGTGGTAGAAAGATAGGAACAGGATATATTTACATAAAGCTTTAAACAAAACACAACCACTATTGTTTATTCTACATTTATAAGTAATGAAAATAAAATCATGCGGAGGAATGATACAGACTCATTACAGGTTACCTCTGGAGAGGAGTAAGTTTCAATGGAGATAATTTAACTTTTATACCTTCCATGTATTTGGATACAGAGATGTGACAAAATAGTGGCATCTATTAATTCTAGACAGTAGTAGCAGTGGAATGTGAATTTCTGTCATAATCTGTAAATTTGAAGGTCTAATTATTAAAAACTTTTTAAAATATTTAGTTTGGGCCAGCAGGTGGTGTGGTGGTTAAGGGCACTAGACTCCCACATGACCAACCATGGTTCAAGTCCCGGACCTGGTGCCTTGCTTTCGCTCTCTCTCTTTCTCTCTCCCCCCCCTCTCTGGTCAAATTAAAATAAATAAATACATAACGTTCAATAAAATAATTCTTTTAAAATATTTGTTCAGTTTTATTAATTATTATTATTATTTTAAATTTATTTGAGTCCCAGCCCTAGCAGCTAGAAAAACATGCTCTGTGGGACCAGCAGTTAGTGTAATGGCTATGTCGCTGGACTCCTATGTAGTTGACTGCGGTTCGAGTCCTGGACCCAGTGGCTTAAAACTCACGCCGGGCGCGTGTGCGTGCGTGCCCAAGATCCCGAGAGGAGAATGGAGGAAAAGGGATTGTGGCATGGCCATCCCCCCTGAGGGGTGATTTCTTGCTTTCTATCTCTCTGTCTCTCTGTCTGTCTGTCTGGCGAGCGCATGCGCCCTATAGCAAAAACCTCTAAAAAATAAACCAAAAAACATGCTGTGTGTGTGTGTGTGTGTGTGTGTGTGTGTACACGCACACGTACAGTCCTGAGAGGAGAATGGAGGAGAAGGGATTGCAGTCATCCCTGCTGGAGGTTGATTCCTCACATTCCCTCTCTCTCTGTCTCTCTCTGTCAGAGCACATGCCCTCTAGCAAAACCAAAACACAAACAAAAGATTCTCATACTTTGATATGTCACCACTGTACCACTTGCTGGCCCATGTTCACTGATTTTTAAATTAAGAATTATTTTATTTAGCTTTACTTACTATTATTATTTTCCAGTTTGATTAGAGAGAGACAGAGAGAAAGAGAGAGAGGGAACGTGAGAAAGCAAGCCACCAGATCCAGGAGTCGAACCACTATTGGCTCTGTGGGAGTCCAGTACCCTTAACCATGCCACCTGCTGGCTCCTATTTTTAAACATTTTAAAGCTAAGCATTTAATATGATACAGTTGTTATATATCACCATTTTACGTTATACTTTTATCCCTGAAAATTAATGGCTAACTCAATGTATTCAAGGCGAGTCATGTTTTTTTTTTTTTTTTTGAGAGGTTTTTGCTATAGGGCGCGTGCGCTCGCCAGACAGACAGAGAGAGACATAGAGACAGAAAGCGAGAAATCACCCCCCAGGGGGGATGATCACGCCGCAATCCCTTCTCCTCCATTCTCCTCTTGGGATCTTGGGCACGCACGCACACGCGCCCAGCGTGAGTTGTAAGCCACCGGGTCCGGGACGCGAACCGCGGTCGACTACGTGGGAGTCCAGCGACATAGCCATTACGCTAACTGCTGGTTCCCAAGGCGAGTCATGTTTAAATACTCAGCAGAACGACCCAGCAGAGGGCCCTTTAAGGCAGTGGTTCTCAAACCTGCGCAAGCCTCAGAGTCACCTGGAGGGCTTGTTAAACAAACTCCTGGGCCCTGCCCCCCCCCCCCCCCCAGGGCTCCAGAGTCAGTGGATCTGGAGTGGGACCTGGGAATCTGCATTTCTAGCCAGTTCCAGTTGGTTCTACTGATCCAGGAGCCATACTTTAAAAATTGCTATGTCAAAGAATAATTCCCAATTCATATTGGGGTTGCCAGAAAAGTCATGACATACTTTTTCTATGTCAAAATGTGTCATGACTTCTCTGACAACCCAATATTTTTCTATTAAATTGGGTCAATTGGTACATTTAGAAAAAATGTTGATGGGCCAACATGGGGCATGTGGTTAAGGTGCTGGACTCCCTCCTATTTGACTGACCACAGTTCAAGTCCCAAACCTGACAGCTTCCTTTCTCACTTTCTCTCTCTCGGTCTCTCTCTGGTGAATTAATAATAATAGTAATCATAATAAATGTAATTAAATAATTATTTTTTAAAAAAGTGTATCCATTTCCTGAGAGAGAGAGAAAGAGGGAGAGAGACAGACGAGCACTTTCAACAGGGTCTCACACCATCCTCCCTCCAGCCTTCCCAGGCAGCCGGACTCACTAGCTTGTTTGGGCACCAGGCAAGTATGGGTCGACCTGGGAACTGAACCCCGATCTTCCATATGGCCTCCAGCACTTCAGAGGCCCCTGGCCATCAAGGCTGAGCCAGTCAATTTTTTGAGCACTGATTCCTTCCTCCTCTCACATGGAGTGAAGAATATAAAGAAGCTGAGTAACAGATTCCCTTCCCCACCAAGAACCACCTCCAAATGGCTTAGGGGGCCTGACTCTACCTCTCCGACCACAAGCGGGAAAAGCCATGTGACCCAACCTGGCCAATCAAACACTCTCCTGTCCTAGAGATTGGTTCAGAGATGACCCCATGTCTAGGGCTGGGCCAATCAGAGTCCATCCCATTTCTGCCTCATTCATCCAAAACCAACGCTGGCTCTGGGATTGCTAAACCGATAAACTTGGGGGCTATTATTTTGCTTGTCACATGGAAGAAAACATTCAAGAAAAGCAGAGAAGCAAATCACTAGCAACATTGTGACTCTCAGAGTTAGTTCATCCCAAAGTGGCTTTCTCAGCTGTGTTGAACTGTTAAATTCACTTTTTCCCCCTCGTGTTTGTGGTCTTGCAAGAGTTTCTAATACAAGTAAAATAGAGTTTCTAGCGTGATTTAAAAACATGATCTTTCGGGACCAGCAGTTGGCATAATATCTATGTCACTGGACTCCCATGTGGTCAACCGTGGTTTGAGTCCCAGAGCCGGTGGGTTAAACACACACTGAGTGCATGTGCCCAAAATCCTAAGAGGAGAAGGGAGGAGAAGGGATTGTGGTGTGGCCATCCTCCCTGGGGGGTGATTTCTCACTTTCTGTCTCTCTGTCTCTCTCTGTCTCTCTGTCTTTCTGGCTAGCACATGTACCCTATAGCAAAAAAAAAAAAAAAAAAAAAAAAAACAAAAACACACCTCTCCAACAACAACAAAAACCAGAAAAACCATTATCTTTCATACTTGAAGCACCATGATTTTCAGAGTGGAAAACAAACAAAAGTGCATACAAGATGAGAACATGATGTAAACAGAGATGTGAACTCTACAAAACCATAGAAGTATAGAAATATGCAGCTAATATTCAGGTAGATGCAGACCTCCCAGTTCTAGACTAGTTGAGACCATTTTCCCCTCCTCTCCTCGGTGCTGGGCCCCCCTCCTAATAAGTTAATGGAAGCTCCCTTCCAGGAGTATGCAGAAGTAGTAGAACCCAGGCTGTCCCTGATCATGGCCAAAGGAAGCCATCCATCTGAACCCGAGCGACGGGTCAGTGTCAGCCATATGTAAAGTGCTTGCGTTAGCTACTGCTCTGACGGACAGCTGCACTGCCCAGCATCAAAATCTTGAACCTAACCCATGGAAACAGAATTCTATCTTCAGCATCTCATTTTCTTGTTTTTGTTTTTGCTTTTGCTTTTGCTTTTGCTTTGTTCGTTTGTTTTCCGGCATTTTATATCATGCACAGTAATTGGACATTGGTGTTTTGCTTTCCTAATCTCATTTAACCATCATGATAACTCAGTGAAGTACATAATTTTCACTATCATTTTATAGACGAGGAAATGGAGACTCAGAGGAAGAAGTGATTTGCCCTGGATCACAATACCAACTATGGTGGAGTCAGGATTCCAAATAAATTCTTTCCTATTCCCAGACTGAGGAAGGAAAGGAGAAAGGGAGGGAGAGAGTGAGGGAGATGGGGAAGAACGAGAGAGAAAGAAGTAAGAGGCAGAGGGGCTCTGCTGTGAGCTGCTGCCGGCACTCCACTCCACGACTGGGCTCCAGGCCTTCCTGGGCTCCAGGCCTAACTGGGGCCTCCCCACTCCCATTATAAATGGGATTTATAGCAAGTCCCTCTTTGTCTTCAGCTACCTTTAGCTGATTGAGTTACTCACGAGGAGAGCCCTACGCAGTACCACCACTCACTACACTGCGTTGCAGAGCAGCTGTGCTGGCAACACACCAGCCCAGGCACTTGGCAGATGGCGGCGCTCACCACGGCAGTTTCTCCTGCCACCAGCCTCCACTGCCCAACTCACCGTTGTTCTCCCACCCACCCTGAGAACACAGGCCGCCGTGGCGTTGCGCATAGCTTAGGAGGAGGCATCACACCGTTCTCTTCTGTCCTGCGTCATTCCAAGGCCCCTTTCCATTTTCCTGCCCCTACCAGCAGCTTGGAGTCACATCTGAGATCCCTGAGAATCCACACCCTCAGCCCAGGAGGCCGAGGACCAGAGTGCCACCTTGGTGATCGGACATTCAAGGCTCCCTGGGTAAGCAGCCTTCCTGTTCAACACAGCAAGGGGGGAGTGAAACGGCCAGTCTTAAGGATGTACAGCACGTTTTAGTCATGGAAACCCTGGTGAAGGAATCATGCGCCATTTAAGCGCCCACCCCTTCTCCATCCACAAGGGCACAGCAATTCAATCCAACAAATCTTTATTGAGTATCTGCTTTGTTCCAGATGTTTGCACTAGACACTAGGAACAAACAGAATAAAGCAGTTTAATGACCAGGGAAGACGAATATGATAATAACTCCTCATGATTAGACATCCACGTCTCTTGGGGGGAAAAAAAACTAACTAGAAAAAAGGTGCCACATTCATTGGCCTTTGGGGAGCTGTCCTTCCAGCCTCTCTGTCTTTCAAATCATGTTACCTTTAGATGGCAGAACTCTGGGCAAGCCAACATGTTCCTGGTGAGCCCCTCTGAGAGCCCAAAGTATCTCTGATAAGGACTTCCCCAAGGGCTTGTCTCAAATCATTTTGTAAACTGAATTGACAAGAATGACATCAAGTCCTGCTGGGCTTCAGGAAGCTAAGCTAGAAGCCCAGGAAAGGCAACCCCCGCCCCCATCTGGTGGCTGTGTCCATTGCCTGAGGGGCTTGCAGACTGCAATACCCAGTATCACCCCCAAGAGAGACAGAACAAAACAAGCAAACAAAATCTCCCTGAGCAAACCAGTAGTAACAATACCAGGGACCAATTCAAAACTTAACAACAGTTGATAAGGAAAGGAGACTAGCCAGTCTTCTGTGTCTATCCTGAGGTGTTATAAGAGAAGTCATTTATTTTCCCTTAGTTTTCTAGGCAAGAGGCAACTCTCAAGGTTGGACTTACTTCATAAAAAGTTTACCCAGTCTCATGACTTTGGCAAAGGAACCAGGAACGTATAAGCCTAGAAGAGAAAGCGTCTCCGCTTCATCAGATGAGAGTGAGCTAGAACTCACCGGGGTGTCCAAGAGAACACGAGTCTGCTAGCATTTCTGTCACTTGGAGTGAGGTTTTGCACCCAAAAACTAATGAACTCAAGCCACCAGGGTGATGGATGAGTATTTTGAAAACAAAGATGAATATCCAATGCGCGTTTGCAGGATTTATCCAGCTTGCCTGGCGTTGCCCGTTGCCCTTCTCCAAGCGTGAAGCCCTCTCTTAAATACTCCGGTTCATTCTAGGAAGCGCATTTCCCCCAAGCTGCATAGCTCTGTCTCTGAAGCTTCAAGCTGCAAACTTACCTTCGTGTTCCTGGCCCTGGAACCAGGATCCAAATCCTGGGAAGGCCGGAGCCACTTGTTCTGTTCCTGTTGGGTGGCAGGAAGGGCTCTCGGTGGTTTCCAGGCTGAACAGTATTTGGGGCATCGGAGATTGACTTCTGGGGCTCAGTAGCGGCCAGCCATGTGACCAGGGTGGGGGGAGGGACACTCCTGCAGGGTCAGGGCTAGATGCCTGGCTGGCTGGCAGACCAGGGTAGGGCAGGGGCCGGACAGAGCTGGCTGCGATCACAGGCAGAGGTCTTTGCTCTAAATTTCTTCTTGGATTTTAACTTGGTGATCTCTTTATGGAGGTCGTATATTCCAGCCTTGATTTTGAAATGCTCATTTATCTCCCAGCATGACTTTTGGACCCTTTTGGGATTCTGTTGTGGGGGGATGTCAGAGCTGGAAGAGAGTTCAGATGATCCAGCTCTATCCCAAAGTTGTCCATTTGATACAGGAGGAAACTGAGGCCCTGAAAGTGATGGCATCACCAGGAACCTAGAGAGGCCTGGGACATTGTTACATACTGGGGTGGCCCCACTTGGCCCCAAATGACAGCTTACTTCAATGCCTTCAAGTCTTAGCAAGTTAGAGCTTTGAGGACTGCTACAATGCTGGTAACAAAGCACATCAAACTTGGGTACCTAAATGTGCACTCGTGGGAACAGGGCATGCCGTAGAAATTGTGGCAGTGTGTACCTGTGGTTGGTGAGTTGTATAAACATGCACTTACGTTTAAGTATCTTTACTGTCATCCTCATAAAATGCTCTAAGATGATCTTTTTGGAGGGATCAAGTGACAACAAAGCTGAAGACCTCCTGGATGCAAGACCCTGGAGACCTCTCTAGACTAAAGCCATGTGGGTAGCCTTCTAGTTCACAGCCACCCCTCCACCCAAAAAGGGTAACTGTGGCTTCCTGCTGACCAAAAAATAAAAGGAGGTGGTGGTGACAATGGAGGCAATGATAGCAGTGGAAATGTAGGCGAAGCGGTATGGTGGCAGAGGTGTAGCTGAAGACGGAATTGTACAGATGGAGATGGTGAGGTATAGATGGAGGGGGTGAAGTGTAGATAGAGGTGGTGAGGCATAGATGGAGGGGATGAGGAGTAGATGGAGGTGATGAGGAGTAGATGGATGTGGTGAGGCGTAGATGGAGGGGATGAGGCATAGATGGAGGTGATGAGGCGTAGATGGAGGTGGTGAGGTGTAGATGGAGGGGGTGAGGTGTAGATGGAGGGGGTGAGGCATAGATGGAGGTGGTGAGGTGTAGATGGAGGTGGTGAGGCATAGATGGAGGTGGTGAGGCGTAGATGGAGGTGGGTGAGGCATAGATGGAGGGGGTGAGGCATAAATGGAGGGGATGAGGTGTAGATGGAGGGGGTGAGGTGTAGATAGAGGTGGTGAGGTGTAGATGGAGGGGGTGAGGTATAGATAGAGGTGGTGAGGTATAGATGGAGATGATGAGGAGCTGATGGAGGTAGTGAAGTGTAGAAGGAGGTGATGAGGCACTGTAGATAGAGGTGGTGAGATGTAGATGGAGATGATGAGCTGATGGAGGTAGTGAAGTGTAGAAGGAGGTGATGAGGCACTGTAGATAGAGGTGGTGAGGTGTAGATGGAGATGATGAGCTGATGGAGGTAGTGAAGTGTAGAAGGAGGTGATGAGGCACTGTAGATAGAGGTGGTGAGGTGTAGAAGACAGCGGGAGCCCTGACTGTGATGGCAGAAGGAATTAGAAGACCTCGTGAATAGTGGAATAGGATTTCTTTTTTTTTTTTTTTTTTTTTTTTGAGAGGTTTTTTGCTATAGGGTGTGTGCGCTCACAGAAAGACAGAGAGACAGAGAGACAGAAAGCGACAAATCACCCCCCGGGGGGATGGCCATGCAGCAATCCTTTCTCCTCCATTCTCCTCTTGGGA
Organism: Tupaia tana; assembly: GCA_026018925.1. Classification (NCBI taxonomy): domain Eukaryota; kingdom Metazoa; phylum Chordata; class Mammalia; order Scandentia; family Tupaiidae; genus Tupaia; species Tupaia tana. The sequence continues at coordinate 161,291,227 of JAKSZU010000003.1, read as the reverse complement.
TCTTTGGCACACATGCACACATGCCTGGTGTGAGTTTAAGTCACTGGGTCTGGGACTTGAACCGTGGTCAACTACATGAGAGTCCAGCGACATAGCCATTATGCCAATTGCTGGTCCCATAGTAGCATTATGCTGATAACCCCGACTGATCCTGACCTTCTGTGATTACATGTGTAACAAGGTGAAACCTCAGCATCTGTTTCTAAGGAAACTTTCTATCTCCAGGCCTGTATGACCTCTGAGAAATCACTTCACCTCTCAGGGCCTCTGTTCTTGGAGCAAAATGTATGCTTACTAAATGGTGGTATTTAGGAGGAAACCTATCTTTCTCCCACCAAGCACTTTTACCTTGCCCTTAAAGTAGGAGCTTCTGTCCTTTCTGAAGTTTTGAGAAAAGTCCCCTCCACTCACTTCTCCACCTCCTCACTCGCCCACCTAGCGGAGTGGGTGGCTCTCTGCATGAGTGTACCTGGAGAACTGGGGAGAACAACATGGGTTTGCGTCACGACTCAGTTGGCTCTAAATCTCCTCCTCTGAGATCTGTCAGACCCAGAGAAGGCCCTCGCTTCCCTCCTCACCTCTCCTTTTCATCGTAAATCTCACAGGAGAGGTTCTTGCCCTGCAGGATAGGGGAGCCTTCGAGTTCTGGGTACATAAGTTTGGTTGTGGCGAAGGAATTAGGAAGCCCTTCTGGCCTGGAGCTGAGGATGAATTCCTTCCTCTGCTCTCTCATTGAAACCCACTGATACCCTCATTGATACCCACTGATACCCTCATTGATACGCACTGATACCCTCATTGATACCCACTGATACCCTCATTGACATCCATTGACACCCTCACTGACACCCATTGATAGCCTCATAACCCTGACAGTCTCTTGGTCTAAATCAGTCTTCATTAACCTTCTCCTGCACAAAGCTCTCATTCATTTCTGAAGAAAGCCTGCCTTCAATGGGAGAGAACAAAACCAGTAGAGTGGCAGGTGTGTGTGTGTATGTGTTTTAGAGAGAGTGGAGTAGGGGTGATCAACTCCATCCCTGCTCTCCCTGTGGTTTAGATTTGTGAGCCAAAAATTGTGAGCGAAGATCTGGCCATCCCCTCTCTGGCCTCCTTCCATGTCACAGTCAAGGAGGCTGCTTCTCCCACCTGGCTTTGGCAGCAAAATAATGCTTGGGCACCCCGCTCCTTCCTCACCATCAAAATAGTAACAGTTGAGGCCCATGCATTGGCCTGGGGGAGAAGGAAAGCACTGGCCCCCACCATGGTCCTCAGACAGAGATGTTCCCCCGCCCTGGTCAGTTGTCAATGTCTGGAGACGTTTATGGTTGCAGATGGGAGAAGAGCAGTGCTGGAGGGAGGGAGAGGCTAGCCTCACATAGGCAGAGGCCCAGAAGCTGTGAACTTCCTACAACACACAGGACACTGCCCGCAACAAAGAATTGGCCTGCCCCACCTGTCAAAAGTGCCTTGGTCAGGAAATTCTGGATCAGACTGTTCCGGCTCCTCTGGTTCTAGGCTCTCGCCCGTTCACACAGGGCAGTCACCATGGGCCTCCTCACTTGCCTGGCGTGGAAAACTTCTGTGTTCCCTCTGTGACGTCTGCACTTCCTCCTTTGGATCGCTGGTGGGCAGGAGTGGCTGCTCACAGGGACGGATTCCCTTCCATCCCCTGGCTAACTGCCATCTGAACCTGTCTGGGTTTAACATCTGGTAGCGTTAAAGACCCTGGTTGGGGGGAAAGTCCACAATGAGAAAAGAAGCTTCCTATCCTGGAGAGACCGCAAGGCTTAGGTCCTTGTCCATAGGACTGAGAATTCATTTGGAGGCCCAGCAGGACGATCTAGAACCTTTACCTACAAGAAGTTCCCCATAAGCTGGCAAGACTCACTCCAGTCTGTGTGAGTTCTGGCTTCCAGACTGTTCGTGCCAAGCGTTGGCAGGTGGTACAATACTGACTGCCCCAGATTCTTATCCATGTTAGCTGCATTTGAACTGTATCCAGGGGTGAGGAGGGTACAAACTGTGATGGCGTCAGAACTTATGGTAAGGCAAAAACGCCAAGTGTGATCTTACAGAGAAGCTGAGAAACCACAAGAGGCTGTGCCCAGGCAATACTGGGATGGGTCCCCTCCTTTCCCCATCTCCAGCTGCTCCCTGATGGCTGCTGTGGCCTGTGGCCTCAGCTCACCCTGTGCCCACCACACCACTCAGGCTCATTGCTACTTGGGACGTGTGCACAGTCTCCAGCTCCCTCTGGAGCATTCAACTCTCTGGTCAGATGTCATCCACTCAACACCTTCTATGACCGGCCCATCTCAAATGTCCCTCTCTTGTCCTTAACCCTGCTTTATTTCTCTACATGGCATTTCTACCCCAAACCATATTATGTGTGCGTTGTTTTTTTTAAACCTGTTTATCGTCTGCACCTCTAATATGACAGAGACTGTGTCTTGTTCACCAATGTGTCTCTGATACTTAGAATAGAACCTGTATTACACATGCTGGTTTCAAATCCTAGTTCCTCTACCTGTGGGAGATGGGGCAAATTGTTGTGGGTTTTTGTTTTTGTTTTTTTTTTGAGTTTTGTTTTTGTTTCATTTCATTTTTCTCAACTGAATTGAATCTGATTAAATCAATGTATGTGAACCCCTAGGTCATGTCTAGCCCACAGGGAGTAGTTCGTGTTAACTAGTTACTGTTATATCCTTACAAGCCCAGGAAGCTTGAGGCATGTCCGTTCTGAGGAGGCAGGAGGGGTGAGTGGTATCCCCAGCTTGCAGGAGTGAGCGGTCGGTCTTCTTGCTTCTCTGGGAACCAAGGTCCCCTGCAGGGTCCCTCGCTCTCCTCTTATCTGCTCTCTGCTGCCCCCTGGAGGCCACAGATCGTGCATTTCCCATATATTACGAAGAATGATGCTTTGTGAGATGACAGTCCCTCTACATGAGCTAGTCGGACCCCAGGCTAGCAAGCTTAGTCCTCGGAAATGCTGACCCTGAGTCATCGTTTGGCAAAGATGATTGGGAATCGTTGAGACCACGGAGAAACTGGGGGTACCCGAGAACTCATCCATCAGACGGGACCCACGGTGGGCCCAGAGCAGGCACAGGGCCAGTGTCTCTCCTCCTCCAGGCTGTGCTTTCTGAGCTAGGGGACAGTGCTCTGGTCACCTCTACCACTCCTCACCCTGTGCCTCACTTCCTGTCAGAGAATATTCCCCCGTGTGGGCCAACTGATCTTCACGTTGTCAGTCTAAAATGAGAGCACTATGGAAGTCCCCTGTCTGGCGGGGTCATTCATTATCAAAAATCTGGGGATACCAACACTGTCTAATTAAAAGATGTAATGGGGGGAGAAGTTTTTGTTTACAATAAGGACAAAAGGGGCCAAATAGTGGCACAGTGGTAAACATGACATTCTGCAGAGCCCGTCGATATGGGTAAGTTTTGGTTCACGTCTCTGACAATCCCTGATATGCTGAGTATGCAGTGCCCATGATCTGAGGCTGGCTCAATCTCCCTGTATAGGAAGGCATCAAGACCCTCTTGGGGCTGTGCTCTGTCTTATGGAATAAATAAATAAATGAATTTTTAAACTTAGTGACGGGTCCAGCAGGTGGCATGATAGTTAAAGTGCTGGACTCCCACATAGCTGACTGCGGTTCAGGTATTGGACTGGCACCTTGCTTTCTCACTTTCCCTCTCTCTCTCTATATTTCTCTGGTCAAATAAAAATAAAAATAATGATGATTAATAAATAAATAAAATAAATAATTATTATTTTTAGAGGTTTTTGCTGTAGGGTGTGTGTGCTCACAGGAAAGACAGAGAGACAGAGAGACAGAAAGCAAGAAATCACCCCCCAGGGGAATAGCCACGCCACAATCCCTTCTCCTCCATTCTCCTCTCGGGATCTTGGGCATGCACACACATACACCCAGCATGAGTTTAAGCCACCTGGTCCGGGACTCAAACCTCAGTCAACTACATGGGAGTCCAGTGACATAACCATTATGCCACCTGCTGGTCCCAATAAATAATTCTTTTAAAAAATAAAATTAAAATTAGTGACAAAACTCCTAAAACATCTAAAACTAAACTTCCCTAGAAATGCAAGTCTTATGTGCATATATGTAATCACACTTACATATCTAATAAGGTATCATAGTCCTGGATGGGAAAACTATGTTAAATATTTAGAATTTAGATACAGTTCAATGCAATTCCAAAGGCATTTCAGATGACAATTACTAAAACATCATGGCTAAAGTATTAGCTGAGAATTTATTGAGCGTTGCTATCCACCAGGCTCTGAGACAAGGGCTTTCCCTATTTTACCTCAGCTACTCCTCACCGCAAACCCATGAAGTCGTCACTAACACTTGTGAAAGGCAGAGGTTAAGAGCGGACCACATGACTTTGGCCTACAAGCTACTTTGGACCTGTTGGAGTTGTAAGTTATCTACAACTGTGAGATGCAGTTTCCTCATCTGTAAAATAGGAATAGTTGCTCTCTCATAGGTTTATGGTCAGGATTAAATGAGTTAATATAAATACATATAAAATGTTTAGAACCATGCTTGACAATTGTAGGCACTTAATTGATATGAGCTGTTAGTAGCCTCATTCACAGATGAGGAAACGGAAGCTTAGAGAAGGGAAAGCAACTCACCCAGGCTCACAGAGCTGCTAAATGGCTGAACTATCCTGGGGGATGGGGACGGGGAGTCTGGTTTACAAGATCTAAAAAAGTATATAAAATCATAACAATTATAGCAGGAAGCTATCTAACACACACGTAGGCCTTGCGAAATAATGTTCTGAAATATTAACCAGTGCCTCCATCAGCCTGATATTTCTTTACTTCCTCTCCTTCCCACATTCAAACAGCCTGACCCTGCCCTGCTCATTGCTTCAGGGCAGGTGTATGAAAACAGAGCCGGGAAAGGAGCCTCTGCCCTTGAGGGGAATAGAAAAGACTTGTGGCTTAGACCGAGATTACAGTATGAGAGAAAATAGTCACCAGAAAGATCGAGGATATCCCTACTCCGCATCTGAGAAGCGTTCCCAGGGCAAGGACAAGAGTTGGAGTCAAGTTGAGAGACAGTAATATTTGTGGGTGGGTCCTGGAGACCAAGGCCTCGATCCCTGCACCCTGCGCAGAGCCCCAGCGAGAAGGTACCTGAGCAGAGAGGACCTGTGTCTTGCTTCCCAGAGAGAAAGAGAATGGTCATTGGGGGCATCTGGCCAAGGGGGCCCAAGCAAGCTTGCTGAGGCAGCACGAAGAGGTGGAGAGAGCCTTTGAGCTCCACAGTGACCCACAGGCACCGATGGCCAAGGACAGATGGGACAAGGAGAGATGGTGTTAAGATCCCTAAGAGTCTTGGGGCCAGCAGGTTGTGTGGTGGTTAAAGGCACCAGACTCCCACATGGCTGACCACAGTTCAAGTCCTGGACCTGGTAGCTTGGTTTCTCACTTTCTCTCTCTCTCCCTCTCTCTCTCTCTCTCTAATCCAACTGGAAAATAATCATAAAATAATTTTTTTTAAAAAAAGATTCCTAAGAGTCTAGAACCCTGCATTCCATCCCAAACCCAAAATGGAAAAGGCAAAGGAAACTCAGAGCCAACTGGAATGAAGCATCAGCACCTTTTAAAAATGGGGTGGAAAATAGAATGAAGGGTAAGGCCGACCCCCGTAGAGCAGCAGTTAGGTGCTACGCAGAGCTAGCAGGATTCAAGTGCTACTCTTGGCAGCTTGGAAAATACACCAGGCACACACTCATGCCCAGGATCTTGATGGAATGGAAAACTGGAGGAACAGGGATTACAGTGTGAGCAGGCCCCATTGAGGGCTGCTTTCTCTCTTCTCTCTCCATCATGTATCTCACGTAAGTGCATGTATGTAGAGAAAGAGAGAGAGAGAGAGAGATGAAGGAAAGTTTTAGAAATAAACTGCTATTTCTTACATACTTATGTTTAGGGGCTGAATCTGATATTCTAAAAAATAGATTTCTAAGAAAATAGTGCTGAGAAAGTGCATTATTTTAAAAAATCGATTTAGGGGCTGGCAGATGGCATGGTGGTTAAGGGCACTGGACTCCCATATGGCTGACTGTGGTTCAAGTCCCAGACCTGGTGGCTTGCTTTCTCACTTTTCATCTCTTTCTCTCTCTCTCTCTCTGGTCAAATTAAAATAAAATAAATAAAATAAAGTTAAATAAAATAATTCTTTAAAAAATGGGAACCAGTAATTAGCGTAATGGCTATGTTGCTGGACTCCCGCGTAGTCGACCGCGGTTCGCGTCCCGGACCCGGTGGCTTGAAACTCATGTCGGGTGCGTGTGCGTGCGTGCCCAAGATCCCGAGAGGAGAATGGAGAAGGGACTGCGGCGTGACCATCCCCCCTGGGGCGTGATTTCTCGCTTTCTGTCTCTATGTCTCTATCTGTCTGTCTGGCGAGTGCACACGCCCTCTAGCGAAAAAACCTCTAAAAAAAATAATAATTCTTTAAAAAATCGATTTAGAAGAGAGCTTGGACAGAGGACAAAGACAGCAACTTAATCTTTTGCTGGGCTCAGCTCAGCAGGTCATGTATCTCTGCCCTGAAATGAACTACAATCGCCCCTTACATCTTGGGTCAAGTTTGCATCCCGATTTGCCTGAGACAGTGGCCATCTGCTGCGGTCTTGGCTTCATTATGAGCGGTGCCCCCTTTCATTATCAAGAGAGCAAGTTCGGACAATAAGTTATATGGTTACTGTGCATTGGATTTAGAGAATGGAAGTGATCCCTTGGGGGCCGACTCTGAGCTAGGTGCTGTGAAACAGAGTCAGGCTTCCCAGGAGGAGGCCAGGGAGCCAGGAGGTGGAGCCTTTGGCAGGGCAGGGACCTCCGCTGGATGGAGAAGGAAGGGCAGGGCAGGGCAGGGCATGGCAGGGCACGTGCATGAGCGTCCAGCCAGCATGCTCAGGGAGGTCCTGGGACACAAACCCAGGACCCTTCCCACGCAGTCCACTTGTGTCACACTGCACCACTGCTTGGACCCTGCCCACATTTTTAAGCTTGCTATCTGAATCTTACCATTGTTTCATCGTTTGAAATTTGAATCTTATCTATTTTTCTTTTAAGAGAGGGATTTTTGCTATAGGGCACGTGTGCTCACAGGAGAGACAGGGAGAGACAGAGAGACAGAAAGCAAGAAATCACCCCTCGGGGAAAATGGCCATGGTGCAATCCCTTCTCCTCCATTCTCCTCTCAGGATTTTGGGCTCGCACACACACACACCCAGCATGAATTTTAAGCTGCCAGGTCCAGGACTCAAACCGTGTTTGACTATGTGGGAGTCCAGCGATATAACTGTTACACCATCTGCTGGTCCCAAGTTTTTTCTATTTTTTAAAAAGCTATAAGTAAAATAGGGGCCAGCAGATACATAGAGGTTAAGGAGTTGGATGCTATATGGCTCGCTGTGTGGTTTAAATCTCGGACCTGTTGGCTTGAGAATCTCATTGAGTACATGTGAGTGCCCAATATCCTGAGAAGAGAATGGGAGAGAAGGGATTTGAGTGTGGCCAACCCCCCTGTGGGGTGATTTTTCACTTTTTCCTCTCTCTTTCGTGAATACATGTGCTCTGTAGCAAAAATGGGGGAAAAAAAAACTATAAATAACATTAAAATTTAAAAGAATCCAGGGACTAGCAGTTGGTGTAATGGCTATGTTGTGCTGGGCGCATGTGTGTGCATGCCCAAGAACCCGAGAGGAGAATGGAAGAGAAGGGATTGCAGCATGGCCATCCCCCCGAGGGGCTTTCTGTCTCTGTCTCTGTCTCTGTCTTTCTGGTGAGTGCATGCACCCTATAGCAAAAAATAATTTTTTTTTGAAAGAATCCAGGCTATTTTGACCATAGATTCTTCTATATCAACTGTAGAATCACTATTATAAGTTTTTTGTTTTTTTTTTTTTTTTGGAGAAGTTTTTTTCGCTATAGGGCGCGTGCGCTCGCCAGACAGACAGAGAGACACATAGAGACAGAAAGCGAGAAATCACCCCCCAGGGGGGATGGTCACGCCGCAATCCCTTCTCCTCCATTCTCCTCTCGGGATCTTGGGCACGCACGCACACGCGCCCGGCGTGAGTTGTAAGCCACCGGGTCCGAGATGCGAACCGCGGTCGACTACATGGGAGTCCAGCGACATAGCCATTACGCTAACTGCTGGTTCCCACTATTATAAGTTTTAAAAACCTTATTAGTAAAATGAATGGACTTCAAACATTTGAAAAGATGCTCAATATCACTCACTTAAAGAGATTAAAAAACAAACAAACAAACAAAAAAAAAACTGGAGCCACAGTGAAATACCATTTTTCACCTTCCAGACTGGCAAATGTCAAGAAGTTTCTCAACACTGAGCGTGGAGGGCAGCGGCCCCTCATACGTGCACTTGCCTGGAGACTGCGGATGGGCACAGCCGGATTGCGGCCGCTATGGCAATATTTATATAACTTTAAAATGTACATACCTTTTGGTAGCAGCAATTCTTTGTCTAGAAACTTATCTTACAGATACACTTCCACCTGTGGACAAAGACAAATATGTGGTTTGGGGCAGTTACTCACCACCCTGTACTTGTGTCAGAGAGCTACCGTGGGAATTAGGTAATACAGTTCAGTACATGGAAAAGATGTAAAGAGGGCCTGGCATAGCGTCAGTGCTCAGCAAATGCTGGCTGTTAGGATTACAGCATTGTTGATGGCAGCCACACACTGAAAACAACCTGACTGCCCATCAATAGGGGACTAACTAAAACACACACACATACACACACACACACACCTCTTCTCTATACTTTGAAAAACCATGAAGCATTTAAACATAATGAGGATATTCTTTAAACAGTACTGTAGAATCATCTTTCAGAAATCTTGCTAAGTGGAAAAAAAGCAAAGTGTAGAAGGTGCTTCATGGCTTGCCTCCACTCGTGCATTGGGTGTACTTACGGGTATGAGTTCTCTACAGGGAAAAAGTACAGAAATGGGCTACACTGATGCTTCCTGGGAGGGGAACTGGGAGGCAGGGGCTCAGGGGCCACTGTATGACCTCTCATGCCTTTTATATTGTCCACCATACGTATTCCCTATTTAAAAACAATGAAGTAAATCCTACTTTGGGGTATATACCCAAGAGAATTGAAAGCCAGGACTCACACAGATACTTGGCATGCAGCATTCTTCACAATGGCTGAAAGGTGGTTCGTCATCAGATGAATGGATAAACAAAAGGTGGTATATCCATACAATGGAGTACTATGAAGCTTTCAAAAGGCACGGAATTCAGACACACATTACAATATGGATGAACCTTGAGGACATTATGCTAAGTGAAATAAACCAGATACAAAAAGACAAATACTCTGATTCCATGTGTATGAGGTACCTAGAACAGAAATATTCATAGAGATGGAAAGTTGATTAATGGTTACCAGGGGCTGGGGGAATGGGGAATAGGGAGCTATGGTTTAATGGGTAGAGTTGCATTTGGGAGATGAGCAGTAGTTATGGTTGTCAACAATGGGAATATACTTAATGCCCCTGAACTATACACTCAAATGGATAAAATAGTAAATTTTATGTTTATTTTATTGCCAAAAAAAGGATATCATTGTGGCACACACACACACACTATGGAATACTATTCAACTGTAAAAACAAACAAGCAAAAAACAAACAACATCAACAAATGAGACCATAGCATTTGATAAAGAGTGGGCAAATATGGAAGTATATCTTTAAGTGAAGCAAGCCAGACTATAAAAGATAGGCAATAGAATTGAAAGCCAGGACTCACACAGATGTCCCCACTCAATATATATTGACTGTCTGCACTCTCTGGCAGAAAGTGAAAGACCGGAAGATATAAAAGCATGGAGAGCAACTGTGGATACTAGAGACAGTGCGGGAAGAGGGTGGAAAATGAGGGAGGGCGAGAGGAAGGTAATCAAGGGGAAAAAGAAACAAAACATTTAAGGGACACAAAAAATGGAAAATTATCTGTTGATGATAGCATGTTGATAATATCGTTAACTGAACATTATTACAGTACCTGTACAGTATATTCATGCTGGGAAAAACATTTTATATGCCATAATGATGTACAGTGATTGAATGTATAAAAAATAAAATAAATTTTAAAAAGAAATCATTTTTTTAAGAGAGATTTTTGCTATAGGGAGTATGAGCCTGCAGAGAGACAGAGAGACAGAAAGCAAGAAAGTTACCCCTTGGGGGGATGGCTATGCTGTGAACCCTTCACCTCTGTTTTCCTTTCAGGTTTTTAGGCATGTATGCATACGTGTCCGGCGTGAGTTTTAAGCCATTAGATCTGTTGACTGTGTGGGAATCCAGTGACAACCATTCCACCATCTGCTGGTCCCAAAAAGCAAATCATTTTAATAATAATAAAAGCACTGCTTTATTACTTTTCGTGGAGTTGTATTAAATGTAGATATCACTTAAAAGGGGCTGCATTGTATGGATCACAACAGATAGTCCCATCCAAAAAGGACTCCTGGTCTCCAAATCCTGACATTTTCCCTGCCAGGCAGACCTGCTCTGCTCTCTGGCTGACTTCTTGGGGACTCATGACACAGATCAGGGTGAAAGGCTGGACCAAGACCAGGGGGAGGGGGCATTTCCATCCAAGATAAGGGGGAAAGGAAGAGGAAGGCTGGACTGTCACGGTGGTAAAGCACAATGCTCCGTGAGCCTGAGCCACATGCAAGGTTTCAGGTACAAGTTCAGAGACTTCCTAAGAGCTCAGGGCACACATCTGCCCAAGATCCAGGGCTAGCTAAAGCTGAGAGTAGATCACAGCATTGAGGCCCTGTTGTGGGTATGGTCTCTGTCTCTCTGTCTCTGTATCTCTCTCTCATACTCATAGAAGAAAGACATAATTTGTTTTTGCTACATCAGAAAGAATGTGTATTATTTCTAGCACGGCCTCTTATGGTTTTTCACCAGATGCTTCTGGTACAGGTGCTTTCTGGGCTGCAGCTTTCTGAACTTCTGAGCTTTTGGAGGCTGCATGGCCTTTTGGCCTGGGGCTCTCTGAGCAGGAGCCTTCTGGGCTGGGGCCTTCCTACCTGCAGTCGTCTTTCTTGCTGGCCTGTTAGCAGCAGCAGCAGCGGCACCCTTAGCAGCAGGTGCTTTCTTTGGGAGACACTTTCAGGAGAACCGCCTTTTGGAGCTTCTTCATTTCATTTTTGATTATTCTGTTCCTCATTTCCTTTGCCTTCATGACTTTATTTTATTTTATTTTTTTAATAATTATTTTATTTTATTTATTAATTCATTTATTTTTTAACTTGACCAGAGACAGATGTTGAGAGTGAGAGAGAGAGGAAGCGAGAAAGCAAGCCACCAGATTCAGGACTCGAACCCTGGTCAGCCATGTGTGAGTGTCCAGCGCCTTAACCACCACGCCACCTGCTGGTCCCCATGACTTTATTTTTTGAAAGAATCACTTATTTTAATTTTGTTTATTCATTCATTTATTTTAATTTGACCAGAGAGAGACTCAGAGAAACTTAGAGAGAGAGAGAAAAAAATAAGAAAGCAAACCACCAGGTCCAGGACTCAAACTGCAGTCGACCATGTGGGAGCATCCAGCACCTTAACCATCAAGCCACCTGCTGGTCTCTACCTTCATGACTTAGAAATGATGAAAACCTGCCATCTTGGCTTTCCTCTCTCTGACTTCAATCTTCTTGGCCCATCTCGTGGCTGCCCACTCTGTACTGATGTCTGCCAGGCTTGTCGCACGTACTTCCGGCACACGCTAGGTGGGAACTTGAGGATGGAGTCAGTGAGCGCCATGCATTTGAAAGGCACGGCCTGTCTCCTCCCCTGAGTGCCAGGCCCACCAGCCAGAGCCCCGTCCTGATCAATAACATCTACAGTTGCAACCAGCTTTCCGTCATGAGGGCCAAAGGAGACGGAGGCCACCCAGCCAACCTCCACAAAGCGCCTGAACACCATGTTGCCAGCGTTTGGCGAGAAGAAAGAAGGCCAATAATTTTTCCTTTTTTTTTTTAAAGGGGGAAGGAAAAGAAAGGGAAGAGACGTAGGTCAGAGCAGAAGCAGAGAAATCCCCACCCGACGACACAGACCTTCTCTATGAGGAGGAAAGCGTGGGGGGAAAGTGGGGAAGGGATTCCGATAGGGTGGGAAAGGTTGGTCTATGAGGAGAAAAACCGGGTCCGACTAGGGCTGTGTAAAACAATCACCACACAGCACCGCGGCTCCTGGTGAAGCAGATCACAAACGTATACAGAGGATTTTTCTACTCTCACCTCTTCTGCATCCCCGGGCAACAACCCCGAAGAGATCGGAGACTTGTTAGCTAAATAAACAAGGAAAAGTCCCTGTAGTGGTCCCTGATCTTCCCAGCACCAGGGACTGGCCTCCTGGAAGACAATCCCTCCACGGAAAGGGCCGGGGGGGGGGCTAGTCCCAGAATGACCCAAGTGCACCACGTCCACTGTGCACCCCATTTCCACCACTACCACATTGCAATATACAGTGACACAATCATACAACAGCAGGGTTCCTGCTCTCCTGAGAATCCAGTACCCCCACTGGTCTGACAGGGGGCAGAGCTCAGGCGATAACCCAAGTGATGGAGAACGACTGCAAACACAGATGAAGCCTCGCTTGCTCACCTGTGGCCCACTCACCGCTGCACTGGCAGGGCAACAGGCCACGGACCAGCAATCGCCCAACACCTGGCACTGGACGGTCATGGATTAGCACTGAAGCAGCCTCAGACTGGCACTGGTCCATAGCCTGGGGTGGGGGTTGGAGCCCTCTGCTCTATATACCACCAGCCACAGCAGGCTTCCCCTTTCAGCAGCACCAAACTGGGGATGGCGAGAGGCCTCAACTTTAAATCAGAATTGAAGTTTGGATCACTATGAGGGATAGGACATTGTAATTACTGAAATAAGACTGACATTAAGGGTGACCAGACAATCACGTGACTTGTCTAAATTTGATTCAGGGCAAAGCTAGATCTCTCTCTTTCTTTTTAAATTTTTTGTGTGTATACTATAGGGTGCATGTGCTTGCTGGATAAAGACAGAGAGAGGCAGAGTAGGTGAGTAGTAATTCTTGAATGAGTTGAATTGAATTTTCATAAAGAGACTATTCTAGGAAGTCTGATAGAAAATGAGGGACCAGCAGTTGGCACAATGACTGTGTCACTGGACTTCCATGTAGTCAACGGCAGTTCGAGTCCCAGGCCCGGTGGTTTAAACTCACACCAGGCGCATGTGCATGCGTGCCCAAGATCCCAAGAGGAGAATGAAGGAGAAGGGATTGCGGCATGGCTATCCCCCCTGGGGAGTGATCTCTCACTTTCTGTCTCTCTCTGTGTCTTTCTGGTGAGTGCACATGCCCTATAGCAAAAACCACCCCCCCCAAAAAAAAAAAAAAAAAAAAAAAAAAAAAAAAGGAAAGAAAGAAAATGATGTTGCAGGTTGTCCGGACTTAGGGTAAGAGAGGAAGAAATGAAGTAGGTGCAGAGGGTCATCTTCTGTCTCTCTGCTAGGGCTGCTCTTGTTCTATAGTAAGACGAGAAAGGCTAGGACACAAGGGTAGGCTCTGCCTGACTGGGCTTCTGCCCTGCGCTACCAGAAGTCAGCATGGCTGTGACCTAGTAGGCCTCAAACCACGCTGAGTCCGTTTTGAGTAAGAGAATTTTAAAGGGCTTCTTTCCTCAAAATTGTATAAATTCATCCCAATGAATTCTTCAATAATAAATTGGCAGAGGCAGTACAGAGTCCAATTCATTAGATAGGGAAGTAGTTCTCAAGTAGCTCAAACCTTTCTAGAGATGAAGGCTGAAAAAGATACTGAAGACCAGTTGATTCTGGATTGGGAAATGGTAACTTTAGGGAACACGCTCTACCTTTTGTCTGCTTCTAGTGGCAAGATCAGTCCTGCCGGGACCAGCAGTTAGTGTAATGGCTATGTCGCTGGACTCCCATGTAGTCAACTGCGGTTCGCGTCCCAGACCCAGTAGCTTAAAACATGCCAGGTGTGTGTGCGTGCATGCCCAAGATCCCAAGAGGAGAATGAAGGAGAAGGGATTGCGGCGTGGCCATTCCCCCCTGGAGGGTGATTTCTTGCTTTCTATATCTCTGTCTGTCTGGCAAGCACACGCGCCCTATAGCAAAAACCTCTCCAAAAAAAAAAAAAAAGATCAGTCCTGCCAAATTGTCTCCTTGGCTAACAGAGACACCATCCCTGTTCACAGAGCAATGGAGGCAAACAAGTTGCTTGGTGTCTCCATTACTAAGTGCCCAGTTACTGCCTCTGAGAAAATATGAATTAATACATTTGATTTCAGGGAGGGGAGGCAGGCATTATGTCAGCAATGAGTCACTTACTGAGCACCTTCGGTGGACGGGAAAATGACTCTCCTTAGGCTAGTCCACCCAAACTAAGTGAGGGAGGTAGGTGGGAAGAGCATAGCTGGGAGGTCTTCAGGGTGCTCCTGGGAACTTCCCTCAGCTCCTGAGCTCATGGCTGAATTCCAAGCCCCAGGATGCTTGCTTGGGGGTGGGGGCTGGGACATTAAACATGGTTTCTCGGGGACAGAGCCTACGAAGCTAAGGGCACTTGGTTTCTAAGTAAGAATTTCATCCAGGTTGGGTGACCCTTTCTTATTCATTTATTTATTTAGGAGAGGTTTTTGCCATAGGGCACGTGCGCTCACCAGAAAGAGAGAGACAGAAAGATAGAAAGTGAGAAATCATACCCAGGGGGATGGCCAAGTCACAATCCCTTCTCCTCCATTCTCCTCTTGGGACCTTGGGCACACACACACACATGTGCCCGGTGTGAGTTTAAGCCACTGGGTCCAGGACTCGAACCGCAGTCGACTACATGGGAGTTCAGCGACATAGCCATTATGCTAACTACTGGTCCCAAGGGTGACCAGTCAGCTTTAGAAAGCTGACTAATTGCCACGACTCCTGACACATGAGAACTGTGGGCTGGCTCTATAGCATGGCGGTTAAGCAACGCGCAGACGAAACAGGATCCCACAAGGCCCACTACGATTTGAGTCCTGGCGCCAAGGCTTAAAAAACATGCCAGGCATGCACATACATGTCCAGGATCCTGACAGGATAGAGAAATGAAGGGGAAATGGATTGTGGCATGACCAGGACCCCATTGTGGGGTGCTTTTTTTTTTTCTCTCTCATGCACACATGTGTGCATATGCATTGAAAAAAAAAGAAGAGGAGGAAAGACTACGTAGCCTATTACTTCTAGGGAGAGAGATGTGGATCAGCCCCCTGCCTCTTCATATATTCCTTCCCTCTCATTCCCTGAAGACCCAAAAAGCAGATCACTGGAAGGATGCCTTCTTCAAGCCAGAAAGCTTAGCTGAAGTAGAGTGCTACATACAAGTCCTATTTTCAGGACTCCTAGGAGACTCGGGGAAGGCACTGTGAATGACCCTGACTGGGTTGGAAAAAGTATGCAGCAGGCCCAAAACCAGTCGCTGTGACCTCCATGGCTCAAGAGCATGGGACTTCTCCTTGCCGAGAAAACAACTTAGACACAGGCCTCAGCACCTCCCTGTATTAGTCTGACACTGCACAGGTGCACGCGCACACACACACACACACACACACTTGCTCCTCTCGCCAAAGGACAGAAACAGGAGAGGGGACGGGGGAGAGTGCAATAATACCACAGACGGACGCCGATGTTCTGTTACTTGTCCTTTGCTATGCTGGAATCATTACAGACCAATTTAAACAATCCACGGCCCCTTATCTTTGCTCTTGAAGTCTTACACAGGCCTTCAGCAGAAAGCAATCAAATTCTCACCTGACCCTCAGCAGGGTGGAGATTCCTGCCTATGCACTTGACAACATCCTCACTCACAACCCCAAACCAGAATCCCCAACAAGTTTTAACTCCATACAGTTAAAAATCCACTCTACTCACCCCCATGCAGTGGCCTGTGGCTCCTGGGCCCTTGAATCCAATCCCTTATAGTGGGCTTGCAGCTGGGACCCACCCACCCCTCCTTTTCTCCTGTCTCTACTATTAACACAGCCCTTCCTCTATCGCCTCACCAACCAGCTATACCAGAACCAAAAAGTCTTTGTCTATTCATAGACATTGTAAAAGTAGCATTTGTTTTATGTTTTTTTAATCTAATGTCTGTGTCTTCAATGATTCTCATTGACTTATCTAATCAGCACGTCCTGGGGAGGCTTATTTCTGGCCTGGTTAGCCAGTCCGAGCACAGCAGAGCTGAGGTGTTTGCTGAGGGAGTGTCAGCTACAGAATAGGCAGTCCTCCCAAGCTTTTGCCTCTTTTCCCCACGGGCCTGAGACCAAGGAGAACATTGCACATTTCACCGCCACCCCAGCTCTGCAAATCCAAATCCTGACTCTTCGGAGAAGCATATGGATGAGAGAAATAAGGCATTTGAATGAACCAAACCCTGCAAGGAAAACTTTTCATACTTGGGATTTTTCTAGGCTTTATATTGTTTTCTCTCTTTCTTTTTTATTAATTTCTGTAAGTGGGATGTATACGATAAGGGAGAAACTAAGTAGAAAATGGGAAGTTTGGAGAGAGGTAGGAAGGAAGAAGAGTGAGTCAGTGAGTGGAAAGTGAGTGGAGGCCAAGCCAGTGCTGGGGACAGAGAAGAGGAGCATGCTGGGTAGTCCCAGCAGCTCCAGCACCAGGTGGTGGGTTTGGCACATACACACATACTTCCCTCACTGAATGCTCTCAACAGGAGCGCGTTCTCATTCCCAGCCCTGGAAACTGAGACTCAAAGATTATTGTATTTGCCCATGAACTCATGGACAGGGGGAAAAGCCAAGGTTGGAAGTCCCATTTAAAAAATGAACTCTGGGACCAGCAGTTAGCATAATGGTTATGTCGCTGGACTCCCATGTAGCCGGCCACGGTTCACGTCCCAGACCTGGTGGCTTAAACTCACGCTGGGCACGTGTGCATGCGTGCCCAAGATCCCGAGAGGAGAATGGAGGAGAAGGGATTGCGGTGTGTCCATCCCCCCCAGGAGGTGATTTCTCGCTTTCTGTCTGTCTCTCTCTGTCTTTCTGGCGAGCACACGTGCCCTATAGCAAAAACTTCTCAAAAAAATAAATAAAAATAAAAAATGAACTCTACTCATCTCATTCCACAGTCCCTTCTGTGCCTCTGCGTGTCTCCAGTCTCCTTATTGCAAAGTTTACTTTCTCTTTCAGATAGGAAATGGATTTCTTCATTTGAAACCCTCACGTTATTCCTAGCTCATGTGGAGTTTCCCTCAGTGGCAAAGCCACACCCTGACCTGGGTCCTGCCTGCAGCACGAGGAGAGGGACGTGTTTCCAAAGTCGCAGCTCAGCCAACACTCCTGCTCTACGTCCTAGTTTTTGTCATAATCAATGGGACGGAAGACAGCCAAGACCAGGGAGATCGATGCATCTCAGGGGGTCTGAGACCTTCCCGTGTCAGTACCGAAGGTCTGTGACCCGGCCCAGCAGAGCAGGACAGCCTCAGCCAGAGACACCACCTAAACCTCGGGAAGTTTCAAGGAAGTTCACAGCAGAAGACAAACTCACAAGCGGAAGAACACCAGGGCCCCCCATGAAGGCACAAAGGGAAGAAGGGGCTCAGCGAGAGGAAACCCACATGTTTGGAGAATTGACTCATGCCACAAATGTTCACTGAGTCCCTTCTCAGGGCCAGACTCTAGCTTAGGCCTTGTGAGTTAAAGAAGCACTTTCTGGAGACAAGGACCTTGGAGATGCCCAATGAAGAAATGAGATTTAGAACAACAGAACACCAGGGGAATCTGAGGGAAGGAGCCGTAAAAATAAAGACCTGAGAGGTGAAAGAACATAACATAAAAACCTCAAGAACTGGGACTATCTTCCTGGGCTCAGAGGCAGGTTTGGGAGCCAAAGCTTTCGGCCTGTAAAGATAGGCTAGACCGGGACCAGCAGATAATACAATGGTTACATCGCTGGACTCCCACATAGTCGACTGTGGTTCAAGTCCCAGACCTGGTGGCTTGTGCACGCGTGCCCACGATCCTAAGAGGAGAATGGAAGAGAAGGGATTGTGGCTTGGCCATCCCCCCCAGGGAAGTGATTTTTCACTTTCTGTCTCTCTGTGTGTCTCCGGTAAGCATACGTGCCCTAAGCAAAACTCTTAAAAAAAAAAAAAAAAAGAAAAGAAAGAAAGAAAGAGAAAAAAAAAAAAGCTAGGCTGGGCCATTTTGCAGAGAGGCATACAGATCATCAGATGTGTCTGAATCCAGAGAAAGGTTCAAGGAAAAGCTAGGACTTTGTAAAAGAACAGAACAGGCTTCAGAGTGAACTGCAGCACAGGTAGAAATAGCAGGGACCTCACTGCCAAGCGTTGGAGTGGAAACTTATTCATTCTACTCACCCAAGTTTTGTTCAAATCTTTTGGACATTTATTTCAGATATTCTCATTTTCCTTTTGCATTCTCCCACTTCATACATGTATTTGAGGATGCACTTCACCTGGGTTGGTGAGGCGATAGGAATGGGTGGGTGGGGTTCTCCTTCCAGGATGCAGAGAGGAAGCAGGTTTGCAGGCTGGGGAGCCTTCCTGACAGCAAACAGTGAGGGGCAGGCCCTGACAGCACTGCCTTTCTTCCTGCAGCCAGTGCCCAGGGAGTTGGCTGGCACACTGCCTGCTCCCCACATGGCCAATGCCACGTTAGCTATTAGCCACGGCATGTTCTTCTTCACTTTGAGAGCCTTGGTAGAGGACAGCCATTTGACTGTTCTCTGTGAGCAAAGGGACAGGCAGGGTGGGGGCTGGGGATCATGGCCTGAAGTCCCCGCACCGACTGCCACATGTCCTGCTGCTGCTCCCTGGTTCGCCCGTCTCTGAGCCGGGCTTTCCCTCTTTTCTCCATGTTGGGAAGCAGGTTCCTCAGTGACTGTGATGTAGGTGAATCTAACTGGTGGGCCCTAAGGCCCATCCAGAACTCTACCAGCAAGGGATACTGAGAAATACCATTTCAAACTTTCCAATCTCTCTGGTTAGGAGGGTAAACGGAAGTTAAGAGAACCAATCCAAGAACCTACCACTTTGCCAATTTAACAAAGATATACTTGGTTTTCCAATGGACTACTGTGCGTTCTATTAAACAGACTCCAAGGGGGAGGTGGTAAGAGGCATGCCTGTCTCTAACTGTACCAGGTCTGGGCCTGTCGGCCATGGCTAGTTCACCAGTAAGAACCAGAGCGGTCCCACATGAACCACGCAGCTAGAGAGGGGACCAGGGCGCTCCTGCAGAAGACAGAGGTGCTGGGTACCAGATCCAAAGAAGTCTACTGTAAATCCTCTCCTGCTTTCCAGCACTGCTCTGGAATTTCCCCCCTTTTCTTTCATTTGCAAAGAAGAAAAAATAGTAATTCCAGTTAAATTTAAGGAGGGAAGAGAAGAACTTATAAGGATTCAGTTTGCCTCTTGAACCAGAGTTTTGTTTTTGTTTGGGAAAGAGACAGAGAGAGGGAAAATGAGAAACCAGCCCCTTCCCCCACCCCGGGGGGAAGGTCACACCCCAATCCCTTCCTCCACTCTCTCCCCAGGACCTCAGGCACACACACATACACGCTTGGCATGATTCCCACGCCATCAGGTCTGGACCCAAACCATGGTCAAGCTATGCCATGTGGGAGTCCAGTGCCCTAACCATCATACCACCTGTTGGCACCCTTGAACTAGTTTTTTATTTCTATTAAGAATGAATTTTTTTTTCATCTGACACAGAAAAATTGTATTTCTTGTGACTCACTTATTCATATCCATGTTTATATTGGTGTGTTTCTCTTTTTGCTACTTACTTGAGTTCTTACAATTTATCATAGATTGCAGATATTTTTCTGGTTTATCATTTTCTATTCAATTTTTAAAATAATTATTTTATTTGACTTTATTTATTAATTTATTTTAATTTGACCAGAGAGGAACAGAGTGTGAGAGAGAGTGAGAAAGCAAACCGCCAGGTCCAGGACTCGTACCATGGTTGGCCACGTGGGAGTCCAGCGCACCTAACCACCATGCCACCTGCTGATCCCTTGTATTCAATTCTATTTATGGCCTTTTGCTTTTCCTCACCAAAGGGTTTCATATGTGTTTTGTGTGAATTTTAATGAAGTCAAATATATCCATATTTTCCTTTAGGGTTTTTAGTTTTGTAGTTTCTCTTAGGAAAGCTCTAGCCATCCCCAAGTTTATATACATTTATGTTTTCTTCTAGTTCTTTTCTGTCTTTGTTTTGTTACAGGTGAGGACTTCAGAAATGTATAGAAAAAAAGGAATTAAAATCCAAGTTTATTTTGGTGCAAAAAAGTTTGAAATCCATGTCATTTTTTCAAAACATGCCTTTCCATGACCTTTTTAAAGATCTCTCTTATTTAAATATTCAGTCCATCTAGACTTTAATCTGATGTGTAAGATGATGATTTTTTTTTTGAGAGGTTTTTGCTATAGGGTGCGTGCGCTTGCCAGACAGACAGAAAGAGACAGAGAGACAGAAAGCGAGAAATCACCCCCCAGAGGGGATGGTCACACCACAATCCCTTCTCCTCTGTTCTCCTCTCAGGATCTTGGGCACGCACGCACACGTGCCCGGCGTGAGTTTAAGCCACCGGGTCCGGGACGTGAACCATGGTCGACTACGTGGGAGTCCAGCGACATAGCCATTACGCTAACTGCTGGTCCCAAGATGATGATTTAATAATTGGATTGTTTTCCCATGTGTTATGTCACCATTTGCCAAATTACATATGTATACCCACTGGTGTGAAACGTTATCCCGATCACATCCTGAACGTTTGTGTGCTGAGTCTATTCTCAGCCAACCACCCTGAGAGCAGGTCCTGCACTGGGTTTCCCTCTCCTACCACCCACTGCCCCAGCAAACCCCAGTGGTCAAGAGAGCTCTGTGGTGGCACATTATCCCACTCCCAGTAGTCACCAGTGGGCCCTTCTCAGGTCTGTCTTTGATGGACCTCTCCATGACATCTGACACTGGTAACAATCCTTTCCTTCTTTTGTTTGGGGTTGTTTCACTTGTCTTTTTTTTTTTGTTTGTTGGCCTTGGTATATTTTAGCATTTCTGGGCCATTGGGTATGTGCACTTTCATCTTCGCTAAATAATGCCCCACTGTTTTTCAGAGTGGCTACAGCAGTTACATCCCACCATCATTTAAGACCAAGGGTTGATAGATCTGGGATGCTCCCATTTTCTGTCCCCAGACATCTGCTCTTTGTCCTCTTTGTATCCTCTAACAACAAACCTCTTTCCCATGAGCCTGAATCCTGCTGCTGGTCTAAGTCAACCCTATCACTGCCACACCCTTCCCCCAACACAGACCGATAGAAAGTTTTAAAGGCTCACCTTTGGGAACAGCAGATGCCATAGTGGTTACATCACCGGACTCCCAGGTGGCTGACTGTGGTTCGAGTCCTGAACCTGATGGTTTGAAAATCACGCCAGGTGCATGTGCATGCGTACCCAAGATCCCAGGAGGAGAATGGGAGAGAAGAGATTGTGGTGTGGCCATCCTGGGGTGGGGGGGTTGTGATTTCTCACCTTCCCTTTCACTGTCTCTGTCTCTCTTCAGCAAACACACATGCCCTAAGGCTAAAACCTATTTAAAAAAGAAAAAAAGAGTGAAGACTCACCTTCTTAAAACCTCATATTTTGTATTTTGCTCCCTGTCCCAAGATCACCAGTGGCTTCCAGTGCAGTCGAATCAAGTCTGAACTCCTTGGATTGACACCAAAGGCCTTCCCCTACCTGGCTTCCTCATTCCACTCCAGACTTATCTCCCTATCACCCCCCTACTTCTCACCAAAAAGGGCAGACTTGAATCCAGCCAAGGGGACCCATCCTACTGGTGGAAGTGTAAACTGGTACAGCCACTCTGAAAACAATGTGGTAACATTTAATAAAGATGAAACTACACATTCCTAATGACCAAGCAACTTCACCCCTGAGAGAACCTTTTGCACATGTACACTAGGGCACATGAACAAGGAAAGATGTTTATATAGCATGGATTGGAAGTGCTTGAACTTGGAAGCAACCCAAGTGTCCATCAAGAGAGAGTGGGTAAGTTCCAGCCCCTTCACCCTGTTTCATCCTGCAGTCTCCGACTGAACTTACATAGGCATGTTGTGTTTTCAGACAACATATTTTCACTTAAAACAGGAGCCTATCAACGTCCACAATAGTTAGGATTTTTTCTTTACACTGAAAATGAATTTCCAATATCACTATGTTAATATGTATGAAAACTCTAACATGTTATATCATTTGATAAAGTGCTCCTGTTTTTAAAAATTAGCTTCTTAAAATCTACATATGATAAATTCTTTTTTCTTTCTTGGGTTTCAATTTTTTTTTTTCAATTTTGTTTTAATTTATCCAAAGGAGCATGTGCTCATCAGAGAGACAGAGAGAGGAAAGTGAGAGAGCATGCCCCATGGAGCCTGGTCATACCACAATGCCTTTTCCATTTCTCCCTCCTTCTGGGATCTGGGGCACACATGTATATGCACCCAGCGAGTCTCTCAAGGTACTAGGTCTGGGACTCAAGCTGTGAGGTGGCCATGTGAGATCCAGACACTTTAACCTCCACACCACAGTCTGGCCTGGTTTTCAGTTCTAAGAGTGTTAATGAATATATACAACCTATCCTTTGCTTTTTATTTATTTTAATTTTTAATTTTATTTTATTTATTTTTTTTTTTTGGAGAGGTTTTTCGCTATAGGGCGCGTGCGCTCGCCAGACAGACAGAGAGAGACATAGAGACAGAAAGCGAGAAATCACCCCCCAGGGGGGATGGTCACGCCACAATCCCTTCTCCTCCATTCTCCTCTCGGGATCTTGGGCACGCACGCACACGCGCCCGGCGTGAGTTGTAAGCCACCAGGTCCGAGACGCGAACCGCGGTCGACTACGTGGGAGTCCAGCGACATAGCCATTACGCTAACTGCTGGTTCCCCTTTGCTTTTTATTTTTCACAAAGGAGTATCAAGATGGGTTAAAAGTGATTTAATCTTAGCTTCTGTTCACTGGGACTTTAGAAAACAAAGTGAGATTTCACAACTTGGTAGGCAAGTGTTTACTCCAGGGTTCACAGAAGTTCAGTTCCACCTCCTGGTCCTTGCTCAATTGCTTGAGTGGCTCCAATTACCTGCCAGGATGGCCAGTCCTGGGCGGACCCTTTCTACTAAAACCAGAAGGGTCTCTTCTGGCAAAGCAAGCCTGGCATGTACACTCTATGGAACCTTGACAAGCCATTGCTGCAGCCCAAGGCTCAGCCAAGAATCTCTAAACCAAATGCCTTTGGCTGTCAAGCATGTCATTGTAACCTAAAACTCCAGTGTCTGAGAGAGGAGGGTCTACCATGCAGGGTCCAGTACCGTAACCCCCACACCATCCGCTGGCCTGGTATTTGAGACTTTAATTCCTGCCTTGAATGACTTATTCAGTTTCAATGTGCCTCATGAACCATGCAGTTCCTTCTGATTTTTTTTATTACCTAGATGATGAAGTAATATTTGTGTTAAGTGTCTGTGCCATTCTAAGCTATGTTGCAGCTGCTTAATGTGAAATCCAAATGTACCTTTGACCTATCATAGCTGATACATCACTTTTATGTATTTTCTAGTTTCTAGTCAACACTATCTAAGAGTATTAAAGAACAGTTAACTGTCTCATGACTTAAGTAGAGGATGATATAGGAAAAGTCTTTTGTATCAAAATAATTTGTTTTAATAGGCTTCAGATAGCAAATTGGGTTTTTTTAGAGAAAGTTAGTTTCACATGAATGTTTCAGTGCTGGAAGACTTTATTGATTTAAAAGCTTTGGAGCTTTGGGGCTAGCAGGAGGCATGAAGGTTAAGACAGCTAGATCCCACATGGCCAATTGTGTGGTATGAGTCTCGGACCTGGGGCTTGAGAAACATGCCAGGCATATGTGCAATGCATACCCAAAATCCTGAGAAGAGAATGGAGGAGAATGGATTGTGGCATGGCCATCTCCCCGAGGATGATTTCTCACGTTCCCTCTATCTTTTTCTCTGTCTCTGTCTCCGGTGAGTGTACACATCCTATAGCAAAAATAAATAAATAAAACTTTAGAATTTATACATACTATTTGTCAAGCTTTAGGAGAATTTATTTTCTCAGACTTTTTTTTGAATTTTTTAATTAATTTTTTTCATTTAACTTTATTCATTTATTTATTCATTTGTTTATTTCAATTTGACCAGAGAGGGAGAAAGGGAGAGAGAAAATGAGAAAGCAAGCCACCAGGTCCAGGACTCGAACCATGGTCAGCCATGTGGGAATCCAACATTTTTAACCACCATGCCATCTGCTGGCCCCCTCAGATCTTTATTTCTAAAAATAAACATTTGTTGTAGTAATTGAAAAGGTATTGCTTAAAAGTTGATGTCAGAATAAGCAGTTGAGCACCAGCACATGGTGTGGTGTTTGAGGCGCTAGATTCCCACATGGCCTACTATGATTCAAGTCCCAGATTTGGTGGCTTGCTTTCTCACTTTCCCTCCCCCACCCCCACTCCCTGCCCCTGTCTCTCTCTGGTAAGCATGTGTGCTCTGTAGAAAATTAAAAAAAAAAAAAAAAAAAGATAAATAAAATTCAGTAAGTCTTTAAATTAAAAAATTAGGACCAGCAGATGACGAAATGGCTATGTCGCTGGACTCCCATGTAGTCGACCGCAGTTTGAGTCCCGGACCCGATGGCTTAAACTCATGCTGGGCGCATGTGTGTGCATGCCCAAGATCCCGAGAGGAGAATGGAGGAGAAGGGATTGTGGCATGGCCATCCCCCCTGGGGGCTGATTTCTCGCTTTCTGTCTGTCTCTCTCTTTCCGGCGAGCACACGTGTCCTATAGCAAAAACCTATCAAAAAAAAAAAAGGGGGGGGGCAATCTGTGGCATTGTTTTACTAACAAATTTATTAGTACTGCTTGTTATAGAAATGTATATTTCACTAGAAGTATATGTGACTATGGAAACCATTTTCATAGTTTGGAAATATGCAAGGTTTTTTGTGTATTTATTTATATTGTACTGGTTTAAACCACCATTGCATGTAGTTTACAATAAGGGTTGAAATTGCATTTTTAGGTCTAGCTCTGGCAGCATCGACTGGTAGACACTCCTACTTAGCAGGCTAAGGCCATATGGGAGGCCCAGGTTCAATTTCCATCCCATCCTAAAGAGCCTCGCATAGTGGGCCTGGAGTCCCAACTGTTCAGGAGGCCAGGGCAAGATTGTGACATAGAGCAATACTGATTTTTTTAAAAATTGCATTTAAAGGGATCAATTGATGTCACTGTTTGTGACACTGAACACTTTATGTGCCATTCATAAGCATTATCTATAAACTACTGGGTGGTCGGAAAAAGTCACGACGCATAATAAAATACGTATGACTTTTCCAATGACCCAGTAGTATTTAGAAAAATTCCACTTTCTTTCACTTTTTTGTTAACAATTATTTATTTTCATTTTATTGATTTTTTCTTTTTTTTTTTTTAATTTGCCACAAAGCACATGTGCTTACCAGAAAGAGAGAGGGAAAGTGAGACAGCAAGCTGTCAAGTCCAGGACTCAAACCACCACTGGCCATGAGGGAGTCTACTACCTTAACTACTGCACCACCTACTGGCCAAAATTTCACTTTCCTAAGCAGGAATAAAGCATGAAAAATTAAACAGAGGCTAGCACCATGGCCTACTGGTTAAGGGAACTAGATCCCACATGGTTGACTATGTAGTTCGAATCCTAGTCCTGGTGGCTTGAAAAACACAGTGGGCACATGTGTATGGGTGTCCGAAACCCCAACAGATGGAGAAATGGAGAAAGGGTTGCAGTGTAATCACACCCCACTGGGGGATACATTCTCTTTCCCTCTCCCTCTCTATCTCTGTCTGGTGAGCACACACGCCCTCTCACAAAATTAAAAAAAAAAAAAAAAAAAAAAAGTGAAATTGTGCAGGTGTGTAGGGATGGAACAGGGTGCCACAGGATTTAGACTATCCCTCAGCCCTGGGCCTGCTGACAGGAAAAGGCATCTGTGCCAGGTGGTATATCAGGTAGTGACCGCCCATGGAAAGAAGCTGGAGGCTGGGCACCAAGGACTACCTACCTTTTGGGGCTCAAAGTAGTTATTTATATCATGAGTGTATTTCTTGGGAATGTGGCTGCTTGTGCTTTGTTTCCTTTTCATTTAATAGCAGCCTCTCCCAGTTATCCTTTTTTTATCAAACACCTGTGTCAAGCATACCATCTCATTCAATCGTCTCCCTGAAGAGTACCTGAGGAAGAAATACCATCTAAGGAAGCTGCTATTGGCCTCATAGCAGAGGAAGACAGAGCAACTGAGGCTGAGAAGGGAAGCAACTTCGCCAAGGTTATACAGCTCATTAGTGAAAGAACTGGGCTATGAGCCCTCGTCTCTCACATGCTGCCTCCAAGCTGGGGCAGGTGCTCTTAGTCCTGGGAATCTGCAAAAAACAAACAAAAAAAAAAAAAAAAGGAAAGAAAGAAAAAAGGGCCTTCCAGGGGATGGAATTGGGAATATCCATGCCCTTCCCCTGCCTGGGCCACACCCTGGCAGTTCTAGATTCAGGTAGATCTGAAGTGCCCGCTACCATGCTAAGCTCCATTCTTGGTATACAGAACACGCGCCTCACTAGGCTTCTCCCCGGCCACCACCTCCCATTTTCCAGACGTCATCCCATTCCAACTGTCATCTGCCTAGCCATCCCCTGGTCAGCCAACCTCCAGGACTCTAGACGCCACCCGGGACAGAGCAGCACACGTGAACTCTCCACCCACCCGTCCTCACCACCACTCCACTCCTGGGCCTCTTCCCCCACAGACTGCTCTGGCCAGCTCCCCAGGCCGTGAATCACCACAACCACTTCTCAGCTCACTTGCCCTCGGTGCTCCTCACCCTCTCCCAGGTGTCTCTGTGAGGCACTTCTATGGGGTCCTCCTTGCAGTGGGTACTCCTGCAGGCTTCGCTGGGAGCTCTGTGATTCTCACAGCACCCAGGGGTCTGCTTTCCCCCTCCCTCTGCAATCTCTCAGGGGGCCCTCACCTGACTGCCAGGCCTCCTGTTGACCGATTCCTGCAGGCCAGCGTCCACGTTCTGTTCCCTCACCTTCAGGACTTGGATGAAATGCCGTGCTTCGGGGCATAGGATCTGGCTTTCCAGAGGGCCACGTGATACAATCCCAGCAACTAAGGGGGAGCTAACACCCCAGAGCAGTGAAGGATGGGGTGGGGGTGGCTGAATTGCTTCCCCTCCCCTCCATCAATCCCAGTGTGACGTTCCAGTTAGCCTGAGTGCTTCTTGGTGGCCCATCCCGAGACACCCCTTGTGGCTAAGGGACAAACTGTGCAGCTGAGGTCAGCTCACGAAATAAACCTTTCTCTCCTCCCTTCCTCAGCGTTCAGCAAGGCACCTTCCATAAAGCACTAGCACTTAAGCTTTGCCCTCCTCATCCACACCCATGCCTCCAGCCATCACCAACCACTCAACTTGTTCTCCAAACCTTTTCTCCAATCCAGACTTGGTGGCTGAGCACCACTCGCTGGATCCCACTGCCAGCTGACCTCTCCCACTTGGACATCCTTACAGGCACCTCAGACTCATGCCCAAAATGAGACTCATCGTTCTCCCCAAGCGTGTGCCCTTCCCTGTGCTGGAATGCAGGGACAGAAGACGCCCTAAAGGAGTTCTCCATCTGTCGACAGTGGGAGACAGAGGAGTTAATCAACAAGGACAACAGAAACAAATGCTTCCCGATATAAAGCAGACTGGCTGGAGTGTGCACGAAGACGCAGGCCTACTGTGTGCAGGCAGCACAGGTGTTATCCTTACTCCGATTTGCAAACAAGAAAATCGGCCTGAGATCAGAAACCTTGCCGAGGTCATAAAGCAACTAAATTCACGCATACCTGGGGGGCAAAAAGGTCTACCTTCTCTGCTGCCTCCAGAAGGGGAGCACTTAGTAGGGCATAGGATTGGCGACCTCCCAAGCTGGCAAGGCCAGAGCTGTCTCCAGGCCATCAGGTGAGGGGTGGTGAGGGCGAGGACAGAGTGGAAGGAGACAGGTGGTATTTGGGGTGGCAGGAAGAGGCCTGACCAAAGGGTGGCGAGGAAACAGTTTCAGGAGAGCTGCACAAACAGGCCCATGAAGAGCTGAACAAGGGGACCGTGGGTGGCCTCGGGTGCTATTCCAGTGGTTTAAATTCTAGACACTCGGAGCAGCTATGCCAGGATTTTACTTACTTTTAGAATCTAGTTGAAGTGATCTTTTCAGGATTTAAAGTGGCAAGGCCCAGTTTGTATTTTGGAAAGGTCCCTCTAGTGTCAAAGGTCCCTCTGGAGAATTGGGTCGAGACGTAACGGAGGGAAGGTAACCAGTTTAACGGCTGGTGAAGTACCCGGGGCAAGAAATTCTACACAAAGTTAGCAACAGGTAGAAAAATGTGGCCAGACTTGAGACAGCAATGAAAGAAAGCTGAGCAGAGCTGGGTAACTAAATTAGCTAGAGACTGAAGACAGGGTCACAGACATCCTAGTTTGTGGCCTGGTACGTCCAGGACAGGGTAGAAATGATTTTTCCTATGAGGCATGTGTACTTGCTGGAGAGGCAGAGATGAACAGAAAGTGAGAAATCACCTCCTAGGGGTTATGGCCACACAGCAATCCCTTCTCCTTTGTTCTCCTCTAGGGATTCTGGCACGCACACACATGTACCTGGCATAATTTTCAAGCTGCCAGGTCCAGGTTTCAAACCACAGTCACCCATGTGGGAGTCCAGCACCTTTACCACTATGCCACCTGCTGGCCCCAGCCACCAATGTTTTAACCATCAACGAGGAGGCAGGTCAGCAGCGTGAGTAGAAAGGACAGGAACACAACTCAATTCCATGGAGAGAGAATGTGATCTGCGATTTCCTTAGCAGGAGAGCCAAATGTGGAGGTGGAGGAAAGGCTCCCTGGGGTTGAGACACAGCAGCTCCTCTCAGCCAGTCCCGAGCACTAAGTCCTAACACCCTAAGGCAGCCTTTGTATGCAACAGTCTACATCCGTGTCCAGAATGGTATTAGCTGCTTACCATCCTTGAGGGTATGAGGAAAGTCATTCAAATAATCTTCTCAGACCCCAGCTGAGAAAGACTAAGGTACAGGGCAGGCCTTCAAACACTGTAAGCCACAGACCTTCCCAGACGGAGCTCGAACCGCAAATGTGCCCCTGGACATCCACAGTTGGGCCCTGGTCCTCCTAACTCTTCTCCTTCTCAGCCCAGCCTACTGGAACTGCTCCAAAGTACCAGGGGTTTCTTCCTCCAGCTGGATCAGAGCCCTCTGGGAGGTGGGGCTGGCTTTCTTTCTCCAAGTGAGGAAGAAAAGAGAGTATCAAGGGGGCCAGCCAATTAAACTAACTAGAGCTAAACTCTAAACTCCTGGGGTGCTGCTCACTGGCCTAATGGGCCCCGGACATTGAGGTGTTTTCAGCAGGTCTGGGTCGAGACCCAGCAGTCTGTAAATATTTACAAGAAGCTCCTGGGTGACACTAATTTGTAGTGGGCTTCGGAGCAGCGTTCCTAACTTCTACCTTTTCTCTCTGGTATGCTGCCTCAGTTTCCCCTTGTTTAGTGCATGTCTCCTCTGGAGGCCCCAGGTCTTCAGAGAGAAGGCCCCGGCATCAGAAAGCCAGCTGGGATGGTAACCGCATTATCGCTCCACTCCAGCAACTGGACTGAAGAGCAGCAGAAGCTGTAGGAAGCAGAGGCCACACCCTCCTGGTATAGGGGCCTGCCCTCAGTTGTGCCCTTGCTCCCATATCCACGATAACTTATTGTACAGGAATTTGAGGGATGTGGCAGTCTACTGGTCACCAGAGAGGGCCCTGGAATTTGAACAGCCAAAGCCTCCTCAGCTTCACTCCTGCTCTGGGCCAGAGAGCCCAGGTCCCTTCTCACACCACACAGGAAGCACCGAAGCACAGGTTGCTTTAATCAAGGGTGAAGTCCTCAGTCAGGGGGACCTCACTCAACCTTTGGTGGTGGGGTCTCAGCCTATCCCCCACATGCCCTGAGGCCCCCAGGAGCGAGGGAGCAGCTGAACAGCGAATGACGTGGGAGCCTAGGATGGGGCGGGGCAGAGCACTGAGGATGGGAGTGCAGCTGAGCTGGGCAGGAACTGCCCGACCCACACGGATCCCCCTGGGGGCCGGCTGAGGTGGCTGTGCATCAGGCAGAATGACGCCAGGACGGCTGAGGGCTACAGGGGACAGCGGGGGAAGGAGGACCTAGGAGATGAGGCGCCCGTGAAGCTGGTGCAGCTGCTCCTGGGTCAGCACCAGCCGATGTCGCTGTCCAAGGCCAGCCGCACACGAGAAGGTCACTTTGCCCATGTACACTGTGTCGTCCTGCTGCTCCTCCTTGGCCTGGGGGTTGGCAGACGAACGAGACCCCAAGTCAGGGACTCACCTAAGCCACTGAAAGGGTCCCTGGGGAGTGAGGCAGCCCGTGGGGACTGGGGCCTTTTAGTTCCCAGGTCATGGTGACCATGCTGTCCCCATTAGAATAGGGGAACACAGCCTGAGGGACAAAGGAGGGGAGTTTGCAGCCCCTGCTGGCGTCAGAAGTCACAGAAGGCGTTTCTGGACTAAAATACTAGACTTTCTGGAAGCACCACAAGCAGCCTTGGCCAGATGAGCCGAACACACATTGTTGGGCCTGAGGCTCCACAGGCCTCTTCAAATTCTGGGGGCTAGGGAAGGACAGACCTGAGCCCTCCGTGCTGTCCCATCCTCCACGGCATGCTCCCCCTTACCCTGAGGAAGGCTGATGAAGGGAAGGTGGCAAAGTCTGTGGGGACTGTGGCTCCAGGTCTCTGAGATACAGTCTCCTTGAGGACTTCATCCTGAGGAGGGGCAGAGGACAAGGGTTCGGTTAGGGCACCAGAGGCTAGCATGAGACCTCCCTGGTTTCATAGGGACACTACCACCAGGGGAGCAGAAACTGAGTCCTCTCACCTCCCATTCCCTCCCCACTCCAACATCCCCTCTTACATCAGGCCCTGCAGTTTCTATCCCCTTTGGAAAGCCACGCCCAGCCATGCTACCCCATGGTGCTCTCAGCTCTGACGGAAGCTGCAGCCTGAGCCACACACTCCGTAGGCGGTCCTGGCTCATCCATTTCATCAGTGAGACTCTGTCTGGTTTGCACCAAGACAGGAAGCTCCCAAGGCGAGACCCCTGCCTTCCCTTGTGTCCCCTTCCCATTGTGCCCTCCTGTGCTGGGGCCCAGAGGAACACTGGCAGTGCTGGGCTCTGACGTGAGCTCTGCAGGGCGGGGCCTGGACTGACCTTGAGCTTCTCGATGGTGTCGCTCAGGGACTTGAGCTGAGCCACTTGCTCCATCAGCTGGGCCGATGGGCTCTTGGCAGCTGCGGGAGGGAAAGCTGGTGAGGCCCACCAAGGCCCAGGCAGGCAGCTGTACCCGATTAAGCGTCAGGATGCAGGTACTAGATCTCTCACGGAGCAGGCACATGAGAGAGTGGGCAAGTCAAGCAAACTGAACATCGAAGCTGAAGACTGCTGGGAAGATCCTCTACAGTGAGGACTGCCTGGGCACAGGCTGAATGCCTGGGGAGAGCGGGCTGGTGTCAGGGCTGGTGGGTACATACCAGGGCTGGACCGAGTGATGTCGACTACGTGGGTGTGCGTGCTCAGCCGATTCAACGTCTCCAGCAGCTGGCTGGTCTTCCTGTACAGGGTTCCTGCTACTAGCTCACCACCAGGGCCCTCATGGGGTGGGAGGGACAACTTAGCGACATGCAGAGGGGGAAGGGCTGCCAAGGATGCCTTCATCTGGGCTCCCTGTGGGGCAGAGGAGGGGGAAGTGGTAAGAGGTGCTAACAGGCCCATCAGCCACTGTCAAGGGAGCTGGGAAACTCTACCCAGACCCCAGTCCTCCCAGTGGCCCCCTCACCTTAAGGATGCTGTTCTCATGCTGCAGCTGGGAGATATGCAGTCGCATGGCGGAGATCTGCTGAAGCAGCAGTGGGGAGTCCTTCACCACCCCCAGGCCTGGCACAGCTCCTGGAGCCTGCCCTGGGGCAGCCCCTGTGGGTACCATAACAATGTCAGCCCCGGGTGGAAAGGGTTAAGAAACGGGCTTCAGTCCTGCTCTTCCCTTCCTCATCCCTCCCATTTTGAGTCTTCTGCTCCCCAAGCAGAAGCTTCACCCTATTCTTCCAGCCCAATACCCGCCAGCCCTGGGAACCCTCCACGAGGTGGGTCTCTACCTCGCTGCTGTTCTTCTGTGCTCAGGAGAGCCCGTGGCAGCAGGAAAAGAGAAGAGAGCAATTAGATGGTTTGGGGGCCATGCCAGGGGAATCCTGGACATGGCCCGCGGGAAAACCCTTTTCCTGGTTAGTATACCTTCTTCAACAAGACCCTGCCTCTGCCTCACCTTTAAGAGCAGGGCAGATATGTGGGAAACAAGGACAGTGAAGGGCAGTGAGGCCACGGGACAGGAACAGGGCACGATGGGCGAGGTGAGTGTGCGCTGGAGGGTGCTGTCAGGGTTGGGGCTGCTCCTGCCTCGTGCCTTGCACTCCATCTCCAGGGCACAAGGAACGCTCCCGAGCCACTGCGCCAATGTCCACGTGCTCACCAGCAGCAAGGCTTACATGAAGGACACAGTGCATTCCCTGGCTCCTCAGGTTTCCCTAGGGCTCTGAGGCAAAAGACCGCCTCTTTGGTGGAAATTTCATGAATTAAAAAAGCAGTGTTTGTTTAAAGAGCCTATGCTGGCCTAGCCTGTGGGCATGGTGGCTAATGCAGCTGGATCCCACACGGCCAGCAGTTCAGTTCAAGTCCCAGACCCGGCAGCTTGAGAAACACACCAGGTGTGTGTATGCCCAAAATCCAGAAAGGAGGAAGAAATGGAGGAGTGGAGTGGTGTAGTGACCATGCCCCATGGGAGGGGGTGCTTTCTCCCTTTCCCCCACTCTCTCTCTCTCTCTCTCCCTGGCAAGCACACGTGCCCTTTGGCAAAATTTTTAAAAGAGCCTAGGCTAAAACGATATAATGTGTAATTCTGGAGACTCTCCCGAAGCATGTGGAACTGGGTGTACCAAAGGAGTCTGAAGTCGAGAAGGTACTTGGTCACCTTCCCAGATCAAGGGGTGCCAGTGACAGGACTTTGATGGGAATAAGACTCTAGGTGAGGTTAGCTGACAAGACACTGGAGTGACAGGGAAAATCGAGAGGCCCTCAGGGCTTAATCCAGGGCAAGGACTGTCTTCCAGAGGTAAGAGGAAAGGAGAAACTGATGAGAACAAAAACGAACTTAGGGCAGATGAGAACCAAGAGAGCAGCAGCCAACTCCTTCGGCAGAAAACCGGGGAGCTGAGGCCCACAAAAAACTCTAGGTAAGGAGTCCTGACCATATCAAGGGACGGGCCCCAGGTGAAACTGGGAGAATTCAGCACAGAGGAGCCAGCCACACCCCAGGCGGAAGCCATGTGAGCACAGCGGGCAGTGCAGTGCCCGGGGAGAGGAACCCGTGAGAGCAGGCATTGGGCAGGCTGAATGCACAGCCTGCGGACCCAGAGGGACGTCTACGAGAGTCCAGCTACCACAGCGAGCATCACTGACCACACGGGAATGCCCTACTTTGGTCAGAGGGACTTGCATACACCTTCAGGGAAGTGAAGACATGATGAAAGCTGGCAGAGTGGAACTGAGCAAGCACTGCCTGGCTCAACAACTGAGGGGGGTGGGGTGCAGAAGTCAAACCAAGCCAAGGACAGGAGAGGACGGTCCATCCCTCTGGGCCACTGCTGCCCATCTCATTGGGAGGCACTGCCACTCACCACCAGCGATGCCAGAGACCAGAGTAGCGATGCCCGAGGGAGGGGGCCCCCGCAGCCCCTCGATCGTGCGCTTGGACTGGCTGTTCAGCCGCTGCTTCAGCTCTGCCTTCTCTGCCTCCAGCTGGTCGATGTCAGCCTGGAGCGCATCCATGGTCTCCTCAAACTCCCTGTAAAAGAACCCGGGCTTGGGCAGTGTCCTTTCCCCGCGGCCCCACCCTGACTCTACAGTCCTGAGAGGTCCTTGGAGCAGCCCTGCTGGTGAGGAGCCGGGACAGGGCAGTACAAGGCTAGGAAGCCAGAATGGGGCTGGCAGCAGGGTAGGGAGACCAGAGGGCATGGGGAGACAGGGAGCCACAGCAGGGAGGGCTGGAACAGGCAGGGCTAGGGAAGGTGCCTGACTTTTCCTTCTTGCGCAGTAGCGCCTGGGTCTCCTCCAGCCGCGTCTGCACTTTCTCCATGCGCTCGTCCGCATCCTTGGCGGCGCTGTCCAGCTTCTTCTCCAGGAGGCTCAGCCGCACGTTGGCCTCACTCAGCTCCTCACCCTAGACAAGGACATGGGGCTTCTAGTTCCCTGACATCCCGCCCACAGCCCCCAGGACCTGGGCTAGACCAGACGATGGAAAGCTGAAGGCTCACAGAGCTCCCATTGCTCACGGACCCCACCGTTCCTCCCAACCCCCAAGCCATCTTGGTCCTGATCCCCAACACGCACTGTGGTGCCTGGTCCACCTTCCTTCCCGGCCCCAGACCCCGAGTCCACTCGACTCTCACCTTAATCTTGAGAGACTTCTTCAGCTCCTTGATAACCGTCTCTCGATCCTCGAGCTTCAAGCCCAGGCCTTCAGCATCTGTGATCTCTGCACGAAGGGCTGCAGCCCGCAGCTCAACTGGAGGAGGCTACAGTGGGTCAGAGGGTGGGGCGGGAGAAGACGTCACCAATGTGCTCCTTTCAGAGAAACCTGGTCGGGGAAAAGCCTTGCCTTCTGGGCAGGATGGTGCTCTCCAGACCCCTTCCTTCTGCCGCCTGCCCTCCCACAACCAGCAGCAGCTCTGCAAAGCCCTTTCCCTCCTGGCCCACCTTGCTGGGGGGTCGCTCTGCATCGTACTCCCCTTCCTGCATGGCTGTGGCCAGCTTGTTCATGGTGCTGATGAGGATGCTACACGACTGGCGCAGACACTCATAGGGGCTGCTGGAGGGGCTCCCGTAGATCTGCAGGAGCCAAGGGCAGGAGTGAGCATCCCACACCAGCACCCATTTCCCCAGCACCTCTGCACCGCCATCCTGCCCACCTGCTCGCTTGCTTTGAAAGCCAGCTCCTCCAGGGCAGCCACGGGCAGCCCCTCATTCTCAGCCAGCGGGGCGATAAGCTGGGCAGCAGCAGCTGCCACCTCCTGCAGCACGGCCACCACCCACGTCAAGTGCTTCCTGCAGTCGAGGAGTGTGTCGGACACCTGTGTGGCAGGCCAGAGTCAGAAGCCCGCCCTGGGTCCAGCACACAGTTCCTGGCTACGCCCAAGACAGCCTCGTCCCACCTAGACCCCAATCTTATCATTCTAGGCCCCTCCCAGGCCTACTCAGCCTCCTCCCCTGCCCCACTCCCGCCCTAAACCTGTGGTCCAAAGGCCAGTGCAGATGGGATCCCAGGAGCATCCGTCCCTGGCATTCGCCTTCGGATCTTTTTACAGAACTGGCGGATATCGCTGCATGAGGTTTCCAGGTCCCGGAGCAAGAGGGCAATATCGGCAGCCTCCTGCCCGCCCTACTCGGGAAACAGAAAATGGATGTGGAACCAAGTCAGCCCTGGGCTGGGGGTGACAGGCGGAGTCTAAGTAGGAGAGGAGCTCACGCGGATCCAGACACGCTCTCACCTGCAGGAAGGCACGCAGCCGTCCCACCTCTACGCTCATGCAGTCCAGGGCACTCTGGGTGAACTGTGAGGACAAGTGTGTGGTCTTCAGTCCCCAACAGGAGCCCTCTCCCGATCAGCACCTCAACAAGGACCTCCCCCCGCCAACCCCATATGTAAGGGGGTCCTCTGGCTTCTCTGATCTGACTTTGATGACCCTGCCCAGTTTTATGACACTCCTGGGGGCCTGGTCTCCTGATCTGATGTTCCATTTCTGATCTCTACAGGAAGCTGAAGCCCAGGCCTAGACACTTCACCTTAATGTGGTCGGCCAGCTGCATCGTACAGTCCTCTGGCTGTTCGGCAAGGTGGATGCTGTACAGATGCTGAGGGGGGATGACAGAGAAACAGACAACAGCTTTTAGGCCCTGGAAAAGTAGGGACTTCTTCCCAAAATGTAGTGTGAGCCCTGGTCATCATGGGTCTCCAGAGGTACAAGCAGCTGCACCACAAGGCACGTTCACCTGAGAACAGACCAGGCCTCCAGCAGCCGGCTGTGACCTGCAACCTTCATACACCGGCAATAGCCCCCACACGCAAAAGCTTCCCTCCATCCTGCCCCAAGCCTGGATTCTTGCCCCAGACCTGGTAGTACTTGATGGCCTTGGTGAGAGGCTCCACGTTAACAGTCTCATCCAGCTGGTCCTTGTGCAGCAGCTCAATGAGGAAATCCAGGGAGCGCTCGTGGGCACTCATCTCAGGGTAGAGGCTGCCCACCTTCTTATACACGTCCACGTTGCACTGAGAGAGGGCACTGGAGACCAGAGAGGGAGGGCCAGGGTGAGGCCAGGGTCTGCCAGGCAATCTTGGGTTGGGCCCGTCCTGGACCCAGGCCCTGAAGTAGGGGGTCTGAAGTCACTCACTGTTCATAGCGGTGCAGGGTGGCCTGCAGCAGACTCAGTGAGTACACCAGCCCCGCAGCAAAGCTGAGCTGCTCCCCTGCAGCTCCTCGTAGCCCGGGCCGCTCGGAACAGTTCTCACTCAGTTCAAACTTCTCCTGGGCCTGCTTCCGGATCAGCTCTGCCTGTAGGAGGAAGCACCAGGGACCTGAGACTCAGAGTGGACAGCACAGACTCAGGAACATAGGACACAGAGCTTAATGACGAGGGGAAAACACAGATGCAGAGGGAAAGGAGAAGCTGCTCTTAGATGGGTGGAAGGGGACGTGACGTGGTTACGTGGATTTAGGGCGGAGAATGACAGGCAGCGAGACCAAGCTCTTTCTTGACTTGATGCTACTCCTGCTTTCTTCACCCATAAACCTATCCTGTCAATCATCCTTGCTAACTTCTGGTCCCCTCTGGCTCTCAGCTCCAACGTTATCCAGTCAGTCACATCCTGACCCCACCTAAATCAGGTGTCCCACTGCAATCTCTCAAAGAACCTACCTTTCTTCCTAGCACGCAAGGTGTAACGTGCATTCATCCATGACTTGGGTGACTGCGTGTTCCCCCACTAAATCATAAACTCATGGCGGGCCGAGACACGGGCTGCTGCCTTCACTTGGCACCCTCACTGCCTGGTTCACAGCCAGCTCACCAGATCTCTGCTGAACGTGTGACTGGCTGGACATACCTTGCAAATGAGACGAGGCATGAGCAGGAGCACCAGGACGCAGTCGTGGTCCCCGCCTGGCCGAAGGAAGCTGTCGGGCATGAAGGCTGTCAGCAGGGACGTGTGCCGGTTAGCCTGGGCCACCTCCATCTGCCTCAATTCCATCTCGATTGCCTGTGAGATGGACAAGGAGGAAGCTCTCAGCCGGGGAGGGGAGAGGCCCAGAACCGAGCTTTGCTCTGCCAGCTCCCCTGCTCTAACACAAGCCCAGGCCAGGAGCTTTCCAGATCACCACACTGCGCTTCCTCCCCCAGGAAGCTAAACACAGGCCGGAACCCCATACCAGGTCAGCCCACAGCCATAGCCAGGCTGGGCTCCCTAACGCCCGGCCCTCAGGCCCACCCATTTTCCTGACCTTAGCATGGGCCTTCGTCTCAGCAAATTTGATTTTGAAGTCAAAGGTCTCTGGAGGTGGCTGCTGCTGCCTCTCCACAGACGCTTCCTGCTGGTTTGTCAGTTCCCGATTCACGTCCTGGGAGCAGAGACAGAGACGCACAGCTGGGTGGTGAGGGATCCCTGGGGTGAACACAGGCAGAGGGTCGGGGACGGGCAGGCACCTGCAAGTGGGCAGTCAGCTGGCGGTACTTCTTGATGGTCTGCTGGTAGTCTGCAACTGTCTCCTGGGCTGCCTCCACACGCTTCTGGGCCTCGCGTACCCGGGCGCCCGCCATGTCCAGCTGCTCCCGCAGCTCCAGCTCTGTCTCTCGGGCATTCTCCTGCAGCTCGTCGTTCATCTCATTCATCGCTTCCTGGGATGACACAGGTAGTTATGGCAGAGAAAGGCAGGGTCAGGGAGCAGACAGGACAGGTCCTTTCACCACAGACCCTGCTCCAAGGTCAGGACTATGCGCCAGTCTCTCAGCAGGTCCTTCCCTGTACCTTCCACCAGGGTCAGAGGTCAGGGGTCTGCTCTTCTCTTACCAAGTCCCCCACAGTCTCCCTCAACTCCCGCACTTTCTCTTCCAGGTTCAGGTTCCGGTCTGTTAGCATCTCCACCATCTCCTCAGCACCCAGAGCAGCATCCACCTGTGTTACGAGAAGGGACAGGACAAAGGGCTACTGGAGCACCCTGGGAGCCGGAGCCTAGAAAGAGGCGGCACTGGGAGGAAAGCTGGGTGCACAGTCTGGGCGAGGGGCTGGGCTCCTGACCTGCTCCTTGAGCTCATCGATGGTGCTCTCCGCCTGACTCAGCTCCTCCTGCAGACGCTCCCGCTGTTGTCGCACAACTTCCAGCTCCTGGTTCTTCTTTTCCATGAGCTTCTGCAGCTTCACATGCTCCTGCTTCTCCGAGGAAGAGAGATCCCGCATCCTGCGGAGAAGAGGGCAAGGAAGGGTGTGCGTTCGGTCATTGGCGACGGGTGCTCACACACCTGGAGACAGGACAGCGGCGAGGAGGACCCTACCTCACTAGGGCGTCCTTTAGGCGGGCGTTCTGCTCCTCGAGCTGCTTCAGCTGGTAGCTGGATGCGGCCCCATCTGAGCCTGGAGAAGCCCACGAACACTGTCAGGCCAGGTTCTCCCCCACCACCTGGCCCCCAGTAGCTCCCGGTCCCTTACCCTTCTCTTCAATTTCTGCCTTGAGGATCTCCAAGTCGGTGGTGAGCTCATCCACACGCTCTTTCAGCGCCTCCACCTCCTGCTGCAGAGACTCGGCCCGCTCCTCAGCCATCTCCTTGTCCAGAGTGGCCATCTCAATGGCATCGGCCGTGTCGGCCATCTCCTCCATGTAGCGCTCCTTTGCCTCCAGCGCCTCTTTGGCTTCCTGAGGAGGGTGGAGGGGGGTGGGGCACAGGTACAGGGATGCCCCACGCCGTTCTTTCGCACAGGGTGATCAGCTCCAGGCCAGTTTCCAGGGTACTTGCTTGGTCTCTCGGCGCCCCCCACCCACACCCTCATCCCGAGTCCCACCTTCCTCGCCTCCTTGAGGCGCCGCTGCAGGTCCGCCTGCTGCTCCTGCATTTTGCTCTTCCATTCCTGCACCTGCTCCAGCTGGATCTTGTGCTTCTCCAGTTCTTTCAGCTTTGCCTTGTCCTCTGCCCGTTTCAGTCGCAGGGTCTCCAGTTTCTCCTCCAGGTCCCGCACCTGGGCCCTGAGTCCCTCTTCTTCCTGTGACAGAGAGGGTCCGTGGTCTGTGCACAGCTAACCACCTCATCACCAAGACTGGGCTGGGGCACGGGAGACAGAACTGTGCTACCTCTCCAGCCCAGGTCAGCACAAGTGGCACATGGATGTCTGAGAGGAGCCCGCTGCCCAGCACACAGGGGGACTGAGAAGGAAGGTCAGGAGAGGAAAGGGCAGTGCAGCGGGTACAATAAGCCCATCTATGGGACCAGCAGTTAGCGTAATGGCTATGTCGCTGGACTCCCATATAGTCGACCGCAGTTCGCGTCCCGGACCCAGTGGCTTAAAACTCACGCCAGGCGCGTGTGCCCAAGATCCCGAGAGGAGAATGGAGGAGAAAGGATTGCGGCGTGGCCATCCCCCCTGGGGGGTGATTTCTCGCTTTCTGTCTCTCTGTCTGTCTCTGTCTGGCGAGTGCACGCGCCCTATAGCAAAAACCTCTCCAAAAATAAATAAATAAATAAGCCCATCTACTATGCTCTCCCTTTCTAACCCAAATTCTGGGTCCCCCCACCCCAGGAAAGTTCCAAGATCCAGCCAGGACTCACACCCCCTTGTGCCTTGATTCTCCTTCCCCCCAATCCCAGTCCTCACCTTAGAAGGGGAAGGAAGCGGCGGCGCTGCTCCAGGAGAGGTGAGGGCCGGCGTGGGGATGATGGGTGCTGCCAGGGGAGTCTGAGCCGGGGTGCTGGGCTCACTGCTGCTCAGCTCACCTGCTGATGCAGAGCCAGAGGGGCCCAGGGAGCTGCTGGCCCCAGCCACACCGGTACTGGCTGGGCGGGTGGGCTACTCAGAGTGGGGGAGGCAGACCAGAGAGAAAGCAGAGGAGGGGGACGGTAGAAAGGAAAGACACGGAATACCGTATATGGCAAGGGAAGGAGATGGAGAATGGAAAAGGCAGAAAGGCAGTATTGGAGCATAATGAAATAGAGAAAAAAGGGGAAGAGGAGAGGGAACATGTCCGAGAGTCAGAGGAGATGATGACAAGGACAGGGGAGGGAGGAAAGGATGGGGGAGACATAAGATTAGAAGGCTCCTCTCTTGGCACCGACCCCACATTCCACCCAGCTCTTTACAGCAAAAATCCCTCACTTTCCAGAGCTCCCCACTGAGACCCGCTTGTGATGACTGTAGCAATTTCTCTGCACTCCTAGTCCCATCCTTGCTCCAGGTCTGCCCCTCCTCCCCAGGGAGAAGAAGTGCCTCAATGTCATTCTCGGAGAGAATGTTCCCTGTCCTCTTCACTTTGTTTCTCTATTTCACTGTGCTCTGATACTGCTTGTCCACCTTTTCTGAGAGAAAGGACAGATCAGAGTTTGTTCTCTGACTTTCATGTTCCCAGAGAAAGTTGGGCTAAAAGTGGGGGAACCAGGCCCTCTACCCTTGCGAGGCCTCCCTTACTCTTCAGGAGTGAAGCTGAATCTCTCTCCTTGGTCTACTTCAAGGGATGATCAGGGTAAAAGTTACACCCTTAGACTCCCCGCTTGAAACACGGTAGCACAACCAACTCCCTCACCCAAGACCAAGGGGCTCTAAGCAGCCCTGGAGGTTGGGGCTGAGGGTAGGTGGGCTGAGGGGCTGCCTGAACTCCAGCTCTGGAGCAGCCAGGCCTGCTGGGTGTACTCCCTAGCAGTGCCGAGCACAGAATTACCTCGGAAGGCAAACACTCAGAGACCACACGCTATCCAGACGCCCCTGCCCAAAGCCTTCCACGGACACACTCACCTCTTGATCCTCCGACATCTTACATTGCCCAGTTCTTCATCTCCCTTCCAACCCCTCCCCTTGAACTGGTCAGACCCACAACCCCTCTCATTTCTCTTTGGCACTCAAGCTACTGGCTCAGACAACCTCCAAAGAACCAAAAGTCATTTTCTCAGAAGGGGCCTATCACACCACCAGTCCCCTCTTCTGTGTCAAAGAGAACCCAAAGTGCACAGTGACCAACTTGTACTTGCTACACACACGCCCACATGCATGCACATGCCTAAAACACGTGTGCACACTCAGGAGTGGCTTGCACAGAGCCTGATTTTTCTCACCTTGGGCCGCCGAGTTGTAGTCTGGACAGGCAACAGGAGCGAGGAGAAGTAGTCAGGAGAGAAAGGATAACGGCAGAAAGACAGACAGCAGAGGGACAGAATGAGAGCAGGAGAAGTAACAGGAATGGGGCTAGAGTTAGCCGCCAACCCTCTCGCCCACCACCCCCTCCCCGCCCCCTCCCTCCAGTGAATCAGTATTCCTACTCCAGGAACCAAGAATGCCTGTTCTCCTTGGTTCCTGCTCCCACTCTTGCTCAGTCCTTGCAGTCCTCACCCCTTCAGACACCCTGGGAGTCCCAGAAGTCCGTCTCCTAGGCTGAGCCACGGGAGACCAAAGGCAGCAGCTGGTGAGGTCTCCAGGGCCCGGTCCTTCTGTTTCCAATCTCTCCCACTCTAGCCCAGAGCCAGAGGCCCCGCCCAGCCCTCCCTCTCAAGGACTTGCCCAGGTCAGCCTCCTGTTCAAGTGTTA
Organism: Tupaia tana; assembly: GCA_026018925.1. NCBI lineage: Eukaryota > Metazoa > Chordata > Mammalia > Scandentia > Tupaiidae > Tupaia > Tupaia tana. Next base: position 161,249,039 of record JAKSZU010000003.1, on the reverse strand, counting down.
GACCCTGGAGAAAACTCCCTAGAAACCCCACGTGACTAGTGCTATGAAACCAGAAGTGGGGATCAGGTCCCTAAGGCTGAACAGCGCTGCCCTCCCCACCCCCCACCTCTTCTCTAGGATGCGATGCTGCAGCAGTCCCCATCCCTAGGCAAAGGGCTCAGGTGTCAGGACCATGAATATTGCATTAGCAGAAGCCCAGAGCTCAGCAAAGTAACCCCACCCAGTCACTGGAAGTGGGGGTGGTTGGGCAGCACAGAGAAACTACTGCCCTATACCAAAGCCAGAAGGCCTGGTTACTGCAGAGCGGTGAATGGGTGATTAACTCCGACTCCCAAATAGTGTTCTTGCTACCTAGTGTCACTGCTCTGGCAAAGACAGGACTTGGCTTAGGCCCCGTTTCCAGAAGACACTGAGCCCAAGGAGACCAATCCCCTCCCTCCTACCCTGGCCTAAGCTTCTCTAACTGTGGGTCAAAAACTATTTTAGGAACCCCACCCCACCCAGTAAAGTCCCCTGATACAAATCTTGTGGAAAAGGATGCTAGAAGAACCACCAGAGTTCCTAGCAGAGGCAGACGACTCGGTAAGGCAGGTGGGCTGCTAGTGGCACTGAGACACCTGGACCTACTTCCCAGTCCTGCCACAGGAATCTGTCTCAGGGCCCATTTGCAGGAGAGGCTGCCTAAAGTCCAAGTCTGTGAGGCCACTGGGTACAAGGCCTGGAAAAGACTCAGAGTCAAAAGCAGGCAGCCAGGCAGAGCATGAACGCCCAGGGCATGGGGGTGTACACTCGCCCTGCCCCTCACCTTCATCCTCCCCTCCTCCCCCAACCAGGTAGACAAATGAAGTCAATCAGCCCCCACCCCCACCCCAGCGCCTGCTGCCACCATTGCCCTGGCAACCTGGCAGCAGGACCAGAGCAAGCAAGAGTACCTTTCGGGCTGTCGGTGCCTGTCTCATCATTGCAGAAAACCAAAGAAAGCAAGGAGAGGAAAGAGAAGGAGGGACAGAGGAGGAGAGACGAACACTGGGAGGAAGGACAGACGAAGGGAGGGAGGGAAAGAGACCGAACAGAGGGGAGGCGGCGGAGACAGGAGATTAGTGCATCGGATCCCAACAACGCAGCCTCGGCTTCCCAGCGGCAGTGTCTCAGCTGCAAACCGTCGCCGCCTGACACAAGCCCCTGCAGGTGCAGCAGGACGGCTAGGCTCCGCCAGGCACCAGAGCGGTGCGTGGCCCAGTTCGCCAGCTTAGGCTGATGGCAGCCTCAGCGGCCGCAGCACAAGCTCCACCTGACGTCATGCACCCACCCTCCTCTGCTCCGTGGGGGTGGAGCCACTGCTCCTCCGTCACCTAGCAACCGCCCAGGGCTCATCTGGCTCCACCTCCTGCTCACGACTGGACCAAGTCCTGCGCAGAACCCGCCCCACTTCTTCCACCAAAGCACGGTTCTGACTCCTTTCTCCTCTCTCTTGCCCACCCCCAAGAACTTGCTCCAAAATACTGGGCCAGAGGCCATCCTGGAAATGGCACCCAATGGGACCAGAGCATCACTGGGCAGGGACACAGAGCTTCCCTGCTCCATCAGTCTCTCTCACTCACTCTACTCCCCAGACATCAAAGACACTTTTGTTTCTTATACCTCTGGCAACACCCTGTGGTCTCTCATCAGGCAAGTACCCCAGAGTAGCCCTCCTACAATGGGCTTCGGCTCTGAGGAGCACAGTCACTGAGAGACCAGGAAGGAACTTTCTATCTAGGCAGCAGCAGCTCCAGTAACAATGGTGGGCTCATTCTCCCAAGCGTCCTCAGGGTAAGGCCTGTCTCTGCAGGGCTTCCAGAAAGAACTGGGTACTTTGCAGAACCATCTGGGCTCTCTGCTTCCCCTGTTGCTCTGCAGCTCGTCCCCCGTTCCACATGGAATGAGAGCAGGGCTCTGGGCTACGAGATTTGCTTTGAGAGAACCTCTGGGGAAGAGGACTATGGGACACAGAGGAACGGGGGTTGCGGGGTACTTGACTACTGACGGGCATTTTCCACCATGAGCACAGTAGGTGCTGTAGCCTAGGCTGGGCTGTGCACATGTCCCAGGCAGCTGCCAAAGCCCAGGGCTTAGGGGCTGCTCAGGCCCCAGTCCAGAGTCAGGTCAGGCTGCGACCAGAACTCCTCACAGATAATAGACTGCCGTTTCATGCCCTTCTCTATCAGACACTTCAGGTGAGATGGGGGCTCCAACCAGGAGACAATAATCAAGGGACAAAGCCAAGTTTCTATGACCTTGGAATAGGACCACATTCTTTAAATCAATTTTCCTTACATCCCCATTCCCACTCAGGGCCAGGGCCCAAAGTAAGTATCAGCACGTAGTCTCTACCATTGCAAGACTCCATGTGAGGGTCCACTAGCAACCACAAGTCAAAACGATGTTTTCCTCTCCCCTCCCACTGCCCCAATTCAGCAGTTCTCCATGCATCGTGAGAAAGGCCTGATGCAGGCTGCCAACAAGGAAATCACAGCATTTTGGAAATCACAGCATTTTACATACAACACAGTTTGTACAGGTCAGACAAGCACATGCACGTCAGATGCCTTGAGCAGAGGCCCAGGCATGGGCTGGTGCGAGGAGGTGGTCGTGGCTACAATTTGAGGGTTTAAAAGTCTGTGGCAGGGTGAGAGGGGTGGCACAGTTGAGCCCACTCAAATGACAACTGATGGAAGGCTGCAAGGGGTGGGAGCGGGGCCTCAGGCACACCACCAGAGGAAGTGGGCGGCAGCAAGAAACAGACGGGGCCAGGTGTGCGTGGGTGTTCATGGTCACACCCACCCAGAGGCACACACAGACCCTCAGGCCTTCCAATTCAGGACCGTTCTTCCTGTTCTCTGTTCCCTGACCTCCTGTCTCCTGTACAACCACCTCTCCTGGTACTTTCCCAGCCCCATTCCCCCAGTCTATCCTCCCACAGCCCCTGAGCTCAGAGTCAGTGAGAACCCAGTGTGAGTGCCCTGTCTCACACTGCTATGCACAATCTAATGTTCGCAGTCTCTGACTACAAGTCCTGGGTAACTACAAGTCCTAAGGCAAACTATCCCTCATGAGTGCTACCTGGGCCTGGACATGAGCCTGATGTCCTTGCACCCCTCAAAGGAACTCTGAAAGCCAAGGCCACCTCTCCTCTGGCCATCCCTGCCCCAGCGTCATACACGTAAGCATGCAGCAGTGCAAGGACATGCAGGACATCTGGGGCAGGGGCTCACAGCCCCACCCACCCAGGCACAAACAGTAAACACACCACCTTCTTAGGCTTCATTCCCCGCTGCATGAGGAGTAGGAAAGGCAGAGTTAGAGAACAGGCATCACACTGCGCTAGCTGGCCAGACAGCCGGGGTGCAGGTATTATGACCAACTCAGGTGTACACAGGTGAGGGGAGTCAGGCCACAGTCAAGCCCTGGGCAAGTGGGATGAGGTGTCCCTCAAGGATTAGTTTCCAGGATGTCCACACCCTGGTGCAGGAAAGCTGCAGAGTCTGGAGGCTCACTTCATAAACCCTGCAGAGTGGCAGAGACCACCCAGGAAGGGCACTCTGCATACAACCTAAAACAGGAGGCAAAAGCCTGGCTCCTTGTCATTCACCTGTGAATAGGACAGCCCCCTCTTCCACCTTCTACCTTACCCCTGCCCTCAGACCTTTGAGATCTTGTCATCTGTGGATACTAAAAGATAGGAGAATATTGATATTGTCTACATACTGGGATTGGACCTGTTCTTCCCATCACTCCCAGATCAGTCCCATTTGACCCTGCACCTCTGGAGCCTACTAGTTTTCTCCTGCTACCACCTCTACTCTAGCCCTAACACAGCAACTTGCACCCAGAAAGCTACCTTCTCAGGGAGGTTGGACAGACTAGATGGCTGACTCAGTTCAGGCTCACCTACTGCTTCTACCTGCCCAGCATCTGCTGTCCCTCCTCCTCCTCTCCCTCCCCTCCCTGTTACATCTCACTCCCACCACAAACCACTCACCAGTTTGCTAGTCTTTGCGGCTGTGTCAGTTCCCTCTGCAGAGAGCAAACAGAAACAAAGTGTGTCGTTTGTGTAGAGGGATAGGGATAGAGAACATCATGTGGGCTGATGTCCATGATGGAACAACCTCACAACCTCACGCCATGGGGAGAAGTTTCGGGCAATCCCGCCTATAGGGAGGCAATGTAAGTGGGTGGCTGTTACCTCGTTTAAGGACCTTTGAGGCAGAAGAATCAGGTGTCTCTGGGGAAGTAGTGTCTGCTCCATCTTCAAATACCTGGATCTAAGGTCACAGAATAGCCTCGTTTTAGCCAGATCAAGGATGGCCCCTCCCCAGCCCCCAAGCAAGCTGGGAGTACAGGGCAGCTTTCCTAAGGATGGATTTCCAATCTTCCCTCCCCTGCTACCTCCCCCTCTCCCAACCAGAGGTTTACTCAGGAAAAGCAAGTACCAGAACACCAGCTGGGCATGCAACAGACGGTATCTGGGTGTACGCACATACACAGAGGTGGGGTATGAGTACCTGGGACTGGCGCACAAAGATGCCGTGACCTTCATCGCAAGTAAAGTACTTCCTGCCCTGGACGGTCCCGTCATTCTTGCCTTTTGCTTCATCCAGGATCACGCCTACCCATTTGCCAGTGGCAAAGAGTGTGGCTCCAACATAGGCCACAGTGCCTCGGTGGCCTTTTCCGATCACCTCCACACGGGAGCCCACTCGCAGAGGCCGGGCACTGGCCTCCGCACTCATCCTGCTGCCACTGGGCGTCTGAGTGAAAGACAACGCAAACGTAGGGATTAGTGGCCTAGGGTCAAGGACGTCACTCTAATACATGAGAAATGCCCTGGCCAGGACCCTGGGCTGAAAAACAAACCGGAAGTCGTCTCCCTGGACCCCAGAGTACCCTTTGAAAAGTGTCAGTGAAATGTTTCTTCTAAGACTTCTCCAAATTCCTCTGGAATCTGCTAGAATTTTTAAGAGTTTCTATTTAAATTTTATAACAAATCAGAATTCACAGATAGATCTGTGAATGTCACCACATGGCTGCTTTCTCAGGAGCACTGCCCCAAACAGAGGAATTAAGCCAAGCAAATAACTGTTTAGGCTCCCCACAACCCAGTGCCCTGACTCAGGAGCCAGGGCCGGGAAGACAAGTAGGTGAGCGACCCGCAGAATCCAGAATCCGGTTTCCCTCTACACTGTCACCTATCTCTTCTGGGCTTCAGATGGCTTGGACGGCTCTCTTGGGCTCTCCCTTTCAGATGCCAGCAATGGCGCCTCCTTCCAGACCCTGAGGGTACTACCACTTCTCTCAGACCTGACTCCTTCCACCCCATCTACATCCCCACCAGTTCACTCTGGATGCCTCACCCTCGGCCCATCTAACCACTGACTCCCTTCCTCCAGGCTTGAGACCTGTTCAGTCAACTCTCTACCCCTAAGCCCTGGAGAGCCATCCCCTGTACTGTGTTGCTATAAAACAAAAAACCTAGGCCAAGTAAATCAGGTTCCTCACATCTGTTCCTCACTCTGTCCCCCAGACTCTGTCCAGTTGTCCAAATGGATGGCTTATCACTCCACGGATGGGAATACCAAGAAGTCTTGGTCCAGTTCAAGACACTGTCCTTGGGAAGCTCTCAGCTTCTGACACACCCAAGATGAAAAGGCACAATGTGAAATCAGGTCCCAGTGAGGCCCATAGTTTAGGAGAAAATCACACCTGAGCCTTTTTTAGCAATAGCAGCTCCATGAGCCAGAGGCCTGGCAGCAAACAGAAGAATGAGCACAATGACACCATGGTCCACAGGGCTCCCTTCTGACACCCCCACTTCACTTCACAAGGAGCCCCGCCAGAACCAGGGAAGAGCCAGGGCACCTCTAGCCTGTCATTCCCCAGATCCCTTCCCCACAAGAACTCAGCCAGGAAGGTAAGGATACAGCTCCCAGGGAAACTGGGACCCAAACCATACCTGGGACAGCAAGGAGGCTCTCAGGACCTCAGAACGCAAGGAATGCAGGTACACCGTGGCTGGAACCAAACTCACAGACCTCCCCCCCCCCCACCTCCCAACCCAATCAGCCTCTCAGAGGCAGGTGGACACAGCAGTGGGTGCAGATTCCATCTCAGCAGAAAGAGAAAGCAAGCCACACACAACAAAGCAGCTCTGAAGAAAGGCTCTCCTGAAAGGCCTTTCTGACCCATCCTCCCGTCCTGAGTTCCCGAGATAGACCAGTCCCCTCAGGAAGCCCTGAATGGAAGGCCAGTGAGAGTCAGAGGTCAGGCTCTGCCAGCCCCCATTGAGGGCCCTGTTCTGGGGAGGGAAGCCTGCCTAGGCTAACTGCCCCAGGGCATGGGGGCCTCGTTAGAAGCCCCTAGCCGAGTTCCAGCCCATGTCCCAGCCCCCGCAGCAGTGATGTCCACAGGCACCCGGGCCTGCTCCATCAGCCCTCCCAGGGCCACCCCAGATTAGAGCCACTTACCCGGCTGTACACGTGCCTCTTGCTCTGGGCCATGTTGCTCGCCTGGCCTCCACCCCCTCCCCCAGCTGGCCAAAGACAGAGAGAAAAGGCAGAAACCTAGGCAGGAGGGTCAGGGTGCTGGGCCCTTATGGACAGACACAGGAGCTGTCGGGCACGGCCCTCCCCGGTCCATGGGCCTCACTCGGTGGCCTACCGGGGTAGGGAGGAGGCAGAGATGGGGGCTGAGGAACAAGTCCCCTCTGCTGCCCGAGGATTCCTGAACCCAGACACCGAATCCTGCTTGCCAGCTGATGAGTCTCACTCTGCGCTAGTGCTGCTCTAGACTTGTCAGGGACCGTGTTGGCCTCTGGGTCCTAGTGCCCCCCTGCTTCCCCTGGGCCAGACAAGAGGGGCAGGGACTAAGGGCCCGCCACGGCACAGACCCTCAGCACTCACTCTAGAGTACTCTGTCCTAGGGTTGGGGGCACATTCTGATGGCTCCACCTGGCCTGCACCCCTCACCATCACTGCCCTCCCCACCTCGCTCCCAGGGTGTAAGGCCTCAACAGGACCATGAGCATCAAGTGACACTTCAAAATGACCAGCTGCTAGGAACTCCATACAGCCAAAGGAAGGGTCTCTCACCCTCTCTGTGTGTTCTCTCTCCTTCCCCTTTCTAAACTCTGGGCTCGGGATCCAAATCCATGGGATTCGGGTCTCGATTTCAATCTGCCCAATAAACAAAAAAGAAAGGGCAGTATGAAGGCAACATCGCATGTACACACAAGCTGGTCACATACTCAGGTCCCCCCAGGCTCGCAAAGGTTGCCACCATCACTCTTCCTCCCTATTGGTTGTGAAGGCCTGGCTCTGGACCCTAAGAGTACCAGATTCCTCTGGATTACCAAAGGCAATGGTCAAAAGCGGCACAAGGCCCAGTCCCCTTCAGCTGCCTGCCCCTGATGTTGTGAGGATCAGCTGAAACGATCCATGGAAAGCATTTACAACACCCTCTGACATTCAGTAAGCACCCAGTGAAAGCCAGCTAAGAACGAAGTTGTCATCATCACGTTTGGCCTTGTCTCCTAGCATCCCAGGCCCAAGGAAGTGGCATATCTTCCCTATTTCATGAACATTCTATAATAATCATGTATTTTATAATGAAAATTATTTAACTTAATGGATTATGCATTCCAGTAAAAGGTGTCCAGGGGGCTATGGGACCATACCGCCTCATGCATTTGCTCACCCATCACGGGCTAGGAACCAAGAGACCAGGGTCTCTGCTGACCACCAGGTCTGGCTTGGGGTCTGACCTGTGGCTCCATTGGGCACCATAGGAATTTTAGACTTCTTGGGCCTAGGCACACCTGTCTTTCTCATGCTGGGCTTTCACTGGCAGAACAGTGACTTTTCCCACATCCCCCTCTAAGGGAGGCCAGACAGTCCAATGGCAGAATGATAGCCAACATCCAGAAATATGCTAACAGCCCAAACACCTCTCTACAACTTTAATCCTGTCAGGAAACCATCTTTCTCTCTCCTCCCCAGCAAAATCTCTATGTTGTCTCTTTCCTTGCCTATCTGCCATTACACAGGTAGGCAGGACTGTACGGATCCTTGCAGCCTGGACATACGTGTTCAGCAGAGCATCTTTGAAAAGCATCATTTTGTTGTACCATAATAGACAGTACTGGTTCTAAACTCAGGCTGCTCTTCTGGGTTTACTTCTGGAGATGGTTGGCTGCTACATAAACTTAGTCCGGTTATGTAACATCTCTGCCTCAATTTCCTCACTTGTCAAGTGGAAACAATCATAGAATCTATAGCAGAGAGGTGTTGTAAGGATTAGCTGAAATACTCCATGGAATCATTCATAACACCCTCTGATATACAGTAAGCACCCAGTGAAAGGCAGCTAAGAACCAAGTTGTCATCATGTTTGGACATGACGATAATCCCATAGAAATGTGCAGAGGTCTACAAGACTCTAAATTGTGAATGGCGGATGAGTAGAGACAGAAATAATTTGGCTTGACTATGGAACATTAAAAACTAGCTGAGCTGAAGTGAAGAATTCTAGGTAAGTTCTTTTCTCAAACTCTAAAGACTTCTGAACCAGAGCTCACACTTCCCTCTTTAGGATCCAATCGCCCTTAGCTCACAGAGTTAAATACTTATTGAATAAATAAACACATTAATACTGAGACGTACTAGGAGATAAGTAGGCATAGTCAGGGAGTTCAACATCCGGCAGAGACAGATGGACTTGATCCAACGACAGGAAGCCCATCTCCCGGGCAGGAGACTGGCACAGTGAAAACTATTTTAGGAAGATCAAACTGGAGGCACGTGCAGGAATGGAGGCAGGAGCAACTTGGCACAGACAGGGGTAACAGCAAGAAGGCTGTTGCAACAATGAGTGTGGGTTGAGGAGTCTGAACCAGGGTCACGGGAGAGAAAAGAAAGGTGCCGATTCCAACAGAGTCCCAAAAAAGCCTGAGCAGATCCTTCAGCCACGAGGGAGAAGGCTGCAGGCCTCCATGAGCTCCAGAGACAGAGCTTTGGTTTTTCTATTTCCTTACCTGTGCGACTCTGGCAAGATATTTAACTGAGCCCCAGTTATGTCATCTACGAAAAGGAGGAAATAATGCCGCTTCACAAGGGATGTTGTGAAGATTAAATATGATTTAAACAAAGCATTTAGCACAATGCCTGGCACAGGATGTGTGCTCAACAAACTGCAGATATCGTCATCTTCATCACCGCGATGGTACATCAATGATGACATGCGCACAGTAGGAACTCCAATGCTACAAGGATACACAGATGAGTGAATGAATGAATGCATGAATGAGTAAATGAATAAACTGAGGAGTTTTCAAAGCAAGAGCAATGTAAGGATGAGGACCAAAAACATGAACATAAATTATAGTAATAAGTCCTGTCCTTAGGTCCTTCACTGGAGCAAAGTTGACTGTCTACACTGACATGAGTATTTCACTATCTCCTTCAAACATGACCCTGTAGGGGCCAGATGGTGGTGCAGTGGCAAAACCCAATACTGTGAGGCAATCCTAGCAGGGCAAGTCCAGAACCCTTGAGTACGCATGCTTGCCCACAGGCCAGGGCTGGCTGAAGGCTGGGGTTGGACAGCGGCATCAAGACCTTTGGAAGTACCATCTGTTTCCCTCTCTCTCATGGAAGAAATAAGGAAGTAAATTTATGAACAAAGGCACAAAAATGAACCTGTGATGCAGCCAAAACAGATTCCAATATATCCATCCTACTGATGATAGAACTGAGTTCCAGGGCTGGCAGGTGGCGTGGTGGTTAAGGCACCGGACTCCCACATGGCCGACCACTGTTCAAGTCCCAGGCCTGTGGGCTTGCTTTCTCACTTTCCCCCTCTCTCTGGTCAAGTTAAAAAAAAAAAAAAAAAAAAAAAAAAAAAAAGAATAAGAACAACTGAATCTCAGAAAGCAAATGACTTGCCCACATCTCATGGCCAAAAAATGGCAGTGGCAGGTGGAGGCACATCTGACTAGATGTACAGGTGGGTCCTTTACTGGGCCTCAGAGCAAGTCCTGTAGGACAATCCTGAGTTACCACATTTCCTCAGTCAGACTTCTAACCCATTTTCTTCCCCAATTATATTAAGCACTGCTAAAATATCTAGAAAAATGGAAAGAAAGAAGGGAAAAATCTCTGTATCCAGTAAGTAGGTTACCACTAATCTTACAGAAAATTTTGGAAAGTAACAGAAAAACACACTGATTTGGGGGAATTAAGGAAGAACAAGTGAAAAAGAAAAACCTCTTTTCTATTTCTGCCATTGTTACCTGGCCTGAGCCATATCTGCCCTGCCTTTTTTTTTTTTTCTTTAAATTAGTGGGCCTGTGTGCTCACCAGAGACAGACAGAGACAGAGAGAGACAGGAAGAGGAGGGGTATAGTCACACCAAAATCCCTTCATCTCCATGTCTCGCTCCCCTCGAGATTTGGGGCACATACACACGACACGCCCAGGAGGTTCCTCAGGCTGCCAGGTCTAAGACTCAAACCATGTGTTCAGCCATTTGGGATCCAGCTGTCTTATGCACCAGGCCATGGAGTTAGCCCTCTACCCTGCTTTACAGGCACCCCAGTATCCTTTGATAACCTGATCTCCTCTCGACCACACCTTGATGCTAGACTAAGCCATTGGTCTGCTCTCCCTGATCCCACTCCTAATGGCGCTGGCTTGAAACCCATGCTGTCTGAGAGCAGGGCAGAATCGTGTCTGTGAAAGCACCAGTATGGAAGACGTAAGTGTGGACTAGCCCCTCCGGAGTCAGGAAGGGGAAAGATCAGCCTACTGAGTGGGGAAGGAAGGCTGTGGGTCTGCAAGTTGGAAGGCTGAACTCCAAGCACCCACAGGACCTCACATGACCAGTACAGAGCCTTTTCTTCCATGTGTTACCCCTGAACCTGTCTTACTGGTGTCACAGACAGTGCCCAGATCCTAAAAGGAACTTCCTTCAACTCTTCACAACTTGTCCCCAGAAATGTCTGCAGCCCACTCCTCCCCAACTGTCCTCCAAAGGCCCAGACCGCTCAGTCAGGAAGGAAAGCTACAAAATATACTTCAGTTATCCTCAATAAAAGAACTTCTACAGGAAGGCAGGAGGCACTCAGCCCTGCACTCAAGAACTGCAAACCTTCCAGTGCTCACAGGAGTCCCACCTCCTGTCTGAAGTTCCTGCTGGTTCCCCACCCTGAATCAACCAGCAGGTTTCTGGCACTAGGACCCTGCAGACAGGGAACCCTGAGCCTGCGCTCTACTGAGAGAGATGCACCATTTCACAACTTCAGCAAAAACCAAAGCCGCCAACAAAGCCACAGCCACCTCAGCTGTGCTGGGCTCTGCCTTTGGGCAGCTCGCAGGCCACTCCCCAGAAGCAGAGCGTTCTGTCCTGTCTCTTTTTAAATGCACGTCATCGTCTGATCATAATGGAAATCAATCTCCTCAAGCCACCACGCAAAGGCGTATCCATGGCAACCTCAAGAGGAAGGACACGGAGCCTGGCTGCAGCAGGGAAAGGTAAGCCCATCTCTCTGCCATCCCACCATCCTCCTGACTCAGGTCAGGCAGGCACTCCACCTGCAAATTCTATCACCCCGACTGGGAAAGCACGGGAGGTAAGTTAACAATCATTACGTTATTATGTAAGATTGCAGGTCTGCCTAGTCTCATAACTGAGTGGTAGGAAAAAAAATGCCTTTTCTGGGCGATGGGAATGTGGATAAGGCTTCTCTTATTTACCATCTCAGGTGACATATTCTCAGCTTGCAGTACCTGACAAATCACTATCAGTCCCCTGTCTCTCCAGTCAGAACGCTGGAAAGTCAGTCAGGAATTTCTGAGTTCTTTGTAGTCGCAAAAAGCTGGCAGCAACACTGCCCTGCCCACCCATGCCACTATCATGCCCTGCCTGGCATGGCAAGACTCCCCGCTCAGCAGCCCCAAACTCTAGCCTCTCAAGGTCCAGAAGTTAAGTGAGGACTAAATTCTACTTTCTCTGATGCCTCAGGAGAAAGAATCTCTTTTCTGCAGAGGTAAGAGAGTCATCAAACACAAGTTCCACTAAGCCCACGTAATCAATCCTCCACGCCTCAATTTCCCTTTCTCTAAAATAGGGATAGTAACAATACCTTTCTAACCTTTTTAACCTGATGGTTGTAAAAGTCACATGAGGAAACTTGAAAACCGTTTAGAACAGTCCCTCATATGAAGCACTCAATAAATGTCAGGAATTATGAGGAATGTGCAGGGGAGGCCTACAGGGTAACAGTTCAGTGCAAGAGGACTAGGGACCTCAGAGTTTCTCTCAATCCTGCCTTCTCTTTCCTCTGAATTCCTTTCCCACTTGCAAGTCCCGATTCCTGTCCAAGCCCACACCAGCAGGTAACCTTGTAGAGAAAGAAAACTGAGTCTATGAGCAAAGAAATCCTTTGTGAAGGTAGATATACCTACATCTGTAATTGCCTCTTTCTTCCTAAATTCCTCCCATTCTCCCATTATTCCTCTTCAAAGGAAGTAGTGTCCCCTTCTTTTCAAGGCCGACCCCTCCACCTTTGGAGAACCCGCTTTAGCCATCATGCTTTCTCTTGTGTCTTCAATTGCACCCTCTTTGCTGGCTCTTACACATCATCAAAAACTCACTCAGGACTGTTCTAGGAAAAACCGGCTCTAGTTCCTGCTCTCTCCTCCAGGAGCTGCCCCCATCTGTGTCCCTGCCCTACCACACTACTCAGAGTGAGTACATCCTCCCAACTCACTTCCATCTAGGCCTCGACCCACTGCAATGTGGCTGCCCTACTCCACTGAAGCTGCTCACACCTGAAAGCAAAAGTGCTCTGGTGACCACCTCCCCCTAACTACCTAACCTCTCTTCCTATTTGTAGCAATCGAGACTACTGATCTTTCCTGGCTTCCTAGACAACACTGCCTCTTACCTGGCACACTACTCCCCATCGGAGACACTTTCTCCCATCCTTCTCTCTCTTCAGGTGAGCACACTTGCCCTCTGGCAAATTTTTCTTTTTTCTTTCTTTTTTTTTTTTTTTTGGAGAGGTTTTTGCTATAGGGCGCGTGCGCTCGCCAGGCAGACAGAGACAGACAGACAGACAGAAAGCGAGAAATCACCCCCCAGGGGGGATGGTCATGATGCAATCCCTTCTCCTCCATTCTCCTCTCGGGATCTTGGGCACGCACGCACACGCACCCGGCATGAGTTTTAAGCCACTGGGTCCGGGACACGATCCACGGTCGACTACGTGGGAGTCCAGCGACATAGCCATTACGCTAACTGCTGGTTCCCGTAAATTTTTATTTTTTTAAGAAGAAATGTGTATTGTAATGGATATATGTCCAAAGTACTGCTTGAAGGTAGAGGAGGAAAGATCCCTCTCCTCTCATCTGTCATTACCAGCCTACGAGCGTGGCTGGGAGAGCTCCTCCATTCCCACGTCAACTACCACCTACACCAACCGTCCCCAGGCAGACTCTCTTCTGAACCATCCACATCCCCAACCAAGCACAGTAGGGTGACCTCTTAAGCTCAATAAGCACCTGGTTATCTTCCCCCAAGAGACATGTATTTTCTGTATTCCCTCTGCTTTTGGCACTGCCAACACCCAAAATAGAAAACTGAGTCACCCTCAGCGGCTCCGTCTCTCTTGTTCTCAACAACCAATTAGTCATTACGTCAGGTTAATTCTGTCTCTACAATCTCCCTTGGAGTCATCCCACTTTTTTCTCCCCTCTGACTAAATTCTTTTCTTTTTAAAGAATTAATTTTATTTATTCATTCATTCATTTTAATTTGACCAGAGAGAGAGAGAGAGAGAGAGAGACAGAGAGAGAGAGAGAGAGAGAGAAAGCGAGAAAGCAGGCCACCAGGTCCAAGACTCGAACCGTGGTTGGCCATGTGGGAGTGTCCAGCGCCTTAACCACCACACCACCTGCTGGTTCCCTCCCACCCCCCCACTGACTGAACTGTAAGCTCAGACATAAACCATGCCTATGTTATTATGAGAATCTCATGATGTCCCTGATCCAGGTCTCTCTGTTCAGGCTATTTCCACAGTTAGCTTCCCAAAATCATGTTACTGCCCTGCCTAAAAATCTCCAGTGGCTTTCTTGTCCATAACATGGACTCTTCTTAGACCAGCAGGTGGTATGGTGATTAGGGTGCTGGACTCTCACATTGCTGACCGCAGTTTGAGTCCCAGACCTGGTGGCTTGAAAAATCATACTGGGTACATGTGCATGTACGTGTTTGCCCAAGATCCCAAAAGAAGAATGGAGGAGAAGGGATTTGGGCATAGCCATCCCTCATGGGGGGTGATTTTTCACTTTCCCTCTCACTGTCTCTCTTTCTCTTCGGTGAGCACAAGCACTCTACAGAAAAAAAACTTAAAAAAAAAAAAAAGAGAGAGAATTTTCTTAGCACAGCACTTTGAGCCATTAAAAAAAACCTAGCCTCATTAAGAATCCAGTCTTGGGACCAGTAGTTAGCGTAATAGCTATGTCGCTGGACTCCCACGTAGTCAACCGCGGTTCGAGTCCTGGACCCGGCGGCTTAAACTCACACCAGGCTCATGTGCGTGCGTGCCCAAGATCCTGAGAAGAGAATGGAAGAGAAGGGATGATTTCTTGCTTTCTGTCTCTCTGTCTCTCTGTCTGGGGAGCGCACGTGCCCTATAGCAAAAACCTCTCCAAAAAAAGAAAAAAGAAAAAGATAATCCAGTCTTATTAGGCCAGCCCAGGGTGTGGTGGCTAGGGCAACTGGATCTCTATGGCCAACTGCATGGCTTGAGGCCTGGACCTGGTGGCTTGAGAAACATGCCAGGTGTGTGTGCACGCATACCCAAAAGCCCGAGAAGAGAATGGAGAAGGGATTGCAGCAGGACCATTCCGCATGACAGGTACTTTTTCACTTTCTTTCTATCTCTGTCTCTCTCTGGCAAATACCATCTGGTAAAACTTAAAAAAAGAATCCAGTCTCATCAATCAACTCCCCTTTGAGCCCAATGTTCTCTAATATTCCAGCCACTGGGATCTGTTTACCTTTCCCTTCTGCGTCTGCAAATGCTGCAAATGTACTCAGGACCACTCTCCCTCCTCATCATTCAAGTCTCAGTTGCTACTTCTTTCCGGAAAGTCTCCACACAGAGCTAGTGTTCCTTCTCTACCTGCACACAGGCCTTTGGGCATATCTCCATTACGAACACGTCTCTCCTTTTCTAAAAAATTTCACCAGAGGGCAATCCCTGACAGAGACAGAGAAAGGAGGAAAGAGAGAAAAGGCACCCCCTGGGGGGAAATAGTCACAATCACAATCCCGTCTTCTCCATTTCTCCATCCTGTTGGGATTTAGTGCACACATACACCTTCAACCAGCGTATCTCTCAAGCTGCTACAACTTACGCTCAAACTGCAGAGTCAGCCATGTGGGATTCAGCTGCCTTAACCACCAGGCTACAGAGCCAGCTTCCACATTTCACTTAAAATATTGACTCCCTCATTCTACCATGAATTCTTCCAGGGCAGAGAATTTTATCCATCCCTGTCTAAGCACTGAACTCAGTGAAGGCACACAGTATCGGATGGAGATGCCTGTTCCAACACCTGCTCTTGGGACACAAGCTCACTCTGACAGCTTTCTCAGAGAGTAGCTCCACCCTTAAAGATCACCGCCACTGGGGAGAAAACAGCCACACACACACAAACACATCCCGGCAGATGGGGCTCTTCGCACTTCAGACAGGACACAAAGAAATGAAAAACACAGGGACAGCCCCAAGTCCTATAAAATTTGGTAGTGACACTAACTCAATTTTTATTTTTTATTTTGGAGAGATTTCTGCTATAGGGTGCGTGCGCTCGCCAGACAGAGAGAGAGAGAGACAGAGAGACAGAAAGCGAGAAATCACCCCCCAGGGGGGATGGTTACGCTGCAATCCCTTCTCCTCCATTCTCCTCTCGGGATCTTGGGCATGCACGCACACGCGCCTGGTGTGAGTTTTAAGCCACTGGGTCCGGGACGCGAACCGCGGTCGACTACGTGGGAGTCCAGCGACATAGCCATTACTCTAACTGCTGGTTCCCACTAACTCAATTTTTTAAGTTTTTGCTATAGGGCACATGTGCTTGCCACAGAGACAGAAAGTGAGAAAGCACGCCCTCCTCAGGGAGTATGGCCACACAACGATTCTTTCTTCATTCTCCTCTCGGGACCTTGGGCATGTATGCTCATGCACCCAGCATGTTTTTCAAGCTACTAGATCTGTGACTTGAACCTTGAAGTCAGATATGTGGGATCCAGCAGCCTCACTCACCATGCCACTGGCCAGCCCATGACACTACTCTCAATCTTACATGTTTCCAAGTGAAAAGAAGCACAGAGTAGTTCCTGGTGAAGTGCAGATCTGGGAAGCTGTCTTTTTTTTTTTTTAAGAATTATTTTATTTAACTTTATTTAACTTTATTTATCCATTTATTTATTTTAATTTGACCAGAGAGGGACAGAAAGAGAGAGAAAGTGAGAAAGCAAGCCACTAGGTCCGAGACTCGAACTGCGGTCAGGCATATGGGAGTCTAGTACCCTTAACCACCATGCCACCTGCTGGCCCTAGGAAACAGTCTTAATGAGGCCTTGGGGGCAGCAAGGGCTCGTGTGTTCTTTACATCTTAGACGTAAAGGAACTTGGAGTGGTCATACTGGATACCTAATCTGTCCATTACCCAAGTTCAACTGAAATCAGCCTGAATTTCAAAAGAAAAATTATGTAAAGCCAAAGTCGGGGTCTCCAGGAAGACAAGGACCCTAAGAGAAACTGAATCAGGCACTCTCAGCTCCTACCTCTTCAGGGGACACTGGGGACCCAGTTTCTATTTTCTCTGGTATGGCAAAGATAGTCCAAGTCCCCCAAGTACCACCTACTAGCCGTGAACCCGAGAACCATCCATTATAATCTTTCCAAACCTGTGAGTCCAGGCAGCACCAGCAGTGATAGAGCTGGCAGCAGACCCAGAACGGCAGCTGTGGGTGTATTATGATTCTCCCAACTATCCTGACTCCTCCCTAACAATTTCTTCACCTTTGTACTCTGATATTCAGTCAGGACCAACTTATCAATTCTGCCTGAGTATGACTTCCTCCATCCTTCCTCTCCCCTTTATTACCACTGTAATAACTCTGAGCTGCCATTGAACAGCTTTGAAAATTAAGGCAGGGTTGGTCTATGGCCTGGTGGTTAAGGAAACCAGATCCCACATGGCCAACCATGCAGTTTGAGTCCCAGAACTGGTGGCTTGAAAAACACCCTGGGTGCATGCACATGGGTACCCAACATCCTGAAATAAAGGGGAGATAAAATAGAAGGGACTGTGGTGTGACTTTGCCAAATGGGGGGGGGGGGGGGTGTGCTTTTTCCCTCTCTCTCTGTCTCGGATGAGTGCAAACACTCCTTGGCAAAAATTTTAAAAATTTTAAAAAAGAAGAAAATTATGGCAAATTGGGACCAGCAGTTGGCTATGTCAGTGGACTCCCATGTAGTCGGCCATGGTTTGAGTCCTGGACCCAGTGACTTAAACTCACACTGGGCGCATGTGCGTGCATGCCCAAGATCGAAAGAAAAGAATGGAGGAGAAGGGATTGCGGTGTGGCCATCGCCCCTGGGGGGTGATTTCTCACTGTCTGTTTCTCTTTGTTTTTCTGGCTAGCGCAGGGGCCCTATAGCAAAAACCTCTCCAAGAAAAAGAAAATTAAGACAAATCACTCTTTGATGCCTCACCCATAAAACAAGGTAACAATACACACAGTGTCATAAGAAAGAAACCGAACTCAGGTATACCACTAAACAGTATAAACTGAATAAATACAATGGAAAACAGAAGTGTAAAGAACAAAGATTATGTCAGCTACAAAGAGAGACAAGAGTTTTCTGTCCCCACCCTCCTGCCTCAGCCTCTCAGCAGAGGCTGTAAAATGTGCTGAGAAGACTCAAGATTGCATACCAAAGTATGATTTAAAGTAGCACACAAAATACCTTGAGTAATCTTTACGATTACAATTACAATTTAAGCAGCACAGTATGAGAATTATATCAGATACCATAATAAATATAACTGTGTGAAGCCTGGGAAAAAACACACACACACACACACACACATACACAAGGTAACAGTGGCTCTGCCTACCTCACAGGATTATTACATCAAATGAGATTGTGCTGGCGAAAAATTCTGTAATCTGTTATACACAAATATAAGACGTTGTTATTATCACCAGCCTAAGTCCTCTATCAGTGGTATGTGAAGCCCTTCTGGCTCCCTGCATCTCGTCTTCCCCACTTCCGACCACATTATTCAGCACAGCAAGACAAACACATCCTCTGAAACATGGCTTTGTCCATATACTTGGCTGCTCAATATCTTTCACTGTATCTCGTTTCTTTAATCAATAGTTTTGGATTGGAAATGTGCAGTCTCATCTCTGCACCACTGTCAGATGCTCAGGGCACTTTCCCTAGTCTCACAAGCCACACCCATCCTTCAGTGTCAGCTAATGCCCCGCTACACTTCACCCAGAACAGAGAGAAACTTAGGAAAGGGATGACATAAACATGGTAGAAGAACTAAGGACAATTCTGTCTGGAGAAAATGTAATAGGAAGAGCTGTCACCTAATATTTTCTGAGTCTACTTTTGGAAGATGCATAATACCATTTTCTGCTTGATTCTAAGAGAGAACCTAGGCCCAACAGAATGAAGGGTGCAGAGATGTATTTCAACAACATGAAGATCTTCCTTATTGAGTTATCCAAGAATGATATGAGCTGTCTTATACAAACTTAATTTCTTACTATTAGAAATGTTCTAACCAAAGTGCAAAATTTACCAAACTGGTAGGAGTATTTTAGATGGAATTTAACTGTCACGAGAGTAACTGGACTGTAATCACAACATTTTAGATCTAAACAGAACCTTAGAAATCTTCTAGTCCAGATTCCCATTGTATAAGCCTAGACAGATGAAGTGACTCACCCAGGCAGGAAGCACAGTTTGTTGGAGAGAGCTAGGAGTAGAACCTGGTCTCTAACTCCCACTCCAGTGAGCTACACCCTTGCTACTCAGTATGTGGTCCACGGACAGCAGCCTTAGCAACACCTGGGAACTTGTGACGAATGCAGAACCAATCCAATCTGAATTTTAACAAGACCCCACTCCATGTATGCACCATTACAGTTCAAAGTACTGCCCTACCTGCTCCTTTCAGACCTTGAGTTTCCAATTCTGGAACTGCATTTCCCAAACTGTTCCCAGAAGAAAAAGCAGTGTTTCCCAGTAAAAGTTGGGAAACTATACCATAGCCCTGGTTCATGGTAAATATCATTAGCATATTGAAAGCTGTGAAATATTCTGTAGTAGAGAAAATTTAAGCACCAATATTCTGAACATATTTGAACATGAAATGCCTTTTTAATAAAGTTATTATTTCCTTTCCTATCCTGTAGCTTGGATTTTGCAGTCCATCAGGTGAAAAATGGCAAACTCTCTCACAGCTTTTCAACTCTCAGTCCCTTAAGTATACCAGAGGAGCGAGCAGACAGCATGGATCCGGGCTCTCCTGACTGTGATGAACCAAGGTAAGTTCGGAACCTCTGCCCCTGGAAAAACAGCAGCGCTCCTCATCTGTGTGATGTAGCTGTGGTTCTCCCCAAAGACCAGAGGGATGCACAGGATGACTTCTCAAGGGTCAGCCCGCAGCTAGGGCGGACCCCGGGGTGGAAGCGCGCACACATACCAGATCTATATCCAGACCCCCACGCAGGGTCCTCTGATTCGCGTGTGTTTGTTCGACACAGATTTCTCAACCATGTGCCCCAGGGAAACCTGTCGTGGGTACGGGTTCCGGGACGCCTAGGACGCTCCCAGGAAAGGAGGGGAACCCTCGCGGTTCTGGAAGAACTCTGAGGCGCGCTCTGACCCGGGGGCACACGGCCAGGCTGAAAGCTCAGGTGGGTCGGAGGAGCCGGCGGTCCAGCACTCGGGCGGAGTCCTGGGACTCGGCGGGCACCCACCCCTGCCGAGGCCCGCCCCTGCCCGCCCCTGCCCCGCACACCTGGCTCGGTGTTGCGCCCTAGGCCAGCGCCAACCGCCAGCCCACGGCCGGCAACCTCCCGTGGGGGACGACGGAGCAGCTGGTTAGCAGGGTGGCCGCCTCCGTACCTGTCGGCTCAGGGGCTCCGCGCCCGCCTTCGGCCCCACCGGCAACCGACGCCCAAGACCCTGCGGGCCCGCCCCGCCTGCCTCGCCTGCCCCGCCCTCCTGGGCTGCCCGACGCGACGCCCGACCCTTCCAGGACCGTCCCAGATGCCCTGGTCCCTGAGAGCCAGAGGCGCTCTGGGCCCGAGGAATAGGCTACTGTGTCCCTCAGTCCCACCCGCGCTGAGAACTGAGCCCCGAGCGCGGCGAAGACATCAATCAGGCACAGAGCTGGACACCTGGGGCGGGGTGTGCGCAGGCGCACTGTGCCTGGGAAGCCGATTAGGACCGCGCGAGAGGTAAGTCCTGGCGAGCGCCCCCTGCCGGCCGTGGGTAGGCAGTGCAGAGGACCGGGAGGACGCCGGAGCTTTTTTTTTTTTTTTTTTTTTCCTCAACTGCGGGAAGATGAGTGCTCTGGCCACCAAGAGGGAGCGAGAGAACGTAACGGAGGGAGAAAGTACCTCCTAACGGGACACGATCACATCAGAATCACTTCTCCATTCTTCCATACTGTCAGGAGTTGGGGGGGGGGGGGGGGGGGGGCTCCACACCTGCTCAGGTGTTTCCCAAGCCGAGGTTGATTGAAACAGCAGTTGGTCCTGTGGGATCGGGCTGCTCTAACCACGAGGGTACGGGCTGGACCACAGTGGCACATTCTGAATGACCACTGCTGATTAGGATAGCAGCTGTAGACCACACCCCTTCTGTTAGCTAGGGGGGAAACCAGTCAGTGTTAGTCTTCGTGTGGGGAGACACCCATTATCATGCCCTTTTAAAATGTAAAACAACACAAGTTTATATAGCGGCATTTGGGCACGCTTTTATATATATATATATATATAGGGAACCAGCAGTTAGCGTAATGGCTATGTCGCTGGACTCCCACGTAGTCGACCGCGGTTCGCGTCCTGGACCCGGTGGCTTACAACTCACGCCGGGCGCGTGTGCGTGCGTGCCCAAGATCCCGAGAGGAGAATGGAGGAGAAGGGATTGCGGCGTGACCATCCCCCCTGGGGGGTGATTTCTCGCTTTCTGTCTCTATGTGTCTCTCTCTCTCTGTCTGGCGAGCGCACGCGCCCTATAGCAAAAAAACTCTCCAAAAAAAAAAAAAAATATATATATATATATATATATATATTTATTTATTTATTTATTTATTTTTTTAAGTAGAATTTGTTGACCGAATGCACCCACTTCTACTACTGTGGTCTAAAGAAATAATCAAACAGGTGTGCAAAGATATTATTTTTTTTTTTTTGGAGAGGTTTTTGCTATAGGGCACGTGCGCTCGCCAGACAGACAGAGACAGAGAGACAGAAAGCGAAAAATCACCCCCCAGGGGGGATGGCCATGCCGCAATCCCTTCTCCTCCATTCTCCTCTAGGGATCTTGGGCACACACGCACACACGCCCGGCGTGAGTTTAAGCCACCGGGTCCGGGACTCAAACCGCGGTCGACTACGTGGGAGTCCAACGACATAGCCATTACGCTAACTGCTGGTCCCAAGACATTTTTACAAACATGTTGAGAGAGCCAGAATTTGATAGACACAGGGGTGAATTATTTTTATTATTTTTATTTTTTTATATATTTTTTGCCATAGGGCAGGTGAGCTTGTGTGTGTGTGTGTGTGTGTGTGTGTGTGTGAGAGAGAGAGAGAGAGAGAGAGGAAAAGTGAAAAAGCACCCCCCTCCCAAGGGAAAGATGGCCACACCGCAACCCCTTCTCCATTCTCCTCTCGGGAGCTCAGGCCCACATGCACAGGCACCTAGTGTGTTTTTCAAGTTGCCAGGGTTGGGACTCAAATCACACAACCAGCCATGTGAGATCCAGTACCTTCACCACCACACCACCTGCTGGCCTCAAATTCTTGTTTTTGTTTTCGTTTTTTAAGTTTGTTTTATTTCTTCCACAAATGAGAGAGACAGGGTCAGAGGGATGCACAGGATGACTTCTCAAGTCTGCACCCCTAACAGGGTATTCATCCAACTGCGGCCAGCCCCAGATCATGGGCACCTGTACTCATGGAGATTTCTGGACACAGGCCCAGGCCCTCCCAGTGGGTCAGTCAGCCTGACAGAATCATGCTTACCACTGTGCCACTGTCTGGCCCTGGCATGGGTTTGACTAACTGCACTTTACTAGCTATGTGAGATCTTGATTGGTTTCTTAAACTCTCTGTTAAGGCAATGATAGTATCTATCTCTTTAGGTTGCTAGGAGGATGAGTGACTCCATGTAAAGAGTCTGACATATAATCGTTGTCATGTTTATCTCTGCTCCTTGTATATTGGGAACAACCTGAAAAATCCATGGTTAGTATTGGGTCATCAGAAAAATCATGATGTACTTTTCTTTTTTTCTTCTTCTTCTTCTTCTTTCTTTTTTAAGAGGTTTTTGCTCTAGGGTGCGTGCACTCACCAGACAGAAACAGAGAGACAGAAAGCGAGAAATCACCCACCAGGGAGAAAGGCCATGCTGCAATCCCTTCTCCTCTGTTCTCCTCTTGGGATCTTGGGCACGCACACACACGCGCCCGGTCTGAGTTTCAAGCCACCGGATCCGGAACACGAACCACAGTCGACTACATGGGAGTCCAGCGACACAGCCATTACGCTAACTGCTGATCCCCACGATGTACTTTTCTATGCAAAAATGTGTCATGGTTTTTCTGACAACCCAATAGTTTGGTGAGGGTGGAGGGTAAATCGTAGAAGGGATGCAGTGGATACCACTACTCACCACTGTTTTCAATTTCACCGTCTAAATATTTTTAATTATTCTGAATAGATAATACATTTGCAAAGTTTAAAAATCAAACAGTATTTAAAAGTCTACCTTGAGAAGTCTCCCACTCAGTCCCCCTTGTTCACCACAGGTAATCCTTGCTAATAGTCTCTTAACGATCTTTTCAGCATTTTATGCAAATACAAGCACATATACAGTAAGATAGGATATACAGCCTATCTTACTCTTCTTATTTCTTATGCAAAAGATAATATACTATATACACTTGGACTTTACTTTCTGCAAATCTTTCCAAATCAATAAATCAGACCATCTTCATTCAGCTTTTTGGGTCCATAGTACTCTATTGCAATGGATACATGTAATTTATTAACCAGCTTCTTCTAGTTGAATACTTTGTTTCTAGTCTTTTGCTGTTTTCATGTTGCAATGAATCACCCTATATAAATTGTTAAATAAAAACTAGAGGGGGTGGGACCAGCAGATGGTGTAATGGTTACATTGTTGGACTCCCAGCCAAGGCAGTCCTGGACGCAGAGGCTTGAAACCCACTCTAGTCATATGTGTGTGCATGCCCAAAATCCTGAGAGAATGGAGGAGAAGGGATTGCAGCATGGTCATGCTCCCTGGGGGATGATTTCTTGCTTTCTGTTTCTCCAATGAGGGCACACACCCTGTAGCAAAAAATCTCTTAAAAAAAAAAAAAAGACAACTAGAGGAGGCAATTGTTTTGGACCAAGCTCTTGTTCTAGACGCTAACAGATCAGACCAAAATGGAGTCACTCATGCTATAATGCCACATTATCAAAATGAAACTACAAGGAAATCGATAGTCTCCCCAATACACTGGTTTTCCCCCCCCCTGAAAACAGGCTATTTCAGGCTATCTGATTCAATGCTGTAAGAAATAAAATGTATGGGGACCAGCAGATGGCATAATGGCTATGTTGCTGGACTCCTATGTAGTTGACGTGGTTTGAGTCCCAGACCCAGTGGCTTAAACTCACACCGGGCACGTGTGCGTGCGTGCCCAAGATCCCGAGAGGAGAATGGAGGAGAAGAGATTGTGGCGTGGCCATCCCCCCGGGGGGTGATTTCTCTCTTTCTGTCTCCCTGTCTCTCCTCAGTCTTTCCGGCGAGCGCACGCACCCTATAGCAAAAACCTCTCCAATAAATAAATTAATTAATTAAATGTATGGGCATCTAGTGGCTTTCTCAGAAATATGCACCTAAAATAGCTCAAGATGCTATCTAGACTATTTATGTTATGAACGTCTTTGCTGCCCAAATACATTTCTCTTTTACCTTCCAGACTCATCATCTCCACACTTGGCTTAACAGCCCACAGATGACCGAGATGTCCCCTTGCTCCCCTTATGGAACTTAGCCAGTCACTGCTGTCCAAGACTCCTCACACACCCCTCTCTCTTTTCCTATTTTTGCTTTTTAAGTCATCCTGAAATCTGGTTACACGTTTACTCAGGGCCACTTGAATTTTGTGACCGCAGGGTGATAGTCCCAACGTTGGCTTAATTCAACTTTTGTTTTATTTACTTTGCCCCGGACTTCTTTTTAGGTTACCGACCTAAACATAAGTGAGCAGAAGTATTTGTAGGATATGCCTGGATCAATTAATAAGTGCATCTGTAGGGACCAGCAGGTGGCATGGTGGTTGAGGGCGCTGGACTCCCACATGTCCAACCATGGTTTGAGTCCTGGACCCAGAGGCTTTCTCTCTCTCTCTGTCTCTCTGTCTCTCTTTGGTCAAATTAAAAATTAAAAGTTGCAGCTGTTTTAAAAAAAGTGCATCTGTAATTTTATTTTATTTATTTATTTTTTTGGAGAGTTTTTTTTTTTTTCTATAGGGTGCGTGCACTCGCCAGAAAGACAGAGAGAGACAGAGAGACAGAAAATGAGAAATCACCCCCCCAAGGGGGGATGGCCATGCCACAATCCCTTCTCCTCCATTCTCCTCTCGGGATCTTGGGCACGCACGCACATGCACCCGGCGTGAATTTAAGCCACTGGGTCCGGGACTCGAACCGCAGTCAACTACATGGGAGTTCAGCGACATAGCCATTATGCTAACTGCTGATCCCATGCATCTGTAATTTTATAGAAATGGCCTCCATCCCCTTCAATTATGGCATTAGCAATAAATCTAAAGATTTTCAAAAGGCATTGAACATACATATATTTGTTATTGTGGTAAACACACATTACATAAAATTTACCATTTTAACCATTTTTAAGTACACAGTTAGGTGGCACTAAATACATTTATGATGTTTTGCAACCATCACCACTATCCTTCCCAGCTTTTTTTCAGTTTTCTTTACTAAAACTCTGCCCCATTAAGTGCTAACTCCCCATTCTCCCCCATCTCCTCTGGCTGGAGTCATCACCATTTTGCTTCCTGTCTCTGTGCCCTTGTAGGTACTTATATAAGTAGAAATGGGGTCTGCGTTCGAGGTACCTTATAGAAGTATTGGGAGTTAAGGCAGCTGGGTCCCACACGGCCAACCATGCAGTTTGAACCCTAGACCAGGCAGCTTGAAAAACACACTGGGCCAGGACCAGCAGTTAGCGTAATGGCTATGTTGCTGGACTCCCACGTAGTCGAATGCAGTTCAAGTCCCAGACCTGGTGGCTTAAACTCACGCCAGGTGCGTGTGCATGCGTGCCCAGGATCCCAAGAGGAGAATGGAGGAGAAGGGATTGCGGCGTGGCCATCCCCCTGGGGAGGTGATTTCTCACTTTCTGTCTCTCTGTCTCTCTCTGTCTGTCTGTCGAGCGCACGTGCCCTATAGCAAAAACCTCTCAAAAAAAAAAAAAAAAAAAAGCACAACCAGAGGGGCAAAAATAGTGTGCCCTGAGAGCTACAGATGGTCTGGCCAGAGACAAGGGATGAGTTCAGAAGAGATGAAGGCGAGGCTCTTAGCGGGCCTTGCAAGTGAGATTGCTGTTTAGACTTTACCCTGTGGAGGGCAGGATACCATTAAAGGACCTGAAGCAAGAAAATGATGTGGCAAAGAGGGATTTCTAGGAGTGGCAGCAGGGAGAATAGATTAGAAAAAAGGAGACGGTTTAAGCAAGGTCCAGATGATCTTATGGCGTGTCATGGTTCAGGGAAGGAAGAGCACTCAGATTTGCAAATAAATAGAATTTTGCCTTGTCGTTTATTCACCTTCAGGTTGGGGCTAATTTAATTGGCCAATAAAGTTAGTTGGTGACAGTTGCCTCCCGGAGGGGAACTGGTGGCTGGTAAACAAGGAGAGGAGACTTCATTTTTCTTTTTCTGTATTTTCTTTTGTACTCTTTTGACTTCGTACTTTGCCCCCCCCAAAAAAAATTTTTTTGTACTCTGCCTCCCCCAAAATTAAAAAAAAAAAAAATCATTCTTTTACAAAGGCTATTACAGAATCCAGAAGAAAACGGCAGGGAGAATATGCATGACACATTCTCCCCACCCCCTCCAGAAAGAGCCCAACCCCCTCAGTCAGAACCGGCCACCTGGAAGGATTTGGTGCGCAGTCCCGTCCCTGGGGGACCGAGCCCTCAGCTCTTTGAGAGCAGAGCTCCGTCTAGTGCCTGGTGCTCCCCTCAAGAAGTTCTGGTTATGCTGATGCCCTCTGCTGGTCCAGCTAGAATTCGGGGGTGGGTGGGGGCTGGGATCGCGTCTCTCCTTGCTGGTTGTGTCGTGGACTGGTTCTGCCACCAGCCTTCCCATCCTGACTCGTGCCAGCTGGGTTCCCTGCCGTGTGAAGCAGAAGTGTGTGCGGTGACCCCTCAGCAAGCAGCTGGAGGCCAAGAGGCAGGAGGTGGCCATGGGAGAGAGTAAAAGTCACCAAAATGCCAAGGGGACAGGAGACAGGGTGCAAGAAAGTGGGCATTCCTCTTCCCTTACCGTGGAGAAGATTTGCAAGCAGAAAAGGCCCAACTTGTCAATAGCAGCAAAGGCGAGGTCTAAGTCTCCAGTGGGAGAGTTTTGGGGCTCCTGGGAGGAGATGATAATGTAGGTGGTGGGTGATGGCTCAGGGGATTCTGGGACTCAGTAGAAACGACACGAGGACACACACATACAAAGATGGGAGAATGAAGTCTGAGGCTATAACTCGCACATTTAAGGGGAGCTTGTGAATTAGTGAATTAGAGAATTTCAGCAGCATGCACAGGTTAGGCTTTGGGGATGCCTGTTTTGGGGTCCCTGAGCTAGAAAGAAGGCTCTTGAAATGCGTCTAGGGAGGGAAGCCAAGGTACGTCCCACTGGTCCCAGCAGGTGCAGCTTGGGGTCCTCTCACAGAAGCCACAGGACAGCTCCACATGTAGGCCATGGTGAGTTCCTCTAAGTAGGAGGTGTCATCTGAGGTTTCTTGGGTTCCCAGCCAGGGAAGACTGCTGACGCTCTGTGCTCTGGCAGGCGAGGATCCCGTGGGCCCCATGACAGGACAGCTCCTAGGATATAACCTGCCCAGTGGCTGTGGGAGGGCAGCCTCATGGTAGGCTAGTCTGGGCGGTGGCCGGTGGGCAGTGGAGCCAGGTGAAGGACAAGGGTGCTGACGGTGCCTGCTGGGCCTCCTCCCTCCTCTCCCTGATGGGGCTGTGGGGGACTGGAGGCTCTCGTGAGGTGACAGGGTGGGAGGCACACTCACCACTGGTAGCCCCAGTCAACACCGCGCCCCCCCCCCTTTCCCTGTAGTCCCTGAAGTGGTGCTGGAGGCCCCAGGAGTGAGACTTCTGCCAGAGCCACACAGGTAGTCCAAGCCAGAAGACTAGAATAGGACAGAGCCCGGTCCCCAAACCAGGGTGCTGCATGGAGTCCACAGAGACTGCCAGCCTGCCGCTGGGTGTGCTATAGCCAGGGAGAAGGAGACAGAATGTAAGGCGACATTCATTCTTGGGTTTGTTCAAACAGTGTGAACTTGAGAGTGAGTGCCTTTTACAATTTTGCCCCTTGGGGCTGGCAGGTAGTGTGGTGTTTAAGGCACATGGTAGACCACAGTTTGAGTCCCGATCCTGGTGGCTTGCTTTCTCACTTTCCCACTCTCTCTTTGGTCAAATTTTAAAATAATAGTAATAATAAATAAAATTAAATAATTAAAATATATATATATATATATATATATATATATGTATATATATATATATATATATTGTGTCAGGGCCGGCAGGTGGCGTGGTGGTCAAAGACACTGGACTCCCACATGGTCAACCACGGTTCGAGTCCCGGACCTGGCAGCTTACTTTCTCACTTTCCCTCTCCCCAACCCATCCTTCTCTGGTCAAATTAAAATAAATAAATAAAGCTAAATAAGTCTTTTCTTTTTTCTGGAGAGGTTTTTGCTATAGGGCGCGTGCACTCTCCAGACAGACAGAGAGAGATATAGAGACAGAAAGCGAGAAATCACCCCCCAGAGGGGATGGTCACACCACAATCCCTTCTCCTCCATTCTCCTCTCGGGATCTTGGGCACGCACGCACACGCGCCCAGCGTGAGTTTTAAGCCACCGGGTCCAGGACGTGAACCGTGGTCGACTACGTGGGAGTCCAGTGATATAGCCATTATGCTAACTGCTGGTTCCCAAGCTAAATAAGTCTTTTAAAAAATGATCGTTTTGGGGACCAGCAGGTGGCGTGGTGGTTAAGGTGCTGGACACTCCCACATGGCCAACCAGGGTTCAAGTCCTGAATCTGGTGGCTTGCTTTCTCACTTCCTCTCTCTCATTCTCACCCTCTGTGTCTCTCTGATCAAATTAAAAAATAAATGAAGGAATAAAAAATAAATAAATAAATATTTAAAAAATAAAATGGAACAAAGCAAAAAAAAAAAAATTAAAAAAAAAAATGATCGTTTTGCACCTTAGGCACCTGGTTGCCTCACCTTCCTCCTTGCCAAGACAGAGATAGAAAGGGTCAGGGTTTCCTTGAGTTTTGCATAGGCACGAATCTGTCTCTACAAGTAACACTTGGATTTGCAGGCTAAGGTGAATTGATCAAGTTCTGGGGACCAAGGAAGCAAGGAATCAACGCGCTCATGTCTTGACTCATTCTGTGCTGAAACAGGACCTTCCCCTCCCTCCCCTCCTGGAAGGAGACTCCATACATGCGTCCTCCAGGGCCAGACCCCACTTGCAGCCCTGTGTCCGCTCCTTTGGAAGTGGGGTTCTCCAGAACGCCTCTGCTGGTGACCGGCCTGGGCGGGAAAGCAATCTCCTAAGCTGAGTGCCAGGGCTCGCCCTGATACCAACGTTCTATACTCTTCCAGGCCTGTGAGACAACACTCCTCCTGAGGTTCAGTGAAAGGACAGACATCCTTAGAGGAACTCAACGGAGACACCAGACCAATTCCTAAGGAGACTCAGGTGTTTATTTCTGGCAGGCAGGCAGAGAGGAAGTTCAGCTCTCTGCCAGAAGCTCAGGGCTTAGGTTGGCGGGAGGGCTTGGAGGGGAGCAACCAGGCTCTGAGGGATGAGTTTCCAGTCAACTCTGCTGTGGTCACCTGGGGCCTGGGAGCACTGGTCTGGATGGGGTGCTGCTCAGCGGGAGAACAGAAGCCGTCTTTGTTCTCTGGTGGGGGTACAGCCGAGCTAAGCAGCACCTGGGCGTTTGGGCTCCACATGCTCACGCCAGGAGCCAGCCTCACGGCCTCTGGCAGCAGCAGAGGCTTCCAGAGCACCTGGGACGTGGGCGCCAGGACGTGGGGTGGGGTTTCGGCCCGCCCACGTGCACCCTGGCCCTCCTCAGTGGGCCTCGCGCCCTGCGGGGGCACGCGCGTGCGGCCGGCCCAGAGCTCGCACAACTGCTCAGCCTCGGCCTCCCAGCCTCTGGGCCACTTGGCGCTGGGCCACTGCTTGGGACTGGAGCTGTGGGACAGAGCCGGGAGCGCCCGGTGCGTGGCGAGAAAGCGCAGCCCCGAGCTGGGGAACGGGATCTTGGACCTGAAGGGTGGTGACGGTAGGCCTAAGTTTACAGTGTGGAACTGCAGTCCCGAGCCATAGGCCAAGGAACGCTGGGAAGGAACCCCGAGCCTAAGAGGCACGAACGCTTCAGGGGAGACCTGGGCGGCCGTGTCTGAGCCTAGGGATGTGTCCCGGGCTTCTGTCTTCCCACTCTGCGGGCGCCAGCGGTAAGATTCCAAGGGCCCCGCATCGCCTGGGATCAGGATCTCCGCCAGGGGGCGCACCCAGCGGCGCGGGAGTCGCGCGGGGTCCAGACGAGCCACGGTGTGCTTGCGACCTGGCCTGGGATGAGGCGTCCCCGGCCATGCATTCCAGCCCCCGGGCTGCTGCGACTGGAAGGACGCTGAGGGGCTGAGCTGGGTGGGGTCGCCCAGAGAGGTGCTGGATGTCGACACCCCCGAGGCGACGTGCGGCGCTCCCACAGTCTTGAGCTCCGGTCGGTCCCCAGCCGCGTCTGGTTGGGACGTGCAATAGCGGAGGTCCTCGAGCGACAACTGAGACCTGAGGAACTGCCCACTCGGGGTCGAGGCCTGGGGACTGGCTACCAGGGACAGCTCCGGAGGAGCAGGAGGGCTGTCCGCAGGCGCTCCCTCCGCAGACAGTTGGAAGCTGGCGCTCAAGGACCCGGCCGACGAGGGTGGGTCCCTCATCTGGTCGACCGGTTCCTCGAAAGACCCTCCGGGCCCTGCCTCCTCCTGAAACAGCTCTGCGGTGGGCACGGGGCCTGGGGTGACTCTCAGCTCCTGAGATTCCGCCTCTTCCTGGGAGTCTCTCTCTATCCACGGTTTTCCTAAAGGATCCTGGGGAAACCATCAGAGTAATGAGGTGTAGGAAAAGGAAGAGAGCTATTCTGGGCAGAGGAGTCCCGAGAGGCTCCAGGGGCGGTCCAGTTATGCAGAGGGGGTCGCCAGACAGAGAGGCTGGGGGCTGGCCTTACTTCGTCTTGGAGGGTCTCGTCCATGCCCTCCGCAGCGGGCGTGTGCAGCACGGGCACGGAGCCCTGCGCCCAGGAGTCCGTGATGCATGCCAAGGGCTCCTCCTCTTCACCCCACGTGGGGTCCTTGGCTACCGCAGATTCCCCCTCGTCCCGAGCCAGGAAGCGCCACTCGGTGATCTGCAGCATGGCCTCTCGGGCCTGACTGATCGTGAATGGAATGCACTGCAGAGGCGAGAGGGGGTCTCAGGGCGGCAAGGACAGGCAGGAGAGGAAGGAGATGGGTCTGCAGGCCCAAGGTCCAGGCCCACCTGCTGGGTCAGGTAGACTTTGAAGGCCGAGTCCATCACTCGAGCCAGCAGATCCGCCAAGATGTCCCCCACGGCGTCCTCTCCCTCCTCGAGAGCCATGAGCGCCATCCACTCTGCCTCATTAAGGCGCCCGGGCACGATGTCCACCTGTGGTACCGGCACAGTGGGGGGCCGCACCTTCTCCGCCTTGGATCTGGTCAGCCCGCGATCTCGGACTTGCCTCTCCTGCCTCTGTGGGAATGGAACAGGGCAGTGAGGGCAGGAACAGCTGCCAGTAAGGAGAAAGCTTCCTCAAGCTTTTTATTAGGAAGGAGAAGGGGAAGGGACAATTTCCTGAGAGCCTACTATGTGAGTTGCTTTTCTTTTAAGTTTGTTATCGTTTGTTCTGGCTGGAGAGGAGGGTAGTGAGAACCCACCCCAGGGAGAGGGGGACATGGCAATCCCTTCCCCATTTTCCTCTCTGGATTTTGGGCACCAGCCCTGCGTGATTTTTCAAGGTGCAGGGTTGGGACTCAAACCACATAGTCAGCCATAGTGGGGTGCAGGTGCTTTAACTTCCACATCTGCTGCTGGCCCCAAAAGATTTTTTTTTTTGTTTGTTTTTTTTTTTTAAGTGTTTGGCCTAGATAGTTTAATTTTCATGACAGCCTACCTAAGCCCATTTTTCAGACAGAAACTGAAAACTGACAGACATTAACCATCGCTTGCTTGGGGGCACACAGTTAGAAAGCCCGGGCTGCATAACGCTCCAACTTCAGTGTCCTTACCATTTTTTAGAGCGATTTTTAGGGTGCATGAGCTCGCCAGAGAGACAGAGACAGAAAACGAGAAATCATCCCCTATGGGGGATGGCCATGCCACAATGCCTTCTCCTCCATTTTCCTCTTGAGATTTTGGGCATGTGTGCCTGGCATGAGTTTTGAGCTTCTGGGTCTCAGACTTGAACCGCATCTGCTGGTCCCAGTCCTTACTACTAAAGGTAAGGCAGTGTTCAAAGTTTTTGAGAATTCAAAGAACTTGGAGAGATGAGCCAATAAATGGAGTTGAAAATGTTAGTGTTATTTAGAATTTTCTCTACATTTTCTACCTATACTTAATATCTGTTCTACAGTAGTTTGTCCAGGATCGCAAAACTAGGAAGTGTGGCGTCAGAATTCATACCCAGGTCTGCCCGACTCCAGGACGCCTTCATCCTGCCTCCGGAACATAACTATTTGCGATAAATATGAAAAAAATCCCCCCCAATATATGGAAAACTCACATAAAAGAAGAAAAGCCTGTGTAGCCCATGGTGTGGTGGTTAAAGTGGCTGGATCCCACATGGCAGTGCTATGGTTTGAGTCCTGACCTGGTGGCTTGAAGAATATGTTGGGCTCCTGTGTATGCATGCCCACTATCCCAAAAGGAGAGAGAAATGGAGAAGAAATTGCAGTGTGACCATTTCCCATGGGGAGGGTTCTCTATCTCTCCCTCACTTTCCTTCTCTCTCTCTCCAATGAGTGCATGCGCCCTTTGCCAAAATTTTTCAAAAAGAGGAAAATCCAGGACCAGCAGATAGCATAATGGTTACATCACTGGACTCCTACATAGTAGACCACGATTCGAGTCCAGCCATGCCTGGCACATGTGCACGCATGCCCAAAATCCCAAGAGGAGAACGGAGAAGAAGGAACTGCAGTGAGGCCATCCCCCCTGGGGGATGGTTTCTCGCTTTCTGTCTCTCTGTCTCTCTGTATCTCTCCAGCGACTGTATGCACCCTATAGCAAAAAAACTCTCTTAAAAAAAAAAAAAAGAAAGGGAAACCATTTGAGATCCCAAAGATAAGCAAAGGACATAACATTTTACAAAAGAGGAACTGTAGATGATGAATAAATAAATACCTGTGAAGAGCTCCGACCTTCAAAGACATCAAAAGATGCCAATTTAACTGAAATTATAATTTTTAGTTCATCAAATTGGAAATTATTTTCAAAATAAAAACACTCAATGCTAGCAAAGGTTTGGTTATGTCCATAGGATGACACCACACTGATGGGGATACTAACTGGACCAGTATTTTTGGAAAGTCACACAGACATTTTTACCAAGAACATTCAAAATATTTTTAGTCCTTCAACACTGCAATGTTAGTTCTAGAAATCTACCCAAAAGCATATTCTGAAATAAAGATAAGAATATATCCTCTGACATATTCTCCATACTGTTGTTTCTAATAGTAGAATTATTAAACACACATCTAAGCAAAAGAGAATAGATGGGTAATTATGTTATTTCTACATGATAAAATATTATGCAACAGTTAAAAGTAATCTTAGGAAGAATCTGCAATGGCAAAATTTTTTAAACAGAAGAAAAGCCAGGGGACCTGCAGATGGCATGGTGGTTAAGAGCCCTGGACTCCACATGGCCAACTGTGGTTCGAGTCCTGGACCTAATGGCTTGCTTTCTCACTTTCTTTCTCTCTCTCTGTTCCTCTTTGGCCAAGTTAAAA
Source organism: Tupaia tana (assembly GCA_026018925.1). Classification (NCBI taxonomy): domain Eukaryota; kingdom Metazoa; phylum Chordata; class Mammalia; order Scandentia; family Tupaiidae; genus Tupaia; species Tupaia tana. Next base: position 161,215,299 of record JAKSZU010000003.1, on the reverse strand, counting down.
TAAATAAATAAATAAATAAGAGGTTAAATAAAATAATTCTACCAAAAAATTTTTTAAAAAAAGTAAAACTGGGGCCAGTAGATAGCATGGTAGTTAAGGCGTTGGACTCCCACATGGCTCACCACGGTTCAAGTCCCAGACCTGGCAGTTGCTTTCTCACTCTGGCTCTCTCGCTCTTGGCAAAACTGAAGAATAATAATACAAATTTTAAAAATAAAAAATTAAAAGAAGAAAAGCCATTTGAGACCTCAGCAAAATGCTTATGATGCTATGTTAAATGAATGAAATGGGACACAAAATTACGTATCAGTTACGATCTCTTGTAGACCAACCAGTATGTGTTGAAAAGAAAGCAGAATGACAACAGTGGGTAGTTTCTTTGCTATGCTTTTCTCTACAACAGAGAGTATCAATTTACAAGCAAGAAAAATCCATTATAAAGAAAAAACCTAGACCCCAAAACTCACTTGAGGGACACAGGAATTTACCAACAGTCCTTTGGGCACCTCTTCACTTCCCCAGAGACTTCCTGAACCTTGTTCCTTACCTTCTCAAATATTTGTCGCTGGCTCCCCTACCTCCATATCATTGTCTGAGAGCTGATATTCCCTAAAATCCATCCCCCTTTCAATCTGGTATTTTCTAAACCTCACACTGAACTCAAAATCCTTTGGGTCTCATATTTCCCCTGTCCACCAGCCAGAACCGTCCTGCGGTGAGCCCCAGGACTGGCCCACAGCCCAGGCCAGCCTTGGCCAGAGCTGGACAGACAATTCTGGGGTAGGAGAGTTCTTAGACCTCCCCTTCTAGCCTCTCACTTGACACCTGTGATGACGACTGTGCTTACAAGGGACCTGACCAGTGGGGACAGGTATCTTAGAGCAAAAGCTCTTCCAATCTGTTTTAAAATTTCCTGCCTTGGGGCTGGTAGGTGGCATGGTGGTTAGGGGTGCTGGCCTCCCTCATGGTCAACTGTGGTTCAAGTCCCGGACCTGGCGGCTTGCTTTCTCTCTCTCTGTCCCTCTCTGGTCAAGTTAAAAAAAATAAAGTAAAATAGAAAAAAAAAAAAAATCCCTGCCTTTGGCACAATTTCACTTTCAAGTGCAGCCTCAGAGTTGTTTAGTACATTTTTCCTCCTGAAATTCCTGGCACGGATGACGGCTCTATCAACAACTCTCCCTACACCCGCGGGTTTATCCGTTTAAGCGGGTGCTTCAATGTGAGGGAGCTATTAACATGCATTAGCTGTTTCCGAATTCACTTCTGGTCCCACGTCTATGCCCCGCAGTGATCCTGGCCTCGGGGACCGGCTGTGACAAAGCCCGTGGAGATGCAGGTGTACGTTTTCCGCCCAGTACGGACGAGGCTTCCTCGGTCATCCTGAAAGCCCGCGCCAGTGGGCGGGTGCCAACAGGGGATCCGGGGGCGCGCAGCGGGACCCCCGTTTCCGACGCCGCCGCACCACAGCCGAAGCTCACCGAGCCCTCGTGCGCCATCGCCGCCGCGGTTGTGGAGACGCGGATGTCTCCGCACCTCCGAGGCTCAGCCTTCCCGGCCGCCGCCGCCTAACGGTCGCCTCGGCAACCCCGGAGCCCGCAGGGTCGCTCGCCCCGCCCATAGTTGCCCCAGCAACCGCGCCGCGCAGCACGTTCGGGCCCATCGTCCCGCCCGGCGGCCGTGCGTACTGCGTCGTCTCTATGGTGGCGGCGGATTCCGAGGGACCGAAGGATCCGGAGCAGGGCGAGCAGATCTGCGGCTGCAGGTGTGATCTCTGACCTGGGCCGGGGCTTCGGGGAACCAGGTTTTAGGGAGGAAGGACCTGGGGTGGGGGAGGGCCTCCTCTAGCTTTCCTGGCGTCGGCGCTCCGCCACAGTACCCGTGCCATCACCGTTCCTGCTCCGGGGTACCCCATGGCGCGTGACTCAGCCCTGCGACTCCTCTCTGCTCCGCGAGACCCTCCTCACGCCAGGCGACCTCGCCCCGTCACCTTACTCAGGGCACCCGGTCACATGACCTATTCTCACGGGTCTCCCACTGTGCCCCGTGGTAACCCCTCCCTCAGGAAACTCCGCTGTCGTGTGTCCCTCCCGCAGGATGTTCCGCCGGGAGGGCTCCATCCCTCTCCGAGGCTCGGCCGCTGCCCTGTGCAACAACCTCAGTGTGCTGCCGCTGCCCGTGCACAACCTCACCCATTTCGGGGTGGTTCATGGACCAAGCGCGCAGCTTCTCAGCGCTGCCCCTGAGGGCGTGCCCTTGGCCCAGCGGCAGCTGCATGCTAAGGAGGGCGCTGGGGTGAGCCCCCCACTTATCACTCAGGTGAGCCTTGGAACGGGAACAGTGCTGCAGAATTCAGTCCTGCCCACATCCTTTCTCTCCACACCTCAAGGAACATGACTTCCCTAAGCCTTTGATGGCCCCACTTTGACTCCTCCTAGTCCGCGTTCTGATCTTGTCCCTGCTCTGACCCACCTCCCTCCAGGTCCACTGGTGTGCCCTGCCCTTCCGAATCCTGCTGGTGCTCACCTCACAGCGCGGGATACAGGTGAGAAAAGGACCCTCTTGCCCGCCCCACCAGGCTCCTCAGCTCCCCTCCAAGGCTCTTAGTCTCTTCCCACTTGCCTCTAAACACTTCCAAACTCGCCGTCTGCTTAGCCCTCTCTTCTGTCATCATCTCCATTCCTCCATCTTTTTCAGTTCTCAAGTGTCCCCTTCAGTTTCTGCCCCTTTACTAACTGTATGACCTTGAGCCTCAGCGTTCTCTTCTGAAAAATGGGGATAAGATAGTGCCTGCCTCCCAAAATTGTTTTGAGGATTAAGTGGACTAAGAAGAATCTGTGAAGTGCTCAGCGAGAGCTCGGCCTAGGTCAGTGGGATTATGGCCTCATCCTTGCCCCTGCGTTCCAGATGTATGAGTCTGATGGCTCCGTCATGGTCTACTGGCACGCACTGGATGGTGGAGATGCCCCTCCAGGTACCTGCCGGGCCAGGCGGGGCAGGGGTAGAGTGTTCGCTGAGGCTGGAGGAGGCACTATTTCTGATAGTTATCCCCTTTCATCCCTAGTACAAGCTGTGTTTGCCCGAGGAATTGCTGCCAGTGGCCACTTCATCTGTGTGGGTGAGGGGGCTGAGGGCAGGGTGCTGAGGGGTATTGGGATTTGGGGGTGTGAGCTTTGGCTTCAGAGAATGCTGAGGGCTTGAGGAAATTGCAGAGGACTGAAGGGAAGGGTGGAGTGGAGGGGATCTAAGAGACTCCAAAATGTTGGAGTCTCAAAGTTCAGAGGGGTTTAGAGGTGCAGGGAGCAATAGGATGAGGCTAGCGAATGGGGGGACAGGGCTGTTGGAGCAGTAGGGGGGGGGCTTGTTACTAAGGTTTCTGGGATGGAGGGCGTGCTGAGCGTGGTGGCTGGGGACTCTGGGCAGTCAGGAAGCCATCGGTTCGACCTGGATTCTGGCTGCAGGGACGTGGTCAGGCCGGGTGCTGGTGTTTGACATCCCAGCCAAGGGTCCCAACATCGTACTGAGTGAGGAGCTGGCTGGGCACCAGACACCAGTCACAGACATCGCTGCCGAGCCTGCACAGGGACAGGTGAGTGGACCTCCCCTGCCCATTCCAGGAAGCCTCCTCCACCCAGGGAGGCATAGACCCCGGGTTCGGGCCTTTGCTCTGCCAATAGCCAGATGGATGACTGAGCACATCTGCACCTTCAGAAACCCAGGCTCCGTGATTAAACCAGAGATAGTTGACATTTACATAGCATTTTGCGGCTCACTGACTTTTTTTTTTTTGGAGAGATTTTCCTATAGGGCGCATGCGCTCACCAGAAAGACAGAGACAGAAAGCTAGAAATCACCCCCCTGGGGGATGGCCATGCCGCAATCCCTTCTCCTCCATTCTCCTCTCAGGATCTTGGGCACGCACGCACACCGCCTGGCGTGAGTTTAAGCCACCAGGTCCGGGACTCGAACCGTGGTTGGCTACATGGGAGTCCAGCGACACAGCCATTACGCTAACTGCTGGTCCCATGGCTCACTTTTTGATACTGGTATGATTTAAGGAGTTGAAACAGACGGCTTCTAAAAATGCTTTTCAGCTCAGATATGTGCAGCTTCCTTCTCTGGACTTGGGCAGGTCCTACCTCTTCAGGTCTAGCTCGTGCCCCCCTCTCCAAGAAGCCTGCCCCTGGTCTATCTCCCATTGATCTCCCTTAACTGAACCCTGAGTTGGCACTGTCCTCAAAGAAATCTTGTCTCCCCAATTGGATTGCAAAACTCTTAAGGATGGGGTATGTATTTTCTCCTTCATATCCTCCACCGCCTGGCACGAGCTGGGACTGTGGGCTATGTCGGCTGCTGCCGTCGGGGTTGGAAGGCCCAGAGTCTAGCCATGACCACGACTGGCTCACTGCAAGACCTCTGGAAGGGCATGACATTGTGGCCTCACCTTCCTCATGCACTCAGTGAGGACAACTGAGAACCCCGTAACACATGTGTGGGTACTGGAGGTGGGGGTCAGGGTGGTGAGATATAAGGAAATGCAAGATCGTGGTCTCTGAGGGAATGCTAGGCAGTGTTTCTGGTAGGTCCGGCCAGTGAGGGCTCCCATGTTGCCCTTTTCCTTGAGAGGCAAAGATGCAGATACTTCCCTCCCCTCCGGCCCTGTACCCAGGACCACAGCAGAGGCGAACAGGAAGGGCTGATCCTGCCTTTCCCCTCAGGATTGTATGGCTGACATTGTGACAGCAGATGACTCGGGCCTGCTGTGTGTCTGGCGGTCAGGGCCTGAATTCACTTTATTGGCCCGCATTCCAGGATTTGGGTAGGTGTGGCAGAAGGGCGCTGAGACCTTCCCGAGGTAGCTTCAGGATGGGGAGTGTGCTTGGGTCTGGGAAAATCAGAGTGGGATGTCACCCTTGCAGGATCCCATGCCCTTCTGTACAGCTGTGGCAGGGGATTATAGCAGCAGGCTATGGGAACGGGCAGTTGCGTCTGTATGAGGCCACTACAGGGACGCTGCATGTCCAGATCAATGCCCATGCCCGGGCCATCTGTGCTCTGGACCTGGCTCCTGAGAAGGGCAAGGTCAGTCTCCTCCCCCATCCCTACGTACCCTTCTTCCTGGTGCTGGGATTGAGAGGACACCACTGACTTGCCTCCACAACTCAGTGTAGTCCCCTCTTGGGGTGCCCAGACTGGGTACTGCACCCACTGGGGTGTTCTGACTCTCTCTTGTCCCCTCCTGCTTTTTTTTTTCCAATAGCTGCTCTCTGCAGCTGAGGACACATTTGTGCACATCTGGAAGCTGGACAGAAACCCAGAGAGTGGTGACATTGAGGTGCGTGTCATGGGAGGGTGAATAGGGGTCCCAAGCTGGGACAGCAGGCTCTGACCAGCCCCTTCTCCCCCAGGTGGGACACTGTCATGGTGAGTGTATACCTGACACCCAGGTGTGTGGCGCTCGGTTCTGTGACCCCTCGGGCAGCTCCTTTGCTGTGACTGGCTACGACCTTGCTGAGATCCTGAGATTCAGCAGTGCATGACAGAAGAGCAGCCTTCCCCGTCCCCGCGGTATTTATAAAGTACCCTTCCACCCAGCCCTTGTCTTCTTACTCGGCGTCACAGTCACACTTCACAGCGGGGACACGGAGCACCAGGGGTGTGAGTCTGGAGGTCCAGAGCAAGCTGAGAGGTGCATCCAGTCCTCAGGAAGCTGGTGAAGGCGGCTGTTAAATAACTTTAATGATGTTGCAGGAGCCCCGGAAAGGTGCCTTCCCTCCCAGAGCTCTTCAGTGCCATCCTCAAAGCCAGTTAGTGCAGGGTTTCCAGTTTTCTCCCAGGAAGGATTTAGGGGTCCCAGCCAGCCCTGGAAAGCGTCCCTCAGTACCATGGCAACCACAACTTCAGAGGGGCTGCTGCCTGCCCTACCCCCAGTCCAGCAGAGGAGAGGCCAAGCTGGCCAGCGTGCTGCAGACAGCGCCACATCCAGAGCCCAGCCGCACATGGTCACTGTCTCCTGGCCAGATCCTGCTGCCAGCACCTTCCTCTCACACTGGCGACTGGAGCCAAGTGCGCGCGGAGCCTTTGCCGCAGAGGCCTCTGGACCGTGGGGATCGCTGCAGGGGGAGAGGGGCAACCGCGCGAGAAGCCCCAAGGGAGTGGTCTGGAGGGGCAGCATCCAGGGAAAAGGTTCGGGGCCGCCTCCAGGGCAGAGGGTCAGTCCAGGCTGGGGCTGGGACCACCGAGGCAGGTGAGTAGGGGCTAGGCAAGGCAGGCTGGTCTGTAAACATGGCTAGCCAGGGCGGGGGCGTCTCCAGCCTTGTGCCCTCCCGCTGGGCCAAGATGTCTGTCACTGCTGCGATGTCATCTAGCGGCTCAATAGCTGTGGCACCGGGAAGGGGGTGAGGGGAGGGGGCCGGTCAGAGCTCAGGCCCCAGGCCTACCCAGCCTTGCCCATCACCTGTCACTGTAATAGGAGGAAAGCAAAGCCCGGATCTCAGCCGAGACTGCATTATCCTGCAGGAGCAGCCCCTCACCTGGGCCCCCTGGGACCACAGGCTCTGCCAGGACTGCAGGATGCAGGGTGCAGTGGGGTGGGAGTGGGAGCAGAGTGGGAGAAACCAAGACAGAAGAGGAAAATGAAAGCAGTGCCAGGCAAGTGGGGGTCAGAGGGAGAGACAGGAGTCCACATGCAGAAAGGGAAACAGAAAAGAAGAAATTAGAAAAGAGGTCCACGAGATGAACTGGTTCTTTGGGGATTTGTTCTGAATGTCAGTGAAGGTGGCTCTCAGACAAGGTGGAGAGGAGAAAGGAATATAACGTGGGGACCCGGGTCTCTGGAGACCTGCCTTAGCCCAAGTGTCCCTTTCTCTGTTTCCATTATCTGGGCTCCCTGGCAGCCCCCAGCCCCACTTCCCATCAGATCCCAGGCATGCACTCTCCTCTCACTCACCCATCTCGTGATACAAGGAGCCCTGCTTGGCCAGGGCTTGGGGTGGTTTCCGGGGAGCAGGAGTTTCAATCTTCATGATTTCGTCACAGCACTGCTTCCACTGGCCTGGGGGAAGAGCACTGACTGGAACAGAAGCCCAGGTTGCCCTCTGACCTGCCACCTTCCTGCCCAGCCACTTCATTTCAGAGTGGCCAGCCCTCCCAAAGCCACCCTCCTCTTACTCATGTCGAAGAAAAGCTGCCACAGAGCCTCCCTCCAGCTCTGCAGGGCCTCCCGGCTCTCCGTCTGCAGGGTGTGCGTCACCTCGTCCTCCCCATACTGGTTGCTGATGCTCAGGGTGAAGGGCCGTCCTGGGGCCTGGTCCAGCTCCCCTGCCCGAACTCGAGTCTCCTGCAGGAGAAAGAGGAGGTCTGCTGCCACCCACACCTTGGTCACAGAGGGCAGTGGCATAAGGCAGCCTTGGTCACCCCTGCCTTAGAGGGAAGAGCTTGTGGGGTGTTTGCTGAGCCCTCTCATTTGCCTTCTCCAGGCCAGAGTGGGAAGGAGTAGCCAGGAAGGGCCGGGGATGAGACACACAGTTCCGACTCGGGGAAGGGACTGAACAGGGCAGGAGAGCAGAGAGGTGGGCAAGGACACTTCCGAAAAGTCGGCAGGAAGTCACCCAGAGGGCTAGGGAGCAAAGAAGGCAGCTGGACCTGGGTCAGGAGAGAAAGGAGGTGGCAAGGTAGATAGAAACTGGAATCAGGGAGAAAGGAGAGGGGATGACAAGGCATAAACTGGCAGTGAGCTCTGTTCTGAGACTTGGCAGGTGCTGAGGATGGGGAGTGAATGGCGACCCTTTTCCAGTGATACTGGGGTAGAGGATAATCTCCCTAGCGTGCTGGCCCTGAAGCTGCCCTTAAGAACAGGAAGCCAGCTTCCAACTCAGCTCTGCACCGTTCTTCTCGGGCCTGAAGGAGAGGTGTCCACCTGCCAGGGTGCCTGATAGCTTCACCACCAGGGGACCCATCACCTTGTTGATTGCAATAGTAAAGAGCGGCTCCTCCCCGCCGTCTGCATCCTCAGGTCTCCGGTAACAGCAGAGGTTTGTGCCTTTCAGGACTCCGTGCACACGCGCCCAGTTCTGCAGCTCTCCAGCCTGCTGCATAAACGACTCTGTTTCCTGAGAGCCCTCATGCCCTCCACAGCATCCCTTCCCAGTCTCTCCACCGAGGACCTGCTCCTTTTGCCCACCCTCCCGTGTGGTCCTCCCATCTTGCCACATCCCCCTTTCCTCCACCCACATCTTCGTTTTTCCACAAACCTATTTAGAGGATCCATGCCTCTCCTGCCTTCCCCCATTCCCTTCCACCCCTCAGGGCCCCTCACCTGCACCCTGAGGGTACCACTTGCAGTGGGCTGAGTCATGCAGAGAGGCTGAGCCGCCAGGCGACAACACACGCTACCATAAAGGGGCAGCCAGGCAGGGTTCTCCTCTGGGGGAGGAGGAAGTGCAGGGTGAGGGTGGGAGACAAGAAGGAGACCGTCCACAGTCCCTCTTTTCATCACCTATGTCCTGTTCCCCACCGCGCGCGCACACACACACGCGCACACACGCACAAGCACAACTCACCATGGCTGGCGAGGGTGAGGTCATGTGTGCGGAACCCGTCCTGCACTGCTGCCAGGGTGAGTGTGGTGTGAGCCAAGAGGTGGTAACGGGGACCGCTGCAGGACAGAGGAGGGGCCTCAGCTGGGGAGGGCCTTTGAGGGCAGGTGCAATAAGGGCTGAGCAGTTCTGCCCCGGCTTGGGCTGCCCCACAGAAAGCTAGCTGGCCTCTGTCCCCAGGACGGCCCTGTGAGGTGGCAAGCATGCTGCAGTTAATAGATGCACCCTGAGGCTCTGAAGTGAAGTAACATGGGTAATTTACAGCTGGTAGGTGGTGGAGCTGAATTTGACTTTTGGTTCACTCCCCCAGAGGTGCTTGGACTGCTCCTCAGAGTCCCAATGGTTGCACAAGGTGCCTCCAGGTCCCCATAGGTACCACCACAGGGCCCAGCCTACCCTGTTCCAGCTAGGGAGCTCTGATTCCACCACGTAAGACCCTTGCAGCTGCTAAGTTAAAGCCCGAGAGCCTTGTTCTCCCTGCCATCCTAGTCTCCCGGACTGGCCTGGGCCCAGCCCTCAGGCTTGAATGCCTTCCGGCCATGTGGCTGCCACTGGTTCTTGTGTGTCTGCAGCTGCTGGCAGCACTGCGAAGTGGGCCGTGCATGGCTCAGAGAAACCCCGTGGCCAGGTCCAGGTGGCTGAGCGCAGTGGGGAAGTGCAGGATCTTACCCCACAGCCGGGGTGGGGAGCAGGATGGGACTGCTCCCTGAACTCCCAGCACTGTCCAGTGATGCCCGCACACGCCTCCCGGAGGAGCGGCCCAGCGAGCTGCTGAGTTTGGTGGCAAGTCTCTTGGGGGCACCAGCCAGGGCCCCCTCTTCTTCCACACAGGCTCCGTACAGCTCCAGCCGCAGTTCAAAGTCTGGCCCTGCCTCGGTACTATAGGAGTGTGGGTGGAAAAAGAGATGGGGGTGGATGAGAAGTCCAGGGAGGCATGGAGTTGGGGGCACAAGCATAGGCTGACCCCTGGAAAAGACAGGAGGCACCTCTGCCCCTCTTCCCGTCCTTCCCCTCCCTTGGAACACCGTGTTTATGAACCGGAGCACAGCAGGGTAGGGAGGGGCCACCGGGAGGAGGTACTCACAAGAGCACATTGCTCTGAAACGAGATGTCTGTGAGGGTCCTGTCCACCAGGATCATCTCTGTGTCCTGAATGTGTTCCCCCAGCTGCAGCAGCAGGAACACAGCCCAGCGGTGCAAGTCTGGGGCCGAGCAAGGCAACACTGGTGAAAAATATGTCCCACAAGAGCCTCCGGGCTCAGGCTCCCTCTCCTGAATCTGGCCCGGGGTGTGCCCGAACTTACCACCCTTGTTCTTGAAGTATTCTGTGTCCTTCCACATGAGTGGAATCCGGAGGTCTACGGGGCAGAGGGGGAGGAACAGGTGTTGAGGCAGGGCTGCGGGGCGCGGGTTGGGAGGGGGCGCCAGCAGCTGGGACGGCTGTGCTTCTTACCGGAGATGCAGACCCGGCCACGGCAGGGGGAGCGCTCAGCGGGCGGCCCGCTGTCAGAAGGCCTGTGGGTAAATCACAGCACCCCGGCCTTGAGACACTACACCCCCTTGTTCCCAGTCCCGAGAGCTCTAGGACCTGCCTGGTCCCAGGGGCCCAGCCCCCACGTCCTCAGCCAGGCTGGTGACTGTGGGACTGTGAGGGACTGTGAGGAAGTCACTGATTGACCCAAAGGTTTGCCTGGCTAAGGACACTCAAGCTAAGTTAACTCACAGTGCGCAGGCTTAGTGCTCCTCCCCTTCCAACCACCCTCCCTGACCCCCTTGCCCAGTCCCTGAGGGACAAGTGGGGATTGAGAGCACAGGTACCCGCACAGAGACCCTTTCCAGGGCTTTTCTCCATTAGCCCAGGCTGGGAGGGGTCTGTAAGCTTTTCTTCTGAGCAGTATATGGAGGCTGTCATTTCTACTGTCTCATCACTTCTTTGGTACCACAGGGTACTAGGTCAGTCGGAGGTTTGAGGGAAGCAGAGAACGCAAGCAGGGAACATGTGTTCCATCCACCACGGACCCCTCTGCCTCCTCCCTGCGGCTTCCATTCCTCCTTTACCCTCCTGGTCAGGTATGCTGCACGTCCCCAGTGCCCCGAGCTCCCAGGCCATGCTGTAGGGCTCCAGATACCCAGCTTCCCCTCCTGCCCAGCATCAGGACTCACCACGCATGGGTCCTCTCCTAAAGGGGACAGCCAGTTCGCGCATACTTATTCATAATGCCACTGCTGTAACTACCTGGCAGGGCCTGCAGCTACACGATGTGGCACTAATAGCAACGTGTTTAGCTGCAGGGACTTGGGGTACCTGGAATCATACTGTGTGGGCTGTGTGAGGACTCAGGGCAAAGACTGGTGACAGTCACCCCTCAGGAGACAGGACTCACAGGAGAAGCTGTCCCCTGTGCCTGCTCGCCCTTCTTCCAGGTGCATGGGACGGCTGCAGAGTGTTCTCCACCTTCTCCTGCTGTCTCTGTGGGTGAGCTCTGGAGGGCTCCTGGCAACCTCGCCTAGTATCAGCTTTCATGGCTGGGTCCATCTCCCCCGACTCAGCCTTGATAGGCAAGTAGCCACTTGCTGGAAGCCAATTCTTCAAATGACCAGTTTACCAAAAATGGCCAGTTCTCAGCATGGTCAATTTGCCAAGTGCTTTCTCCAACATTTAGCCTTACCACAGCAACACCCCAACCATTTCACAGTAACTGTCAGTCAGCAGAGTCCAGGGTCAGTACAGTCTGCGTTTCATATCCAGAAACAGAGCCCTTTTAGAATGCAGTCTCATTTCTGTGAATGGGTAGGGCTTCCTTCAAGTGTATTGGGTTTCTTTTTAATTATTTCCTTTCCCAACCCCTGTCTCTGACGGTAAGTCCCGGGTACGACAAACTATTGTCAGCTTGTGCTAACTCGGCCTTTCAGCACATTGGCCATTTGGTGAGCTGGCACTGAGAAAATTAATTTTCCAGAGTCCAGCCAGACTCGCCGGCCTACAAGCAGGGCTTGGCGAATTAGCAGTTTGCATTACTTATCTCCCTCAGGCCCCCGGCCTTTCCAGCTACCAGACCCACCAGCTCTCCGGAACCCAGCCTTGGCACTCTCTAGCGCACCTTGGGTGACGCGTTGTGGCGGTAAGATTCCAGGCCGCCCTCACAGGGAGGTCATCTTCAGGGTGGCCACACTCCACACACGCACACGCCGCACCACCACCGCCCATTGGCCTCCTGCTCACATGGAGGCCTCGCCTCCCCCTTGCTCACCGCCGGCCTGTCTTGCCCAGCACCTGCGCCTCCTTGCGCCGCTGCAGCTCGCCCATGTAGCTGAGGATGCGGCTGTTGCACACCAGCAGGCTCTTGGTGGCCTCCAGAGCCTGTTCTCGCTGGGAGCAGGCTGCCAGCAGCTTGCAGGCCCCTTCCCTCATTCGGATCTCATGGTCTAGCTTCCTCTGCAACTCCGTGTCCTAGCCGGGGTCAAGGAAAGGGTTAGAAGGAAATAGCAGTCAGGAGACAGAAATCAACTCCAGTCTCCAGGGGAGCTGTGGCCAGTGAGAAACTGGTAAAAACCTAATGTTTTAGGTTATTCGAGAAGGAGCACTGGGTCTGAGCCTCGGCTGCTCTTCAATAACCATAGAAGCTTTGTAAAAATATAAATTTGATGGTTGGGAACGTAAATTCCTTCAGCCTCTTTCGCGTGGAAAGCAATCTATGAATGTATGAGAAAACTATGAACACTACAAATTCATATATCTTTTGACCCAGGTACACAGTAGCTAGGAGTTTATTCTACAGCCCATGCGTACAAAAATATTCATTGCACTCTTGTTTCAAACACCAAAATAAAAAAGCCCTTTAATAGGTTAGTGACTAAATAAGTGGTAGCACATTTATGCATATATTACAGACATTAAAGAGCGAGGTAGACGCGTATGCGAAACGATCTGCACAATATATGATGTGTGCTGCCCTCTGCTCATGACCTGTGTACATACGTATGTAGACATACACACAAGGAGTCTTCGACAAGCTTATGGAAAATCTGTATTATAAAAAACTATACATGGATTTCAAAAAAATGCACCAAAATAAATTCATACTTTAATTCCATTTTCCACGAACTTTTTGAAGTCCTCTTATATATACCTATACATAGAGATGCATGCTTACTCATAACATCTTAGTAGTTATGGGCCTCGGAGCTAGACATGGAAAACAAACTTATGATATTGTACTTATATATACCCTTCTCTATTATCAGAAATTGTTTTGCCTTGGGGCCGGCAGGTGGCGTAGTGGTTAGGAGCACTGGATTCCCACATGGCCGACCGTGGTTCGAGTCCCGGACCTGGAGGCTTGCTTTCTCACTTTCCCGTTCTCTCTCTCTCTGTCTCTGGTCAAAATTTTAAAATGATAATAACAACAAATGAAAATAAATAAATAAATAAATAATTTTTTAAAAAGAAATTGTATTGTCTTTAAAACATATCCAACTTTTGGAACTAAAAAAAATTGTCAGGCCCCACCTACAACTTGCAAAATCAGAATTTCTAGGAGTGGAACATGTGCATTTTGGGAAAACTCCCCACATGACTCAGGTACAGCCAGGGCTGAAAGCCATTAAACTAAGGAAATGGAAAGACAGCAAAGGCCATCCAGGGTTACCCCCAAAGACTCAAGTGAGGAATAGATATCCAGCTGACAAGGACGTGGAGAAAGAGCATAACACCTGTGAGTTCACTCACACCGCCCAGACTCCCATACACACCCAACTGGAGGATCCTTCACTCCTGGCCCTCTGAGTTTGGGAGGTAAGGTCAGAGGCAAGGGATGGCAATGGGGAGGTGGGTGATCCAGGAGGGAGGGCTGGGTAAGCTGTGCTTAGGGGTCATACCGGAGGCACTGGAGAGGCACCAGGATTCTTAGAAATGTTTGCTCAGGGACCAGCAGATGGCATAATGGCTACCTTGCTCGACTCCCACAGTCAGCCACAGTTCAAGTCCTGGACCAGGTGGCTTAAAAAACAAAACAAAACAAACAGACAAAACAAAACTTATGCCGGGCACGTGTGCGTGTGTGCCCAAAATACCAAGAGGAGAGTGGAGAAGGGATTGTAGTATGGCCATCCCCCCTGGGGGGGAGGTGATTTCTCACTTTCTGTCTCTCTGTCTCACCAATGAGCATAAGCTCCCTATAACAAAAATTTATTAAAAAAAAAAAAGTTGTTCACAAAGGAATCCTAGCATTCCTGGGGCTTAAAAAGCACCAGTTTGTTGGGAACCAGCAGTTAGCGTAATGGCTATGTAGCTGGACTCCCACGTAGTCGACCACGGTTCGCGTCCTGGACCCGGTGGCTTAAAACTCACACAGGGCACGTGTGCGTGCGTGCCCAAGATCCCGAGAGGAGAATGGAGGAGAAGGGATTGTAGCTTTCTCGCTTTCTGTCTCTCTGTCTCTCTCTGTCTGTCTGGCAAGCGCACACGCCCTATAGCGAAAATCTCTCAAAAAAAAAAAAAAAGCACCAGTTTGTTCAACCTTTCCAAGCCTCAGTTTCCTCAGCTGTAAAATGGGGACGCAGATAGCCCCCACATCCTAGGCTGGAGAGGATTCAGAGTCAGGGCTGTAATGCAATCAGCGTGGTGCCCAGGATACGTGAATGGTGGGGACCCTTATTTAATGATGTTACTGTGACAGCGGAAATATTCCCCCAGCAGAAACGGGAGCAGCTCTGTGCTGTCCAAAGAGGCTCTACATTTCTAACCCTGCTGGGAGGTGAGAAACGCAGATGTTAATGGTTTCTCCCTAAGTGCCGTGTCATGGCATAAACATGCTCACAAGAAACACCCTGACTGCTTCCAGATGAAGTGATGGGGGAGGCTTCAGAGAAGAGGTGAAAGACTAACCACCACAGTGCACACACCAGTTCAGGAGACAAATGGAGCCACCCATTTGGAAGGGAGGAATGAATGGGTCAGTCCGAAACTTGTCTTCTCCCTCACACCAGCTCTCCCCCACCCTGTGCCTTTCCTTGTCTCTGTCCCTGATGGCTTCAGCCATCGAGTCTCCAAATTCTGAGCACCCTGGATTCTCTCTTTCAAAGCCTTGTCCAGCCTGCAGGTTCTGTCTTCACTATTTCCTGGACCACTATGCTCCAGACTTTAGCACCCTTCACCCCAGCACCATCCACCTGCTTCCCTTCAAAAACAGACCAACTCAATTCAAAGTCCCCTCCACCAGGAAGCCCTCCCAGACTACAAAGTGCTCCTAGCATAGCTTTGTCAGTCTACACCAAGTTCCTGTCTCAGCTGCGCTATGCTGCCTGGCAACCCCCACTCCACTCTGCACCCGGCTTCTGCCACAAACACCCCCCCCAATAGATAAGAGTGAGAGCCGGAGGCGTCCTCAAGCCCCGTCCTGGTTAGCCTCCTGGTCCCAGTCCCAGCACTCACGGCTCCTTCCCTAGCCCTGTCCATTGCGCCTAGGAAGCCGCCGCAGCAGCGCGCAGTGTCCGGGGAGCCGCAGTGGCCAGTGGAGCCTGCGTGGCCAGAGGGCTGCGGGGATCAGAGGGGCCCAGGCTCCCGCGCAGCCGCACCCGCCTCCGCCCGTCCTCCGCCCGTAGCGCTCGGGGCGCCGGTGACATCAGCTCCCAATTGCCGCGAGAGCGGCCAAGGGGCGCCCAGGCGCGGTCGGTCCCTCTGGGACCCTGGCCCGGCTAGGCTCCAGTACCTGGGCGGCACAACCACTGAGACCCCATTGCGGTGGGACGGGACCTTCGGAGGTCCCTGTCACCCTAGAAAGTGCTCCAGGCCGCTGCACTGTGCTCCAGCTTCCGAAGGCCAGGAGTCGCCTCCCTCCCGCTTTGCATTTGCCCTCCAAGATGACCCTTTGCCTGGGAGCATGGGAGGGGTTAGTGAATTAAACAGGAAAACGGGAGCTCAAAAGATGTCAGGGAGCCCAGCTTGGACTAGGGGGCTGGTGGCCAGGCACCTCCCCCAGTTCCCCTCAGCCTCCAGCCCCAAATCCTCTCCAATCGCCCCACAGCAAGAAAGCGCCCTAGAAACCTGCCATCACCCTTCTGGGCAAAGGATCTTAGGAATTCTGGCTCAGGCTCTGGGTCCTTGTGCTTCAGCCCGTCTCCCCTTACCCACACAGCCGGTCCCCATGCATTTCACGTTCTTGGGAAAGAGCCTGAGTGGGGAGTCAGCTGGACCAAGTGAGACCCCAAGGGACTGGAGGAAGATGAGTCATGGCAGACGCCCCAGCCCGCATTCAGCCCTCTGCAGACCTCCCTTCCCACCCCTCCCACTGTCTTGTCCCTGACCTCCTGCTCTGTTTCTCACCACCTTCTGTTCCCTTCTTAATCTCCACCAGGGCTAAGTTCAAATCCTGGTTTAGAAACTAGATGAGCTATGAGAATTTAACTCCTGAGCCTCCGTTCACAAACTGGGGAGTATTCCACCTCCTTCGTACCATTATCTGGGATTAAATGGGAAAGTATAACTCCTACCTGGATCTAGCATGTATTTAAATATGAGTTTTCTCCCCTTGCAGCTTAAATCACCTCCTCCAGAAAGTCTTCTGGGGTTTGCTCTTCCAGGACTACCTCTCCTGTCAACCCCTGAAACATCAACAGGACTATCTCTTAAGTACCAGCTGAACTTGGTGGAGAAAGAACACAACATCTTCAGTCTATGGCTGAAGGAGAGGCGACCAAAGAGAAAACTAAGCCCCTTCTCTGCCCTAGAACTCAGACAAGCCTCCTATGGAGAAAAATCACAGTGGTTCAGGGCTGAGAGAACGGAGTGTAAACATTTAAATCCCTAGACCAATTCTGCCCAAGAAAGCCTGCAATGACTGAAAGCTCAGTGCTGGGAACGTGGTGAGAGCAACTAAGGAACTAAATGTTTATTTCATTTTATAACTAAAATCAAATTTTAAATAGCCATTCCTCACTACTAACATGGTCAGGGCAGACGACTAGGAAAGGCATGTGGGTTTTATCACATGTGCTAGCAAGTGGGTGGTGTCAGAGTCCCCACAGGTTCACTGAGCACCTTTCTGCAAATTAGAAAAAGGTGACTCTCTTTGGGCGAACAAGTAAGACAAAGATGCCCCCTCCTGCGCCGCTGAAACCACTCCTGGCTGGTGCCTGTGTGAAGGACACAGCCCGCACCATTCATGCCACGGCTGTGCTAAGAGAGCTCCTGAGCTGCATCTGGGCTGGTTGATGAAGAGCGTTGTGACTGGGGACCGACAGATGGCATAACGGTGATAGCGTTGGACTGCCACGTAG